>JAPJYX010000006.1:1286250-2572500 GCA_030503985.1 Himalopsyche tibetana
TAGGAATACAATAGTTAAGTTTTTGGCTCTTAAATTTTGAGCACGTGTAGACTTAGGGCCTCGTTTCAAAGTTTTCATTATTTAAAAAAAATATCTAATTGAAATAATTTACGATATTGAGTGATGGTGTTAGATCATAGGTTCCCAACCTTTTCGGGTGGCGACCCCTTTTTATAAAAGCCGTGTGACTAGCGACCCCCCCCCCAGGAATTTGAAATCCTCGATTTACTTTTTTCCCGGATTGTCTCCGAAGCTCCTTTTTTTTTTTAGCTCACCGAGGAATTTGAAATCCTCGATTTGCTATATTGTTTAAATCTAAAAAAAAATTGGCGACCCCCAGTTTGGAAACCCGTGTGTTAGATGAAACTTTGGGTTATATATAAATTACTCTTAATGTAATGCCGAACTTCACGGGTTCGAATCCCAATACGAGCAGCATTTCTTTAATCAATCTATCGATTTCTGTTCAAGAAGCATGGATGTTTGTTTTGTCTATTAACTCTCCTCCCACCATTCCGATTCTAAATTAGCAAAGTGTAGTGAGAGTGATTATACAACCACTAGTCATGTTTTTTTCTATCCTTTTTACCTCTGCAACTTTTTTAAAAAAAGTTGAGCGACTGAGTATTATAAAGTATCATTAGATTCCTTTAATAATTATTGCGTATAAGCGATAAAACAATGAACACTACGAATAGCTTTGAGTTTAAGCGAGCCCCTTGTTAGCGTATTGGCAGCTTACCATTCCGCCTTGACGCCCAGGGTAAGCGCCCTTTTTGCCAGTCCCTAGCTACACCGTTGCCGTCACTAAAGCTTACGAAGTCAACCTTTCGGCCAAAGGCCCATAAAGAAACATATTTTTTTAACGTGTCTAATGTGATTGATATTGAAGATTCAGTAATTAACCTTGGTCGATAGTTTTTAAATGAACGATTTTATTTGAGCATGATAATAATTGCTATGCTTGGTTATAATTCTTCTAAAGATGGTTATTGTGTCTTGTACATTGTAAATTATAGGCTATTATGCTTCTAAGTACATGCACGTGTACGGGTTAAAATACTCTTTACAAAAGACGTTATTTTTAATAATACAACACTTGAACTAATTGCATGCAAATCACGACCTTTGAAATACATTTGAGAGGTTTTTTACAACTACTATACAAATATGAATATTCATGGTGCTAAATTGACGAAAAAAATACCAAAACGATTAGAATGTATGTAAGTAAATATGGTAAATGTTTATTCAAAATATTACTGCCACTCTTCGTAGAATTTTATAATATTTTTTAATTGATTTTTTGTCTACACAGATGGTCTGTTGTTGAATTGTGTGCATTTCAACGTTGGATTAAAAAAAATGTTTTACAGTCTGTTTTGACAAAGCGTCAGATATTTTTAATCGATTGAGCAGTTTACGACAGATATTAATTTTTGATAAAACCCGAGAATATACTTAGATACATAAATTACTTATAAATTTACCGATATTTTATTTTTCATAGAAAAGTTTCAATATCACAAACAGTGGCGGATTATCCCATAAGCGCAAGGGGCGCGCGCTTGCGGCCTCCAAATCTCAGGGGCCTCAAAAATAGCAGATGTTACATAAGCCCTTCAATTTTGATTTTAATTTTCAATCTATATATTAATAGTCGATAATGTCTGTCAGTCTGGTGTCCCCGATTTCACACCTTCCAGTCTCCACTTTTTTATTCATACTAAATCTATATATTAATAGTCGATAAAATAATCACTCGCTTTTCACTTTTCACAAATGTGTGCGTACTGATGTCCTCGAGTCTTTTTCTTCTTCTACGAAATGTATTCGTTTGCGTATTTGAAAATTAGTTGAATAAAATATATATACTACGAAAAATGGTTGTTAGCAAACTTAAACATTATTCCAAAAATTAAATAATTTACAATTTAAATACTGCAGGGCAGGGCTGTCGATATATGCCCCGAGATATATTTCTTTTACTATCAGAATTTCTGGCTTATTCAATAAATAGGTTTGTAATTTATTTTTCACGCCAGTAAATTTTCTGACTACTTTAAAATGCAACGAAAATCTCACGTTGCCGGGCAACGGGCTTACAGCTAGTATTAATTATTATTCTACGAAGAGTTTTGCAGCAGTTTTATGTTGTTTGAAAAACAGGGCCTCCAAATTGTATTGCGCCTGGGGCCTCCAAAGTGCTTAATCCGGCACTGATCACAAATATATATACTATTTTTATATAGCTTTACAACAACCGATTTATAGTATTTTATGACTTTTTCTTCTTATCCATTATCACTGGGTAGTTCAAAACTCATACAAACATTGATACAAATATTACTCGATTGGTTTTGCCGACATTTCATTGGAAAAACAGTAAGTTTAAAGTATAAAGTTTCTCAAGCATTATTTATTTTGATTGAAATATTTGTACAATTTAGAGGGACTCAGTTCTCGGTATGTTTTATTTGAATATCTCGGGAACCGGTATGGGAAAATTGCGTCGATTTCCCGGGGATTTATTATCGGGTTGTCTTGACACAGAATCCCTAATTACGATCATTAGGTAGCAGACGGCTGACTTTAAGTTCATATAATATATGTTTTTTTATGTAACCTGTTTAAGTGCGTATAAGAAGATAGGACATTTTGAAAAAAAAAACGTCAGAAATTGCAAATAAAAAGTGATAATTTTGCCTTTAAATTTTACCAATATTTATTTTATTCGAGGATAGCAACATGTTTGCTGTAGGTAAAATACATTTGTATTAATATAGCAATGATGAGCAACCGCTTTGCCGCGGCACACTGTCTCGAGAGAACACGTTTTTTCTTATAGCAAAAAAGATTCATATATATAAACACAATCACGTGTTGAGTACTTCAGATCGTCTGGAAAAATATATAGAAAAAGATTTTCATACAACGTATATATATTTTGTTGTCTCTATTATTTATTTCTTTTGGCTACTCATAACTCATTTTTAATGTCAAAGACGCTCCAATGAAAGCATAAAATTAAAACAATAAAAATATTTATTTGATTTAACTCAATTATTGTTGCGATACTGTGAAAAATCTATATAAAATAAAAATGAATGTTGAAAAATTAATTAATATATGGGAATCAGCTATTTTGAGGCCCCTAAGATTTGCAGGCCCCAAGCGCGCGCCTCATGCGCTTAATGGGTAATCCGCATTTGGTTTAGTGACGAGAAGTTCTCGCAGACAAATCTTATGAGATAACTTTTGTTAGTAGTCCTTAATATACTCCACATGGGTATGGTGGTGGAAAAGTACTAATGACAACCACGGGGAAATACTGGCGCAGAGTCGTGTCTCATAATTGTTATACAATTAAAAATTTACATGTCTTTGAACAAGGATATAGAGGTTTCCGCTAGCAAACAATTTAACAATTAGCTTCAACTGATTTCCCCGATGAAATACACATCCGATAACATATTGTGGCAAAATTTCATGAACGAAAGTTGTTGCTGGCAAGAAAAAAACTTCTTCAAGGAATTTCAAAGGATGTGGTCTTCCGGTGGTATATGACCACACGGACATTTTGCCACATGACCCGGTGGATTTTTTTTTGTATTTAATATAATTAACTTTTCCGGTTCTAAGCTCAAGAAATTCGACCCCAATACCCACATTTTCTTAAATATCTATGGGTGATACAATGTTTATAATTAAAGTATTCTTATATCATAGTTTTTTGGACCTTTTGTAGTTTATATAAATACGGGATAACGCAATAACGCGATAAGGCGATAAGCGATCGTTCGTAAGATAGCTGGGCTAAATTCGTCAGTTGCAATTTCATGTGTGCTGGGATGACGTCTTTTTTACGCGCAACTTAAAATATGATTATTTATTAAAAAAACCACGGATTTTAATAAAAAAAAAACTGTATGACGAATAATACAAAGATACATTCTCAAGCCCTTAGACTATTTTTTTAAAAAATCATAAGAGATAACCACTGGGGTCCCTAAACGACCCCATCGGATGAGAAGTATTTTTCTAGTCTCCGAGCCGCGAGAGTTAAATAAATTTGTGTAATTGTAGATTTTAATAATACATGAAGCGTCCAGTTCCAAAATACGCATTATTACCATTTTCTCTTTTCGAGAAAATCGCGAAAAACGATTTTGACAGCTTTTTTTTATCTCTGGTATTGTTATTCAAAGACTTTATTATAAAAAATGTTACAAAATGTATTTAATTAAAATCAAAATTTACGTCGACTCCAAATACTTAATACGCGATAACTTACATATGCCCAGAGGCGGATTACCCCATAAGCGTAAGAGGCGCGCGCTTGGAGCCTCCGAATTGTAGGGGCCTCAAAAATAGCATCTATTACATAAAGTTCATTTAATGTTTTAAATTCAGTTTAAGTTTAATTCGATAAACAGGGCCTATACATTTGATTGCACCTGGGGCATCCCAATTGCTTAATCCGTCATTAGATATACATTAATATAAGGCTATTTATGAAATTTTTTAGTTGAGTATGCCAAATGAATTTAAATGCATCAATACATGTATGCAAACATATTTGTGTTCTAAAAAATACTGGACGGCTAAGACTGGTTAAGGACGAGCGTGACCATATGGTCACAGTAAACACCGTTGTCTATTGTTCCCACTATTCATCCTTTTCTACCTGAATATTGTTGCTTTCACTCATATTTGGTTAAGAAGGGTACAGACATCAGTTAGTCATCAGCCGCGGGGACAGAAACGGCCACCAAAAGCACATGCGAATTTTTTGAATTTCCGTTTCCGAAACTGTTTGTTATTTTTTATCAAAACATCAAATTATTTACAGTTCTTTTGCTAATATATTTGTATAGAAATTATGTTGATCTAAAGAGGTCAAATTGTAAATATTTAAATTCTGATTTCCACTATGGCGGCGCCGCCATAACAGAGGCGATGTACTGAAAAATATTTCGTATTTCGCATAATTTATCAGTGTTCTTCGTAATAACGTGTGATTTTAACGCAATTATCAACCTCTCAAAAAATAATTTTAAATCGTGGCGTTCTTTTAAGCTTAGTTTGTGAAGTTTTTCGCCGTAATAATCAATGACCAGCTATACTCTACAATTACCGAAGGGTTAACCAGGGACGTCCCGAGGGCATAGGCGAGTAGGCAGTTGCCTAGGGGCGGCAAGTCGTAGGGAGCGGCAAACGATCACAGATTTTTTAAATGATTTAATATTTTTGACGCGAATTTGATTTAGAATAAATATGATGCCTCAATGTCTTTGATTAACAAAATAACAAATCAAGATTCGATACTTATATTATTTTTTATGATGTGTAATGTAGGTAATAGTTATTTTTTCATAATTATTGAACAATAATGTGGGCTTTTGGATCATATATATTTGTGAGGATCTTTGTCAATAAGGTACATACTATGAATCAGTGACAAAAGATTTAAATTTGAATCGTTCAAATTATGATTTGTTGAAAAAGATTTGTTTGAGTATGTGCAAGTAAGTAGAGGATTCGAGCTTCTATATGTGTATATATATTCCTAGAATAATGGAAAGGAATGGAAGAAAATGGATGCTATTTAAGGGGTCTGCCTAGGGGAGGCACATAGCCTAGGAACGTCACTGGGTCAACCCCCAAGAACCAATCGACTTCGGGATCGATACCTTGCTGATAACTCAAAAAATACTCACCGGTTGTATATAAAAAGCATCATCCTCTCCGCTACTCCCTGTGTAGGGATTCAGCATGTATCGTTCTTCCTCGCAAGGGTCCCCAAAAACCAATCCAAAATGTTTGTGAGCATTCAATTGATCTAAATGATCAACTGTACTATAAACAGGGGGATTAAAAGGATTCACGTGGGGATCACTGCTATCTATACACTCCTTCTCTTTATTGTATAATTGACCAACGGGGCAACATTTTCTGATGCAGTTTTTTAAAAGGCACAAACATCCCCTCAAATGAGTAGAATTATCATCGTCTGTATATTGAAAAGTGTGGTTTCCAGGGTAAACAATATCATCATGAATGTATCGTCCGGATTCAAGCTTAGTTGCCCCTGTTATGTTGACACTCATATGATAATGGCAAGGGTCTTTCGATATCACAAAAGAAAAACACGAAACTATCACATAAACAAACGTCAAACACTCTCTTGCCATTTTGAAATGATTTTATTTAACTACTTAAATAAACGAACTTCTGTCACTGCAATAGTTAACACAAAACTCAATTTTATTATAGTAATAATAAATCAACATTTATTTAGATTAAATTAAATATTTATCTAAAATTTGGTTGAATTATATAAACAAAATAACCATGTAAATTGATTTTGGACGAATTTTTTTTAACTCTCTACCCACGTGTGTACACAAACTATTGTTAAATAATGAGCCATAATTTTAGTCACCAATGTCTTCCCATAGTTAATCGTTAATATAAAATTAATTGCATTAGTTATTTGAGACTGTCAATCCATTACACTGTTTTATAACATTTAACGTATTATTGTTTCAATATCATTAAATTTACATTATTTCACTATCGACTCGCATAATATATTTATTTTATAAATAAAAAATACGAAAACAAATGCTTATCTTATATATATCGTTATTTTGGAGGGAAACAAAGTTTTCAAAAGACTGATTAGTGAATAATATTATGTTAGATTATACAATAGTTCTCACTAAGGTATAAATTATTAAAACTGGTCAATATTGAAATTAATAATTAAAAATTGAAAGCTGAGCTTGAAGAAATCTTACCAGGGCTTATCATTTAGATATCAGATATAGAAGACAATAATAAAATTATAAAATGTTTATTTTTGTTTTGAAGACAAGTAGATAAAGTGTTCAAATACTTCATTTGAAATAATAACTTCAATGGTAGCTTATTTTTTCAATTTAAATCTTCTGTACACGAAACAATTTCTAAGTAGGTGTATTAAAAAAAGTTTAAGCTATTCATTCATATTATAATAATAACAAAATGAATTTTGTTTACTATTTTTTTAAGCTTTGCATCAAAGCGGTAAATACATTTTACGAAAATGAAATGTCATTTTCGCGGCTGTTGTACGACACAAACCGCGCGAAATACATCGAACAACTGAATCCAGCTGAGTCCTTATTTTGAATTGGTGCGAAAAGCGCCTAACTATTCAAAGTCCCTCGCCTTTGAAAGCACTAGATATTGTCTATGGCACTAATTCTCTCTGGTCGTGTGTGTTTATATGACAGTTTGGTTGTGTGAGTTTCTCCCACTACGTCTTCTTTTCAATGGTTGGAGCTTTATTTCGATCCATTGCGCTTTTAAGTCGTTCATTTATAATAGTTGTAATGCCTGCTTAACGGAAGTATTATTTGATCGTTAGTACTAATAAAGCCTTTTATTTGTTTGAATTTATAATAATTTATTTTGTGTTAATAAAAGTAAAGTATAATTTAAAATTTAAGTTAGATTTAAACTATTCTGCTTTATGACAAAACTTAATAATTAAGAATTGAGCTAAGTTGTTAATTTTTCGCACTGAATTATAGTTACAAAACACGCATAAATCGTCATATGTTAAGTATGAGGATTTCTCGCAAGATTTAATAAAAAAAACTCATCATTTGTGTTAAAAGCACATTTATTGAAGTAATAACAAATAACTAATAATTCATAAATTATAGATTTAAAGCAACACAAGATAGGTATAAAACCTTCCAGTAGTGCAAGAGACGTATTAATTTAAAAAATCGTTAGCAAGTTTCTCAGTTTTAATGATGGTATATTACATACTATTAAAATATATGTAAATACATCATTAAAATGTTATATTACATGGCCAGATTAATAAATGCATTTGTTATACATTACTACTGTACAAAACTCAACTTGTAAGATGATGAAAAAATAATTAAAATTTTCACGTCATCTTCTGTCTTGAAACAAATAAAATATGATATGATGTAATACAATATAGTTTATGCTTACTGACATAGCCCCGATAATTATGTTACTGGAGATATGCAGTTACCTCTAAAATAACACACTCTTTAAATTCGTTGCTATACCGCACTAAATAATAAAAAGCCTCGGATAAGTCTTTCATTTTGTATTTATTTATTTTTTAACGAAGTCGTTGCTGAATTAGTAAATATGAGTTGTTTTTTTATTCAGATACAAAATACTAGATAAAAGTTCTGTAAACATATCAATCTATATTACCAATTATATACATGTAAAAAAATCTTTTCATTTTGAAAATGCCGCCTTCAAAAATGTGCTGCCTGGGTCTATCCGCAATTTGAAAATTTAATAAACGATTTTTTGTGTAAATATACGTAAGTAATATAATAAATTGTCAATACATAACATGATAAATAAGAAAAGCTTTCAATCGCAGGCGAGATATTTTGATCATTATATACAATTATTATAGTCGAAATGAAATACAATTTATCCATAATCAACTAAATAAATTACCTTTTTTGTTTTTGTTCAAAAGATTTTTAGTAGCACCAACACAACCAGAGATAATAACACAACACACATACGGCTACAAGCTCCTCCCATTGCATTAAAAGTGAATAGGTGTGCAAAATTTTTGTAAAATGTTGCCAGTATTGTGTTGAGTTTTAAAATAGGTGGTTGTACGTGCTACAAGTTAGGTCATAGACTAATTACTATTAGATTGTCGACGCTGCTTTTTTAATTTGTTCTTTATGACGTTATTGTCTATAATGATTTATGAATGTAGTTCGATGCGTAGGTTTTTTCTTCACATTGAACATTTTATTTCATTTTAAAATAACTGATAAATACAAAGCTATAACTAAATACAATTATATATAGCTTAGTCCAAAGACAGTAATTTTAAAATTAAAAAACAGCTCTCTAATAGAGTTAGACCAGATTTTATTGTAAAAACTTGGTAGTAAATTATTAGTCAACAATAAAGATAATATTCATAATTTAAAAAAATCCTGGATTTATAGACTGCAATGTTTTTTTTGCAAAAATTTCTTATCGGAAAAGCAGAACGAATCTTAAAAACTAGAATTTCGGAATACATGTCCGCCTTTAGATATAAAAAAGATTTGTCGTCGACTTTTGCCAACCATTTGATGTCGAAGAACCACTCGTTCAACGCAGATGAATGGGTTAAAATGCTACACGCTACACCCAAACATAGATGAACATAATATTTTTTACCAAGACATTTAAAAAAATATAAGACATAGTTAAGTAGCTTACCAATTTTAAATGAGCAGTTGTATCTGCCAAATTCCCTACTCTTGCATCCTATATGTAAGTAAATATAATTAAATTTAATAAAATAATTATAAATTTTCCAGCAATGAAAATAAAAACAATTCTTAAAATTACCCACTTAAATCTGTAGACATTCCCATCACATAGGTCAAATTAAATATGCAGCAATATTATATAGTTATTATAATTACAGTCATACATACTACTTTTTCTTTATATTTTATGCTTATGGCTGGAGGGGCTCGGAGGGGCTCACGCGAGCCCCTTGCTAGATTTTACCACGGCCAGCGAGCCCCTTGTTAAATTAATAGAAAACAATATTCTCAGATCAAATTAGTACATGACTGCAATTTCTGACATATACTATCTACGAAAGCTTCCAGTATACACAGTAGTACATTTTTAGCCATTTACATTGACTAGTTTATGGCAAACTGCGTATTGTTGCATATTTTAAGTGTATTAAGTAACAATCGTTTGCTCCTTTAAAAGTATTGCATATAATTGTAGTTGACTGATAAATTACTTTGATATTAAGCGAGCCCCTTGTTAACGTATTGGCAGCCTACCGCTGGATAGCTTCTTTGAAATGTTTGTGAACTTTCATCAAAAATTAAAAACTCCACGTATCTGCTATTCGCCCAAATAGATTTAACGCTAGATGAATGATTAAGCATCTAAATTTCCTATTGACAACTTATTATAATTATTCTGTTTTGTGTATCGCAATGTTGTGTACACTGACACGAGCTATATAAACATTTTTAACATAATATCAAAAGCAGTATGTATAAATATTAAAAATTAAAATTATAAAAATGCTAATAATGCGTCTTGTTATTATTGATCAGTTACACTAATTTACCAACGCTTTCGATATTGAGACACTAACAGGGATGCGTTAACAACATTTTTTTTTGTAATTCTACCTGTCCCCAATGTAGAGAGAAACGTTTCCTATTCCGTAAGTTATCTCGACAGAAAGTTTTCTACGAAAGATTATTGTTATACTGTTTCAACTTTTATTCTTCGAGGAGAGCAAGTATCGATGGATGGAGCTAAGACATTATAAGTGGTTACCTAATCACTTGATATTACTACTTTTGATGATTAGATAGCTGGGATTAATTTAGAAATCGCAGACACCCATGTATTTTAACACAAATCCATAAACCTCTTCATACTGGGTTTCGAGCAAGTAAAATCTGCAACCGAAGCCAGCGGCCTGGATAAATTTAATATGTTATATTTCAATTTTTGAAAATATTCATGCCACCAGAGATATTTAAAATTTTCAATATTTATTCCATGAATATCGTTTATTACAATAAAATTATAATAATCTACAAATAATACAACACACTTAACAATATAAATGCTTATACAATAGCATACGATTATGATTCTACAGCAAATAATATACAAGTATAATGCTATTTAATAAATAGTGTCAATTTGTAGTACAGGTTGAATCCAGCTAATAAGAAACCTATTTTATATGATAGAGATTAATGAAATTCACATAAAAAAATCTATCTTGCATAATAGTAATCTTTGTAGCACTGTGTCCTAGATAGGCAAAGTCGAAGCAACTGCGACGTGACGTGAAAAATATAAAACAATCTCACTTCTTAGATATACTTGTTTCTGTAAAATTTTGTATTTTAAATATTAGTTTTCAAACAAATAAACCATATTGAATATGCATTGCCAACTGGTGAAAGTAAAGCAGACAGTGGGCATGTAGGACAATGTTGCCACTTACTTTATTTCGCTTCAAACCTCAACAATTTCGTTTACGTACTACGTGGTTTAAATAAGTAATTGAAAAGTAGAAATGCATCCACCAATCAACTATCTGCCATATCATTCAGTGAATGTCTAATCACTGCTGTGAATAATTCACACTGTGATCACTCAACAGAATTGCTTTCGTACCACGTACCATTTCCAAATCACATTTCGTTACGGAACCTTTCTATATGGTGAAGAGTAAAATCGAATCCTTGAAATATTTCTAGTCTAGTAAAATCTTGCTTTAAGTTCAATAAATGTAAAATATAATATTTTGTCAAGTAAAAAAGTACATTTGTAAACTTTCGCATGTTATTAAATTAATAAAAATGATTGATATTAAGTATTACTGTTTCTTCGGTGCCAAAAATTATCAACATGTCTCCTTTTCTTCAATTAATTTGATAATATTTCAGTATTTGTTGCGTGATTGTTTTTTGACAGTAAATTTAGATAATCAAATTAAATAACTTCTACAAGCATTGAGGATTTACCTATTGAATTGTTAGCTATTTTCAATGGGTGATTAGGTTTTCTTTTACATCTGAATATTATCATTCAATCTCGGATGAATTATAATTATTATTTCAAGTTGTGAGAAAATGTTGAAAACACAATTGATTGAATATTAAAAATGAAAAAGTATCAATATGTTATATTTTCTTGGCCTAAGTTGGCCTATAATATCATTAACCGCAGACTTCAAAACTCTCGGAAGAGAACCGTAACAACTATGTAGGTTCTTAGGGTTTCACAGCTATTATATCTATGTAAAATATCTATAAAAGACACCATGATCCAGATCTTCAGGGGTGTGAATGATGGATGATTGAATTTATGCAACAAATGCTGCTGTAAGGTTCGTTATGAAAGAGTACTTTCTTTGGTAACAATGTAAGTTATAGAATGTTTGAGCATTTTATACATCACGTATAACAAATAAACAATTTTACAACCAAAATTTGAACGGATGGTATAAGCCACCGATTATTTTAACGCAACCCACCATTCCTATTGATATTATGGTGGTTCCTGTGAATCTTTACCTTCCTTAGCAGCCACTATAAAACTCTTGTTACAAACAAGTATTTTTGGTTTGAATTTGAATGTATGGCAAGTGTTCACGAGAAGGTCAAATACTTCACGATTAATAACTGTCTTACGTCATCGTTAGAAATTTAAAGAGAAAAGTATTTACACTTCAATTTTAATGCGGTTATTGGTGAACATATACATTTTTTTTCCTGCGATTCCTTCCAAAATTTAGACTTATAGACGTTCACTGTAGTAATTCATTCATTCAGTTATTGTGGCCTCAGGTATAGTTTTATACTATTTATCAAAACTTAATTATACATTTCTTAAAAGATATTTTTCATTAAGCCTTAAAAATAATTACAATTTATGAAATACAAAGTTTTTCTTAAATTACTAAATGTGTCTTAAAAATAGATATGTGTTTGAAGTATTTGTTTCAAATAGAATAGAATAAGTAATTAATTTTATTGCAATATTTAGACATTGATTCAAAATACAGTATTAAGTAAGTTAAAGCTTTCCTTACCTTACTTTTAACTAAAACTAAATTAAGTATGATTTCATTTATAAATCGAAAAGGAAATATTGTTTTCTTGTAATCCTTGGTGGAAATGCATTTAATGATAACATTATTTACAATAAAAGAACTATGTTATTATACAATGCATTTAAATCTCATCATTTAAGCCCATCTCAGTTTGTGTATGGAGTAATTCAATATATGTACATTGTTACTGCGTTACAACATAAATATTCAAAGTAAAACACTGAACACAAAATTTTATAATAACCATGGCACGGCACACTGCAAAAAAATATCCACCAAGTGTATAAAATAAAAGCTTTTATTTTTCATGAAAAAGCATTTAGTATTTCTTTGAATTCAACTCTTATCAGCACTTATATATATAGAAAAATAGGATAGAGGAGCGACGGTGTACGAAGTAACTTTAGACGAATTTGCGTCATATTTACATTGCATTTATTTAAGTATCATTGAAGATTACAACTAAATATCCACCAGATATTATTGGTATTCAGCGAATGGTTGAAATAAGAAGAATTTTAGGAGCTAGGAAAGTTAAATAAAATTGATAGAACTGAGACAGAAACCAAATACATTATCATTGGTTAAAAAAATTAAATCAGATATACTATGAATTTCACTTATGTAAATTGCTGTCTATAGTATAGGCAGCAAATTAGGTGATGGGCAACTCACATGTTATGTGCCCATTTCCAAAATTCACCTTGTTCATTTTCACTTGTTAGTAGATATTCACAAAAAATTGTATATGAAACCTTTACATTGAAAAACCAAGCATATTTATTGAATCAGATTGAAATGGACAGTATTTTTATCAATTTTATTGTATTTTTTATGCAAAAAAACCGTTAGTTTTACTTTTAATTTGCATTTATGAAAGTTAGTAGAATTTCCAAATTTGACACAGTCTTAACATATAAGAAATTATTTTTATGAAGCTATATATCCAAGACTCGGAAACTACTACTCAGGTACTATCCATAAGATGTACTATCTACAGGATGGGCGGAACTGAGGGATGCTGGTATGTCATGGGAGGAAGCAAAGCAATTGGCGAGCGACAGGAAAACATGGAGTTGCTACGTGGCGGTGATATGCTTCACATAGGGAGCGAATATGGTCAGTGAAGAAAAAGAATATATCCAAATGATATTGAAAATGGTAAAAAAATATCATTGGAGCTCTTTAGTGGTACCTTATAGCTCCAATAAAGCACAGGTCTGTGAATAATAACTTTAAATAAAAAATTCGACAACCAATGGTATCAAAATTATTTGTCGGAAATTTTTTACAAAAACAAAACCAATTTTTTATATATATTTATTTATTTGTTCATCTGCTGTTCAATTTTCAATTCATTGGATGTGAATTAGCGGCTATTTGAAATCTATTTTAGGCATACGTGCTTGAAGGGTTAAGTGCTGAATTTAAATGACTGGAGAAACACTTATTTTCTTTTACAACAAGCATTTACTTAATAGTATATTTTTCATAAAAAAAATGTTATAAACTTATGTGTACATACTTAAACAAAATAATATCACATATTTTTCAATAAAATAAACAATTTACAATCATATTACAAACACAAACTTTAATAATTGAAGAATAACATTTTTTATTGTGAACCGAATTATATTCAGTTAAAAGCAACTTTAGTATTGTTTTTTAGATCCATCCAATTATAGAAAAAATTATAAATTACTGTATTATATTCCAGATTCCAATGACTTTATATCACACGTACCCTTGAATTTGAAAAAATAAATAGCACATGAGTACAGTTGTGGTTTGATTGAGAAAAAGACTAGAGTGAAAAGTATTAATGTTCAAATTAGTAAAGAAGAAGCATGAACTATTTCGTGTACGAATTTGGACTAATGTATATCCAACTTTCTCAATACTCAACTTCGGAGGCTGGTTGAAACTCTTAAATAATTTAATTTTTTCAGTATGATTAGATTGATTATTTGATTAGTTGACTGATTTATCAACATTGAATTATAGCATATTTTTGAGATTTTCTTTTAGCACTGTCAACTTTGACAATGAAAGATGAATTTATATCCAGTAACAACTTATTAAACATAATATATACATCCAAAAAAGCAAGATCAAGAAGTAATCAATTAGTTCAGGTCATGCTATTGAGTTTTATTGGCTGGGCTTCTTGAGAGCTCATAAAAGTGCGTTCAGTTTCGATTGTTGAATTTCCTGATCTCTGCGTTGATCTTGTTCTTGAATCAGATTCCTTATAACGAATCTTGAGGTATCTGAAACAAACAGGTTGAAAATGTTACTAGGTGGATTAACAAAGTTGTAAATAACTTTATATTAAACTTCAGTTTAAATTATAAGGCCTACCAGTCATGGGAAACAAAATTTGTATTCCAATATTCATTTTTGAGTCTCATAATTGGCAGTAAAATTAGTAATGCAAGAAAATAAATTGTTCACTGTACATGTCCATGAAAAGCCTGCTACTTATCACTGTCTTATGACCAACGTTCGGGTCGCGACAGTTATTCAATTTATATTAGATCGGTCCGCACAGCCTTTGAAATTTCCGTGCAGCTAACCTCTTGTCTTAACCTTTAATATCTTCTCTTGCATTGCTTATGAAACTCAACAAAAATGCATTCATGAAGATAAGGTATGCTTCATGAGCATTTAAGCTCATAAACAAAACAAAAAATCAACAATATGATAAATTTGCTGAATAGAAAAATATATAACAACATTAAATGAAAAAATTCAAAATTCCACTTAAAGGACCAACTCTCGAGTAACATAAACCAACTAAAGGAGCTAACAATCATATACACTGCTTTATTGGGGCAGAAAATTAAAACAATAATACATTTTGTTATGTTACTCATAATTTTAAGAAAAAAATTAGTGCAAACAATTCAATAATAATTGCGACTACATCTCGTTAGCATACTGGCAGTGGGTGATAATTAAAAAATCCATCTGTTTTGAGTTATGAACTCAGATAGCTGGATTGTAACACGCTGTATCCTTTGGAAAAACAATTTCAGCCATATTTTGTGTATTTTTACATAATTCGAACATAATGTACATATAGACAATTCAGATAAAAGCTATTTTTGGCAACAAAAAAACTATAAATAGCTTAAAACTTTTGAACATGTGAATCGAATTCGTTATTCTCGAATCATTATCGAATTTCATGAAATTCTCAATTGTAACAGGTTTTTCGACTTATTGCCTTCTGCCAGTATACCGACAATATATCCGTATTTATACTACAGTAAGCTGGATATCTAAAAAAAAAAAACAAAAATGATATTGTACTACAGAAGTAGTTAACATAAATATCTTCATAGCATAGTAAAGAGTCAGATGTCAATCAGCAAGTGGTGAAAACATAACAAAACATTATTAGCAAATAAGTCACATGTCTGTCCTTCTTCTCAATAGATACTTCAATTTAAAATGATGTCAAATGTCATAGTACACAGTAGAAACATGTCAACATTTAATGTGTGTTTAAGCACAGTTTTCATAAAATACTCTGTCAGTAAAACTTTTATCTACACCATTTAAATAACATGTTGTGTTGCTTAAAACACTGAACAATATTTAATTGAAAAGTACTGTCATCGTTGAATCAAACATCAAAAAACTGCATTATTTTATTAAGCGAGTTACACATTTACACAACAACCTGTGCTGAATTACCAATAAAATCAAGACTATTACAATTACTTGAAGGGTAGCACATTGTTAAAGGATACCACTGTCCATAACCAATTTATTTTACATTGTTTGATTTCTTCAAATAAATAACAAAACTTTGAATGGTTTTCAATCATCTTTAGTCTGTTATGTCGTGGCTTTTTTTTATCAACGTCTTACTTATGACAGATATATAATAATTGATAAAAGAAATTACCTTTATACTTATGTAGGTAAAAACTATTATTCCAGAACAATCTTTGAATCATCTAGGTTTTGCCCACCACACACACTGTCAAAATATGAGAGGAAATTTACATGGGGATACAAAAAAACATTGTACACTGTACTCTCGATTATCCGTGCTTAAAATACAATTGACCCCCTCTATAGCCTAGAGATCCGTACTACTCTATAGGAATACTACGTTATAGGGCAGTACTCCGCAACCTTTTCTCTCTCACGGCACACCAAAATTTTCTCCAGATTTCCGCAGCCAACTTCAAATATGCATATATTCTGAATTCTCATCGTTCTCAATTGTATAATACATATTGCTACCTCAGTACTACAACTAGGCAACTCTGATTTGATTATTATTTGAACAAATTATTTGATCTTATCTTCACTGAAGGAATGCGCTGTAGCACACTTAGCATCGCACCACGGCACACTGGTTGCGGAGCACTGTTATAGGGGATCAGGCACCCATACAAAATTTGAGGTTATGTTCTTTCAATACCGTCTTTTTCCGAAAATAAGACACTGTCTTACTTTCTTTTTTGGTCCGAAATACAAGCTAGGGCTTATTATCGGGGAAGGGCTTACTTTTTAAGTATAATAAGTAGATTTATATATTTTCGTTCAATATTTATGTGTATATAGGAATTTTACATTTACTTTAAATTTATTCGAATACAGTCAGTCATCTTCTTCTGAAACATCATCATAACTTATTAAATTCTGATTTCCGTTCTGAATTTTCTCCAAATACATTTCCTGTTGAATCATTGGTCCGAATCTCTCATGTCCTGCAATATAGCTATCCTTAAATGAGTATTTCTTGTCTAAGTAGCCTGTTCGTAGTGCATTGGAAACACAACTGTCAGTTATTTTATGCCATGAATTCTTCACCCAATTCACAACTTCTTGTAGGCCAGGCTTCACAAAATTTCCATGTTGATTTCTCATCATTCTGTTTTCAATGTATTCATTGATTTTCATGCGCAAATAATCATTGAATGGCTTGTTTATTGCAATATCGAGTGTCAGGAGATAGGCAGTCATTCCCGCTGGAATCATTATTTGATCAATCCTCCTCTCAGCAAGGAGGTTTTTCATGTCTTTAGCGCGGTGTGTACTGGCTAAATAAAAAAATAGTAAACTTCTTAGGCGACCCCTAAATAAAGGTGGCAGCATAAAATCAACCCACTTTTTTATAACTGCTTGGATGCACCAGGTTTTTTCACTTTCAAGGACATTAATTCCTGAAACGTGTTCAATCTTGTCTTAGTGAGTTGTCGATTAACGGTGAGGCTTTCTTGCCAGCCAGACGAATCGCCAAAATACAGGAAACACGTGCACTTTCGTAACCAGTAGAAGGAACGTAGATTGACGAGGAACCTTTGTGGTGAACCATCGTTTAAGATTCTTGGCCTAGAAATACTACTGTTTCATCCATAGCAATAATGTTGGAGAGTTAGTATTTGGAAAACATAAATAGTGTGGCACTAGCAATAATCGCCACTTGCTGGCGTTCACATTATTTTAACGAGGGCTTATTTTTGGGGGAGGGCTTATATTCCAAAAATTCCTGAAAATCACGAAAGGACTTATTTTCGGAAAAAGACGGTAGTATTTTGTGAATTGAACAAAATCAGCAATCAAAGATTTTTGCCAAGAGACTTTGCTAGCAAGAGACAACAAGATATTGACAAATATTTCTCTAAAATATGCCGAATGGATCGTTTATTTATTATAGTCCCGGCCAAACACCCATAAGAACAATGTTAAGCAATCCCACATTAATCGTTCCCTGATTTACCGATTTCCTTGATCTATCGTCTAAATATTATCGTCTTGTCAAAAATACTATCCAGATTGACCGTTTTTGATAAATATTTTTTTTCACTCATAAATAGTCTTACTTCACATCTCGTTTCGCGAATTTCTCTAAATGCCCAAATAAAGAAAAACTAGAACTGCAACTGAGAAACTAAAAACAATTCAAGACGTTGAAAAAAAGAAAAACGAGTTGACATTCCAAAAAAGAGGTAATATAGAAAAGTACGCGAGTTTGAAGAGTCTCTGTTAAAATGTAAGTGCCAAACTACAAATAAGCAACTTAAGTAATATATAATTTCAATATAATTCATGTATATTCTTTAATAAAAAAGTTTAAATAAAAAAATAGGTTTTATTTAATCACAAGCAAAAACAAAACTGAAAATATCAGGGTGGACCCCACTACCTTTTTATTTTTTATAGCTTCCATTGGGTTTACCTCTGGTACCATTATGTTCGGTCATATTCTCAACAGATATTGTTATTTTTAAATCCCACATTGATTGTTTTACTCTTGCTCTACGGTTTTTAATCTTTTCTCTGTAATTTGATATCGATGACATAACCCGTTTTTGGAATAAAGGCTTCAATATTAGGCCAAGAAAGAATGTTTTTTGATTATCTGTGCTTGTCTTCCCCAGCTTTAGCTCAGAGAATCGAGAGTACACTGTATTTAGTAAAACAAGGATTGTTAAATTCAGGATGGAAATCGGAAAATAATTTAAAACAGTAACAGGCTTCGTCTTTACACAAATCATTGTGTACTACACTATGACACAACAACACACTATGATAGGATTACCACCGATTAAAACACGTTTCCTTACTAAAATGATAAATTTGTTCACAAAATAGTGGTAGAAGCCTTTTATAAGAACATATCTGTTTCTTCGCCTTTTAGAGTAAAAAGCTAGAAAAATATTATGATATGTAATATCTAAGACACACAAGATATAATCCATTTTTTTTTTAAATCCATGGGAGCAAACTCCCAATGTTAAGGACATGGGCAAGACAAGAACGTTTAGCTAACCATTAATAGGCAGCTAATTGCTCTCGCTACACCCTGTTATTTCAGGATTGAAAGGGTGAGAAGGAATTTTTAAGACATCACAATAATCCATGCCGTTGAACAGAAATCTATAAATCAGCTGAAAAAATGCTGTTCGTTCTGGGATTCGAAGCTGTGTGATCCGCCTTAGAATCCAACGACATTGACCGCTGCTCCACAGACACAACGGCAATACTTTAGCGAGCTTGATTTTATCAATCACTCAAATCGTTGTGTAAATTTCAATGATTAATTTTTCTCATTAAGAGATGTCTCTATTAAGAACGTTTCAGAGCTGCCCTTTAGCCAAAAAAAAAGATACCAAATCATTCTTACAACCTAAAATCTGAATCACATGTTCTCGATAGTTTTAAGATGCCTTTATAAAGCACAATACTCTTCATTCATAAAATGATAAATAAAATAAAGTTATTCATTGGATTACCTTTTCTTGATTAACTTTTTGACCTTTGGTTTCCATACAAAGAGCATAAATATGAGCACTCCGAGTAACATATTGCTGAGATCTGTAATTATCCAAAGGTACTTCGAGCCGCCAACGATGAAACTAATCCATTCTGCTAACCAATTCATTCCCATGATGAAGAAAAGCTTCAGGTACACGTCAAATCTGAAATCAAGATAATACAATGGTTACTTTCATCTATTATTCAGAATGGCATCACAAATACAACTGACATAGTGGCACTGTGGAGTGGCTTAAACATCCATCACTTATTAATAAAAACAATAATCCTTTGTACTTCATTCCACTTTATTTAATATGTCAGGACCGGTTTCGCTCATTGCCAGCATTGTCAGTTGACAATGCTCGCAATGAGCGAAACCGGTCCTGACATATTAAATAAAGTGGAATGAAGTACAAAGGATTATTGTTTTTATTAATATAATGCCTTTCCACCAAGTATTGACAGTGAACACCCTAAAAGTGATCCATCACTTATCTCTTATAAGCCAGTATATATATAATAGTCATATTAAATTAACCTAAAACATAGTTCAGACTATTTTTTATTAATAATAATTCAATCGTGAAACCTGGAATAGTTTCCCAATGTCAGTCAATCAATGTATGGTGTCATCCAATAACAATATGTCTTCATATCGTCACTATTGTGGCATAAGTTAGTAAGTAGCAGAATGATACTTCTGAGTAAACCGCAAATAAAAAAAAACAGCTTTTAAGGTAAATTTAGAATTATTTTCATTTTGTACACGTTCATAAAATTCTTGGTCGAACACGACCCGGGTTTCGCCTCTCGGAATAAACTGGTACTAATCAGTGCGCGAATGCACTCGAATGCCATTCGAGTGCATTCGCGCACTGATTAGTACCGAAAGCACCTTCAGTCAAAATTTAAAATTTTTAGGTAAAGCCTATATCTAGGCATCAATATTTTATGTTACATAGATTTTTATAATATGGATGCATTAATGCCGATCTGTCACAAATAAGAGTTTAAAATTAATAGTCAGGGGCAATTGCCTACCTTTAAATCAGTATTAGTAATAATTGCCTACACAAATAAATGTTTTTTTGGCAAACTGTTATAATTAAAACATTAACTGACTTATTGCAGACAAAAAATGTCTGTATACTGAACTTATTTTTGTGAGTTACCGATTTCTGACAGAAAGGTGACGTTATAAAACAAATAATCATAGAAAACATATAAAATACCTTTGTTCATCATTTTTATAACTGTTAGTGTGTCTTGTGCTGTCACCAGAAGTGAGAACTGCTGTATCTCTCTTGACTTTTATAATTATCCACGCTGTACTTCCGAAAAGGATAAGGTTGGAAACGACCAGGAATATGACAGGAATGTAGAAATACATGAGTTCCGAGTTCCAATCTGAAAGAAATAAGTAATTTATCACAACCGATTTATTAGAACTGCCTAGATTTTATGGCCCATTCTGATAAAATGGCATCACATCGTTTGATTAGTATAAATACACATACAGCCAGTGATAAACATTACAATAGATCAGTTACTATTTATGTCCAAGTGGTTTTCGCCATTGGCTTTGGTTGCAGTGTTCATGGGCTTGAGTCTCAGTATGGGTAGTTTCTTCAGTTGAATTATGGATTTTTGTTCAAGGGAATGCTTAAAACTCCATTCCACCCATCCAATCCTATAAATAATGCGCAGCAAGAGCGAATAGTTAACCACTAGTAATTGAGTATTAAGCAGCTTGCGTAGAAAAAAATCTGTTGAGATAAACTCCATTAGGAATTCATATGTTCCATAATCTTAATAAGGTAAAAATATCAAAGTATTATAGTTCTACAGTTTTTAATAATTTTTATGCGTTGATAGCTATCTCGGCTTTCGCCACCGTCAGGCGATATTTTTAACTTATTATAATGGAGTTCTACCAAAAATAAAATTAAATGCCAAATCAATTAATTCCATAATCGTTTCCTAACCCTATCTTTTCTATCTATACGAAATGAAGAGAAATTGAGCAACTGGTGAACAAGTAGATACAAATCTGTTGATATACATTCATTAGTAGGCCATATGTTCTACATTGGGAGCGGACATGGATAAAATATATATATACTGACCAATGTAATTTAGATTATATTATAAGCAGTTTGTGTTTTAAAATGATAGATGTCAGACACTGCGGATGAGTGACACAAGCTTAATATTTTTTTTATATGTTGATTCTTCTAATAAACTTTTTGTTTATAACACCAATATCTTCATTAATGTCTTTAACTCCATAAAATCATTACCCACTTCTTTTTTAATTAATTAAAATGCTTCCAAGAGAACTTTCATTGTTGCTCTGTCTTTGTAACCAAAAAAAGATCTATTGTTTCAATATATCAACAAATCCTAGTGCCTTCACACTTCTAAAACACAATGTATTCTGCAACACAGAGGTTTTAAGTGATTGAAACAGTTGGTTGGTTTGCTTACGGAACGAGCAATAACTTAAGTCAAAGAAAAACATTTACCTGGAAACCAGCAAGTTTCTTCTCCTATACCCGGTTTGATGAAATCAGACGAAATGTTGGGATGGAATTGCATAACGGCGCAGATTGTAGTTAGAATGAGAGGAAGCCCCCAAGCGTAAAGGCAGTAGTACATGAATCTTCGTCTTTCTGCTGAACGGCGCTCCCCGCCATGAGCTCTGAAGCCGCTGAAAATAAAAATAAAATATGTTTTGAAGGCCTGTTGGCGATAAAAATTTTCAATGATATTAAACTTAGAGTCCTTCCTTTTAATTTAAATTTCCTTAATGATACATACTGTCTATGTTGATTATGAGTAAGTCTAAAAAGACATCTTTACAGGAGGACTAAATGTTACACAATGGAGGTGTGCGCTTGTAAGTAAAAAGTTTAATTTAAGTGAGCAAATGTAAAGCGTAAAAACATATTTTTTACTAAAAATCAAGAAGATGGTCATATTGTTGATAATTTTTTATGAGTGTACTTCCACCCATAACCACATCACAAGGTTTTTATTTGAGGATAACTTTCGATCGATCCATAATCGGCAAAAGAACTTAAGTGACACAATTTGGTAAATTGCGTTTTAAGCTAATAATTTTTCAGTATCGCCTAAGGCAGTGCTTCCCAACCTGTGGGCCTCGAAATTCAGTAGAAAGTACAAAAATCTATATATTTAAGTCTATCAAATCGGTGTTTCCCATATTGGGGGCCGCCAGATTGGATAGAAATTGGATTCTGGGGGAAAAATATAGCAAATCGAGGATTTCGAATTCGTCGGTGAGCTAAAACAAAAAAACGAGTTTCTGTGACAATCTGAGGAAAAAGTATACCAAATCGAAGATTTAAAATTCCTCGATGAGTTAAAAAAAAAAAAAACGAGTTTCTGTGATAATCTGAGGAAAAAGTATACCAAATCACAGATTTTAAATTCCTCGGTGAGTAAAAAAAAAAACGAGCTACGGAGACAATTGAGGAGGGCCGCGGATTATTTTTTTTAGATTTAGGGGGCCGTGGAACGAAAAAGGTTGGGAAGCACTGGCCTAAGGCAGCGATTTCCAACCTGGGAGGCGCGTGGGCTATTGCAAAGGGAGGCGCGAACAGTCCTAAATATATATTTACCCTTTGAAACGTCTCTTTATTAATATATGAAATATAGGATGGGGGGGCGCGAAAATATTTTTTTTCTTCATAGGGAGGCGCAGTAACATAAAGTTTGGAAACCGCTGGCCTAAGAAGTCAATGACAAACTCTTTAGAGAGTTATCTCATTCGCCTGTTCTTTTTTAGGGAATATGCATTTTAGTGTTTTTACTTGTTATCGTTTGTTCTACGTGGTCTCCGGTTGAGAAACGCTGACCTAGAGAACTGAGAGTTGTCAGACATTTTTTTTTTATAAAATCAGGATAGGCATTGGACATATATTAATATTTACTAACCGCATTTGAAGAATAAACTTCTTTTAAATTTATAAATTATCAGTTACGATTTTCTGCCTATAACGAGTCGATATGTGTTTTATTATTTTGTGCCATTTTTTTTCCACTAAAGCTTGCTTGTGTTTGGATTGTTTTAACACATTTATTGTAAAATGATCAAAAAAAACTATACCAATATCGATTATAACAGACAGTAGTGAATTATCCCATAAACAAAGAAAACGCACTAGGGAAAAACTCGGGGTTTCTGTATCTTAGGGGCTTCAAATATAACCGGGATATTTAGGTTAAATAAAAATTGTAATGTATTATAAATTGAATTTTGTTGATATCAGTATTAAGATATTTGTGATAAGAAGCGAAGTTTTTATTTATACACCAACCCAATATGAAAATATATTTAAAGCCAAGGTTAATCCATTATAATTTGCTGATTAAAATTCTGATTAAAAACATACTTAACTGAAGTTTTTTTATGTCAATCAAATCATTAATCAAATACTTAGTTTTTTAAAAACGTTTTAGCGGGCTGCATGTTCCACTTGCTGTCGCTGATAATCTAATCATAAGATGTAAAATATGTCTATCTCTACATGACATTCGTCTTTCGTCTTTCGCCTTTTGAATATGGGATATTTATAACAATGCAATAATTTCAATTATGTCTGAAATTAAAATAAATCTTTGATAATAGTCCAAAAAACTGCGCATGCTATTTCTCAAATGCATTTACATCCATAGCAAAACGTTTTACGACCCGAGGAGGTTTTTTGATTTTGCCACCAACTCCTTTCCCAATTTTCTCTCCAAAAATATTTTTAAAGTTACAAAATTGGTGGATTGTGCGGTTTTTTAAACCAGTGAGTATCGAGTCGCAGATGATGTAATTTTTTTATCATTTATTATAGTGAGTACAATATAATTTCAAATTGAATCATGCTTGCATTGATTCTGTATTGTTTTTTTTATTTTTATATCTACTACTTTGAAAA
The DNA here is from genome assembly GCA_030503985.1 of Himalopsyche tibetana. Classification (NCBI taxonomy): domain Eukaryota; kingdom Metazoa; phylum Arthropoda; class Insecta; order Trichoptera; family Rhyacophilidae; genus Himalopsyche; species Himalopsyche tibetana. The sequence continues at coordinate 1,311,169 of JAPJYX010000006.1, forward strand.
ATTTATTTTTCCTGTTCGAAAATGCCGCCCCCAAAAAGGACGCTGCTTATTTTGATTGTCCTCACATTATTCAATAAATATTTACTTTGAAAGTTTAAATATTTTGATTTCAAGAGGGTTTAAGCCCAAAGCGCCAAAAGACACACAGGCCGAGATGTGAATGTTATCAGCTTGGAGAAACCGAAATAGAGTACAGTTACTTTGGTCTGAAAAAGCTGAATAGAGTTGTTGAAGAAAGCCAGGAGCCGCTCCGTATTGTCAATTTCATGATGTTGATGATGATAACAGTACCCAACAATAATGTTTGTATTGTAATGAAAATTTAAACGTTTCAATTGATGTAAGTAAAACTAATAAGTTTATTAATAATAATTATATGACAGATGTACTGTCATATGTATTATCACTTTAAACCGCATCTAGAAACCTCAGATAAAAAAAACCGACCGGATGTTTGTTTGAAGGCATCGTTTTACTTTTCGACTATTTTAAAAATCCCTATATATTTTTTTATCTAATTGTCAATTGTATTGGATTTGTTATCATATTTTTTGTCGTACAATTTCCTAGTCTATCATTTATAGTTTATCAGTATTATTTAAGTAAATAATAAAATCGTAGATATTATATAAAATCAATATTGTAACAGCAATGGTGAAGTGCTAAATTAACAAGTGCCGGGGTGTGTTTTTATTTTGATTGAACCTGACTGTTTTCACACCGCATTTTATCAGAATCAACGAAAAATTGTTACAATATTTTATTGATTCAATTTTCAAATTATTATTTATATTATCCGCGACTTATTATATATTCTTCGAACAGATTTTAATTGAGCAGATCCATGATTCCCGTTTTGAAAATACCTTTATTTAAACTCCATTCTTTAGAAATACTAGTATGTATTAGTATTTCATATATTTTTTGTTGAAAGATTCTTTAAATTGATTGAATCACGATTGAAAATAGATTTTTCCAGATTTGAATATAAATAATAGAAGACATTTTCCTTTAAAAAATAGCATATTGAATTGTTAAACTGTAAACTGTCACACTTGAACTCTCAAACTGAAGTCGTACTTGAAAAAACCAACAACTTCTAGTCCTTTTGAAAAAATCTATATTCAAATAGCAAGGGTCAAAAGTGGCGCCACTGCATATTATAGGGTCGCAGTTGGGGTCGTGTTATAGTACAGCGGTCGGCAAAGTGTGGTCCGCGAGAAACTTTTGGTGGTCTGCAGAGAAATCTGACATTATTAAAATTTTCTAATCCTTCTGATGAAAATTCTAATTCAATTCTCCACAAGACATTTATGCGAAAAGGCCTTTTCATCTGTCACAGCAATCAAAACACGCTATCGATCTTGGGTTGAAATTTATTCAGTTCTCCGTCTTGCAGTTACACCATTGAAGCCAAATCTATATTTTATCATCTCAAATATCCAGGAACATCCATCACATTAAAAATTAATAAAGCTTTTAGAATATAATTATGATTGATAGTTTTATTTTATGAACTAGGTGCGTTTTTAGACGCATTTGATCACTTTTATTTCAATCTATCTAATATCTAACACATAAGTTCAGCTAGTGGTCCGCTGGATTAAAATTGTGAATTTAGTGGTCCGTGGGGCCTAAAAGTTTGCCAACCGCTGTTATAGTACACAATGTAATATTATTCTGATGCCAACTTATAAAAAATCATTATTTAGACATGTGACGTGACATATTTAAAAATTCAATAAACACGCAATCAGAAGATAAAAATTAAATAGGAAAAAAAATGATTTGTCTTATAACTGAATAAAAAGGTGCAATTCCCAAAAGAATCCCATATGGGATTCATTACGTTGTATAAGAACATAAGAAATCAAATTTATTAAAGATATATTTTCGTATTGAATAAAGAAAAAAAACACCTTTCTGCACACGATAAATCAAAAATCATAAGTTGTTTTCTCATTGAATCCTGAATGTTGATGTCCTAGCGACAGTTCTGTTTATAAAGGTTTCGAGGCCCAGTGTGATAATGCTCTTTTATTGCCTCAAATTGCAATCGACAACGTAGTCCAGATTAAACGGAATTTATGGGAGCATCAAGTGGGAATAATCAATTAGCAAATTCACACACATCCGCGATTTTGCTGTCGAATAATTTCATTCATATAATATGTAAAACACTCATTTCGACAGACTAGTTCTAGTTGTAAGCCCGTTGCCTTCAAATGGGAGTTTTTTTTGCATTATGAAAAATCAGAATTTACTGGCGTGAAAAATCAAATGCAAACATATTTATTGAAAAAAATAAAATGTCTCAGCTCAATTAATTCTCAAAATAGATTTTTTAAGAATATTTAAATGATTGTAATTTGTATATAAACAAAATAAAAATCAGATTTATAAATAATATTCAATGTAACTTTGGTATAAAGTATACAACAATCGTTGTAAATGTATAATCATTTTAGCTGTTAATGAAGTGTTCGAACAGTGTGCCACAGTATCGAAAACCGAAGTGGCCGTTTGCGTTTATGTTATTTCAGTGACTGGAATTCTCGAATCGGTTTTGTGTAAATAACTGAAATTATTACTGCCACAGAAATGATGCCAAGCCATTGAATATTGTTTGAAATGTTTTCGTTTCCAAAAAAACGGTCGAGGCGTATTGCATATTATTAGAACAGGTGCGGTATTCGATCGCGCTCTAAAATCATCAATGACAAGACACGGAATCAAAGACGATTGTTTCTCATGCACACTTTAAATATGTCTACAAACATTGATATTTCTGATGTGCAAAATCTATTGTTTATTTAAATTACTAGAGATGTTTACAAGAATCAATCATTCAAATTTAAACATTTGATTTATAGAAAGGTAGGTATAAAAAAAATGAATTCACGAAATGGCAATACTAAGTAATCTAAACATCAAATAGTTTTAAATTTGGAACTTAAACGTCATATTATCGTAGTGCAGTTGTTTCAGGACTTGAGATTTAACTTTGAAAGATAATTTTGATTTCTTTTACAAAATTGTAACTATACTTTAACCGTTCAGCCACTGGTGGGTAATAACATGATAACTCGTCAAAATCAACACTGTTTTACAAAAAATACGTGTTTTCCCACCGTTGCTTTCAAAAGAGATCTAACAGCTGACCAGAGAAATTGACAATCACATGACCCACTCTGTTTTTAAAGTAATTATATGTTGTTATTTCATGGGACACGCCCTGAACAAATGACTATTATTTTAATGGATTCAAAGCAAAAATGTTTATAATTATAATTTGGTGACTATAAAATTCATGACACGATTAAAATTGTACCTAATAATCCCTCAGGTTGAGTGACGATGATAACGGATTTTCTACGAATTTTTGCTACTCATTACACATTTATTTCAGCACACACCAACCCATTTATTCTAAGCTTTTTTATTGATTTATGAGAGCATTGTCAGAAATGAAAAGGTTAAAATCTGAGATCTTAAAATTGATTAAAAAGAATTCATAAAACTGCTCAATTTGGGATTTGAATTCGTAAGCACCGTTACCGAAGCCAACGATTTTTACCACTCAATACGTATATTATATTATAATATATTGTTTATTATAATCAACTTACAAATATACCTACCTGACCTACCGCAGTGAATGCAGGTCAGATATTTGAATGCTATTTACTTTACAGATATTTCATGTGTGAGATATTTTGATAGTTAAAACTCTTGGGAAAACATAAACGGTTAGATGTGCCGACTCGGGAAAATACCACATATTTCAGTACCATAGTGCGTGCCACCACTAGAAATTGGTAGCTTTGAGATATGGCTGATCAAAGTTTTGACGCATCTAAACTGAGTTTTCTCATTTTTTTAGCGAATCATTTAATTATTTATCTCAATTCCGTAAAACGATATTTCAAATTGTACATGTATGAAAATGTTTTTGCATATTCAAACAAATGCCTGCCGAAATGGTGAGTTTTTCTAGTTGTACTTTGCGGAGCCATAGAAGAAAGGTATTTGATAATAATGGGTAATATAGCTCAATAAAACAAATTTTTGACTTATCGTTCCATAACACTAGGCCATCGATATATTTCTCCTTGTGAATAACAGCTGTTTATCTCGACGACAACGTGATACATATTAATAGTTATAAATGTATTTTACTCCTTCTTTATTATGTATAGAATCAAAAATATCGTTTATACTATTTTAATTTTGTGATGGCCGTCGATCTGCAGTGGCTCAAATATTATTGAAAAAGAAATGTCATGATTTTTATTAGATACTCATCATTCGTCGTCTCCGAACTGGCAGAAGTTGGTAAGTAACAAAACAAAAGTAAGTATAAAAATGAAGTAAGTACATAATATTTTTTTAGTTGTCAATTTTCTGTCTGGAATAACTCAGCTGTATTTATTGCTAAAATTTTGGAAAAACAGCATTTTTTATCTAAGTCATTATTATTAATGTAAGCTTAAAGGCAAGCAATTGTCGTAGTGTAATAATTTCTAACTATATTTGCCTCCGGAAAGCCTCAATCCTACCTTTTGACCAGTGGGATTTCGGTGTCTCGGACGAACGTCGGGTACTATCCATAGAATGTACTCGGTGGGACTGAGGGATGTTGGCATGTCATAGGAGAAAGCAAAGTAGTTAAGTGTTCACAGTCAACAATTAGTGAAAAGGCATTTTTTTTTAAAAATACTCATTTGTATTGATTCCACTTTTATTAATAAGATCAGGACAAGTTTTGCTTATTACGAGCATTATCAATTGATCAGAGAAAACAATATAACATTGTTATTTATACAAAACAAATTAAAATTTACAAATAAAGGTACAAAATATGAATAAGGGACACTTAATTGACTTTTAAATTAAAATTTTTATTACCTCTAAAAGTAATCGTTTTATAGCTTACCAGTTGATAATGCTCGTCATGAACAAAACCGGTTTTGATCTTATATACCCTATATAACCATAAAATCATATAATCATAAAACCTTTGCCGACAAACAAATTATATAATTCTTGAAACTGCTCACTACTCAAATCTGTTGGAATTTCCCATGGGCTCATCCTTTTTCCCAGCAATGGCTTTGGACTCAGTGATGCATTTATATCTTATATAAACACGAAACTTTCATTTGCTAAGCGTCAGTTCAAGTTCATCCGTGCACTTGAATGCCTGAAGATGCCGAAGGGCGAAACCCGGGTCGTTAGTGACAAAATTTGTGAGAGTATTTTATTTATTGATGTTTTTTTAATCAAAGTTAAACAGTCTACCATATATCGTTTATTTGCATATGAATTGGCAAAAAAAGTGCTGTTTTCCGTCCACGCTGCAGATGCCAGTTACGTACCGCGAACTCTTGGAAAAATAATTTTCCATTGTAGGTAAGTATTGCATGTTAACTCTCGATACGACGAGCATTATCCGGACTTTCCCCTGATAGATGATAATTAAAAAGGTGAAACTATAATAATGGTTTGAATTTTGCTATTAAGCCACTCACACAAGGTGTGTCGTTTTGAAAAAGCGACAAACATTATCATTACGAAAGCATTAGAATGCTACGTTATTTTGTTACTTTTAAACACAGGGTCGAATAATATTTAACTTTGATATACGAATTTTCTCACTAAGACTGCGTGTAGTCTGTGAAACGGGCTATTAGTTTCTTAGATAATTAGTTACATTAGTGAGATAAGTATTTCAATTTCTTTTACTCGTGTATTTTAATTAAGTATTGATGATATAAAGATTTTATCAGCTGAAGAACATGCACTGGCAGATTACTCCATAAGTGCATGAGGCGCACGCTTAGGGCCTCAGAATCTTAGGGGCCTCTTAACAGTTTATATTATACGTAACCAAAATAAATTTTAATTCGTTGAATTTTGACCTGGGTTTTGTCTTTTCATATCTTTAGGCATTCAAGTGGGCGCATTAACTTGGTCTGAGTGATCTTTGCACTTGGATACCTAAAGATATCAAAAGTCAAAAGTGGAAATGTACATAACTTGAACGATTCAAATTAGATATTGAAATTACATCAAGCAACTTTGGTCGAAATCCTAAGTTATAACTCATATATTAAAAACTTAGTTTTCAAAATTAATTTTTATTGTACATGAAATTTTGGGATGATTTTACGTTATCCGAAAAAACAAGGCATCCAAATTTGATTGCGCCTGCGAACTCCCATGTGTTAAATACACCACTAAGTCCATGTAAGAGGACAGTAACTAAGACAATACTGACTGTGACAGGGCCGCTCCTGGGGGTTTGGCCGCCCGCGTGAAAACTTACTGCCCCCCATAGATAGAAGAATAAAAATCAAAATTATTCCCATCATTCTTTTTTTCATGGTTGGTATGCTACGTCAGATTATCCCGAAACTCCAACCCATGTAAAACACTCTTGTAAAACAATCTCAAAAAAATCTTTTGTATTTGCAAATTTAGATTATTTTTTTAAGTCTGTTTATAAAATATAACAACTGATTTTTTTTAAAAGTTTAAAAAAATACATAATAAAACTATATTATCGGGGTATTGGATATACAGGAGTGTGAAAAATCGTACCGTATAAAATTCAGAATGCACGATTGAAATCTATCATCAAGGGAATAAAACTGATTTTCGAAGACGAGCACGCAGAACTTTTTTCAGTAGATTGTAAATATTTTATAGACATATCTTTTCAATACGTGAATATAAAGAGTACATTAAGCTATAAATTCTTTATAATTATCACAATAAGAAGACTTCGTTTTTTGCTAGTCACACTCTAGGAAAAATTAGAAATCATCCCTAAACTTGTTTGAGTATGCAATCTATAGGTGTGCGAAAGTACAATCTGTTCTTTTTGCAAAGCTTCATTTCATAATTGGACAATTATTATCATTGCATAAATAATTATTATATCCCAAAAAAATTATATCAATGATTACAATTTTTTTTATATACATATATCAATTGCACGAGGGTTGAGATTATTTGTCAAAAAAAAAGATTGATTATACTATTTTAAGAAGAAGCTGCGCTGCGTGCCTTTGTTTGCCTTGGATGTCAGTAAAAAAACTGTCAAGCTAACAAATGCATTAAATTAAATTAAAAACTTAATTCCGCTCCTAGCTTTGAAATATAAGCTGACAATTTTTCTATCGTTGTTAAATGGATGTAGAAATTGTATTGCTTGTCTATGTATTCTACGCGAATAGAGTTTTTTCGTAGAAAAGTAAACATAATAATGGTTTCAATGGTTAATGAATGACCTTTATCTCACTGTACAGGAAAGGCCAATTTTTAAACAAAACTATTATTTTTTTGTCACTTATGATTCATTTCTTTTGTTGGTAGATAATACATATTATAAAGTCATGTTATATGTGCGCAAAAGTAAAGGAGCATTAAGCTAATTATATGCATTTCAGTTATTTTGGCACATTTTCTTGCACTAGAATTTTAATGACTTGGCGCCATTTTAGTTGAGATACAGATATGAAATATAATAACAAAAAAAGACTATTCAGTCGTTTCCTTGTACGTAGTTGGTCTTAGTCTCGTCTCTAAACAACTCATCATTTCCTGCAACCCAACTCAAACTGGCTGTGAAGTAAATATTACATCTTTGACGTAAACATTTCGACTCCAAGTAAAAATGTATAGTTGCCAAGAAATTTATTATTGTTATTGCCGTACACAGAATGAGCATTTTTCTAGTGATCCATGATGATTTTTAAAAGGAATTCTTTTTTATAGACAGCACAAGCAATTTACATCATTCTTCTTATTCAATATTTAGTCAAAATTCGATTTAAAATAGATGCACCGTAAATAAAACAAAGCTTGTGTGGTGAATTTATAAATTTGATGAGATAAGATAAGATGCAAGAGAAGCATTCATATGTAGGTTTTTCCAGTAATTTTCGTAAAAGATTAAAGACGTGTATAGCCTCCCACATAATATAATAAGTGCTCTGCAGATTGTCTTTTTGGAGACATTTTACAGTTTAATTTACCCCAGAAAATTGAAACTATTAAAGGTGACCAAATTGCTGTAATAATATGACTTAATTAAAAAAACATATAGCTGTGAAGTCAGAGTCGTCCTATTTAACGCCGATTATAGTGTAGTTAGTTACTTTTATTGACATTAACCTTTTGACCGCGGCTCAGACCCAGATCGGTTCAGATTGGGCTGCTATAGCAGTCAACCGCGGTCTAAGGGTTAAGCAAGAGGTTTTTCCGCCCGAGTCGGTCCTTGATTTTACCACCCCGCCCCAATTTAATCTCAAAATACTGTTTTATTAACCATAGTGGTAGATTGAAGGTATTTTTAAATCATAAACTTAGTATGAACTTAAATATTGAGTTGCAGATGATGAAACAGTTTCCATCCATATTAAAATGAGATTTTCTTAAAACAAATTAAAGTTTGACATTTTTTTTCAACTAAAAAGGTTTTGTTTTGTAAATGATATTGAAGAATCAAGCTGCATGTATATTTTTAAAATATGTCAGAAACCTACGTGTGAATGGTCTCTTTTATTAAGTTTGAGTTATTATTGTAACAAAAGTGTTTTATTGTTAAATTATATATAAGTATTTATTTATAAACAAATCACATCGCCGGAAGCTCAATCTTGTAGGTTATTGTTTAAAAATGACCTCAATCCAGCGGTATTGTATATTTTTTATATTATTTGGGGAGAAAATTGACCGCCCACGAAATCAAGGCACGCCCCGGGCAGCAAAATCTCTTCCTACGCCTCTGTGTATGAGCAATAATAAAAATATTCGAATCGATTACTTAGTTATAGATAAATAAATCTTTATTATATTGAGTCTGCAGATGAGCTTTAACGAGCCGATAGACGTTACGTACATATTAATACAAAAAGTTGAGATGTAATATTTAAAAATTAAAATAATTTAATATATTATGTTAATCAACTAGGATATTATTTACCGCTCTGCCCTTGATACCCCCTGCTGTTGTAGTAACATACTACAGTGCTTTTTATTTGTTTGAGCTTTGTCTAATGGCGTTTATTGCTCAAACAAAGGACGACCAATTCTATGACGCGATGGGGTCGTTACGATTTTAGATGATTAAAAAAGGGGTGAATCATAAACGCACTCACGTCATTAAAAATGTTGATATCAAACGGATTCTAATGAAAAATAAATATTGCATCATTCCGCTCAATGGCAACAATCATATCTTTTAGAGGAGTATGGACGTGCATGTACGTCGGCGCCATTTTTCTGTAAATGGGTATGGAAGTACTTTAAATCCAACACAGGAGTGTTTGTCTGTAAGTATATATATGCTCTAATTACGAATTACATATATTCATTAGGAAAAAGTCACAAAAATGTCATGTTAAGAAAAGGCAGTAAAATAAAGTAAGGTCTGTATAGATCCATTCACTCCTCTAAAGGTTAATTTCAAAAAGCGATTAACTTAGTTGAGTTTTAAAATTTCGTAAAATTCGAATTAAATAAACATCTATTACATAAAAACAAAAAATGCGTGTCATTATGTCTGTCTGTATATCACTAAAGCTTCTTACAAACGATATCATTAGTTTTGTTGTTTAGCGTTTGAAATATGAATAAATTCATAAAAATGTATGTCCTGCGCAATTTCCTAAAACTCATTTTAATTACTCATAACAATAGAAGTATTTTATACAATTTTAGTTTTGCGATTATCTACGACGTATTAGAATCATTCTACATATAATAATTATGCTCGAAAGAATTTCTGCGATGTGACAGAAGTAATGGCGGATGACGATGATGATTGTCTCGTGTTGTACAATTATTTCGAAGTGCTAATGAAAAGAATTGTGTCACCTAGGCGGCGTGGATGAGTACGCTATAATTTAACTATTCCGTGACTGGAGTTTTAATTGCATAATGGTTTCCCAAAACGAGAAAATTATGACCTTGGTTTTTTTTTGTAGGTAATGAAATTTTCTCTAAACCAAACCTTTATTACAGGAACCAGAATATATCGTTTACGCGAGAAGTGATACTAATTGCGTGTTTCGTTGATTTTACTCAGTTTTTTTTTTAAATTAAAATAGACAGCTAAATTAGCTAACACAGTCGTTTTCCGACAGTAAGAGATAGCAGGAGCTGTAACTCAAATTTAATTAGGAAAAAAATACTATCAACACGTTATACAAACATTATCAAATATTATTGAACTGATTCGAGTTCGGGAGCTGCGCAACCAAAGGAACCGACGTTTACCACTCGGCCACGGATCCGACAAAATATAATGAATGAATTGTTTGTAAATTGGTCGTAAATTAAACCAATATAATTATGAGGGCAGATAAATAATTGGCACGTATTTGAATCGAAACAAATTCCATAGATAATTAAAACAAGACCGGAAAATTGAATGTTTATTGATGTTCTAAATTTAAATGGTTAACTGGAATGAGAATAATTATTGTTTTATTTTCAGAAGTTAATTTCACAGCTGTTGAAACGGTAAAATAATAATAATAACGCGTTAATTCAACTTCCTCTGATATTTTTGATTTGCAGTTATTTCGGGAAATATAAATAGGTCAATATTTCGGACGTGAGATTTTGGAAAATATTGATGTATTTAATCACAGCGCCGTCCAAGTTTCGAAGAATGTCAATAAACAAGTCTTGCTTAAAATCATGTGCGAAAAAGTCTTACGAGCGTTGAAAAAGTAAAGAAATTTTAAATTTTCTAGCTGCAAAATAGTTTTATGAGTGGAAATTCGTTCGACTAGAACAGGCGTGGGGAACCTGCGACCTTTTGGCTACTCTGGCGCGGCCTTCTGGTCAATTCTATAATTCTGCAAATTTTTGTAAAATTGTAAATTCCTGAGATATTGGATTTGAAAATTCCTGGAAAAGGTGCCGAGCTGCTAATTTGGGCAAATCCGTAAATTCTTGGGATTTTCGATGTCAAAATCCTTGGAAGACTGGGCTTTAGAAATTGGCATAAAATTGTTTCCGACCAAAGATTCCCTAGTCAATGTTTACTGCGGCCTTATGCCGAATCAGAAAAAATAATGCGGCCTTTTGAGAAGAAAAGGTGGTGAAAATACATATTCACTGATGTTTTAATAGAATCATTTTCAATAATATTTTAACCAATAAATGCATTCATATTATAATTTACAGTCACTAGTGAAATCACATTATTCTTGAAACTCTAATTAAAACATTTTTTTTACACAGTTGTACTGTTTCACTCATCGCGATAAAAAATCAGTTAAAAATATTCGCGATGACCGAAACAGGTCCTGATCATTTAATGCAATCACGACTAAGTGTTGAGGTGATTTTTTAATCTATTAACTCCTTATTTCAAATATTGAAATATTAAAAAATATAAATAGCCTATGTAACTTTTGTGATTCAATTAGGTATTATTAAATATAATTCTTCTTTGTGTATGATAAGACCAAAAATATAACCGCTAGATTTTTACAAAAGATATTGAGTTATTTACCTGAATGTCCACCAGACGTCAAAGCACATCACATTCAGCCAGAAAAAGCTCACCATGAAGAAGAAGTAGATGATGAATGCTGAAACAAATTTAAAAAATAATCATATTATTTTTTTTCAAATTTTTACTAGCAGCCACACACACATATGATTTATTTTTTTTTGATAGATTTTGAAAATCGGGTTCGAGAAATCCAAGAAAATGCAGTAAAATTTAACTAACACCGGCGTAATTAATCTTAACAATATATTATTTATTTACAATCCATTTTTTTCTAATGGGTTCGGAACTCTTCTATTTTTTTAAGCTTGGTAACGTGCATTGGTGTCACCTTCAACTCTAGTGATTTGTATACATATTTTTTAAAAAAAAGAGTCAGAGTGGTTAGTTTTTTTCCCACTTCGACTCCGATAAAAAAAACATTCTGCACGAAACCGACAACGCAGCCCTGATAGTCAACAATGTATATTGGATATACACTCAATTCTTTTATTACAAGGAAGATACGTTCCACAAAAAAAAAACCGTGTTAAAAGTGATTGAATTCATAGAAAAATTGTTGAATATAAAAACATTTTTATTTAAAAAAAATATATGTATAGAAAACTACGTAAAATGTAATAATGAAGACTCGTTCACACAATTTTATTTATATTATGTACCTGTATATATTAATTTGAATAAGTAATATGATTCATCGCTACTTGATTATATAAGGCGACTTTTAAGAGGGATTGTACATAAATCGGTTTCATCGCTAAAAATGTCTGACGTTTAATGTGTTAGGTTAGTTTAGGTTAGGTTAGGTTGATACAATGAGAGCTTTTGTTTGTCATTACTGTGTTGTGTTGTTGAATTTCTTGTTATTAGGAAATTCGTTATCCAGTTCTGTGTCTTTTGTTCCAGGGAATCATGTTAGAACAAATAATTCTTGTGAAAATGTCGTATTAGTTTTTTTGTTAGACCGTGTTGATTTGACAGTTGAGTGTATGTGTAATCTTACCATCTTTCCTCTTCAGACAAATCCAAACGGCAGCGGGATGTCAATTAACGTATATTAATATAAATGTTTTTTTAGTTCTTCCTGTTTTTGTACTCTATTTGCTATATGGAACATTGAAGCTGCTCCCTTTCTTGGAATTTGATGAAACAATCATAATTTATGTTTGAATATTTAACGACGTAATAATTCTGTGTTTATAATATTTCAAACAGGTGTAACGTATTTCGTTAGAAATCTATTTTAAGAGTAACACGCTTACATAATATTTTAGTAAGTATTAATTCCTATCAATGCATAATATGTTATATGTTTTATTTGTAAATATCATTCAATCCACAAAATTTAATAATCGATGATAATTAATCCAACCTATATTGTATGCTCTTATACTCTTAATTGTGTGTAAAATTGAGGGTTTGCAATATTACATATTGGTTTAACAAAAGAAAGTCAAATACCCAACTCTGTTTGCATCACTTTGTCTTGCTCTTTATTATTTAACCTTTTTATCATGATATTGTCATTCGTTTATGTTTTTGATACATCGTAAATATTTTAACACATACTTTGAATATCAAGCCGTACATAAATATGTTAAGCAAAATCCCCCTACTATTGACTTTTAGTTGTTTTTTAAACGAAATATCCGCTTAGTACTTAATGTATTGACATCTCCCTACCTAGTACCTATGCAAGTGTAATAGCATACGATGAATTTTCTCTATGGTCTATATTTTCTACTTTATCGACAAAACAGAAAGGACACTGAACATCCGATGGCAGCCTTTAGATTGAAAAAAGACACGAATACTTTTGCTAACGACTTAATTTCGGAAGGACACGTGTTCGATCAGGAACAAGGGATAAAAATGTTACACCCAAATACGGACAGTCATGAGCTCTTTTTCCAGGAAATTTTGGAAATAAATAGAGCACAACTGCATAGTTTTCCGATTTTAAATGAAATATTAAGCCTACCGGGATCTCCACTTTTATACCCTATATAATCATAAAATCATATAATCATAAAACTTTTGCCGACAAACAAATAATATAATTCTTGAAACTACTTACTACTAAAATCTGTTGGCATTCCCATGAGCTTATCCTTTTCGCCAGCAATGGCTTTGTATTCAGTGATGCATTTATATCTTATATAAACACGAAACTTTCATTTACTAAGTGTCAGTTCAAGTTTATCCGTGCACTTGAACGCCTGAAGATGCCGAAAGGCGAAACCCGGGTCGTAAGTGACAAAATCTGTGAGAATGTACATAGTTTGGACGATTCAAACTTAAATATGTTGATAACCTCTTCCTAATTATCCCATATCTATGTGGAGCATATGCCCACCTAATGGAGGGATCTCAACAGATGTTTTCTACAAGAACTGCTTGTTACTCAGTTGCTCTACCTTTCTTTTTAGGAGAGAGTACGGGTGTACAAAATAGGGCTAATACAGGAATACTGGTTACTTTATCGTTCTCGATACGCCCCGTTAGTTTATGATTGGAAAAGTGGGAGGGAATTTTCAGTCAGCATACTAGAGGTCTGCACGGGCCGAAATTTTACAAAATTACCCGGTCCGAGCCCGAAAGACTCAGACCCGACCCGGCCCGAGTCTAATACCACAATTGTTACCCGAACCCGACCCGAAGCCCGGATTTATACTCAACAGACCGAAAAAACCCCGTTTTTTACAAATTTGCAATAATTCAAATACACATACGATTCTTTTTAGAACTAGTAATAATTAAAATCATCATGGCTGACTTATGACACAAACATAGTCTGAAATATTGTTCTGAAGAATAAATTCCTTACCCGGGCCCGGCCCGAGTCCGAATCTCAATTGCGCTTACCCGGCCCGCGGGCTGGGTCGGGTAAAAGCCCGCGGGCCAGGCCCGGGCCCGTGCAGACCTCTACAGCATACAGATCCATGATTTCGAATATACATCGATTTATTAATTAAACATATGCTATTTGTACTTGTAATTGAACCCGTGTGATTCGTCACGGGAACCAAAGACGTTAACCACTGCACCGCGGAGCCAACGATTTATTTTTTTATTTTTCTTGTAGCTAATTAATATATTATAAGTTAACACAATTTTGAAAAAAGCAAAAACCTATATATAAATCCTATAGTTTGTTTCTCACCCCTCTCTGCGTCCAGTAAAAGGGAAAAAAGCCCATCCTCACTTTTTTTTAATTTATAAATTTAGTTAAAAATTAGAAGCAATGTTTACTTTACTCGTTAACAACCTTTTTAGAGTCTGAAGATACTTTTCAAGACAACGAAACACGTGTCACGATTTGAAACACGGTTTTTAATAAATATGGTGATTTTTAACAATAACATCACCGATTCAATTGGAATGTATTCTGTTCGTACCTGAAACTTGAACCCGCAATATCCGCCACGGACTGCACCACGAACCCGACTATATTTACCTAGATTATGAAAATCAGTATATTGTTTGTAACGGTTTTCTAAATTAAATTTGATAGCCTCTTTAATTAACTGAAATCTCGGTAATTTGTTTGTTTATTTTGCAATAAGTGATTATAGTAAAAGCATACTTTAGAATATAATCAACCACAAATGTAAACATGTGGTTTGCTTTGTTTATCTCAGTGCAAAAAGTGTTTTAATCGGGGATTACATTTTTATATTATAATTAACAATGCTATGATTTAAATGTGTATATTTTAGATGATAAAAAGCGATTGCAATTAATTGCGAAGATAAAAATTAAACATTATTTTATTATTAATAAGACAGAATTTAAGTAAGTGAATATTTAGGTTACAATTATAGTTATTTTTTACAATTTGAATAATGTGCCTCAAATCACGACTCTGAATAGCTTAAAAAATATTTCATTCTATGTCAGTCAATTGGCGAAATTCTTTTGAGAATAATCTTATATCTTTTCTCTCTGGATTCAAATATCTACCATGCATCACAAATAGTACAACAAATTCTTTCCGAGACTTAAAATAACTGAACGTTGAGGTTATTATTATACTATTTCAACAATAAATTTAAAGCTGACGTTGTTCTTGACTTCAGCCAAAAATAAATACTTTTACGAAAAATATTATATAATAATATTAACCAAAAGAGAATATAAACGATTATTCGAATAGATTCGACAGTTAAATAATTTCCTCAGATAGGTAGGTATAAACGAATAACAGACAATTGAAGCAAACTTTCAAATTTCGAATATAACTCGGCCTGTGCTATTATTTTATAACCGTTCCATTTTCAACGATAAGGAAAACCAACATTTTTTAATCTATGGGTTATGATTTGACGTTTTGACAGTAACAGTTTTTCGCGGCCATAATTCGAGCAGACAATACACTAGTTATGGACGTTACGGTTTCCGATTCTGACACCTAGCACGATTCTTATAAATATTATGATTACGTAGCAAAATTACTGCTCAAACGAGGCAAAATAAGCTTTGCAATTGAAGGATAATCTAATCACACTCCTAGGTCTAACTACAGATTATTAGAGATATGAAATGAGGGCTGATAAGAGTAATTGTATTAGTTTTAAGTGGAACATCACATATTATATTGGCATACCTTAATTAGGTAAATGTGCATTTTTCCGTGAATTTCTAAAAACTCAATTTTGTTAAAAAAAATACGCTATTATTTAGTCAGTTTTATTGTGGATTTGATTTTGATAATAAATCACACATTGTTATGAATAATACTGATAAATTTTGGGAAATATCAAATAATAAAAAATCTTTTTTGTATTTGTGTTCAGAGACCGACAGATATCCTAATATTCAAAATTGTAGGCTTATAAAGAATTCAAATATGGTTAAAATTATTCGGCTAATTTTATTCCTATTAACACCCTATTTCTAAAATCTAAAAGAACGAAGCCACATAACGTTTAACACACGATGGCGACTTAACCTAAAGGACACCCTAAAGTTGCATTCCGTATTTCGTATAATTTATCAGTTTTCTTCGTTGAGATTTGTGATTTATTGTCCACAATAAAAGAGTATAAATAATAGCGTTGGTTTTAACAGTATTAAGGGATCTTTTGCGGAGAAAAATGACAGACCCGGGATGAAGCATATTTAGCATTAATTATTGTATTAAAAATTAATACAAAAATTAACACCTTGATTACATATTTATCAGAGGTTATCCTCTCTTTAGATTCTAGAAACTGAAAGAAATTATGGTATTTTCAGCACATCAAATAAACTAAAAAGCTTTTTTCTTTACTCTGACAGTTTGTTACTGTAAATATATGGACTGCTTATTCATTTTATCGACTGAAAATATGTTTTTGCCTGTTCCTCGCCATGTTCTTGATCAGAGGTACCATTGACTCTTTTTCGATAATGGATACATTTTTTAGAACAGCGTGGACCAATATTATTCAGCGTTTCATTTTATATCGGGTGCTATTTTAATAATATGTATATGAATGAGAACCATTGAGTTAATAAATCTTTATCGTTTTTCAATACGATGTGCAGATTAGGGATGGACAGTTTGAAAGAAAAAACAGTATTATCCATGCTCTTCTATAAAAAAAGAATCCAATTACTACTTAAAAAAAATACATAATACTATATGTTATGGATTATATCTATTCCTTGTAGCATAACAAGAGGTAGCATTTCGGCAATTTTTTTTTGAACTATCCAATCATAATTTTTAACTTATTTTCCAAGAAGTTCAGCAAAATAACAATTATTATAACGTATACCCAACCATCTGTTTTTTTTTTGCTTACGTCCATACAACGGTCGAAATAATAAAGAACAAAAATCTGTTTTGTTTACAGCGATTCGTTTCCACCTCGACACGTGTAATTCCTTTCAAACACACTTTAAAATCAAGCTGCGATCGTCAACTCTTTTGATCTTCATAAAATTAGACGTAGTAAGTTCATAAATGATTTTAATTTTATCAGAAACATAGCAACAATAACTGTTAAGTTGTTCACTGTCAAATATTGGTGGAAAGGTGTTACATATATTAAAAATATAAAACACTCTTTT
The DNA here is from genome assembly GCA_030503985.1 of Himalopsyche tibetana. Classification (NCBI taxonomy): domain Eukaryota; kingdom Metazoa; phylum Arthropoda; class Insecta; order Trichoptera; family Rhyacophilidae; genus Himalopsyche; species Himalopsyche tibetana. The sequence goes on from JAPJYX010000006.1 coordinate 1,328,762, forward strand.
GAATTAATACCACATTTAAATTTGAATTGTTTGAATTTTGTACTTTTCCATGAGTTTTGTCGCTTAAGACCCGGGTTTCGCCTTTCGGCATCTTCAGGCATTCCAAGTGCACGGATGTACTTGAACTGACGCGTAGTAAACAGTTTGTATCGTTTATATACAAAAATATAAGTAGATCACTAATTTAAAAGGCTATTAAAATGTAAATTAGCGAAAATTGAATGTATACAAGTTTCAATGGATTAAGTGGGTTTGTTATAATTATGGGGGTTTTTGAAAATATTAATGACCAGATAATAACATAGGAATATTTAAAATAAATTTAGGTTTTTATCCGACCTATTATTAATGAGTTGATTGATTTTAAGCCTTTGAATTAATATTTAATGATAGCAAGTGCTTGAATTATTAATAAAATGTTTAACTTAGTGATCTACTTATATTTTTGTTTATAAACGATACAAACTGTTTAAGTGCTTGAATTATTAATAAATGACAATTATTTAAAAGGGGTACAACAATGGTGAATTTGGCAAGTCCCAATGTGCAGCGTGTGGATTCCTATTGTATATCTAGAGCAGTGGTTCTTAACGGGGGTGGTACCGCCCCCCTGATGGGCGTTTAGAAGACTGGGGGGGGGGGGGCGTTTTTAATTTTACCAGAATTTGGGGGGCGCTACAGGAATGTGAGGGGGCTATGCACTTAGTCAGTGGGCCCACTAAAATAGCAAGACTTTATTATTATAATATGTGTTTTATTTGTAGTAGGAAATCCATTGCATGAAATAATAGCACATACATAGATAATTGTGTAATTTTATAATTTCTTTTTGGGGGGGGGGTGTTAGATAAATTTGGATAGTTTATTTCTGCTAAGGGAGGCGATTCTTTCAATAGGTTGAGAAACACGCTCTAGAGTATTTTTATTGGCAAGGTAAGCCTAGTAAGGCCAGTAATTTACTAACCACCATTCTACTACGCGTTCTATGAAAGGAATGTAAACATCACACAAATCTATGCTTTTTAATATAAATCTTTGGTTCAACCGTTCAAGATAAGTAATCGTTAAATTGCTCGAAGTTTTTATTTTAATTTCGGTTATGTCGGTTTTGATAAATGACGGTAATTTTTGGAACCCCCTACATGAAAAATGCCAACAACATACAGAGAAATATATTTTGTAATATTCTGAAGCAATCCAATACTAGTTGATCTGGTCAATCCAGTGAGGACTTAGCAACGGATGGGATACTCGTGGACCACGTGTTGATAGTCTCATGTCAGTAGATATTACACCTTGAGAGGATAGATAAATAAACACTCACGAACTATTTGTAAGGCTCTATTGGGTGTGAGTAAATGTTTATTTTCATTCGTTCGTGGTTTGGAAACGTTTTGATAAATAGGTTATATTGTTTTTTATCGACGACCTGAATTAGATGAACGAATAGTAAAGTTTGGTTTATTTTCAATTTACATTGTCAATATTTGAACTATAAAATCATGTGTATGTAAACATTTTTTTAATGTTTCAATAATCTATTATATCGACTGTGGAAAGCAAAAAGGACGTAACTCTCAATTTTTAAAAAAAAAGGTTTTTTTCGATAATCACAATTAGAGTATCCAATCCCGTAGCCTTTTTCCAGTCCCGGGATTGATTAATTTTCAATCCCGGAATTGTGATTTTCTCACCGAGGATTTTGAAATCCTCAATTCGCTATACTTTTTCCCCGATTCTCACAGAACCTTGTTTTTTTAGCTCACCGAGGAATTTGAAATCTTGAATATGTCAATTTTCGGGATTTGCTCAAAATTTCTCAATCCCGGGATCGCGCCCGTGTCAATCCCGAGATTTCGGGATAAGAAAATTGAACGGGATTCCGGGATTGGATTCCCTAATCACAATGTATCAAACTTGATACACGCTCTATCAAAAGGATGCAAGCAGCAAATGCTGAATTAGTATCTAAATTAAGCTTTCAAGTTTGAAAAAGATGACCTTGTTAAAAATTAAAACCAAGAAAAAAGGCTGAAATAAAAGTTTAAGACAATTTCTTTAATTAATATTAGATTATGTCAATTAAACACCAGCTTAGAAATCTCCGTGCACTTCAAGGTTGTGTATAATTCATAATTTGCATATGGACCAAAATCATCAAAACACGTTTTTTGCGCCTCTTGTAAATGTGTGGGTTACGTCCTTTTTCCTTTCCAAATTCGATATATAAATAAAATGATTTCGTTAAAATAATAATACCTCTAACTTATTTGCAAACACTTTATTTCACCCCCCTTAGAAACGAGCTTTTTTTCTTTTTATACAACTTTTAAAGAGATCTGTATAATCACTTTTACTTTCACTGTCAATACTTGGTGGAAAGGCATTATGTTAATTAAAATACAATATTCATTTGTACTTCATTCCACTTTATTTAATAGGTCAGGACTGGTTTCGCTCATTACGAGCATTGTCAACTGATGTTGTTGATCAACTTTTTCCTTTCCACAGTCGATATGAAATGGTGTATATTAGACATTCAGAGTGCAAATGAAGCTCAAGATAAAGTGTTTAATGAAACCCAGTGATAGCAATAATACAATTGTCGAGTCCGTATTGCAGTGATCAACGTCGTTGGCGTCAGCGACGGATCTCACGGGCTTAAATCCCAAGAGGAACAGCATTTTTTCAATCGAGTCTAGTTGAGCAACTAAATAACAAACAGCTATCGTAGAAAAAAATCTGTTGGGATACTTCCATTAGGAACTCATAATATGCTCCACATTGATAGCGGACATGGATTTCAATAAAAAAAATGTACAGAGAATGAAGGTATCATTCGTAACGTAATTATTTTCAGCGTCCCGTTTATATATAAAAATGAATGTTTGTTTGTTCGTACTCTGTGGGCTGCCAAACCGCTGATAAAGCTTACAATAAAGCTTTGGCAAACATTTTGCTTGCACTTCCGGCAAGGTTAAAGGCATATTTAAATTAGCTTACAGTAGGTCCTATTCACCTGTGTGGTCGAGTGGTCAACGTCTTTGGCTTCGGTTACGGAGGTCACTGGTTCGAATCCCAGTACGGACAGTTTTATAAATTGATTTTTCAATCGATTTATGAATTTCTGTTCGAAGGCATGGATGTATGTGATGTCTTGAATTCCCCCCTCCCATCCTATCCTTAAACGGTATGGAGAGCGACTAGCTAACCACTAGTCCTGTCCTAGCCGTATCCTTCTATCCCTACTCTCTTTAGAAAATGAGAGGTTGAGGAACTGAGTAACAAGTAGTTCTCGTAGAAACACTTCTGTTGAGATAAACTCCATTTCAATTGTTTGAAATTCGAACGACGAATGTCCGGAATATTGAAAAAAAATCTGGATAGGGATACCCTTCACCTAGCGGGGTGAAATATACTTGACATTCTATTCTCATATCTAAAAAATATACATAAAAAAAAACATAAAAATCGGTCAAGCCGTTTCGGAGGAGTTTGGCGACAAACACCGTGACACGAGATTTTTATATATATAGATAGATTACGACATTGAAGCCAATGAAATACCTTGCTTATTTCATACTCGTTTTTTCGATTTTTCATAATACGCATTCATTTAGAATTTTAAGTTGTCAATATCTAAATACAATATACAAAATAAGATTTGTTGACTTTGTCATTCATGTCACAACCAGTGGATTTTTTTTATCAAATTAAATGTTATATCCAAAATGAAAGTTACCAAGGTGTTCATTGAAAATAGTTGTATACTTAACTTTAACAAAAAAATAATAAGTTCACTATATAAGAGGTCATTGTCTACACACCTTATTTTTACAATTTACAATCATCACAATTGACAATTCCCGGGGGTGTTTATTATAAATATAATAACCAACCCACTTCACACTCCAATTAATTAAAGGGCGTATCCAGATTGTAATGTAAAAGCATCCGGTTCTTGACCTATAGTGATATTGTAGCAATTCGATGATTATGAGGTTTGTATCCGAAAGACTTATTTTTTGAGAAGTAAATGTACAATTTAATATGCATGTACATTACTCGCTGTTATTTTGATTTTTTACAGTTTTTTAAAAAAGGTATTCAATTTATCTAACGGTGTTTTAGGTGGTATTTTCCTATACCATAACTGTAACGAACTATTGTTTACTGGTGCTCATTAACACTATCAGCCCCGGCCAAAATCAGGTAAATCAACCCCTGTGCCCGGCCCATTTTCGAAGAAATAGCATTTTTTTAAGCGTTTAGTAAAAAATAATTAAATATATATGTTTATTAAACGCGTAGGGTTATAAACAAATAATTATATCAGATAAGGTCGCCTGCTGTGGCTCAGTTGGTTAGAGCTTGCTCTACCGATCACGCAGGTCTGGGTTCGATTCCCGGTCAGATCACAGTGAATTTGAAGATTATTCAATCCAAAGTTTTGATCGAAGACTGGGTGTTTGTGATGTCAATTCACATAATTTACTCTCCTCCCTGGGTGTAGCAATAGCGATTAGCCAACCACTAGTCCTGTTCTAGCCTTATCCTTCTTTCCCTACTACTCACTTTGAAAAAAGTGAGGTTGAGCGACTGAGTAACAGTTCTCGTAGAAAAAACGTCTGTTGAGATACCTCCATTAGGAGGCCATATGCTAAACATTGGGAGCGGACATGGATTAAAAAATATATCAAGTCGCATAATTATTCTGTTCACATCGATTATTATAATCTTAAAACTCAGGATTTTTTTAAAAATAAAATTGCTCGAAGTATAAGTTCCTCGAAAAATCCAGTAATTCGAATCTTTGAATAAATAAATTGCTCGAAAAAATAGAGCGTTTATATGAAAGTAATCATACTTTTATAATGTATGCTATAAAAAGAAATTCTTAATACATGTCGATAAAAAGTCTTAAAAAACTTACTCTACTCAAAAAACATATTTTTTTATGATTCATTCAATAAAAAAATGAGTCAAATATATAAGGGAAAAATTCATGAAACAAAAAGTGATAAGTTGTGCACTATCCCACTAAATAATCACATATCTGTGCTAATTCCATTATATTCAATAACCTTAACATTATTTGTGCACTATAACAATATAACCATTATTTTACCGCCATTATTTTACCACATTTTTAATAGTAATTAGCGGCACAACCGCAAAAAAAACCGGGTTTTTGAAAACCGGCAAGCCCTAATGAGTACAACATGAATACAAAATCCTCCATTTAATAATAATAGCAAAGTTCTTACCAAAAGTAATGCAGACTTCCGGGGTAATCGGTTCCTCTGCCTTGTACAGTCTGAACTGAATAGATATAAGTGAAATGTACGCCACAATCAGGCCTGCGAGATAGCAAAGCAGCGCCTTTCCATGGAGATTCTGCAGTTCAGGTATCAAAGCGTACACCAGGAACGTTGCTATGAGGAATGGTACGGAGATAATCATACCTAGAAAATAGATATATATTGATTTTCATTGTTGGAAGAATATTTATTACTGAATGTGCAAAGTAAATGGATAACTTCAGCTTGAGAGCTTTAGTGATATTTAAATTTAATGTAACTATTATAACTTTTAAAATGTCAGCTTAAAACTCTAGGTTATTATTATCGAATAACTAATGACAATAATAATTATTTTCACGTTTTGACAAGCCTTATAATTTATACACATCACTGCATAAAATTGTTCTACGCTAGGTCACTTATTGGGGCGTGACTACTTATATACATATAGCAATTCTATTCTGTTTTAAAATAAAACTGACAACCCTGTGAAATATTCTTCATGAATGAAATACTTCAATATTAGTTTAAAAAACACGATAAATAGTATAAGTATAATCAGGTATTGTATTAAACGTAATATTAAACATTTCAAACGGCAAATCTTATTATAGATGCTTTAGTGAATAAATGATTTGCTCGAATTTTATTAAAGCAATCGAAAAGACGATCCAAATCCAGAGACGAGAGCTTTTTACCGATAAAAAAAATATTTTCTAAGCCATATTGAAGTCACGGATAACTTTTATTCCTATCCAAAATTTTAAAAAAAAAGTCGTTGTATAGAAACCTCGCATGACTATATGGCCATGCTCACACTTTTATTACCGTGTAATATTGAGTACGGACAGTAGTAAGGACAAAAGTGACCGTATGGGCTCGCAAACATTCGGGGTTGAAATATAGCTAAACGTGATTTTTTTTTAAATATTTACAGTTTGACCTCTTTAGATCAAAATAATTTCAATACAAATATATTAGCAAAATAACTGTAAATAATTTGATGTTTTTATAAAAAAATAACTAACCGTTTCAAAAAGTAAATTAAAAATAACTGAAATTCAAAAAAGCACATGTGCTTTTGGAGGCCGTTTCTGTCCCCACGGCTGATAACTAGCTGTAGTCTGTATGTACCCTTCTTGACCAAATATGAGCGAAAGCAACGATATTCAGATAGAAAAAGGATGAATAGTGGGATCAATATACAACGGTGTTTACTGTGACCATATGGTGACGCTCGTCCTTGGAGGGCTAATGACGCTTTATATTTGATATCACCAACAATAGTTACGTCAAAGAATCAATTCCCGGTAGTGGTTTGGAGATAATGCCTATTTCTATGTGATATAATTGAATGAATGATTTAAATATGAGAGTATCACCGTCACATATGTGTACTTCTTGGCAACTAATGGTTATTATATTGGCTATTATTGGGAATCCTTACCGACGGACAGCAGCCGGTATACAATGTCATTTTCGGCATTTGATGCAATATCATGACCAAAGCAGACCAGCGCCAGTATCTTGGTGGTCCAGTCACTTTCCTCTCCCTCCTCATGGAATGGGTCTTCTGGCCAGGCGTCGATGCAGTACAGCATAGGGTCGTTGATTGCTGATCCTTCCGTGTGATTAGGTACGAAGATGTCTCCATTCTAAATAATAAAAATATATTTTATTAACGGTTACAATAGTGATTAAAAAGTCTACGGTACTATTCTTGCAGCAAAGCTTGTTTTGGATGACTTTAAATATTCAACACGTCATTGTTTGGGACGGTCTGTATACTTAATATGTGATTGTGTTAAGTATTTCAGATTTTTCAAAATAAGTGTCATGCGAGAATAGCACCGCTGATTGCTGTTATTTACAATATGCGAAAAAGTAAATTGTATGTAACTCATGGTTTTGAATTGAGTCGTCATCTAGTTACATTATGTTATATCTTGAAGTTTACATTATGTTATATCTTGAAGTTTACATTAATTAATATCGAGTTTTCATTATCCTAAGCAAAATCTTTCTAGCGATAATGATTTATTTCGTATATGTATACTATAATCTGAATGCAAATAAGTAAATAATGATTCTTGCTGATGGATCCTCGACTATTCTTATCACCTCTTTTAACGATCTGATGCTACTGTCTTTTTCTATCGCTCACAGGGTCATATCAGCACAATGATATCCAATCCCGCAGCCCTTTTCTGATCCCTAGATCCATGTTCTTTCAATCCCGAGATCCCGTGATTGATAATTTATCGTAGTTTTATGTTTTCATATTAACATATAAAATAATAAAAATAGAGACAATATCAGGCATTGAACGCATCTGACTGTTGTCATCATCTACGGCAGGGTTTCCCAAACTTATTATGCAATGAAACACTTCGAAAATCTGGAAATTTTACCGGAACACAGTTTATTGCTTAGGTCGGGTTATTCATAATAGTACAAATATTGTAAAAATATATGTTATTAAATCACTTATTATTTATTGATTAATTACATATTTTTAAAATATGTTATATTTAAATATGAGTACACAAAGCTCTTAGTGATTACAAATCTCCACCTGTACCTCGATATTTGACATTTTAAACATCAGTGAAGATTCTCCATCACTCGATTTTTAATATGAAGTAGAAGATGCTTAAATGTGTTGCGGCTTATATTTGCAAATTTTTGTGGAACACCTTTTTAGGACCAACACCAGTGTTCCGCGGAAAATAGGTTGGGAAACCCCGATCTACGGCAATCTTTGTAGCAACAGATCTGTTACGATCACTGAGTGGACGAGACATTAGAACAGATCCTGATTAGGGATTACGATCCTGGGGTCCCGTTCAATTTGGCGGTCTTGTAACTCCGGAACTATCTAAATACTAATTTATTGGATTTCAGGATTTTACTACTTTAGTTTACTTAACTGCATGCTTTTGAGTTGTGGTATCACTCACTCTCATATTATTTTGTAATAGAGATAATTTTTTTTTATCAAAATTTATCTCCAATCAATCGGCATTCTGCCAGTGAAACTTTTGTCATTAAACTTCACGATGATTTGCACATAATATACTTTTTAAAAATTGCGATTGAAAGACTCACTGGAAGATAATAATTATTATTTAATAAATAATGCTATGTCATACGTCTTCACGTTTACGTGTTAGAGCTTAATTATTTATATTATAATAAAGTTTCTTTGATATTTAACCGGGTTACGAGACGATAGCTTATTTGTTAGAAATAAATTCAATTGAATGTCAATCAAAACATTGAATATTGGGAAATGGCCAAGTGAACTTACAGCTGAATTAAATTTAATTGGTATTATTGTAAATACAGGTGGACCTCTACATTCGCACAATTCGCTATTTCGCACATTTTTAGAAAATCGTTATTTTTAGATTTTTTGGCGATAATGCAAACATGTTTTGTTTCGGCAGGAAACGGCTGGTTTGCCAAATTTAAAACGTGGTATTATTATTATTTATATACTATTAAATTCATTGGAGAATCAGTTGATTATACTGGAAAATACTTTATTTCCTCATTGTCCAAAACCATTGAAGATGGAGAATATAGCCCATTCAATGTAGATGAGACTAGTTAATTTTGGAAGAAAATGCTTAATCGTACATTATTATCAAAGAAAAAAAACAGTTTCCCCTGGGCGCAAACTTACTAAAAGCCGATTGACATTGCTTCTTGGTGTAAAATTAGCTGGTGATTTCAAATTGATGCTAATGTTAGTTTATCAAGCAGATAATTCTAGAACATTGAAAGGGAAAGTACAACTAACTCTTGACAAATTTATTAAAAAAACATATTTTTTATCAAATTCATACGTAAATTTTGATAAATAAAATTTTTAAAGGACAATTTTTGATGTTTTTTTTACATCCCTCTACTTTCGAATATTCAACATTCGCACACGTTTTCAGGAACCAATTGTGTGCGAAAGTTGAGGTCCGCCTGTATATCGTCTCTGTTCTGGCTGAAGTTAGTCAGTTAGTAACAGATTGATAGTTATGAGTAAACAGCAAATAAAAAAAATCCACATGTTACATGGATTATTATAATATCAAAAAATAGATGAACTTATGCGCATCTGACACAGTCTAGACTCTAAAGACCTTTAAATCAGCATTGATAATAAATGATTTTTTTTGCACACTGGTATAATTAATAAACCAACTGAGCTATTCCAAATAAATAACTGATATCAAAGAATCTCGTTGTATAATTAACTTATTTTTTGCCAGTTTCGTTAATTACTAATTTCTGTTAAAAAGGTAACGATATATTTCTTATCATACATTTTCTTATTATATTCTTATTTACTATAATTTAATACGGTAATTAATCATCTCATTTCTTTAAATGTACAAAATGATTGGCTTTCTGCATTTTACGCCCTCAGCTTTACACTTTTTTCAACCAATTTCTCTTCCAGTGTACTGTATGTAAACTCTTTTTTTGGTAGTGAAACAGAGCTTTGAAATTATTAGTAGTTAGATAATTGCTTTTGCTCCAAACCCATTTTTGGATATTCAAATTTTCTCAGCTTATGCACTTGTAATGATTTTTTTTCCCAACGATCAGTAATTTTACTTATGACGATAATATTATAAAACAGTAAGAAAATAATATTATTTTTTTAATCCGTTCTTTTTATGACCCTTCAAAATGGTCTTCATTAGGTCTATTTTTAATACATTTGGGCCTTAAACGATGTCCACATTTTAGTTAAAGTTAATTTAATAATTACAATACAGTCGTTTTCCACATGTGTACTTTGGTTTTCGGGAATGTGCTATCGAAAACAGCTATAGAAAAACCCCGAAGATTACGCTTTGTTTTAATTTTCTCGTCGTTATTTTGGACGAAGAACTTTTTAATCAGCTGCATATATTCAAATTATTTTCAAGATAACATAAAACATATTAACATAATGTGTTTGCTGTATGTGTATGATATTTCATAAAATAAATTCTGAAAATTATGCTGATGAAATAATGATGAACGGATAGAAACTGTAGTGAAAGCAGTAGTGTAGTGGAAAATGTTATAGAAAACGTATTCGTGATACTATAAGAATCCGTGTTATAGGAAGTAGAAGAGGAGTGTTTGTATATTTTACTCAGATCGTTCATGGCAACATAGAAAATAAACAATCGTCTTGGGCTTATTTTATATGCCAACTTATATGCTTGTTTATCCTTTTTCTTAGTAATATAATAAACTAGTAATAATAATTAATAAAATAATCTTTATTAAATGAGACTTTGGTTTGGTGAAGTAAATATGGAATTAAATTAATTCCATACTTACATCACCAAACCATCAGTACTTTTTTTCCCAAGTAACGCGGTGGAACGGCGTTCCAGCATCTTTTACCATGACATTTTTCATGTTTCAAATCAATGTTCGCAAAGACATTTGAAAATATTTTTTAAATCGTGATCTCCCGAAAAAGTAATAAAAATAAAAAAGAATTCAGAACTAACATTAGATCTATAAGATCGATTTCTTTTCGAATGCGCTGGTATTCGTGATGTATGTTCCTCTCACTTTTAAGCCGTAAAATTAACAAGGCAAAGCGAGAGCGATTAGTTAACCACTAATCCAGCACCAGCTCTATCTTTCTATCCTTAATCTATTTAATAAAGGGAGGTTGAGCAACTGACTAATAGACGAAAAAAAAGTCTGTTGCGATACCTCCACTAAAAAGCCATATCCTCCACATTGAGAACGGACATGAACTAGATAAAAAAATGACAAGATTTGAGTTCCGGCATCTTTTTTTTCAAAAAAAAAACACCGGAATTAATACTATGTTTACTATGACGTAATTTTTTCTACTATGCATGCGTTATATTCTAGAACAGATGTGTATCTAAATCTTTTATTTATTTTGTAAAATATAATGCATACTTATTTATATATCTAGTTGAATCTAATCTCCAACTATCGCGTCACCATACGCATTCATAAGAAGTTTTCAATGTCATACCAGCTGTTAGTAATCTTTAGATTATTTTTTTCAGAAAAAAATAGATAAAAAAAACTATAATAACAACTGTATTGAACGGCTACATAATAAATAACCAGGTAAGCTTTCAAATCATCTGCTTTGTTATCATATCACAATAATTTGATATGGGCTGGGTAAGTTTTTTGTTTCTGTAACCATATTCTCTTCCGTAATAGGCAGGAAATCGTCGAAAATTTTTAAGTATTTTAAAAAATTAGGTTCGAAAAAAGAGTTCATTAAGTGCCCTTAGTAAACACTACCCTGATATTATAATAAAATTGTATGACTAGTGACTACTCTCAGTTCTCTAGATCAGCTTTTCAACCGGGGTCCACGTGGAACTAACGATAACAAGTCAAAACACTAAAATGCACATGCCATAAAAAGATCAGGCGAATGAGATAACGCTCTATTTTTTTATAAGTGACTCTTTTGGTGATGTTGTGATGACAATTGTTGGCTTAAAACGAAATTTAACGAATTAAGTTCTTTTGCTGATTATGGGTCGATATATAAATTCAAATTCTTAATAAAACATCTTTACACAAATATTTTTGCTAAATTTCGCAGTGAGTCTTTCACTGTATGAAGGGGGTACAGCTAAAAAGGTGATTTAAGAAAAGATCATTACTAGTCTCTCTGTGAACCGTTTTTCACAATCAGTGTGAAAAAGATTTTTAAAAAAAACATCACATGCATTTATGCATATGATGCATATATGCATGAATCCGTCGATTGAAAGATTGAAAAATTAAACATGCAATGGCTTAAAAAAGTGGATTTATTACTATAAATTTTTTTTTTTTTTTCATTTTTAGGCCTATTTTTTTAAGACATTTGGGCCTTAAACGATGTCCACATTTTAGTGAAAGTTAATTTATGCATTTGGATATGCATGAATCCATCGATTGAAAGGTTGAAAAAATTCCAACCATGTGGTGGCTTAAAAAATATTCTTAAATAAATATGGCCCAAGCGAATCAAATGTGTACCTAGGTTTTTGTATGAATGAATATGATACACAAAAAATAGTTGTATTTATGTGTGAAATCAATGCTTTGAACAAACGAAGATGTTACCATTTGCAAGAAGAAGTAATCCGAAGGGGTTGGTTCAACTGATGAGTAGGGATTCAGCATAAACCTTGCTCCTTCGAAGCAGGGATTTCCAAATACGATACCGAAATGTTCGTCAACATTCACATTTGTTAAAAGTTTAATGTCGGAATAGACTTGAGGTCTGAAAGGATGCACCATGGGATCGGAGCTGATTTCACACTCTTTTCCTCTCATGGTATAACCTAATGGACAACACTTCCTAAAACACTTTTTCAATAGGCATATACATCCCCTTGTATGCATGGTCACATTTTTATTACTATACTTAAAAAACTGACGACTGGAATACACTAATCCTTCGTGAAGTATTGAACCGTTTTTCAAAGTTGTTCCATCTGATATGTTTACACTCATATGAAAAGAACATGGCGTTTTACAATTAACGTTAGAAAATAATACTATAATTGACACAAAGGTTAGCGGAATCGTTCGAAAAATTGATGCCATTTTAATCACTTAAAAAAAATACACTGATTTTTGTAAAATAACACATACACAATTTTCACCTTTTCTTCTTTCTTGGAATATTTTTATCGATATACGTGAAGCTATGTTAAGTGATAATTTTATTAAACAAGGAATTACCGAGATACTATTTTATTTACTTAGATATCGATAACGATTGCGCGATTTTGAATTGTTATCAATTTTCTTGTAGATTGCTAATCTAAATAATAATTGTTTGATTTCTTTATAATTTAAAATGTTCAATGTTTAACGCCTTTTTTTTAAATCATGTAATTCACGATGAAAATCGTCATATACCAAAGATAACGAGCATTTTCGTGGAATGTTCGTGATGAAATGGCTGGTTACTTTAGTTTCCGAGACATAACTAAATAATGTACGCATGAGTTTCAACGCAGAACATTATTCGCACACAGAGCCTGTAAAGAAGGGGTTCACAAACTGCGTTTTTTATGTATCCTGCGAGCATTGGCGGATCCAAGGAGGGGGGGGGGGGGCATGGGGACCATGGCCCCCCCTTGGAAGAATTTATTTTCCATTTTTCTAATTTATTAAAACTTTATTTTGAAATGGGCTCATTAATTGTTTAGTTTACTATGTTTTATAGAATACATACTTACTTGATTATGTATTGACTATTTTTATATGCACCCAATCTTTTTTTACGCGATATATTGGAGGAAAGTGGCGCGTAAAAAAACCTCACTTTCATATGATTTGATAAATCGGTTCCAAAAATCAAAATATCGCGTAAAAAAGTATTAAAAATGTATGAAAACAAAAATTTTGTGCTTAAAATTCGCGCAAAAAATATTTTTATACGGTCCGTCCAAAAAAATCGCGTAATTTCAAAATCGCGCAAAAAAAAATCGCGTAAAAAAAAAAGGCTTTCATCTATTTTTTAATGTATCATTTATGTATCATGTTTATTTTCAAATTGAATGGCCCCCTCCTGGGACAGTTCCTGGATCCGCCACTGCCTGCGAGATTTGTTTTAGATTTTAGTATTATTATTTTTTCTTCATACTTAATATTAAAAATTACTTTTAAAATAAAAAAATGCCCTAACCAGAATGAATCAATCCGGCATATTAATAGTTATTGAACATGCTTATGAAATGGCATTTTTTATTTGGAAATGTTTATTTATATTTGTGAAAAATATTTTCTATAATTATCTCAATCAATCTCGATCAAAATAAGCAGACAACCATATTGCATATATTTTTGGTATGCGCACCGCTGTTGTAACCTAGATTGAAGGATTTAGTTTCAAACAAACAATTGCATAAATCCCATGAATAAATATATATATACATGTGTATTATTTTTATTTGTTGCCTTATGCTCTCTAAAAACAGGAAATATTAAAAAAAAAAAAAAAAAAAAAAGGATGGCCCGCCAAATATTTTTGTTTTCAAAATTGTCCTTATGGCGAAAAAGTTTGTGAACCCCTGCTGCAAAGTCATACGTGCGATTGTGCATTGATATATTTCATACAAGTGCCGTATATCAGATAGATTAGGGCAGGGGTTACCAATACAGTTCCCGCCGACCGATTTCGGTGCGCCCGCCAACTAATTTGGGCAAATCGTTATTTTCCTGGAATTTTGAATTTCAAAATTCTCGGAAGAGCTAAAAAACGAGTCACGATGATAATTTGGGCAAATCGGCAAACTCCTGTAAATAACCTTGTAGTGTCCGCCGCCCTAACAATATTTTAGCGTGCACTCTAGGGTCCAAAAAGGTTGGTATCCCCTGGATTAGGGGTTCTTAACTTTAAGGGTGGTAACGGGCACATTTCAGACTAAGTGTTATATTGGCGGACGCACCCTGTACCTCTTAAAAAACACAATTTCAATAATATGTGTTATATCAATTAACTATATTATTGCTCAATTATTATTTATTAGTAAATTATTCTAGTGTTTAAATTTATATTCCTAAGAAGTCATTTACAAGCTAAGTAGAGATACAACTTAATAAAAAATACGATAATACAATATCTTAAAAAATAACAAAAACAAAATCAGTGCGATCTTTGAGATTGCTTTTCATGAACTAGTTTACAAATGTAGAATAATGAAGATCTGAATTGTAAACAAATTTTATTTTTTTCTTGTTGGACGGGCGAGTTAAAACAGCTCGGTGTGCGCATGTGTGCCCGCGGGTACAAGGTTAAGATCCCCTGGTATAGAAGGTACGGGGAATTCACCGAACGTTAAAAGTTGTATGCTAATTAAAAGACATATATTATTTATCATACTTCTTGAAACTTAAAGAAATACATATATTATTAATTCATATGTAATTTGTATTTTTTTTCCATTTCATCAAAAAGTGTAAATAGCAAAATACTCTTTTTTTATAAATTACACATTATTTTAATGAAGATCAGGACCGTTTTCGCCCATTACGAGCATTATTAACTCATAATAATATAAATCGATATAGGGTTATTTGTACAAATTTTAATAATAATAATTACAATGTGTAACAAACAATTAGTAAAATATATAAAAAATGATTTAATAAGGTGAAAAATTATTAAATTATTTTAGTACTGAGCATATTATTTTATATATGGTTTTATATATGTATTTCGGCTCATATTTTTTTTTCACTATTTTCAAACAACATTTCATCCAACAAATTTTAGTATTCTTTTTTAGTAATATTTTCAATGAATTAATATAGAATCCAATTTATTGTTAATTACTATCAAATATAGCCTAACTCAACCTAACTAACATACAATAGTCAAATTAATAACTAAAACGATTATAGAAGTTAAAAAAAGTCAGCGAAAGAATCAATTTGAGAATTATTTATCAATAGAAATAAAATTAATAATATAATATATTCTCGCATGTAATAACTAAGGTGTTTGATTTTAAAAATTGAATCGATACCGCCAGTTAAGTGCTAAAATTGATAAAAGCTACACTATAAACATAATTATATTTTTAAAAAAATGAGAAAAACTACGTACTCGCCATAAATTGAATATGAATACGGTCTTTGTTTTGCATAAATTTCACAAGTCAAATGTGGGATCGTTCGTTCAAAATTGTGAAAAAAGTCATTTAATATATTGGCGACATAACAATTCACTATGCAGCCATATTTTACGTTATGTCAAAATTTTACCCGCTACTTTTGAACAGTAACAATGGAACATAAAGTATTTTAGAATGACAGGAAATGCTTAATGTGTCACTTGTTTATTATTGGTGAGTCTGATCGAGTTATATTGTTTTACAGTTTTATTCGTTACAAAATATTGTAAAAATGAATGTTGTAAATGGAGATAAATTCAATAAAAGACAACCTTATATCAATAACAAGAAGCGTTCACATCCGCCACCAAGTATGGGTAAGTATTTATACCTTTAAAATATCGACATTAAACAACCATCTTGAATTCTGCCGATAAAATTGTCATTACTTATAAACATACTATAAAGATTTTTAGATTGCACCATTGTGGTGGGTACCTGCTCAAATGGTACAATTAAGAACTGTGTTTATAATTAATCTATATTTTTAATAGTTGTTGCAAGCATATGAAGCAAAATTATCAAAAGATGGCGCTCTCAAAAAGTTGATATTTTATTATGTTATTATGTGTACATACTTCCATTCAGGAATGTGTTGAATATAAAAAATATGTAATAGATGCATTTAAAATTAATCCTTGTAGACATATGTTAGTATATGTATGTTGTGTTATACTATATCTATATATAATAAAAACAAATGACTCATATCATATATCCTAGCATACAATGGGTTTGCATTTTCAATAGATGCATGTTGGGTGAGTAGCAACAAATGTTATTTGACTGTTTTACTCCTAATAAGAAAAATGATTTATTGGTGATAAACAGATGTAGAACACATAACCATAGATTTTTTTTATTTATCTAGTAAAAACTTTATGCTCTTTTATAAAATAAGATTAATAAATTAGATTTAACAGGACATCGAATTTAGGTTTTTAATTTTTTTGAATTTTTATTAAAAATTTCAAAATCTAATTGACCATGCCGGAACTAGAGTCCAGAGTCCAGACCCATCTTATCACTTGGGTGTAAGTCTTACTACTAGACCACATAGGCTGTCAATGTGACAAGGATGTTACGCAGAATGCAATGAATTAAAGCTGCTAATTGCATAATCCCGATTTTCTTTTATTACCTTGAGCTTTTGTATTTCAAATGAGTTTAATAAACTTATTTTCTAGGAACTGTGAGATATTCAGTAGGAGGAAATATAAATGACCTCAAGTCGGCTGCTAAGAATCCTCGATATGCTTTTGAAGGACTGATCAGCGGATCGGGGCTGCAGAATAGTTATTCGTGTCAACCGATGATCGTAGAAGCAGGTTCTATGGGACCTCCTAATCCAGCTAATAGAAAAAGGTACCACAGTGCAACATTTTCTCAGTAGCTACTTTATGTTGATTTTGATCAGCCATACTCAACCTGCGGCCCAGTAAGCCCTAATGTGTGGCCCAGTAAGCTCTCCATCGGTGAGCTATAAAAAAAAAGGAGTTTTGGAGATATCTGGGGAAAAAGTATATCAAATCGAGGATTTCAAATTCCTCGGTGAGCTAAAAAAAAGAGGAGTATACCATGAATATGTTGCGGCTCACGTAGAGAAGCAAATAACGGAATGCGGCCCGGAGAAAAAAAAAGGTTGAGTATGACTGGCTTAGATTCATAAAATGTTTTTACACAAAACCTTGTCCTTGTTATAATGACGTTACTATGTTAATATGAAGCAGAGATGGAAAAACGAAAACTTAGTATGTCTCTTTTATAATAATACAGTGAAACCTCCAATTACACTACCCCGAATTACGTGCGGGCTTGAAATATTCGCCGCAAATCCTCCGATTGCACGGTCGCATTCCATTGTCGTTACTAAGAGACGGTCGCTGTGCTGCGCATACAGTCAAATGTTGGCTGGCGTCTGTGTATTCAACACGTGCCAGGCTATACACGCATAGCTGGACGTTTGTCTGTGTGCGGGATATTTACTACTACAAAAACTAAATATTTTGTCCACATTTTTTTTTTTTGCAAAACTAAGGGAAATCTTAGTTTTGCGTTTTCCGCGGAAAAAAACCAAATCTCTAATTTTGTATGAGATTCACACCCCCAATCACACGGTCCCGACTATAGTGTAAATGGGGGTTTTACTGCAATGGCATATAAGATTAATATATTGTGACCAATGTTCCCGCTAAGGTGTGCGCATGTGGGCGCGCACACCTCCCAAAATGTGCCTGCACACATTTTTCCATCCCCGCACAAGGCTGCACATAGAAATATTGTAAAAAAAGTTTGTTTCACCATATTTTTACATTTGCGCACATTTTTTATTTTTCTGAAAATTTACTTACTCACAGAAGTTGACGGTCCGCACACACAATAGGAAAATTAGAGGGAACGTTGACTGTGACATCATCATTTAAAATGATGTAAACACATATAGGTGCACTCAAATATTTTTTTACACAATTTTCAATAACACAGTCCACTAAAAAGAGTGAATACAATATTTTTACATGAATTATTGGTTCTAACACGATTCCCTGAAACAAAATACACAGAAGTGGAAAACAGAATTTCTAATAACAAGAAATTCAACAACACAAAACAGCAATAACTAACAAAAGTCTTCACTAGATTCTAGCACATTAGACGTGTCAAAACTTTCTAGCGATTAAAGCCATTTATGTCCAGTCCATCATAAAAGTCAGCGCATATAATCAAGAAGTGAAGATTTTCCAAATTATAAAACATATGAATAATATTATATTTTTTTTCAAATAACAAGGTTTTTTAAATTCTATGAACCAATCTTAAATTTTTCCATCATCTTTTTTACACTACTTTTTATGGAGTATATTATCTACCATATAAAATAAGATTTGAGTGTAATTATATAATATTTTCGAGATTATTTCATAAATAATATTTACACCCTTTTTTAATCTCTTTATTAATTACTATAAAATATATTCTGTATGCAATCTCATTGTTTTGTAGTTAAAAACTTGAACAGGTATGTAAATGATATTATATTGGTATTTGCAGGTCAAATACTTCATCAGCAAGTGTTTACCAAGTTAATTCTATATCGAGTGGCGGAATAGCATCAAAGTCAAACTTGTCATTCAGCAGAACAACTTCTTGCAACGGTTCTGCTAAAGGAATGACCACTCCCAAATATGTACAAAACGTCGGACAAGTAAGCAGCTCCACCAGCAGAGGTATGCAATTTTAGCATTATCATTATTCATGACATCACAAAAAAACCTTGTCAATCCATAATCATCTACAGAGCTATAAGGTAGCAAAAAATTTACTTGACAATGATTAATTTATTTTATGTTTATGTATGAAGTTCGTGTAATTTTGTCTCTTAAAATTGTGTCACCAGTAGCCCATTGCAAATCAATCGTGTATTTTTAGAATACCAATTTACCGTAAGCTTCTAACCTTTATGATATATATTTCAATTACAATAATAATAGCCATTGAAACTGTTCTAAAATACTTCCGGTATTCGGGATATGTACTAAATAGAAAAACCATCGTATACTATTTGTATACTGTGTTGCAGGCTATTTCTTCACAGTGTCCAATTTCAAATGTAAACCTTTTTCGCTGTAGAAATATAAATGGAATTCAATTATCAAAAGAGGGCACGTCAAATAATTAGTTATGAGTAGTTTTTATTTTATCATGTCCGCTACCAATGTGAATTATATGGACTCTTAATGGAGTATACCTCAACAAAAGAGTTTCTACGATAACTGCTTGTTATTCAGTTTTTCAACCACTCTAAGAGAGCAGGGATAGAAGGATAGGGCTAGGAGAGGATTAGTGGTTTACTAATTGCTCTCGCAACAACCTGTTTTTTTTTTAGGATAGGATGGGTTTGAAGGGGACATTCAAGACATCGCATACATACATACATACTATCTAGCTATCGTCCATTTCGCATGTTTTATACGCATCGATTTATGCAAATTTTTGCTTTGCTAAATTTTTGCGGAACCAATCTACCACACAAATTGAGGTATGAGTGTACATACTTCATAATGTTTAATTCGATACACAAAATATTTTATATATTTTTCATAGAGGGCAGTGAAATTTTTAATAATAATAAATGTTTTACTTTTGTGCTAAAGAATTTAATATTCTGAATTATTTTGTTATGAAAATATTCTTATAGATATATATCTATGTGTATATTATATATTGTTACAAATGATTTACCTATTAAAATGTAGGCAAGTGAATTTTTGTTTTCTACATTGAAAATGTGGAGAGTAGGATAATGTTTCTTAAAAAAAATTGTCATTTAAACTGATTGTGAATTAGGTAGTTTAATTGACCACTTTCATTAGGACAAGCAGGAGGAAGCAGGACAACTCCGGGTTCTTCTACAAGCAACAACACAATGTCAGCTTCATGTATTATTCTTGGTGAGAATCCATTTACAATAGAATACTCTTGATTTTCCCTATGTAAATAATCTGGCTTACAGATTACAGTGTTGAGGATGCCTGAAGAGAGCCTGAACCCTGCCTGTCTCTTCTTCCGGCCGGATGGATCCCGGCGTCGTGGAAGGCCACTGATGACTATCCACAGGATGTACTCGGCGGAGTTACGGGACGCTGGGATGACCTGGGAGGAGGCGAGGAGACTGGCTGGAGATAGAGAATTGTGGAGGAGCTTCGTGGTGACCATATGCTCCGTATAGGGAGCGGATATGGATTAAAAAAAAAAAACAGATTACACATGAATTAACAGGGTTTTAATATTTTGACAAAACAATTATAGCCCAAGAGCCCAGTTTTTTTTAATCAAAAATCATGTGTGCCGCACCCCTTTTGGTGTGGAGCGTATGTACTCCTATGTATTTTTTTAGAAATTGATTTTATAAAAACGTGTTATACAGTAAATGTAGCGTTATAAATATAAAGGTTTGATCTGTTGCAGCTATATCTGAAGGGCGAGGCACAGCGCGCGGAGAAGTGGGAATGGCAGCCATAGACCTGCGTCGACCGCATCTGGTCCTTTGTCAATTGAGCGACTCGCATTCCTACATTCATTCTCTCACAAAAATACATTATTTTTACCCCATTGAGGTGATATTAATTATTTACCTTGCATCTATTTTACTGAAGATAATATAATAGAAGTGTTGTTTTCATACAGACAATTATGCTATTTTGTTGCGGAGGCTTCTCGATGTTTGCGAACTGAAATTATATATCTTTTTTCAGATAATAGTGCCGCACACATTCAATTCCGGTGCGGTAGATGCTGAACTCTATCGATTGATTAAAGACCAGTTTCCTTCAATCCGACTCACGTCTGTACAGCGACGTCATTTTTCCGATTCCGCTGGTTTTCAACAAATTCAAAGTCTTTGCGCTCCTGAATATAGCTCTGTTGAACTACAACTGATGCACAAGTAACTTTGGTTCAACGTACTTTCAAAAAATGTTTTGCCTTTGCAGCAACTATTGTTGTACATATGATGGTCGCCATGGGGGTCACCGGCAACGTTCCCTCTGAGCCAAAGGGTTAGCTGCGCGGAAAATTTAAGAGCTGAGCAAGCCAATTCAACAAGTGCGCGGCAAATTTTCATTATTTTTTTCCATAATTAAAATTATTACCATTTAATATTTTTTTCTCAAATGCATGGTAAAATAAAACATCATAATAAATAAAAACATGGTAGAAATCAAAATTTATTTTATTGTTTTAATTAATAAACTGAATTAAATAAAGTGTATTTAATTAAGTTGTGAAACAGAATTTCATTTTTTATATAAAATAAAATTTTGAAAAATAAACGGAATGAAACAAATAATAAGTCGCTAATAAAGTAATTACCATTTTTCATAGTTTTTCACGTCGTTCCTTGTTACTCAACTTATCCATATATTTATACAATTCATTTAAATCAATTTCTTCTTCTGGTAACAGCAAAATTTAATTTTCATTATACTATTTAAATGTACAATTTCTAATTTATTTCGTGGTTTTATAACATATATTATTAAGATATTAACGATCACAGTTTTTGATGAGGATTGCGTTCCTGTTTCAACTGTTCAGTGAAACCGTTTAAGTTTGAATTTTTTACAACTTTTCGTACTTCTGGAAAAACTTAGCGATATATTTGAATATTTCGCTGAGTTGCTGAACATTTCGATATATGAGGATTAATAAAAACCAATTCAATCTTCAAGTGATATGTTATAAACAGTGGCGGATAACCCTATAAGAAAATGAGGCGCGTGATTGGGCCCTCGAAATCTTAGGGGGCTGAAAAATAGCTTATTAAATAAAGCCCATTTACTTATTGTTCAGATTCTTGCTATTTACTTGACATTTTCTGACGTTTTTATGCTACCCGTAAAACAGGGCTTCCAAATTTGTTTGCCCCTGAGGCCTTACATATGCTTTAATTCATGGGTGTCCAACCGGTAGATCGCGATCGAACGGTCGATCCCAAAGCAAAACTTGGTCGATCCCGAGAGCTTCCGTGAATTTTGAAAAAATATATAATTTAAATATAAAATATACTAAAATTTAATTATTTTTTAACCACATAGACCTATCTAATGATACGTATTTCGCATTTAAAATAAACATTTCTAAGTTTGAATAAGGGAAAAAACCCCAAATAAATTTCTTATAAGAATCCTGTCAGAAGTCGATCGCGAGAAAACTTAAGATAGAAAAGTCGATCCCAGGGCAATTCGTGCTTGTGTCTGTGTAATTAAATGTAATCAAAAAACATATTTTTTAACTATGTATGTATATATATAAATCTCGTATTACGCTTCGGGTTTTACGACATTTTCACAAAATACATTTTTTTAATTTTTGTCCATAATTTCTAAAATAGATATATTATTTGATATAATTTAATAGATATAATACCATTTTTTAAAGTTCGAAAAAACTTTAAAAGTTGGATAGGAATTTCTATTTGGATAGAAATAGTTACTCAAATTTATTAGGAGATGGTTTTATAGATTAAAAAAAGCAATAGTTTCGAGAAATAATTTGGAAAAAATAAATAACTCAAGATTTGAAAAAATCTTAAATTCGAAAGCATATAGTTCAAGCATATATTCAACAGGAATTCTAAAAAACCAGATTTATTTACTGCTAGAAATGAGAGCGAAGTAAATAGCTGAAAGATTGGATAATTTGAAAATAAAAATCGATTCCGATTTTAAATGAGCTATATAAATTCAACTAGAGATAATAAAATATTTGTAATTTATAGAAATACTAAAAAGAAATATCAAACACCAGTTACAGATTTTCTAACATAGTAACTATAGAGACAAGTAAGTCAGAGGTATTAAGAATAATAGCCAACATGCGTTTTTTTATATCACCAATATTGCTTAATCGTTTAATAATCCAAAAAACAACAGCATAATACTTACTTTACAAAGACACAAAGAAGACAAAATATTTTGGAAAAAAAATTACGATTTCTGTAATATATTATACCTTAGGCCTAGTAAATTTCATTCATTTAAAAAAGTCATCTGGATTTTGTTTTGTTGTAAAGTAACAAGTTCTGAGAATTTATCGGCGCATTCAAAGATGTATTAAATGTTTAGGATGGAAACACTTGTGTTGTTAAGCAATAAAGAAAGTTCGGTCAGCCGTATTTACAACCCTCGACACATGTTTTAACAGAACGAGAGAGAATCCTATTCATAAATGAGGGTTGTTACAATTTCAAAATTTCTTTTGTGTTTGGATAATTGTATTTTAGTGCGCGCGGACCCGAGACGAGTGCGCGTGGAATTTCAAGCCTGTACGCGGCCGCGCACCCGCGCAGCTTAGAGGGAACGTTGGTCACCGGTGACCAGCAAGAAAGAGTTGAGTTGTTATACATTGCAAGTGGGCACGCGTGCTGTGAATGTTTTCTGTGAGATGAATAATAATAATCACCTAAGAATCCATACATTTTCATCAAGTAATTAATACTTACAAACGAAGAATCATTTTACATGAAACTTGCTTGGCCATCAACGTGTTGAAAATAATGTCGGAATGTCTGCTACCCTAGAACCTTTTAATGTGAAAATAATTTATCATGAAGTAAATGAAACCTTTTTAGATTTTATGCTCTCACATCAGCTGCAGCCGTTTTAAAGTACGTGGAGTACATCCAGTGCGTAACGTTTGCTCCGCATTCACTCAAAATTGAACATATTGGATCGGAACACTCCACGATGATAGGTGATATATATCTTTTAATTCAGTTAAAAATACTAGAGTGGAATCAAAATTTCACCTTATTATTATTAATTGCTCACTAGATGTGGAAACAGCCATAAGGTTGGAATTGGTTGAATCTCTGTCGGGGACCGCTGGCCGCGGCAGCAGCCTTTTGTCCATTCTGAACCACACGTACACCGCCGGAGGATTGAGGAATCTGAGAGCTAACATTTTGCAGCCGACTAGCGACCCTCAAGCCATCAACACGAGACTCGACTGTGTCGCAGAGTTGCTAGATAATAATGAGGGACTGCTTCCGGCATTACAGGTGATTTGTTTATTCATATATCAAGCCGTTTCACATAGAGAAGTGGAAACACTGGTCAGGCACATTTTATTGTGATTACATTTCAAACAGTATTCATTTTCTTGAATAGCTTTTGAGTAGATAATGTGAAATTTTCAGCCCAAATACATATGTTTAAAAAAACAGTGAAATTATTTTTAGAATGTGATGAAGCAACTATGTGATGTGGATAAAATCCTCTGGCTTTGCATGGTGTTCCCGAGCCAAGATGGCAGTAAAGCAGGGGAAGCTCAAATGAACCATACCCTTCAGCTTAAGACCACTACAGATTTGGTGCCCAGTCTCATTGCAGCACTAGGAAAGGCTAAAGGAAAGTGGTTTGCTGATGCCAAACTGGTAATATTAACACGTAACCATTTGGTTCGTTCTTTATGATTTTTACATAAGTGAAAAATATACAACTCGTTATTGTTAATTGAGAAGATGTTCATAATTTTCTTGTGAATTCCAGGATTATTTCTGGTACAATTAATTTTCTGAATTTCAGGCGTTGGAAAGCCCTAAATTTGTTGAAATATCTGAAAGAATTAAGCGAGTCTTACAAGATAACGCCCAAGCAGGCCGCGGTGCTGGAGCGCATCATCAGAGATGCTTTGCGGTGAAGCCGGAAATAAACGGTCTGCTGGACGTCGCCAGGAGATCCTACTCGGAGATCATCACAGACATTCAGGAGAAGGTCGGACAGCTGGCTGAGACCTACAGTCTGCCGCTTCGGCTCATCAATAATGCATCGCGAGGATTTCATATTGTCATATCGATCGGAGAGAGGAATAGAAGAGGGTTTAATATTGGACATCTACCGCCAGTATTTTTAGAGGTTAATATTATACAACAATTGTGTAAGCTTGCATTACTTTATTGATGTATTATTCATTTTGAAGGTTTTCACCGTGAATTCTTGGTGGAAAGGCATTATATTAAAAAAATAGAACACTCTTTTGTACATATTCTACATATATTTAATATGATCCGAAGCATTTTTACTCTTCGCGAGCATTTAAAATAAGTTTCAGAACTCGAGTTTTGATAAATAAATGTAAAATCATACAAAAGTGCGTGTGTTTTTCTTTTTATCCATGTCCGCTCTCAATGTGGAGCATTTGGCCTCCTAATGGAGGTATCTCTACAGAATTTATAACTTTTCAGTGTTAACAAATATTTCTCAGGTTCAAAACCACAGTAGCAGTATTTCAATGACAACAGAAGAATTAATCCTTCTCGATCAGCAGGCGAAGGAATCGCTGATCGAGATACAAAGCATGAGTAACATGTAATTATTTTTATCACTTTTACTCCTGCGATTCGCCTAATACATTTTAAAAAGAATTCTGAAACAATATTATGAAATTCTTACAATTCAGAGTAATATATGGATTGCTGACAGAGCTGCGTCCCTACATTGGATTCCTTTACAAATTATGTGAAATTGTTGCAGAATTAGACGTTACACTATCACTGACGCAAGTAAGATATTTTATAATAAGATTTTCACACTTAATTTTAGTGTATCAACTTGTATTGCTTTTGTTACATTTTTTTAATATTATAATAAATATTACATACTAATAAGATGGTTTTCGATTTAATGTTCTGCAAGGCGTTTCTTGGACTTTTAAGTACAATCACATCTTCACTTGGTTTTTGGTAGATTGCATATTTTTATTTTACGTAAATAACACTATTGCAATGTGTATTAGCTGAGGTTACTTCACTTTTATGATACCTTAAGACGAGTAAAATATTACAACGCATCTAACTTTTTTTTTCTAAAATACTATGTACTACTTGGCTCACTTCACCTGTAATGGGCCCAATGTATATGTTCAAATCAATTGTAACAATGTTTTATGCCATTACGTTAGGTGAGCAGTGCAGGAAAGTATATCCGACCACTATTCAATGATTATCTTGAATTGAAAGACTCGATTCATCCTATGTTGGATTACGTTATACCGACAACTCCAACAGCAAATGATGCGGTCAGTCGCGCTACTTTTTAAATGATATATTATATTGATTTCACAGAAAAAAGGGAAATATAGACGTATATCTAACTTTACTCCCTATTATTGCAGTTTTCCAGTCCAGAGTATAATTTCCACATAATAACGGGACCTAACATGGGAGGCAAAACAATATTCATAAAGCAAATTGCTCTGTTGCAAATAATGGCTCAGGTAGTGGGATATTTATTATTCAGAGTTCATGTATGACAACTGACAACAAAGCGATACAAAACCTGCTCAGTAATATAATGCATTTCAAACAAAAGAGAATCAAACATAACATAAATCATGCGCATAACAGTTGTTAAAACAATTGGTCCGTTCTTATTAGATATCGTTCTTTTTGTAATACTTGAACATTTTCAGTTTTAACCAGTAATAAATGGGTGCGAATTTTAACATTTTTTAAATATCTTTAGATCGGTTGCTTTGTGCCGGCGACTCGGGCTGTGTTCAGAATTACTGACCACGTGTTTTCAAGGATCGGCTTTAACGATAGTATTGAATGCAATGCGTCAACATACGTCTTGGAAGTGAGTCATATTTGGTTACAGATCAGGAATAAAATAACTGTAAATAATGCCAAATGATTTTTTTTTCGTTTGAATGAATTAATTTAACTATTTCTACAGATGAAAGAGGTTCACTACATATTGCAAACACTCACTCCGACGAGTTTAGTCATCATCGATGAGCTGTGCAGGTATACGTGCGATAATTTACTGATATGGCTTATTAATTAACATATTTAAGTACGAATAGTCCAATATGATTTCTTAGATGAATAATTCAAATTTCCATCGTGCACAATGTACAATGGTCACAAGTATATTCGGTTGACAGACATTGTCAAAAAATTTCAGAGGCACGTCTAGCGAAGAAGGAGGAAGTATGGCGTGGGCGGTCTGCGAGCGATTGCTTGACTCGAAAGCTTTTACATTTTTCACGACACACTTCCTTTACCTTACAAAGCTTCAAGACCTTTATTACAATGTATTGAAGTGAGTATGACTCTTAGTATTTTTGAAACATTATTTCTGCGACAAATAAGATAATAAATAAACCTTCCGTCTGCATTATTAATTTTCATTTTGCTTTGATTATGATTCGGTTCCCCGAAAGGGATTGGTGTGAGAGGGTTTAGGACATTGCAGGCATCCATGTCTTCAAATGGAAATCCGGAAATCTATTGCAAAATCAGTTTATGAAGATGTCCGTACCGGGATTCAAGCGTATGAGCTCTACATTCGAAACCGACACTGTTCACTACTCGATCGTAGACCCGTGTTTTATTATCAGTCTGTTGCTACACAATCGATTACATTCAATGTTGTTTCTTTGTAATATATTCTAAGAGTTCCAGTATTTTATGAAGAACTTATTGAGGCTTTTCCATCAATGCTTGTTTTGTAGTTTACACACAAAAGTTGAAGAAATACAAAGTTCCACAAGCGGCAGTGATAAGAAGTTAATATACAAGCACAAAGTAGAGTCAGGAGTGACAACGGTTGAGCGGTACGGTCTCACTCTAGCTAAAAATACAAATATACCTTGTTATGTGATCAACCTGGCCGAGGACCTTTCAAAAATCATCATAAAGCAAAGAAAAGTGAGATCCTTAAAATTTTCAGTAGATTGATTTGTGAAAGTACTTTTTTCCACTTATTTTAACGATTCCTAGATAAATATGTAGTTTTCTTCTTTTCATCTCAACTATCCAATAGGATGAGACGTAAGGGTTGAAACACAAAAATGGCTTAAGATACAAATCCACGATACTTGAAAAATTTACGTTTGAAAGTGATTTCTCCATCCTTTGATCTCACAACTGAGTAAAACAAAGGATCTAGAACAGGGGTAGGGAACCTTTTCTTCTCTAAAGGCCGCAATCATTTTTCTGTTACGACATAAGGCCGCAGTAAACATTGACTAGGGAAACTACGGTCAGAACATGTCGGGAATTTACGAATTTACATACATTTACAGAATTACAGAATTGGCCAGAAGGCCGCACCAGAGTAGCCAAAAAGTCGCATGCCGCCATAAGGCTGCATTATCACAAAGCTATAGAATCAAAAAAATATTGCTATACCAAATTTCAATTGGAGCATCGATGTAATAATAAAATAGTGTATCATCATAAGTGACAAAAAAATTGTGACAAAGATGTAATTAATGTGCATCGCCTTATCTATGAATGGTTATTGACGCTTCTAATAAATATCGTCATGGCCTAAATGGGCAACAAAAACAATGCCTATCATTTCACTTCAATAATATTATTGAATTATTTCAAAATTCAGTTCAACTAGTTGCAATTTAGTAAGAAAATGAGTAAATAACATTCATTTTTATCAGATGAAAATGTATCATGTTATTAACATAATTGATTAACAGAACTCGAATAATTTTGAATTACCTGATGGGAGACTACACATTTTATTTAGTTATTTGAATGAATTTAAATAAAAAAAATATTATCATTATAAATGGGAAATATCTTTCGATACTTAATACAGTTATTTATATTTCAGCCACGCTCTGCAGTCGCGCATAAAGAAACTGATGACTTTCTGTTGTATAAGTTAGCTGCAGATTTAATCCATGAATCTAGACAGCCCCATGCAAACGATGATAGATTAGAAGATCTTATAAAGATTTTTAAAGCGGAGCATCCCAATATAATTCAAAATGTTTCTTCAAATAACTCTTACAGCACTGCTGATGCTAGCGCTTGTACCAGTGAAGAAAGCATAAGTTCCCACCGGAGTAGAACAGAGTCCACTTCTGTCGAAAAAGTCTCTGATAGAAATCTTAATAATAAAATAGAAGTTTCGGCTTCTTCCGGTTCGACAAAAATTGTATCTGAAATTGAAAAAGTATCAACTGAAGATAATAAAGATCTCAAGGCACATCAGGATATTGAATCATTTGACGTTAGTGACAAAAGATTTTCTAATACCAGGCTACTAATAGTCAAAAATCCAGTCGAAGGTTTTCGTAGTTTTAAGTATAACAATAATAATCCGACCGTAAATGATACAGAGAATAAAAATGAATCTGGAAATTATTTCAAATTTAAGCCACAAATGGCAAATAACAATATATCACAAAGAGATATCGATTATAATACTGCAGACAGTGTCCGTCGCTCTGACGATCATCTTAACAATATAAGTAATACTAAATATTATGGACCTCCTGCACTAATTTTGAGACGAAAAATTCCTGCTGAAAAAAAAGCGTCTCAATCAAGTCTAAATGAAAAATTGACAGCTCTGTTTGGAGAAACCGAGGAACGTGTCGGTTGCGATAACCCCGAGCCTATGAATACGGAAGAACTGTTAGACCAGCTGGCGCCATTGGACAGTGCTCAAAGATTCAATCCTTTCGGCTTGGTTCAGAAGAAAAATGTTGAAAAAGTATTCGCTGACCGATCAGGCATCACAAGGAAAGATATAAGAGAAGGTGATGAGTGTGCAAGTTCATCAGAAAATAATTCAGACCATTACGAAACATGTGTTTCTTCGTTAAATGATGGCGAAGGGTCATTTGACGAGACTCCTTAAACATACCTATTGTTAAAACACTATTAAATAAAAAAAAAGTTTCATTTAATTTCATATTTCACAAGAGAAATTATTTTACTCATATTCTATGTATGGAAAAATATTTAAAATGATTAAAGACATAAATAATAAAAACATATGTAGGTCTGGCACATATTCCATGATTAATTAGAGTGTCTGATCAGTCTTGTTCACCTAGTGAGTAGGCGTGGGTTGGAGAGGGCACAATTTAACAAGGGGGTCACATGAACCCTTGTTAAATTTGACTTAGGCTGGTGAGCTCTTTTTTAAACCAAGAAGAACAAAATTCTCAGATCTATGCGTTATATAATATAAATATATTTTAAGAATCTAGTGATGAACATTTGGTGTTTCTGACATATATGTATATTATCTAGGGCGGTTAAATAAATCGTTTGAAAACTGGAATTGGAGCGAAAAGAATAGAGCCTTTTTCTGTATCAATTTTGGAACTTTTCAATCTCTTATCTTTCAATTTCAGTCTGATGTAGGAAAATGTATTTTTCAACTTTTGTTATTTATTATTTAACGGTACATTGCGTATTGTTACATCATATAAATATATATAGAAATATACGAAAGTTTTAATTATTATTACGTATAATTGTAAAAGAGTGAAGTATCCAGAAGACCGTTTATAGAGTTGAGATTAAGCGAGCCCCTTTTTAACGTATTCGCAGTCCACCGCTGCTAGTGAGCGTTTTAAGCTACTTAAAACTTGTCCTGATGTATAAATAAGATGTGGAATAATAATATGTGTGCATTTTAATTGAAAATCTAATATAATATTTTGTCATGGTATTAAAATACTAAATTTGTGATCAAAATATTTATTTAATTTTTAAAATTTTCCTTTCGGCAATAAAACATATTTTGTTATTGAAAATGATTTTTTACTTTCAAACCAATGTAAGATTCAAGCTTTCACAATTCTTGAGTATTTTCTTTCTCACTTTTAACAGTATACTTTTATAGCTCATATTAATTGAAGTTCAGTGAACCTGTAGACTCAATCCATGCAGAGTACAGTGACTGATTATTTATTCACCTCAATTTCATAAAGCAAATAACCAGTTTAGTTTATTTTTATATAACTTGAATAATTCAAAGTGCGGCGAAAATTGACATGCATATTAAAAAAATAAAATATAAATGTTTAGCGAATCCCTCGATCAAAAAACAATGCCCACTTGATTAAGGTCTGACAAAATTCATCAAATCCAAATTTCAGGTAAATATCTTGCACACTTTGTGATTACAAGCAAGGCATGTTTTAAATACTATGTTACCTTCTCTTCACTTACAAAATAAGTTGCGTCAGCTTGTTTTTTTTTTTTTTTTTTGAATATACAAACATAAATGCATCTGTTTTTAATGCATGCTGATTGAGAAATCAAACCAAATGCTGATAATTGTATTTTAATAAATATCGATTATTACCCTCCAGTGATGGCATGTGCAGCCTAATGGGTCAGAAGAGGTCTCCATGGAAAGACCTCAAATGTCAACATATTTTATTACAAGGTTTTATTGTGGGTGTTTTTGCAAACAGGTAGACTGCAACCCAAATAAATAAGTTCAAAACAATCAGTTGGCATTTTTAAATGTTTTTTTTTTAAATAAAAATAAATAAAATAATTTTCATTTTATTATTGTTGGATCATAATAATCTCTTGAATGGTTTTTTAGTGTCAATTCTTGGAAGAAATTTATTTCTATAAATAAAATATTGATTCTGAAAACTAACGAATACTTTTTTTCGATAATAGAGAATTAAATCCGGGAAAACATTATTATAACGGTTTTGTTGCTGATTTTGTATACAGGGATTAATTACTAATTTTTTTGATTGTGATTTTTTCGGGAATATATATTTTCTCTCTTCGGGATCTCCCGATTTTTTGAGACTTGATTTAATATTTAGAACTGTGTAAATTTACCACTCGAATATTCAAATTCTTACATGACGATCGCAAAGCATATTACCAAGGATTGAATATACAATAAAAATATTTACGTGCTAGAACGGCTTGCATTTGTGTAGTACCAGTGCATTAATTTGAGTAAGATGTGTCAAGAAACTCGACTATTGATCGTTAATGAATAATAATTATGAATAATAATGGCGTGATGCTCGTGCATATTATCTGTATTGGTAAATATTTCCACTACAAATTAATACCACCGTAAGCAAAGACTTTCGTATTGTTTTTCAAAAATCGTTGACACGAGCGACTGCATCAGTTGTTAAAATGAAAATATTGTTTATCATCGCGTCATTGCAATCGAAACTTATTTTTTTGAATATCATGTTTCTAAGATGATTTTCCTTTTATATTAAAAGCACTCACGTTTATGCTGATAGCTAAATAAAATAATCTACAATAATATGATGTAATTGAATGATGAAATGTCTCTAGGGGGGCAATGTTGAAATAACATTTGACGTTGACCACACGCAAGCATTACCGGAAAATCAAAATATCTATATGGTGTTTTTTTTAGAGGTTTGTTTTTCAAAGGTTTGTTTTTCAAATTAGCAACACTTTCGAGCGGCGGCCAATTTGACAGCTTATAGCTGATTTGTGCTCACTTTGGTTTGCCATTTCACCATGAATTGACTGACAAAAAAACAACGCTTGCACACAGTGAAAATTAATTTGAACAAAATCGTGTTTTTTTTTTGGAATTCGAAAAACAAATTTCTAAGCGGCTTATTTTTTTAAATGGCTACGGCAGTAAAAAAATTACCGAATTCAAAATTAGAGAAATCCGCACGCCATTAATGAGACGCCGTTACATCCACAAAAATACACTGTTTGGAGTGATTTATGGGCTGGTGGAATCATTGGCCCGTATTTAAAAAAAATGATTCCGGTCACAAAGTTACAGTCAGTGGAGAAAGCTATAGATCCATGGTTACAGATATTTTCGTTCCTCGATGAATGGAATTAACGTGGAAGAGTGTTGGTTTCAACAAGACGGCGCAACATGTCATGCCACACGGTGCGTACCAGGATCAAATTTTTTATCGAAGGAAACATTCGATGAGCGCATTATTTCGTGCCATTTAATTTGGACTAATTTCTGTGGGGATATGTGAAGTCACTAGTCTGCGCCGATAAACCATAGACGATAAACTGCATGGAAGTCAACACTCACCGTGTTATTGCCAACATATGACCCCAGCTACTCCATAAAGAAATAAAAAATTGGACTTCCAAAAATTGGGCTTTCTTCGAGCCAGTCACGCCGCCCGTGTGCCCGAATCACATGTAAACATTAATGACACAAAATTATCTTTCCAATAAACTTAATACCAAGGCTAGTACGATGATTTTTGTGTGATTTGTTTTTATTTTAAATATATAATACATATCTTTACAAACAACCTTTACAACAAACAAAAACTTATTTTTGCTTTGCTCGGTGCGTTTCGCCAATTATTTTATTTTTCAATAAATAAGTTAAGTAATCGAATGGAAAATAATTAACATCTTCAAAATAAATAATAATAACGTTCATCAGTTAAAACGGTCTCAGTTAGTAAATCATATATCGATTTTAAGCGTATGGATTTTGCTTCTACAATAAAGCGCTCGTTAAAATTTTAGAAACAAAAAGTATTTTAGCCAAAAGTGTGGGGCCCAAGGCTGCTACCTCTAAATTCTTCTCAGGGAGTGGGGATCAATGTCTACCGATATCGAGTTGACAAATATATTGGTAGTTGCCATGGCTTTCTAAGTCTAGCACATCTACAGCTTAAGCTAAATCTTTTGTAAATGTAAATAATCTTAAGAAAAGAAAAAAAATCAATCAAATACGATTTCAAATGGTATATATAGCGGCTATAAAAAGTAACGGATTAACCTATAAACGAGTGAGGCGCGCGCTTAGGGCCCCAAAAATGGCTGATACACAAAAGTACATAACCAATATACTTTCTGTTCATGAGCTTCATTATCCCAATAACGCGGTCCCGACTTTCGCGTTATTGAGGATCACAGTATTATTCTGTTTTCAGTTGTAATTATGGATTTAACACTTTAAATTGAACAAAATATAAAGGAAGGTAATGTTTATATAATACTAGTTACCTATATAGTACAAGTAAATTCTACTCACAATTCGCTAAAATACGGATATATTTGTGGTATATACGTAGTGGTAGTATTGATACCTATCTAATTGATAGCCACCTGTGTGGTCGAGTTGTCAACGGTGTTGTCTTCGACTACGGAGGGCCCGGGTTCAAATCCCGGTACGGACAGTTTTATAAATTGATTTTTCAGTCAATTTATGAATTTCTGTTCGAAGGCATGGATATATGTGATGTCTTGAATTCCCCCCTCTCACCCATCCTATCCTATGAACGGGGCGTATCGAGAGCGATAAGCTTACCACTAATCCTGTCCTAGCCCTATCTTTCTATCCCTACTATCTTTGTAAAAAGAGAGGTTGAGCAACTGAGTAACAAACACTTCTGTTGAGATAAACTCCATTAGGGGTTCATATGCTCCACACTGGGAGCGGACATGGTTTAAACGGACGTTGATTACTTATTGTAAAATTAATGTTTTCGTTTGATTTATGGATATGAATGATAAGAGAAAAACAGAGTTATTACTGTGTCATCATTCTGTTAATGACGTTGTTATATATTAATTTCAAAACAAAAACAAAAATGACATTATTATTCCTATCTCCGTACTATTCTCAAAACAACACGGCTACTAAAATCGTTTCATTGAACCAACAAGTAGTGTGAGTGAAACAAACATACAATCATTGCTTCGTCCTCATGTGAAATGTCTGCACGGTCGCTCAGCTGGTAAGTGCATACAAGCACATGGACTCGAACGTCATTATTATAGTACGTAGCTCACAGATAAACGTTTATTCACACCGTTAGGAAGTTTATCGCGCGGGAATTCTACAATTTAAACATTTTAAAGTTTTTAATATGTTAAAATAAATAACTGTAATATACCTCGTGGAACTGTGTTATTATTATGTATAAAAAAGTGTTTACAATGGTCTGCGAGACGATTTTCGGTTACCGGACGTCTGCAATAAAATGCGGGTTGTCGACAATCGGGGTACATTTTCTCGGAGGACGCTCGACTGACAGCATTCCGCGGTCCTCTCACAGTATCGTTTTAGACCTTTCTTTGTCGTCCGAGTGCTTACATTTTAAAACACGTAACAAGTTTCGTTTTATTTTCTGAATAATTTTGATCTTCAAAGCCAACATGAACTGGTGAGTGTGACCTATATTTACAGCGTAAACTTTTGACAAACAATATCTATTATTATCATAGGTATTTTGTGTATCGATGTGATAAGCAATTATTTATCTGTTTAGTCAGTCATATTTTTTCAATTGCAACATTGTGTTTATGCAACTCGTTCTTTTTTTAAATCAGCCTAAAGCATAATCTCCAGTACACCACTTTGAAGACGTTGGGTCTAG
Source organism: Himalopsyche tibetana (assembly GCA_030503985.1). NCBI lineage: Eukaryota > Metazoa > Arthropoda > Insecta > Trichoptera > Rhyacophilidae > Himalopsyche > Himalopsyche tibetana. Next base: position 1,364,415 of record JAPJYX010000006.1, read on the forward strand.
TATCGATCAGCGTCATGTCTTCGGAGTCCAGCATACGGGAGGTCTGGAGACAAGCTGATGCGGTTTGTTTCGATGTCGATTCCACTGTTATAGAAGAAGAGGGAATCGATGAACTAGCTAAATTCTGCGGAAAGGGAGACGAAGTATCAAAACTGTGAGTAAATAAACCAATTAATTATCATCAACAAATCACATACAGAAGCATATCTTTATAAAAAATAACACAAATATAATAATATAACAGTGGAAATTATTGAACAGTTTTTACGCATCAATGAAGTATTCCAATATGTTTCTAGTTAGAAACAATCTCAATTTTCTCCTCGAACGAACTACATAATCTGATATTATTTGCACGTGTAACTCTTAACTGAAGTTAATTTTTCATTGGTTGTATAGCCTTTAATGCAACTTTCCATTTTATTTTTACAACATAATGTCATAATTATAAAAGTAATGATTCTATATTTCAATCAGACAAATAATAATATATTCAAAAAATATTTTTCCTATACAATAATAAATATAATAAAATACTTACATTTATTACTTATTTAAGCAAATGTATTTACATTTGCTTAAAAAATAACTTTGATTTAGTATCATTTGAAAAATAATATTCTAATGGTTGTTTTCTGCAGCCAAAATTTTTTCAGTTCTGAAAAGCGTTGAGCAAAAGCTGTTTAAAAATTTCGTCACAAATATTAACCCCTGATTTTTTTACTGGTTTATCAAAAATGATATTCTGTAAGAAATAGATGGCTCTATTTTTTCTATTAAATTGTTACATAATTGTGTTCAACACAGGATATATGTATATTTGATTCATTTTGTTATTACTGTCTTGCAATGTCAATTTTCTTTTCATTAAGGAATCCGTTATCAGCTTCTGTGTTTTTTGTTTCTGGGAATCGAGTTGGAACAAATATTTTGTATAAAAATATAGTATTAATTCTTTTTAGTTGACCGTGTTATTTCAAAATTGTGTAAAAAAAGAGTTTTGTATTGCTTATTTGCGAATTTTTAAATTAACTATCATACATGCTTAAATTTTGTTAACATTAAAAACACGTCTCACTTGTGCCAAAACAACACAATACGCAGTTTTTTCTGTAAATATTGTTTCAAAATTGTTTACCTGCTTTTTAAAATGTTGTACAATAAAAACTGCTGGGCTTAAAGATGCTTAATTACTAACAGCGAAAATAATTACACCTGCAAAGGCCATAATATCATTGTTCAGACTAACAAATACCGCCTTAGTAACAAATATGAATCGTGCAAGTGAGAGAAATATTTGATATTTTTTTAATTTTATCAATGTAATACTGTTACAAGTTGCTTAAAAAACGTTGATTAACAAATACTCAACATTTTTACAAATGCTCAATCGCAGAAAAACAAATTTAGCATCAAATGTCATCTAAAATTATTTAAGTTAACTGTCGCCGACTAGGTATTGCATGCCAAACGACGATATATTAGATTTGAATCATTCAAATTATATACATTCACACATATTTGTCACTCAAATTAAAATTTAATATTGTAATTCTACCAAGCACCCTCAGTTGAAATCTTAAATTATATGATGCATTAAATTTTGATAAAAATTTTATCATGTTAAGTACCTGCTAGTAGAATTTTTCATTTACATGCAATTTATTACCCTTACAAACTATGGTACTCTCTTTACTCTATTGATTCTTTTAAAATTGAATGACCTCACTAAACAACTGTTAACCAACACTCAGGACTAAAGAAGCAATGAAGGGATCCATGACATTCCAAGAAGCGCTGAAACTCCGTCTCGACATAATCAATCCTAGCCTACAACAGATCAAAGACTTCATCAAACATCATCCATCAAATCTTACACCTGGAATCAAGTACGTATTTTTTAGCAAACTTCTTTATTTCATGCTCACTATGAATAATTTATTGATGTAGGTGCAAAGTGTGCAAACCGTTTTGAATAAGAGACGTGTTAAATGTGCAATATTATATAGTAACAATTTGCCAATTAAATGATTTTATATCTATGTCATTCGTTAAATATGTTGCAGTGATAATAATATAGTTTACAAATTATTGCTAGCCGACTGATAAATATAATTAAATTTATTCACTGGCACGTGTTAACTAATTTAGGGTATGTGAAATATTTTCGATGAATATGCTGAAATTTGAATATTAATTTGTTTGTTTGAATGTTGCTTGACGCAGAGATAGTCTAGTACATCGCTGCACCAGTATTTTTTATAAAGTGACAATGTGCCGGTCAAGGTTCAAGATTTGTTTGTTAACAAGTAGCTTCCTGTCTAAACAAAGAATGAAGCGGCGGCTATGTTCTATTTTATGGATATATTCTACGTTGAATCCTATTGCATGAATATATTTTCATTAACTGTACCTTCAATAACTATTTATTAAAATTTAATATAGGTTTTAATGAAAACAAAATATAATGGTATCGCTTAGAGAAACCCACTCTCGTAGTTAAATAATATCATAAATTGATTAATATATCTTATAAATAATAATATGATGTCATTAACTTAATTCCAATAGATATTTCATCGCAAATCTTCAATTTAAACAAAAAAAAATGAGGTACACATTGATTGTTACTTCCTGTAATCGTAAAGTAACAGATAGTGTAATAATAGTGAATTTTTTTGACCCTTCGCCTTAATAAAAATAATGTAAACCTTGTAAGGCGAAGGGCATCCACTACTCGTTTACGAAATTCGAATATATTATGATTTATTTGCATTTTCTTTTGAACATATTCTTGAATTGTGTTTTCTAACATATATAATAATTATCACTGATATAATTTTAGTGATTAAATTTATTTCAATTGTATAACAGTCTTTTTATTTATATTTTAAAATTGGTACAGACATATTATAAATATTATTGAAATATATAAGATTATTATGGTATCTAGCCTTCGGCGCATGAAGCTAATATGTTAGTTATTATATAAAAAAAAACTCGTTAAAATTATCTCCATGTGATGATATGTATGGTCAGTTTTTTTGCGCTTTTTTATCATACATAATTCATATTTATGTTTAATTTTGCTCCAATTTAAGTACTCTTTTATCAGTCTTTGTATGTGTCTAGTCCAAATTTAACATTTTTTATTCCTTGATAAACTGATAAATGCATTGGTTCCAAAACTATTTCATTTTTTTAAGATATAATCTTGATGTTTTCTGGGAGAATCTATTTCATAATAGTTAAGTGAAATAATTATTTAAATATATTGTCTATAGTAGGATTGAAAATTATGACACAACATATTCAAAACTTAAGACGGTAAAAGAAAAAGGTTATATTCGGCTATTATTTGCAAACACGGCTTGTTCCAAAATAGTTAAAAAATGAAACTTGAATTTAATTTTGTAAAACAATATACATTTTAAATGTATTTTTAGTTCTACATATATTACTTTGGATTGATAATTTGTATGTTATGAAGCCAGGTTTGAAACTGTTTTCCAAAAATATTTTTAAAATTGGTTTTTATTTACTAAATTACATTCATGGTGAATGTTTCAACAATTTTGGAACGAGCCCGTTTTGCAAATAATAGCCTCATATGAATATTCATTTATTGACAGTGAACCTTATTTATTATTTTTTTAACCATGCACACTACTCTCCTACTGTGGAGAATACTGACCCCTAGTAAAGGTATTTCAATAAAAGCTGTTATATGAGAACTGGATATTGAGTAACCTGATTTTTCTTATTTGGAAGAGAGTAAGGATAGACAGGTGGGGCTAGGACAGGACTAGTAATTAGCTAATTGCACTCACGAATATATAGAATTATTTAAACCATACTATAAGTGGCCAACGTCGTTAGCTACTGTTACAGTGTTCATGGGCTCAAATCCGAGTACGGACAATTTTTATAACTTGATTTTTTGATATCTGTTCGCAGACGTAGATGTCTGTAACATCTGTAATTCCCTCTCGCCCATCCGATTCTAATAACGAGGCATAGCGAGAATGATTAGCTAACTACTTGCCCTGGCCTAGCCCTATCCCTATATTCTATACTCTCTTTGAATAAGAGAGATTAAGCGATTGAGTAACAAGCAGTTATTGTAGAAAAAAATATGTTGAAATAAAATCCATTAAGATTTCATATGGTCCACATGGAGAGTAGACATTGTAGTAGGTAATTAATTGATTGAATTGGCATTTATTTACTTGGCAGAACTTGAACGAGAAACAAATGAAAACCTTGTAGAATTTTTGCATAAAAATTGCATCAGGCGTATCGATCGACTACATCAGTGATTTCCAACCTTTATGTTACTACTCCTCCCTTTGAAAATAAAAATATCTGCCTGCCTCCCCCATTCTTTAATTCATATACAGGTAATAAAGACACGTTTAGGGTAAATAAATATTTTGGACTGTTCGCGCCTCCTTTTGTAATAGTTCAAGTCTCTCCAGGGAGGCGTGCCTGCCGGATTGGAAATCGTTGGACTACATTACTAAAATGGCAAATATTCAAAAATTATAATGAAAAAATAAAAAAACAATATGCATAAATCATTTTTTATAAGTATGCATTTCTCTATGCCACTATTTCTGTTTTCTTTATTGAGTTACATATATCAATCAAACACTGAATAATTATCAAGCCTTGGCAAACCTGTTTAGTTAACTTTCTACATGAGCAGTGCTCAAAGTGTGTGCACCTGTCTATCAAATGACCGTCGGAGATCTACATACTAACCAGTGCAATTTTTTTATTGTCATGATTCTCTGTGGTTTTCAAAAGTATAATTAACTACTCGTAACTTATTTCATGAAATTTGTATTCGTTGAATGTTTATTGATAATATTTCCATCGTTGGAATAATATTTTTTATGTAGCTTTCTTATTAATAATTCTTTTCAAAGTTAATATTCAATCCACGTATGGATTCATATATTATATTGATTAGAAAGTTAAGTCTTTGGATGGGTTAATTCAGATTCCTGAGCAAGAATTTGCAATAAGGTAACAATAAATATAACTTTTTTATAACTTCCACTTTTATTAAAGTATCAGGACCAGATTTGGTTACCGTGAGCATTTATCCGGTCTTGATCCTTCGATAATATATCGACTGTGGAAAGGAAAAAGGACTTAACCCACAGTTTCTTCAAAACAGGTTTTTTTCGATAATCACAATGTATCAAACTTGATACACGTTCTATCAAAAGGATGCAAGCTGCAAATGCCGAATTAGTATCTAAATTTAGCTTTTTAGTTTTAAAAATGACCTTGTAAAAAACTAAAACCAAGAAAAAAGACCGAAATCAAGGTTTTTCCTAGACAATTTCTTTAATTAATATTAGATTATGTCAATTAAACACCAGTTTAGAAGTCTCTGTGCACTTCAGGGTTGTGTATAATTCATAATTTGTATATGTCACAAAATCATCAAAACTCGTTTTAAGCGCCTCCTGTAAAATTTGATATGTGTGGGTTAAGTCCTTTTTCCTTTCCACAGTCGATATGTATAAGATTGATGAAATCTCACTGTTATAAATTCATTCTTGTTTGGCAACCAACCGCCCAATCAATCAATAATGTAAAAATTTTAATATATTTCGGCTTCGCGGTCAAGTGGTCAAGTCAGTCAGGTGCTCACATGCTCGAATCCCAGTACGAGCAGTTTCATAAATTGATTTTTCAATAATTAATCTGTTTGAAGGCTTGGATGTCTTTGATTTCGAATATTCCCTTCCACTCATACCATCCTTCAATCTCCGTAACAAGTGATTCTCGTATAAAATACTTCTATTAAGATAATCTCCACATTGGGAGCGAATATGACTTAAATAATATATATATTAAAATGTCACTCGACCTAACATATTTGCAAATACTAAAAATAGCTTGTTCATCAAAATGAATTTTATATTCAATAAAATGTTACGAAATAATCCAATTAAAATTACTGTATAAGCCTCTAATGTTGAGAAACGCTTTTCTGTTATAGAAAATGTGTATTATTAGGTAAGTTTTTATGTTATGCAAAGTGAGTCATCTAATCTCCGCATGCTCGTGTATCATTGAATCGTTTCAAATCTCGGCACAGTTGCCAGGCGAGTGATGGAAATGTTTGCCACACATAATTGATACTCAGACATTGTATCTTGTAGGTGTACGTAGCTTGTAAATGATAGCCTTCCTCCCACTTTGTATAACTTGTACATAACCTATTACTATCAATAGTAAAGTTTCTTGATTACTTTATATTTGCAGTATTGAAACTGGTTTAAAGTGAGAAATGATCATAGAATGATGTAGAGGGGTACCCATTATCAGGTTATTATTGCTGCCGATAAAATACATTTCAATTTGAATTTATTTTAAATGGTAACCAATATTAAACTGCATTGTGATTTGATTAGTTTGTTAAAATTCCTGTGTATTTTTATGTAACCCATCCTAAAGTGGAATATAGATATTATATTTATATAGGGTATAAAAGTGGAGAGCCAGGCATGTGTAACATTTCATTTAAAATCGGAAGACTGTTCAATTGCGCTCCGATTGAACAGTCTTCCGATTTTAAATGAAATGGAATATGGATAATAAAATAACATGCTGCAACATACCAGCTATAGTCTATCCTAATCTTATAATTTCTTCCATACTTTTAGACCGTCTTCAAGACTAAGCATTTTCACACTGACACTTAAATGGGCAGATCATGTTCAATAATCACCCTACAAATAATTGAATCTATCAAAAAAAAATTCAGCATTTCAAATCGTAATCTTTCAAACAGAAGGTGAAACTTATGATGGTAATTTAAAATATATTACATGCGAACCTTTCTGTATTCATTAGTTCAATTCCTTAATCAAAATGGCTGCTTAGTTTCAGAATCGACAGCAGTAGGTTTTTCCATATTGTGTTTAAATTGCATTTGATTAGGATCTGCATGCTGAGAGTCAAGTATTTTATTTATTGAATGCTTATCTTATTTTGTACTGTGTCATTTAAAACAGGTCAAAGTATGAATTGATTTGAAGGATTCGTGTAAAAATGATAAACTCTCGCATTATTAATGACACTCACTTTGTTTTTAAAACGTAAATATAAGGTCAAAAAAACAGAATAATTGTATCATGCTTCTGTGCAAATTTTCATACTTATTAGAGTCATTGTGTTTGGACACAAACAAGTAATTAAAGAATATTGTTTTATTATAAATCATTATGGCATATTTAGTCTGGACTATTCAGAGATTAATTTGCGACTCGCAATATTTGTGCAGTGACATCTAAAACAGATTTTTGTCGATGAATTTCTTTTCGTACATAAATTAAAAAAAAAAAAGGTTTGTGTCATATTGCACTAAAAATATAGCACTATCATCACAAGTAAAAATGCAACGAACAGCAAACTGAATATTTTAAGCATCGAAACAATGGTTGTAATAGTTTTTGACATTTTGAATTCTTCTCTTATAGCTCGTCACCAAAAAAAAACTATGTTTGAAATCACAGTAAACTTTAATTAATATTTATGTTATATCCTTAAGTCATTTGTCTAACTATGGCGGACCATCTATCTTTTCTTTTATTAATTTTTATTTATTTTCAAGTACACAACAAAAGAATTACAAATCACCGAATAATTTAAAAGTAATAATATAAAGCAATTTAAGTATTTGAAATTGGCAAGTCAACTGAGTAAGCTCCGAAAATGTCCACTTTAATACATAAAAAATAGTATTCACCTGAACTCATTCACATCTACGTGAAATAAGTCAGCATCCGAAGCAGTATCGTTGAACACTTTAAAGCTCTCCCCAGTGGCATCCCCATTAGTAGGCTGGTTCTTAACCTTGGGAGAACAAACAATCCATGTCCATGATACCTTAAAAAATGATAAGGAATATTATGTTTGACATTATCAAGAATGGTGAAATTCCCATTTTGGCCTCAAATAAGCCAAAAGAAATATATGGCCAGGTTCATTTCTCTTTGAACATTCAAACTATTAAAGGTTAGCATGCTTAAGAGAACGTTGGATAAAACCTTGGCCATAAAACCATACACTCTTTTAGAGAAGTCTCAATTTTTTTCTGAATCTTCACCATAAGAGTATATTTCGAACCTCTTAGAGCCCAAACAATCGACCTACTCTCAAGTCTGCTTCAAATTAAAGTATTGTAAATTAATATTACAATGAACTCTCGGAAAGACTCTGGTGGTACATAGAATAAAGCCCAACATTTGCAATGCTTTTTTGCAAGTAATCTTAACTTAAATGTTAGTTTGCTCTCAAATTTTATGCCAAGATCTTTAACTGATGAAATTCTCTAGAGAGGGCCATTCAAACGAATTTTACTTGCGTAAATGTTCTGGTTAAATGCCTTCTTTTAGAATGTCTTTCTAAGATTTTGCTACTGTATTTAATACGGACATAATTTAATAAAAGAAAACATACATAATTTTGGTGTTTAATTTTTTTCAGACACTTAGTTGAAGTACTTCACAGCCGTGGAGTTCCCGTTTATCTGGTATCAGGAGGATTCAGATGTCTCATTGGACCGGTTGCCGAACAGATAGGAGTTCCATTGGAAAACGTTTTCGCAAACAAACTGAAATTCTTCTTTAACGGTTAGTATAATTACAATGAAATATATAACTTTAATTCTCACTTTTAAGGTGTTTACTGTCAATACTTGGTGGAAAGGCATTATAATAAAAATAATAAAAGATTTTTAGTACTTTTTCCACATAAAATTGATTAGATCAGGACCGGTTTCGCTCATCGCGAGCATTATCAACTGATCAGTTGATAATGCTCGCGATGAGCGAAACCGGTCCTGATCTAATAAATTTTATGTAGAAAAAGTACTTTAATTCTGTTACTTTTTATGCCTTAACGTTGATTTCTTCGATTCTTCTATGCGTGCACTGATTAATGTTAGTTTTCATCCACTTTTATTTGAATTACCTCACAGTGTCTGATGTTTGTTTATTTCCTCTGCAATTAATTTTTTAGTCAAATATATGTCACGTAAACTGGATTGAACCGCTTTTGTTGAATTAAATACTTCACAAATATACATTGATAACCGGTTTGGACCTGCTCAACAACAGTTTGTTCAAACAAGAAGGTCGTATAATAATCATTAATGTGTTTGTTTTACTTCTATTTAACATTTAGCTATTACAATGTTAAGCATAGTCCAGATGGCTAGGCAAGATGTGTGCAATATGTCTTTATGTATTAATCAATTATGAAATAGACAATTGGTATTGTTAGTAACTGATTGTTTATTCAATTGGCAGCTGCACATTCCTGTCAATGTTGCTAATGAATTTTCAATTCAAATTGAGCAGGACTTGGCACGGTCAATACTGTTTCCAGATCATTTAAAATCTATTATAAAATTCTCATCCTTTTTGATTGAGTTACATGACATCTATAGAATATAATTTTAATCTTTGCTGAATGTATAAAAATATTTAAAATGATAACGCGAGAAAACAAATGTACGCGATAATGTATTTGTTTTCTCGTAGAATTTTTAGAATGACGTTAGTTTATAGTATTGCCATGAAACGGATTAAAAATTTTGAATTAGAAAGCATATAATTGTGTTTCAAATGGTTTTCAGACCACATTTTGTGTTCCATCCAAAATCTTTAAGACAGTGTTATTAAAAAACACATCATGTATGTTCTCAACATCTGTACTGTAGAGGAACACTCCGTAGAATCAATAAGGGTCCCATAAACAATAAATTAATATGTAATTTACATGACTTATTAGTTGAATGTTTCAAAATGTTTAATTTAATTAATTAATTAAATTTTTAAGATTTTTAAAAAAAATATTTGACATTACAGCTTACACCAATGCGTTTAATATTTTTAAGTTGAAAGATCATACGAGATATACTCAATGACAATTTTTGAAAGTCACATGATATTCTTTCAAGGAGAATTGACTTCACAAACACCCATGTCTTCTTAGATCTCAAAATAAAATTGAAAAAAATCCAATTTGCCATTGACCTTACCGAGAATCGAACCCAGACCCACCTGATCGGTAGAGCAAGCTCTAACCAACTAGACCACAGCAGGCGACAAGAAATACTTATAAAAATATCAATTTCACATAATATGTATAATCTATTTAGTACTCTTCACCTTTCTTCCCAATTAAATAAATCCCATATGTTTTTTTTCATTCAATGTGAATAAAAACAAACAAGTCTGGCTGATAAGTATAAAGCGATAACCCTTTGTATATGAAAATTTTAATGATATTGATTATACTTGGCACTAAAAAAACCAGTTTTAAAAAGTGCTTCTCTGGTTTAAATTAGATTTAATTTGTTGCCACGTGATAATTTGATTTAAATGTCTGAATGTATTCATAAATAATTGATAGCGCTATAAGTAACAGACGTTTTTGACTTAATTAATCAGCGTTACAAGATAAAAATGACTTTTTCCAGGATCTTACCGTGTATCATTCACTGTGGGCATGCTGTCATACAGCAATTTACAATAGAGGAACTATCATCAATATTTATATTCTTTTTACTTGTTTCAGGAGATTATGCTGGCTTTGATGACACTCAACCCACCTCCAGGAGCGGTGGAAAAGGTATCGTCATCGGCAGACTGAAAGATCTTCATAATTATCAAAGAATCGTGATGATAGGAGACGGAGCTACTGACTTGGAAGCCTGTCCGCCTGCTAATGGATTCATTGGTACGCAAATAATATTTACCTTTAATAGTATTACATATAAAAAAACGCTTATTAAGGAAGGATAAGTGTCGAGCTTTCTTTGGATATTATTTATTTACAAAAAAAAAATGCCAATAAATAATTATTGCTTATTATTGTATGTAAACAGATTTATTCTGGGCCTTAATTGATTCATTGTTCATTTAGAACTAGCATTCTACGAGTCATTTTCTCAGCGTTATAAATGATTATTTTATTACACGTTTTCAGTAGTTATTAACATTTCAAAGGAACTGGGAATAAATCATTAATATTGCAATTGATTTTTAAATAAATGACATTCTAGAAATGTGTTTTTATGTTAAGTGATGTAAATTTCAAAACCAGAATTACAAAGCCTAAAAAATAATTAAAATAAAAACGTAATATTGTTTATTAGAAAAAGCAGTCTAGATAGCATATAAGAAGTAACTCAATTCTCAGTGAAATTTTTTAGGGTATTTTTATGGAACAGTTTTACTAAAGTTTTCTTCGTTTGCAGGTTTTGGAGGCAATGTACTCAGAGAGGAAGTCAAGAAAAAGTCACAATGGTACGTCACAGATTTCCAAGAGCTTGTGGACGCGCTGGCTATACAATCTAAATGATTAATTGATTTATTTTAGTTGAAATGGTTTATCTCAATAATATTGAAAAGTATTTCTTAAGTTAGCAATCTAAAAGTATTCTTGATAACTGTGTTGTTTGTTAAGCACACAGAGACATCTATACATTAGTTTTTGAAACTAGATAAATATTTTACCCTCAGGTATGTTGTATAGATGTCTTTAACGTGTAGGTTTTGCTCTTTACTAATTAATATTCTTCGAAAAAATATACATAAACTTGAATGATGTTTATTAATTATCGCAGTATATTTATACAAATAATGTGTAGTTTGTGGATTCAGTGATATTAAAGTAAGTTTTGATGTGGGAAATTTGTAAAACGTTTTTTCTAAATATTATATTTTTCTCATGTAATTTATACCTAATAAAATGTTAACTATAATTTTTAGTCTAGTGACGGAAAAATCATTTTGTAAATATTTATTTTTACCATCATAATTGTTGCATTAGTAATATTTTAAGATGGTAATTTCTATTTTGTAACACATTTTCACTTTTTTTCATATAAGTTTAAATTCCATAATATTATATAATTTCTTATACATATTCTTACAATCAGCATTAATAAATTGGTATAGCAAGTGTTTATTTTTATTATTGCTATAATAAATCTGAAAATGGATTTCTGTGCTTAAAATCAATTGATAAAAAAAATGAACAATGTTTAAAATGACAGAAGAAATGGAAATTAATCATAGTTTCTTGCCAACAAATTATAAATAAAGGAAAAAACAATAAAACATTGTTAAATTTTATGTGCCTTACACGACCATTCAACAACGATCTACTATTAATTTTGTTGCCAGAAGGATGATATTTCATTCTTAAAATGATAAGAATATTTGAATAATATTCTCAACGATGACTTTTAAAATAAATATATTTTTATGAACTCTGTTGTTTCAATAATTCTTTTTCCTTCATTCCCATGTATTTTTATAAAAGCCAAAACAATACCGATTTCTTTGAAAACTACTGTTGGAGGAAAATAATTGTATGCAAGAGATATGGCGAAAACTAAAATTTTGAATACTAGACACTAAATTACATTCTTGAATGTTTTGGTCACATAGAAATTAGTACAACTAGCAATCGTTACAAATAATTGTGACTTGAAAAAAAGGCTAAGAGGTTCTCTTGGAAGTGAGCCAATGCTCTCAAGATGACATATAATTCTTGTGTGGTGTATTTAGTATATTACAATAAAGTTACCGTCTCAAATTATCATCACCGAGCCATAAATTTCTATATTTTTTGTTAAAGGAAAAAGGAATTTTATTTTGTCACAATTGACTGATAAAAACCACCTTTCAGTGGTGTATGGTGAGTGTTGGCTTTGGGTGTGCAGTGTGAAAATAAAAAAAAAGGTTGACTAACTGAGTCATAAGCAGTTTTCGTCGAAATACTCATATCGCAATACCTCCATTAGGAGGACATATACTCCGTACTGGGAGCGGACATAGATTTAAAAAATACATATCAAAATGTCTTGAAAACGATTAAAGGTAAAATAAAATTAAGAAATATAAAAAGTATTACAACGCCAAAATATAAATGAAATATTACTTGTTAGTAAAAAATAATCTAATACAAAACGTAGAGATGTGAAATATTAGAAAAAAACGCCTGAGAAATCGCATACATGTGTATGTTGTCAATTAATAGGTTTCCTTTTGACATTTAAGTTGAATACAAAAATATTTGCTCTACGCTAAGCGTACTTAGACTGCGCGACTGTATGCAGTTGTATGGGAAAGCAGGTTGTGCGGTTTTACAACAACGACGTCGACATTTACAAATGGTCCGACTCAGGCTCAAATTTAAAAAAGATATAATATTTGAAATAAATGAGTATTTGCATATTTTTTACTATCATCCAAAATGCGTTTTTTTTGTATTGTAAAATACACAAAATTCAGCCACTGCGAACCGGTGATCTGCTATAAAATACTGGTTTTTTCGGTAATGTCACCGGGGCTAAGGATCCATTAACATATTGTATACATTAGCTTGGTTAGCAAACATGCGCTTCTAAATGTGATCAGGTGTTGTCTGTTTTAAAATCAGAAAGAACTCTAAACACATCTCATTCACATTCTCATTTTTTCGTTTCAAAACATATACAGTAATACCCCGCTTTACGCGAGGGATACGTTCCGAAAAAAATCACGTTAACTGAAATTCGCGTATATCGAGGTTTATGATTAAACATAGTCAAAATTTAATACAAAAAAATACAAATCATTTTAATCAATCACTTTAATTCTAAGAACACTTTATGCAATACATACTCTTATTTTTTACGGAAAAATACATCTATTGTCTTTTGGGTAGCGTTTTGTTTACGGTCTTGTAAAATACGTTCATAACACCCAACACTGTTTTTAATTGTTTGACACACGGTCAAGACACGGCCATCATTATTGTCTATACTCTGCAATATGTCCAAACCTGAATAAATTTTTGAAAGTGCATTTTGTATTTCCCCTGAAGATAAAACTTTCTCTTCTACCTGTTCTTCCTCATCGTAGATAGGATTATTCTGTACTAACATTAACTAACATTACGGAACAAATGAACACACGAAACGAACGAGGAAATCCCCATAGAACAAAGTCGAAGGATGGGGAATTCCCAATTCTTCAAAGAGAATATTCAGAGAAAGTGGGGATCCCGCGACCATAGAGAAGTTAATGACTAAATATGTTTATACGCACTCTTTCGCGTAATGCGAGGCATTTGAGCGCGAAATTTGAAATTCGCGTTATAGTGAAACCGCGCTTAACGGGGTCGCGCTAAGCGGGGTATTACTGTATGTACATACCCAGTCCGGTAGTGACCCCGAACCATTCGGTATTTGAGTCACCGATTCTCACACAACATGCACTATTCTCATGTAAGGATTTGATAATGGCCACAATCTTTGGCGGAATCCCGTAGGCATCCAGTATCCTCCACAAAGAGGGTCTGTGCGGACTATCAAATGCCTTCTCATAGTCGACGAAACAACAAGCAAGAGCACTGTTAAATTCATTGCTCTGCTGGAGGAGACATCGAAGATTGTGTATTTGGTCCGCACACGACCTTCCAGGGAGGAAGCCCGCTTGATTTTTCCTAAGTATTTTCATAATGGGACCTCTTATTCTCGCCAAGAGAATGTGTGCCATTACCTTCCCAGGAATACTGAGAAGAGTTATGCCTCGGTAATTGTTACAGCTGAGGGGATCACCTTTTTTGTGGAGTGCTAACACCTCACCGTCCACCCAGTCCCTAGGACAACGCTCACCGTCCCACACCCTGGCCATCAGGTGATAGAGAGGATGTAGGACGGCGTTAAGACCACATTTCAGAAATTCCGAATGTATTCCGTCTCCACCCGGTGCTTTGCCGTTTTTAAGCCTCTTCACTGCCAAGATGATTTCGGCATGTGTGGGCGTACGGTCTGAAATACCGGACACTCGGGGGAGGTCCATAGATGTAGCCTCTTCGGTTACGTCAAAAGGGTCCTGGGGGGGCGGTCGGTTCAGCACCTCGCAGAAATGATCCTTCCAAATCTTTGTGGAGGATACTGGATGCCTACGGGATTCCGCCAAAGATTGTGGCCATTATCAAATCCTTACATGAGAATAGTGCATGTTGTGTGAGAATCGGTGACTCAAATACCGAATGGTTCGGGGTCACTACCGGAGTGAGACAGGGGTGCGTTCTTGCACCGTTCCTGTTTATTATTATCCTTGACTTCATACTTCGCAGGTCAATTCCGCCTGATCGAGGTGTAGCTGTTGGTCCCGGTCTGAAGCTGTGTGACCTTGAATATGCCGATGATGCTGTAATATTCGATAAATCCATTGAGGGCATCCAGGAGACTATTGATGGGTTAGGAACTAACTCAGGTCGCATTGGTCTAAAAATTAATACTAGTAAGACCAATGTGATGTGTAACCAAACCTGTCATGACTCTGATAGGACCCTTACCAGCGCGGGACAGATCATCGAGAGGGTTGACAGCTTCAGATACCTCGGCGTACATATCCCCGAAGACGGTAGTACAAAAAACGAGCTCGCCATTCGTTTAGGAATGGCTGGAGCCACATTCAACTCAATGCGGACTGTCTGGGACACACAGCTGTACTCGATTAAAACCAAATGCCACTTGTTCAACGCTTGCATTCTGCCGGTAATGCTTTAGGGTTGCGAATCATGGCACCTGACGAAGACTCAGAAAAACCGTATACTGAGCTTCGAGAACAGATGCTTGCGTCGGATAATGGGGGTGAGGTGGTTTGATTTTGTGAGGAATTCAGAGATAAGGGAGCGTACAAGACAGCGTCCCGTCACGTCAGTGGTTATGGAGAGACGTTGGAACTGGCTAGGTCACGTGCTGCGGATGCCTCCGGAAAGCCTCAATCCTGCCTGCCTCTTCTTTCGACCGGTGGGATTCCGGCGTCCTGGACGTCCGTCGGGTACTATCCATAGGATGTACTCGGCGGAACTGAGGGATGCTGGCATGTCATGGGAGGAAGCAAAGCTATTGGCGGGAGACAGGGAAACATGGAGGTGCCGCGTGGCGGCCATATGCTCCACATAGGGAGCGAACATGGCCAAAGAAGAAGAAGAAGATTCTTTTGTGCGTTTTTTTTGGACGAAACTTCTTGCTATTTCCAAAGCTTACCGAACTTGCTCAACAGAATGTCTTCCTGTAATGTTGGGACTTACTCCATTGGATCTAGAGGTCCAAAGACGAGCTGCAATTCATCACCTTTTGCACGGGAAACCAGCGCAAATTGGTCGCACAACTCTTCACCCATTGGATTCACAGGATTTTTTAAAAGTTAAAGTGAAAAAACTCTGCTCACTAACCGTTTTAACTACTTGGCAAAGTCGATGGTTAAAGTCCCTTTGTGGTAGAATTACCTATTTATTTTTCCCAGATATCGC
This sequence comes from Himalopsyche tibetana, assembly GCA_030503985.1. NCBI lineage: Eukaryota > Metazoa > Arthropoda > Insecta > Trichoptera > Rhyacophilidae > Himalopsyche > Himalopsyche tibetana. The sequence goes on from JAPJYX010000006.1 coordinate 1,380,768, forward strand.
TTTTCGTCAGAATGCAACCTGGCTCTCTCCAGATCACTGGACCTCACAATTTATCACCGGACACAGTGCATTTAATGCCAAGTTACATAAATTTAAAATCAAACTTAGCCCACACTGCCCTTGTGGTGACAGTTATCAAGATTCAGAGCATATTCTCTGGAATTGTCCGATTATGTTATTTTTTTTTGTTACGTGTAGTTATATCAATTTTATGTATTTAATTAACCTTTATTAATATCTTTGTATTTTTAATTATCAATTATTGTTGCCTATCAAATTGTATCTAAAATATGTATCTTAACTGTATCATTGAGGAGAAATCATCTTCGGTGTGATGCAGAAAAGAAAAACAAGTTTATCGAAAAAAAAATAATATATATAATTCTGCTCTGAAACTTCTTTAAATACAATGCATATATTATATTCATTGAATAGCACATTTCCTGGTCATAAATTTTACCACCGAGAGTTGCTATGTCAAATAAATGCACTACAGACGGCAAAATAATAAATACTAAGATGGAAATATTATTTTTGAATTAAAAAACATTTATTTGGTGATGTTTTTGGCACCTACCAAATAAGCAACTGCATTTAAAAATAAAATATTTACACTTACGCGATGTTGCGATTTTTTAAACTAATTTATGAAATTATATACGAAAGTGAGGTTTTTCTACGCGATTTTTTTATACGCGCCACTTTCTGGAACCAATGTATCGCGTATAAAAGGATTGGGTGTATACCAGTATACCACTTAATCGCACGAGAAGAGCTAGAGAAATATTAACCCTAAAGATTTATTTTGGTTCCAAAATGAACCGGTCGCGGTACTGAAAGTCGGAGCTTGAAGCCTCAGTAATACTTGGAGCGTATTTTTTTTCTAAGTATCCACATCTTTGGAAGTTGCGGTATATTTGACTTGATTTTCCGTTCTGCATATTATCTGTGCTAATCGGCTTTTGTTTTGATTAATGCAACCAAAACGATACAGCTCACGATTGACTGGTGATTACTTGACCGCTTGCTTACGTAATTCAAGTGGCGGATTACTTCGTAAGTGCATGAGGCGCGCGCTTGTGGCCTCAAAAATAGCTTATATAATTTAAAGCCCCTAAATTTCATTCAGTTTATGTTTTTTTTTTGTATTTTATATAGATTTTTGCGTCTCTTTCAAGTTATCAAAAAAACAGAGCCTCCAAATTATATTGCACCGAAGGCCTCCGAAGTGCTTAAATCGCCACTATCTGGGGTGTCACGCCATGACGCGAATGCTGGTGGTCAGATAGGTACAGGTATTGAGTGGAGTGCAGGAGATTGATTGAGGCGGCCAAGGTTCACCACGGGCTGTGGTGAACCTTGACTGACTCTGACTGAATCTGACTAGGGTTGCCAGGTTACTCGCAAGTGAATCCGGGACATTTGTCCGATTTGCTGACTGTCGAATCCAAAAACCCAGGAATTCACCGATTGGCCCAAAATACCAGCGTGACTCGTTTTTTTTTTCTTTAGCTCTTCCAAGACTTTCGAATCGAAGTTAAATAATTTTCTCTAAATTTCCGGGACAATTTAGTACTCATCCAGGATACGGGACAGCGATTTCAATTCCGGGACAATCCCGGCCAATCCGGGTCACCTGGCAGCCCTAGGTGTAACACCAAGAAGAAGAAGAAGAATCATTCGATCGCCTATCTTATCACTAGTCAATAATATACAAAAAAGTCTGGCCACCTCTGATATATACATGAAATAAAATATGATCGATATCAATTTAAATAATATATTATATAAGTTATTACATTTTTTTAACCGTAGTATAATACACCCATACCTCACTTTACGGCCTAGATACGTTCCACGAAACTTGACCGCAAAGCGAAAAGCCGTATAAGGAATCAATTATTCTAATACAAATTCAATGGGATCGGTTCCAAATTTTATAAATATGTAACATGGTTTATCATTCAAAATGCATTTTATCTTTTGGCGTGTTAATCTCGAGACATTTAAAGGTGCAGCAGATTGAAAATATGTTTTAATGTCTTCTTTTTTATCGCGAAGACCAATTGCCTTGCAAATTTCAACAATTTTCTCTCCAGCTTTTATACGACGTAATACTTCTAGTTTAGTTTCTAGCGTGACTGATTTTCGGCATCTCTTTTTATCAGTCTCCGAAGTCGATAATTTTTTCGATGAATGAAATTATAAAATAAGTAAAAAAAATACATATTAAAAAAAATGTACATACATACATATGTACTTACGTACCAAAAATGTCCCTAATTGTTTCCAATTTTTCCAGTTAATGTGTAACAATCAGTAATAAATATGTATGTACATAACACACTCACATCGACATCGAAAAAAAGTGTTTTTTGACGTTATAGCGAAACATTTTAGGCCGAAAATCGAAAACGTGCCTTAATTGAAGAGGGCCGTCATAAAGAAATGCCCTATAAAGAGCGGCCGTATAGCGATGTATGGGTGTATATGTATATTTGTTGTTCAGTAGACTTTATAACCGTTCAAAAGGAAAATTATCAGTGTAGATCAGGGGTGAGGAACCTTTTCTTACCTAAAAGCCACATTCATTTTTCTGATTCGATTATGTCGACAATAAACACTGACTAAGGAATCTTTGGCCGGAATTTACGAATTTACTCCTCAGATTCTCAGGAATTTACGAATTTACAAAAAAATACAGAATTACAGAATTGGCCAGAAGGCCGCAGGTTTCCCACGTCTGGTGTACATAAACAATCCGTTTATTTTTACCGTGCGATTGCGAAGCCTCGTTGAAAAATCTTTTTTTATGACTCCGCTGTTATCATGATTCATGGTGCATTTATAATATCGATTGAATAATAGTTATCATTCAGGGAAATAATAATTATAAACTCGGTTCACGCCAGAGATAGTTCACGCAGCCGGTTAGTAGGGTTTGGGATGCTTCGGGAAGCTTCAGTTCGACCCCGTGACCTCTCCCCGCGACCTAAAATAACCTCGCGCATCGCTAGACGACTTCAGAATACTTTTCTGACACATCGTAGCACCATTTCTAAATCTAACGCACACTCATTAAAGACCGACACCATCTGGCATACAACAATATTACGGGAATCATTTATAATAATACCTACAGATATTTTATTATTTCCATCAATCGATTTGATTCAAATTTCGAGATATATAACAGCAGTTGAACCCCACAATAAAATGTATCGACTGCCCATATAAACAATTGTAGAGTTTCGACCGGGAGCGATGATATTGTCATCAAGTAAAAATACAGCTTGGTGCAACTATTCTAAGTTACTAAAGACAGTATTTTTCAATCGATTTATGATTGAATGCATGGGTTTTGTGATCTCTAGAAACTCCCTCTGAACCTTCGCAATCCTAAAATAATGGAACAAAGCGAGAGCCATATCCGTCTATCACTACAACTCTCTTCGAAAAAAAGATAGGTTGAACAACTGAGTAACACACAGTAAAAAAAAACCTTTTGTTGAGATACCTCAATTTGGAAACCATATCCTCCACGTTGATAGGGGACGTGGGTTTTAAAAAAGGATAGGTAAATATGTACTGCAAATCATGTTTAATCGCTTGAATTGCTTAGAACTAAAAATATAGTGTTTGATGTTAACTTCATTTTTACTTAGTGCGGCAGAATAAAGTTAAATATCTAAAACTGAATTGGTTTATAATGAAATTGTAGAAAACATGGTAAGTGTCCATGTCCAATCCAAAATCATTTACCCAGTAAATTAAAAATATATACATAGGTATGTGGATAAAAACCCAGTACCCAGTAAATTAAATATATATATATATAGGTATGTGGATAAAAACGTTGAATAAACTTGTGAATCTCATTTCGGGAAAGACGAATGTATTGTTGTGAATAGATATTAGGGATTCCAACTATTCGTCATAATCACCCAAGTAAACGCAATTTGTTATAGGTATTGAGTATACAAATTTGGGAGCACTTTCTGGGCCCTGTATATTGCATAAATCTGCTATGAAGTGCAATGAAGTGGCTACGCAGCTGAAGTACATTTGCGCGCTCCACAACTATGACCAAAAGATAATAATTGTCTGGAATAATATAATCCTAAATGGTTGTTACTTATCACTTAAATTTTATTTTCTTTACTCAGTATTTAATCAAAGTAAATACGTTAACAGGTAAGAGAAATAAATAATATGGACAAAAAGAAGCATCATTTTTTGGCTATAAAACGTCATCAAAGGTCAGTAAAATCGCTTAATGCCCTACCTACACACTTTTATGCGATTTAGACAGATATGGACTATGTAAGTTCACTAAGTAAACATTATTTTTGGATAATTTTGATGACGCTAACAGCGTGGGGAAGTTGTACTTTTAATTTATTACAATAGATGCCGCTAAGCGCGTATTTTATTAACTGCATATACTATGTGAGTGTAATGTGATAAATTCTTTGGAAGCTACTCAAACGTTATCGCTTCTCGGCCTCAAGGCTAAGATCAAAGTGTAGTATCTGTTCTTATCAGCTTAATATCTGATAGTTCCCGCATTGCGGGACCAGTATATTAAACTGATTTTTGGAATGTGACGGGAAGTTCGGGGCTTGCTCCACTCCTGTCGCGGGTTGGCCCGGCATTGCAGTGCCGCCGGGATCGGCCCATCTCTAAACCATTATTACGCCGGAAAACCTATGATCCATTGTCGGAAATTGATTCTTAAGACTTTCCCTGATATGTGAAAGTATTAGCAGTGCTTTTATTGGGCACGCTTCTTAGTTAGATCATCCTAAATATGAGTTGCATGCGAAGAATGTTGGAAGGAGGCCACGAATATAACATAGGGTCAATCTCTATAGTAAGCTTGGACAGGTAGGACACTTCAACTTAAAGCATCCCGACTAAATTGCATAGAATTTTTGATGTGAAGGTCAAAAATATATGTAGGGTGAATGATATCGGCTTTGGGAAGGATAAATGACGTAACCCATACATTTTGTAGGAGACAAAACGTTTCTTGATTTTGGACCAAAGACAAACTATTAAATATACCTTGAAGTGCACGAAGACTGAGACTTTTTATTGAATTTGTCCAAAATAAGGTGATACTATATAGTACTGCAGAGGTTACCAACCCTGTGCTCGCGGGCGCCATGGTGCCCACTGACTGATTCCGATGCACCCGCCAACTAATTTATTAAATCAGGGTTTGAGATTTTCAAATTCCTCGTAAAAAACGTACCTATCTTCTTGATAGCTACATCAGGTCTATGGCAACATCCATAAAGAAAGGACGATATTTTAAGGATTATTAAATCTTCAACCAAATATTCTATCTTACTGGCAATATACCTATATGCAGTTGAATTTTTAAAACTAAGACTGTAAGTACGTTATTATTTACTTGATTGGGTACTCTTAAGATGCGCAAAAATAAATAACTAGCAGTTTGCCTGTACTAACCAAACGTGTCACTAAACGGATTTAATTTCATATTACCTACCTAATTTGTACGAAAGTCAACTTGAGGTATTGCATATTTTTCGCTAAAAACGGTTAGTTATAAACGGATTCTACTGAGAAGTTTAGCTGTGAATAACTTCCTCATATGGCCGCAAAGCGGCGCTAGTAGTTTGCAGTTGCTTATTTGACGATTTAGAATACGAAGTGAATTCATAATACTTTTTTTTACTATATTTGAGGAGCAAACATTCAAAAAGTGTTTTGTCACACAAATACAAAGCTTGGAAAATGATGATTTAAGTGTTGCAAAAGTGACGGTTTGTATGAATGTGTCAACTTTATGATTTCATTTTAATATGAAAAAAAACCTTTTTGGACACTAATTTTGATTTCCATACATAGGTTTTATTATGGGCTATCAGAATTGATATAAAACGCCATTTTTCAAAATTTGTGACAAAACACTTTTTGAATGTTTGCTCCTCATTTACAGTTTTTCTGAATAAACTATTTATTAGAACTGTAAAGAGATAATATATTGCTGTTACATTGTTTAAAAGTAAAAAAGTATACGAAAATGAACAAAAAGGGACTTATACGGAGCAATAATTATTATTATGAAAGTGTTGAAATAAGTGTCTACGGTATACAGAGACACCTATAATTAAAAGAAAATATTAAATTGCTTAATTTACGAAAAAAACGTTTAATTGATAGAATCTAGGTTAATAGGATTTTCAAATCATCCCATTTGGGATAAGCATTCCTTATTATCATATTGTGGTAAAGTTTGTTTGTAAAAAATGAACAGAGAGCCAGCGGCGTGCTTAAGCAGGGATTCCATTTTTTTTCATTAAAAAATCGCATCTCAACCAAAACGCACTATTTATTTTTGAAAAAAAATATCAAACATTCGCAAAATTGAATACATCAGTAATGATATTAAGTTTTAGTTTTTTTACAGCTTTTATTGGACATTCATATCTTATTAACTTTTGAAGTTAAGTATCTGTCAAATAGAGACCACATATATCGAAATACTGATTTTAATCAACTCGCGCTCAGTATTGGTATTCCATTTGGTCGTAATTTTTTTTTGTAATACCGGTATTGAATATTGAAATACCGGTATTGTTGTATTTGTACGGTACTGCAATCCCTAGATCGGTGTACATCCATAATAGGTTCCTACGCACTGCAAATTCTTCTAGCTGCGGTCACTCTATTCGAGAAAAGCTCGCGTCGCGTCTCAAAGGAGGGACAGAGCTTCGAGACTTTTGTATTTTGAACTTTCAACTCTAAAAATAAATGTCGGAGATTCGTCGCTCTGCGTATGACCCCGCCAACTTCCTCCCGCCGACGCCCGCGACGCTACCGACGCCAGTCACACAAACGCGCTCTCTAAATCTCGTCGTCCATAATTATTTATTGTTATCCGCAGTCGGCATTTTATGGTGATAATGAACTATCGTGAATTGTCCACCGAAATGGCTAAGTTTGTTTTATCGTTATGTTGGTAGCAGTGATTGAAAAGTTTTAGCGACAACTTTAAAATATTCCGCAAACTATAAATACTGAAGTGTTTATTTGATGTGATCTCTAAAATTATTCATTATAAATTTTAAAAATATGTTTTTTTAATCACACGTAGACAAAATTGACAAGTGTTACGCTTATTCTTATAATATACAATTTTATTATATTTGTTATAATAATTATATAATTTTCAGTATAAATACTGTATGAAAATATAAACAAGAACGAAACCAGACAATTATGTTAAACTTGATTTTTGTGTATTCAATTAAAAAATAAAATTTTGCACAATATATCTTTCAATTTTTGCTCCCTTAAAAATGCTCCTTCGCTAAGAGAAGCCGGTTATAATTATAATTTCTGTCAATTTTATATACAGCTATAATATCTTTCTACTATGTTATTTTGACATGTCAACGATGCAGTAAAATTATTAACTGAATTTCAATTTATTAAAATCAAAGTTAAGTGTTTTGTTTTTGACTTAACCGTGTAATGGCGCCTTATCAGCGCTTTACAGCAGACGATAAGATATGGTATTATAAAGATTTTTGCGATTAAAGTTAGCTGGAAGTAATCAATTACAATATGAATCATTTTTGTAATTTTCGCAAATCACAGAAGCCGTTGCTCTTCTCCTTAATGCACATATCATTACTATCTGACTTTTTTGTGACATGATACCAAAGTACACTTTTCTCCGAAACCTTCAAATAGGTGAAGTTATCATTTCTTCAAAACAGTCAAAGATTTAAACACAAATTATAACTGTCAAAACCAACGAAATGAGTTATTACTTTGTCTACAATTGCGCTTACGTAAATGTAAAACAAATTGCGTAATATATGTTTATTAGGCGTTTACCTGCAAATTGTTAGTCAAGATATAATAATACACAATATTATACCTAACCTAATTTGAAAATTGTTTTAATTTTGTCATGATATTCTATTATAAACCAAGAACTATTCTTTTTGTTTGCATTTAGAATTGAAATTTGACGTCTTTCAGTTAAAATTGATCATTTAAAAGAAATTCTTATTTAGATGAAATAAATTAGTGTAAATACCTAATAAAATTATCAATTTATATTTTTACTATAATTATAGATCAAAATATCTTAAATAAGGCTAATTTGGACATTGATGTTACCAAACGATTTTATATCGAGACTTTCCAAAACATCATTTTCATGTTTTAGGTTTTCAAGTTTTAAGTAATCCTTTTGGGGATAACTTGACCAAAATCTGGACTTAATCGATCATGCTTAATGCGTGTATACAAATGCATAAAAAAATGCATCTACATTTAACTATTGATATGCGAACGTCAAATTATTTTTTTAGTTATGTGTGCATTATTGATTCCCCAAGTGGTGAAGTGAGCCAAGTAGTAAAATGGTAAAACTTTGGTGGATTGTATAAAGCGAGATAACAAACACTATTGCAGTATATATTTACTTTAAGACAGCGTTTCCCAATCAGTCCGGAAAATATAATGGAACACTTACCTGAATTTTTAAGATTTTTTTGTGTTGCAGCGTATAAAACCATTCCATTTTTTTCGGAACACCTACTCTGGCTCCGCGGAACATAGTTTGGAAAACCCTGCTTTAAGACACGTAGAACATCATATTGCATCAAATTATTTTTTACCTAAAATACCACTTGGCTCACTTCACCTCTCATAGGCTCAACGTAAGTACACGTTCTGAGTATATAACGAATTACAAAAGTATCTATTGACGAATAAATTAATCCAGGTGTTTTCATAGATGAAAGCGAGATAAGACAGGGCTGTCACATAAATTATAATTGCGTTGTTGAATTAAATGCGAACCGGGAATCTACATCATCTATGTCAGTTGCTACACATAAATTTACCTATAGATAATTTAGAAACGAATTACTAACGTTAATACGAATTATACTTTTATATAATATATAAACTTTAATTGATTATTTCGACTGACTGTAAAAAATCTTCAGAGTTATTGAAACCACGACGCCAAACGCATACAATCTTAATTGAGTGTCTATGGTTAGTAATAAGCTTTAAAAAATAATTGCAAATTTTCATGTGAAATGGATGTCACATAATTTCTTCGGGTATCCAATCTCCAGAGGTCGTAATGGTTGCATGCAATGCTAAGGCAAAAGGTTAGCTGTGCGGAAATTTCTAAGACTGCGTGGACCGATCAAATATTAATTAAACAACTGTCTTTTAGTGCGCACCAGCCCGGAATGAGTGCGCGGAGGCTTCCCAACTTCTGCGCGGCCACGCACGCACGCAGTTTAGAGAGAACGTTGGTCGCATATATGTTGTACACATTATATTGTGATAATGATTTTAAAGAGACATTATGCATAATATTTTCACTAGTAAGAAAATTTATTTGAATCGTTCAAATTATGTATATTCACAAAAGTTTTGTCACTAACGAACCGGGTATTGCATTATGGCGGCCTCTTGGGGTATTCATGTGTACGGACGATTGGTTTGAATCACCCAATAACTTTTAAGTAAAATGATAATATTTTCTCATAACTACTCATATAGACCCCCCCGAGTTGTTTGTGACAAACCGTATGGAAATGTAAGACATTTGAACGATTCATGTTTGATATTTAAAATACACTGACTGATGTCTTTCACCTTTTACTCTCATTCTTCTCTTGTATTTTGATGTTGTTTTTGACCGTTTTTATTCTTCTTCTTTCTCCCTTTTCCCTTATTCGGTGCCTGTTTGATTCCTATTATTAATAGTTAGTGTCCTTTTCATATGTCTGGGGTTCGACGTCATCAACCAGACAGGTTTGATAGGGAGTGGTGGAAGCAAGAAGAGCTTAGGGAGGTTTGAGCAAAAGGACCCTCAGTGGTCTCACGTTGTACGTATGGGGATAGTGTATGTAATCGTCAAGTAATACTTTTATCGTTGGGTTAAAATGATCAATCATGCCGCGTCACAATGTGATCAATTCAACCAATCACTTTTATGTCTTATTTAGAACAACCGAGTAAGCAACCGATGGAGTGAACTCGGCCTAATACAAAACAATCTGAATGCGACGAACAGTATTCGGCCTAGTGATTCGACGACTGAAACGAGCGAGCGAGAGAATTTTTCCTCGGTCGAGAGGTTACCTCTACAATCTTTAGCAAGTGCTCACACACGTACTTGACGCTCTTGACGCTTTTGACCAGGCGTTCGGCCACACACTCGTTTTGTCGAAAAAAGGCATTCGTCGAAATCGTAAATTATAGTTTAATATTCGATTCAGAAGAACTCGGATTCACCGACACAAAGACATTAACGTACAATACTAACATGAACAATATACAGCAGTGCTCCGCAACCAGTGTGCCGCGAGACACTAGTGTGCCGTGGGGCGATACTAAGTGTGCCGCAGCGCATTACTTCAGTAAAGAACAGGTCAAATAATTTGTCCAAACAATGATAAAATCAGAGTTGCCTAGTTGTAGTACTGAGATGGCAGTATATATTACACAATTGAGAACGATGTTTAATGTTATTTCTGCATATACTCTTATGTATATATGCATGTATGCATATTTGAAGTGAACTGAGGAAATCTGGAGTGAATTTTAGTGTGCCGTGGGAGAGAAAATGTTGCGGAGCACTGATATACAGAGTTGACATAGCAACATGCAGATGTTGGAAAAATATATGATGGCTTCATAATGTTTTCAAAAATTCCTTGATTCCTTTTATGTAATCCCGTAACCCTTTTGAAGTTTGACAGTCGGTAGCCCTGTGATAGTATCGCAAGGGTTAGTGCGTCACTTCAAGTAGTGTGACAGTGCATGAACTCTGTGCCTGCAGACCGCTTTTACCGCTTATCACGTTATCAGCCTGGTTTGACTGATAATAGCAGTTATTTTTCAGTACGCTGTTCCTTATCAAGTCGACCCGATTCCTCTGTCAGTTTCTTGGCCCGGATTTGATTTGAAACGCGTTCACCTTTGACAATTTACAGGTATATTTAATTGTCTTCTGCATTATTCAAAACGGAATTTATAAAACTTTGTGTAGTGTTTAGTGTCTTTTTTTTGTTTATACTATTTATATTTTCGCTGTAAAGTACAGTTTTATTGGCAGCATACATCCAGACTACCAGGAGAAAACAACGAATCTGTCGACAACAGTTTGATTGTGATTATTAAATAATATATTAAATTCAGAGTTATTTAACTAATAATAAAGTATATTTCAAATATGAAATACGTGATCCATAAATGTTTGTATGAATTTATTTATAATAGGTTTCGTGTATAGTTACGCAACTAGTTTTTATTTATTTTGTTATATAATCTTATTTCCTGTATAAGCTGCTAATTGACGGGCATTTGAAATAAATTGAGTAATTATTCAAATTTATTGTGAAATCGCTTAAAACAGTGATTCCCAAAATTATTATGCTCGTGGACCCCTTTCATAGCAAAAACCTGACCGTGGACCCCCAAGTGAAATAATAAAGTTAATGACTTGAATGGTATTTTTTTTCCATGTCTGCTTCCAGTGTGGAAGATTAACACGTGTTTTTCTGCGAGAACTGTTTGTAAGTCAGTTGCTCAAACTCTATCCTATACCTAATACTCTTTGGAAAAGAGAGTTTGGAGTCAGGATTTTTAAAAAATATTTATTCTTCCGCAGACCCCCTGACGTTGTCCACGCACCCCCAAGTGATTTTTTATTTGTCACGGACCCTTCAGTGGTCTCACGGACCTCTGGGGGTCCACAGGAACCACTTTGGGAACCACTGGTTTAAAAGAATCGCAGTTGAAAAGGATTTGACAAAAATGCATTTTAAATAGTTTGTTTACATTTAAGAAATTAGTCTGTAATAAAATATTTTATGCCAAGTAATGGTAGAAAAGGTTTGCAAAGTTTGATAATGTGTATCTCTTCTAAGTCAGTACATTTCGATAATCTAAAATACGTTCCAACACAGTTTTGACGATTGCGTGAAGCCGAAATACATATCAAATAATTCGTGTAGAACTAAAACATTTTTTTAACTTCATTATAATGGAGATTTACCAAATTACCACCAATTCAATAAATAGACAACAGTTATGATTGAAAATATATGATATTCGTGGGCTTGGATAATTTTCAAAAAAGCAATACACGCGTCGTACTCATTCACACATAAATAGTTTAATAATGTTATTAATAATATTTTATATTAAAAATAATCGAATGTGTTAAATGTTTACAACTCAAGGATAGCAGGCACGGAAAGTGTTAATTAAAAAATGTCGAATAGAGGTACAGACGACATCCAACAATCTTCATCATATTTTTACAATAATGACGAAATTAACTGCAGTGTTATAAAAAAGGAACTCGAATCAAGTGACAGTGAAACCGAATTCAGTGTGGGTGAGTTTAGGGGATTTTTTAGTGAGAATGTTGCCAGTGATCAGTGTAGTGTTTTCCCTAACTTTGTGGAAAATGCGAGAAGAATTGCCAGTGGTGTAAAAGTTTCCGAAAATGTAGATGGAATGACCGAAAGTGTTTCTGGACACGTTGGTAATTTCAGAGAGACTCGATTGACATCAATCATAGACCAACTGAGGAGTCACAACAAATTTAAAGGTATGGAAGAATTTAAAGTTTTAACACAACAGTTTTTGTTTAATTAAGATATGGATAATATAATATCGCCAGCTGTGGTCTAGTTGGTTAGAGCTAGCTCTACAGACCAGGTGGGTATGGGTTCGATTCCCGGTACGTGCAATGTCAAATTTAGATTTTTCAATGTAAATTTGAGACCTAAGACATGGGTGTTTTTGATGTCAATTTACCTTGAACATATCTCGAGTGACTTACATTAGTAAAAATTCTCATCGAGTTTTTTCTCGTATGATCTTTCAACTTAAAAAATATTTTTCGTGTTGGCATAAGCTGTAATGCCAAATATTTTTTTTAAATTAAAAAAATATATACATATTAAAATATTTATTTGACCTGATTTGAAAATTGGTAGTATCATATAATTCAGGATGCTGGATGCAAGAATATTCAAAAGAAGACTCAGGAAACAAAGGAGGCAGTTTTCATAATCTTTAAATGTTTGAAAATCAATTAATACGTTTATTTTTTTGATAGATAAACTGTCTAAAAGAAGTAATGGTAAATACTTTTATTTATATTTAATATCTTGTTATTTTTATATAATTTACATTGTTTTGTGAAATCCGTTAAACAACTGCTTTACAGGTAAAAAGTTTGCTATACAGGACTATGTAACTGCCAATTTTGTATCATTTTTTTATTATTCAAATATATATATGGTTAAGCCATGTTTTTTTTTTTAATAACTTACTTCTGTAAGCTGAGTTGCCAGCTCTTCACAGTGACATATCTAACTCATTTTCGACAAAATATGAAAACTGCCATATTTGTTAACAGGGCCTTCGAATAAACCTTATAAACAAAAGGAAAACATATTATTGGTCATTTAGATATTTACATCAGCTGGATTTTAACATGATTTAACATGATTCCCAGACAGAAAAAACATAGAAGAAGAAGAAAAGGATAACAGATTTTCCAAAGGCGGAAAATCTTAAATTTATAACGACGAAAGCGATTTATGTTTTACCCCTCACATAAGTCTGCGTATAGAATCACGAAGCGGTGAATAGTATATTTTTCTGAATAAAAATTATTATTATGAACTGTATTTTGTGTAATTTATATATTATACATATTTTGTCTTCATTATTACTCTTTTTTATCCAATTTTATAGACTCAATGTTGCTTTTTTTTCAAATAACTCGGTTTCTTCAATTTTTCTATGAATCCTATCACTTTATTCACACCGTGTAAAAAATTAGTAGAAAATAGTTTCAGTGCGAAAAAAAAGAATATTCTTATAAAAGAACTACTTTTAATTTGAGTTACCAGTGGTAGATTAAGCACTTTTGAGGCCCCAGGCGCAATAAATTTTGGAGGACCTGCTTTTCTAATAATATAATAAATAATAAAAGTGCTGCAAACCTCTTCGTAGAATAATAATGAATATTGAAAACTGAAATTAAAATGCAAAGTTTTATATAATATATTCCCCGAGTCCCCCGAGATTTGGAGGTCCCAAGCGAGCGCCTCTTGCGCTTATGGGATAATCCGCCACTGTGAGTTACATAATAAGCTTGTGTGCTTCAAATTGGGTATAGATTGAAAGTAGATAATAAAGTGAACAAATTTAATGTACTTGTACGTAAAATACGAATTGTAACGTATCCAACGATTTGTTATGCATCTTATTCTAGCCAGGTTAAAAAAAAAACAAATTAATTCACGTATTGCACATAACTTAGCGTAAAATCTGTAAAACAAAACTTTAATGCTGCATACGATTAAGATAGTATAGTTCTTAGTATTTTAAAAGCACTAACGTAATAATTGATGAGTCTCAAGTGAACGAAATTGCTGATTTAAAACAACTGATTTTGTTTTTATTGCAGCCGACGAATTGTTACGATTTATGTGTACGTCCGGCAATAAAATGTTTTCGTGTGTGTTTTTTTGAATATACCTTAAGAGTGGTAATTTACTAATTAAGTAAGTGTGAATAGGAAAAATGTTTAAATACCGTGTCAGAGTTACTATAAGGTACTCAGAGACATAAAACATTTACTGATTGCATGCTAATTTTGGACCATACCTTCTCGCTAAGCAATGAGTGATTATTTTTCGGCCTCGGTGTACAATTCAAAACTGTTTTTAGCACATTTTATAAAATTTTATGATCATACCCTCCAAGGACGATCGTGATCATATGGTCACAGTAATTACACTATTAACCGTTTGAATACCGCGCAAAAAAATCATTAATATGTCCCAGAGATACTGCGTGTTTTTGAGAAAAATAATTTTAATAGAAAATTTAAATTAACTTTGATTATTCCACGTATTGTGTTACTAACTGTGACACGTGTTTCGCCTCTTTCAGAGGCATCTTCAGACTTACTATCGCAAAGTATGCTTTAGTAATGAAGCAAGATTGATTCTAACATTTTAAAATTATGAAATTACAAAATGGAGTTTTGGGTTTTTTTTCCTTTTAAGAGGAGCAAGGAGGGGGGTGTAGAATCGAAATAAAGCAAACAAATAATGATTTTTCCTTTTTAAGGGAAGCAAAGAGGGGATTATAAAATCGAAACAGAGCAAACAAATTTAATCATACTACTAATGACGTTAAACATTACAAACTATTAAACTAATGAGCTGCAATCAATCAGCTAGTTTGGTGATTACTCTATTAATAATATATTTCTATTAAAATTAACTTCCACAAAGTTACCGCCGAAACCATCGAAAGTATAAAAATAATTTTACCTAATATACACTCGAATTCGATATTTTAAAAACCTATATTGACTCGGTATAGATGGCACTACTCATATTCATCAAATATTGCTTATATTCTATTAGAATACCAAGTACTTGATTTTTTAAATGTCTTGGACATCCGTGTTCGCTTGCATATGTTTCGTACACCTTTGTCCGCTTGGTATTCAAGTGGTTAATCCTTTTATTACCTGAATATCGTTTCCTTCAGTCAACTTTGATTAAGAAGAATACTGACTTCAATTATTCATCAGCCACGAGGACAGACAGAAGACAACTACCAAAAGCACATGCGAATTTTTTAATTTTCGTTTATTTCTTTTCCAAAAAATTGACTTCTTGGAATTGTTAGTTCTTATTTTATTAAAGCTTTTAATTATTAATACACTTTCACTAATATATTTATATTGAAATAATGTTGATCTAAAAAGTTTCAATTTTAAATATTTTTGAATATTTCACGTTTAGCTATATTTAATCCTCAAATTTTTGTTTGAATATATATGGTCACGCTCGTCCATACACAATATTACGCGAAGCCTATAAGGGCTTTTCTCTGCAACGGTTTTATGATTTTTTATACTATTTTGCTCAAAAAATCTGTGAATACAACGTGCCTCTTTAATTATTTTTTATTGAAAAAGTCTTGTTTTTGGAGGGTCAATCGAGAGTAAACGCCCATTGATATGTTATTATTTTGATTTTTCAATCGATTTTTGTACTTCTTCCAAAGATATTGATGGTCTCTATGTGGTCTAGTTGTATCCTATCGATCAGACGGGCCTGGGTTTAAGTCTCGGCAAGATAAATACCAAGTTTTGTTTGAGTACCTGAGAAGTGAAGTGTGCTATGTGATATTTGTTGGAAAAATGAGTTTGATCCGTTATGATATTATACATATCTTAAAATATCGTAAAGTGTGAGTAAATAATACACACTGCAATGATATTTTCTCCCTAAAATAAAAATATGCAATCAACAACACCAGGTAAAAACTCAAATTAAATTAAAAATTAAAAGATTATTCTTCTTTCTTTTTTGACCGTATTCGCTCCTCATGTGCAGCATATGGCCGCCACGCGGCATTTCTATGTTTCCCCGTCTTCCTCAAATTGCTTTGCGTTCTTTCATGAAAATGACATACTATCAACCCTCAGTTCCGCCGAGCTATCTTATGAATAGCACCCGACGGCCGTCCAAGACACCGGAATCCCACAAGTCGGAAGAAGAGGCAGGCAGGATTAAGGCTTTTGAAGGCATCCGCAGCACGTGACCCAGCTAGTTCCAACGTATACCCATAACCACTGTACGTTCCCTAATCTTCGAATTCCTTAGGAAATCAAACCACCTCACCCATTTTTTCTGACGCATTTGTTCTCGAAGCTCAGTATACGGTTTTTTCTTTCGGAGTCTTCGTTATGTGCCGTAATTCGCTACCGTAAAGTAGTATGCAAGCGTTTAACTTTATCTCTTGTAAGATTCATATACTCTATACTAAGCGTGATTCCTTTTATTCCACTTTTTAACCAGTGAAGTAACAAATGTATCCGATTTAGTTTCGTATGAGCTTAATTCTATAAACAAGAGTGATGATAATTTAAGATTCCGACTGTAGGTGCTTGGTGGAATTTCAATATTAAATTTGAATCGTTCAAATTATGTACATTCACACAGATTTCATTTTTAGATTCACAGATTTCACAGATTCAAATTTAAAAGTGATGATAATGTTTAAAATAAATTTAACGTATCGTATTTGCCGAGTCAACATATAAGAGGCGCCATTTTCAGATTTATGGATCGAATAAAATGAAATGAACGGTGTTCTGCTCGAATCTCGTTAATATTTAATGCATTATGTAAAATGACGTTCATTCAATTATACAAAAACGTTATCCGAACATCAAAATGCACTTGAAATGTACGTTTGTCCGAAGTTTTCATATTCTGTCACAGTGGCGTTCGTAAAACGTTTTGAGGCAGAAAAAATATGATTATAAATTTCGGCACTTATTTTCCACAGAATGTTTGTTGATAAGAGCAATACATCTGAAAACTGTTTTTTTTTATTTTACTTCCTTTGCATACGATTTTCAAACTCGAATCGAAATAGTAATTGAAAAAGATACTATTTTAAAGTAATGTATGTTTATTATTTTTATGCTCGTAACATATTATTCTGATGTAAACGTAAAAAATGTAAAAATATAAAAAAAGGGTTAGTTCAGTGGTCAACGTCAATTGCTTTTATTATATAGCTCCCGCTTTCGAATCTCAGTACGAACTGTAGTTTTTCAGTATATATACTGTTTTTTTACCATGTTCGCCCCTAATGTGGAAGATATGGACTCCTAATGGAGTTTATCTCAACAGAAGTGTTTCTACGAAAACTGCTTGTTACTCAGTTGCTCAACCTCTCTTTTTCCAAATAGAATAGGAATAGAAGGATATGGCTAGGACAGGACTAGTGGTTAGCTAATCGCTCTCGATACGCCCCGTTCATAGAATGGGATAGGTGGGAGGGGGGAATTCAAGACATCACATACGTCCATGCCTTCGGACAGAAATTCATAAATCGATTGCAAAATCAATTTATAAAACTGACCATACTGGGATTCGAGCCCGTGACCTCCGGAGCTTAAGCTAACGACGTTGACCACTCGAACACACAGGCGACAATTTCAATAATTAATCAACCTTATTTAGAACTTCGACTGAAGGTGCTTGATGGAACTTTATTATCAAATTTAAATTATTTTGATTCTATACTTTTCCATAAGCTTTGTCGATAACGATCCGGGTTTCGCCTTTAGGCATTTTCAGGTTTTATCAAGTGCACGAATGCACTAGATTCAAAATAATTCAAATTAATTAATCGATTTCTGCTTAAAGGATGGATGTTTTTGATTTCTAAAGTTTCCTTCCACCTATCCTTCCCTAAAAAATGCTGCATAGTGAAAGCGATTAGGCCACTACAAGTCCTGTCCTAGTCCTATCCCCACTCTCGTTAACTCACAACAATGTTACTAGAGATGTACCATTTTAACTTGACTGTGGCAGAACTCAGAACTAAAATTTTCGCCCTAGGACGTGTTGACTATGGCAACGTTAATGATGCGATGGTGGCGCCCTCGCGGGCAGTCAAGTTACGCTGGTACATCTATATCAGCGGATATGGAAAAAAAATCTGTAGCGAGTTGACGGTGCAGGTTTTTATGTTATTATTTGTCTTTATTGTTTCGAGTTGAATAAATTAATAAATATTTTTTAATATGCATATAAATATATGAGCCCTCTAGAAGTGAAGTGAGATAACTATAAAATGAATAAAAAAAAAATAGAATTTAAGTACAATCACGTCTTTACTTGGCGTTTGGTGGATTGCATATTTTTACTTTAGGGAGGTAACGCTATTGCAATGTGTATTAACTGAGGTTACTTCACTTTTACGATACTTTAAGATGTGTAAAATTTTACAACGCATCTAATTTATTTTTTCTAAAATACCACTTGGCTCACTTCACCTCTAATGCGCTCATATAATATTGATGCACACAAATAAAATTGGCCAAGATCGGTAAACTTCGTATAATTTTTGCCACGTCCTTTCTGAAGGAGCATATCGAATTTCTTGTAAATCACTCATGCGCAACATTTTATACATTGATTTTTATTAAGTAGACCAGTGGTTCTTAACGGGATCGGTACCACCCCTCTGGTGGGCGTTTAGAACTTTGAGGGGACGTTTTCAATTTTTCATCCTTTGCAAGACTATATTATTATAATATCATGAGTTTTGTTTGTATTGTTAAGCATTTTTTATTTGCAGTTGGAAATCCATTGCATGAAATAATAGTACACCAATGAGAAGCAAACATTCAAAAAGTGATTTGTCACACAAATACAAAGCTTGGGAAATGATGATTTAAATGTATTTATATAAAACGGCATTTTTCCAAAAATTGTGACAAAACACAAGCAATGTTTGCTCCTCCAATAGAGAATTGTGTAACTTTTAAATGTCGTTTTTTTGGGAGGGGGGCGTTAGATAATTTTGGATAATTTATTATACGGTTACAAAGCACTGAAGTTGACTATGCAATACTTCTTTGATATCTAATACTTACCCCCCCCCCCTCCAACAAATAATAGTATCGCACTCAATTGTTCAGGGTAGTACAAGTAAGTACATTAAGATTGTATCTGCCTAGTTTACGCGGGAAACGTTTAATTTTGCAGTCTGCATTTTGCAATGGCGGTTGAGAGCGGATTTATCTGCCGCGGTTTTTGCTACCGCGAAAAACGTTACATTAGCATACTTACTGTTATTAGAATGCAATATGACACGCCCCGCCGGTGGCCGAGAGCTTGTTTACCGCGCCAGAGGTCCCGGGTTCGAGCTCGAGCCCTGCTACCCACTATTTATGTTTTATTGCGATATAATTTAGAGAGAATGGCGAGCGAATTTGTATGTACATGACTAAAGGGCACTTGGAAAGCCTTTCGCATTATGCTAAGCTTCAAGCTAGCGGTGCGTACATAGATAAGCAAAAATTTAACCACTTGAATAGTAGTCTGCTATATCAACGGAGGAATACTTGATGAACTTTCTTATTAAGTCAACGAGTGGTAATGTTAGTTTCATGTCTTATAAAACTAGACTTTATCTGCAAGTGGCCAATAATTGAAGATGGCCAATAATAGTAGATTTTACCCTACATTGAAACTTTTTAGTTTTATATTACTTTAAATTGATATTTTGTATGTTATCAAGCCAACTTTAAGATTGCTTTCTTAACCACTTGGATCCCAAGCAGACACCGGTGTCTGGAGCATATGCAAGCGAACACGGATGTCCAAGACATTTTAAAAATCAAATACTTGGTATTCTAATATAATATAATAAATATTTTGATGAATATGTGTAGTGCCATCTATACTGAGTCAATATAGGTTTTTAAAATATCGAAATCCAGTGTATAAGTTTACATTGCATGACAAACTGTAATAATATTATATTATTTATTTTCATGGGGTGGCTCATATTTAATCAGATAACTGAATGGTTGAGCAATTTTAATTTTTTTCTTACGGCAACACTGAATAGGAAGATAGACTCTGGGTGACCAGTAAGTAGGTGTTTCCTCGCCGGATGTCTTATTAAGAAAGCATGTAATGCAGATGTGCAAAACATTTTTTCCGATCGTTCAGTAAATAATAATAATAAAAAAATATTGATACATCCGGTGATTTAAGAATGTGTATGCATACATAACTGGTAACTTTTTTTTTTTTTTGAATAAAACAATCTCAGGACCATTTTCTTATGAAAAGTTTTTTCAACCGATGAAAATGATAATGTCTTTTCGTCTAGTATTGACAGTGAACACCTTAAAATGTAACTTGTTTACAGTGTGGAGAATTTAGAGTACTGGTGGTGTTATCTCAACGGAAAATTTTCTAATAGAACTGCTTGTTATTTGTAAATCAATTTGTCTTTTTTAATGAAGTTAGCATTGAAAGCTAGGACAAGGTCCTGTTTTTATATCGGATTGGAAGAAGATAGTGTAACCTAGGGGTGGGGAACCGTTTTCTTCTGTAAAAGCCGTATTCATTTTTCTGATTCGACATAAGGCCGTAGTAAACATTGACTAGGGAATCTTTGGCCGGAAACAAGAGTTTACGGTCAGAATATGTCGGGAATTTACGAATTTACATAGATTTACAGAATTACAGAATTGGCCAGAAGGCCGCACCAGAGTAACCAAAAGGCCGCAGGTTCCCCACGTCTGGTGTAACCCATTAATCTATTAATAAATAAATGGGTCATATGGCGCAACGGTTAGCATTGTTGACTTCCGAGCCAGATCTCACGGGTTCAAATCCCAGTACGAACAGCATTTTTTTAGATCGATTTATCGATTTCTGTTCGAAGGCATGGGTGTTTGTGATCTCTAACAATTCCCTCCCACCCTTTCCGATCCCCTAATAACTGGGCGTAGCGAGGGCGATTAGATAACCACTAATCCTTTCCTACCCTTATCCTTCTATCCCTACTTCTATTCTTTGGAAAATAGAGGTTGAGCGACTGAGTAACATTTTTTTTCTCGTTATACTCGAGATACTTCCAAGAGGCCATATGCTCCACATTTGGAGCAAAGATGGATTGAAAAAAACTGTTTTTACTGGGATTCGACCCGTGACTGTCGAAACCGAAGCTAACGACGATAATTACTCGACCACGGAAATATTTAGAATATTCTGTCAAAATCTGTTCAACCTGCCATTTATAAGATGTGGTAAAAAGAACTTTGGCTGTCAATCTCGAGTTCGCGAGCCCCCGGTCACGTGCCAGTATTGTTGTTGTAGAGGCCGACAGTGTTGGATGTTCTGACTTGCGCGAGTAATGCAGTAAATTGTAAATTAATCATAGCGGGGCATGGTCGGGCATGTGTGTTGGATTTCATGTTATGTGTGCACTTGGTAATATATGAGAGTATGATAGGCGAACAGACGCGCTCGCGCCGACCATTATTTCGTGAGACAAGACATTACAGTTCAACCAGAGAAGAATTGACATCGTTTTAAAAAAAAAAACAAATACATATAACAATGTGTAGCTAACGTATTAAAACTGTTTTTCCTTCCATACAGTACTTTTTGTCTACTCAGAATCTTTCCCAATGTGGAGTTTATAGACTCCACATTGGGAAAGATTATTATCGATTTCTAAAATATTTATTAAGGACAAAAAATACATGAAGAATTTAAAATGAGTGAATGGTATAAATGTTTTTTTTTTTTTTAAACCATGTCCGCTCCCAATGTGGAGCATATGGACTCCTAATGGAGTTTATCTCAACAGAAGTGTTTCTACGAGAACTGTTTGTTACTCAGTTGCTCAACCTCTCTTTTTCCAAAGAGAGAAGGGACAGAAGGATAGGGCTAGGACAGGATTAGTGGTAAGCTAGTCGCTCTCGATACGCCCCGTTCATAGGATAGGATGAGTGAAAGGGGGGAATTCAAGACATCACATACACCCATGCCTTTGAACAGAAATTCATAAATCGATTGAAAAATCAATTTTATAAAAACTGATTTGAACCCGGGCCCTCCGTAGCCGAAGCCAACAACGTTGACCACTCGACCACACAGGCGGCAAATGTTATGTTTGAATATTATTAAATGAAAAATAACCGCCCTTGCATATACAAGGGGAGCATTGATTCAATGCCACATTGACCAGCCGGTAGAAGGATAAGTCTAGAACAGAACTAGTAGTTTCCTAATTGCTCTTGCTACGCCCAGTTATTAAATGATCGGAATGGTGAGAGGAAACAGAAATGATAAATCGGCACGGAAGCCTACAACGCTAATCGCTGCGCCATAGGATCAACGTTCCCTCTAATTTTTCTATTATGTGTGCGGACCATAAACTTCTGTGAGCAGTACAATTTCAGCAAAATAATAAATGTGCGCAAATATAAAAATTTGGTGAAACAACCTTATTTTTACAATATTTCTGTGTGCAGTCTTTGTGCGGGGATAGAAAAATGTGTGCGGGCACATTTTGGGAAGTGTGCGCGTACACACCTTAGCGGGAACATTGCATAGGACCCAGACCCGTTAGATTTACCAAGTCCAAGCGTTCAGACTACACTATACAACAGCAGGGTATCGTAAGGCCCGGGTCAACAGCACTAATTTCATTCAAAACCCGTCTATGGTGTATCAAATAAGCTGATTTATTGCATTTAACAATTTCTGTTGTAGGTTACCGAAGTGATTTATGGTAAGACAGTGAAGCACCCATTATGTGTTGAGTGATCTGTACGCATAGAATTGAGCATGCCAGTGAGTGGAACGAGTAGGCTGGTTGGAGGTGAGTTAGCTGCCGTCTTGGTCGGGCGAGTTGCAGGTCGAGACGCGAGCGGTGCGGGTCACTTGCCACACGCCGCAAGCTACTTGCCACTACCTTCTAAACATCTTCACTCGCCAATACGGTGCTGCTCGCTCGGCCGAGACAGTGAAACCTAGTGATTCGAAAACTTTTCTCCCCAAAATCAATTTCAATCAAAAATCAACAGACATTCAATTTTTGTATTATTCAAAAGCCCGGTGGCTTCAATTCTTCCAGCTTGGTAGCTCGAGTGTCAAGTCACATTTTAACGGCAATTTTTAACTGTAATAAATATGAAGTAATTACTTAGTAATATCGAGTGTTTTTTTAAATTTATTAAAATGTATTTTCATTAAACGTTGACACATTAAAAGAAGCAATTTGTATATTCTAGTGTAGTGGAGAGAAACTTGCGGCCTCTTGGCTACTCTGATGCGGCTTTTTGACTGGATCAAAATATTCAATTTGACCAAAACAATATACGCAAGAGTTTTGGAAAAGGAGCGTAATCAACCCATAATAATTTCGACAGTCGAAAAAAAGGAAAAGAGGGTGTCAACGTTTTCTTTACTGCGGCCTTTTGTTGAATCAGATAAATGAATGTGGCCTTTAGAAATGAAAAGGTTCCCCACCCTTATTCTAGTGTATTCAACATTAGTTATTTTTAAATGGCCTAAATCTTAGAAAACTGTTCTAACTCGACTTAGAAGGAAGCAAGTAAATACAAGTGATAAGAAGACAATATTTTGTGAGAAATAAACAAGCGAGGGCTATTTTTTGTTTTTAAACTGAAAATGGGTCGAAAAATAAATTAATAATTTTAATGTTTGAGGGCATCTGGTTAGAATGGCGCGAGCCAAAACTCATAAAAAGTCATGTATGTATGAAGAAATATATGGTTCATAATAGCATGATTGTTAATATTAATTAAAATACGAGGGCCTAGAAACAATGGCACAATCATTTTTTTTTTATAAACATAGCGCTGAATTAGTTTTACAGCAGGTGATCAATTTCACAAGAGTCAAAAAGAGTCAGTTAATATTGATATATTTTTTTAGTCTAAAAGTATGCATGTAATATGACAATCGTTATTTATCACAACATAATTTTTAATATCGACTGTGGAAAGGAAAAAGGACGTAACCCTCAATTTTCCAAAACAACTTTTTTTCGATAATCACAATGTATACAACTTGACACACATACTGTCGAAAGGATAGACGCTGAAAATGCCGAATTAGTATCTAAATTTAGCTTTTAAGTTTGAAAAAGATGACCTTATATAAAATTAAAACCAAGAAAAAACACTGAAATAAAGATTTTTCCTAGACAATTTCTTTAATTAATATTAGATTATGCCAATTAAACACCAGTATAGAAATATCCGTGCACTTCAAGGTTGTGTATGATTCATAATTTGCATATATCACAAAATCATCAAAACACGTTTTTAGCGCCTCCTGTAAAATTTTATATCTGTTGGTTACGTCCTTTTTCCTTTCCACAGTCGATATAATATTTCAAGCCTACTAGAAAATGTTGTGCACATTGAAGAAATTAGTTTTTTCAATAGCGTAAAATCGTTATTTTCTCTTTTAACTCGATGCCTGCCACAGACGAGATATCTCGTAAAATTTTTCGTGCTCAACTCGCCAGAGAGAAGTTATATCGTCAATAACTAATTAAATTAATAGTTGCAAATTATAGCCAGCGTGCTAGGTAATTACTATTAATTATCTGCGGCAGCTAAAACGCTAAAATATGACATGGTATGAAAAATGAAAAAGAGATTGCTTCAAAAAATCTTTCGAAAAAATTAACTAACTAAACAGTTCAATACAACATCTAATTACTAAATAATATCGCTTAAACTTTCATAAAACATTATAAGACGACGAGGGAATTTAATTTTAATAAAGATTGATTAAAATTCTAATTATTATGTCTAAGGGGAAAAAAATATGAACTATCCAACCTCATATTCTGTAATGAAACTAAATTCAATATAATGATTTGCCAACATGTTTGCTTTTGCTCTCCCAGAATAAAAACAGTATTTTAATATTTTTTTACAAAAAAAAACAGGAATTAATTGTTTCATATTCATTTGACATGACTGTAAACTTTAAAACTTCATGCATTGTGTATCTCTTCAGAGCCAGTATATATAGCTGAGCAAAATATAAGTTTAAACATAGTTCAGACGATGGCGCAAGCCGAAATAGCTATCAACGCATAAAATTATTAAAAACTGTATAACTAAAATACCTTGATACTTTTTAATCTGTTATAATGGAGTTCTACCAAGTAAATGACAAATCAATTAATAAATTTAAAACTTCAGACTACTCAATTATAGCACATCCCGGCTTCCAACTCTACAGCATGGCTTGTTTACTACTGAAGGCTTTGACGTTACCCAATCAATGCAGGAAAAAATAGATTAATTATTTCAAGTCACCCAGTATTAAATTACTCAGGTTTTATGCAATATTTTTATTAGCAGTTACGAGCCAACGCAATCTAAATTGGATGTACATTTTTTATTTTAGAATCTGGAATAAAATTATTATATTTTATCTGTTCATCTAAATAATTCAAAATTATTATTATTGTGTTGTCCGAACTGTAAATTCTTTGCGCTTCAGGGTAAGTAACATTACAAAAATTAATTTCGTAATAATCTAAGAATATTGTATTTGCTGTAAATCAAACTGAGCGCGTATTTGAAAAGCAATCTTTATTTAATCTTAACATGATTGTATCATAGAAAAATATATTATCAATCTATCAACATTACTTCAATCTACTACAGAAAACAATCTTCTACAATCTTTTCCCTAATCGGATTATATTCTTAATCTAGCAGCTAATCCTTTCGATGGATTCGGCGGTAACTTTGTGGAAGTTCATTTTAATATAAAATAAAATAACTAAGATTATTCCACGTATTGTGTAACAAACTGTGATCGCCTCTTTCAGAGGCATCCTCAACCAACTACTTTCGCAAATGTACGCAAATGCTTAAGTACGAATGATTTTAATTTTACTATTCTGATATACTTTAATAAAAATCAAATAAAAATGGGAAGCAAGGAGGGGATGATAGAAAAACAAATAAACCATACTGGTAATACAAATGACGTTTACATTAAGAAATGATTAACTAATGAGTGGCATCAATTAGGACGCGTTACACCGTTAGAAAATATAATTAACAGTGGCGAACCACCTGTTTTATTCAAGATATTATTTAATAACATTTTTTTATCAACCTAACTTAACCTAACCTAACCCAATTGTAGAAGCATATGCCTGAACACATTCATTGAATATTTTGTTAGATTTTATTATGATTTCATAAGTCATTTCACAGGAGAGCCAAATTAAATTTCAATAACAGTTTGTAGAAGGATATAACTTTACTAGTGATTGTGAGAGAAATTATTTTATAATAGAAATACATATGATTGGATATGATTCCACGAAAACACCGGTGGAAATGTAATTTCACCTAAAACACACATTCGATGTTATATAACATTCAGCCAAAAGGATGTAGCCCACAAATAGCATTTTTTTCTACCCTCACAATGTATACAACTTAATACACTTAGTATTAAAAATATGTAAGCTGAAAATGTCGAATTAGTATCTAAAGTTAGCATCAAAGTTTAAAAAAAGAAGGACATGTGAAATTTGCGACCAAGAAAAAGCACTAACACAAAAATTTTCATTAAAAACATATCGACTGTGGCGCAAAAAACGTGTTTATTTTGGGCCATACAGAAGGAGAAGAATATTACAACGCATCTAACTTATTTTTTCCTTAAATATCACTTCACCTCTAATGAAATATAAATTAGATAAATGAAATTAGGGAGTCTTCGACGAAATTGCAAATGGTAAATTTATATATATTCAATGTTCATAACAGATATCGAGTTAACTCGCTTTTGGGAGTTACGTTGTTTGCAATTGATGTAGAGAATTTAAATGACAAAATAACATTCGTACTCTGGCAGTTCATCAACATATATTTAGTTATGTATCATCCATTACCTGTCATAACAAAATGACATAGTAAAAAAGCACGCGCCGTGCATTTTTTATTATTATTATGTTGACATGCGACTGTTTACGGTTCAGGACCCCAGAGGTAGGGGCGGTCAAGCGATGAATGAAAAGAAATATGCTGTATCAGGCAGTGCATATTACCCCTCCCACTAACTTACGTAATGATAGCATAACCACACCATCCTACAGGAAGTAGGATGTTTTTTTTCCATATAGTTCAGAGTATTAATTTAGTTAATTAGTTGTTTTTTACAATTAAATTGTCATGAAATACGTATGTACGACATTGCTTATTTTTTTTTGTTTTCGTGTTTTTTTATACTATCATCAACATCATATTTAATTCACTACTTACTGAATGCAGTCCACACACAGTTTACAAGTTACATCTTGGAAATCGTAGCCTATTTAACAGTCTCTCAAGTCCTATAATCAATATCAGAGAATTTGAATCGTTCAAACTATGTACATTCTCACAAATTTTGTCACTAACGACCCGGGTTTCGCCATTCGGCATCTTCAGGCATTCAAGTGCACGGATGAACTTGAACTGACGCTTAGCAAATGAAAGTTTCGTGTTTATATAAAATATAAATGCATCACTGAGTCCAAATACGGACAGTCATAAGCTCTTTTTCCAAGAAATTTTAGAAATCAACAAAGCACAGCTGCAAAGTCTTCCGATTTTAAACGAAATATCAAACTTTCCCACATCTCCACTTCTATACCCTATATAACCATAAAATCATATAATCATAAAACCTTTGCCGACAAACAAATTATATAATTCTTGAAACTGCTCACTACTCAAATCTGTTGGCATTCCCATGGGCTCATCCTTTTCGCCAGCAATGGTTTTGGACTCAGTGATGCATTTATATCTTATATAAACACGAAACTTTCATTTGCTAAGCGTCAGTTCAAGTTCATCCGTGCACTTGAATGCCTGAAGATGCCGAAAGGCGAAACCCGGGTCGTTAGTTACAAAATTTGTGAGAATGTACATAGTTTGAACGATTCAAATTTAATATTGAAATTCCACCAAGGACCTTCAGTCGAAATCTTAAAATAATATCAGACAAGTTGAAACAATAAATTTAAAAAAAAAATTAAACGTGTCAAAGTATTTAACAATATTATTTTATATATATGGAACTCGACCATGAACCAGACCCGAACGGCTAATATACTTTCTTATGCTAATAAAAATAATTAGAAATTTTGTCCTTAAACCTTGTTTGTCACAACATGTTTGGGGTGAAAACTTTTTGTCTTTACTACGTTAAAAAAATCCGATTTCAACGTGTCATTTTGAACATATCAACTGATTCTTGTATAATTACTTTTAAAAGATACCTGATAACTATTTTAAGCCATTTAAAAGTGCTATCCTTCTATCTTTATTCTCTTCGAGAAAGAGAGGCTTTGCAACACAGTAACAAGAAGTTCTCATAGAAAAATGGTGTTCAGATAAACTCCATTCAATGTTTATATGCTTCACATAATAAGATTATGAATCACTTTTAAGGTATTCACTGTCAATACTTGGTGGAATGGCATTATAATAAAAATAATAAAACATTTTTAGTACTTTTTCCACATAAAATTTATTAGATCAGGATCGGTTTCGCTCATGATGACTCAATTTGGTTGACGGACATTAAGATTTATTTATTATATACACTAATTGTTGGTTTTTACTTTGGTAATGATAATTCATACCTAATTGGTTTTTGTCATAATAGTTTCATTGCTAAGTGGTCTTCAACCTTTTATTTATAGTTTATTTTCCTTGTATTTTACTTCAATTATTTTGCTAGGTGGTAATACCAATTGTTTGTCATACCTTGTTTTTATCACTTAACTTTTTTATAAATATCACTGTTTTATTGACAATGCTCATCATGAGCGAAACCGGTCCTGATCTAATAAATTTTATGTGGAAAAAGTACTAAAAATGTTTTATTATTTTTATTAAGATTATGAATATTGAATTTTTCTTTAGTATCTAAATTTAGCTTTTAAGTTTTGAAAAAGATTACCTTGTAAAAAATTAAAACCAAGAAAAAAAGCTGAAATAAAAGTTTTTCTAGACAATTTCTTTAATTAATATAAGAATATGTCAATTAAACACTAGTTTAGAAGTCTCCGTGCACTTCAAGGTTTTGTATAATTCATAATTCGCATATGGCCTAAAAGCATAAAAACACGTTTTTTGCGCCTGCAGTAAAATTTGATTTGTGTGGGTAACGTCTTATTTTTACTTTCCACAGTCGATATGTATATAAAATAGTGCAATATGCCACTCAAATAGATAGATGGTAAGATGAACGCTTGAACGATCGAAATCGCTCTCGTAATAATTCATACAAACCACTTTTTGAATACACGGCGGCCAATTAGTGCTAACGAGGAGTTTCGGAGTTACTCGCATGTAATGAATGCGCAATCACACGTATTTGCACAATCGTTTTGCGCAATACCCTTAGAACCGGAAGATAGGGACCGCGATTATTTCAAGCATAGCTTCGCGCAGCAAATGAATAATGTCGTAACGTGAATTTGTATTGGGAAACACTTTGAATGAGTTTAAGACGACACTGATGTATTACAAGCAGATTTTGCACTTATATTGATGCTTTAATTACAGTATAAATAACATATCTTCTGTTTGTTAATTCATCAAACATATTTCATCTTGGAAATGAACGTCTCAGAGATAGGCTAGTTAGTAAATATCTTACTTACCTTACTCCCAGTGGCGGACTAAGCACATGGGAGGCCCCAGGCGCAATAAAATTTGGAGGCCCTGTTTTTTGAAAAACATAAAATCGTCAGGAAATTCCAAGTAAAATATTTAAAATCTGAACGAAAAGTATATGGGTTATATTATAAAAGCAATTTTTGAGGCCCCTTAGATTCGGAGGCCCCAAGCGCGCGCCTCTTGCGCTTATAGGATAATCCGCCACTGCTTACTCCATATATCAAAAACTATTTCAATCTCAAGATTTGATGTATTTTTTTTTTCTGATTATTATTAAGAATTGAATTTTTGTGACTTTTTAATCACTTTAAAATTTGTAAATTTTCTGCGATATACACAACTACCGACTGTGAAAACGCTAAAAGGCGTAACCCACACAGAACGATTTTTACAGGAGGCACAAAAACTCATCATTTCATTTACTACATCTTATATATCGAATGCGGAAAGGAAAAAAGGATGTAACCCCACAGTTTTTTCAAAACAAGTATTTTTCGACAATCACAATGTAACAAACTTGATACACGTTCCATCAAAAGAATGCATGCTGCAAATACCGAATTAGTGTCTAAATTTAGCTTTTAAGTTTGAAAAAGATGACCTTGTAAAAAGTTAAAATCAAGAAAAAAGACCGAAATAAAGGTTTTTCATAGAAAATTTCTTTAATTAATATTAGACTATGTCAATTTAACACCAGTTTAGAAGTCTCCGTGCACTTCAAGGTTGTGTATAATTCATAATTTGCATATGACCCAAAATCATAAAAACACGTTTTTTGCGCCCCCTGTAAAATTTGATATGTGTTGGTTACGTCCTTTTTCCCTTTCCACAGTCGATATAATAACACAGCCGAACATTAAAAGTATACGACAAAGTCATTTAAAATTAAAATGAATTTTAATAATCACTCATCAAATTTTCATAACGAAATCTTTTTTTATTTTTACGACTGTTCAGCTTTTTACAGTTCATGACAATCAGTCCGTATTCTTAACTGTTGTATTTATTATTTATTGTTTTTGATTGGAAATTATGCCATCACGTAGCGTTATTTTTTGATATGTAATGTTTAACAGTGGCGCGAGAGTTGAAACAAAAGTGCAGCCATTAAATATTAATTTATGTCTACGCGGAACGCACCAGAGGTGGTTAAGACTAGCGTCAAATATTAGCGAAAAATAAACAATTAAACCTAGAAAAGATATTTTTTACACTGCCAAAAATCATTCTTCATTTAACGATGTATATTATTTGTTTCTTTAACCTCTCAGTAACGTATACACATTTAAATGTAACAAAAAAAATCTTGTCTTCTTCTTATTTGGCCATATTCGCTCCCTATGTGAAGCATATGGCCGCCACGCGGCACCTCCATGTTTCCCTGTCTTCCGCCAATTGCTTTGTTTCTTCCCATGACATGCCAGCATCCCTCAGTTCCATCGAGTACATCCTATGGATAGTACCCGACGGACGTCCGGGGCGCCGGAATCATCCCACCGGTCGAAAGAAGAGGCAGGCAGGATTGAGGCTTTCCGGAGGCATCCGCAGCACGTGACCCAGCCAGTTCCAACGTCTCTCGATAACCACTGACGTGACCGTACGCCCACAAAATTCTTTTCACTTAAATATATAAGTAATAAATAATTTGATTACAATTATTGTAAGTCAATAGAAAGATTTGTAAAATCAACCCAAAACAACGTATGTTAGTCAATATAATCTCTTGTAATGTGTTCACTGTCAATCCATGTTGGAGAAGCATTATATTAATAAAAACACGTATTACTTACAAGTATCACACTATTGTTTTCGAAGTTTTGTAAGGAAAAATAAACTGATAATCTTCGCGATGAGCAAAATCATTAGTACAAAAAAATGTTATTTCGTAATCAATAATTTCAGTTACAGAAATAGGCCACATAAAAGAATATTTAGCCGCCTGTGTGGTCGAGTCAGGGTTGCCAGATTTCCAAAATCACAGATATTCACTATTTCGAAGACTATTATACATGTACACGTCGGGATTGTCGAGGCACTTGGAATGCGGGACTCGGGATTTGTCGATTGAACTCGGGGCAGTCCCGCTCAAATAGGGACGCCTGGCAACCCTGGGTCGAGTGGTCAACGTCGTTGGCTTCGGTTACGGAGGTCACGGGTTCGAACCCCAGAACGGACAGTTTTATAAATTTATTTTTCAATCGATTTATGAATTTCTGATCGATGGCATGGATGTATGTGATGTCTTGAATTCCTCCCTCCCATCCTATCCTATGAACGGTATGGAGAGCGACTAGCTAACCACTAGTCCTGTCCTAGCCCTTTCCTTATATTCCTAATCTTTTTGGAAAAAGAGAGGTTGAGCAACTGAGTAACAAGCAGTTTTCGTAGAAACACTTCTGTTGAGATAAACTCCATTAGGAGTTTATATGCTCCATTGGGAGCGGACATGGTAAAAAAAAAAAAAAAAAGAATCTTTATACGTGGTACTGTAACCTGCATATTTAAAATGTATACAATATATTTTGTTATTATATAGCCATAGCACCGTTCGTTTTTTAAGTATTGTTAATTTTCATTGGATTGTTAAATAATTATTGAAACAATATTTACAAACAATCTGACTGCGACTTTAAAAACAATATAAAATTTATATAAAAAAATCTTTGAGTTTGTTTTAATGTGGAACCCCCAATTACACTACCCCGAATAACGTGCTGGCTTGAAATATTCGCCGCAAATCCCCCAATTTAACGGTCGCATTTCATTGTCGTTGCTACGAGACGGTCTTCTGTGCGGTGCATACAGTCAAATTTTGGCTAGCGTCTGTGTATTCAACACGTGCCAGGCTATACACGTATAGCGGGCGACTGTCTTTGTGTTGGATTTTTGCGCGCTTTGCATTTTATCACTTAGTAACTAAATATTTCGTCCATACTTTTTTTTTGCAAAACTAAGGGAATACTTAGTCCCTAATTTTGTATGAGATTCACTCCCCCCAATTACACGGTCCCGACTTTAGTGTAAATTGGGGTTTTACTGTACTTGAAATGTATAATTACAACCCTTTTTTTACACTATTTTGAAATAAAAAAAACACAGTAGTGTATGACGGAATTCCCTGTGACATGAAATTCTACATTTTACTTACACAGTAACTTACAGTTATGTATAAATTGATCTGAAAATATTTTTTTCTCTTAAATTAACAAGGGGTTAGTCGGCCTTAGTTAAATTTAACAAGGAGCTCACGCAAGCCCTTCCAGCCCACCCCTAAGATCAGCGGTGGGCTGCCTATACGCTAACAAGTGGCTCGCTTGATCTCAATGCAATTCTCGGTGCTCTGGAGGAGTGAATTTTTCATTGCAATATTTAAATAAACAATCGATTATTACCGCAAACTTATTAATCCAAATGGCTGCAAATGTACAATTGTGTATACTTCAGCTGTTGTAGATAGTATATAAGTCAGAAATTGCAGTTATATACAAATTTGATCTGAGAATATTGTTTTCTCTTAAATCAACAAAGGGCTAGCCGGTCTTAGTTGAATTTAACAAGGGGCTCGCGCAAGCCCTTTCAGCCCACCCCTAAGATAATATATTTCACATTAGAAGCAGACATAAAAAAAAACAAAATGGGTTGGCATCACCTGATTGGTGGCGTGGAACAATAAGGTACATTTTCAAGATCCACACACATACGGCGTTAATTTAATTGGCAATAGATGGCGTTACGTCTGAGGAAGTAAGCCGAGTGTGATGTGTGGTGACTAGTGTGCTCCGGTTGCTGGTTACTGAACATGCGCATAAATCATACACGGACACTGCGCATGCGCATTCAGATCTATATTTTTTTTAAATATGGAAGACTAATAATTATAAAGGTGAAGAGTAAAGTGTTGTAAGTATGGAACGTTCTTAATATAATATATTTTAAAAACCATTCTCCCAATCAATGCCCCCCTCCAAGGCAAGAGGTAAACTTACTTTAATTTACTCTCTAAACAAGTGTCGCACAAGATAAAAATGAAATTCGTAGAAAAAGTCGTGAAAAATCGTTTAAATAACCAAGCAATTCGAATAATTTGTAATTCGAGCAATTTCCATTCCAGCAACTTACCGGCTCCCGTTAACATGCAATTGAAGACAATTTATTGAATTGGTATTTTTTGGTAGAATTCACTCCCAAATAAAGCATCTGGCTAACAATGCGTGTGATTTATCATATCGATATATTCTATGAGAACTGCTTGTTTTTCAGTTACTCAACCTCTCTTACTTACTATTTTAGTATCAAAAAAGTCCATAAATTGATCGAATAATCTATTTATAAAACTGTCAGTACTGGGATTCGAGCCAGTGAGAACCACGACTAAGGCCGACGACAATGACCACATCACCTTGGATCTTATCGAACGTAAAACAAAGTTTTGATTTAAGCATAAGAAATGACATTGATTTAACGATTGCTGTTCGAAGGCATGAGTGTTTGTTATCCTTCAATAACTGGACGTAAGGAGAGAGATTAGTTAAGCAGTAGACCTATCTTAGCCTTATCCTTCTATCCTTACTATTCTTGAGCGACTGAGTAACAAAAAGTTCTAGTAGAAAAAGCTATGTTGAGATACCTCCATTAAGAGGTCATATGGTCCACATTAGGAGTGAGAATGAATAAAAAAATGTCACGAAGCAATTACTCTTATCAACTATGTAGTGTTTTTGTTCCAATAAAGAAATCATTATTTTGATCTAAATGATAAAAAATGTATAGTTTAAAAAATGAGCACAAATAAATTTA
This sequence comes from Himalopsyche tibetana, assembly GCA_030503985.1. Classification (NCBI taxonomy): domain Eukaryota; kingdom Metazoa; phylum Arthropoda; class Insecta; order Trichoptera; family Rhyacophilidae; genus Himalopsyche; species Himalopsyche tibetana. The sequence goes on from JAPJYX010000006.1 coordinate 1,415,707, forward strand.
CATTTTGTTAGAACCTGTCCATAAATACAATCTTTCCCCTTTGGCATAGAACCGTATCATAAGAATATTAATTTGATAATTCACTGACCAGAGGTGAATACTGAAATGAGTGAACATGTTAAATATGGGCACAATCAGTGGCTTGCTTATTAAAACTGATGTTAGACAATACATTGGACCCGCTGGAACTGGTTTAATTAATTAGTTGATTCATTTTTAAAAAAAATGTAAATTTTAAATTAACACTACTTACCATCAGCAGATAAATAAAAATATTTTTTTGTCTGCTAGTGATATTCGGCTTACACTATGACAGGGTGAATAAATCATAAAATAATTCAAATAAATACAAATTTTAATTTGCCTAATCTCTCCATAAAAAAATAGGAGCGCTATAATACTTGACAATATTTATAAGTAGCCGCCAATTAGTATGCAACGATGCGCAGACAGAGAGAGAGTGTGTATGTATGTTGTGTTCATGCAAAATAAACTCGCCAGAAAAAAAACTTACACACGCACACACTCTCTCACTCACTGCGGTTGTACTAACAGCGAGAAGATTAACAGATTAAGGGCGCTTTAATACTTTTAAAAATTACCAGGCAGCATTGCCGCTTATCAGTATTCGCTAAATATGTTTGATGCAAACGATGCGCAGACATAGAGAGTGTGTGTGTGTGTATGTTATGTGCATGCAAAATGAACTCGCCAGAAAAAAAATACTCACACACACGCTTTCACTCACTGTGGATTTGCCTATAAAGAAGAAGAAGAAAAAGATGAACAGATTGAGAGGAAAATCAAAAATAAATCTAGCAAAAAAAAAATTGAATAGTAAATGTGTAAAATACATTTTATAACTTAGTTAAAAAGAATTCAATGAATAGAAATATTTAAAATCTGCTAATAGTTGTATTAACATTATTAACAAGTCCCAGAGTGGATGAGCTTTTCAATTATGTATTTTTTTTAAGAGGCTTTATATTATTTATAAAAACCACCCGATTATAGTAACATATTTTTAATGAAATACCCATTCGACTAACTCGCCCAGTATTGCAAATCTAAATTGTTAGATTTTTTTTTTTTTTTTTAGTATTATTTTGTTATATTAAATACCAGTTCGTGACCTAAAATCTTGGGTGGGCTAAAAAAACGTTTAACATTGTATACTATCTACGAAATTGTGTATGTTTCCACTTCACCTTATAAATTATGGTCATGTTTGGTACTCATTATTATATTTAAATAGAATACCATATGCATGGAGGTATTGCACTCAAAGCGTTAAGCGGCCGAATTGCTGCTCATTTTTATTCAGCCATCTAGTTTTTTTTCTAGACATTTTGGGTGAAAAATGCAGATCGGGCTTAGCCCACCTAGCCCAGTACCTAGAACCGCCACTGTTTAATACAGAAATACCGGTATAGATATCATATTCGTTCGGCATTGCAATGTCGGGTCCATAGCACAGTGGTTAACGCCGTTGGCTTCCATGTCAGATCTCGGACCTAAGGCATGGATGTTTGTGATGCCTGAAAATTCCTCTTACCACTCCAATCCTAAAATAACGGGGTGTAGCGAGAGAGTGATAAGCCAACCAATAGCCTTACCGTATTCTTTCTGTCCTTATTACTCACGGAAAAGAGAAGTTGAGCGACTAAGTAACAAGCAGTTTTCGTAAAAAAAGGGGGTGTGGCTGTGTCATGGACACGGCTGTGTGTTGTTCGTGAATACGTCTCGTAATAGGTGATATTACGCCCCATTTTTACGATCCCAGCACTGCTTGACTCGGTCATATGGTGTTTTAATGGTACCATTCGATTACTCTTGAGAAGCCCTTTCCAACCGTATACGATCTCTGTATTTCAATTTGGCTTTTTGACGCGTATAGCCCGACATTATATATTTGTGATATATTTTTTAAATATTTTAACACCTAATTATAGTGACAGTCGCAATATTAAACTAATGTTTTATGTATAATCGATAGATTTTGTTGACAGCTAACGATTGAAACTTGAACGAACATCGTAACTTCTCCGAGTCAAAAGTTATAGTAAATAGAAATCTCGATACGCAGCAAAATGACCTCAAAATGGCGGCGCTTCCCCCTCCGCCCCACGCAATATATCACAGTCCTTGCATAGCGCAATAAATTTTTTGATTCTTTGGCTATCCAGTGGTGTAATTGAATTTTGAATAGCGATGATAGATATAAAACTGGAACGCCAAACTGTATCCCCCGATTTTTGGATTGCCTCCCTATGGAAGCAATTTAAAAGATGTATTCACGTCAAAAATCTATTGAGATACTCGCATTAAAAGGACATATGTCCCACATTGGTGGTGGATATGGATTTAAAACAATACAACCCCTAAGTAAGGTATTGTGTGTTTTAATCTCAAACTGGTGATCAATTGGTAATTACTTATTCTTTGTGTTGAGTACATCAATATTTATAAAAGGGGGCAAAAAACTGGGAGTGAAGTAAGAAGTGAGGGCCCCCAGCGACTTAAATATGACAGGCATTAAGAATTGTTGTTGGACGTCAATGGTTTTTCTTTAGCTGGTTATCTTTACATCAAATGAATGAAATTAAGCTTGCGCTTAGAAATCACGAAACTTGTAACAAAAACAAGATATAACAATATAACAGCATAAATATTATAATAATATTGTCTTACTCTGAAAACAGATGCTTCTGATGGATTTTTTAAACACACTGTAAAAAAAACTTTCACTATAAAAAAATATGTCTGTAATAAATATTTTAGAATATTTTATTTTATTTTACACAATACATACATGAAAAATTTAAAATGAGTGAATGGTATAAATCAGGGGCGGGGAACCCTTTCTTCTCTAAAGGCCACATTCATTTTTCTGATGCGACATAAAGCCGCAGCAAACATTGACTAGAGAATCATTGGCCGGAAACGGTCAGAATATGTCGGGAATTTACATACATTTACAGAATTGGTCAGAAGGTCGTACCAGAGTAGCCAAAAGGCCGCAGGTTCCTCACGCCTGGTATGATTGAATATTATCTCATGAAATATAACCGCCCCTGCATATACAAGGAGAGTATTGATCCAATGCCACATTGACCGGCCGCCACTGATTCGTATATATTATATGTTTAAATAAATATTTAAAAATGATTTATAAAAGCCAAGACCTAAATGTTTGAACTCGATGTAAATTGTCGATGTAATTAAATATTAATTGAGCCGTCGAGAAGTGAAGTGAGCCAAGTGGTAAAATGTTTAAACGTTTCTATTGGACTTTTAATTACAATCACGTCTTTACTTGGTGTTTTAGTGCAGTGCTTCCCAACATTTTTCATTCCACTACCCCCTAACTCTGAAAAAAATAATCCGCGGCCCTCCTCAATACAAAACATGTTCTGCGGCAGCCCCCGGAGAAATTCCGCGGCCCCCAATATGGGAAGCACTATTTTAGTGGATTGTACATTTTTATTTTAGAGACAATATTGCGAGGTGTGTTTACTACGATCGTTTCAATTTTACAATACTTTTTTTTTTTTTTTTTTAAACCATGTCCGCTCCCAATGTGGAGCATATGGACTCCTAATGGAGTTTATCTCAACATAAGTGTTTCTACGAGAACTGCTTGTTACTCAGTTGCTCAACCTTTCTTTTTCCAAAGTGAGTAGAGATAGAAGGATAAGGCTAGGACAGGGTTAGTGGTAAGCTTATCGCTCTTGATACGCCCCATTCATAGGATAAGACGGGTGAGAGGGGGGAATTCAAGACATCACATACATCCATGCCTTTGAACAGAAATTCATAAATCGATTGAAAAATCAATTTATAAAACTGTCCGTACCGGGATTTGAACCCAGGCCCACTGTAGCCGAAACCAACAACGTTGACCACTCGACCACACAGGCAGCAATACTTATATGTACAATAAAATATTATAACACATCTAACTCATTTTTTCTTAAAATACCAATTGGCTCACTTCACCTCTTAATGGCTCAATTTTAAAAGAGAATAAACATCTATGGTCTAGATCAGTGTCTGCCAAACTGTGTGCCGCGAAGGAAGAAGCTTAAGAAATGTTCTTTTAAAATAATAAAATAATTCATTTAAATTTTCTTTGATTATGAATAAATTCAAGATCTACATATTCAATTAAACATTTGTTACGTTCGTACATAGTGGTCAACGCGACAAATTTTCCAAATTTCTTTTTTAAGCACTTTTATTTGGTGTGCCGCGGAACACGTCCCATTTACCAGTGTAACGTGGAGTGAAAAAGTTTGGCAGACACTGGTCTAGATCGGAAATTTTGAATTTAAAAATAAATAAATTTGATATTGGTATAATCGGTGCTTGGCATCAGAATCACATGTTCGCTAAGTTTTTGCTGGTATCACTTGTCCACAGAGGTCGCCATAAAAGTTTCACGTCAGAAATGGTTAAAAAAATGGCTGTCCACTACTTTTGTTAATTTAAGTGCCAAATATCGTAACAGCGTTACCAGTTAAATGTATAATGAACAACTTTGTATTTTATGTATAAGATTGATTTTATAATAAGCAATATGTAATAATAATATATTAAGTATTTTTACAACTCATTTGTAACGGGTGACTGCTTAGTCAGAGATAGAAAAAGACGTTTTGATTTTATTTAACACCTAGTAAAATGGTTATAAGCTATAAATATATTGTATACACCTCGTTAAAATGACGGAAAAGGTGCTGGACGAATCTATTGGCTAGTTATTGACTGTTTCGGCCCCGGCCCGAATCAGATTAAAATATTCCGTGTACCCAGCTTATTTTTGATTTTTTTTTAAAGGATTTTCTAAAAGTCATATAACTTTAACACCAATCAGTCAAATCAAATGAAACCTTTTGTGATTGCTTAAAATACTATAAATCCGTTTAACCTGATCTCTGCCCAGAGCGTATATTTACGCGCTACAAGTCCGTGTTCAAGGGGCCGTCCATACAAAATGCGCGTAATATTACGCTCTCCTTTGTACTTAATTTACAAGTCACCAGTACCTCTCTTAAATAATTAAATTTAACTCGCATATAGTGACATCTTTTGAGATTGTGTTGTAATACTTGAACTCGAAGGATATTGAATTTTAATCTGTAATACATCGATTTTTTGACATCGACAAAAGTTTTCGTGTGTTGTTGATATGCGGCGCTACTATATAGGGTTACGCCATACATATTATTAGTGACTAATGAAATACCGGGACTTCCCATTTATTCTTACGTTATGTTTGTCCAGTATTATATTTATAAACGGGGAATTATTTCTATTCTGAATACTCACTGCAAGTAACAATGATCCTGGAAAAATTGTCAGTTATGTGTGTTTTCATGTTTGACACATCTTAGTTGGTTTTGTGGGCCAGAATATTATTTTTATAGTTATAAAACTGTTGTATTTCATTTACAACAGTTTTATAACTAGATACATTAACAGTTTATTTTTAAATTTACGTCTTTTTTCGTTATTTACCAAATGATTTTTTGTGTTTTAAAACTTTATAACCTGCGTTGTTTGTGAGTGTCTGTTTATTTTATAAGATTTTCCTGTGTCGTAACTTTTTTGACGATTGTTTATATATCTTTTTCAACTTACGTTTCCTGGATATTTGATTTTTTACATATACTATTTTAACGCCTGAGAATGGAAGGACAACAAAGTACATCTAGGTATAAGTGCAAACAATGTAAAGTGGCTCTCTGCATAGAACCTTGTTTTGAGGCATACCACACGTTAGAAGACTATTAATTTGTTTTAAACTGTTCGCCGTATTTTATATATATATTTAAGATACAATTTTGATATGATAGAACTACTTTTGATATACGACCGTGATACGATTTTCCGTGTGAATTTTGTGACAACCCTGAGGTTTTGTGGATCATTTATTTCGGACATTTTTGGATAAATGTCAGCGGAAATGGCGCATCGTGTATTTTTATGGTAAGTCTATATGATATACTATTAGGATATGTCCAAAAATATATATTTATTAGGATTTATTTTTTGAAAGAAAACCGCGGCCCTCCGTGTACGGCCATATTAATACCGCACGGCACAGATCAGGTTAAATGGAAACAGGCCTCATTATGATTTGCACTCAACATGAAATCGTGTATAATTTAAGAAAAGTTTTGTTGTCGGAATTTTTCATTATTTCATTTCCAATTTCAAAATCCCAGGAATTTGCCGATTTGCCCAAAATATCAACGTGACTCGATTTTTTTTTTAGCTCTACCAAATCCAAAATCCAATAAATTTTCGGGATTTGCTAAAAAATTCTCAATCCTAAGATCCTGAGATCACGACCATACTAACACCGTGATTTTTGGATCACAAAAGTGGACGGGATTCCGGGATTGGAAAGCCTACGTGTGAGTATCTACATAGTACAAAAAACGGCCGTAAGTTTTTATTTATCCATATCGGTTCAAGTATTGTGATTGTGTAAAAATTCGATCTCCGAAAAAATCCATATTTTAAGAACCAACTCACCGAACCAAAATTATTTTAGCAACTGGCTCGAGAGAGCCGATGAAAACCCATAACAGCAAATCACTGCATATAACGCGTAAATTTGGCACATCTATACATCACGAATGCCAAATATGAACTTTAGACAATCAAGTTTACTAAAATGGCGACCAAAAAAAGTGGAAAACCTTCCTGTAAAACAAGCTGTATTTGATAGTTATTTCGGTTTACGCCTTCATAAGAACTATATTTAAGATAACATTCAATTTAATAATTCATATACACAATAAATATTCCCGTCTATTAAAGCATATTAATATAACTAGTATAAAATGCAGTAAATTAACTTTATGTGTTTCTTACAAAAATGATATGCGATTATCGTTTCGAGAAAAAGACATAAAGTAAATTTAACACGTTTAATACTTTCGCGGGTAGTTTTTGTAAATATTTAATGGCCTGGCTGTTAGCTGTGAAGATAGATTTTTTATTTTAATATTATCATGACAAAAATCTTAAATTTTACCGTTCGGCTGTTAAGACCAGAAATAAAATTAAAAAAGTTTTTGTTCATTGGAATTATTTAATGATTATAATAAAAACAAGTACAATGTCTAGTGGTATGATCGCGAACGCCCAAATGAAAGAGAAAACACTGTGACCGCACGAAAACTGGTTTCCCATGGCAGTTCATGGTGTCTGATTACGATAATCATATAACGTATACCATAAGTCACAGGATAGATAACAAGACATATATGTACAAGCTTGTAGGTGCTAGAATAGCGCGGTAAAGAAAATTTACAAAATAAATATATTTACGGAAATAATGTACGATGAAGTTGACATTACCAATTAAAGGCTATATACAGTGGTGTAGTGGGGCCAGGTCGGCGACCTGGCACCTGAAAATGAGCCCTGCCACCTTTTTCACTTGTAATTTAACTTTTTATAATCAAAATACTATTCATAAAATTTAAAAGCATTATATCAAAATTGATCTACCCGTTGGGTTTTACAAAATTAAAAAAATGTACACGTGCATCGTGAAGAAAAACCTAAAAAAAAATTTGGTTGCGCGTTTTTTTATATTGATTTAATTGTTAAAACTTGTGTTTTTTTAGCTTCGGACGGATATAAAAAAAGCAAAAAAATAGGGAAGAGATCAATGAACAACATGGTACCTATTTCTTTTCATGGTACCACTACACCACTGGCTTTATATGACGTATTGTTCGGGGGAAGAGGGTTGATTGTTAAATATGTGATTTTATAAAACAAACATAATACATTCAAACACATTTTCTTTCAAGCGTTAACTATGTTACTTTCGTATTAGGTCATTCGATAGTCTTGTTACGATAAATCGTAATACCTCTCTTCTTTAGCTCCACAAAAGTAAAACAAAAAAATACATTTTTTTTATCCGTAGGAAGATGTTAAGTAATGGAAATTAAGAAATATAAACACACAACGCGAGGCCAAAAGGGAAATTTTGCTCAAAGATCCCTAAACCTTCTTTACTTCCACCACTCCCTATCTCACCTGACTGATTGAAGACAACAAACCCCGAACAGGTGAAAAGGACACTAAACACAACTAATCATAAAGATCATACATGCATTGAAAAAGAGAACAAATAAAACGTTTAAAAAAAATCTAAATACATCAGAAGAAAGAAAAATTGAGTAAGAGCTCTTCTCTCTATAAAAATGAAAGACAACAGTCAGTCAGTCCAGTCAGGTTTCTATTTTACAGTGGCTCGAATTTATTGTAAGTTTTTTTTATCATGTCCGCTCCTAATGTGGAGCATATGGACTCCTGGAGTTTATCTCAACATAAGTGTTCATACGAGAACTGCTTGTTATTCAGTTTCTCAACCTCTCTTTTTTCAAAGAGAGTAGGAACATAAGGATAAGGCTAGAACAGGACTAGTGGTTAGCTAATAATTTTCGATACGCCCCGTTTATAGGGTAGGATGGGTGGGAGGGGGGAATTCAAGACATCACATACATCCATGCCTTCGGAGAGAAATTCATAAATCGATTGAAAAATCAATTTATAAAACTGTCCGTACTGGGATTCGAAACCGTGACCTCTGTAACCGAAGGCAACGACGTCGACCACTCGACCGCACAGGCGGCTACAAGAGTACTTATTTCTTCAATGGCAGACCATTTTCCTAAGAATGCTCATACACCAACTATTCTCGACAGAAGCGAAATACTGTTCTCATGGAATATATAAAATAGATGTTTACAATCGAGCACTGATTTTGTTATATATCACAAATCACAAGCTGGTCACTTATTTTGACATGCTCGAAGAAACATGTCTCTACGGATAAAATTTTAATAAAAAGTTTCCATATTGTACCGACGTCGTTTTCATTGTTCAAGTGACTTTCCCATGAAACCGTCAACTGCTAATTTCGACTTTACTAGCAGCAAGTTAAATACTATTATTGTATGGACTGATTTTGCTAACGATTCTCAAACATTTTCAGTATATGTATATTCTATGTCCTTTCTCAATATGGAGCATATGGCCACCTAATGGAGGTATCTCAACAGAAGTTTTTCTACACAAGAGCACTAGTGATAGGGATAGATGGATAAGGATAAAAAATAACTAGTGGTTAAGGATCGGAAGAGTGGGGAGAATTTTAAGACATCACAAACACACATGCGTTCAAACTGAAATTGATAAATCAATCAAAAAACTGCTGTTCGCTCTGGGACACGAACCAGTGAGATCCGGCATGGAAGCCCACAACGCTAACCGCTGCGACATAGGACCCGACTCACCCAGCTTACTATTAGTTATTTTTAGCTACAGCCTTTTTCAAAGAGAGGTTGAGTGATTGACAAAAACCAGTTGTCATACAAACAGTTACTCAGTCGCTCAACCTCTCATTTTTTCAAAGAAAGTAGTAGGGTTCGAAAGATAAGATTAGGACAGGACCAGTGGTTAACCAATCACAAACGCCCATGCCTTCGAACAGAAATCGAAAATTGATCGAAAAAATGCTGCCAATAATAAGACAAGTAATACAATAATAATAACACAATAAGAATAAGTTAATTTATGTTGATTTAAAAATGCATTCGAGAATTTTGGAAAAGTTGCACAGTTTGAGAATGAACACGATACGGCAATGCACACGTTTGCTTGGAAAGCAGTGAGTCTGAACAGGTGATTGTGACTAACTACCTGAGTAAAGTAATGGTATATGGAAAAGGGTAATTTTTCTATACCGCTGGTTTTATAAGACGCTTTGTCTAGTATGCTTTATTTGATGAATCACTTAATCAGTTAATTAGATAATATACTATCAAAGCTGTGTCATATAAATTCAATTAAATTACATTTCTCAATATTACTTTCTACGTATTTACTGTTATTATTGTCGGGTCTGATGGCTCAGTAGTCACAGTACTAACAGCATTTTTCGATCGATTTCTGTTTGAAGTACAATTGCGTTTGTATCTAACTAACACCCTTCGTGTTTCAAATAGAAAGGAAAATCCATAACATACAATTTTTAATTTACAAGCTAAGAATTATAACCATTTTTGTTTTCTCGTAAATACCCCAATGATAGTTTGTCTGAAGGTAGTCTCACAAAGAAAAGAAACACGATTCACATTTTTTTGGATAACTTGTAAAATAAATATGTTATAATATTGTACAAGCTTTTTGACAAAAACCAATGATTACCCTTTTTTAACCATGCCCACTTCCAATGTGGTGTGGTTCTACGAGAACTGCTTGTAAAGTTGCTCAATCTCTCCTTTTTCAAAAAGAGTAGGGATAAAATATTAGAATACGGAAAAGATTAGTGGCAAGCTAACCGGTCTCGCTACGCCCATTTTAAGGATAGGTTGGGTGGGAGGAAATTCAAGAAAACACGTACATCCATGTCTTTGGATAGAAATCCACAAATAAATTTATAAAAACTGTCCGTACTGGTATTCGAATACATGACTTCTGTAGCCGACTTGCAATAACCAGGACGGAAAAATAAATAAAAATCTGGGCGGCCAAATGTACAGCGCCGGACCTGGGTATAGTTATTACTCTCGCCTTTTTTTACATATAAATTATTATTATCACAGATAGTAAAAAGTAAAATTTAACTAACAACATACACCGTGAAAAAAACGTGTTTTATTCATTAAAATGTGTCTGAGTTTCAAAAGATTAAGATTAGAAGCTTTATGAGAGCTTACTCGAATGAATCAAGAAGCTTTTTTTAATGTCAGATGACATCTTTAATAAAAAGACGTTACGTTAAACATGAAGACTTTGAATGACCCCTCGTGTTGACGCGTACAAACATGTATTTATCAAATTTGAATCGTTCAAACTATGTACATTCTCACAGATTTTGTCACTAACGACCCGGGCTTCGCCTGGAGATGCCGAAAGGCGAAACCCAAGTAGTTAGTGACAAAATCTGTGTGAATGTACATAATTTGAACGGTTCAAATTTAATATTGAAATTTCACCGAGTACCTTCAGTCGAAATCTTAAATCATATAATTATTGTTTTTTGTTTCTGGAAATCGTGTTGAAACAAATAGTTCGTGTTAAAATATAGTATTCGTTCTTTTTAGTGGACCGCGTTACTTTAAAACCGTGTAAAAACAGTTGAGCGTTCACTGAAAAACAAAAGTAGTTCAAGGCTTAGTATTATAAACTACTTACTAAATTTAATCTTACCGATATCTTGCAGGCCTTTCTCTTACTATACACAATAATATGTAAGCGATCCGATGTTGTTTGTTTATTTTTGTTAATAGCTTTTAAAATCTCATCCATCCATTGCAAGAGATGAACTAAACACTATAAGAATGGACTATACAACATAGAAGAAGAGTTTGGAAGCTTAAAACTGAGGACTTCGTGGGAATGTTCATTACACTGAATGACTCGACACTTAAGCTTTAAGCTCGCTTACCAAAGTTTCCCAAATATAAAAATATATTTGTTATAATAAATAGCATCATCATAGTAAGTTGATGACAGTAAGATGGCTGTATTTTGCAGTGATATAAATGTTTTATTTGCTTCGTTATACAAGTGGCCGAGTGGTCAACGTCGTTGGCTTCGGTTACGGAGGTCACGGGCTCGAATCCATGTACGGACAGTTTTATAAACTGATTTTTCAATAGATTTATGAATTTCTGTTCGAAGGCATGGATTTATGTGATATCTTGAATCCCCCCCCCTCCCACCAGTCCTATCCTATGAACGGGGCGTATCGAGAGCGATTAGATAACCACTAGTCCTGCCCTAGCCCTATTCTTCTATTCCTACTCTCTTTGGAAAAAAAGAGGTTGATCAACTGAGTAACAAGCAGTTCTCTTAGAAACACTTATGTTGAGATAAACTCCATAAGGACTCCATATGCTCCGTATTGGAAGCGGAAATGGTAAAAAAATAAAAAAAATATGCAAGTAGGTAAGTCGGTATTTCGTGTAAAATTTAAGACTGTGTTTTAACCTAGAATAATTGAATGTTCAGTCTTTGGATGGCTTGGTCGATATTAATTAAATTACCATTTATATTGTAATAAAGTGAAAAAATAGTAAAACTCATCATATACAACGGATCATCAGAACTAGAAATTCATCAGAGCGTAGTTCTGATAAAGGCGTACGCCGAAGTAGCTATCAACTTAATAATATAAAATAGTGTTTGTAGAATTGAAACAATTTGTTTTTTTTTCACCTTATTGTTCGAAATTTTTAAAACGCCTCCATAAATTACATAAGATGATTTTGAATAGGCTGTTACGATTCTCACTCATACACACACTCTCTGCGCATGCGCCGATAGTGATATACAGATTATGTGTTATTTTGTATTGAGAGAAAAACAGAGAGAAGTGCTACGAATGGATTTTTTTACCTATTATTGAGCGTGAGGAAGAAAAAATTACCAACAATTACAAAAGTCATATGTTTTTTCGCGAAGAAAATGAATAAATTAAACTACTGTTTTTTGAACCATTGAACGATTTGAAATGTATTTTATGTGGCACTGATTTAAAAAAAAATCTACTGGATTGCTCGCTTTGAGGTTTTAGTATAGTAAAAATACTTTTCTTTGGTTGAAATTTGGCATTCATAAATCATTTTCGCCAAGAAGTGGAATAGGTTCACTTTAAACATAACCTCCTCATATTATAGTTCAGTTAAGTGTCCTAAGGATTATTTAAATATTGTATAATAGAATAAACGTTTGAGAGACTTCGCTACGAAAAGTCCGCGACAGCGATCAGAGATCTATTGAAGGGATCATCAAGACATGTTGATTGTATGTTGTCGCCGTGTGAGATGGACTTCTTAACGAGTTTAGGAATTGATAGGTATCTAACTTTATGATGGGCACCGTACTACAAGGTGACATACTATCTAACACTTTTGATATTGAACTTTTGTTTTATTGCCATCACATCGTTCGGATGACTGTACTACTTTTACAATATATGATAAGGTTTTACGGTTAGGGACTATGTGTATTTATTGAATCCTGGTTAACAAACACTTTTTGACAGTCTTGGTTCCCGAAACGTTGGAATAAATCAAACCGAGATTTGAGGCTTAAAACCAAGGCTGTGGAGTTGGACTCGAACCTATTAAAAAAAAAAGTGTATAATGATGTGTATTCAAACCACAATAGTCCATAGTGCTGACATTGCCTGCTTGGCTGACTAAAGAAAATCTGATAGAGACCATATAAACAAATCAAGACGAAATGATTGAGAAAAAAATCATAGTCGGAGTCGTTTTTCTTTTTTTAAACTGGAGTCGGATTCGTCTTTTCTTTATACGAATCCACAGCCCTAACCATAAAATTACTGACCCAATGTAATATTTTTCGAAGTAAATGGTTTCATCGGCAAAATCAAACGAATCCCTCGAATGGTCGATTTATCGATTTCTGTTCGAAGGCATGGGCGTTTGTGATGTCTAAAAATCTCCTCCCACCATTACGATATTTCAATAACTGGGCGTAGCGAGAGCGATTAGTTAAACACGAGTCCTGTTGCCTTATCCTTCTATCCCTACTACTCTCTTTGGAAAAGAGAGGTTGAGCGACTGAGTATAAAAACAGTTATTGTAGAAAAGTTCTGTTGAGATACCTCCACTAGAAAGTCATATGCTCTACATTGGGAACGGACATGGATAATAAAAGGAAGATACTTGAGGCTATTACTTGCAAACACGGCTCATTCTAAAATGGTAAAAACATGAAACTTAAATTTCATTTTGTAAAACGATATACATTGAAACAGATTTTTTAGTTTTATATTACTTTAAATTGATATTTTGTATGTTATCAAGCCAACTTTAAGACTACGTTTTTAACCACTTGGATACCAAGCGGACACAGGTGTACGGAACATATGAAAGCGAACACAGATGTCCAAGACATTTAAAAAATCAAATACTTGGTATCCTAATAGAATATAAACAATATTTTGATGAATGTGTGTAATGCCATCTATAATGAGTCAATATAGGTTTTTAAAATATCGAATTCGAGTGTATATTAGGCAAAATTGTTTTTCTCAAAAACACGCAGTAGCTCTGGGACATATTCATGATTTATTTGCGCGGTATTCAAACGGTTAAAGTATTTATAAAATTTGATTTTATTTACTAAATTACATTAATGGTTCATGTTTCAACAATTTTGTAATGAGCCGAGTTTGCAAATAATAGCCTCACTTAATGCATGATGAAACACTGTATGACATCATAGCGCTAAAATAAGTTTTGGGCGTTTCCTCTAAGATTAAAGTGGCAGTAAACGTTTTGTATATCCATTATTGTTTGTAATTTAGATACGTACATAGTAAATTATATATATATCCAGTTAAAGAACCCGTCAACACAGGGCCTCCCAGAAATGATGACAAACAAAAACAATCTGGGGTAAAACAAATGCAGCTGAAGTCGTGACGCTGACAGATTCGGGTGCTCGGCGCTGAGGTCGTGACGGCGTTCGGCGGACAGTCGGACGGACAGACGGAAAGGCATTTATTTTATTTGATATTGTAAGTAAGTGGATTAATTCGGATTACAAGCAGAAGTTGGCTTTGAACCGAAGTGGTGCGAATAAAGCGGCAGACGATTTGCCCACTTTGACCTCACTACAACTAGATTGACTCGCTAACTGTTTAGTTGCATGAAATCAAGATATACAGCGAGGGATACCTTATTTTCTAACTCAGTTTTGATATTCTTTTTTGCTATTACCCCCCGGTCGCAATTTTGAACATATGGACTGTGTATAGATTTTATCTGGGCTGTTTACCCTTTATCAAACATCATGATTTGGGCAGAAAATTTTGTGTAATTAAAAGAAAGTAATCAATTGACCTAGCATGTTGAGATGGTCAGGTGGATAGTGGAAGAATCTACAAATCCTATGGACTTCGTAACGTTTATCTATAGCTTTGTTCTTCTGCGTACTTCTGACGGTTTGCAAACTGTTTTCGAGTTAGAATCGAATTGAAAGCTTTTAGATTCTAATTCGAAAACGGTTTGCAGACCATCAGCAAACTGGTTGTGTTAAATTGGTTGTGTTAACTTATGTTAAATTGGTTGGTACTGCAAACTGGTTGCAACGTGACACTGTGACTTAAAACAGAGAACGGGTAGGTAGATTTTTAGTTACAAACATTTATAATTTCAACCCCACGATGCATTACAATGTCTTGAGTTACTAAGCAGTAATTTTTTTTAATACACGTCTGCTCCCAATATATAACATATTATATCCTAATGAAAGCATCTCTATAGAAGTTTTTTTACGAGAACTGCTTGTTGCTTCTCGAAGGAAGTAAGGCTAGTAGTTCACTAAGCCTTTAGGATAAGAAAAGTTGGATGGAATTTTAGACATCACAAATAACTATACATTCGAACAGGACTCGATCAAGCGTTTGAAAAAAACCATTTTTGCTGGGCTTTGAGATCCGTTACAGAAGCCAACGTCGTTGATCACTGCTCCATGTACCCAACAAACAATGACATATCGGACAATCATTTGAAAACACTTCTGTGTTTTCAGATATATCAACTGAGGCTATTAATTGCAAATATAAGTGTAAGTGTGAGTGTATAGTGTAGGGGTGGGGAACCTTTTATTCTCTAAAGGCCGCATTCATTTTTCTGATTCAACAAAAGGCCGCAGTAAACATTGACTAGGGAATCTTGAAACAGGAATTTACGGTCAGAATATGTCGGGAATTTGTTATGTATACTCGACATCTTGTCATAGAGTACTATGTTAATACTCTATGACATACTATAATTGCAAAAATAACCTTTCAACGCCCAAAACCGATATCCTACTCTCTTCCCATTCAGTTCAATTCAAGAGTTCAAATCGACCGGTCATCGATCCAGTAGAGACGCCTTGAAACTCACGTTGCTATTATTCGATTATAAGATTAATGATTTATATAAAAGTGTACAATTATGACATATGGAAATAAAAGTTGAACCAAACATTTAAACAGTGTTTCAGTAAAAATCATAATCCATAACAAATTAACGAATTTACATAAATGTATAGAATTACAGAATTGGCCAGAAGGCCGCACCAGAGTAGCCAAAAGGCCGCATGCGGCCTTAAACTGGATTATTTATTATGCCAACATAATACCGCGACTCCACGACTCCGACTACATAGCAAAATATCGTTCCAAAGTCATTTAAAACTTTAAAAAAACTGTATGTAAATGTATATTGTTTTACAAGATGAAATTCAAGTTTAATTTTTTAACTATTTTGAAATGAGACGGGCTTACAAATAGTAAATAGCCTCAATTAAGAGTTATACATTTGATAATTTATAATACACTAGCTGTAAGCCCGTTGCCCAGCAACGTGAGATTTTTGTTGCATAGAATTTAATTTTATTTTATATAGCAGGGGGAGGGGAAATCAGTGACAATTATGCAATCAAAACGGACATTATCGACTATTAATAAATAGAAGATGACACTGAACAAAATCTGTCAAATCAGCTCCTAGCCCTATAATTATAGCTTCAAAAAATCGAATCAGTACATTTGATTATTTAAAAAACTTCGTAGCTATGCAAACTTTCAAATAAAGTTCTCTCAATATTATTACGATGCTTTAGTTCTAAGCCAGGATATTTGAATTTTGAATATAAAAAGACGTCCATTCCAATTGGCCGAAAAAATGTGGTGTTCAAAATAAAGAGCTATTATTGGGCGAAGTGGACATCAGTACGCACACATTTGTGAAAAGTGATTATTTTATCGGCTATTAATGTTAAGATTACGTCGTTAACAATTTATCAGGTGTCCGTCTTATAAATCGACGGCCGTAGATTTTTTTTCGTATTATATTTACGAAACGAGTGAGATTTGAGATGACTAATCAAACGATAGTAAAAAATGTTGTGGGAACGTATCAATAATTTTTGCTCCACCAGTATATCATTTTTTTTATATATATTTTGTGATAAATAACCAGCCACGATGGTTGTATTTTTTTTGTGAAAATTTCGAACTCAAAGTAGGCAGCCAGCATCAGTATTATTTATTACACGTAGGTAATTAAAATTCATGCCCGTATTTCAAATTTGCCAAATTGATTTTGAAGAGTTGAATTTGCGCAGATTAGTATTAAGAAAACATACGTGAACTGTTTTTTTGGCTGTTAACGTTAACCTAATTTAGTACTGCATTAAGCTTTGAAGGTTATAAGGACACATATAAAAAATAACCGATCATGTTAATGTAGTTGAGTGGAAAAAATTATATTTGTATTATTCGATCATGGTGTACGCTAGCTGGAATACCCACACAGAAAAATACAATAATAATAAGTTAAAAATAATGCAGCCGCCTGTGTGGTCGAGTGGTAAACGTTGTTGGCTTCCGCTGCTAATGTGGAGAATGTGTCTTGCTAATCTTGAGGTATCTCGACAAAAGATTTTTCTACAATAACTGTTACTCAGTCACTCAACCTCTCTTTTTCGAATCATATCGACTGTGGAAAGGAAAAAGGACGTAACCCACACATGATGTGTTTTGATGAATTTCGGTCATATGCAAATTATGAAATAAACACAGACTTCTAAACTGGTGTTTAATTGACATAATACAATATTAATTTAAGAAATTGTCTAAGAAAAACCTTTTTTTCAGTCTTTTTTTTTAAACTTAAAAGCAAAATTTAAATACTAATTTGGCATT
Source organism: Himalopsyche tibetana (assembly GCA_030503985.1). Lineage (NCBI taxonomy): Eukaryota > Metazoa > Arthropoda > Insecta > Trichoptera > Rhyacophilidae > Himalopsyche > Himalopsyche tibetana. Next base: position 1,433,480 of record JAPJYX010000006.1, read on the forward strand.
TGCAGCTTACATCCTTTTGATAGAACGTGTATCAAGTTGGATACGTTGTGATTAACGAAAAAAAGCTGCTTTGAAAAAACTGTGGGTTACGTCCTTTTTCCTTTCCGCAGTCGATATAGAATACGATACACAGTTACAAAGCAGAAATACAAACGTCAAAATAAAATAAGACGTACTATTATTTATTATTGTTAGAGTATATAAAAATAATTGTAGTATCCAATATGCCCCCCCAAATGGTTTGCACTCTAGGTTTTTGCTTATTTCGCCTGTATGGTGGCATCGGCCCTGAAGATGCAGATGAGTGATGCAAATAATCTATTCTCAATACTATGTGATATGTTTTCACTACAGGCAGTAGCCGATTTGTAATCGTATAAACTGTTGATTTTTAATTTAAAATGTAATTTTTACCATCGCAAAGGTTACCAGCGCCTGGTTATTTTTGGTATTAATACAAGGTTGTTGGTAGACAGGTAAATAAATATGAACCGGTATTAAAGTGTGTATACAGTGAAAAAAAAATGACTCGACGATCTCTGATCCTCGACCCTTGGCAGCAGCGTGGTATCCGCTAACGGCTACGCTTTCCTGCTGTACAACAAGACGCAGGTTCAAAGCTGAGCTGGATATTATTTATCAAAAATAAAACGAAGACGTGCGACAGTAAATTATTTACAAAGGTCAAGAGCATTAAAAAATAATATTTTAAAAATATATGTTATGGATACGCTAAATCAACCACTGTGAAATGTTGATTTCCCCTGACATAACATAATTAAAATTTGTCCTATTCGATTGCACTTTCTATTGTATATAATCTTAATGCAACAGTAACTTTTCAACTTACAAATAGATACATTTGATTGCTTCAACTTCAGTTCAAATCAACGTTCAAATCGAACAGTCGTCGACTTAGTAGAGACCTCTTGATACTCACGTCCTTATTATTTTGATTATAAGATAATTGATTTATTAAAGTGTAAAAAATTATGTTATTCGAATAAAAGTTGACCAAACATTTAAATAGTGTTTCAGTAAAAATTAATCCGTAACATAAATTATAAATACAATTTAAAAAATGTCAATGCATTATCAACATGTGTTATGATCAACGTTCCCCCTAAGCTGCGCGCGTGCGCAGCCGCGCAGCAGTTGACAAGTCCCCGCGCACTCATTCCGGGTTGGCGCGCACTACTAGACAGTTGCTTAATTGATATTTGATCGGTCCGCGCAGCCTCCGCGCAGCCTCCACGCAGCTTCCGCGCATCTAAGCCTTCGGCTTAGAGGGAACATTGGTTATGATAATATAGTGAACGTATGATTCTGTACACGGATTCTCCGCACAAGAAAACTCCGCAAACTGATAAGTAATATGTACAATATTCAACAAACACTAAACTCCCCATTTACACGGAAAATACGTTCCACGCGATACCGTGTAAAAAAATACTAAAATTAAAAATAATATAGTGGATGGTTTTCTTGTGTAAAAATCAATTTAGGATATCAAAAAATAAAATTCATTATTGCTTAGTGTACCTTAATTTTATTTAAAAAATACTTAAAATAAAATTGGAAGGTAACAAAAATTATTCACTATCGATATGAGACAATAGACGAACCCGTTAACGCACATTTGGTACGAAATCTCTTTTATCACTTTGGTACTGAGTAGTAAGTCCATGCGAGAGATGTAGACAATTAAAAATTACTGCTACGTATTGTTATCATTTTTTTTGCACCGTGTTATTTCGAAATCGTCTAAAAAAACGTGTAAAAAGAGTGTTCAGTGTATTGTATTATCAAACGTATAATTTTCCTCATGCCCCAATGGTATTGCCGCCCCGACAAACCTAACTTAACCTAACCTAACCTCACACAGGGATTGAATATATTATAAGATTGTTATATGATTTTATTGATCATTTCTAAAATGCCAAATTATGTTTCAATAATAATTCAATGAATAGTATTGTTTAACTAGTGACTGTTAGTGAAAATTTGTTTTCAATACTTGAAATATATCGCCAGTATAGTGGCAAAAATAAAAAAACCTTATTTTTAGATAATCGTCATTTTCGATAATCATAAACTCTGCATCTAAGACAGTTTCAGTATACATACACAGTAGTACGTAATAAATTGCATATTGTTACATATTTTTTTGAGATTAAGCGAGCCCCTTGTTAACGTATTGACAGCTTACCGCTGCCTCAATGCACGATATTTTTGCTGGGTACGCCAGAGAAGTAGCTCGTTATAAAAGTGAATAAATGTATGAAGAAAACCATAAACTAAAATTGTCAATAAATATTTCCTCATTACATCCGAGATCTCGCTTTTTCCACGATCGTAATAACCGAGATTAATACTGTATTTGGTTCTTTCATAATAATAAATAAATTTATTATTTTAGATATATTTAGTGCGTATTTCTCGCGACTGATTGTCCACAGTGCATATGTGTGTGTGATGTGACCTTTAATAATCTTTGGCCTCTGACCTATGTATTATATGTTGGGCAGATTTTGTACGTGAGGTCACTTTGTAGGCTCACATGACAATGTGCACGCCACTTGACAAGAACAATATCACAAAGTCTTAACGATTGAATTCAATAATATGATCACCCTTTAGACTCTTTAGAGCGTGTTCTACGAATTTTTGGTAGTGAAAAAATGACGTTCAATATATGGCCGTATCGGCTGGAACTAGAGATTCCAACTATTCGTTATTTTCAACTATTCGGATATTGAATAGTAAAACTGATCCAACTGAACAATCCGGATATATCCGGATAGTTTCAGTAAGTATAAAAATAACAAAACATTACTACATATGAGGAGCAAACATTCAAAAAGTGTTTTGTCACACAAATACAAAGCTTGGAAAATGATGATTTAAGTGTTGCAAAAGTGACGGTTTGTATGAATGTGTCAACTTTATGATTTCATTTTAATATGAAAAAAAACCTTTTTGAACACTAATTTTGATTTCCATTCATAGGTTTTATTATGGGCTATCAGAATTGATATAAAACGCCATTTTTCAAAATTTGTGACAAAACACTTTTTGAATGTTTGCTCCTCATATATAAATTTATATACTAAAATAATACATTAAAAACAAGTTCATTTGTAATATAAGTCATTCATTCAGATTTTAAAAATAAGAGAGCTTTAAATGTATCATATTTTAAATTTGATCTTAATTAAGTTTTAATTTTTCCTGCTGTTGAAAATACTCGTTCCGTTGCTGTTGACGTTGGTTTTATTGTTAGAAGTGTAAACAACACGTCCAGCTTTTCGGTCCTTTTCTTAAATTGATCTAAGTATTTAAAATCTTTTTTCAGATTATTTGTATTGTCATTTGTATTATCGTCAGTTTCCGCGAGAGATAAAATAGAATTACGCATTTCATGTTGCAAGTTGCATTTATTATCTTTTCTCATAAAATGAGTCCATACTTCCGAGCGTCTTGACATGGCTAAAATTTTATACAAAATTATTAAAATTTTAATATGTAGACAGTGGTCTCGATTGCTTGGTTTTCAGTGATAAATTGTAGAAATCGCACGCAAATGTCGATGTTTCACGGTCAACTGATCCTGACTAAATCCTTTCCCACTTTTGTAATGCCTTAGATAACGACAATACACATTTCAATACTATTCCATCATATTAAAATATTGAAAATGTGCAGCTGCATTAGATTACTGCAACGGCATTTCTTCAATGAATGAAATTTCGGCATTAAAGGTTTTTTTGCGTCGAGTCCGAGCTGATTTGTCAAACTTATAAGTATTAAGATAACAAGATAAGATATTCATAATACCCGAGTTTGGGGAAGGTAATAAAAAACACTACTCCTAAGTAATGGTTTCTCCCAGTTAGTAAATACGTATTCATATCATCTTTCGTCGATTTTGTAAAATATTTCATTAAAAATTATAACGAATACTATCCGGATATTTCCCCAAATATCCGGATATCGAATAGTTAAAAACGGCCGGATATATCCGGATATCCGAATTGGAATCCCTAGATGGAACTCAACCCAACAAATAGTTTAAAAAAAAACCATAAATATATCGACCCCTCTTACGTAAACTTCAAAATTGTCACAATACAGAAAAGTAGTTTAACCACTCGAATACCAAGCGGACACAGGTTTCCGGAACATATGCAAGCGAACACGGATGTCCAAGACATTTAAAAAATCAAATACTTGGTATTCTAATAGAATATAAGCAATATTTTGATGAATATGTGTAGTGCCATCTATACTGAGTCAATATAGGTTTTTAAAATATCGGGTTCGAGTGTATATTAGGCAAAATTATTTTTCTCAAAAACACGCAGTATCTCTAAGAAATGTTCATGATGTATTTGCGCGGTATTCAAGCGGTTAATATTATGACATGACGTAATTTAATATTAGGATTTCTAGTAAACTAATTATACATTCATATTTTTTTTCATTAGAAGTTTAGCCTCAGACGTGGTATTGATTAGTTAGAGTTAATTGAAAGCTGATGATAATACACATATATATAATAATAAACACACACCAAAAACCTTGTTGCTGTTTGAACTCCCGGGGGTCGGGCTATGTCAAAAGTCATCTTGGGATTACTTCGAGTTTGTACTCGGTACAAACAAACTGACAAACATGTTTCAGATATCATCTATCTGTATTCAAAGTGTCCCAACTTCGATGTTAATTTTTAGGTGAAGTACGTATGACTAGAATGTATTGATTTGTGATGAGTGTTCAATTTAATTTCGCGACGTAGAAAATATATTTATTATAATATCTTCACATCTGTTCTAAGTGTAAGCTTAGTATGTACTGAATATTTTCGATATATTCGGCGGTAACTTTTTGTACATTTATTTTTAATATAAAATCAAATTTGATTACTGTGCTATTGTACTGAGTGTTACAACTTATGTTGTAAAGTGTTTCGTTTATTTGAAAATCTTTTTCAGACATAAGACTATCGGAACTTATTTCAACAATAGTTATCATAATTGAACGATGTTTGTTATGCGACAAACAAAGAGATTTCAAAATAATTTAATATTTGTAAGTGATATTAATATAAAACGGTTTCTATTAAGGTTAATATCGACTGTGGAAAGGAAAAAGGTCGTAACCCTCAATTTTTTGAAACAGAATTTCAGAAACAATTTTTTCGATAATCACAATGTATACAACTTGACACACATTCTATCAAAAGGATGGAAGCTGAAAATGCCGAATAAGTATCTTAATTTAGCTTTTAAGTTTGAAAAAGATGACCTTGTAAAAAATTAAAACCAAGAAAAAAGACTGAAATAAAGGTTTTTCCGAGACAATTTTTAAAATTAATATTAGGTTATGCCAATTAAACACCAGTTTAGAAGTATCCGTGCACTTCAAGGTTGTGTATAATTCATAATTTCCATATGTCACAAAATACATCAAAACACGTTTTAGCGCCTCCTGTAAAATTTGATATGTGTGGGTTACGTACTTTTTCCTTTCCACAGTCGATATGCAAGTGCAATGAAATCCATCCTTACACTTGAACGCCTGATGTTGCCGAAAAGAAAAACCCTGGTCATTAGCGACTAAACTTGTATGAATGTACAAAATATGAGCTTTGTACATTCATACAACTTGTATGAATGTACAAGTTAGCTGATGAAAGCGTATACCGAAATATCTATCAACTATGTATAAAATAATGTTTGTAGATTGATTGATTGTAGAACTTAAATACTTTTTTATTTTTTTTCATTTTATCACAATGGAGTTTTTCCAAGTTCTTCTTTAGTTATATCCGCGTTTAGATTATTTTACTAGTAATTAATTTTGATTAATTAATCAAAAACTATAATTTAGAGCAGTCATTTTCTGAACAGATAATTCTTTACGTCTTTACGAACGTATAGTGTGGGTGAATCAGTTGGCGAACACGTGTGTATGTACAACACATTGTGTACAATATAATATAGATTCACATATTATAGATCCAGTGGTGTGAGATACATACCAAGGCTATTATTAGCCAGAGTACACATGCCGGTCTCATAACCGAGTGGTTGATGTGTTTCTCCGCTAGGTCGTGAGATCAAGGGTTTGAGACTTCGAATAGAAATTTAAAAATAACTATTTTATAATCGGTTTATGAATTAATAAAAAAATAAAAAGGATAATTTCGAAAGCTAACCACTGCTCTGTAATACTTCGTCGGAACCGTGGTGCAGTGGTCAACGTCGTTGACTCCCGCGACGGATCTCATGAGTTCAAGTCCCAGCATGAAAAGCACTTTTTAAAAATTGATATCTGTTCGAAAGCATGGGAGCCTGTGATGTTTCAAAAAATCCCTCCTAGGGTTAATTAAATCCTGATACCTCAGTGTGTCGTTTCTCGGCCTGGACCTCGGTGGCCTCGTCGGGGGTCACATAATGTTCCAAGAAGGCCACAGAGAAAATATCAGTTTAGGGGATCCACATCAGCTTTTTGGGGGGCCACGGTTACCCTAAATACAATAAAGTAATATATTTTGTATTCAACATTGAAATAACACGAGATTGAATTCATTAAAAACCTTTAATTAATAATTTAAATGCCCTACATCAGCGATTTTCAACCTGGGAGGCGAGAACTATTGCAAAGGGAGGCGCGAAGAGTCCAAAATATTTATTTACTCTTTAAAACGTGTCTTTATTACTATATGAAATAAAGGATGGGGAGGCGTGAAGATATTTTTTTCTTCAAAGGGAGGAGCAGTAGCATAAAGGTTGGAAACCATTGCCCTACATGAAAACAAGTAATAAGAAATTTTACTACGGCACATCTCTGGCAAAAATTTGAACACCAATAAAATACCGAAAGAAGCCCTAGCTTATTGTAAAAATATGTGATTCAAAAGGAGGCCTCACGATTAAAAAGGTTGAGAAGCTATGCCTTCGTTGTTAGTGTACTTAATTATTATATTTTTGTTGAAAGTGCCCCGTGATTCTAACCCTAATCCCCCCTCCCCTTCCGCATTATTACACAATTTAAATGAAAATCAATCCATGTTATTTTATTTAACTATAAATTTATTGAAAGCAATTTGTAGAAAAAAATATTTCAATATTCGCGTAGCGTTAAACAAAATATTTTTGAATAGTGACATTATTTACAAAATTCATCTATGCACGTTTCATGATCTGACAGTACCTAGAATATTGTAAAACAAGTTCATCTGTCCTCTTCTGTGCGCCAGTATTCAAACGAGTGCGTGTATACTTTCTATGGCCCGGAGAGGGACAGCAATAGTGACTTGGCATCAACTGTCACAGGTCGCAGGTCGAGTGTCGCGGGTGGCGGCCCTGACCCTGTGACATGACTTTAGAATACAGAACCGCACTGTAAAATGAACAAACCTCAAAAGAGTGTTTTATTTTTTTAAATATAATTCCTTTCTACTAATTATTGACAGTGAACATCTTTAAAGTAAGTTTAAACTAAACAAACAATATTTACACGTATTTATATATATTTGCGATTTGATTGAGCAAACATATAAATCAGAGGTGGGAAACCTTTTCTTCTCTAAAGGCCGCATTCATTTTTCTGATTCAACATAAGGCCGCAGTAAACACGGACTAGGGAATCTTTGGCCGGAAACAGGAATTTACGGTCAGAATATCTCAGGAATTTACGAGTTTAAATAAATTTACAGAAATACAAAATTGCCCAGAAGGCCGCACCAGAGTAGTCAAAAGGCCGCAGGTTCTCCACGCCTGATCTAGATAGTTGTGTTGTGTTGTTAAAAAAGCAAATATTTTTTTATATGATAATTTTAAATCAGTGTTTTAACTTTTATTACGTGCAAATAATACATTTTATAACCAACATTCACGATCAGGGACGTCCCTAGAGCATAGGCGAGTAGGCAGTTGCCTAGAGACGGCAAGTCCTAGGGAGCGGCAAATTATCACATTTTTTTAATGACTAAATATTTTTAACACGAATTTGATTCAGATTAAATATGATGCCGCAATGTTTATGATTAACAAAATACCAAATCGAGATTCAGTACTTATATTATTTAAATGCATTTAAAATTTACATTATTTTTATGATGTGTAATGAAGGTAATAGTTATTTTTCATACTTATTGAACAATAATGTGGGCTTTTGGATCATATTTATTTGAGATGATCTTTGTCAATAAGGTACATACTATGAATCACATGAAAGCAAAACGTAATAAGTGACAAAAGATTTGTTTGAGTATGTGTAAGTGAGTAGAGGATTCAAACTTCTATATGTGTATACTTATTCCTAGAATAGTGGGAAGGAATGAAAGAAAATGGGCGCTATTTTTGGGGTCAGCCTAGGGGCGGCACATAGCCTAGAGACGTCACTGTTCATGATATACAATATTGGTTTCGGGGAGTTATGGTTGATGACAAGGAAGAAACTACAAAACAATGTTTTTGAGGAAAATGCAGAAATAAGACATATTCAACGGCAAAAAATACAATTATGAGATTAAAGGTGTGACTTTATGTATATATAAATCCTTTAATATGTATTTTTCTTTATAATTATATTATAATGTATTATTAATTTAAAAATAAATATATGTGTTTTGAAAGTTGTGAACAAACAAGGCAACCATAGATTGGTAAAGTTATGATAACAATGTTGACATAATAACAAAAGTCACTATGATACATAATATTTAATTTGATTATTACGCACGCATTAATTTGATTTATAACACAAATGTCAACAGAAACCGCAATGATAACAAAAATGCTAAATATCAAAATTTTAGTAAAGGAATTAATCAAAATATTATTTTTAAAATAAGTTGATCTTTTTAGAAAATATGGAATGAGCAACAAAATGTGTGGTTTTGTTTTTCTATATAATAAATGCTCTTTTAGTAAAAAAAAAATACGTTATCTGATATCCGCAAATAAACTAAAATTTATTTTAAGTAAGATTTTATTTAAATAAAAAAAGGTTTTTAAAAATGTATTTTTTTAAACCATGTCCGCTCCCAGTGTGGAGCATATGGACTCCTAATGGAGTTTATCTCAACATAAGTGTTTCTACGAGAACTGCTTGTTACTCAGTTGCTCAACCTCTCTTTTTCCAAAGAGAGTAGGGATAGAAGGATAGGGTTAGGACAGGATTAGTGGTAAGCTAATCGCTCTCGATACGCCCCGTTCATAGGATAGGATGGGTGAGAGGGGGGAATTCAAGATATCACATGCCTTTGAACAGAAATTCATAAATCTATTGAAAAATCAATTTATAAAACTGTTTGTACCGGGATTTGAAACCGGGCCCTCCGTAGCCGAAGCCAACAACGTTGACCACTCGACCACACAGGCAGCTTTTTTATTTATTATTTATTATTTTCAAAATATTTGGAGACATGTATTTTTATATTATTATAAAAGATCCATTTTGATGTAACATATTTTATACAGCTTGTTCTATATGCCAAATGGTTGGGGCCTTATGTGTTAAGTCGTCAAAAAATTTGAACGATTTTTTTTCTTTCAATATTGAATTCATTTAAAAAAAATCTAGTTAATTGAATAGCGATATGAATGTTAATATTATTTCTTTTTCATCACCCATCCAACCTAAAGTGGTACATATACATTCAAATAAGTTAATTAAAAGTAGTTCTTTCTAGCGTCTAAACCAGGCTTGGGGAACCTGCGGCCTTCTGGCTAATTCTGTAATTCTGTAAATGTAAATTTTACTATTTTTTACCACTATTTCCCCCCCAATATAATGATGGATTCTATCAATTAAACGAATGCCAATTCAATCAATACTTTCTAAATTGAATATTTTTAAAATCTAACGCGTCACAATGAAAACTATGTAATGAAAAATTGAGGATTGTAACTGCCTAATATTATACCGAAAAAAATATCTAATTCGCCTCTGTCTTTTTGTGTTATTCTCGTGCCTCGTCCTCCGCCTCTGGTTGCTCGGGTCAGTCAGAGAATATTCTTCGCCAAAGTAATATCTTGAATGTTTTAATTAATAAAGCTAAATTATACAAACAAATTTATTAAATAACTGTAAGTTGTGCTAAATAAATAAATAGTGAGTTTTTGTAAGCAAAAGTGAAAATTTTGAATAATATTCAAATCTGAATCAAAACATAAAGTAATAAGGAAATAACAAATAAACGGTTTATTGAGTACAAATTCCGTATTTAAAATCAAAGATTATATGCGTATAAACTAAAAACGAAACTTAACATCTTTGCTGAACATACATTTTATTACATTCGATGGATTCGGTAGTAACTTTGTGAATGTTAATTTTAAACATTAAATTAAATTTGATAAATTTATTATCTTGAGGCATCCTTTGCGGATTTGCGGCGGTGGACCTGGCTTAGACACGTGTTAAGGATGCCTCAAGTGAGCCTGAACCCTGCCTGTCTCTTCTTCCAACCGGGTGGATCCCGGCGTCGTGGAAGGCCACTGATGACCATCCACAGGATGTACTCAGCGGAGTTACGGGACGCTGGGATGACCTGGGAGGAAGCAAGGAGACTGGCTGGGGATAGAGAATCATGGAGGAACTTCGTGGTGACCATATGCTCCGTATAGGGAGCGGATATGGACTTAATTTATTATTCCACTTGTTGTGTTACAAAATATGACACGTGTTACGCATCATTCAGAAGCATCGTCATCGCAAGGTTTATGGGTTAACTAAATCTTATTCTAATGTTTACTGGATGTAGAGAACGGGTATGTTTGTTCGTAAACTTTGATAGTACTAATTAAAAACTATGTACTTACACTAATGTAATTTTAAAGGAAATAAATTCAACAATGTTGATCTGCCTTTCTTTTTCTAAATACTCCAAGCTACTCTTATTATTATAGTGCCATCTATACTGACTTAATATTATTCCTCTAAAGAATACGCGGTATCTGGGACACATTAATGATTTATTTGCAAGGTATTAAAACGGTTAAGTGTTGGTTGCATGAATTGTATTTTTTTTTAAATATTTCAGAGACCATCCACAGTGCTTGAAGTGAATCGATGTGTTATATTAACAAAATAACATTTTATGGGTTTGGTTTTAGTGAACTACGAGTGAAATTAAAATGAAAAGTGAAATGAAAACTGATAATGGTAATAAAATTGATATGTAATTTTTTTTTATCTTTAATGTTCATTGTAAGTCGGTTAATGCTCTTAATTGAATTCAAGAACAGGAGCGCTCGATAATTTTATATATATTTAAAAAAGGTTAATTTTGAGTGATATATTTGCAAACAGTTCTCGTGGGACATGGGTGTCCAACCGGTAGATCGCGATCGACTGGTCGATCCCAAAGCAAAATTTGGTCGATCCCGAAAGCTTCCGTGACTTTCGAAAAAATATATAATTTAAATATAAAATATACAAAAATACTCAAATTGAATTATTTTGTAATCACATACCTATCAATTGATATGTATTTCGCATTTGAAATAATCATTTCTATGTTTGAAAAAGGAAAAAACCCTACTAAATAAAGTTTCTTAGAAGAATCATGTTAGAAGTCGATCGCGAGAAAAATTAATATTGAAAAGTCGATCACAGGGCAAAAAAGGTTGGACACCCTTGTCACAGGACAACTTGCGTTGAGATGATTCGTTGAGAATCCAATTAGGTATAATTATTATAGAACACTTGAACTTATATTGTTATATTTCATGAAATAATATTCAAACATAACATTTATACCATTCACTTATTTTAAATTCTTCATGTATTTATTGTCTATAATAAATATTTTAGAAAATTTTCAAATATTATTTCTTGATTGTGTGGCGTGCCCAAGCAGTAAAGAGAAAAGAAAAAATAATAATAAAAAAATCTTATTTACAAGCTTAAAAATTACAATTACAACAACAACAACGAAATTAAAAAAATAATACAACGGAATAAGTTAATAATTCAAAAATTATTTAATCAAAATTTTATATTTTATAATTTAATATTCTTTTAGAACATGAAAATCGTTCGCGTGCCATCCAAATTCTCAAACGTGCCACCTCGGGCACGCGTGCAATAGGTTCGCCATCCCTGCCCTAGTCGATAAAATAATCACTTTTCACTCACTTTTCACAAATGTGTGCGTACTGATGTCCTCTTCTACGAAATGTATTTGTTAGCGTATTTGAAAATTAGTTTGATAAAATATGTATACTACAAAAATTGGTTGTTAGCAAACTTGAACATTATTCCAAAAATTGAATATTTTACGAAATTTCTGCTACTACGAAAAATGGTTGTTAGCAAACTTAAACATTATTCTAAAATGTCAAAAATTTACGAAATTTTTGCTACTACGAAAAGTGGTTGTTAGCAAACTTAAACATTATTCCAAAAATTAAATAATTTACGACATTTCGGCTACTACGAAAAATGGTTGTTAGCAAACTTAAACATTATTCAAAAAATTAAATAATTTACGAAATTTCTGCTAACTATAAAAATAAAATAAAATAAATTAACCTAAAATAAAATTAAATACTATGCAACAAAAATCTCACGTTGCTGGGCAACGGGCTTACAGCTAGTAAGATTAATTCACTTTGAAATGATAAAGAGGTGATTATATAAGGAATGAAATAGCCAGTCCGCTACAATTCATTTCGAACCCTGTTTTATGTACAAATAAATAACTTTACTGTCAAAAACTTATTTGATGAGAGTGCTTAAAGTGTTCTATGTAATTCTGGTATAGAAAAAGCCTAGTTAGTAATGACAGACTATAAAGATAAGATATCTGCCAAAGATACTTAAGATTAGCTACACCGTCACCCAAGCTGTTATATTTATGTATTTAAATGATTGCGTGGAGAGACTCGAGAGCAATTTCCCAAAACTTGTTTTTGATCAAAAACCTTTATTTTTTGGAATCAAATCGCTCTCCATGTGACGCCTAAATTTCACAAGATGATTGCGGGATGTTCGTTTTGAATATGACCGCGATAAGCGAAATTCTACGTTCAACGTGGGATTTAAAAGATGAAATAATATATGAAGACTTTCAAAACCTAGCTAAAGGCCATTATTGATTTTTTTTTAAATTTTGATGCCAACTTGTACTCTATTTCAATATTTTAACAATCAAAGGTTTCAAAACCTCTCTACATACAGAGAAAACGCATTTAAAAAAACGTGTTTAGTGGCAAAGCGAATTCAAATCCAAAAAGCCCACAGCAGTTTTCTGCAATTTTGGTTTTTGGAGTTAAGTAGGTTTTGAGTCAAAGGCGCTCATATCGACTGTGGAAAGGAAAAAGGACGTAACCCACACATATCAAATTTTACAGGGGGCGCTAAAAACGTGTTTTGATGATTTTGTGACATATGCAAATTACGAATTAAACACAACCTTGAAGTGCATGGAGACTTCTAAACAAGTGTTTAATTGACATAATCTAATATTAATTAAAGAATTTCTCTAGGAAAACCCATTATTTCAGTCTTTTTTCTTAGTTTTAATTTTTTACAAGGTCATCTTTTCCAAACATAAAAGCTAAATTTAGATACTAATTCGGCATTTTCAGCTTCCATCCTTTTGATAGAATGTGTGTCAAGTTGTATACATTGTGATTATCGAAAAAAACCTGTTTTGGAAAATTGAGGGTTACGTCCTTTTTCCTTTCCACAGTCGATATGTATACTTAAAGTAAAATATATTTTTTAATCCATGTCCACTCCCAATGTGGTGAGTATGGCCTCTAAAATGATGTTTTTTCTAAGAGAGCTTTTTTCCCCTATGACAAGACTAGAAGTCGTCGGATCCGTGGCATAACGGCCAACGTCATTTCTTTTGAGACGGATATTAAGAGTTTGAGTCCTAGTACAGTATTTTTAAAAATCGATTTCTGTTCAAAGGCATAATGTGTTTGTAATGTCTAAAAACACCCTCTCACCTTACCAAATCTTAACGTGGCAGGGCTCACGCCCTAAAAGCGATTAGTGTTTTACTTATATAACTTAACTTTGTGTTGCAAAAAATAACCTAGACTACCCAACATGCCCTTAAAATTTTAAAATTTGGCAATAACCGTCAAATAATCTGATACAACTCCCACGCATTACGATGGTTCCTGGCACGCGTAAACGGCCAAATCAAAGCCAATTCCAGATTTTTAAATGACGTAGTCGTAATTAGGGTATCCAATCCCGGAGCCTTTTTCCGATCCCGGGATTGGGATTAGCTCAACGAGTAATTTGAAACATGGATTTGGTATACTTTTTCCCTGGATTATTTATTTATTGTTAAAAATTAATACAGTACATGACATAACAGCTGACGCCAATTCGCCATGCACTTGAAAAATATAATAAGACAAAATATAAAATAAAAATACACAGTACATCAAATTCAACATAAAAAATCAAGAAATACAAAAGAAAAAATTATCAAACAGTTCACAAATACCATCACCAAAAATGTCCACTTCTCTAGGCAATGCGTTGATTAGTCGAACGGCCCTTGGAACTGGTGACTCATACCTCCTAAGCGAGGTATAAGTCATCGAGGTATTATCTCCGAATGTTGTTTTTTTTTTAGCTCACCGAGGAATTTCATCATTTTTCGGGATTTGCTCAATATTTCTCAATCGCGACCATGTCAGTCCCAGGATTTCGGGATCAGAAAATCGGACGGGATCCCGGGATTGGATACCCTAGTCGCAATGGAACTGTAATGTATTCAAAAAATAAAATCCTCATTTTTACTAGTTCCCAATTGTATTCAATAAGATAATGACCAGACAAGCATTATCAATGCTCGTCATGAGTGAACCTGGTCCTGATATTATAAAATAAATGTGGGAATTAGTACAAATGAGTATTTTGTTTTTTGAATATAAGCCTTTCTTCCAAGTATTGAAAGTGAAGACACTAAAAGTAATTATTAAATAACCAACATTGACATTTTTTTTTGTTCTTTTTGCAGCGTTCGGAAAGACATCTGGAAGAAGACTAAGATCTGCGCAGGATGATTTAGGTATGTTTTATTTTTAATAATATTTAATATTTTTATTTTGTCTTATTCACTTAAATATTTTAAACACTATTAGTACCATATAAAGTTTGTCTCGTTTGATATTAAAAATGTAAAATAATTTCCGCATTAGAAAATTACTGTATAATGCCATTATGCAATAGATAAGTCCAACAAGAAGCGAAGTTTAGATATAAAATTTCCGTTAAAAGTTTTACGCTAGTTTTATCTTTACTACTCGAAGATGCTGAAAGCCGTAAATTTTAAATGGTTTACTAAGCCCACAGTCAGGGCCGGCGCCACCATACAGGCGAAATAGGCAACCGCCTAGGGCGCAAACCATTAGGGGGCGCATAAGTGGAGTGTTAAAACTATTTATAAAATTTATAATAATAAATAATAGTACATTTTAATTTATTTTAATGTTTGTATTTGTTTGTTGTAATTATGTATCTTTTTTCATATGAAATTTGAGAAAGATAGGTTAAACTAAGTAACAAACAATTCACATATAAAAACTTCCGTTGAGATACTTTCGTTAGGAGGCCATATGCTCCACATTGGGAGCGGACATGGATGTATAAAAAAAAATCTAACTATTACAAATTGTTTATTTTTTATTATTTTGAAAAAAAATGGAATTACTTGTTCATAAGGGGGCGCGTCGATAATCTTTGCCTAGGGCGCCAAATAGCCTCGCGTCGGCACTGCCCACAGTACAAATGAGTATTTTTTTTTATACAAAACCTTTCCACCTTAGTATTGTCAGTGAACACCATAAAAGTGATCTACAATAATTGAGGGACTATCATAACTAACATTCTTCAAAAAATGTGGCAGAAAAAATCGCTCAAAACCACAGGGGCATATTTTTTCCTAACTATATTTTTTTTTATAAATTACCATGAATATTTATTTACCGCGTGTAAAAAATAACCGATTTCTTAAGATACGAAATATATTATTACACCATGAAAAATACTATACTATACTATGTTTATATTCAGTGATGTATTTAGTTTTTTTTAGCATACTTATATTAAAAATATTTTTATATATAGAGTTTTGATTCAAAGTCATTCAAGTATAAAATCATTGTACTATTGTAAAATAATATTTTTACATTTATAAAACATTCAAACCTGATCTAAAGTTATTTACAACTTCATTTTTTCTTTCAAACCAAGAAAAAAAATATAAAAAACATTGTCGTTAAGCAAAACTTAATTAAGTATGCCCTGCATATTTTTGATACTGCTTCAATCTCAACGGTTTAGTTTCAATTTTTGTAGAAATGATTTATAGAATTGTACCAAATGATCAAATCAATATGATAAAGAGATTGTAAGTCATAACCATTGATCCACGAAAACTGGATAAGGCAAGTTCCCACAGATGAATGTATATAGTCGATTTATTATTGTTAATAATCTTTTATCTGAACTGAAAGCAGGAAGAGAGGTTTAGTATTTTTTTTTATAAGATTGCTTTTCGAATGCCTTGATGCATGTCGTTCGGTAAAGTGAAAGAAATTGGATCGTTTAATTTTATTGTATATTTATTTAAACTTGGTTTAATATAATAAAAATAATAAAACATTTTTAGTACTTTTTCCACATAAAATTTATTAGATCAGGACCGGTTTCGCTCATGATGAGCATTGTCAACTGATAAGAAAAACAATAAAACAGTGATATTTATACAAAAGTTGAGTGATAAAAACAAGGTTTGACAAACAATTGGTATTACAACCTAGCAAAAGAATTGAAGCAAAATACAAGGAAAATAAACTATAAATAAAAAGTTGAAGACCACTTAGCAATGAAAACTATTACAACTTTGTTTATTAGATTAAATATGGCTGACTCAGTGTCAGTACAAAGAATATTTGATAAAATTACTGTTTTAAGCGATGGAAGCTATTTTGAAAATTAATAGATTATTTTAAAATGCATTATGTTCCTAAAAAACTTTTCGTAAAAAGATACTGATATTACATTTAAATTCTTCTGTGAAAGATAAGCTTTTTCCTTAAAAAATATATTCAATAAATTATTATTTCGAACCCGTGCAAAAAAGGATTTGGTGTACTAATTTACATATTTTTTTAAATTGCTAATTATTTAGAAATACATGATGTATTTAAAATTGAAATCTTAATGCGACCTTTGTCTTTGTAAAACTAACACCAATTCTTTAAAAATTGCCATAATTTTTTTAGTAATATGCTGCAAAATCAGTAAGCTTATTTCTATGAACGAATTTATTCTGCATCGTCCACGAAAAAGATTGCTCACATTTATTTAATTCAATAATTTACTTTAAAATAAATATTCTATATTTTTCAATATATAATAAAATATTCAATT
Source organism: Himalopsyche tibetana (assembly GCA_030503985.1). Classification (NCBI taxonomy): domain Eukaryota; kingdom Metazoa; phylum Arthropoda; class Insecta; order Trichoptera; family Rhyacophilidae; genus Himalopsyche; species Himalopsyche tibetana. Next base: position 1,450,904 of record JAPJYX010000006.1, read on the forward strand.
AGATCAGGGGAGGGCAAACTTTTCGGATGTAGCAAATTCTGGAATTCAAAATGAACGGCGAGCCCCAAGTAAAATACCATTTTTATATGCACACTATTTGTTATCATGAAAATCTAATGAGAGGAATGGAACTGATGTAACTTGTCTTTTAACATTCAGGTGCTAATTTTGTAATTGAGATTCTTAAAACTGCTTGTAAATGTTCATCGGTGATGTTTAATCGTATTTATTTTTTATTGAGGTTCACGATTGAAAATTTTTGTTCATATATATAGGTTGAACAAAAAATAACGATTATTACATTTATTTTCAATCTTTTTTTAAAAATGCGTAAAAAGATAAAAACGTAAATCTTTTTCAAAAATATAATATTGCCGCATGCGGCCCGCGGGTCTCAGTTTGCCCGTGCCTGAATTAGATGAAACTTTTGATTAGGTTAACATACATATGTTATCTAAAGTTTAAAGTTGTGAATTATTTGTTTGCTCGGGTCATTACTCATAATTAGGTTCGGGTCACCGAACTCTCATTTAATTCATGCAATACTAATTTCTTTTCAATAAAAATTTGTATGATAGATTAGTAAGCTAAAAAAAACGCCTCTGATAGGTCATGAAAGGAAGATCTAATTTGGGATTGGCTCGGTCGGTAGCGAGAGAGCAGCTGGTTTTGGGACACCGAGGTCACCGTTCACTAGGGCCTGTCGGTTAAAAAAAACCAGTTTTGAAAACCCGGTTTTTAAGCAAAACTCACGACTTTTGAAATCTGGTTTTTTCAACGTTTTTCAACAAAATAACTGTATACAGTAAAACTCCCATTTACACTACAGTCGGGACAGTGTTATTCGGTGTAGTGTTATCTCATACAAAATTAAGGATTTGATTTTTTCCGCAAATAATATGTACGAACTATTTAGTTACTAAGTGATAAAATGCAAAGCGCGCCAAAATCCAACACATAGACAGTCGCCCGGCTATACGCGTATAGCCTGGAACGTGTTGAATACACAGACGCTAGCCAACATTTGACTGTATGCGTCGCACAGGCGACCGTCTCGTAACAACGACAATGGAATGCGACAGTGCGATTGGGGGATTTGCGGTGAATATTTCAAGCAAGCGCATGATTCGGGGTAGTGTAATTGGGGTTCCACTGTATTTTTTTTACTATACTTCAATTAAAAATTTTAGTATTTTTAATTAAAACTGCCTTGGTTATAATTGAAATCGAATTAAACATGTATGTTAGTTTAATCTTTGCTTTTCTATAAATTGAATTCGCATTGCGTAATTCGTATTATTTCAATACAAATAATATCAAGCATATATTTATTAAAATCTACAACTATACCTCAATAAAGGCAACGCAAATATTATGCATTTTTTTCTAGGATCACTTTGTACCCTGTCGCTCCTCGATCTTATTTTCGATATTTCGTTACTTTAGTGTCAGAGGACCATAGTAGTGTGTGGTGGCTTATTAAAAAAATATATTTTTGAAGTGTATTATGTCTCGGGTACACTTCTCAAGTACAGGCTTAGTATTTATAACTACTCCACCGCCGAATAAAAACACTGCGTATATTTTTTGTAATTTTTTATATCTGTAGCATTGTTTTCAATCAACGAAGTTTAATGGAATTCATGAAGATTATGCTAAATTGATATTCGAAAACCGGATTTTTCAAAAGTCGGTTATTGTATAAGCCCTGCCGTTCACGTCCTGCGGGCAGAATTGCAAAAAAAAACATATATATCATGCATGCATACCAGAGCGTATTACACATAATAACATAATAAAACAAACTTTCCCACGAATATGTGAGCATGCTATAGTTATATACTACGATATAACATCATCATCATCAGCCAAAATGAACATTGAATAACAGTCATCGAAATCAGCTATCGCCGACATTTCTGATATCGCAGACCACTTACAATTATGAATCCCATGGACAAGTAACAGTAATAATAATAAAAAAATATTATGAAGTGGTACAAAATAAAAACGATTGTTTAATTATAACGAAAGTTTAATATTTGTTGTGGATGTTTGAAAAACCTTTATGGATTTCTGGCCACGGTGAAGGTACTGTACAAACTCCGCTGATCACCAGTTGGCGACCGCTGAACTAACCAAAATATTATAATTGCCATAGCTGCTCCCAAAATGGAGCATATGGACTCCTAGTGCAGTTTGTCTCAATAGAATTGTTTCAACGAGACTGCTTTGTTACTCAGTTGTTTAACTTATCTGATTTTCAAAAATATAGTAGGGGTAAAAGAATAATTGTAGGAAAGCACTAGTAGTTAGCTAATCGCTCTCGCTACACCTTATTTTTAGGATATGATGAGTTAGGGAAGGGGTTTTAGGGCACTACATAGATACATTCATGCATTCGAACAGAAATCCATTAATGTATTGAACAATCAATTTATAAAAACGGTCCGTACCGGGATTTGAACCCGTGACCTCCGTTACCGAATCCAACCACGTTCACTACTCGACCAGCAGCTGCCTCTCTAAATAATATAATAGGATTATAACTCAATTTGCGCAGCGAATAGCACTGAGATCATCTCGCAAGCAGTGTGTTCACAAAACAGTGAAACGAATTAATAAATAAATGCGCTAAATTCATTTCAACGTTTTGTTTATGTTCAAATTTTATTTTATGTAATATATAAAAGAAAAAAAACAACGGAATGTATTTAGTTATATACAGATTGTCAAATAGTTACTTACAAAATCTCCTTCTCTTTTTAATAATTATATTTTGAAGGTATGCTCCCATAATTGACGAGCTCAAAAAACAAACGGTCCATGCCCAAAAGAAGTGTTTTGGGTAAATTCAATTTTAAGTAACTCCAATCAAACAACATAATTTTTCTACGTTCAAAAATCAAGTGCTTTTTCCCTTTGCATTTTTTTGTATTTTAAATCAACATTCGTAAAATTTTATTTTTATTTGCTGTTAAAACTTTTGATATTTTTCATGGAAACCATTGGCTGTTTGTCCTTATCTTATATACATATGTCATAATACAGAAAATATTCAGGTCGCTATCGACTGTGGAAAGGAAAAAGAACGTCACCCACACATATACAATTTTACAGGAGACACAAAAACGTTTTTTGACGATTTTAGGCTAAAAGCAGATTTTAGATAAACTAGTTTTTTATTGACTTAGCCTAATATTGATTTAATAAATTGATCAAAAAATCCTTTTTTGATCCTTTTTCCTGGTTGCAATTTTAACAAGCCTTTCTTTTTTCAATGTCAAAATGTAAATTTAGATATTAATTCGGCATTTTCAGCTTCCATCCTTTTGATAGAACGTGTGTCAAGTTGTATACATTGTGATTATCGAAAAAAAGCCTTTTTGGAAAACTGAGGGTTACGTCCTTTTACCTTCCCACAGTCGATATAATTACTTTGAACTAAGTGTCGAATGCAGCTTTATCACATTTGTTTACACATTTCTTAAAGCAGCTTTATCACATTTTTTAAAACAAGTTGATCGGTGGCCACTCCGTCTTCCGTGACGGATCTTACTGATTCGATTCCCAGTACGAACAGATTTTTCTTCAATAGATTTATGTTCGAATGCATGGGTGTTTGTAATATCTAAAAAAAACCCTTCCACCCTTCCAATCCTAAAATTTACGGGAAAAGCGAGGGTAATTATTAACCCATTTGTCCTCTCTTGGCCCTGACCTTCTAACCTCACTCTCTTCGAAAAAAAAGAGGCTGAGCAACTGATTAACAAACAGTTTTCGTAAAAAACATTTATAAAAATTACTCCATTAGGAAGCAATGTGCTCTACATTGGCAAAAAAAACTTTATTAAAAAGCTTGACAAGAAGTGAAAAAAAAGCACTGTAAAAAGCTTTATACAACGTTCCCTCTATTTGTATATTGTATGTGCGGACCATCCACTGCTTTGTACAGTAAATTTTCAGCAAAAACAAAAAGTGTACGCATGTATAAAGGGAGGTACTTAATGTCGTTTGATAAATTCATTAGTTATATCTGTAAGATTGCATGGTTCTTTATTGCATAAGGGTCCAGTAAGTCAACCCATTATTTGGATATTTTTTTTGGTAGAACAAACTTCTTTTTACAATATGTCTGTGCCCGGCCTGTGCGGGATATGTAAAAATGTGTGCTGCCACGTTTTGGAACACATTAGCAGGAACATTGGCTATATATATTGAAGATTTTTGGTTGTAACTATTTAAAATTGCCAAGTTTTGAGAGATAAGTCAAGCTTGTCAATCAAACAAAAATGACCAGAGTCACAAAGGTAATTTACTAAGCAACATAAACAATGGTTCTCGGGCTTGTACAGCACGTGATGTAAATGGATAGTTGACTTATGTTATTTTTCCACTTATGAAATGGTAATAGTTGAATTAAAAAAAGCGAAAAATGAGGGCGGTTAAATCCCTAGTATCTGGACAGAAGTTGTTCAGCGAAATCTGGTTGAAAATCAGTCGCGAATTATTATCGATCACGTGTGAATTTTTAAGTATTATTATTTTATTCCTTAGGTGTGTGATTATTGAGTTATGTCGCATAGCGAAAAACACCTGCAACTTATCGGTGTGGAATTGCGAGACATGTCACGAGACCGCTGATAGTACCTATGCAAGTATAGTTAACGTCATTAGCCGTAGGGTTTTTATTCCGTGTCGGGTAACCTTTAACCGGACGCGGCGTGTCAAGATGCAATGCAAAATGTTCCTCGATGCATCTGTCATTACTTGATGCCAGTGGCTTAGGGTGATATAAAAATAAGGGGAGCTTGTATCGTTAATTAATGAATTAAATGTAAAAAAGCAAACCTTTCTCCCAAGTATAAATACAATTAATATTAACCACTTGAATTCCAAGCGGACACCGGTCTCCGGAACATATGCAAGCGATCATGGATGTCCAAGACATTTAAAAAATCAAATACTTGGTATTCTAATACAATATAAGCAATATTTTGATGAATATGTGCAGTGCTAGAGATGTACCATTGAAACTTGACTGCGGCAGAACTCAGAACTAAAATTGTCGCCCTAGGACGTGATGACTATGGCAACGTTAATGATGCGATGGTGGCGCCCTCGCGGGCAGTCATGTTACGCTGGTACATCTATATCTATACTGAGTCAATATAGGTTTTTAAAATATCAAATTCTAGTGTATATTAGGCAAAATTATTCTTCTCAAAAAACGCAGTATCTCTGGGACATATTAATGACTTATTTGCGCAGTATTCAAGCGGTTAATAACAAAATTATTCCTCTGGTTGTGAAATAAATTGTACACGTGTTTCGCTTGTTTGAGAAGCACCTTTCGACAATCTATCATAAGATCTATCTATAGCTTCTTCTTTTTTTTGGCCATGTTCGCTCCCTATGTGAAGCATATGGCCGCCACGCGGCACCTCCATGTTTCCCTGTCTCCCGCCAATAGCTTTGCTTCCTCCCATGACATGCCAGCATCCCTCAGTTCCGCCGAGTACATCGTATGGATAGTATCCGACGGACGTCCGGGACGCCGGAATCCCACCGGTCAATCCTATTTATAAGGCAAAGACGTCGACCGCGTAGCCATTCCAAGTCGCCCACTTGACGCTTTGAGACATGAATTGAGTGTGTCTTTTATTATCAATTAATATTGTATAAAAATTACTTTGTGCTTTCAATTACTACACTTTTTATGACTACTAAGCAAATACGGTGTTAGTAGACCACTACCGCTAATTATAGTATTAAGTAAGTACGGGTCTGTGATCAACGTCGTTGGCTTCATTTATGGATGCCACGGGTTTTAGTACGTGAGATCTCTAAAAATTCCTTCATCAATTCTAAAAATGAATGATGCGTAGTGCGAATGATAATTTAACCATTAGTTCTGTCTTAGCTCTATCCTTATATATCTACTCTCTTAGCAAAAAGAGAGCTTCAGCAACTTAAAGTAAAAATCAGTTATTGTAGAAAAACTTTTTTTGAGATACCTCTTTTCAGAAGCCATATTCTGGTGTGGAAGATTTATGTTAGAAAGAATCGGTTTACGGAGTTTTCTCGTCCGGATAATTCGTGCACGGAAGAATCACCAAACCGGTGGGCATTATTTAATGTACAAAGAGTAATTAATATGAAAGATAAAGACAATTTCTATAGTGCATTAATTAAGTTTTTTTAAGCCGTTCCCAATGTGGAACATATGGACTCCTAATGGAGTTTATCTCAACAGAAGTGTTTCTACGAGAACTTCTTGTTACTCAGTTGCTCAACCTCTGTTTTTCCAAAGAGAGTAGGGATAGAAGGATAGGGCTAAGACAGGATTAGTGGTAAGCTAATCGCTCTCGATACGCCCCGTTCATAGAGGGGGGAATCCAAGACATCACATACATCCATGCCTTTGAACAGAAATTCATAAATCGATTGAAAAATCAATTTATAAAACTGTCCGTGCCAGGATTTGAACCCAAGCCCTCCGTAGCCAAAGCCAACAACGTTGACCCCTCGACCACACAGGCGGCAATTTAACTAAGTAGTGCGGCTTTTTTAAAAATACTGATTTATAAAATAAAAAAAATAAGTCCATATAATTAACACTCCTTGCTGAAACTAAAGTACACGTCATTGATTCATGCATTAATCCTCATTCCTCAATACAGTCTTTATAAAACGGACTGTAGGCTGCAGCATCAGCGTGGGCAGACCAGACCCTGAAGCGAAAATAACTCCATACTCCTTGCCCTGACTATGATGTCAGTATTCCGAAGGGATATCCAATCTCAGTGTTCATGAGCCATTAGAGGTTTTGATAATTCGGTACTATTATCTTCCTCAGTCGCTTCTCGAACCTTCCGCTTTCATAATAAAACCCTAAAAGTCCTCAGGGATATAAGTTTTATGTAATGTCTGTATAATCATAAATTTTACTACCATAGTACAGTGGAAAAGCGCGTGTGTTTTCATTATTTTCAATATTTCCATTTAATCCATAGAAACTATTGTGTGAATTGTGTTACTAGCCATGTATGCAGTCATGTTCAACCGCCTGTGGTCGAGTGATGAACACTGTTGGTTTCAGTTACGGATGTCACATGTTCAAATCCAAGGACGGACAATTTTTTTAAATTGATTTTTCAATCGTTTTATGAATTTATGTATAAAGCAAGGGTGTGTATGATGTCTAAAATTTCCATACTAAAATAAAGAGCAATTGGCTAATCATTCATCCTGCCTTTTAGTAAAAAAAAATAGAGGTTGAGCAACTCAGTAACAAGCAGTTCTAATATAAACACTTCTGTTGAGATAAACCTCATTATGAGTTTATATGTTCCACATTGGGAGCGAACATTGTTAAAAAAGTGATGTCTATGAGTACAAAATTTTGTATTTAATACCATGGTCATTTTAAAAAAATTCAAGCTCACACTCTCTCAATGTCTGCGCAGTGTTAAGATGTGTTTTACAGACATACTGATAAATCTAAACATACAATTATTAGAGAAATTCCAGGAAATAATCTTATTAATAACCAAAACGATATCAATATATTTCCTCTTTTTATACTAATAGTTCTCTTAACTACATCTTATTAATATACGATAATTAAAAATATATTATAAATCTATTACGCTGGGTCCATGGCGCAGTGGTTAACGTTGCTGGCTTCCGTGATGTATCTTACAGGCTTGTATTTACCAAGAGCATATGTTGCCCATCGATATACGATTTCTGCTCGAAGGTATGAGCGTTTGTGATGTCTAAAAATTAAATTGACGAAGCGTTAAGAGAGCGACTGGCTAACCACAAGTCTTGTCCTACCCCCTTGTCCTTCTATCCATACTTTCCACGAAAGAGAGAGACTGAGCTGAGTGAAAACATTTTTCGTAGAAAAACTTCCATTGAGACACCTTCATTAAGATACTATATGATCAACATTGGGAGTGGACATGGATTAAAAAAAATATCAATCGAAAATATTTTTGATTTGAAGAAAAATCAAAATTACGTGATTAATTGCACTCATAACGCAATGGGGGGAACCTGCAGCCTTTTGGCCACTCTGATTTTGACGGAATATTGACAAAAAATTATACGCAAGTGTTCGTAAAAAGAGCGTCATCAACCCATTATATGTTCGACAGTCGAAAAAAAAAGAGGGGGGGGGGGGGTGTCAACGTTTTATTTACTGCGGCCTTATGTTGAATCAGATAAATGAATGTGGCTTTTATAAATGAAACGTTTCCCCACCCCTGCACTAACCAAACTGAATGTGCAAAATATGTGAGTTATTATTGTAGTCGTTTTTTAGGTGAGTTTGGTATATAAATAGTTTAATTAATCCTGATTGATGTGCAAATTGCTGCCAATAATATTATATTGACTGTGGAAAGGAAAAGGGACGTAACCCTTACATACACCTTTACAGGAGGCGCAAAAAACGTGTTTCGATGATTTTGGGCCATATGCAAATTATGAATTATACACAACCTTGAAGTGCATGGAGACTTAAAAACTGGTGTTTAATTGACATAATCTAGTATTCATGAAAGAAATTGTCTAAAAAAAATCTTTATTTCAGTCTTTTTTCTTGATTTTAACTTTTTACAAGGTCATCTTTTTCAAACTTAAATGCTAAATTTAGATACTAATTAGGCATTTACAGCTTGCATCCTTTTGATAGAACGTGTATCAAGCTTGATAAATTGTGACTATCGAAAAAAAACTGTGGGTGACGTCCTTTTTCCTTTCCAAGGTCGATATATTACTTGTGGAGTAACACAAATATTTTTTTATGTCATGCTTTTTTTCAACCATGTATTCCCACGATGGGATGCATGTGGACGCCTAAAAGACTATCGCAGCAGAAATTAATGGAATTTAGTTTCTTAAATTGTGTAATTATGGTTATTATTGATAACATCTGTTATTATGTTTATGTGAATAGTTCAAATATTTAATTTAATTTAATAAATCAATGCGCTAATCGGCTTCGAGATGAAGAAATCATTTCGCATGTTAAACATCAGTTAATCATTGTACCATAAAGTAACATTTGGCAGGTTTGTTCGTGATGATGTGATTCACAGGTTGTTTGCAAATATCTATGTATTGTTGATAGATACCAACATGGCGGCTTTGATCATATACATGGAACCTCCTATTATGCAGACAAATATTTAAAGTTATACATAAAATATATTATCATATTATAATTAGGTACTTGTTAATTTGCACGGTTGGCCACTGCAATACAACGTGAAATAGCTGTATTTCAAACATGCGCGTGCGTAATTTGTGCAAAGTGATTTGTCATTCAAATTTAAAATACATTTGAATTGGCTGGTTATATAATAACAAAATATAATTAATCGAAGTACTTGTTAATTAGAACGAATACAAAACGGTTTCGATTCATACATATAACCTACAGATTCTAAATAATATAATTTAATATGCTATGATAATCTTCGCCATCCTGCATTTCATTTTCAATAAATAATAATTCACGCTGTAAGCCAAAAAACAAAAACTATCGTAGTGCTAAGGAAGTGTGTCCAAAATAAGCGTGAAAAGTGTACAAAGGAACTTGGGATCAAACACGCCCAAATCCAATTGAGAAAGTAATGAGATGTCTTTGTAATATTATAGTATTGATTCAAAAGAACAGATTTTTTTAAATCCATGTCCGCTCCCAATGTGAAGATTTTTTATTTTTTTTAACCATGTCCGCTCCCAATGTGGAGCATATGGACTCATAATGGAGTTTATCTCAAAAGATGTGTTTCTACGAGAACTACTTGTTACTCAGTTGCTCAAACTCTCTTTTTCCAAAGAGAGTAGGAATGGAAGGATAGGGCTAGGACAAGACTAGTGGTTAGCTAATCGCTCTCGATACGCCCCGTTCATAGGATAGGATGAGTGGGAGGGATATCAAAATATAATAATCAAAAATGTATATTTTTATATAAGAAAAGTGTGTTTTTCTTTATTCAGGAAAATGTAGATCTGGTAATTTTTTATTCCAAGCTTTATATACAACGCATTTGCACCAAAGCTATCCGTTTATTAATACAGCGACAAAAAATGCAACTTACTAATTAACAAGAACCTATTATAAAATAATTCGTCGGTATATCGACGTGGTCGAGTGGTCAACGCCGTTGGTTTCGATTGTGATGCTCACAATTCGTAGCAAGTACGATAAGCTAATCACTTGTCCTGTTTAGTCTCTTTTTTTAAGCAAAACGCCATTATTTAAACTATATTATACAATTCTAGTGAATTTAAATCTTTGGCTTTTTCTTAGCTTATCAATCCCGTATTAACCATTTGAATACCAAGCGGACACAGGTATCCGGAACATATGCAAGCGAACACGGATGTCTAAGACATTTAAAAAATCAAATACTTGGTATTCTAATAGAATATAAGCAATATTTTTATGAATATGTGTAGAGCTATCTATACTGAGTCAATATAAGTTTTTAAAATATCGAATACGAGCGTATATTACGCAAAATTAATTTTATCATAAACACGCAGTATCTCTGGGACATATTAACGATTTATTTGCGCGGCATTCAAACGGTTAATTCTACATTTTGCGGACGCTTTATAATTAGGGGTCAAAGATTGAAAAACCGCCGTGGGGACTTGTGGAAATTGAGTTTATTGCCCGATGGAAAATCACGTCTTAATGTGTGGGCAATTTACACCAGTTACCATATTAAATTTGCACGTGTCACATATCGTATTTTCTTGGAGTAATGTGAAATTGTTACGATAACTACTTATGGGGAATTAAGCTGAAACAGCTTTACCTAACGATTATTGAATACAAGAACTACGTGGCTACCTTTATATTAGTTTTTTTAAACTATATATAATGTCACTTATAATTTAAACATGAAAGATTAAATACAATTAACTATGCCTATAACTTTTTATGCAAGAAAGCAGGGGTGGGCTGAAGGGGGCTCGCGCGAGCCCCTTGTTAAATTTTACCAAAGCCAGCGAGCCCCTTGTAAGTAAAAAATATTCTCAATCAACAGAAATTGCTGTAAATAGTTTACATGTATGTATAATGAAACAAAAGACTGTTGCATTTGAATTTTTTTCACAAAATACTTTATTTCGGATGCAGACATTATGAGTTTTTTTTGTTTACATAATAAAAGCATAGTAAGTAACATTCAACTGATTTCATAATTTGCGAATAATCTTATAACAGTGATAAAAAAATCTATCCTTTGTCTGAAACACCACGAATACTCTCAGGTTAACCGAGCCCCTTGTTAACATTTTGGCAGTCCACCGCTACAAGAAAGCGTCTTATATCAATAAGATAATAACATTTTCTAAAAATACTGTTGACGCCTGTGTGGTCGAGTGGTCAACGTCGTTGGCTTCGGCTACGGAGGTCACGGGCTCGAATCCCAGTACGGACAGTTCTATAAATTGATTTATGAATTTCTGTTCGAAAGCATGGATTTATTTGATGTCTTGAATTGTTATATTTTCAACAAAATCAAAAATCAAGTTCACCTGTACCCGTGGAAACCATCCAATCCACAAGCGCAATTAATTTTAACCCTATAAACTCTGAGCAATTTCAATTCAATTGGAGATTTTGGTGTGAATACTTGTGACGTGCATTATGTTTGAATTTTTTTTATGGACTACGTGTCTTCTCGTCACGAATTGTCAGTATTTTATAAGAAAAATCGTCTCTTCTGTGAATCTTCGTTCAAATATTATGTCCATGTAAATGCAAATTAATAACGGTCTAACTCAAGTAAGTTTGGAATCGCAAGTGGAATAGCAATGGTTTAAATTTAAAAAAATACATGTCAATGATTCTACGGCAAAGGCCAATTTTCAAAAGTTATTTTTACAGCAGCTTATTTAGTAATTGTGTGATTTCTATCCTGAAAAGCCAGTGGTAGTGTTTTCTAAGCAGGCAATCGGTTTTGCGATTATGTGACGATTGCGTAACAAAATTAATGTGAAACTACCGTGTCAATAGAAGGTAAGGCAAGTGGATGTTGAAACGAAAGAGTTGACCTCCACTGGGTCCAGTTCGCCTTTGCTCCTGTTTTTTGCTCTCGTATGAGAAAAGCGACCAATAAACAATTATTGTAGTTTAACCCAGCTGTGATGAGTTATACAATTAAAAAATCGTTTATTGTTGTGTTTCTTTATTATTTTTTAGTTTTGTACGCTTCTAATGTAAAGCATACAGAGTTTATCGCAGGAGAATTGGTTCTGTAAATACTGCTTTTCACTTAGTTTTTTTAAGAGAGTTCTGATAGATGGACTGGGTTATTGGTTAACTAATCGCTCTCTCCACGCTTAATTTTTTGAATAGGGTGAGATTTTTTTAATACATCACAGAAATTCATAAATCGATTAAAAAAACGCATATCAGCTTAAATTGACAGCAAAATATTTTTTGAATTTATATACAATATTTAGTTATAGTAAATTATTATTTATCTATAATGAAAGCTTTTATTCATGTTCGTTTGAAAGTAATTGAATACGCATTAAATATTTGTTTGATAGGAACCAAATATTTAAATGGTATAATTTAGTGAATACATTGATTGATTTAAAAATAAGTAATGCATTGATGTTTTCTTGTTTATAATGTAGATTATAAGATGATGAGAAAGTCTTTTCTTCTTTCAGACAGTTCATCACAGATCAGATTCACAGTTCTTTTTTGGTTGCATGCGGTCTTTTGATTTGATAAAAATATTCACTTTGATCAAAAAATTAGCGTAATCAAAAGCGTTTGGAAAAAGAACGTAATCAACCCTTTATATGTTCGACAGTCCAAAAAAGGGAGGCGGCGTCAACGTTTTTATTACTGTGACCTTATGTTGAATCAGATAAATGAATGTGGCCTTTTGAAATAAAAAGGTTTCCCACCTCTGCACCAGTTACTATATTTTAACGTAACATTGCTTCATTATAAAAACAATTTAATTTACACGTACAGTCGTCACGACAGAAGTATTCGGATACAACGATTTTAATAAATGAACTTGCTCACTTGAGAAAAATTGCATGGATAAGTGTCATCATCAGTGGTGTAGTGGAGCCAGGTCGGCGATCTGACACCTAAAAACGAGCCAGAGCGCCACCCTGCCACTTTTTTTTAATGTAACTTAATTTTCAAGTGTATTTTTTTTATTTTTATTGATTTAATTGTTAAAAATTGTGGTTTTTAAACTTCGGACGGACATAAAAAAAAGGAAGAATTCAATGACCGATCTGATGTAAATTTATTTATCACGACATCGTAATATGTTATTATGTAATGGTCAAAATTTAACAAAAAAAACTCTCAAAATATAAAACTAAGGAACAATGAAAACAAACGTGTTCGAATAAGCGATAAAAAGTATTTACGATTTTATACGGAAGCGTAATTGCGTGAGCTAAAGTCATATGTCAATGTTGGGGAAGCCGACTAGGACAGAGGGCAACTTCGGCATTTGGCTTTTATTCAAGTAGCCTCCGTCTTGTGGCACCTGTTAGCCTGCAGGGCAAACCACTGGAATGACTCGACACTCGACCGCCTCGGTCCTCTGACGGGAGGTAAAGAGTTCAACTTGATCAAATTTTTGGACATGGCTTTTTTTACAATACCATTACGTTAACCTGCATCAAGTTTTGGAAGAATTGAGTAACAGCTTTATTTCTTTAAAATACATTTCTAGATCATGAAAGCTAATTGGAAAACTATGACTTATGTGAAGGTATATTTTTTTCGACTGAATTTGCTTGGTGGATTTTCAATATTCAATTTTAATCGTTCAAATTATATACATTCACACAAGTTTTCTCACTAACGACCCGGGTTTCGTCTTCCGGCATCCTCAAGCGTTCAAGCGCACATATGAACTTGAACTGACGTTTAGTAATTGAATGCATAGTGTTTACCGCAATGGCTTTAAGCTTAGTGAGTAAACATTTATTTTTTATATAAACACGATACATAAGTTCAAGTTCATCCTTGAACGCCCGAAGATACCAAAAGGCGAAACCCGCGTCGTTAGTGACAAAACTTGTGTGAGTGTACACAATTTGAACGATTCAAATCTATGTGAAGATAGTTAGTATTTATGAACATAGTATGTCCAGTTTTATGGCACCAGATATGGATTCAAATTCGAAACTTTTTTTTTATTATGTCCGAGCATATGGAGCGGTAACGGATTTTATTTTAACACAAGTTACTCTACGAAACTGTTTGGTACTCAATGACATTAAGCAATAAAAGATATGGCTTAGACAAGACTAGTGGATAATTATTAATGAAAGAAAGAAAGTAGATAATCCTTTAATCAATTTATACAACTTTTCGTATTGGGATTCGAACACATGAGCACTGTAACTGCAGCCTACGGAATATGACCACTCTGATATGTTAATCTCAAATAAACAATTTGTCAATATTAAATAAATTCATAGTTGATGGTGCATTTGTATAAATCAACATTTTTAAGTGACTTACTTCGATACTATTTTTTACAAATAATAACAGTTTAGCCCCCTATAGCGTAGATATTAAGACAACGTTATAAGAATACTATATTATAAGGGACTAGCCACCCATACAAAATTTGAGGTTAGACTCTTTCAATTGTATTTTGTGCATTGAACGAAATTGACAAATTAAACATTTTTCTATTTTCGTTTCGCCTGTCACAGAATACGTCTATCGCAGTCAATGGACAAACAGCTTCTGACAAATATTTTTTCAACATACATTTATAAAATATGTTAATAAAAACACAATAATCCTTTGTACTTCATTCCACTTTATTTAATATGTCGGGACCGGTTTCGCTCATTGCGAGCATTGTTAACTGATAAGAAATATAATTTAACAATGCTATTTATACAAAATTGAAAAGTTATACACAACAATTGACATTGAAAAGAAATTGCCAATTACATTTAAGTGATTTTAAAATAACACAAAATTAAAATGTTCAACACATCTAACATATAATTTAAAAGTCATCCCAGATTAATAAATTCAGAATGGCGATTGAAAGGAATTACAAACATAATTAAAATTTGGGAAATTTTTGACAAAGTGATAAAATGCTACATTAATAAAGTGAATATGCTTAATGATATGAATATGCTTAATGATAGTTTTATGTTTTCCCCGCTTCCAAGTAGTTGGTGTGTTCATAACTAAAACAAAATCCTGACATATTATATAAAGTGGAATGAAGTACAAAGGATTATTGTGTTTTTATTAATATAATGCCTTTCCACCAAGTATTGACAGTGAACACTCTAAAAGTGATATAAAATATGTGTTTATAATATGATATATTTATGAAAAATCCGATATGGTCTTGATAATTTATCGTTTTGTAAATAACTACGCTATACGGGGGACTACTGCATGCGCTGTATGAAACTACTCTATAAGGGGGACGCTATAGGGGGTTTTATGTAGATCTAATAAAACTATACACCGAATGATAGCAACAGGTAATATATTTTATTTTATCATATTTTTTTCAGTGGCAAAATACTTTTACCCCTATTAAGAAAACGCAAATAAAGATTTTATATGAAATTTTACATAATAAAATATAAAATTAAAATTTATACGACTAGCTAAAATCATTCTCTCAGGTTTGTTGGAAAGGTTTCAGTTGTATTAGTTGATATTTATACAATTTTCAATGAATTAAGTGGGTTTGTTATAATTATGGGGATTTTTTGAAAATATTTAGTCGGGTCGTTAGCGACAAAACTCATGGAAAAGTACAAAATTCAAACAATTCAAATTTGATATTGAAATTCCATCAAGCACCCTCAGTCGAAATACTTAATTAAAGTTAAATTATCATTAAGTTTGTATTTTTAGTAATGTAGCATTTCAGATAACATTGTTAAAATTTCCGAAATTGTATTTATGTTTGTAATAACCATTAGTCACCAATTTTCAACAAAAGTAATCATTTCAGTTAATACAGGATTGCTTTAGGTTTCAATAAATGATTCTGGCTCATCTTAATCTTTTTTTATAGACTTTATTATCAATATGTAATATGTTTTTATATTTTAATTAAATTTATTATGTATCTGTTGAATAGGCCTGGAACGGGAGCAATCTCAGCGGGTTTCAAGTTTGACCGCGCCGCGAAGCGGTCCAAGGAGCGTTATACAGCATGATTTAAAAACAATGCCCATATTATTTTTTGATGATTTACAATTGTCCCATTCTCTTGCTTGAAATTAAAACTGATTAATTTAATTAAAAACTTACTAGCTCTTGATTGTATTCATAAACACATTGTCGAGTTTAAAACTAAAAATAGTAACGAAAACAAAACGGATTCTGATATTTATTAAAAAAATGGAATTAGTTCATAAAAAATACTTCATTTTTTATGATCAAAACTTTTCCTACGCGAACGACTTGACGACAGGTGATAAAATTAAAATTTTGTCTAATTGAAAACATTTGTAATTTTTGGTTGCATAAGCACAAAAATTCTACTCAAATATTCCAAATAAATGTTTACTCGATCTACGAAAGTGTTTTGATAAAAAAATACTTTCCAATTGTGATTTTTTGATTACACTATAGATCAAAAAGTGGACTTACTCTATAACCCGCGCATATCTTTATGCAGCTGATAGGGGTCGAACTATTGATATACGCCATAATACCCAGTTATTGTAACTTGGTTTTAAGCAAGTGAAAGAAATCTACAAAAATATGTTTTGACATGAAATAATAAAACATGTTCTTTATTTTTCAAACATAATTGTTATCTTAGGAGCAATGTTCCCTCTAATATCCCGAAGGTTATGTGCACAAAATAAATTGGCTGTGCAACTTTAAAAGGAAATTAATAATTGTGTGTGCCACATAACGGTATTAAGACCTACTTAACGAAATGGTTAATTTTTATAATGACAATATTTAACAACATTATATAATGAAAATTAATTTATTCTGGTGGTGGTATAGATGGTGTAACTTTTGTGCGCTCTGTTCTAATGCATGTGCGCGTGCTCGGCGAGTTGTGTGCGCGCACACACGCCCACATCTTAGAGGGAACACTGCTTATGAGTATTGGTTGCTAGTTTCTATTCATATACAAATTCTCTCTTCTTGAAGACAGTAAAGGATATAAGGATGGAAATACGACAGGAATACTTTTGAATTAACTGCTTATTTTATAACTAGTCTATGGAGGCGGAGTTCTCAAGCTCAAATCCGCGTAAGAATTATTTCACCCATTGACTTTTTAATAGATTCAAGTAATCAAAAAGCACAAATTTCTGTGATGTTAATATTTAATTATATAAAACAAGTCCTATTGGTAACTATTAGTCGTTTACAACAGTGCTCCGCAACCTTTTTTCTCCCACGGCACACCAAATGTTTCTCCAGATTTCCGCTTCTCACTTCAAATATGCATATATGTATATATACATAAGGGTATATGCAAAAATAACATCTTTCTCAATTGTGTAATATATATTGCCACCTCAGTACTACAACTATGTAACATTGATTTGATCATTGTTCGAACAAATTATTTGATCTTTTCTTCGATAAAGTAATGCGCTGCGACACACTTAGCATCGCGCCACGGCACATTTAGCATCGCTCCACGGCACACTAGTGTGTCGCGGCACAGCGGTTGCGGAGCACTGGTCTACAAGATTGCGTGACTGAATTACAATTAGTTATTTTGATATGCTCCTGTAGAATTCCATATGCTCCATATTGGGAAAGGACATGATGGAAAAAAACAATTAAAATAAATAATTTCACATAAAATTTTAAATCTATCTCAGGAAAACTTAAAACAGTCTTCGGCCATTTTTAATATATAACTAGCTGGTTCCCGGCAAGCGTTGCAATGCCACTCAAAGAAAGAAATTGTTTGCATTTTAATTGTGTTCATTCAAGTGCATGTTTTATTTTTCTGTCCGTTTGACGTTTGCTGCCAATTTTCTATGATACGACACACGCGCCACCTTTTGTAAGTTAATTTTGCTATAACCTTCGCGCAAGTTCAAGCATACGTTGTCAAAATGAACTGTATGGCAGACATACAAACATTGATTTTTATATACATATATAACCTACTGTAAGTTAATTTGACTATGCCTATAACCTTACCGGAAGTGCAAGCAAAAAGTTTGTCAAAGTTTTATTGCATTCAGATGAGCGGTGTGGCAACGCATAAAGTACGAACAAACACACATTCATTTTTATATATTAGATTATTTTGATTAATATTCTTAATATTTTTAGGGTTATCAATATCTTATCATGAAATATCGTAAATTCTGATTCTACTCTGTCAAATTCAAGTAGGTATATCGAGTGTGTTCGCGTGTGCGTAGTGGTGTGTCGACATGATTGTATTGGTAAAGCGGTTACCCGTCCGCCTGACCGCTCGACTTTTGTACCTTTAACTCTTCAAGAGATCAACTGGCCCCCGGGTGCAATGGTTCAAATTAGTCACATGTCGTACTTAAGCAGTATATTTTTTATGTTCGATATGAGTAAAAAAAAGTGCTGACTTCTTTGCACATTAGTGAACATCACTATTCATTTTTATCGAATAAATTTTTAAGATTTCGACTGAAGGTGCTTGGTAGAATTTCAATATTAAATTGAATTTAAACAGTTAAAATTCATCCGTGCACTTAAAGGTCTGAAGGTCCCGAAAGGCAAAACCTGGGTCGTTAGAGACAAAACTTGTATGAATGTACATAACTTGAACGATTCAACTTTTAATAAATATATTATCAACTTATATAACTTGAATGAGGTGTTTGATGGTGCTTCTCGAAGATGAAACTCACGTGTCTACATTGCCAGTGAAAAAAATATGTAATATTTTGATGTAACCTGTTAAGGTTTGCGATTAAGAAGCTGTATCAGGTAAGCAGAAGCTAGCAGAAGATTATTTTGTACAGCAAAACGGTTTGCAACCTACATTAAAAAATGATTGTTTTTTAAAAAAGTTTCATAATGATAAAATAAGAAAAGTAATAATAAACATATTTAATTTCATCGATTAGTAATCTAGAAGTGTGGTCCATACAGGTTGTGAACGTGTTAATAATACTATGGAGAGCTTAATTCGTATTGACCCATGAATTTGAACGCTTGATGATACCGGAAAATGTCAAAACTTATGAAAGTGAACATAATTTGAAAGATCCGGACTGAAATTGAAGTTCTTTCAACTTAAATTAGTACTTAAACGCATTGTGAAAGTAAGATTGTCTGAGGATGCATCTGAAAGACGCGAAACACGTGTCACAATTTGTAACACAATACGTGGAATAATCTTGTATAAAAATGAATTGATATCAAAAACGTGGTCTTTTATACATTTTTTTAAATCTTTAAATTGCGAATAATAAATGCAGTTTAAAATATAGCACGTCATACTAATATCATCAATCAGAGTTGGTACGTTAATAATAAAAAATGATTATAGGTAGGAGAAGCGGTAGCTCCGGGCGGTTTCAACTCTCGTTACATAAATGTGATCCAGATTCCACATATATTGACTGTACTCTCCGACTTTGCCTCCGCTCGGACCGCCGCTAAAGTAAAGGATAAAATAATTGTACAGTGTACATAAGAAAAAGCAATCAAATTGCAATTAATACATCTAATTAGGTTTCTACCAGCAGTTGGGGGATAGTTTTCCTTTATTAACAAGCAGTTAAAAAAGTTAGTGTTCTGCTTAAAGATTAATTTAATTTTATCTTGTTTATAAATAATAAGCTAGTATCATAATTAGTTATATTTGTACTTAAACTATGATTTTGTGATATTTTACGGATTGTAAAATTAAATTATTTAACCGTATAGAATTTCGATAATTTGATATAGAAATTAAATTAAAAAAAAACACAACATTCCTTTGTACTACTTCCGCTTTGATAAAAGTGGAAGACTGTACAAAGGAATATTGTTTTTTTTTAATTTAATGCTTTTCCACCAAGTATGGACAGCGAACACCCTTAAAATGGAAATTAATGTCTTTATAAACCTAAAACTGTTTCTTAAAGTTGAATACTAATTAAATTAATTTAGATTTGTGCCTCATATTCAACGCTTGTATCTTGAAAGTGCTGCTTTACGGTTGCGAATCATGGCACCTTACGAAAGCGCAGAGTAACCGTATACTGTACTTCGAAAACAGATGCCTGCGACGAATGCTAGGGGTGAAATGGTCTGACTTTGTCAGGAATACGGAGATAAGAGAGCAGACTAACCAGTCTCTTATCACGTCCAAAATAAAGAAACGGCGGTGGACCTGGCTTGGACACGTGTTGAGGATGCCTGAAGAGAGCCTGAACCCTGCCTGTCTCTTCTTCCAGCCGGATGGATCCCAGCGTCGTGGAAGGCCACTGATGACTATCCACAGGATGTACTCGGCGGAGTTACGGGACGCTGGGATGACCTGGGAGGAGGCGAGTAGACTGGCTGGAGATAGAGAATTGTGGAGGAGCTTTGTGGTGACCATATGCTCCGTATAGGGAGCGGATATGGATTAAAAAAAAAAAAGATCTACAAATTGTACATAGTTTTCAGCAACTTTGTGAGTGGAGAATATATAATTGTTTCATTTTTCCATAACCGCTCCGAATGTAGAGCATATGGCCTCCTAATTGATGTATCTGATCAGATTTTCTTCTAGGATAACTGTTTGAATTTAGTTGTCTTTTTCAAAGAGAGTAGGGATAGAATGATTGGACTATGACAGAATTATTAGTTAGTTAATCACTCTAGAGAGTGTAGAGACACTCGTTTTAGGATAGGATGAGTGAGAGGGAATTCAACACATCAAATACATTCATACCTGCAGACAAACAACAATAAATCGATCGATAAAAAACTGACCGTTCTGGGACTCGAACCCGTGACCTCCGCATTCTGACTTCACACCATTGACACTCGACTACGAAGCCGGTATATTGACAACATTGCCTGCCTATACATTTTTTTTTGTCAAACTTGTATAATAAATACATCAACTAATTTGCTCCAGACCAAGAATTGGTATCGAAAAACATCTCTTTGTATAATTAACTCATTTTTGTCAATTTTTTCACTTACCAATTTTTACCATAAAGTTGACTATATATCGTAACAAAAAAGTTTCAAATGTTGTATTCAATAGATTCGTTTTTTTCCACGTCCGCTCCCAATGGAGTTTATCTCAACAGAAGTGTTTCTACGAAAACTGTTTGTTGCTCTGTTGCTCAACCTCTCTGTTTCCAAAGAGATTATGAATAGAAGGATAGTGCTAGGACAGGACTGGTTTGCTCATCACTCTCGATACGCCCCGTTCATAGGATAAGATGAGTGGGAGGGAAGAATTCAATACATCACATACATTCATACCTTCGAACAGAAGTTCATAAATCGATTGAATAATCGATCGATAAAACTGTACGTAATGGAATTCGAACATGTGACCTCCGTAACCGAAGCCAAAGATGTTAATCTCTCGAACACACGGACGAAAGATTCGTTTTACGACAATTTTATTAATTGTTGATTAACAAAATAAATTTTGTTGAAATGCATTTATGGTATACAATAACATTGTTTAATTTAAAAAGAAACTTTAAGCTCCCAGAGCTTTATTATGCGTTCACAACTCGAGATACGTTTGTTATTGTATACAGACACACCGATAGATATGTATTATTAGTTGACGGAGAGAGTTCGCGATAAAATCGTCGACCGCGGCCCTGGGTTTGTTATTCCGGCGCTGCCTTGACTGTCCACTATCGAACTTAATCATTGTATCACAATGTATTATTATTATTACTGTTACAGTTTAAGAAGAGAAAGCTTTTATTATGGCTGCCGTGGCCACAAAATTTCAGTATCTAATTACAGTTTTGAACATATGCTTAACAGGCATATATTTTATATAAAAAATAATTTAAATTTATTCAGCATTCAAATAAAGAGAGAGATATTTTTTTAAATAAATAAAAATATTTTTGGGTGAGAGTGTCTCAGGAGCAAACTCGATATCAAAATTGGGCTATTTTCTTATAGTCAATCGATCATGCGCAATATAGTCACTTGAGACAAAATATAATAAAAGTAATTTAAGATAAACTTAATAAAAAATGGAAGTCAATTAAGTAAACCTTTGGCTTTGTGTTTCTTGATATTATTGAAGCCATGGCAACTGAAAAATATTACAAATGTTAGACACCTTCCCCTCTCCTCTCATGAATTCAAGACCAATTTTTAAAAGTTCCATTTGATATTGAATACAATCTATAGAAAAAAATACTCCAGTCTCACAAACAGACGAATTGATGATTTATTCCATCATCAAAATATGCAATTATCATAGAAAATTTAAATTAACTTTGATTATTCCACGTATTGTGTTACTAACTTTGACACGTGTTTCGCATCTTTCAGAGGCATCTTCACATTTTACAGTTAGTAACACAATACGTGGAATAATCAAAGTTAATTTAAATTTTTTATTAAAATGAACTTCCACAAAGTTAACGCCGAAACCATCGAAAGTATGCAATTATCTTTCATCTTTCTCTAGAGTTTCAGCAGTTTTATGGAAATTATTTTTTGATATTAAAAATATACTTGATAACTTTTTATTCAACTGGTTGTGTAATTATGTGTGGTTAATGTTTGTATCTGCATACTACCTCTATCGTTAGATTTTTTCACAGCGTAAATAAGAAAGGTGGGATATAGCCCAGCAACTGGGAGCGGAGATATAAGAATAATCACAATATTTATTACTTTCGATGGATTTGACGGTAACTTTGTGGCAGTTCATTTAAATATAAAATAACGTATTGTACTACAAATTGTGACACGTGTTTCGCCTCTTTCAGATGCACACTCAGACAGACTGCCTCTGAAAGAGTAATTAGAATCTAGGTTATTTTATATTACAATGTTTATTACTAGTGTTGTAGGAAAAAACCATAAAAAGAACAAATATAACAACGGAAAGCTTCTTTTCCTATACAAAATCTTGCCTACTGATACGTAATTTGTTTAATAGCTTTATTAATTTCTATTTTTTAATAAAATTACTCATGTACATGTACAATATCTTTCAGTTTGATACCTGGTCCGCAGAGCCAACAATTTTTACAATCTGGGCCTTCACAAAAAAATTGCCGAACCCTGCGAAGGATTGAAATTGTACAATAAAAAAAACAAACATTTTTATTACAATTAAAATGTCAGATGTTGCGCCAAAAAAGTATTTTGAGTTTTATACGACATATTTTTTTTTGAAGCTTCGTGCTATGATATAAATACTTTATCGTATTTAGCATTCATATTTAAAAATTTCTTTTGTATTTTTCTTTAGTAAGCGTAAAGATATTTCTCGAATAACACCAATTAACACAATGAATGAAAAACCAAAGTTAACAATTTTAATTTAAAGGTGAGTAACAAAAATTCAATAGATTCAATTTTTTACCTGATTTAGATCTTTCGAATAAATTATTTTTGCAAGTTCCTCTTTACTTTATCCATTGCATTAACCTATGTTACTATTCTTTTATAAATAGTTAGAATTGATATGGTCTCTGAAAAAAACCTTTTTCAGAATCTTCTTGGCTGTCGATTTTGTTTAAGTATGTACACACACCAACTAATTGGAAGCGGGGGAAAAACAGGAAACTATCATTTACTTCACTTTATTAATGTAGCATTTTATCAAAAGCACTGTGTCAAAAATTTCCCAAATTTTAATTATGTTTGTAATTACTTTCATTCATCACTTGATATTTATTACTCTTGCATGAATTTTTAATTATATGTTAAATGTGTAAAGTATTTTAATTTTGTGTTTTTTTAGAATCACTTATAATGTAATTGGTAATTTCTTTTCAATGTCAATTTTTGTTTACACCTTTTCATTTTAAATTTATTTTTGTATAAATAGCATTGTTAAATTATATTTCTTATCAGTTGAAAATGCTCGCAATGAGAAAAACCGGTCCTGACCTATTAAATAAAGTGGAATAAATTACAAAGGAATATTGTGTTTTTATCAATGAGTAACAAAAAGTTACATTTTTTTAAAAACCGTTTTAAAAATTTACCGACTCTACTGTTACATGAATAAGAATATGTCTGTGTACGCAATAAGAAGGTGTATATTTAGTTTGCTGTTGTTGAAATAAATTGCTAATAGTTTTCGCTTCAAAATGCTTTGCACCTGTAAAAGCTCCAATTAAATTTCCGACGGTAAATTTTTCAGTCCTCGCCTGGGTCACGTACCGGGAGTGGTATAATTAGTGATGTACCTTTTATAACAATCATATATTATCCGGATCGTTAGTATACATGAGTAATAAAAGTATTATTGTCATATGCAGATTAAATAGATTCTTTTACAACTATGATCAGTCAAGTTTATGTAATGAACGAGCACGACACTATAAACATTTTTTTTTTTTAAATATTATCTATACATTATTGATTCAATTTGAATAGATCAAACTGTGTACCTTTTCTACGCGTTTTTTCACTAACGGTTCGAGATTCGTTTTTTGGCATCTTTAAGCGATCAAATGCACGGATGTAAAACTAACACTCGGTAAAAATAGTTGTATCGTGTATATATTATATATGAAAGTAAAATTTATTATTACTAAGTTAAAAGCTATAATTTTAAATAAGCTATAAATAAATAATTTTAAAATGTTATAATCAATCTTGCTTCATTACTTAAGCAAACTTTGCGATAGTAAGTCTGGAGATGCCTCTGAAAGAGGCGAAACACGTGTCACAGTTAGTAACACAATACGTGGAATAATCAAAGTTAATTTAAATTTTCTATATCAAGAGCTTTTCTCTATGTCAAAGATGAAAGAGAATTTTATAAAAAATAAATTACGTGGAATAATCAAAGTTAATATAAATTTTCTATTAAGTTAAAAGCTATTTAATGTTTAATTACACGTCATCACGTCGCCAGTGGAAAGGAAAAAGGACGTAACACAGTTTTTTCAAAACAGCTTTTTTTTAGATAATCACAATGTATCAAACTTGATACACATTCAATCAAAAAGATGTAAGCTGCAAATGCCGAATTAGTATCTAAATTTAGCTTCTAAGTTTGAAAAAAGATGAGCTTGTAAAAAATTAAACCAAGAAATAAGACTGAAAAAAATGTTTTTCCTGGAAATTTTCTTTAATTTATATTAGATTTTGTCAATTCAACACTAGTTTAGAAGTCTACATGCACTGTGTATATTTCATAATTTGCATATGGCCAAAAACATCAAAACACGTTTTTCGTGCCTTCTGTAAAATTTGCTGTGTCTGGGTTACGTCCGTTTTCCTTTCCAAGGCCGACATGTATAACGAAGATCTATTGAATTTGTTTATGTGATAACTTTCCCAATTAATTGAGTGTAATTAAAATCAATCAGTCTTGAAAAATCTTGCCATTTTTATCCTTTTGATATTGGTTAAATTTATTATTACAAATAATCAAATTTGAATAGGGATTGTAAATTACTTTTTTTACATTACATTCGTCGAAAATTGGATCTGCTGAAAAGACAGAATTAACCATTTTCATCAAAATGTTCTCATCACCCTTATCTCATGATTTTCATACGTACGAATTTGTACATGTTACAATAACAAAAATGCTATCAGGTCTTAAAAAACACGCAAGGCAAACAAAAATATGCAAAATAAAAATAACGTAAAGAAATATATATCTCAAACTGTTTTTGCAGGATATAACAACTGGCTCTGATATTTTGGCAGGACATCCCTGGGGTAACCACAAAGAAGTTGTGTTGAAAAACGAA
Organism: Himalopsyche tibetana; assembly: GCA_030503985.1. Taxonomy (NCBI): domain Eukaryota; kingdom Metazoa; phylum Arthropoda; class Insecta; order Trichoptera; family Rhyacophilidae; genus Himalopsyche; species Himalopsyche tibetana. Next base: position 1,476,809 of record JAPJYX010000006.1, read on the forward strand.
AAAATAAGGCTCTATCGGTGCGCATTAATCTTGCTTCGATAATTGTACGTTCGATTTGAACTTGCTTCTGGGCCGTATATCAAATTTACTGTAGAGAAGTGATGCCGAGTCACGACCGTGACCTCTGCGGGATTGAGACACATTGCCGCGACGATGGGGCTTTGAATTGGTTTTTTTAAACATAGTGCACGCCACATTTAGATCGATTTTGTTTACCGAATAATAAATAACAAAACAACGATAGTTTTTTAATTATCAAATTAATCAGAAGACAACCAGTACCATGAAAACAGGTTGATTTGGTACTCAAAAATATTGTTATATATTCAAAAAAAACACTCATTTATACTTTATTTTATTCGATGATTACCGATTTCAATCATGAAGTATTATTAACTTATAAAAAAAAAATTTAAGCCCGACCCAAGCTTTGACTTAAACTCACAATCCGATTTTAGAAAACACGAGAAAGATCTGCATACATTTATTTTTCCTTCTACAGATTTTTTTTGTTGAGGTGTCTACTATGGCTTGTCGGTTAAATTTGTGTCATTCGAAAACCGGTTTTTAAACTTGGTAACCGGTTGTGCCAAATTTTCCATAAACAAGTCTATAAACAAAAGGTCAGAAAATTTGGATCTTTTATTTGATGGTTTAAAGACCATATTACTCAGCGAAAGGGTATTTTCGATATCAAGAAATTTTGTTACAAAAGGATCAATGAACGCTTTGTGTTTTTTTGAAATCATATTTTCTGAAGAGTAGCACCAAATAATTTTCTTGTTGTGTATTATTATGTATTTAAATAAACAATATAAAAATAATTGAACTTTTTCTTGCCACTTTAATTGAATTATCTATTTTTTTATACAATATTGACATTCGAAGACCAGTTTTTTCAAATGTCGGTTTTTGTATAAGCCTTAGTGTCTACATTAGGAACCGTTATGCTCCATATTTCAAACGGATATATATGGTTGGCAAAAATACAAGTTAAAAGTTATTAAAATTGAATTCTTTTTGACTGAGTTAAAATTTAATTGTTTTCTTTCCTATTACAATTATGAACCTAACATCTGCTTGCAAACGGATGGAATATGATTTGATATCTGACGCATAAGACTTATATCATATATGCATTTGAAATCATTGCGAGATATCCGTGTGCATGGATGCATCCTTTGCATTAATAATGTGTAGGTGTTTCATGGTAATAATTTCACTCAGATTTAGTACGTGGATGACAGTTAGTTCTGAATAAAACATTTTCGATGACATATTAATCAGAGAGTGTACTGCAGTTTACGATATAATTCATCTAGCGCCTATGCAAAATGGCATGTCTCAAATCGAAAAATGCAACATAAACACGCAAGATGAATCATTTTAGTACAATTAAACTTTTCAATGTTTATTTGTCAAATATTTCTAAGGTTCTGTTCGAAGGACTGTTCTTAGGTATAGGAAAGGCACAGGGCCGGCGCCACCATACAGGCCAAATAGGCAACCGCCTAGGGCGCAAACCATTAGGGGCGCATAAATGGAGTATTCAAATTATTTTTATGTACTCTAACAAAAGATTTGTTTTATTTTGACATTTGTATTTGTTCGTTGCAATTATGTATCGCATTCTATATTATTCGAAAAATAGAGGTTGAGCGAGTTAGTAACAAACAGTTCACGTAGCAAAACTTCTGTTGAGATACCTCCATTAAGAGACCGTATACTTCACATTAGGAGCGGAGATGGATATATAAAAAATATTTCCATGATCCCAAGTTATTTTTTTCATTATTTAAAGGGGGCGCGCCAATAATAGTTGCCTAGGGCGCCAAATAACCTCGCGCCGACACTGGAAAGGCATTATATTATATAACAGTCGAACTCGGCTATTACGATCACGGAAATAGCGAAATCTCGGACGTTATAAGGAAACATTCGTTGACATTTTAGTTTATGATTTTCTCCATATAACGAGTTACTTCTCGAGCAAAAATACCGTAAGAAACTTTCTTAAAGCTGTTAATGTGTTGATTGTTTAAAAACAATATTTTCTACTACAATCAATACAATCCGACCGGGCAGTTAATTAGACTGATTCCAGCGACATAAGATTACGTTTATGACACTAGTACCTAATTGGTGTTTTCGCCGACAACATTGAAAAAGTATCAACGCAAATGGTTGAAATTGCGTGTAAAAAGACTTTTTGTGTTATGTGACCGCTCCCGATTCTTCATGCCTTCATGTGGTGGGGAGGTTTGTAAGCATTTAAAAATACCTATTTTGTGATACGTCGAGAAATGCTTATAACGAGAAAAGTCAGTCGGTCCCTCGTAATAACTAAGTTCGACAGTATATTATATTATATTGTTATACATATTGTTGTCACGAGCGGGGCCGACTCTGGTAAGTCAAAACAATGTATAATCAGTACATACAATGTGTTTTGTTCAATAGATGCGATTTACTACACGAAAATTTAATTTAAGTAAAATATACCCATGCAAGATTCATGGCACAGTAATTAGCGTCGTTGGCTTCCATGCCGTAGCTCCTGGATTCGACTTCCAACACGAACATCATATTAGCAAAACTTAATATGTAAATAACCTTTAAAATATTATAGAAGGATCACAATTGTTGAATTTATTTCTATTGACGTTTACCGTAAATAATGTTAGTAATTAATTTTTAATCTGACCCCTTTTGTAGTATTTTTTTAGTTTATTCGTTAATGCAATGTTATGTCTGATTATACTTCTCAAATAGGTAGAACACGTGTCAAATATTGTAACAAAACAAGTGGAATAACAAATTTATCAAATTAAATTTAGATTAAAGGAAAGTTTTCGTAGACCTCCAATATACTCAACACTTGGATCGAATATAGGTTTAAAAACATATTGCAAGTTACGAGTATAGCTTTTATGAACAATGATGTTAATAAATGTAGGATTTAGCCACCAGCCACAAAGCCTCTGAAATGTTAAACTATCTGTAAAGATTGTTTATTTAGCTTTAGCATGAACTGCGGCGTAAGCGGGGGTTGATTTTAAGATATAATCAATGTTTTTAAAGCGCGGTACGCTTTCACTAATATGGAAACAGACCAATAAGGACGCGCATTACCTGCAATCATACAACACTATCTCAAACTGTTCTTTTATTTCGTACGAAATCGGTTTTGTTTAGTATTAAATTTGAATCGTTCAAATTATGTACATTCACACATATTTCGTCACTAACGACCCGGTTTTCGCCTTTCGGCATCTTCAGGCGTGCACAGATAAACTTGAACTGACGCATCCGTGCACTTGAACGCCAGAAATCCGGGCCGTTAGTAAAAAGTTCTGTGTGAATGTACATAATTCGAATGATTCAAATTTAATATTGAAATTCCACCTAGCACCTTCAGTCAAAATCCTAAATTTGTTAAGTGGAAAGTGTTTAAGCCTACTGTGTTAGAAAATGATATTTTTTTTTCTCATTTTGATACTAAAAGTACGATAAACCATCTATACATCGTATATACATTGATTGTTAGCTATAACTTATGAAATATAAAATCATTAGTCAGAGGCGGGAAGCTATTTCATTCTGAAATTCTGCATTTTAAGAAACTTCCATTATTTATGCTCAAATATAGGTATGTAAATTTTTTAACTGCTTATTACTCAGTTGCTCAACTTCTATTTTTTGTACTATTAATATGATCCCGAAAACCCGGGATTTTGGGATTCAGAATAGCAAGAAAAAAAAGTTCGTTTAATCCCCTAAAAAAATATTTTTGCGCTGGAGCCACTGGGAGTAGTATGGTTTTGAAAGGATCGAGTTTAAAAACCCGTAAATTCCCAGGGTTTTAATGTCATCGATCTAAGGTTTTCTACCTAAGACCGAGATTATTTTAAAATATCTCAATTTCTAACATTTTACCAATGATTAATTGTGAATCTCAAAATAAAGACACAATTTTACGGTGAATGATGAATGATGAATCCCGGGGACGAAAACCTGATAATCCCGAAATCCTGGGATCACGAAAAGAGTCCAGGATTGGTTGACAGAGCTTCGGCGATGACAGGCATACCAGTAATTTTTTTTTTACCATGTCCGCTCCCAATGTGGAGCAATATATACTCCTAATGGAGTTTATCTCAACAGAATTTTTTCTATGAGAACTGCTTGTTACTCAGTTGCTCAACCTCTCTTTTTGAGAGTAAGAATAGAAGGAAAGGGCTAGGACAGGACTAGTGGTTAGCTAATCACTCTCGATACGCCCTTTTTATAAGATAAGACGGGTGAGAGGGAGGAATTCAAGACATCACATACCACCATGCCTTTGAACAGAAAATCATAAATCGATTGAAAAATCAATTTATGAAACTGCCCGTACTAGGATTCAAGCCCGCGACCTCCGTAGCGGTAGCCAACGACGTTGACCATTCGACCACACAGGCGGCACATTGTTAGCAATATTTTAATTTACGACCGTATAGGAGTTTTTAACTTTTTAATATATAGAAATGTTATGCTTTAGGTATATAAAATTGGACAATCAATGGCTCAGTGGAAATCTCAGCGTGTGCCGCCAGGTGCAAAAGCTACCGCGAGCTTTTAAAGGAGGTCTGGTTCGACTCTCGGCGCGCCCTTTTTGGCAAGTCGGAGACATCCAAAGAGGCCGGCCGGCCACGGCGTGTAAGGCTTTGAAGCTACACGCATTACCTTTTCACAAGAAAGCCCAACGCCGTGTTTAACCTCAAGGGTACGTACACTACATACCGATAAAGAATTTTATCACATTGGCTAGATGAAAAAAACGTTTGTTTTGAAATCTTTTTTGTTTGTTTTCATCCCCTAATTTTTTATTGACAATAATATAATGAAGAATATAAGTTATCATGTTCTTCCCGTTTTTAATAAAAGATAAGTAGATTTTTTAAATTTAAAGATTAGTTTATTTACTATTGAAAGAAAAGGAAACGCCTTTATATCACTAATATAATTTAAAGAATTGGTACATAAAGATTAAATGAATAGAACAAAAGTTAAGCACAAGTTCCTTGCTAAATATAAATAATAATGCAACATTTCTAGACAATGAAGTGAGCAAACTTGCGTCTCATGTAATCGACACGAATAACAAAATTTGAGAAAAATATTTTTTTTTCAATTTAAAAATTGTTTCGCAATACTATTAAATAAGATTGTAACGCTCGAGTTCACTGTCAATATACGGCGCAGTGGTTAGCGTTATGGGCTTCCGTGCCAAATCTCACGGGTTCGAATCCCAGAACGAACAGCATTTTTTCGATAAATTTTTCGATTTCTGTTCGAAATCATGGGTGTCTTTGATGTCTAAAAATTTCCTCCTACTCTTTCCAATCCCATAATAACTGGGCGAAGCGAGAGCGGGTAGTTAATCACTAGTCCTGTCCTGGCCTTATCCTTCTATTCCTATAACTCTCATTGGAAAAGAAAGGTTGAGCGACTGAGTAACAAACAAAAGTAGTTCTCGTAGAAAAACGTCTGTTGAAACACCTCCATTAAAAAGCCATATACTCCTCACATGGAGACGACATGGATAACAAGTATTACAATAAAAACAAATCGCGTTATTTTAAGCACAGAACTCTTGGAAAAAGAAAAATTGGGATATATGTTACAAAAATCATCGCGTAAAGTGAAAGTATATATGGACATTTTGTAAATGTATAAATGTACAATTTAAGATTTCGACTGAAAGTGCTTGGTGGAATTTCAATATTAAATTTGAATCGTTCAAATTATGTGCATTCACATACGTTTTGTCACTAACGACCCGGGGTTTCGCCTTTCGGCATCTTCAGGCGTTCAAGTGCACGTATGAACTTGAACTAACACATTCTCTTAGGTAGTGTGTTTTAATTTGAAAACAATAGTTTTTTTCATAATAATAGGTAATATACTATGTTAAAAAAACATTATTTTCTATTAATTCAACATTTGTTTATTAAACAGGACTGGTTTATATAAATATATTTATGTATGAGATTGAATACAAAAATGTGTATTACTGCCGCCTGTGTGGTCGAGTGGTCAACGTCGTTGGCTACCGCTACAGAGGTCACAGGTTCGAATCCCAGTACGGGCAGTTTTGTGAATTGATTTTTCAATTGATTTATGAATTTCTCATAGAAAAACTTATGTTGAGATAAATTCCATTAGGAGTCCATATGCTCCATATTGGGAGCGGACATGGTAAAAAAAAAAACTTTTTTGAAGGATGATTGTTACAGCTTGAACAATATTATAAGTACTCACTAATTTTAATAAAATTAAGCAGTTTATTTTTTTTTCGGCACTTGTACAAGAATCCAACTATGCCATGCTTCCTGTCAAGTCTCATGAATGAACCCTGAGTGAGTCGTACGCCGCCTCGTGAATGATGTCGTGACTCGCGAGTCGCTTCGTGAGCGCTGAACATCGTGAGATTGATAAAATTCAAATGAATGGACGAGATACTGGATGATTCGATGAATTGATTCAATCGAAGTGATGTGTTAAAAAGATGATTATCAATCACACTAATCAAATCCAGTGTTTTAAGTATAGGCAACGAAATAGTGATGATGTTGGTGTTAACGTCTTTATTGCCTTAATTGTTATACACCTGCAAAGATAAGGCTTCCCATACACCCGTAATAAAATTTGATATATTTTTTTTTATGGATTTGTAATTTTTTTAAATAGTAATTCACGTGTTTTAGATCCAATCTTGCCAATCTACAATTTAAAAAGCATACCATTTTTTTATCCATAACTCCTAATAAAGGTGTCTCAATATATTTTTTTCTACGTGAACTGTTTGTTGCTCAGTCGCTCAAACTCTGTTAAGTGAGTAGTAGAGATAAAAAGATAAGGCGCAGCTGTTAGGGTTGTTGGCTTCCATGTAAAATAACGGGTTCGAGTACCAGTATGAACAACATTTTTTCTATCGATTAAGCAATTTCTGTTCAAAGGTATAGATGCCTTAACTGGGCGTAGTAAGAGCGATTAGTTTACCACCAATCCTGTCCTAGCCTTATCCTTCTATCCTTACTCCTCTCTTTAGAAAAGAAAAGTTGGCCGATTGAGTAACAAACACTTCTCTTAGAAAAACTTATGTTGAGATACCTTCATTTGAATGCCATATACTACACGCTGAGAGTGGACATGTATTATAAAAATTAAATAATAATAACTGTCAATTTTTGTCTGTATTTTGTCAGCTTCATATGAAAAAGAAAAAGACCTTCTTGTTAAAACTTAGTACGTTATTTATTAAAATTCTACGATATAGTAAAAGTTTCCTAAAGATTATAATCACATAATTTAAGATATCAACTGAAGGTGCTTAGTAGAATTTCAATATTAAATCGTTCAAATTATGTACATTAACAAAAGTTTTGTCACTAACGACCCGTGTCAGTTCAAGTTCATCCGTGCACTTGAGCGCCTGAAGATGCCTATAAGCGAATCCCGGTTCGTTAGTGACAAAATTTGTGTGAATGTACATAATTTAAACGATTCAAATTTGATTATGATCACGCTATCAATTGTAAGTTTTCGATAAAATTTCCAAAAAATTACCGCCGAAGACATCCAAAACAATCACGTTTCTAATATTTTATCTATAACAAAGTGTGTCTAGTTTTATGTATATTGTTATGGGCTACAAGTAGGGATTCTGTGTCGAGACGTCCCGGGACAAAAGTCCCGGGACTTTTAAGATTTTTTGCTGTCTTAAGTCCCGGGACATTTAACAACCAAGTCCCGGGACTTAAGACAGCCAAATTGTACATTTTTAATTTTGAAAAAACCATTCTAACAAATAAAAATTGGATGCAAGCAATCGCTAATGTGACCTAAAAAGTTAATTTTAAAGTTACATTGGTGTCTATCCACGGGATCAGTTTTGAAAAAAATGCATTATATTTAGGCTAAGGATTAAAGGCCGGGGTTTTAACAAAATTAAGTATGCATATATAACAGGAATCTTATAAAAGAAACAGCTGTTTGGATTTATAATTGTTGAAGTTTCAAATAACATCTATTTATATATTGTAATACAAAACAACCATTTTTAATGGGTAGCGAGAGACATGCAGAAATACAAAAAAAACTTAGACACGTGTTCGCTTAACTATTTTTGCAGCATGGGATAATCGCACAGAATTCTAAGAATTAATGGAACCAATAGTTATTTCTAGAAAATTATGTTATAAATCAAGGCGGCTTATAAACTTTTATTACCAACCGTTCTGCTAAGACTAATTGATTTTCGAAAAGAATACACGAAAGATTTTGACAAATGCTCCAAAACAATATTTTTGAAATACGGAGATAATTTACTACAACGTCTTTTCTCCGTGGAAAAAGATATCGAGGTATCTGAAGAAAATACCGATGATGAGATAAATATTGCAGAACTGTCACTGGATTACAAAAAAACAAAAGATTTCTCCATTAAAAACTAAACGAATTCAATATTTTAAAATCAACTGAAGAACGGAAACAAAGATTATTTTTTATATATAACATTAAAGCAACGTCGACTTACAATGAAGATGAGCAACAACGTTTATTACAAAAATAAGAAATCGGCTGTCTGATTCGTCATTAAATTCATTATTATTTTTAAAAGCATATTTTGATAAGCAAGAATAAAATATTAACTTTTGTGTAAATAATACATACTATGTATGATTTGAGGTTGTGACTTTATTATTGAATTAATTTAATATTTTTATTATTAATAAATAAATGTGTTCAAAAGATGTATTTTTTTTAATTAACGCATACTTTCGCCGCCCTTTTAAAGTACGCATGAAAAAAAAATACGTCTAACAGCGTAAAAAAATGCTCAAAAAAATAGTTTAATTGAAACGAAATATTAAAAACGTTTGGGAGAAAGATATCTTCATTTATGTTATTAGAAATTTGTTTAAATCAATTCATAATCGTATTAAAAATATTATAATTAAGTGTTCATACCTGATGTTGTTTTATTTACAAATGTTTTTCACTATTCTACAAAGTTACCAATGTCTCAATAGGACAAAAAAGGTATAAAAGTTGTATTGTGATTTGTGAAGTAACGGTCATTATTTTACCCAATTCATTGTTATTTTTTCAATACACGAACCGTTATCATCCCTTTTTAGTAAATAAGTACATACAAATATTTAATTTTAATAAATTCATAATTTTATTAAAGGGGAAATAAAAGTCCCAAGTCCCGGGAAGTCCCGGGACTTTGACTTTATCACGTCTCGTGTCCCGGGACTTTGAAAAACCCGAGACTTCAGAATCCCTAGCTACAAGCATGAATGCATTGAAATCGTAGACATCATATTTCATTTACATGTAGACATATCTTTACGCGAGATGTTACAAATAACCCCAATCTTTTCTTCACATCATATTCGATCTAGAAATTGTCCTTCTCATAAATAAAATTTCCATAAACCTTTCTCGCATGAGTTCCGTGAGTAAAGTACGACACACTTAAGCTACGCATGCAAAAATAAATAACATATTTAAAACAATGAAAAATATTAGTTTTCAATCTAAGTTAACTTAAATATAAAAAGTATTGATTGATGTATGGCTGACCATAAAGGCATTGTAAAAAAGAAAATTTCAGATTGTTGTAATTATAGTTAGAATTGTTTCAATGCAGGGCCTCAGGGTACTTGAAGAAAGTTGCAAAAACTTTTGGAATTTAATAAATTCATTAATAGAAACGAAACATTAGTAAATTACTATTTTAAATAAGGTAAGTGAATCACAATTGTTCATTTATTTCCATTCGGATTACCATACACAACGAAAGTTATTAGATTTTAGTTAATTTTTATCCATGTCTGCTAGTAATGTGGAGCATATATATGGTCTCCTAATGGAGGTTTCTCAACCTGACTTTTTATACGAGAACTGTTTGTAACTCGCTCAACCTTTTTAAAATAGAGTAGTAGGGATAGAAAAGAACTAGTTGTTAACTAATCTAACTCACTATGCCTAGTTGCTAAATTATGAGAAATGGTCGGAAGGAACTTTTAGACATCACAAACACCCATCGAAAAAATGCTGTTCGCACTGGGAATCGAATCCTTGACGTCTCACACGAAAACCCATAATGATAACCACTGCGCCATAGGACCCGACATGTTTTTAATTAGTACCATTAATGTCTGTATTTTACCCTCTCCCTGGGTCCAGTAGAAAAGTACAAAGAAAATAATGTTATTTTGTAGTTTATAATATAATAGTTGAAATTAATTTAGAGTTTATTCGTAAAAGTTGCGATGGTCTGATGATGTTACTCAAATATACGAAACACGTGTCACATTCTGTTACACAACAAGCGGAATAACAAAGTTATCAAATTTAATTTTGTATGCTTAGATCTGGTGTTGTGGTCACATATTCGATCGAAATTGAGTGAATAGTTAGAATAAGTGATTTTTCGCGAAATATAGTATCAAAATTGCAGACTTCGTCTAGCCGAACTTCATTTCCTACGTAATACAATTTCCACCGCATATTTCGTATTCCCACAAGCAGTGCGGTCCGCGACCAGATAAAAGATAACCTTATCTGCCGTCTTCGGCTTATTACAACCACTATACAGGGTTAAAAACAAAGCAAAAAGGCCCCAGCTCCCATTGTGATGTCACCGCGCCGCGCGCATGAGTAGGCGAGCGTGTTTTGCTGGCCGGACCGCCACTGAACAAAAAAATCGATACACTGTATTTTTTACGAAATTATAAACATTTCGTGTTGTTATAAACTTGTTATATTGCCTATTTAAGATCCTGATCTAAGATTTTTTTTAAATCTTTCCAATGTTAATTCGATAATTAGTATATGATGAAGCTTTAAGGGTGTTCACTGTCAATTAGGGATTCTGAAGTCTCGGGGTTTTAAAAGTCCCGGAAATCGAGGCGCGATAAGGTCAAAGTCCCGGGACTCGAGAATTTTATTTCAATAAAATTATAATTTTATTCAAATTAAATATTTGCATGTATGTATGTATTACATACATACATACATACATGCTTTATACGCCTTTTGAAAGAACGCTCTAGTAACAATCGCGTTTTTTAATACAATGTTTAATAATTATTATTTTTCTTGGATATGTGATGGATATGTGCAATGCTTACGGTTAATTTTTACTAAGAAGGGATGATAACGGCACATGTAATGAAAAAGTATCAAAGAATTCGACCGCCGTCAGGAGTAAATTTATGACCGTAACTTCACAATACAGCTTTTAAACCTTTTTTGTCCGATTGAGACATTGGTACTTTTGTATAATAGTGAAAAAAACATGAGGTATGCACATTTAATTTTAATATTTTGGAATTTTCTTTTGGTACAGTTATATATAAACACATGGTATTTGAAACTTTTACGAAATTATAAATCCTTTTATATATGCATAGTAAATTTTGATTAAAACCCCAGGTTTTAATACTTTAGTCTGAATATAATGCATTTTTTTTCAAAACTGATCACGAGAATAGACACCAAAGTCCCGGGACATTTTCCAAAAAAGTCCCGGGACTTAAGACGGCGTTTTCTTTAGTACCAAAGTACGGAATGACTCGAATCTCTTCGATTAAGATCGTGAGCTTATTTAAAATATACTATGACAATAATCAATAATAGACTATAGAGTAACGTATATTTTCAAAATATTTCATTTTACAACAATCTAATTTTACGCAAAAAATAAGTAAGGAAGCTTTTACTATTCGCGCTTAGGTGTGAGGAATTTAGGTTTCAGAGTTGTCTTTGCGTTGAATGCTTTTTCCGTTCATTATTTCGATGATTCATTTCTTTCTAATTTAGTCTATTGAGTGTTTTTTGGCTGAACCGTCGCACATATTTTACATACATATTTTTGAGTTCGACGTACCTATTCGTAAACTGTTAAAACACACAACAACAATATTTTTATAAATAAACCTTAATATAATATTTTCAAAGGATTCATTGATCATTTAACTACCATAAATTAATAATACTTACTAACTCTCGCGGTTCGGAGACTAGAAAAATACTTCTAATCCGATGAGGATCATTTAGGGACCCCAGTGGTATCCTCATTATTGGCCTTATTCTAATGAATTTCAAAAAAAAATAGTCTAAGGGCTTTAAAATATCTCTCTGCATCATTCCTCATACATTTTTTTATATATAAAAATCCGTGTTTTTTTTTAATAAATAATTATATTTTAAGTTGCGCGTAAAAAAGACGTCATCCCTGCACACATATGAAATTGCAACTGACGAGTTTAGCCCAGCTATCTAACGAACGATCGCTTATCGCTTTATCGCGGTATCGCGTATTTATATAAACTACAAAAGGTCCAAAAAACTATGATATAAGAATAACTTAATTTTAAACATTGTATCACCCATATTAAAATAGATATTTAAGAAAATGTGGTTATTGGGGTCGCATTTCTTGAGCTTAGAACCGGAAAAGTTAATAAATTAATTAAATATCAATTGAGCTTTAACAGTGTTAAACAATATTGCTTCGGATGTCGACTTATTCCACGTAGACGTGGGTGAGTTCCGCCGAATACTAATTTTTATGTATTGAAGTAGAGTTCTTCGGAGCTCACTCAGTTGACTTCCTTGCCATTTTTTCTACTGCTTTTAATATTAAGCTGTACTATTTTTTTTCCCTCGTTGTAAAAGTTTTAAATTTATAATTTGTCAACCTTGTGCAATGTTAATTGAACAAATAAATATTTCATGTCTTTCTATTTGTAACTATAATGGTTTCAAATAAATAAGTATGAATTTTCATATTAGAAACCGGTTTACTATGTTGAAAAAACGAATGTTCCAATGTCGTGAATTTTGCTCAAAAACCAATGTTTGAAAACCGATACAAGCCTTAATCGGGTCCCGGTAAATTGCTCTAATGGAAATTGCTCGAATAACAAGTTCCTCGAATAACCAATTCCGCGAACGTCAAATGCTCGAATTACAAATTGCTCGAATTTTTTTATAAAATTTTTATAAAATCTAAAACATTAATTACTCATTCGTTAAAAAAATATTTATGCAAGACGGGAAATAAAAACCATAAATAAAAAAAAAAAACATAATAAAAATAAAAAAAAAATCGGTCACTCGGCCACACATCCAAATGTAAATAATAATAAAAATGTAAATAGTATTTTTTTATTCTAACTATTTTTGTTTTAAGATTTTTCACGACTTTTTCTACGAATTTCATTTTTATCTCGTGCGACACTTGTTTAGAGAGTGAAATATAAAAATAATTTTCGTAAGTATTTATTTTAACCGTGTTGGCTCCAAATGCGGATCATTTGCGGTGCATTTGATCAATGCACCCCTTTTATATGCAAGGGCGGCTATATTTCATGAAATAATATTAAAAAATAACATTTATACCGTTCCCTTATTTTAAATTCAATAAAATAAAACTTTAAATTAAATAAAATATTTCTTATAGACAATAAATACATGAAGAATGTATGATTGTAAATATGTTTGAATATTATTTAATGAAATATAACCGCCCCTGCATATACAGGGATTGCATTGATCGAATACCTCATTGACCGGCCGCCACTGCAACTGAATAAGCGGAAGCTCATGACGTCCACTCAGACACAGACTAAATAAATAAATTAAAGAAACAGAAAAACAAAGTTATTATTGTTTATTTAAATGTCATATAGAATAACTACAAAATCACATAAAGTGATTGCCAAATCCATGATACACTTTCTTACGGCTCTTGATTGAGTCGCCGGTTTTAGTTAAAGTGTAAATAACGGTGTAGTAAATAATGAATTGTGATAAGTATATCCGCGTCAACGGAAATGTGTTCATAACAGCTACAATAACGTCCGTTAGACGGAGCTTTATAATTAACATATATCATGCATGAATATGTTATTTACGGAACGGTTAAATTAAATTTCGTTTCACATTTGTTTTTATCGAAACAATTTTTACCAAATAAATTTCTACTAAGCTATCGCCGGGCGTTGATTACTGTTACACATTTAATTTATCGCACAGGTTCTCAAACATTTTTCGTAATCAGACAGAGTGACATGTTTATAAGTGTGTCACAAAGATCATTTTATGAGATTTTTATTTATTTATTTTTACCATAACTTTTACAATGAAGAAAAAAGCAAAACAAAAAGAAGAACATTCTCCGCGATCTGACAGAGTGACTTGTTTATAAGTGAGTGGTTTTTATTAATTTTTACATAAACATTGCAAAAGATTGAACAGTTATTAATTTATAACTCTTACAATAAAGAAAAAACATAATATATTTGAATTGTAAGGATTGTTAACTGAGTAAGCTTCGACAAACTCTAATTTCTTTAAGGGTGTTCACTGTCAATTCTTGGTGGAAAGGCATTATATTAATAAAAACACAATATTCCCTTGTACTTTATTCCACTTTATTCAAAAGGTCAAAATCGGTTTCGCTCATTGCGAGCTGATAATTCAGTTGACAATGCTCGCAATGAGTAAAATCGGTCCTGAACTTTTAAATAAAGTGGAATAAAATACAAAGGAATATTGGGTTTTTATTAAACTCTAATTTAATATATTAAAATTAGCATTCTTCGAAACTCGCTCACGTCCACGTGGAATATTTCGACATCTGAAGCTATTTGGATAAAAAGTGTAAAGATTATGTTAAGATTGGAATCAGTCCCATTGAAAACGTAAATGAATAAATGTTTGGTGAGTTTTTATATGAAGGAATATGTGCACCAAGCTGTTTTTAGTTACATTACAAAAATTCTAACTCATTTTAATACATTATTCTTTCCTTACGAATTCCAAAGAGAGAAGAGAGAGTAAAAGTCTTGTGAATGTGCTCCATAAAAGACCCATTTATTATTTTAAAAAGAATCACGTCTTTTATTTCTTATGAAGCAATATTATTTTTATAACGGGTTTTTTTAACCAATGTCCGTTCACAAAGTGGAGCGTATAGCCTCCTTATGTAGTTCATCTCAACAGATGTTTTCCACAAGAACTAATCATTACTCAAATGTTTAACCTCCTGTTTTCGAAGGGAATAAAGATATAGGGATATGGCTTGTGGCATTGTAATAGCTTTCGTTACGGTCCATTTTAGCCATCTATGCTCTCAATGTAGAGACTATAAACTTTTAATAATTCAAGAGCATCTTATTATTCAATCGCTAAAGATTTTTATTTCGTAGTGAGGATACACAAAAGCTGTTGGCTTATCGCACTCGCTACGCCCCAATATAAATGATCGGATAAGAGATTTGAGCTCGCGAGCATAATATTCGAAGCCAGCGACGTTAACCACTCTCGCAAGGCGCCGGAAATAGAAATAATAACTACTATAATATTTTCCCTCCAAGATATGACATGTAATACACATAATTTATTGGTTTTTTTCTTACAGTACAATTATCACACCGAACGTCTCGTATTTCAATCATCTTAGGTTGAGAAGAGTAGTGTTAAAATAGCGGGAGCAATCCGCAAGATTTTGTTTTGCCGTTACCATAGTAATAATATATTAAGATTAAATGTTTATAGTTTATTCGTAGCGTTTCAGGGATAAATAATTAAAGTCAAAAATGCTATTTTATCACTGAAATACAAAATCAATAATATAATAAGGTCAAAAAATATCAACGTATTTTACTTTTAAAATGTCTCGTATTTTCCTGGTCAGAATTTAAATAACATTGGTCAGAGTTTATTTAAAACGGTCATATTATATCGGTCAGAATAAATAGTCATAATTTAAAAGAAATTAAAAAAAACCTAACCTTACCTAACCTCACCTACTAACCAAAATTGTTATAAAATATTCTGTCCGTATAATATTTTTATTTTGACCAAAAATTGATTTAAATTCTGACCATTTTATTTGTTTCCTTTTAAAATTACCATTTTTTATGTAACATATTGTCAACTATTTTGTAAATATTTAAACTTATATAAACTTACATATAGATAATGGCTTAGAAGAGATACACAATACATCTTTTTATATATTATTTTATATATATTTTATATTTCACCTTATTATTTTTAATTAAATTAATATGTATTATTGAATGAGGTTTATGTTAGATAAACTAAACATATTAATTTAATAAGCTAAAATATTAATGTGAATATTTCCAAAACAATTTTACTCTTGTTATTTTCGTGCATTTTTACACAGATATATAATACAGAGAATAAAAAAAAATTCAAACAGTTTTTCATTAATTTAGAATTATTTTCATTTTGATTTTGAACACTTCCATAAAATTCTTGGTCGAACACGACCCGGGTTTCGCCTCTCAGCATCTTCCGGTGCTGATCAGTGCGCGAATGCACTCGAACTAACTAGTTAGTTCGACCAAGAATTTTATGGAAGTGTACAAAATCAAAATGAAAATAATTCTAAGTTATTATTAAATTTCCATCAAGCACCTTCAGTCGAAATTAAAAAAAAAGTAGTTTTTCATTAATTCAAAAAAATATATTTTGCAATTGATAATCTGGAACAGGGGGTGAGGAACCTTTTCATTTATAAAAGCCATATTAATCTATCTGATTCAACATAAAAGCGCAAATTTAACCGCAGATTTAACCAGATTTAAACCTTAGCTAAATTAAAAAAATATTTATAATTATTTACAGTATACACTTTTTTGTGGTGTTAGATGACTTGGCCACCTCTGGCTGATATACATAATTCCGATTATTATGATCGTTGTTCAGAGAAACGGTACCGATCTGCAGTATGAAATAATAAAGTAGATGACCATAGCGAAGGCGCAATGTCTGTGGTCCGTTCGTATGCAATTGCAGGCAGAGCGTCAAACCGTTGACTTTATTGTAATAGCCTGGCAATTTGCACATTTGCGGAAGAATGGAGAATCTAAAATTGCTTTATATCAGGCGCGGTTCAAGTGATGAAGATAAACGAAAAGTAACTATACAGTTAAATACAATAAACTAAAAAGTAACTTAAACTCAAATTAAATACTTGATTTTAATATTATTATTTTTTGTGTCCATATCCGCTAGTCGGAGCATATGGCCACCACATGATTCCTCCAAGATTCTCTGTCCCTTGCCAGTCTTTTTGCTTCCTCCCATGTCATTCCAGCGTCCCGTTGCTCCGCCGAGTACATCCTATAGATCAGGGATGGCGAACCTTTTTGGGTACGCGTGCCGAAAATCCTCAAAAAGTATTTCTCGATTGTGTGGCGCAGTGGCGGATCCATTCAATTTGAAAATAACATGATACATAAATAATACATTAAAAAAAAGATGAAAGCCTTCTTTTACGCGATTATTTTTTATGCGATTTTTTTGGACGGTACCGTAAAAAAATATTTTTTTGCGCAAATTTGAAGAACAACATTTTTGATACTTTTTGACTGGCTCTCGTGTATATAATATTTGAAATAAAAACAAATAATGTGCATTGTCTTGATCCGACACTGTCTTGTGATATGATTATAATGAACCGTTCTTTATGTCGACACAAATTGTATCGATTGTGTCGCTCGTGTGGGTAGTTAATTTCAATTTGACAGATTGTGTGAAGTGATTTATCGATTTTCAGTTGTTTATAGAATATTACGCTGCACTTAACTATTTGTAAAAACACGCGGATCGTGATTTTCTATTCTTTTTCACGGGGTAATAGGATTTATAATTTGACCTGTACTATCTATCTGCAACTTTAAATATTATTTACATTGTGCGCTAATATAAATAATTAATTATTCAACGAAAAATAAATAAATTATATCTATTAAACTTACTATTATATGTATACAGAGATAGTTTTTGTTTTCCAATAAAAAAAAATTGAATAAATACGTCTGTGTGGTCGAGTGGTCAACGTTGTTGGCTTCGGCTACGGAGGGCCCGGGTTCAAATCCCGGTACGGACAGTTTTATAAATTTATTTTTCAATCGATTTATGAATTTACGTTCAAAGGCATGGATGTATGTGATGTCTTGAATACCCCCCTCTCACCCATCCTATCCTATGAATGAAGCGTATCGAGAGCGATAAGCTTACCACTAATCCTGTCCTAGCCCTATCCTTCTATCCCTAATCTCTTTGGGAAAAAAGAGGTTGAGCAACTGAGTAACAAGCAGTTCTCGTAGAAACACTTCTGTTAAGATAAACTCCATTAGGAGTCCATATGCTCCACATTGGGAGCGGACATGGTTTTTAAAAAAAATGATGATTTGAAAACATAGGATAATAATTATAGCACAGTTTTAAGCAACTAGAGTATTCAGGAAAGTAAAAAAATTGTGATGCTTTAAATGTGACAAAAAGAGTAACTTATATAAATCTGCAAGTGTGATTCGTGGCGCCAGATTGCGCCAGTTGAATTAAAAAAGTGACAGACCAAGATCAAATATATAATGCGTTTGATTTCCGAATAAATTATATTATATATAACTATTAAAGAGTTAAATGTCAGTTCCTCGTGAATATGCATTATATTGATAAAAATAAAACATATTTTTTGTACTGGTTTCACAATTTTATAAATTTATTCAACTTGATTGGTAAAATGTCTCTCAGATTACATTTTTAATATCAAGCAGAAAAACGAATCAACTGGAAAGGTTATTTATTGACACTAATCAATAGGAAAATGAAACAGTTGGCATGTGAGCGTGAAATGAGTATACATTTCTTTCAAAATTGAGTAAAGAACATATATCGTTTATTTTTTAAAACTATTTATTTATTGTTTGAAAATTAAAATTACAGTACATATCATTACAGCTGACGCCAATTCGCCATGCATTTGTCAAATATAATGAAAAAAACTTTACATATTACATAAAAATCAACATAGAAGATCAAGAAATAAAAAAGTAAAACCTAACAAACAATTAATTAATTAATTATATTTCTTTAACGCATTGTATTGGTAAAAATAATCTAACGCTATTTTTAAAGTATAATTTAACAATAAGCTACAACGAAATACAGAAATAAAAAAAAATGTTGTGATTTATTTACAAACATTCGTACAGTTGATAAAATCTAAAAAGGATTTTAAAACCATCGTAGTTGTGTAAAGCATCCCTTATTATTATATTTCAATAACGTTTTACTGTGTATAATGAATAAGAAACCAACGGTGTGCTTAACCAGTGACCTATCACATTTTTTAAATAAATTAATTCATCTCAACCAAAACGCAGTATTTTTTTCAAATATAGAAAGCACTAACGACAAGTAAATCAACACACCTTTTTCGACATTTAACAATCTTCCATTTGTCAATTACTATATCAGCACTTAATTAGTTATGAATGTTTAATAAAAGCTGTAAATAACGGAAAACTAGTGATGATATTAATATATTTCATTTTTTTATTGTTAATTTGATTGATATTTATGAATTTATCGCAAGAAAATAAGAAGTTACGCCATTAGCACTCTTTTAATTACATACAGTTAACTGCTAGGAAAAAGTATAATGAGGAATGCCTATCTTTTAAAAACATATAAAAAAACTGGAATGTTTGCAAAAAAGCCATTTAACTTTTATTCTTATTAATAGACGTCGCTGTAAACCTTTTCAATACAGACAACCCGAGACAATTAAATGAGTAAACAAAAATTATTAACATTTATGATTCATGAGAATGCAGTTTTAGTTGAAATAAACTTTTTCATTTACCATATATGTTACAAAAGGCGTTGTAGTTTTGCAAAATGTTTGCGAACTCCTTCGTCGCAAACATTCTAATTTTATTGGGTCGCTCCGTATTACTATATTATTGATTTTTAATATGATAATTTAGTATTGGTTCGCACCATTAGATATCGCGGCTCTTAAATTCATACACAATAAATTGAATTTAATAATAATATAATCGGTCGGATTAAATTGAAAATGAAGAAAAAACCACGAGGTGGGCACTGGGCATTGAACCTGTCAGGTTATGGTGTCATTTGCAGCACGGTAAATTCCGTTTCGGCTTCAGCGTCAGCATCAATATCATCTGACTTCGAGTCCATTATTTTGTTAATCGACCGGCTATTAGAGGATTTCAATCACATTCACTAGAGGCATAAAACCCGATAATAACTGCTTTGATTAAATAGTTTTGTATTAAGAGCAAGCACATCATATGATATTATACTTTTTAAAATGATGGATATATCGATCGTCTAAAACAGGCATGCCCAAACTGATTGACGGTATTGTGTGGCCCTTTCGAGGTTTTAAATTTTATATACATTTGGCATTTGATGTAAAGGTCGATACTGCATCTCCTGATTTACAAAAGGAACTTATAGATCACTTTTAAGGTGTTCACTGTCAATAATGGGATTCAAGATTGTCATCGATATGTCATTGATATGTCAATAATGAGATTCTTAATCTGTTATAAAACAGCCAATAAAGGGATTCGAGCTCTTATATAAATACATTATGGATTTTTTAAAAATTCAATTCTTTGATAAGAGCGATCAAGTAAGTGGTAGTAATCATTTCACATTTAATTAATATCTGTTAAGAAATATTTATAATATATGTATATATATAATGTCACCTTTACTGGGAAGGGTAATTGTAAAATAATAATCACTTTTAGGTTGTTCATTGTCAATACTTTGTGGAAAGACATCATATTAATAAAACCACAATATTCCTTTGTACTTTATTCCACTTTATTTAATAGGTCAGGACCGGCTTACAGACTTGTAGAGCTTATAGACTTGCAATCAAATTTTACAATGAACCATGTTCGAAAGAATTTTATCAAAAATATATCTATGAAGATAAATTTATGAAATTAAGGAAATTAATAATGTGAATTTATAGGTCCGTTTGGCACCACATATCGCTGTGAGTCATTTTTACTAAAATTATAGAAACATACTGAAAATTGAACTAATCTATTATGATGCGCGACGTCTAAATTACCAACCGACATTGGAAAAATAAATGGTAAAAGGATTTTAAAAAATATCCCAGTTATCATTTACTTACAAAAATTAGAAATTGCGTTACATAAAAATCTAACTAGTAAGCATATATGTTCTCGGATTCTTAAAATGGATTATTTGTCGAGCGTTAAAAATAGAAATAAATTCAATGATGAGTTAGTCACTCTTAAGAATATTAAAGATAAAATTAAAGAAAATGACATCATTGTCACAAAAGCGGATAATGGAAGTACCACAGTTCTGTTAACGCTTAATGATTACGTTGATAAAATTAATAATTTTCTCGATAGTAACAATATAGTCCAATTAAAAAAAGACCCTTCAGTAAAATTTAACAAAGATGTCAATAACAGTTGTAATATTACGATCAGCCCTAAAGATATATATTCTTTGTCAACACGGAATCCGTTAGCACCCAAATGTTACGGATTACCGAAACTTCACAAACCTTCAATCCCAATTCGCCCTGTAGTGTCATATATTAATACCCCAGCTTATAAATAATCGAAAAAAACTAACTCCCTCATTCGTGACCATAGTGGACTCAACCCGACATATAGCGTAAAAAATCATTAGAATAAGTTGAAAAACTTAAAAATCAAATCATTCCTTGCAATTAAAAATTATTTTCCTTTCACGTGGTCAGTTTATTTACTAATGTACCAGTCAACAAATGCAAAAGGATTATCGAAGATAACGAAGATGCACGTAGAGTCAACCCAATAGTAACAAAAGAGTTATTAAATATATTAGATGTTTGCGTTAACCAGAATTATTTTCAATTTAACAATAAAATTTATAAACAAACAGAAGGCCCTGCGATGGTAAACTGCCTATCACCGTTGTTAGCTGACGTTTATATGAAGTATTTAGAAGATAAAATTTTTAGAAACAAATCAGAAGCCAAACCTATAGTCTATTGGTTCCGATATGTAGACAAATAACTAACTTTCATAACTTTATAAATTCACTATATAAAAATATTAAATTCACTTTAAAAGTCGGAGGCAAAAATATTACTTTCTTGACCTAAATATTAACATTGAAAAATATTCTCACGATTTTTATATATATTTTGGAAGCCAACATTTTCGGATGCTGTGATTCATAAAAATTCAATGCACCCATTTTCTTATAAACTTGCCGCATTTCATTCAGAAATTCATAGACTTGTGAGTGTTCATTTAAATGAAATAAACTTTAATATCCATCAACAATGGATATGATATGTCTCTTATATACAGTCTTTTATCAAAAAAAAACAAACTAAACTTGCAGTGAAAATGTTATTTAAAGGTAAATTGTCAAATGAGATAGAACATACCAGGTATTGGCGTAGAATTGTTTATTTAGGAAATAGAAGTTTTAAAATTTAAAAAACAGCTGGCTGATAGTGTTAGGCCAGCTTTCTATTGTAAAAACCCTTTAGGCAAATTATTAGTTAACAATAAAGATAAAATACATAACTTAAATAAATCCGAGATTTATAGATTGTAATGCCTACCTGAAAAAAACACGTGTTCAATCAGGAACAAAGGATAAAAATGTTGCACGCAAAAACGGACGCCCATAAGATCTTTTTCCAGGAAATTCTAGAAATAAACAGAGCACAATTGGACAGCCTTCGATTTTAAATGAAATACTAAACATGCCGGGATCTCCACTTCTATGCCCTATATGAATATAATCATAAAACCTTTTCCGAAAAACAAATAAATATAATTCTTAAAACCACTCACTACTGAAATTTGTGGGCATTCTTATGGGCTTATCCTTTTTGGCTTTAAACTCGTTGATACATTAATTTATTATATAAACACGAAACATTCATTTACTAAGCGTCAGTTCAAGTTCATCCGTGCACTTGAACGCCTGAAGATGCTGAAAGGCGAAACCCGGGTCGTTAGTGAAAAAAATCTGTGGGAATGTACATAATTTGAACGATTAAAATTTAAAAATATCATATTATTATTAAGGTTTAAAATATTAATGTGCGACCCATCAGAGACATGCATTATTTTATTTGCCCCACCAAGTGATTTTAGTGGGGTATCCTTGGTCTAAAACATAGTTTCTCAACGTTTTTGAGCTCGTGGCTCTTTTTGAGTCTCAAATTTTTCCGTAACCCCGTAGTTATTAGTTTTTCAAACCTCGGTGAGTGAAAAAAAAGTGAGAAAATGAAAGATTCCAAAATAATTTTTCAACTCGAACACCATATTTTTTTTTATTTAATTCGAGTGATTTAAAAAAAGTGGGTGTGAAACGGCAATGTTGATTTTTTTAAATAAGCTCTTCTAAGCTAAATATAATAAATTCTATTAATTAGTTCTAAATATTATCATGAATATTCAATAATTGAATTGATCCGTACTAGTCTATATGACATGGTCGGTCCATCCACGTCAGATTGGGTATATGTATGACGAAGTCGGTCGATGACTCTTCGGGTTCGCCTCGTCTCCAACTGTCACTGTCACAGACCACGAGCAAGTGGAACTCGCCTCCTAAGCTCGCCTAGTTTCGAAACTGTCTTGCCCGGTGACAGAAGTATGCAATTATTGTTAAAATTATTATTTTTTTAACTGATGAAAACCTAGACTAAAATTGCTAAATTGAATATGACAAGTTAGTAATCTTTCTATATTCAATTAATATAACCCATACTTGATACATTTTCCGATTTCAAAAATAAATAGTGCCTATATTACACTTTTTAGAATAAAATAACAATTATAAATGTAATTGTTTTTTTTATGTAGTGTAAAAAGATAAACTGGCGCATTGTTTATAAGCTGCCAGACTCCATATTTGTTTCCCATCCGTACTTAGTTTGAGCCCTCAATAGGTAAAGTGACCCAACTGCTAAAATGTTTAAAAAAAATCTTGGATTTTTTAGTACAATCACGTTTTTAACTGAGGTTATTTCACTTTTACGATACTTTAAGACGTGTAGAATATTACAACGCATCAACATATTTTTTTTCTAAAATACCAATTGGCTCACTTCACCTCTAATAGGCCCATTGAAAAATAGTAAATTTATAATTTTAGCTCTATTGAACTAAGCCATCGATATGTTTTCTTTATTTTATACGATATTCCAATTTGTTTGATATTACGTTGTAGCTCGATTAATATTAAATGGCAAGTAACTATGCCTTAGTTGAATGCCGGGTTGAACACTCCTGGCGTTGATCCAAATACGTCTCCGTGATGCGACGTGCGTCGAGTGGCTGCTCATCATCATGCCAAGATAGGTGCAATTGTGTCAACGGCGCATGCGATTACACACAAAACGAGATCATTAATAATAAATGTATCTCTCTACCTAATAACTTGAATGTGCAAGCGTGCCTTCGGAGATGACTCCGAGATCTGGAGCAGATTATCCGTTTAAGAAGTTTTGATGTCTCAACACTGGATAGTTTGTTCTATTGGTTTTTACTTCATAATGCATAGTAATAAACATAAATTACATTACTAGATTTCAACATCAATGTTTAATTCCCTTTCCATTTTTTTGTTTCAATTACTTTTTATTATTATTAATGCTGAATTAACAAACCAATAAGTTACAAAACCAATGCAGAAACTGTTGTAGACTTGAAAATCCTTGAACGAGTTTAAAAAAATTATAACTTGTTTGCGTCATGTTTTCCACTACTCCCATTTTCATTTCGTCACAATTTATTGTTTTACTACTAGTTTTGTCAACTGAATTATCAGTTGACAATGCTCACAATGAGCGAAACCGGTCCTGACCTATTAAATAAAGTGGAATAAAGTACAAAGAAATATTTTTTTTTTATTAATATGATGCCTTTTCACAAAGTATTGACAGTGAACACCCTAAAAGTGATTGATGTTTTACAATTACCCTACCCAGTGAAGGTGACATTATATATATATATATATATATTATAAATATTTCTTAACAGATATTAATTAAATGTGAAATGATTACAAGCACTTACTTGATCGCTATTGCTAAAGAATTGAATTTTTTAAAAATCCATAATATATTTATATAAGAGCTCGAATCCCATTATTGACTGTTTTATAAATTAATTTTCCAGTCGGTTAACTAAGCACTTTTCCTGTCCTAGCTTTATCCTTCTATACCTACTCTCTTCGAAAAGAAAGGTTGCTACAACCTATTTAGAGGCAGTGTTCACAAGAATACTTCTGTTAAGATTTACAGAATTAAGAGAAATAAACGGTCAAAGATAAATAGTCCATATGCTTCTCATTTGGAGTGGAAACTTAAAAAAATCGATATGTCTTATAATAAATTCTATATACATTTTTAATCCTGGCATCATGGCATAATACAGTTATTTTCTGTGAAATAAAAGTTTTTTTTACGGTATTATAACCTGCTGCCATAAGTCAAAATATAGAAACTGGGTCATGTTACACTTGTCAAACAATTAGCATGTATTGCGTCCCGTCAGAAATATGAAAAAAATATTTGTGATGGAATTCATTCATGAAAACATATTTTACGAATTCTATAAAGTTTTAATATTTGAATATTTTTTTAACAAATATTTAAAATCCATAATTGTAGAACATCTATATAAACGTAATTTTTTTGAATTATTTATTATAGTAGTTGAGGGTATCGAAAACTTCGCGAAGAAGTACATACACTAAAAATATTGGCGTAAAAGTAAAAACCAACTCTTAAAATTATGTTCTTCTGAAATGGTGTCTTCGGCATTTTAAATTGCAACGAAACCGAACTGTTATTTTAATGTAAGTTTATTGCAGCTTCTGAAGTACTAGTGAACTTTTCAAAAGCTCAGTGATTGCTGCAAGCCTTCCCGAAGAGAAAAGGCACCCGTCAATTATTCGATCATCTTTGACGACCGGGCGATAAATTTTTATTATTAAATGACTGTTTATACAGACTGGATTTTTTTCTTTTATGGTGTAGTCAACAATTTTTTTATCCTTAGGCTCTGAGTTGGCTATACAATAAAATTTTATCCAAGATTCATAATTACACTTGAGCAAATAAACAATAAAAAAATGATTTTTATTTGTGATTGAGAGCTTTGAAATAAATTATCCCCTTGCAAAAAAATGGTGCTGCAACTTGTTGTCACCTTAATCGTTTTTGCTGTAAGCAGACTAATGAGTGAATTTTGGTTTCTGTCTTTACAATATTCATCGTGTTTTGCATTTTGAACATGATTTTCGTCTCCAGTTATCACATGTTTTTTTTTATTTAAATACCAAAAACTCTTCACAAGCATTCATTTTCTTACCCATTTCTCTTCATTTATCTAGTGTGGTAACCAATGTTAACCAAATTTCAAAGGCTGCGCGGACCGATCAAATATTAATTGAACAACTGTCTTGTAGTGCGCGCCAACCCGGAATGAGTGCTCGGGGGCTTCCCAACTGCTGTGCGGCCTCGCACGCGCGCAGCTTAGAAGGAACGTTGGTAGTAACCATTTGCCATGTTTCCACTCCCCATCTCGATTATTTAATCAGTACACACTTTAACTTTATTTTACTTAAAAAATGATTGCTAAAACGTACTGCAAAATCATTGAAAGCAATTTAATATTCTTTCAAAGCTACAAAAGGAACTTGACTGACCGGTGGGACCAGACGTTGGACTGACTTCAGTAATTGTCTATCTACAGACATTTCCGTAAAACTGTTATCAGTATTTTGTACTTGATTGCCATAGTAACGATCTGTTTTATCAGATCACCGTTAAAGTTGGATGATCTTGACAGCGAAACAGCAATGTAAATTTATAAGCTCGCGTGAAAATTTGGAATCAGAGCTTTTGTTATCTCTATCAGATATTTGAAATTAAATAAGCAGTTTTAATTGATTTTTAAAGATTTCCAGAGTGTCTAAAAGTAATTATTCGTGATTTTTTTTGAATAATTTGCTCTGAAATATAACCAAATAATTTATATTAATAATATCTTTAATCTAATAAAACCAGTTTAGATGTCAATCAAAAATCACGATATGAAGAACAAAAATAATAAACGTTGTAAGATTTTCTTAGTCAATCAAAGTTATACATTAAATAATAAAATTTGTTAGAAATTGATGCCTTAGAAACAAATTTTGGTGTATATCGTGCTTCATAAACCTGTTTCAGATTTGAACTCTTGTTTTGATGGGCCCACGTCTGATTTATAGCGTTCGACCAAATATAAAAATGTCAATTGTAAAAAGATAATATTCCATTTATTTGAGACTGATTTTTGTTTTTTTGTATACATCTAAAATTTGCATTGAGATGATTGATTTTTGATATTTACACATCCCTAAAATCATTCTCTGAATGGAAAATTTACTTTTAAAAAGATTTATGAATCTTTATTGAAAAACATGGATATATGTATGTGACGCTGTCACCCCTATAATGGAGGGTTAGATAAATTGATTAGGCAGACTACGTATCGTTTAATTATTCTCATCGTAGTGAGAGTAAAAAACTGACAATCTTTTCATTTGTAAACTTTTGTTTAAGTCAATTAGTCTTTCTCAATCTTATTAGATCCATCGCCCTGAAAAAAGTAAACTTTATAAAATCACTATTGTTGTACAGCTATTAAAAGTTGGTTTGTGCTAATGATATTAATGCAAAAGAACTTTGATACACTGAGCCAAAAAAAAGATTTCACCCGCCATAAATGTTGGTGTAACTATTGATAAAAATATCTGATAGCATTATCACATAATCAACAAAGCATTCATATAGATTTTAGAGAAGTTTCTTGAGCAACCCTGTCATTATGCTCCACACTAGGAGCGAACGTTGAAAGTGGGTAATAACGTTAAAAATTTTCATTAGCTATTGAAATCTGAAATAAAACGTTTTTATATTTTATTTAATCATGTAATAAAACATACTAAATATTTATTTTTTTGCAGGTAAGCAAAATGGTGGCTCATAATTTAATTGAACTTTTGAAAAGGTAAGTGAATTAAATATATCGAGACATTGTTTTATTTTTTTTACCTCTCCATTCACGTATTATCGATTTTTTTGCACAATAATTAACTCCGTGATTAATCAAACGCCTTATTTCTTCGTTCACTATTTAGAATACATATATTGCCATTTGCCACCACGCGGAACCTTCAAGATTTTCTACTCCCCCCCAAGTCTCCTTGCTTTCTACCAAGTCATTCCTGCGTTTTTAATACATCTTATAAATGGTCATCAGCAGCTTTACACAGAAGTGGGATCCAACCAGTTGGTACCGGGTATAGGATTAAGGCATATTTCGAACATTCACAAGACAATATGTCTACGCAGTGGCAGATTACCCTATAAGAAAATGAGGCGCGCGCTTGGAGCCTGCGAATCATAGGGGCCTCAAAACTAGCTTATATAATATAACCCATATAATTTTTGTTCAGATTTATATATATTTTTTATTCTTTTACTGGGAATATTCTGATGTTTAAATGTTATCCGAAAAACAGGGCTCACAATTATATTGCGCCTGTTTTATTGCAAAATATCTGTCAATTTAAAAGTTTTCACTGTCAAAACTTGGTGAAAAGTTATTAGGTATATTTAAAAAATAAAAAATTTCTTCGATGTATTCGCCTATAACTTTGTGCAAGTTAATTTTAAATATAAAATTAAATTTGATAACTTTGTTATTCCACTTGTTGTTTTAAAAATCGTAAAACGTGTTTCGACTCTTTGAGAAGCATCATAAGACTTAACTTCACAACGTTTACATCATCAAAAAATAAAACAGCAAAGTCAAAAAAATTAATTTTCTATTAAATAAAACACTCTTAAGAAAAAAAAATATTACCAATTTTTAGATATAAATAGTCAGTTCAAGTGCATTCGTGCACTCGATAAAACCTGAAGATGCCAAAAGACGAAACCCGGGTCGTTATAGACAAAACTTATGGAAGAGTACAGAATCAAAATGATAAAAATTTGATATTGAAGTTCCATCAAGCACCTTCAGTCGAAGTCCTAAATTATATAAATGATACTGTATAATGTTGAATCACTTGAAATGCTTGTGACAAGCAAAATCATTCCTGATAATCTATATATTATATATAAAAATCAATGTTTGTTTGCTTAATTTTCGGCCTTTATACATTTAAAAACTGCTGATCCGATTGCAATAAAACTTCGACAACCTTTTAGCTTGCACTTCCGGGAAGGTTATAGGCATATTAAAATTAATTTAAAGTGTCGAAAAACTAAAATATTCGTAGATTTCAATGTTTTTTACCGTTCAAACTGCCGAGTATATCAAAACATTTCAAATCTGTCAAATCAAATTTTGGCATTCCATTTAAATGTGTTTCGTGCATTTGGTGTGATTGTTTGTTTGTATTTTATGCGTTGCCACACCGTTCATCCAGTTGTAATAAAACTTTGAAAAAATTTTTGCTCACAGCAAAGGTAATAGACACATTAAAATTAGCTAACAGTAGGTATTTTATATAAAAATCAATGTTTGTACGTGTGTCATACCGTTCATGCAACTTGCGCGTTATATGCATATTACAATTAAATTAATGCGTGTGTCGTACCATAGAAAATCAGCAGCAAACGTCAAACGGACAGAAAAATAAAGCATGCACTTCAATAAACACAATTAAAACACAAAGACTTTATTTCTTCGA
The DNA here is from genome assembly GCA_030503985.1 of Himalopsyche tibetana. Classification (NCBI taxonomy): domain Eukaryota; kingdom Metazoa; phylum Arthropoda; class Insecta; order Trichoptera; family Rhyacophilidae; genus Himalopsyche; species Himalopsyche tibetana. Next base: position 1,506,491 of record JAPJYX010000006.1, read on the forward strand.
GTGGCATCGCAACGCTTGCCGGGTACCGGCTAGTATAAAATAAATTTCCAATCATTACACAATAGTGCATTATTTTTGTAATATAAAATATCATAACGAAAATTATTATTATTAAGCTGTGCGCTCGTTTCTTACCCATGAAACAATGTTTCAACTTTCATAAAATCACCCGGTGATATGTTCCTGCTCGGTTCAGTGGTCATAGTGAACTCGCAGAGTCAATGGCGCGGATCCCGCGTATTATTGCGGTCAGCGTTGCCCATGGATCTTCTTTTTGCGCCGTCTCTGAGGTTTAAGACTCTGTGTAAGGAGTACGTGATGAGAGATGGAGCCGGAGCGCCCGGCTTCCAGCAGCGTTGGACCGCGTCCCTGAACTCTTCGCACTTACCACCGCAAGTCGTGTGCTTGGTGAATTAAAAAAAAAAAACGAGCGATAAAAATAGTTCACGTATGACTGGTTTGAAACGGATAAATTAATGTAGCAGTGATAATTGAAGTCTATTTATACATGTAACATAAAAAAATTATGACCACGGCTCATAACTTATACTTACGGCTTAAAAGAAACCAATTAATTTATAGATATAATCGATATTTACTTAGTAGAACTGTATTATTATATTTAAAAAAAAATAGCAAAGGTAAAAAAAGTACTCATTTGTAATAAATCCACTTTTATTTAACCGCTTGAATACCGCGCAAATAAATTATTAATATTAATAAAAACAATAATCCTTTGTACTTCATTCCACTTTATTTAATATGTCAGGACCGGTTTCGCTCATTGCGAGCATTGTCAACTGATAAGATATATAATTTAACAATGCTATTTATACAAAATTAAAAAGTTGTACACAACAGTTGGCATTGCAAAGAAATTGCCAATTACATTAAAGTGATTCTAAAATAACACAAAATTAAAATGTTCAACACATCTAACATATAATTAAAAAGTCATCCCAGATTCATAAATTCAGAATGCGATTGAAAGTAATTACAAACATAATTAAAATTTGGGAAATTTTTGACAAAGTGATAAAATGCTACATTAATAAAGTGAATATACAAGTACAAGTTTGAAGTACAAAGGATTATTGTTTTTATTAATATAATGCCTTTCCACCAAGTATTGACAGTGAACACCCTAAAAGTGAATTATTAATATGTCCCAGAGCTACTGCGTGTTTTTGAGAAAAATAATTTTGCCTAATATACACTCGAATTCGATATTTTAAAAATCTATATTGACTCAGTATATATAGCACTACACATATTCATCAAAATATTGCTTATATTCTATTAGAATACCAAGTATTTGATTTTTTAAATGTTTTGAACATCCGTGTTCGCTTGAATATGCTCCGGACACCGGTGTCCGCTTGGTATTCAAGTGGTTAATAAAATCACTACCAGTTTCACTCGTAACGAGCATTATCAAGTGCTTTTTTAAAAAAATAATTTAGTAATAATTTAGTAATTTAAAACTTCGACTGAAGGTGCTTGATGATAACTTCAATATCAAAATGAATTATTTTAATTTTGTAATGTACTTGAACTGGCATTTGTGCACTTGAAAAAACTGAAGATGCCGAAAGGCGAATCTCGGGTCGTTATCAACAAAACTTATGGAAGAGTACAGAATCAAAATAATTCAAATTTACTAATGTAATGCCCTAAAACAGCAAAGTAATTGCTGACACCACTCGGCAGGTCACTGGCGCAGTGGTAAACGTTGATGGTTTTCGTGACGGATCCCACGGGTGGAAATCCCAGAACCAACTGCGTTTTTGCCTGTCGATACATTGATTTCTGGTCAAAAGAATGGGTGTATATGACGCTTAAAATTTCCCTCCCACCCAAACAGGCGTAGTGAGAACGATTAGCTAACCAATAGCAATGTCCTACTAGCTGTGTTATGTTAACCTTACTCTCTTAAAAAAAGAGAGGTTGAGAAACGGAGTAACAGGTTATTTTCGGAAAAAAAACAACTTTTGAGATACCTTCATTGGTAGACCATCTGCTTCGCATTGGGAGCGGGTATGGATACAAAATATAATCTACTGATGATTAACAGTTAGCTGAATTGAATTGATCAGTACTGAGGTAAAGAATCGGTCCATTATGTCAAGAGCTAATGTTGATGATGATTGAAGTATAGGATATGCGAAGTCGTGGTCACTTTTATTGTCATCTTTCCAGAGCATTGTCATTAAAGAATTATATATGCACCATTTACTTTGACGGAGTACATTTTAATCTGAGAGAGTTTCTATTATTCACGTTGACATCGCGTCTCACTTAGAAAATAAGTAATCCAGTTGACAGCAGGTGGTCAACGGAAAATATATACGTGATTTGATTCATGTTGTATTATTTTCCAACACTTTATTGCAGTGTTATACTTCTGAATAAAATGTATATCAAAATATTGACTAAAAGAAATGCGAGTCATCAATACTACAATGTTGAATTATTATTTCCAAAACCGCGTTGTATTTATAAAGCTGGTGTGCACAACCGTTTCCTCCTAGCGGGTAGCATAAAAACAAATAATGATGGTTTAAATTTAAAGTAAGCTCAATTATATATAAATTTCAACGTAAAAAAGTCGTTCCTCGAGTAACAAACAGTTGTGTTGAGATACATCCATTAGCTATATGCTCCACATTGGGAGCAGACATGTGTTAAAAAGAAACATATTTTTTTATTATTATTATGAATAAATTCTTGTTTAAGTTAAAAAATGTGTTTTTGTTTAATTAGGAACAAATAAATAGTGTCCTATTAAATTTTGTTGAATGAATTTAAGATCATATTTAGTTCTACAAATATTGTTTTTAATATACAAAGTTGATAGCTGTTTCGGCGTACGCTTTCGTCAGAACTATAATTAAACCTACATTTACTCAGCTATATATGTATAATAAATACTGGCTGAGAAAAATGAATTGTCTGAGTAGCCATATTGGCCACTTTCAATTTAGTTATTATATATGGTGTCCATTGTTATATGGTGAAAAAATAATAAAGCAAACGCCGAAATATCATATGAAAAATTAATATTTGTAGAACTAAAATATTTTGTTCACTTTTAGAGTGTTCACTGTGGAAAGGTATAGTAAGAAAAATACAATATTCTTTGCACTTAATTTCCACTACATACTGTATTATTTATCAAGATCAGGACCGGTTTCGCTCATTTCAAGCATTGTCAACTGATAAGAAATACAATTAAACAGTGCTATTTATACAAAAACAAATAAAAATAAAAATGTTTTTGTGGGAATAGTACTGTTAAATTTTATTTATTATCAGTTGATAATGCTCGACATGAGCGAAACCGGTCTTGATCTTGATAAATTAAAGTGTAAATTAAATACAGAGGAATGTTGTATTTTTTCTTAACAGCTTAACGACCGTGGACGCGTATTTGAGTCTTTGAAAAACAAAGGTTGCTGGCCGGCGGACACATATATGCGTATAGGCGAAGTATCTGGAAGCTAATGAAATTAAATTTTGTAAAGATATCTCAATTTTCTTACTAATCATAGTGAATTTAGTAAAATTATAATTTTTGCGAATTTTTCGCAAAATTTTACTTCGCCAGGTGAAATTTTACAAAAAAAAACGTGCGGTCGTTAAGCTTTAATAAAATACTTTGTATTTTTAAGGCCAGTTCAAGTTCATCCGTGCACTTGAACGCCCGAAGACGCCGAAAGACGACACTCGGGTCGTTAGTGACAAAATTTGTGTGAATGTACATAACTTGAGCGATTCAAATTTAAAATACTTTGTTACTGCCTTTTCACCTTATTACAATGGAGTTTTATCAAGTTAATTCCAATTAAATCAATACATATTCACAAGCTTTATCGAGATGATTTATAATCAAGCTACATTGTTGCAGTATTGAGGTGGAGATACTAGCGATATACCTACATAAGTGAAATGGGTCTACGCGGAACAGGTGTTCGGACGAGGCGCGTGGCTAAATCTGCTCTCAACTAAGTAGCTGCCGGACTAACTATCATTGCAATAAAACTGCAGTATGCAATTTAATGCATTTGTATGGCGATACCAAGGCTGTGTGAGTGCTTATTCGAATTACGTGTATGGCATAATTTAAATCAGCTTACGGGGGCAGGCATATTTTGCAATTTTCTCTGCATGGTTTGAGTGCAGCGGAGATCGCAAGAATCTCAGGTAGTTATTTTAATTAGCTACTTACTCGACGCTTTAGGAAAACTACGGGGTGCTATGTATTTATTTTTAAAACACTAGTTTAAGATTTAGATGTGCAGTTAATATTTTCATTCAATATATCAGTAAGAAAAATAGTTGTTTAAATATGTTTTTGCATCTAATTTTAATTTCAAATATTTGGCATTATCTACAACCATTGGCGGCCGGTCATTGTGGCATTCGATCAATGCACCTCTTGTATTTGCAGGGGCGGTTAAATTTCATGAAATAATATTCAAACATAACATCTATACCATTCACTCATTTTAAATTCTTCGTGTGCTTATTGTCTAAAATAAATATTTTAGAAAAAAATATTTTATTTAATTTAAAATTGCATTTTATTTTATTGATCAAATGCTAAATTTACCGGCCGCTACTGTTTACAACTAATGATTACCAATGCGCCATATTTTTAAAGTCAATTTCAAGCATATAGAAACCTAGTGGAATTATCTGAACAAAAGTTTTTCTATGATAACTTTGTTATTCATTCATGGACATGAATTATTTGTTTTCCCAAGGTGTAGAACCAACCTGCCAATGGGGATGCTACTGGGGAGAGCTTTAACAATGTTCAACAATATTGGTTCGGATATCGACATATTCCACGTAGACGTGGGTGAGTTCCGACGAATGATATTTTTTAAAGTTTTAATGTGAAGTTCGTCGGAGCTTACTCAGTTGACTTTCTTACCATTTTTTTTCTACTGCTTTTAATATTAAATTATACTTTTTTTTCTTCATTTCACAGTAAAAGTTTTAAATTAAAAATTTGTGCAATGTTAATAAAATAAATTCAGTTACTCAACATCTCTTTTTTAAAAAGAGTATTAAGGATAGAATTATTACTCTAGGACAGGACTAACGGTTCACTAATCGCTCTCACTACACGCAGTTATTAAAGGATCAGAAGGGTAGGAGAGATTTTATAAACCTTACAAACTCTCATGCCTTCGAACAATCGATTGAATAATGCTGCTCGTACTAGGACTGGAACCCGTGAGATCCTGCACTGAAGACAACAACGTTCACCGCTGCGCCATATATCCGAAAAAATATAATAATATATAATAGATACGTCATTCAAGACCCATGTTGAGTACCAAATGTTAATCAAAAATATCCACATTGATCTAAGCTTTTCGATACTTGAATCCAAGCCGATATGATAGAAAATGGAAAGGTATTGCTACTTGATTTTATTCGCTTACTAAATAAAGGTTTTTTTGTTACTAAAACTGATTGACATTCGGTCATTAAACCTTCCTTTTTCGAAGAAGGCAAAGTTAAAAAAAATTAAGTGTATTAAAAAGAGTTAGAAAATTTAACCCGCTCTTCTTCGTTATCTGAACCGAATTTAGCGAAATGAAAGATAATTCAAATATCAAAGATTATGCATACAGTTTATAAATAAATTGATGGAAACGTTCATTTTCGAAAGGATTCAAACTCGTGGAAATCACAACGGAATAGAATGAATGCCTAACAGCGTTGACCACTCAGCTACAGGATAAGAAAAAATGTATATATTTTTAATTTTAATTAATTCAAACAATTCAATATTTTGTATTCATTATCTTTTAGATGTACATGACCAGTTATAAAAAAATATGTTATTCGTTTTAGGGTTTGTTTTTTTCTCTCTGTTGTTACGTTTTAATTTAATAAAAAACCCACATTTAGGTCGCGTTTGGCTTAAAAATATAAGAAATAATGGATTAAACACTTGAGAGGCCCAGGCGCAACCAAATTTGGAGGCACTGTTTTTAAAATTACTAAAATTGAAATATAAAACATTTTATAGGTTCACAGTTAATTTTTTATGGCGAATGTTATTATGTTTAATAAAATATAACATATTTTTTGTATTGATCCTAAAAAATTTTTGGGGACAGATTCGCTCATTACTAGCATTCTCAACTGATAAAAAATACAAGTATTAATTATATACATAATATGAGCCCTCGAGAGGTGAAGTGAGCCAAGCAGTAAAATGGTATAACTTTTATATTTTACTTTTAAACACAATCAACGTTTTGGTGTTTTGGTGGATTGCATATTTTTTATTATATCGATAACACTATTGTGGTATGTACTTAGTGAGGTCACTTCACGTTTACGATACTTTAAAACGTGTAGAATATTATAACTCATGTAACTTAGTTTTTTCCTAAAATACCACTGGGCTCACCTTAGCTTTTAGGTGATCATATAAGATTCTAGAGCAGAGTTTCCCAAACGTAGGTGTTCCGCGGGGCAGAGTAGGCGTTCTGCCAAAAAAAAATGAAACGGTTTATACGCATATTTCTATTTTATATGGATTCCCCATTACAAAAATTTATCTAAGTGTCCCGTTAAAATTTCCGGACTTGAAAAGTGTTCCATCCCAGAAAAAGTTTGGGAAACCCTGACCTAGATGGTATAAAAGAAATAATATTACAAAAAAATCAGACATTTTTTTCTTCTTATTTATATTGATAAACTTAAATAGTAATTGATATACGTAAAGATAGATATGGTAATTTAATATATTTTATCTTAATAATTAGTTGTAGAAGAAAATTTTACATAAAATTTCCCCATGATAAATTAAATTATTTTTTATTAGTCAGATTCAGCTTCACGTTATTGTAAAGTATAATAAATACATTTTAATAGGGTATTTTTCACAAACTTACATTTCAAATGGTGTTTGCCTATTCATTGTGGTACCTTATTTTTTTCTATTTGTTTTTGTCATCTGGCAATTGAGTAATCTTAAACAAATTTCTTAAAATAATACTAGATTGTATTAAAAATATGTAAATTAAGTTGTTTCTATCAGGGCTGTGGAGTCAGAGTCGCGGTATTTTACCGGAGTCGGAGTCGGAAACGAGAAAAATGAGCGGCTCGATTTTTTTTTGAAAAATATATTTAATGATGTGTATTTAAACAAAATATTCAAAAGTGTTAACATTTCATACTTGGCTGACTTCAGATGATCTGATCTGATGGTATACATATATATAAGTTAAAATGAAAATTTTGCAAAAAAAAATCTCGGAGTCGGAGTCGTCAATTATTTTAAAGCCGGAGTCGGAGTCGTCTTTTTTTACACGATTTCACAGCTCTGTTTAAAACACATCTAACTTTTTTTTCTAAGCTTTCACTCGGCTCACTTCACCTCTAATCGATATTTTTGTTTTTAAACTATGTCCACTCCCAATGTGGAGCATATGGACTCCTAATGGAGTTTATCTCAACAGAAGTGTTTCTACGAGAACTGCTTGTTACTCAGTTGCTCAACCTCTCTTTTTCCAAAGAGAGTAGGGATAGAAGGATAGGGCTAAGACAGGATTAGTGGTAAGTTAATCGCATTCGATACGCCTCGTTTATAGGATAGATTGGGTGAGAGGGGGGAATTCAACACATCACATAAATCCATGCCTTTGAACAGAAATTCATAAATCGATTGAAAAATCAATTTATAAAACTGTCCGTACCGGGATTTGAACCCGGGCCCTCCGTAGCCGAAGCCAACAACGTTGACCACTCGACCACACAGGCGACTGTGACAATCGGCCTACTGTAGAATAAATTCTGTAGATTAATCATTTTTTATGTATAAATCAAAATATCTATACAATCATAATTATTTCCCAGTAACAATTAACAGTTAACATTATCGAAATAAAAAAAAATACGTGAAACTCTCTCGACCCGTGTAAGAATCTTGTACCACCCACGACATGGTAGTCAAACACTTGACCACCGCGCCACAAAGGTGTGTCCAGTAATACAGAATACGAGATAATGAGTTATCTCCGCTACCATATTTGTACGGCAGTCCCGGTGGTTGTCTGGAGGCATACCTATCCGAATGGCTGCGGTCAATGAAGTTGATGATGGAGAGTTCATACCGTCATAAAATTCTTCAATCTGTTTTTTTTATTATTATTATTTTGATGTAGCTTGTGACCAGGGGCGTAGTTTTTGTAGCGTTCAGTTTTAAAAAAAACTACAATTTGACCGTCCATATTAAAATATTTTTTAAGAACTACAATAATATAATGTCATATTCTTTTAGCCAGCGGTTCGTAACCTTTTAAGTGATCTGCACCACTTTTTGACAAATATACTCCAATTTTTTAAAATCCGAAATATACAATTTTTTTAAAAATATTTTATAAATAATTCAAATTTTATATTAAAGTTCCATTAAGCACCTTAATAAATTACATATTTTTATTGAAAAATATATACGTAAATACATTTACAAAATAATATGTCGCTTTTAGTGCATTTGAGATTCATTTTTTTAAATATCAAAATGCGCTCCAGGTTAAAATATACTTATCTAAGCTAATCGTTTTCTTTCTACAAGACTGTGTGAACGAAGGCTTAAATCTCAGAACGAAAACATTTATATACTATGTGAAAACAAACATTTTTTTTTTCATATATTTGCAATATTTTTTAAATAATCAGTACCGGTTTCGCTCTCCGCTATTATTTTAAATGGTCCTGATCATCTGTTAAAAGAATTCATTAAATTTAATGAAAACATGATTTATTTTTATTCAAATCCGAAGGTCAATTGCTAATGTATGAAAATTTTTATGGACACTTTTAAAGAAATATTTTAAAGAGTAACTATTGATTAGTTGAAAAAAATATTTCCAAAAAAAATAAAACGTTATAACCTTGTACTTAAAACAAATTTTGTAAGTTTACTTTTTTCATATATTTATAAAAAAAAAACAATTTTCATCCGTTGATAATATTCACGATAATCGAAACTGGTCATGATAGTCAATTTGAAACCAGTTCGGAATGTGTACTATTTTTATAAATTTAATATAATTCCTTCCCGCCACGAATAATTAATAACCAAACTCCTAAGTTTTATGATTGTATTAGTATTATATTCACTGCAGAAGATCTCCGATAAACTGACCAAATGAAATAAGCGCGATTCAGAAAAGTTGACAGAATGAATAATATCATCGTAATATGCATTGCCCTCTTTGGTTTAAGTAGCATTCCCAAAATACTACAAATATAAAAACGCCCCCCACAAACAGCACTGGTATAGATCGACGCCACTGTGTAAGGTTTTCAAGTGAGTTGTTTCAGAGTATTTTCATGTCTTCCTGGTCTATAGCTGTCAATTTTATTATTATATGCATTGGAATTTAACGGCAGTCAATTTAGTTTCATTGGATGAATAGATTTAATCGCAGAGCCACGAAGATTGGCACGGATTATATTTTATTTATAATAGATAGTCCAGACCTTCTCACACTAAATTAATAATGGATTTACAAATATATAAAATTTGCGGGAACAAGAAAAATAGTATGTAAGCTGGAAGGAGCTCGAAAGAGCTCATGCAAGCCCCTTGTCAAAATAAGAAAAACAATATTTCTACTCAGATCATTACCCAACTGTCATTTGTGACATACATATATACTGTATTATTTATAATAAAAAAATGAAAGATGAAATTGTAGCAAAAATAAAAATACATTTTAAACAGCGGTGGGCTGCTAATAAGCTAACAAGAGGCTTGCTTAATCTCAGAGCTATTTGCGGTGTTTTTAGGAAGTGTTAGATTTTTTCACTCTTATACAATTATTCGCAATTATTATGAAATATAATGTTACTTTATATACAAATAATAAGTAAAAATAAGCAATATACCATAAAATAATAAATATTGACAAATGAAAATTGACTACTGTATAGTTAAAACATCGTACATCATAGTGTAAAAATATCAAAGTATTTTAGTTCTACAGTTTTTAATAATTTGTATGCGTTGATAGGTATTTCGGCTTTCGCCATCGTCAGAAGTAGAACGTCATAACGTCGAACAATAAATACATCGTACATATAGGCATAATATGTTATAAACTGTAAGTAAATAAGTTTTGAAGAGAATTTTGTTTTTTTTTTCTCAATTTAACAAGGGGCTCGCCAACACAAATCAAATTTAACAAACGGCTCGCACGAGCCCTTTGTTAAATATTAAAACTATTTGTTCTAGTAATCTTAAGAAAGAAGTATTTTTTTCATATATTGATATATTTTACGCTATGTTTCGTACCATTTATTTTAATTTTAATATGATAATATTAAAAGAAAATTAAATAACATTTGAGAGGCTTAAAAGTAATTGCGTATAATTGTATAAGACGGAAAAAAATCGCCCACTCCCCGGTCCACCGCGAATAGCTCTGATATTAAACGACCCCCTTGTTAACATACTGGTAGCCTTTTGCAGATTGTAAGTAATATAATGCTATTCCACCAAGATTAGACAATTAGCATCTTGGAAGTGAACAATATCTTTCCGCCAAGAATAACCTGTCACCTATGATAAAATAATGTTTTTTCAAAAAATTAGCAAAGCCGTGTAACCGATAATATCTTGATTTAAATTTTTAAATTGAAGCTTTCCATACATTCGTATTTTTCCATTGATATTGGCGTGTGGTTTGTCGCGTCAGCGGAAGCAAAGCCTTAAGATCAATTTGACCCGTAAGGCCGCTCGAGACCAAGGTCGACGCACGCCGTAGAACCTAACTATGTACCCGCAAGTGCACACTCTTGCCTTTGCTCCGGACAACTGCAGCTATGCAAAACCTTTTGGATCTTCGCAAACGTGCGAAACTGTACATGATTTGAGAAGCAAATGCTCTAATTACTTTTTTTTTTTAAATTGTAGTTATGATCAATTTTAGGGTATTCACTTTCAATACTTGACTAAAGTATTATATTCATAAAAACATTATGCTCCTTTGTTTTTATTTCTACTTTATTTAAAAATGTCAGGACTGGTTTCGCTCATGGCTCATCAGTTGATAATGTTCGATATGAGCGAAACTTGATCGATATTTTATTTTGATTTAATAAGTTTAGTGATTTATTATAAAGTGTATAAATTATTATGGAACAAAGTTGAAACAACATTTAAATAATAATAAAGTGTTTTAGTAAAAATAATCCATAACAATTACAAACGTACTTTTAACTCAACACAGTAGTGTCTGAGCATATTCCTATATACCTTTAAGTATGAATTATATATATCCAATGAAAAAGTCACACATTTGTCATGTTAAAAAAAACCAATAAGTATGGTCAGTATAGATCTATTCACTCATCTAAAAGCTTGCTTTTTTATTTAATAATGAATCTACAAACGTATTAAATAAATATAGATAGTTAACGAATACAAATCAAATTATTTCATTTTAAAGTGGTTATTAATTAATTTAATTAATTAAATTGCACAAGGTTGACAAATTATAAATTTAAAACTTTTAAAATGAAGAAAAAAAAAAAGTACGATTTAATATTAAAAGCAGTAGAAAAAAAATGGCAAGGAAGTCAACTGAGTAAGCCGAAAGAAATATATGGCCAGGTACAAATCTCTTCGGACGTTCAAACTATTAAAGTTTAGCATGCCTAAGAAAAAGTCAGTTGGATAAAGCAATTGATAATATCCATACACCCTAATATAGAAAAGTCTCAAAAATTTCTTCTGAATCTTCTCCACCATTAATTGTCAATTTTTGATAAAAAGGGAATCATATTTGAATTATTTTTTTTGTACTAGTTCTATAAAGAAGTCAGTTTCGCTCATCGCGAGCATTGCGCACTAATATCAGTATTTTATTTGAAAAAAGGTTTCTCAATACTGTTGTAAGTTTTACAGGTCGACCGCTCCTTTAAACCAGATCACCGCTTTGCTCTCTGTTTGCAGGCTGTACTCTGTGTAGGTAGGTTCTACTCGATTCGAAATTCTGCGCAGATGAAATTATTATTTACAGTCGTGATTCTCAAAGAAAGCGCTCGTAAATCGTAAATGACTTCATTATGCAGAGCTTTCAGATCAACATATGATTTTTTCAGGATAACATAATACATACAACATAACGTTTGTATTGCGTATAGTTTATATTTTGGCAAAGTAGCTTATATCTGTCATATATTTAAGCGTATAAAGAGACGGTTCTGTGAGATCTGTATTACTATTTTTTCAGCATGTTTTAAAGTTAGATTCAAAAAATAAAATACTCATTTGTACTAATTCAACATTCATTTAATAAGATCCGGACCAGTTTCGCTTATGTCGGGCATTATCAACTGATTAAAAAATACGATATTAGAGTGCTATTCGTACAAAACAAAATACAATTATTAAGAATGTAACAAGCAATTGACAGATAAAGTTATTTAATTCTTTTTCAGAATCCTAACGGCTTTTGGTTTTGAAAATGTCTACTACTTTCCTGCGTCGCTCGGATGTTGCTTAGTCGTCGTTTATTATAAATTTAATTCATATAACATAATACCTAAATTATTTTGTAAAAAAAATCCTAGATTATAATTGAGGAGCAAACATTCAAAAAGTGTTTTGTCACACAAATACAAGGCTTGGAAAATGATGATTTAAGTGTTGCAAAACTGACGGTTTGTATGGATGTGTCAACTTTATGATTTCATTTTAATATGAAAAAAAACCTCTTTGAACACTAATTTTGATTTCCATTCATAGGTTTTATTATTAGAATTGATATAAAACCCCATTTTTCAAAATTTGTGACAAAACACTTTGTGAATGTTTGCTCCCTCAATTACATTCGAATTTATTAGTTAGTCGTCCATTTAGCTTAATTGTTTTTTGACGAGTTTTAAAACTAATAAGAGGTAATACCAGTTGTGGGCTCCCAATATATTAACATTGAGCTCGCTGACAATCTGTTATAATGCCTTTACACTAGGAATTAAGTATAATCCGTGACCCACACTCCGCATGCGACCCGTTCATTTTGTGGCCCTCAAATATTTAATCTTGAAATTAAAATATAGTCCGAGGAAATTATTGAATTTTATAAATGTGAAATACTTTTTTTTTTGAGGATGCAAAATAAATTGTTTTATAGAAATAGGCTTACTGATTTTGCAGCTTAATAATCCAAATTTTAACCCAAATTTCAATGAATTAGTTTAAATTTTACCAACGTAAAAGTCGCATTAACTTTTAAATTATATATTAAAATATTTAGGGTCACTTTAATTGCTTAAATGCACCCAAAATAAATCTTTTTTACAAAAAAAAAATGGAACAACAAAGACTTATGTTTTATCCATATACAGATATTGCAGTTAAGCACTGATTTCATTTGAGACGAATGATTTATTTAACAAGGGGCTCGCCAGCCCAACTAAAATTTATCAAGGGGCTTACGCGAGCTCTCCTTAGCCACCTTCAACCCACTATTGGGTAATACACATTTTAATTGTAGTCAATTTAGTGCCACAGATTTATATGTTGTTTCCAAGGATGTTTCTGGCAGCCGTTTATTGCGCTCACCACTGCTGTGCTATTTTTAAGGACTTGTGATATTCAATAAAGGAGAAAGAAATAAATGCTTAAAACATTTTAATGAACAAAATAATAATTGATTTAGTTAAATATTAAGCCAAACGTGACTTGAACCAAAGCTCACCTTCTTTAAAAGGTACAGCTCATACTAAGCGCATGGGCCGTGGAGACTACGTATTGTTTCAGTAAAATAACATACATGTCTATACTAAATATTTATAAAAATTACATCATGTATTAAGGAAAATGTCTTTATTTAGTATGCGATAGTAATATATTACGTACTGGGCGGTTCCCGGCAAGCGTTGGAATGCCACTCAAAGAAAGAAAGCGTTTATTGAAGTGAACGTTTTATTTTTCTGCCTGTTTGACGTTTGCTGCCGATTGTCTATGGTACGACACACGCACCACCTACTGTAAGTTAATTATACTATAACCTTCACGCAAGTGCAAGCATACGTTGTCAAAATGGACTGTATGGCAGAGATGCAAACATTGATTTTTATATATGTATAAGACCTACTGTATGTTAATTTTTATATATTTTTAATTTATAATTTAAAACAAAAAATTGACATTACAGCTTAAGCCAATGCGTTAAATATTTGAAAGATTTTAAGTTGAAAGATCATACGAGATATACTCGATGAGAATTTTTGAAAGTCACATGAGATTAACTCAAGGAGAATTGACTTTACAAACACCCATGTCTTAGATCTCAAATTAAAATTCAAAAAAATCCAATTCGACATTAACCTTACCGGGAATTGAACCCAGACCCACCTGATCGGTAGAGCAAGCCATAACCAACTAGACCACAGCGGGCCTATAACCTTCCCGGAAGTGCAAGCAAAACGTTTGTCAAATTTTTATTGAAATCGGATGAGCGGTGTGGTAACGCATAATGTACGAACAAACAAACATTCATTTTTATAAATTAGATAAAGCACATATAGCATTAACAGACGCGTTTCGTATGGAATAATGTATTTTTGTAGGAGGATTGCAGAGAATATTTTTCTAATTATTGAAGGCCGTAATGTAGAAAAAGTTTAAGAAGCATTACACTAGACATCAGAGGTCGACAATCTTCTCGCAATGTAATGTCCATCATTATTTTCAACGATCTGGGTACTTTGCTAAATACCCACCGATACAAAAGTCCTTATGGTAATAACTAATTATTATTGAAAGATTTCTGATTAAGATAAACATCGGAGAGATCTGATGAGAGTGTAAGGTTATATCCGGTCACATGAAATGGTGAATGGAGTGTCAGATGTCGTAAAAAGTTTAACGCCGCGAGAGAGGGCGACACCGGCGGGTCAACATCACCATAATCTCTTACGATTATTACAATATTATATATCGGCAGGATTTCCGGTCGCCAGCGTTCGAAAATGGAACTGTTTTATTGACAATAATAAATTATATGTGAAGTTGTAGGGAAACGCTTTCGTAGATTTTTTATTAATTGAGTTATATTAATTATTGATTACAGGGGCGTCGCATAGTACACTTGGGTATTTGTACAATAAACTGATAGTGTTAATATAACGCCTACCAAGACTTGACTTGACAGTGAACACGTATATTTTGATTATTAAAGGGTTACAGTTGTAAACTTTTTTTAGGTGCACGCAATTTTGAATTAGTACGTTACTACGACAAAGTTCTGCAACGTTTATTTAAAATAAATCAAAATTGTTTGTCTCTTAATTTAATCTTGCAAACACACTGACTTACGGTTACGGAGGTCACGGGCTCGAATCCTACTTCGGACAATTTTTATAAATTGATTTTTCTATAAATTTAATGAATTTCTGTTTAAAGGTTGATGGATGTTTGTGATGTCTTAAACTGCTCCCTCCCAATAAAAATATCATAAAAACGGGGCGTAACAAGAGTGATTAACCAACCACTAGTCCTGTCTTAGTCCGATCCTTTTATTTATACTCTATTTGGAATAATCTCTTTATTGAGCAACTGATTTACAAGCAGCTCTCGTATATACACTTCTATTGATATAAAATCCATCAGGAATCCATATGATTCACATTGGGAGAGGGCATGGTTAAAAAAGCTGTTAATAATAGGTTATGGATTAATTATTGTATTATTCTAATAATAATCGTTAAGAGGTGACTTACTTTTTATTTCCTCGTCAGGCCATCGATAAAATCGCATTATTATTTAAGTACACTGAATTTATAATAATATCAAAATAGCATCGTACTTGGTAGATCTCCATTATTGTATGCGTTATAGCAGGGCTATGTTCTATGTTCCTTGGAACCTAAATAGGTGTTCCGCTTAAATTTGGAATGGTTTCATACGCTGGAACACACTGAAGCATCTTCTACTTCATATTGAAAATCGAGTGATGATTTATCCCACTGATGTTTAATACAGTGGTTTCCAACCTTTATGTCACTGCGCCTCCCTTTGGAGAAAAAAATATATTCGCGCCTCCCTATCCTTTATTTCATATAGTAATAAAGACACGTTTTAAAAAGTAAACAAATATTTTGTACTGTTCGCGCCTCCCTTTGGAGTAGTCCACGCCTCCCAGGTTGGAAATCGCTGGCTTAATACGTCAAATATCTAGGTAAAGGCGGACATTTTGAATCACAAAGAGCTTTTTTTATTCATTTGTTTACATGTTTTAAAAATAATTAATTAAAAGTGATTTAGTAACATATTTCTTTAAACATATTTTTACTATTATGAATTATCCGACCTAAAAAAATAGCTGTGAAAATAGCTGTGAAAATATAGCCGTGAAAAAATAGCTGAAAAAAAATCCAGATTCGTGAAATGTTTCGTTGCTCGATAAGCTTGGAAAACCTCGCGTTATAGTATGTTATCGTAAAGCATTACCTTTCAAGCATATGCAGTCAAATTGATATACGAAAATTCAAAATTCAAAAAATGCTAAGTGATTCAAAAAATCTTTTCTTGGTAAAATTATAGCTAGATTAAGTTTTATTCATTGCTCAAGAGATATTTTTTGAAACACAAACCTCTCTATAATTCACAATCGATATCACCCAAAGGTATTATTTATTACAGTAACTTCCGTTTCTCACCAGAACGACAACTTTGTATATTTAGCCAACTGGTAAAGTAAATCATTTTTGTCAGATGTTTGATATCACGTATCTATTATGTTATACGCACAGAATACGCACATAAATACATATAGCTCCTTGTGCTTGTTTTATAGTAATGGTGCCAGGACGAGATATTATTATCCTTTCAATCTGGTAGAAACTACAAAGAAAGCATTACATATTGTTTTATGTTAACAAAGAAAACGATGTTCTATGAGTTACATTCAAGGAACGCTATTAATAATAATACACAACCTGTAAATATCGAATTCAAAATGTTCAATATTTTATAACTAGATCGAGAATAATCACCCATGGCTAGGGTTTGGTTTATTTTTAATATTCAAATGCCAGTTTTATTGCATTTTAAAAATCGTTTCTCCAATGTAATATTGTATTTTTTATATTATGTCTAGATAGTTTTATCTTTGCGCTCGAATGCCGCCAAACATGGAAAATATGGCAGCAAACCAGTTCAATGTCATTTATAATTTTATCCGTTATTTAAAATATTTTAACTTTTACAGGAGGCGCTAAAAACGTGTTTTGATGATTTTGTGACATATGCAAATTATAAATTATACACAACCTTGAAGTGCACGGATACTTCTAAGCTGGTGTTTAATTGACATAACCTAATATTATTTAAATAAATTGTCTCGGAAAAACCTTTATTTCAGTGTTTTTTCTTGGTTTAAATATTTTGCAGGGTCATCTTTTTCAAACTTAAAAGCTAAATTTAGATACTTATTCCGAATTTTCAGCTTCCATCCTTTTGATAGAATGTGTGTCAGGTTGTATACATTGTGATTATCGAAAAAACCTGTTTTGGAAAATTGAGGGTTAGGTCCTTTTTCCTTTCCATAGTCGATATAATATTACCAGTAATCATGTTTTTCGTTAGATAAAATATAATTAGAAAACATTCGTTTTTTATAGTATAACTTCGCGAGTATAAGGTGTCACAGTTTTGGTAACATCGACATTTCAATCCCTACTTGCGTTGTCTTTCCACTCCGAGATGATCTCGAGTGACATCAAATATTCTAATTCTCGAATTCATCTCATGACATGTCAGAAATTTTAAAATATCAAGCGCCTTGTATTATAATGCCATTTATATATTAGTTTATGTCTCTCTAAATACCTATCGGGTGCTAGTGGGTAAACATACGCGTTCCTTATTCAAGATAGTAAATACGTTGATTCAGGATTTGCTACTGGCCAGCCTCTAGTCACTGTAGATAGTCTTAGCTATCAGGTGATTCAGGTTGTGTTTTTGCAAAAAAAAAGAAAAAAAATACTTCCGTTGCTAGAAGCATAGTAGAAGGCGAGCGCACGAAGTGTGCCTCTGCATTAAGTACAGTCGGCACAGTAAATTTCTTACTCTTTTCTGTGTTAAAAATACCTATCAAATAGAATATAATATATTATTTTTTTTAATCCATGTCCAGTCACAATGTAGAGCATATGGCATCCAAACAGATTTTTTAACGATAACTATTTATTACTGCTATTACTGCTATTTATTACTATTATGCCGCCTGTGTGGTCGAGTGGTCAACGTTGTTGGCTTCGGCTACAGAAGGCCCGGGTTCAAATCCCGGTACGGACAGTTTTATAAATTGATTTTTTAATCGATTTATGAATTTCTGTTCAAAGGCATGGATGTATGTTATGTCTTGAATTCCCCCCTCTCACCCATCCTATCCTATGAACGGGGCGTATCGAGAGCGATTAGCTTACCACTAATCCTGTCTTAGCCCTATCCTTCTATCCCTACTCTCTTTGGAAAAAGAGAGGTTGAGCAACTGAGTAACAAGCAGTTCTCGTAGAAACACTTATGTTGAGATAAACTCCATTAGGTCCATATCCTCCACATTGGGAGCGGACATGGTTTAAATTTTTTTTTTTTACTTAGTTGCTCAAACTCTTTTTTGTTTCGAAAAAAGTAAGCATACAAAGTATGGGGCTAGGTCAGGTCCAGTGGTTAGTTAATCTCTTTCACTTTACTCCGTTATTTTAAGATTGGAAGGGTGCGAGAGGGTGTTAAACAGAAATCGATAAATGGATTGAAAAATTGCTTTTCTCACTAGTATTCAAACCTGTAAGATACGTCACGTAAGCCAACGACCTTGACCTACCGCACTACATATATAATATATTATTAATTACTCTGAAGGTATTTCGCATTTTCATTATTTAAACAGGTCTTGATTATTTTATAAAACTGTGGAATAATTTAAAACAAACTTTTGTTTTATTTTTGTAAATTAATGATTTTTTTTTGTAATATGTATTTTATTCTTATGCATTAGATTGAGTTTATATTATGAAATGTATGATGTAAATTATTGGCACTGATCAGCAATCGTTTCATATAAAAACGATTAGCAGATACACACACACACAGTCTTGCGCACTCGCAGATTGTGTGATGTGCTACGTTATAGATAGACAGATGAATCAAGTCAAATATATTTACACTACTTATTTTTAATTATGCTCTTTCAACGTGGAGCACATGTACTCTAAACGTAACATCGTGAACTGGTTGTAACGACTTACATACATCTTCGCTTTTCAAAGAAGGTAGTATCACTTCAAAAAAATTGTGACTAGTATTTAGCTAATCACACTCTGTTTACTGTTTATTTAGAATCGCACCGACACCTATGCTATTGGATAAAAACCATTAAATCGATGTAAAAATCATTGTATGATTGTTTTCAGTCGTGTAGGTGCTTTATCCTTTTTTACCACGTAAGATGTAAGCTCAGTTGAGCCTTTTCTATCCTAGTTATATTTACAGCTTATAAGTTAATCAATTAATGTAATTTTCGTCAATACGTTAACAAGCTGAAGTATTTTTTTTATGCCGAAAATATGAGAGTATATTTGGTTATGTTCTACGCTGACTGTACATATTGATAGCCTGGTAGGTAAGTGGACAGTTCATATCTACAGCATATAACATTGTTTTAAGATTATAATCTGAGCCACCTAACCACCGAGTAGAGTTAACTGGATATTTATCTAAGGAAAGTTGGTTTCCAATGCTTCATTTTTTTTTTATTAAAATACATTTAAACCAGATCTATACTTACTTATATTATGAATGGTTATAAGCCACTATAATTATACTAATATGAACAGTAACGTTCTGCTTCCGTTTTTTTTTTTTGAGATGGTCCAGTTTTGATTTGATACGACATACACGATTAACTGTGGCCAAATATTGATGACTAAATCAATTTCTGTGTATCACCGTTACGTTAACCATAACAGTATAATAAGCTAATCTAATACTTCTTATTACTGATCACTCTTTCTGTGTTCACCGTCAATTCTTGGTGGATAGGCGCTATATTTAAATATACATTCTTTTGAACAAATTTCTCATACATTGAATGATATAAACAGACAATTGGACAGATATTTTTATAAAACAACCAAATATGACTCATAAAGTTGTAACAAATAATTTAGTACCATAAATATCAAACGAAACTTTTTTTATTATAATTACAAGCTATTTATTAATGATCAGATTTTATCGGGGAATTACTTATTTTGCTATAACAATAAAATTTTAAATTGTAATATAAATTATGTTGTAAACATTTATTAGGAATCACATTTTCATGTCATTATAAGAACCTTTCGAAACAAACTGTGTCAAAAAACCAGGGAAGTGGAGTCGGTTAATAAAAAGACTACTCCGACTCCGAATTGTTTTTCTCAAATATTTATGTTTAACTAACATATCTGTATACCATCAGATTGCTCTAGTTGCTAGATTCTAGTAAGTTTCACCAATCAATATGATGAATAGACTAATATTTTTTTAATGTTTTTAAAGTATTTTTCTTCGGTTTTTCCGTTACCAAATATATTTCGTTGGCAGTTATTCCTTGCAAGTAACCTATGTATAACTTAATGCTTTTGAGCTGAAGAGATTTCTTATTTCTACAGCTACCCAAAAACTATTAGACGAATAAACCTTTTTGAGCTGTAAACCTTTGGTGAATTGTTGTTAATTTATTTGTCTTATTGTCTACCGCCTAGCTTCATTTCAGTTCCTTTCATATTTGAAAAAGTCGATTATCTTAAAACAAAGTTTTTTTTAGTTAAAGTTTTCTGGCAGAATAACAAAAAAAATCTTCACCAATAACTATACCGGTCCAGATAATATTAATTAAATGTGTAATGAGTACAAAAGAGTACGCCTTTCCATAACATGTTAACAGTGAACATCTTAAAAATATATTAAATGTATAAACTATAAAGTACGATGTGAAAATTAATAGTAATATTATGATATAAATACATAATTAAACTTCTTATTATGGAGCGCGCGTGACTTTGGATTAGCTGTGTAATTAGGATTATCAATCAAGGGAAGTCAGAGAGCTCCTACAGAGCCTCAATAGGTCGAGGTCGAAAGTAAAGTCACATCACTGATTTATTATTATGCCTATATTATAATGTACGCTTATTAATAATTGAATATAATTATTGGGAATATTGTTGAAAACCTATTGTGTGGAGTTTGCATGGTATTGCGTGAGCGAAGGAAGGAAATTAAGATATATCTTATGAATGGACTGGCGTATACAATTAACATTTTTAATTTGTTAATAATACATTTTTGTGCTAATAGTATTTGCCGATAAATGGTCAAAATGCCTATAAAACGAAATGTTAATTTCTAGTGCAATTTCAATATATATTTTACATTTATTGTTTTAATCACTCTGCATATAAGTAATTTGATACACATGAACAGCGTTGCCACTAGGCTTTCCAATCCCGTGATCTCGTCCAATTTTGAGATCCCGAAATCCCACAAAAGGCTCCGGGATTGGATACCCTAGTTGCCACAAAAAGAAAATATCGGAGAAGGGTGAGTAGGTTAAGGGCGGTCTACAGCGACACCTATGTATAATTAAGACATTTTTTTTTATTTAAAAAAAATATTTGGCATATGGCTAATGCCCATGCGTTAAATATTTTAAAGTAGAAAGATCATACGAGTTAAACTCGATGAGAACTTATTGCAAGTCACTCGAGATCAACTCGAGGTTAATTGACATCACTAACACCCATGTCTTAGATCTGAAATTTAAATTGAAAAATATAAATTTAGCATTGAATTCCGGGAATCGAACCCAATTTTCGTTCTCAGTTCCCGACCGAGTGTTGCTTTTTAGATGATTGAATTGTAGATCTTATTATCATTATTGATTACCGTAGTAGTTCTCTGAGAAGTGAGATATTTGTGCAAATTGAATACATATTATATTAAAATAAAAATACAAAAAATAGAAGCAAGCAGGCTGTTTATTGTCGCCTATGAGTGATGGCTGTAAAGCATTCTGTGGGATTTGAGCTCGCGGAGAACAATACGTCGTAAAGAAGGTGCTAATGTCACCACTATGACATGTCTCGGCTGTCCACATCAGTCGTTGCCATTTTTCGTCGCTCACTAGGTCGAGGGCGCTGTGCCCTAAATGCAGAGCAGACCAACACGAATTCATTTACTAATATATATATATACATCGATTGTGGAAAGGAAAAAGGACGTACCACACAGTTGTTTCAAAACAGCTTTGTTTCGATAATCACAATATATTAAACTTGATACACGTTTTATCAAAATGATGTAAGCTGCAAATGCCGAATTAGTATCTAAATTTAGCTTTTATGTTTGAAAAAAGAAGAGCTTGTGAAAATTGAAACCAAGAAAAAAGACTGAAAAAAAAGTTTTTCCTAGACAATTTCTAGAATTAATATTAGATTATGTCAATAAAACACCAGTTTAGAAGTCTCCGTTCACTTCCAGGTTGTGTATATTCCATAAATTGCATATGGCCCAAAATCATCAACACACATTTTCTGTGCCTCCTGTAAAATTTGCTATTTGTCGGTTACGTCCTTTTTCCTTTCCACTGTCGATATATTTTAAATATTTAAGCTTACATTACATTATCACTTCGATTATTTAAAAACTCCGCCGTCTGTGTGGTCGAGTGGTCAACGTCGTTGTCTTCGGCTACGGATGTCACGGGTTCGAATCCTGTTCGGACAGTTTTAGAAATTGATTTTTAATCGATTTATGAATTTCTGTTCGAAGGCATGGATGCAAGTGTTGTCTTGAATTCCTCCCTCCCACCTATCCTACCCTATGAACACCGTTCATAGGGGTCGAGTGGTCGAACACCAGTGGAACACCAGTCGAGTGGTCAGGATCGATGGCTACCACTACGGAGGTCACGGGCTCGAATCCCAGTACGGGCAGTTTTATAAATTTATTTTTCAATATATTTATGAATTACTGTCCGAAGGCATGTATGTATGTGATATCTTGAATTCCCCCTTCCCACATATCATATCTTATGAACGGGGCGTATCGAGAGCGATTAGTTTACCACTAGTCCTTTCCTAGCCCTATCCTTCTAATCCTACTGTCTTTGGAAAAAGAGAACTTGAGCATCTGAGTAACAAGCAGCTCTCGTAGAAACACTTCTGTTGAGATAAACTCCATTAGGAGTCCATATGCTCCGCATTGGGAGCGGACATGGCAAATTAACAATTCCTGTTCATTTTATAAAATTGTAAAATTTAGATTTTTTTTACTTAGAATTCCTATTTTTTATAAAATAAGTATTATTTATAATTTATGAATAAAAAATGTCGCCATTAGTTATATATAAATATTGTAATAATTTGAGGTTATAATTAACACGGCTTGGATTTCCACGGCGTATGTAGATAACTTTACTTGAGGGATCTTTTACACGGACCTTTTTACCGGAGCTAAGTTAATATTATTATTAAAGTTTTCATTGCGAAAACACAGGTGCGCTGCAAGCGATTCTCAATCTTGTAAAATTTTCACCGTCGAACCTTTGATCCTTCTGAACCGACAAAAAAATCACGAATTTTCTCTCTCGCTCTCAGTGCTGTGGGAGTGAAGAGAGCAGGGCGACCCGTCCTTGTCCGGTCAGAATGTGAGCAAAAAATCGACCTGTTGCTTCCATTCTTCGATAAGTGGTAATACATCATTGTTATAAAACACACCTACGTTACGACGTTTTTTGTACATTTGGTCGTCTCGGGTATACGCGGGTACATGTTAACGTAAGTCTTTGCGTATTGGAGAACTGGATTGCTTTTGAAAGCGGGTCGGGTGACTAATAGTTGAAAGAAAATTAGTATCGCTTAAATATTTTCCGAATGTGTTATTTAACATTAAGCTTCTTTTTAAGTGTACTCATGATGTTGATATATACTGCAATGATACTAAATACGGTTGGACGGTATTATAATGTATAAATAAAATAATTTAAGATTTCGACTGAAGGTGCTTGCTAGTATTTCAATATTAAATTTTAACCGTTCAAATTGTGTACACTTCCACTGGATATGTTATTAACGACTTGGGATTCATCTTTCGGCATATTCAAGCCTACATGTATTCGTGCACTTGAGCTCCTGAAGATGCTGAAATACGAAACCCGGGTCGTTAGTGACAAAACGTGTGGGAATATACAATTCATTTTAAAGGTAGATTTTTTTTTTGTATATAAAATATATTTTATTACATGTGTGTCTTAACTTTATTTATTTGTATGTTACACAGAATACAACATTGTGTTTGCGCACGATGCGATAGATTTTACAGATACAAATTGAGAGTGTGTGCAAGTTTGATAGATTGACGATATTGTTAGTAGTTCAACTGTGCTCGGCTTAGCAATACGAAAATTGTATTTCCGATTCAACCAAACATCCGGTTTAATTTGAATTTTTTATTTAAGATCTTGTGCTTATTTTTTCATTTCAATTCCGAGAGAATTCTTCTTTATAAATATGACTAGTATACAAACTCAATTGCTAGTTAATTTATTTCAATGGATCAGAAAACGTTATCACTCAAAAAATATTGAAGGAAGGTCCATGAAAAATTGTAAATATATTATTATATACGTGAGTTCTTCATGAAACATTATAAATTTCTTCATATTGCATAGTTGCAACAAGCAACTGACAATTTAGATGGATGCATGACCTTCGATAATAATATGTTTTAGTTTTTGTACAATATTGTCGCCGATAAAACTTTCTTTCGAAATTATTGTAATCCTATTTAAACTTTTGTGCCCTGCACTCGTCACCTTGCTGTGTCTCATTCACTTGCTATTACTATCTCACTTGCTCAACTATAACTGGAAATAATTCATATCAACTATTTCGTTTTGCTTACCTGTTCACAGTGTGATTAAAAAGTTAAATATAATTTAAGAAATACATTTCCATATTAATTCTTATTTTATTACAAATTATCGGTTATTTAACACCAATCCTCATGATCATCTCGATATTTATTCTCGCATTTATTGTTTTCTCTCCTACATGCTTCTTATTTTCTCGACGTATGAACAAATAATTATACACGTGAAACAACATAGTTGTTTCTTTATACACATGTGTATAAATAACTAAATCATGATTATAGTACCAAATATTTTTTATATTAAATTTGAAAAATTGCTATACCTACTAAAATAACAAAAATTATTACTTTTATTATTGGCACATAAGATTAATGTTGGTTTCAGTCTAGTTCTCCCTCCCCTCCCCTCTACAAAGAAAACATAAAAAAAGCTCATGCCGCTTCGATACATAGAAAATATGTCTTATTTACCATATCTGTTACACACACTCTATGGAAATTCTCTGACGGCACTTATAAATAATGCCAATACAACAATGATATGTATTAATTATTAAAGCCGATAGTTAATGATTGTTTTATTTTTGTACAACATTGAAGTGAAGGTCTTAATGAGGTCTAAATTAATAAATAGTTTCTAGGTGAATCTTTATTTTTAAATAATAATATAATAAACAACTAATTACACTTTGTGACTTGGTTGACATTTCGTAAATGTAAGCGTACACATTTTATTTATCGAGCCCGTTGGCTAATCATTTTTTGAAACATAACTATTTCAATTAAAAACCATGTAAGTTCTTGATGTTATATTCAGTTTATTATCTGAATTCAAATATTGTCTGTTAAAAGAGGTGAAATTCAGAAAAACATGAAATATCTCAAAACGATTTAACTAGTATATTTTCACTAAAATCACCAAGCTTCACCAACCCTCACACATGACTTTCATGATCGTGGTTATGTAAACATACAATTTATTTGAAATATAACACAAGTAGCATATGTGGTAGTTATAATATTTTAATTTCCCATAGCATGCCATATAAATACAGTTTGTACATGTATATGTTGTGTAACAGAATGGTCATAATAAAAATAATAATTGTGTTTTTTTTTATTGTTCAAAAAAACTTTCTTACCACACTGTGATCCCATAAATAGTTCATACACTATCTCTTTTCATACAATGGACAGGTGAAGTGCCAATAGTGGGGCGTCCGCATTGCCATCTCCTTTTATCTCGCACGATGTTACCTGGAAAAAGAAAGAGAGCAAAACAATTATACCACCTGTGGCTCAGAACGGGGGCACTCTTGTATTCTATCTCGCTCATGGAATACCACTGTGCTGCTGTGTAAAGACAAACAATAAAAGACTGCCGTCTCGCTTTGGCGAAGGCTAAATTACCTGAAATTTATGAAACAGTAATGTTTTATGTGATATGTCTTGGAACGGGGGCATTCTGCGTACCAGGTTTATCTCTTGGAGTTGATTTCTTTTCTTTGACCGTGTCAGATTAAATCATAAATGTTTGTACATGCGTTTGATTAAATATTTGGCTAATTAATTATATTTCCACTGATTGTGAATGAACATTTATTAATATCACTTTTAAGGTGTTCACTGTCAAAACTAGGTAGAAAGGAATTATATTAAGAAAAGAAAACACTCTTGTACAATTTACACATTTATTAAATATGATCAGGACCGGTTTCGCTCATTACGACCATTTTTAATTAATAAAAATGTTTTAGTCTGAAAATGAATCAATTTCAAATGCTCGTCATGAGCGAAACCAGTCCTGATAATATTAAATAAATTTGTTATCACAAAGCACTTGATAACATAGATGTTTCTTTATTTTGAAAATTGAACTATAAATTTTGAATATTAAATTGAAAATTTAACAATACAAATTTCATTATATTTTAAGATTTCGACGGAAGGTCTGGATTTGGAATCTCAATAAACAGCTTGAATCGTTGAAATTTACTAACATTTTCATATGTTTTGTCCGACTACGCCTTCCTACATCTTCAGGCATTCAAGTGGTTTGATGTACTTGAAGTGACGCTTAGTATTTTTTTTTATCGTGTATATAGATAAGTATATGAAGAAAAAATATCACTGTGTTCAAAAGTGATCCATACTAAGTTTATAAATGGCTTGGTGTTAACAGTGTTCAACCAATTGGGGAAGTACTCGAATGGAAAATTACAATTTTTAGAGTTCTTTGAAATTATATGTTCAGTTCAAGTTTATTTTGCTTCATGCTACAGCGTATTAATGTTATGTTAATAAGGACTTATAGGTTCCATGACATAGAAGTCAACGTCTTCCATGCTAGACCTCACGTATGAGCAGCACATTTCAACAGCTTTTGGAGTCTTGAATAAGTCTTGATATATTCAAATTACAGACGTTAGCGATGTTTTATATATAGTTTGGTTTGTTGATTAGAGACTCCCACTTCATAAAGCATGATTAATATTAAATATAAATTTGAGGAAATAATAAAATTTATCTCTTGCTGCTTTAAAGAATATATTTAACTTATAATTAAACTGTTTTAAAGATATTGTAAATTTTTAGACGATTTTTTCTGATTGATGGATAAACAGCGGTTATATCACATCGAAAATTCTTTATATCCTTCTTTAAAATAATTAATTTCAAGCAAATAATGTATATATTTCAATTATAAAGTATTTGATGTCAATTCTTGGTGGAAATTCTAACTTCGTTACAAAGAATATAATTCTTATGATAAATAAAACCAGTCGTAGTCTTTATAAAAAATGTAAAATTTATACAGAAAATACATATTTTAGTACCAACGTTTATTTGCACCTGGCAGTCTAAAAATAAGTTCGTTTTAAAGTTGGAAAAACTGCAAATAAAGTGAATTTATTATTTTTCAAGCACTAAACAGAGAGTTATACAAACATGGTCATGGAAAATTATTTGTGACAATTTGACCCTATATAACATAAGTAAGTATATGCGTGCGTTGGGTTCTTGGCGCAGTGTTCACGTTGTTGGTTTCCTTGGCTGATCATATGGATTTGAGTTTTTCTCGATCACGTCATGAAGCTGTCGAAAAAATTCTACTGTGACATGACGGACCACCCAAACGACACCATCAAAGCCCTACTCAACGACTACGTTGAGTACCCCCACACTGACATAGCGCGGCCAAGGAAAATCCTCCTCCTAAAACCACCCTAGATCCCCTCCGATCCCACCACTGACATGCCTGGTTGCCGCAATCACACGGCTGGTGAAAAAAACACATCGGATTACCCTACTCTAAATTGTTACCTTTGCTCCCTTCCCTCCACTTTTTTCCTATATATGTTACCTTTTCTCTCCCCATTCCTTTCTTTTTTTTTAATCAAATGTACAAAAAAAAAAAAAAAACAACAGACAAACCCAAAGCATTCTAAAAAAAGTAAATAGAATAAATTAAATGAAATGGGCCCACAACATCTAAATTAGAAGAAAAAAATAAATATATTTAACCTTAGATGAAAGGGAGATTGGAGCTCGGCTCCACAGTTCCCCGTATAAAGATGAAATGACACTGATGATGGATTTGAGTCCAAGTACAAACAGCATTTTTTCAATCGATTCCTTTTCAAAGGCATGGGTTTTTTTGATGTTTAAGAACTACTTCTCATCCTTCCGATCTTAAAATAACGGGGCGTACCGAGAGTGATTAGTTAAATACTACTAGTTCTATCCTAGCCAAATCCTTATATCTCATATTTTTTAGTAAAAGAGATCTTGATCAACTGTTTTCGTATAAAACAACTTCTGGTGAGATGCCTTCATTAGACGTGAATTTAAAAAAAATACCTACATAAATTAAGAAATATTCAGAGAGTTGAATTATTTTTTTATTACGATTTGCAAGAAAGTGTGTTATGAAATAAGCAAGCGTTTACTTCGTCTGCGGATTTACATATACAATTTATTATTCATTTTTTTGACTCAATATGACGCGTCTACAAAGTTACTAAGGTCGAGCGGGTGCAAACGGCAGGTCGTAGGTGCGCTCATGACTGCCAACACCACGAAACCACCATCCGTGCACGTACGAGTCACCAACACACCCAGACGTTACCTATGTTTGTTGTCTCTGACTTCAGGTGTTCGTCTACGCCTCCTCATGCCTCCCCCCGACGGTTTTTCCGACCGCTTCTTTCAGTTGCCGATTAGAGACCGGCGCGTGAGCATTTCAGCCACCTGTAATTGTTTTTTGTTGTTGTTTTGTTTTCAAGGAAAACAATCTGTTTACTACGAGTGTTAAAATCGTACCTAAAAAACAGTGTTTTTTTTGATATCTCCAAAACTGTCATCGATAAACTCCACGTTATTATTTTCGGTGTATTTTCCGCTTATTTTAAAATAAACTGATAAAAAAATACAACGTAAAAAACTGTCAAAATTTTTGCCGTGCTTTAAGAAATTTATACCTGTGACATGTCAAGCAATGTGTGTACTTTGTTTATTGATTGACAAGGCTGTGTTGTAAAATTGTGGTACGTTCTGCGTGGAGTTTGAATATTGGCCGTGCAAAAAAAGTATCATGTAATAAAAAATGACACTTTACGCGATTCTGTAATTATTATCTCTGTTATCAGTCAGCGAAAGCCGTTCGTGGAAAACTGCTGTCATATCGCTGGATAATAAAAAACACTTTGAACTTTGGCTGAACGTAGTTATTAAAGTGCAAGGTGGGTTTCATATTTGTCATTAGTCATAATTACCCGCCTTTACTCTATGGTCTATATGACGTATAATTTGGACAAATACCAAATTAATATAATGCTTATTTGTTGATTGAAATACCAATAAATTTGTTCTATATCATACTTTTTTTCTACCTGAACATTTTATAAATGTAATTATGTGAAAAATTTAATAATAAAAAGAAATATACCAAATGATCATACACGGGAATTACGAAAACTAATAATTTACGCGAAACACGAAATTTATGCCTTCCTTATATTTTATTCTAAAACAATAACATAAGTTGAAGTATAAAACTGATATTTCGTAATTATCATAATAATTAATCGCCTACATTCAATGTTTTTATAATATTTTACCAATTCACTATTATTTATTTTTTTGCATCTTTTTTTAAATTTTCAAGTATGAAGAGAGTAGCATTTCGTTAAGCATATTTACTAAATTTTTAAAATTACATTACAATCAAATACATAAAAAAAATCAAGTAGCTGTTTCGCCTGTACGTCATCGTCACCTTATCAATTGTCCAATTTACCAAAGCTAATAATAATAGTATTTTTTTTACATAATTTATTAAATAAAATGGAATTTACTTTGAATAACCTGTCAATAATTGTTGGGGTTAAAAGTAATGTATATAAAACTAATTCTTAGTATTTAATATTATTTTTTATTGATTTTGGTCAGGACCAGTTTTTTTTTAATTAAATAAAAATATACAAATAATTATAAATTCTTATGAACCATAATACATGTATTAGGACTGCATTTCTAAAATAAAATTTATGAGAATTAGTATAAAACATTTAATTGAATTTACGTTACAAAAATAAATTAAAAAATCAAATAATGGATTGCTATTTATTAGCATTTTTTTGTGAAGTAACGATTTTTACATAATGGTTTTTTTTAAATATTGAAGTCAGTTTTTAAGAAAAATGACCGTCAATTTAAAGCGATTTATTGATTCGACTCTTTTAGTTAAAAAATGTATTTTATATTAAATACAGTTTCCTAAGTAAAATTTTTGATAATTTTTTTTTTTAATTATCTATCGTGACCTCCTAAGATGTAAGAAACATAAATAAGTGAGTGTCATTATGGAGGAAAACAACGGTTACTAAAAATCTGAAAATTGTATAACTCATTTCAAAGCTGAACGGTTAAAAAAAATAATTTAATTATGCAGTATTTTAAAATTTTTTCCTATAAATTTGGCGCTAATTTTCTTTGAATTCATCTATACTGAATGTGCTTTTCACGACTAATGAAATAACACATGTATCAATTTCACTATCATTTCTAAACGAAGAAAACCCAACCGAATTTCTCTAAAAAAAAGAAATATTCTCAAATCCAATCAGTACTTTTCATTAATGGTTTATTTGTATTATGAAAAATAAAAACCTAAATATCAAGACCTATTGAAAAAAGGATTGGGATTTAGATTGGGATCACCACTTCAAACTCTAATTTTTAAGACCGGAAACTGACTTCTGCGCGTGGGACACGAAGTTTCAATCGCACTGTATTTTGTGGAAAACCAGTGCGCCCTCTAAGACAAGAGGTTAGTTGCGTGGGCCAATAAAATATTAATTGAATAGCTGTCTTAAGTGCTCATCCGGGATACGGGACAGCGATTTCAATTCCGGGACAATCCGGGACACCTGGCAACCAACGTTCCCTCTAATTTTTCTATTGTGTGTGCGGACCATCAACTTTTGTGAGTAGTATATTTTCAGCAAAAATGTCAGCTTGTGCGGGGATAGAAAAATGTGTGCGGGCACATTTTGAGAGGTGTGCGCGCGCACACTTTAGCGGGAACATTGCTGGCAACCCTATCCACACCTAGAGCGGACATAAATATAATGACATCTTAAGAGTTAAAACTATTAGCGAATTAACCAACTGATTGATAGTCAATTAAGAATATGTCCTATAGTTTTGTTTGATCTTACATGTATGGAACCCGTATACGAACGAACCGCAATTACCATTATGTTGAAAACGTTTCGGATTACTTCGTGACTTCAATACTGGCGCTGTCAACAGGTGCTATCTAATTAACCAACTGACACCTCTGCATCGAAACAACGTAACAACCGACATGTCGTTTCTGTGTGAACTCTGATTATCAAACCTTTGAACCAGCCTGGCTAAGGCGAACACTGTGATAATCTTTTTAAGTAAAGTCGTGTAGATAAAAATGTTTATTCAAGGTAACAAAATAATAATATATCCCATGGTAAGTTAACTTCAAATGACCGACGGCTTTTATTTTTGTAACATAAGATACAATGTCCATCGAAGTGGATATATTTTCTTTCGTTAACGTTTTATACGACATAAAAAAACTTGATCAAATTAATTAATTTTTGAATGTATCATATTTTGAAGTATCAAAATTCGTTTTTTGTACATTTTTTTTAAATCCGTGTCCGCGCCCAATGTGTAGCATATGATTTCATAATGGGGGTTGAGATAACAGAAGTTTTTTTTTCTACGACAACTGTTTGTTACTCAGTCGCTCAACTTCAAAGTGGTAAAGGCTAAAACAGGACTAGAGGTTGACCAATCGCTATTGCTACATCCAGTTATTAAAAGATCAGAAGGATGTGAGGAGAACAAACACCCAGTCTTCAATTACGATTTTTGAATTGAATAAGTAATTCTCAAATTCACTGTTATCTTACCGGGAATCAAACCCAGACCTGCGCAATCGGTCACAGAACAATTGAGCCACAGCAGGCGATTAAATCGACTGTAAAAAAAAGGAAACTTGATACACGTTCTATCAAAAGGATGCAAGCTGCAAATACTGAATTAGTATCTAAACTTAGCTTTTAAGTTTGAAAAAGGTGACCTTGTAAAAAATTAAAACCAAGAAAAAAGACTGAAATAAAGGTTTTTCCTAGACAATTTCTTTAATTAATATTAATATAATGTCAATTAAACACCAGTTTAGAAGTCTACGTGCACTTCAAGGTTGTGTATAATTTGCATATGGTCAAAAATCATCAAAACACGTTTATTGTGCCCTCCTGTAAAATTTGTGTGGGTTACGTCCTTTTTCCTTTCCACAGTCGACATTATTTATAAAAGATAAATACCGGTTTCGCTCACAGCGAGCATTATCAGTCGATACTGGTTCTGATATTTAATAAATAATGTTTAGTGTTTTTTTTTTTATTATAATATAATGCCTTTTCACTGGCAATTGAGAGTGAATACAAAAAATTGATATCTACATTCTTTATTTTAAAAATACATCTTGGGTCGTTGCGGAGTTAATAATTCTCACAATCAATATTCGTAAAGAATTTTTCCTGATTATTTATAAAATATGAATTAATAAATCAATTACGTTATAATACCTTCGGGAGAGAGCCTTAATCTTTATTTATATTTTAACATACCCCCAATAAAACGATTAATTTTTGTAACTGTAAATTTATTAGTTTGCATAATTGCAATTCAAAATTTTGGTGAAATTTATATTAATGAAAAGCAAACATTCAACGAAGGATTTTTTTTATAAAAAATAAATCATATAGTTGACACATTCAAGCAAATCGTGTTTTCTTCAACACTTAAATCAACATTTCCCAATCACAAGCTCTGTGTTTATGTGACAAATCACTTTTTGAATGTTTGCTCTTCATTTTTGATTATTTCGAAAAAGTTTATGTTGTCGATTTCTGCAAATAAAAAGTACACAGTTTTATTAGATACTAAATTGGAATTCAAAATACAGACGTTTGTGGAATTTTAAAAAAAAATAATAAATAGTAATTTGGGAATGTCTTATGAAAGGTGGATAAACAAAAAAAAATGCCTATCGTTCATCGAAACACTAGAGTCATATTTAATAAGTGTAATATTATAATTGTAATTTGAATTAGGATGTCAGAGTGAATAAAATTGTGTATCTCTTCGGAGTCAGCTGAGAAAAATGTAAGTTTAATCATTGTTCTGACGAAAGCGAAAGCCGAAATAGATATCAGCTAATAAATATTGCTATTGTTACCCTATTATAATAGAGTTCTACCATGTAAATGCCAAGTCAATCAACAACAAAAAAACTTGTTTTAATTATTTAAATTATTCTCAATGTATTTAAACAACCATTCTTATTTTCCATTTGAGGTTACGACAATTTCCCGGTTAGCGTTTTTTTTTAATGATCGAGAAATTTGATCTCAATTAAACGATCCATTCATTGGTTAAAATCTAAATATATGATATTATTTATACGTTTACAATTGAACCGTATTATACAATTTAAATATAAACTGTAATAATTATGATGAGATGTTGATTATTGGTATTACGGATGTTGATTTCCGCATGTCACTCTGTCGATGTCCGGTGGCGGACGCTCTGCGTGTCATATAACGCCATAACACTCACATGTGGAATATTAATATAATATATTCGACAGTAAAAACGTACGAAATTTTTAAACCTGTCGGGATATGAATCCATGCCCATCTTCATATCCAACATCGCTTTTATTTTGAAAGTAAGTCCAATAAAGTATAACGAACTGAAAATGATCCGATGAATATTAAATTCACATGCCAAAACCAAGAAGTTTTGTTTTACGTGATGCATATCAACTGTGTATTCTGAAAACCGAATATATTTAACTGTACAGGAGAATTCAGTGGCGGCCGGTCAATGTAGCATTAGATAATGCATCCCTTGTATATGCAGGGGTGGTTATATTTCATGAAATTATATTCAAACATAACATTTATACCATTCATTCATTTTTTTTGACATTACAGCTTACGCCAATGCGTTAAATATTTGAAAGTTTTTAAGTTGAAAGATCATACGAGATATACTCGATGAGAAATTTTTGTAAGTCACATGAGATTAACTCAAGGAGAAATGACGTCACAAACACCCATGTCTTAGATCTCAATTTAAAAAATCCAATTTGACATTGACCTTACCGGGAATCGAACCCAGACCCACCTGATCGGTAGAGCAAGCTCTAACCAACTATTTATTGTCTATCATAAATATTTTAGAACATTTTATTTTATAAATGTTATGTTTGAATATTGTTTCATGAAATATAACCACCCCTGCATATACAAGGGGAGCATTGATCCAATGCCACATTGACCGGCCGCTACTGCAGAAGATATAAGCAACATTACAAGGACGTCACGTGGGTATAGGCAAATAGGTAGTAGCCTAGAGGCGGCAAATGATCACAGAAAAAAATACAGAGGAATTTGGTTTAGAATAATTATGATGCTCCAATGTTTTGAATAACAAAAAATGCCAAATAAAACATTTTTAATGGCAATAATATTATAAACGATGGGTGAACAGTGCTTAGCTTTATCACATTTTTTTCTTTGAGTATGACAATTACCAATGGCGGCACTATAGGCAATAGCTTTTCCATAAAGGTTTGAGTACGTAGATAGATGAGTAGAGAATTTAAATTTCTATTTTTGTATATATATTCCTATAATAATGAGAAAAAATGTCACTTATACTCTTATGACGTTAAGAAATTTATATGTAACGTAATTTCAAATTTTTTAATTCGAAAAGTAGCGAGGGCGCTATTTTAATTTCTGCCTAGGGGCGGCACATATCCTAGAAACGTCACTGAAACTTTATGACTGTTTTGTAGGTGAAAAACGTGCATTTCAGTCTAATGCTATATATGAGTTGTTTTCTGTTTCTTCTTATTTATCTTGTCTGAAATGAAATCACGAAAACTGACACCAGTCGTGCAAATAATCATGAAACATAAACCCTAGTAAGTTAAAAACATTTGTCGGGTCTATGGCGCAGCGGATTGCGTTGTTGGCTTCCGTGCCGGATCTCACTATGGAGCATATGGCTTCCTAGTGGAGGTGTCTCAACAGAAGATTTTTTTCTACGAGAACTGTTTGTTACTCAGTCGCTCAACCTCACTGTCTTCAAAGTGAGTAGTAGAGAAAGAAGGATAAGGCCAGAACAGGACTAGTGGTTGACTAATCACTATTGCTACACCCAGTTATTAAACTATCAGAAGGATGGGAGGAAAGAAAATGATGTGAATTGACATCACAAACACCCAGTCTTCGATCACAGCTTTGAATTGAATAATTCTCAAATTCACTGTGATCTGACCGGGAATCGAACCCAGACCTGCGTGATCGGTAGAGCAAGCTCTAACCAACTGGGCCACAGCAGGCGACAATGATGTCAATACCACGAAAGTATTGATACTTGTGAAATTTTAATATTCTTTCTCGTCCTTCCAATCCTAAAATAAGATTTAACTCATTTGGGAACGAAGCATTGTTTATTTATTATGTTCAGTAAAGTTCGTTTTAGCTTTCAACCATTTCATTGGAATCTTCAAAAGGCGTATCTTCCACACGCACTGATAGATACTGTCGGAACAATACCATATCGGTCAAGTAACGAATACTTTTAATACAAAAGCGCTGTCATTTTCCAATTATAAAGTTGAATCGATACATTGATAAAATTTGATCGTTACTTATAATCAATAGACAAGATCTAGCACAGTTACCGTTTGTAATTATTGTTATTTTGATAGAGGAATGTTATCTTATCTACAATAGGGATAGCGGTTCAATTCGGATGAAGCCGATTTTAAAAGCATTTAGATCAACAAACTGCTTTGATAAGTTGCGCTAGCTTTTAAAAATCTAAGACTGGTCCAAAGAACGAATCGATTCAATGGATTCTACCCAGAGAAAAAAATAAATATAGAAAATTTTATAAAAAATAGAGGCTGTATATATGTACATTTCCGTAACAAATACTTGTTAACCACCTTCCCAATGTTGCCAAACATTTTATTCATCTACTGCAGGGG
Source organism: Himalopsyche tibetana (assembly GCA_030503985.1). Classification (NCBI taxonomy): domain Eukaryota; kingdom Metazoa; phylum Arthropoda; class Insecta; order Trichoptera; family Rhyacophilidae; genus Himalopsyche; species Himalopsyche tibetana. Next base: position 1,543,090 of record JAPJYX010000006.1, read on the forward strand.
TGAGGGACCCTTTTCAATTTGAAATGCCACATTCATTTATCTGATTCAACATAAGCCCGCAGCTAAAAAAACGTTGACAACCCCGCTTTTTTTCGACTGTCGAACATATAATGAGTGGATTACGCTCTTTTTTAAAACGCTCGCGAATAATTTTTTGATAAAAGTGAAAATTTTGATTCTGTGTAATATGTATTTCTGTTGAAAAAAAATTCGGGATCACTGGACTTATACAAAAAATCGGTTATCGATCGCTGTGAATGTTTTTTGTGATTTCCTTGTATGTTTTTTTCTCTTTTTTGCACCGTGTTATTTCGAAATCGTGTAAAAAGAAAGCTCAGTGTACTCTCACGTTGACCGGTTGATATATTACATACAATGCATTTTTCCAAAGGCTGGATTTTTTACGTTGTATATATCGACTGTGGAAAGAAAAAAGGAAGTAACCCACAGTTTTTCAAAACAGCTCTTTTTCGACAATCACAATGTATTCAATTTGATACACGTTCTATCAAAAAGATGTAAGCTGAAAATGCCGAATTAATATCTAAATTTATTTCTTAAGTTTGAAAAAAGATGAGCTTGATAAAATTGAAACTAAGATAAAAGACTGAAAAAAGGTTTTTCCTAGATAATTTCTTAAATTAATATTAGATGATGTCAATTAAACACCAGTTTAAAAGTCTCCGTGTACTTCAAGGTTGTGTATATTTCATAATTTGCATATGGCCCAGACCAAAACACTTTTTTTGTTTCTCCTGTAAAATTTGCTATGTATGGTTTACGTCCTTTTTCCTTCCCACATTCGATATGTTCATATATACATACATTATCAATTATATTGTATTTAATACTTTTTTGTTTGAAAAAAATTAAATAAGTCACCTAATCGTTTGTTATGTTGAAGGTTACAAATGCACTATTGCGTCGAATAGTGCATTTTATTGCAGTGCAAAATGTCACCTGTGAAATGCGTGAAAATGCATTCAGCACTCTTGGTCTGCTGATAAGCGAAGTGGGTCATGCTACCTGTTATCACAGAAAATGTCCTCGTGTCACTGACAGGAGATTATCACCGTTGGAATATGATACTAAACAATACGATATGCGCTTTACATGGTGATAGATAATATTCCCTAATCAGTAATTACGAAGAAATGAAAATAAAACTTCGCTATCTTTACGCTTGCCGGCTTTATTTAGAAATATTGTCGATATGAGTTTAATGAAGAGAACCACTTTTTTTTGATACCTAATGTAAAACGCTACAACGGCAAATATAAGTATGTATTTAGTTTAAAAAATACACAATATTCCTGAGTACTATTTGACCTTTTATTTATCAAGGACCGGTTTCACTCATGACGATAATTTTTAATATAAATCTAAATTTCCACTTTTTGTGCTACAACTTTGATAAAAATAAAAATGTCAAAATACTAAGTAAAATGTAAAGGGTTTAGAATGAATAGCTTTACGTTTTTTGAGATTAATTAAGTCATTAATAGAAAGGAAGCATCAGTAAATAACATTTAAAATAAGATAGGTAGATCACCATTGTTGAATTTATTTCCATTAACTAGTACTATCAAATTTGGTATCTTACAAATTCCCTGCAATCAGTAGAAAAGGACAAACCTCGAGTTTTAATTTTGTAATTTTTAACATTTAAAAAAAAAAATTCTTCGCTTTTGATAATCCCTTAAAGCAGTGGTTTCCATCCTTTATTTTGTATAGTTATAAAGACACGTTTAAAAGGGTAAATACATATTCTGGACAGTTCGCGCCTCCCTTTGCTATAGTCCACGCCTCCTAGGTTGGAAATCACTTCTTTAAAAGAATACTACCTCACCAAATTTGTTTAAGAAATGTTATCATTTCACTCTCTTGAAGCTCGAAGATCGTTATCAAGTTTAAAGCATTTTTCTATTCTTCTTCGGGGTCAAGTTAATAATCCTGAGATTCTCATGACTATTGACTTTGATGCTCCCAATTTATTCATTCTTATAACCAAAAACTTTTTTGTCTAAAAACTTCGCGTAGGACGTATAAGTCACCAAGTTCCAAGGACCGTTCGTCTAATCAACTGTTTGTTAAGTTTTACCTTTTTATGTATTATATACTGTTTTTTTTTTCATTGTATTTGTCAAGTGCATGGCGAATTAGCGTCAGCTGTAATGTACTGTACTTTTATTCTTTAAACAATAAATTAATAAACATAAAATTTGAATACATTTTCAGTTTATTCGTAAGCGTTGCGATAGTTTGATGATGCTTCTCAAAAAAGCAAAACACAATCTGTAGCACAAAAAGTGGAGTAATAAAGTTATTAAATTTTAATTTATAATTATTATACAAATATGCTACCCCTGAAATTAACCTAGATTATGCATAAAATAGCATTAAACGGTATAGAGCCACTACATGACTGCAGTTATCAATGCCTGCAGCTGATAAGGGACTAAGAAGTCGTGGCGTTACCTCATTTTTCCGATAACTCATTAAAAAAAACAACAATGCACGATTGGCTTTTGAAAACTTTGCCTCGGCTCGTTCATTGCATGTTTTATTATGGACACAGGTAAGTTTTGTCAGGTGACAATGGGCAGTTAATGCATCATATCTTTTAAGCGGGACTCAATATTATTGCTGTTTTTACCGTCCAATGTTTTCATGTCGTTTTTCATTTTGTACGGTTTGCGGTAAATATTTTGAAATACGATGAATCGTATCGAGTTAGCGACAGCTCAACTCAGTAATATCACGATCGCTATGAACACTTTAAGATCTAATTACAAGAGCCACATCAACATCATTTGACAGTATGAAATTCATATTAACGTAAACAAAACGAAATGTATATATTAAATTTGAATCGTTCAAATTTGCTATCGTTTGTTCGACAGGGGCCCTGGTTGAGAATCAGTGATATTGATTGTACAGCAGTGTTCATCAACCTTTTTACATCCGCGGACTGGCAAAAATTAGAAAAATATCTCGCGGACCGGCGTCAACCAACATCACTCAATAAGTTCGTAGGGTGGCACATAGATCGCGCAACTGTTGACATAAATCCATATGAGTTATAGAAAGTACCAACCTTAAAATAATTGTCAACATTTTATAAAAACTGACGTTTAGTTCACAAGTTACAGTGGTTTTAGTGACGATACTTTTGTAATTTTAAAAACGCTGGAAAAGGCTGAATTTCGTGTGATAATAAAGCATGGCTTTTTAATGGATAAAATACAGTTCAATCAAAGCAATGACTTGATAAGTGTTATTCGGACTCTTCTCCATCGAGACAAATGGTAAAGAAGTGGTTTGCTGATTTCTGAACGCTCATTTCATGATTTAAGAACTAAACGTTCTGGTCGCCCAAATTCGGCAGTTGTTCCAGAAACAAAAAAAAAGTCAACAAGATACTTTTGACCGATCGTAAATTGAAGTTGCGTGTGATAGTGACACCTTAAAGATATCAGAAGGTAGTCCTTTCACCAATTTGCATCAACATCGAGGAGATAATGAAGTCAAAAAAAATTCGAAAAAAAAGTCTTCGCGGACCAGTAATAAGCTCACCATAGATTGAAGAACACTGCTCTAGAGGACTGGAATTAGTCGGAAAATTTTATTTAAATGTCAGGATAGGCATTGACCATCTATTACTATTTACTAACCGCACTTAAGGAAATCCTTTTTCGATCTAAATTTATAAAAAACTTTCTCCAGGAAAATGTATAAATTGTCGGTTACGATTTTCTGCCCATTAATGGTCAGTGTGTCATTGATAATGTTTATTCAATTAAGGTTTAGGATTTTTTTGCTGGACGCTTTACGTATTTTTTTAATAAAGTGACTAAGCCACTAGTTTTTTATAATCGTACATATCGTGACGTTGCTGTAAGAAGTCATTATTTGCAGATTTGGTCGAAACTGAGACACATTATGCACTTTTTTTCTCATTTTGCATAAACTCAAAAAGTCACTTAGTGTGTCTATCTAACATCAACCAATGTTATCCCTTCCGATGACATACCCTTCAAATTATAATGTTGTATTTTATGCACATATCAAAATAAAAAAAACATCATAAAACAAGCTTATGTTATTCGCACGGATTACACTTAGTGACATATTGCACCAAAACGACAATATATATTCAATTTAAACCTAGCTTAAGTGTCATGAAATAAATAATAATTAAAATATTAATCAATTATTTTACAACATATACATCGTATGTATGTAAATAGTGTTAAATTATATTTATTTATCATATTACCGTTAACATTAAAAATTCAACATATTTATAATATTTATGCAGATTTAAGAAACCAGTTTTACGAAATATAACGATAAATTCATAAAGTTATTCCTTCCTATTCGCAAATTACAGAAATGTAAATACAAGAATTATGTTATTAAATACTGTTGATTTTAAATATGTGGATATATGTACGGACGTAGTAAGGCCACTGACATATATATGGGGTTATAATGCAAAACGTACTATTTCCAAAATGAACGATATTGAGTTAGGTATGCAGATAAGGTAATTCAAGCCTAAGGAATCGACTGGTCCTATTAGTTTGAATATAAAATGTCTAAAAGACTGTCGTTTTCAAATTGGAAATCATATTATTATGCAAATGTTATTTTGTTTGTGTTATTCGTTATAGTATTTGACTCTACTGAAAAGTTCGAGTTTTGGAAATAGTAAGTTTTGTACACACTTATGGATAAATGTTTTTTTTTACATATTGCAGTGTTCGCAAACAGGGGCTCTTTAAAAACTGAAAAACTTTAAGTGGGTGATTGAACTTAGCGATAAAGCAATCTGTCATATCTTTCAATCCCTTTGAGACATGCGTTAATTATTTTTGCGCCAGTGTATCCGAGTAATTCTGCATTTAAATCAGTTGTAAATATTTTAATTTGAATTAATTTCATTAAATATATATAAAAACTGTCCGTACCGGGATTTGAACCCAGGCCCTCCGTAGCCGAAGCAAACACTGTTGACCACTCGATCACACAGGCGGCTTTTTGAAATTCTTTGATTAATTTAATTAATGAAAGGAAAATGATTTTCAATCCATTTATGAATTTCTGTTCAAAGGCATGGATGTACGTGATGTCTTGAATTCCCCCCTCTCACCCATCCTATCATATGAACGGGGCGTATCGAGAGCGATTAGCTTACCACTAATCCTGTCCTAGCCCTATCCTTCTATCCCTACTCTCTTTGGAAAAAGAGAGGTTGAGCAACTGAGTAACAAGCAGTTCTTGTAGAAACACTTCTGTTGAGATAAACTCCATTAGGAGTCCATGTGCTCCACATTGGGAGCGGACATGGTTTAAAAAAAAATATTACCAATAGTGTGAGTTTGGATTTTTATTTTCCTTAGTGGGGGACTGGGGAGGCATTCAATATTTTTTGTTGCGTATCTGTAAGGCAAACTGATTTTGTGTAACTTTTTAAAAAAATATTTTTGAATTTTTTCCAAGCGATGTCAGCACTTAAAGTACCACTGTAATAAGTGATTAATATTTATTTTTGTTATTCTTTGCAGTCGAAAATCATAAAACAGAATTTTCAGTACATACATATAACAACAACATATACAGGTCTTTGTTGTGTGTTTTGATGTCACCTTAATAAAAAAAATGTACACTCAACTCTTTTTTACACGATAAATATGTTCCACAAAAAACCGTGTAAAAAGTGAAAAAAATTATAGAAAAATTGAAAATTGGTTCTCTGAATTAAAAAAAACTGTGTTATTTGAAAAAAATAATGTTGCATAAAAAATCGTGTAAAAAGGGTAAACAATAAAGAATAAGTAAATTACACAAAATATTATTAATAATAAGAATTTTAATTAAAAAAAAAAATATATTCATCGCTATTTGATTACATACGGATAATTTAATAAAAGACTGGATATAAGTTGCTTTCATTGCTAGAAATGTCTGATACATGTAATGTTTTAAGATCTAATGAAGCCTTTTGTTTGTTATCACTGTCTTGTGTTGTTGATTTTTATGTTATTAGATCTTTTTCTGTGTTTTTTTTTAATGGGATTTGATCGTGTTTTAACAAATAATTCGTGTACAAAAAATAATAGAGTGCATTTCATTATTATGTCTGTAATAGTATATAATTGATTCCCGCTCGATTATGATGGATATCGCATAAATTTGCAAAAGTCCTTGAGTTAAACAGTATTGATAAGATTGAAAACAAATTAAAATTGATGAGAAAAAGGCCGTTCTTTATCAACTCAAATCAATCAAAAGTAATGGCATCCATTATAAGAAACATTTCTCTCAAGTTGCAAGGTTGAGAACATAAAAATAAAATGATGATTTATTTGTGATAAGGCAAATTCCGTTCGATAGCTTTATGTTGTGGGTTAATTGAAACTTTGCATTTTTTCGCAAACAGCGACCCACATATCTGTGAAGATTCGGTATGAACTAGGGCATCCAATCCCGGGATCCGGGATCCCGTTCAATTTTCTGATCCCGAATCGGGATTGAGATGGCTCCGATCCTGGGATTTCGGGATTGAGAAATTTTGAGGAAATTCCGTAAATTTACACGAAATTGGCAAATTCAAGATTTAAAAATCGTTGGCGAGCTAAAAAAAAAAAACGAGTTTCTGTGAGATTCCGGGAAAAGGTATACCAAATCGGAGATTTCAAATTCGTCGGTGAGCTAAAAAAAAGCGAGGTTCTGTGAGAATCCAAGGAAAAAGTATAGCGAATTGAGAATTTCAAATTCCTCGGTGAGAAAATCTCAATCCCGGGATCCCGGGATTCAAAATAAATCAATCCCGACATCCCGGGATTGGAAAAAAGCTCCGGTATTGGATACCCTAGTATGAACTTTATTAATCCAAATTGTTGAAAAGCCGAGAAATAAAGGTTCATCATTGTCAATGTGTATTCGAGTAATATTTACTGTTTTTTTTATCATTAATTAATCCCGTTGCCTTTGGATTTAATGATTCATAATATCTTAACATAACTACACGTGATTATTTTTTTAAATGCATGATTTTGGTTTCATTTAGAGATAGCCAATTGATTTTTGTTCGTACTTATACGCGACCATATTGTATTGACATCAAATATCGTAAGTTTATATAGACAGCATTATTTCTTTTCAACTCTTGCTTAAATTATCTTTACAGTAAATTAAAAAAAAGACTTTTTAATTTCGATTCCACTTTTAATTAAAATGTTATCAAATATATTATAAACCCCACCAATTTTCTTTTAGGAATGTTATCATTTCACGCTCTTGAAGCTCGAAGATCGTTTTCAAGCTTAAAGCATTTTTCTCTTCTCCTTCGGGGCCGAGTTAATAATCCTGAAATTCTCATGACTATTAATTTACATGCTCCCAATTTATTCTAACGTGGGCAAAACAATGAGCAAAAACTTTTATTTCTAAATCTTATACCTCGCTTAGGAGGTATGAGTCACCAGTTCCAAGGGCCGTTCGATTAATCAACGCATTGCCTACAGAAGTGGACATTTTTAGTGATGGTATTTGTGAAGTGTTTAAAATTTTTTTCTATTGTATTTCTTGATTTTTTATGTTGAATTTGATGTACTGTGTATTTTTATTTTATATTTTGTCTTATTATATTTTTCAAGTGCATGGCGAATTAGCGTCAGCTGTTATGTCATGTACTGTAATTTTAATTTTTAACAATAAATAAAGAGCCTTTTCTCTGACAATATTTGAGTTTAATACATGGACAGAACATCCAAATCTAATATGTTTACTTCAGACTTGCTCAATTATTTTATTAAGATTACATTTTTATGCTCAACTCAAATGCTTTTTCTACTCAACAAAGTTCAGTAGAAAAATACAGGGCTGTGGAAAACCGACTTCGAATTGATCTTTTACAATCTATTCCGTTTAACTTATCTGTATAGCATCAGATCATTCTAGTTACTAAAATATTTGTTGTAGACTTCACCAATTAATATGATTAATAAACTAATAATTTTTCAATATCTTTAAATTGTTTTTCTCCGATTTTTCCGACTCCGCATCCGGGGAAAACACTCGACACAAGAGTCCTGGAAAACGTCTTCTGGATCGCAGATATTTTTAAAACTTGGAATACCTTTCGATAGTATTAAATTCTGTTTGCCGTACTGAAAAACAAATGCTTTGCTGCATTTGACTGAACGAAGTTTTCGCAAAGGATTATTTTTTTTACATTTCATATAATTATTATCAAAGGTGTTGTTGAGATTTCGTCAGAATTGAAGCCACTGGGCAAGTCATAAGGTCGAAGCAATATCAGAGCACCATTAATTAACAGCAATACAGTGAAAAATTTAAATAACAAGGTAGTTATTTTAATAATAACAAATCTGGTTCGTCATAATATACATCACTCATCGCATTGCCTGTAGCCAATACGTCACCCATCAATATCGTTTTGTATAATGTATGTAGCAGTCGATATAGGCCAGGGGTGACTACACTTTTTTTTGAGAGCGACTAGTTGATAAAATAACTGCCAGCGTTGCCTAATTTTATGGGTCAGCGATCGACCAAAAATACATAATTCAAGAAATATCTGAAAATTTAGAGGAATTAGTAAGTAGTCAATAAGATGTCGATGGCAGTCTAATCAGAGTTTACTTTTTACTGGATGGGCAATCAAAATGACTTGCTTATAACCAAGAACGTAATATTTTAATTTTACACGTTAGGTGTGTTGTTAACATACAATTCAAAATAGATTCGGTGAATTGCAAAAGTATTTAATATCATCAATGTATCGGTGGCGGATTATCCTACAAGCAAATGAGGCGCGCGCTTGGTGGGGGGGGGGTTCGAATTTTAGGGGCCTGAAAAAAAGGTTATTTATTAAAATCCATATATTTTTTGTTCAGATTTTAACATATTTTTACTATTTTAATTGGAATTTTCTGACGTTTTTATGTTTTAAGAAAAATAGGGCCTCCAAATTTTATTGCGCCTGGGGCCGCCCATGTGCTTAATCCGACACTGCAATGTTTATATTGATGAACTTTATAATGCAAAGCAAATATTGTTTTTTTCTCTCACAAAATTCAATCATAGTTTAGAAAACATATGAGTCTATTTACTATCTTATTATTCCCAATGCCTGATTCTGACAAAATTTCTACTATGTTTCTTTTTATTGGAGCAGAATAGACGTCACGCGTTTGAGCAACTGAGTAACAAACAGTTCCCATATAAAAAAAAGTCTGTTGAGATTAGTGAAATCAATCATGAGGCCATATTCATCACATTGAGAGTGGATATACATTCAAAAAACACACACACTTTTAAGGTGCGCATTGTCAATACTTGGTGGAAAAGCATTTTATTAACCACTTGAATACCAAGCGGACACAGGTGTCCGGAACATATGCAAGCGAACACGGATGTCCAAGACATTAAAAAAATTAAATACTTGCTATTCTTAAATATTGCTTAAATACTATTAGTATTTAAGCAATATTTTGATGAATATGTGTAGTTCCATCTATACTGAGTCAATTTAAGTTTTTGAAATATCGAATTCGAGTGTATTTTAGGCAAAATTATTTTTCTCAGAAACACCCATTATCTCTGGGACATATTAATGATTTATTTGCGCGGTATTCAAGCGGTTAAAAATCAATATAATATATTTTTTTATTTTTCCACAAATATTTATTAGAACTAGAACTCTTTCACCAGTTTAATATTCTCGTGGTGAGCGAAACCGATTCTGATTTAATAAATAATTGTGAAATAAATAAAAAAAAGTGCGTTTTATTATTTCTCAATATACAAATCGTTTCGAACATAATACCATGTAGTTCTACCAAGTTAACGTCAATTCATTCAATAATGTTTATAATATAATGTGATAACGTATTACATATTCCAAGCGCGTCATCATCATTAAACGGATTAAAAATTGATTTATATAATATTAACGCCAAATTCGTACAACACGATCAATCTCTTCAATTCCGAATGAAATTAAATTGCAATACAGTGATGATCCAAGCGATCGATTCAGCCGATTGATCGATAATGGCGGTCGATTTAATCGCGAGATCGATTCGTTTGACGCGACATTTTGATGCGAGCAAAGGTCATAGAATCGTGGCGAACTCCACGCGAATAGGTACAGCGGAGGTAATCCTAACTGCCTATTGTTCGCGATTTACCACGTACCTAATCATAGTGCTCGGTAACCCGTGAACGCCACGTCAAAAAGGCGATTTTAGTTGGAAGAAAATAAACACATTCAATATTTGAAAGAGTCATTTTGATCGGATCGCAAATATACAAAAAATGATTTGATCGTACATTGAGTCGACTCTTTTTTATGCATCGTTTATTTTTTTATTGATAGACATACACATATCGACTGTGGAAAGGGAAAAGAACGTAACCCACAGTTTAACAAAACAGCTTTTTTACGATAATCACAATGTATCAAACTTGATACACGTTCTATCAAAAGGATGTAAGCTGCAAATGCCGAATGAGTACCTAAATTTAGCTTTTATGTTTGAAAAAATATGAGCTTGTGAAAATTGAAACCAAGAAAAAAAACTGAAAAAAAAGGTTTTTCCTAGACAATTTTCTTAATTAATATTAGATTATGTCAATTTAACACCAGTTTAAAAGACTCCGTGCACTTTAAGGTTGTGTTTATTTCATAATTTTCATATGGCCCAAAATCATCAAATCACGTCTTTTGTGCCTCCTGTAAAATTTGCTATGTGTGGTTTACGTCCTTTTTCCTTTCCACAATCGATATTTTTAATCCATGCCCGATCCAAATGTAGAGAATGGCCTTCTTATAAAGAAACCGCAACAAAAGTTTTTCTAAGAGAACTGGTTGGTAGAGAAAGAAGGGTGTGGCAAAACTAGGCAAGTGGTTACCTAATTGTTCTTGCTTTGCCTCGTTATTTAATGATCTGAAGGATAGGGGTAAATTTTTAGATACCACAAACACCCATGCCTCTAGACGGAAATCGATTAAAAAATGTTGTTTGTATTAGGATTTGAACCCGTGAGTTCCGTCACGGAAGTCAACGACGTTGATCGCTGCGCCATTATTTTGCATGAATGTCTGAAATTCCCTTCTTAGAAATCGAAAACGATTAGCTTACCACTAGTCATGTACTTACTCTATCCTTATATCTTCGCCTGAGAGTTGTACTCGGACAACTCAAAAATCTCGTATTGAGACGCTATGCAATGTTGTGGTTTATCTAAAATAAAAATGTATTTTTCTGTTGAAAAAACTTATCTTTCTACAAATAAACAGTATTGCAGGAAGAATAATATTTCTAGCAAAAACAAAGCATCCAGTTTTTTTACATGTCCCAGTCAAGTTTTCAGGCGACGATATACTCTCTTTTATAAAGTTAATATTTGTTAAACAATAGAGTTACAAGCAACGTTCCCTCTAAGCTGCACGCGCGCGCGGCTGCGCAGCAGTTGGGAAACCCCCGCGCACTCATTCCGGGTTGGCGCGCACTACTATTTATATTATACGCACTTCAATTAATATTTGATCGGTCCGCTCAGCATTTGAAATTTCCACGAAACCTCTTGTCTTTGAAGGGAGCATTGGTTACAAGCAGAAATACTTCATTTGAGATAAGCTCCGTTAGGAGTCCGTATACTAAATGTAAAAGTAGTACAAATGAATATTGCATTTTTTTTAAAATTTAGTCCCATTCCACCAAGTATTGACAGTGAAACCCTAACAGTGATATATTTGTAATTTATTGACTTGGCATTTTCTTGGTAGAACTCTCCATTATAATAGAGTAAAAATAGCAACGTATTTAGTTCTAGAGTTTTTATATTTATTTGTTGATAGCTATTTCGGCTTTCGCCATCTGACGTTATTCTGCCATAGGTTCTGACGATGGCGAAAGTCGAAATAGCTATCAACTAATAAATATTAAAACAGTAGAACTAAATACGTTGCTATTTTTACCCTATTGTATTTGTTAAATTTTTGTAATACAATAATATAATGATAATCTGAAAATAATGAAATCGTTTCTTTCGATAAACATGCATATATGTATGATTCATAATTTGAATAAGGATGAAAAAAATATATATTGAATAAATTTATTTGTCGAGTGTATAACGATACAAATCTATTTGCAAAGATGCCGTTGCAAAATCGACTCTTTGTGTTATTCCAAAAGATTTGAGTATTCACGTGATAGACTTTTTATGTCGACCAAGTGTTAGGATATGACCCTGTGAATTTCACAATTAGAGTTTAGCACGGAGAGCAATAAAAATGAACGTTTCACCGTTGACAAATATGGCGTATTGTTGTCCTAAAATGGAGACGCCGCAGCATAGCCAACATACTGACTTACGCTTACAAAATTAAACAAACCAATAGTGTCATCATTATGTTAGAGGAAGCTGGGGTCGAATATTACGAATGCGGCAGGAAAAGTGGATTTTTATGCAAATAAAAGTTTTTTTTTTTTAGAAAAGTTTCCTCTTATAGATGCATTTTTAAATCCATGTTCGCCGCCAATGTGGATCATATGGCCTCCTAATGGAAGTATCTAAACAGTTTTTTTTCTACAAGAACTGTTTGTTACTCAGTCGCTCAACCTCACATTTTTCAAAGTGAGTATTAGGGAAAGAAGGATAAAGCTAGAAAATTACTAGTGGTTGGCTAATCGCTGTTGCTACACCCAGTTATTAAAGGATCAGAAGGATGGGAGGAGAGGAAATGATGTGAATTGACATCACAAACACCCAGTCTTCGATCACAACTTTGAATTGAATAATTCTCAAAGTCACTGCGATCTGACCGGGAATCGAACCCAGACCTGCGTGATCGGTAGAGCAAGCTTTACTCAACTGGGCCACAGCAGGCGACATACTATTATTTACTAACCGCAATAAAGTAATTTCTTTTTCGAACATAATTAAAAAAAAAAAACTTTCTTCTGTAAAAATTATAAATCGTCAGTTACTATTTTCTGCCTGTTACGGGTCGATATTATCCATATTAAGTCTGCGAAATATAAATCACATGAACAATTTTTCTTATCAGTTGATAATGCTCGCGATGAGCGAAACCGGTCCTGATCTAATAAATTTTATGTGGAAAAGGTACTAAAAATCTTTTATTATTTTTATTATAATGCCTTTCCACCAAGTATTGACAGTAAACACCTTAAAAGTGAATAACTAACACGTATGTCAAAACATATCTGGACTTATATTCTCATATGGAACAATGTACGCCATTGCCCCCTTTGCCTCTCACCTGTGACACTTGTACGCGATTGTGTTTGAACGAGTGCTGTCATCTGTCATCAGTCATTCGTGTCACGATCCTGCGAATGTATTTGTAAATGTCATTGTAATTATCGTCGGTGTGAGTCTGTTGGCTTGACTTAGTACTAAGCCAGGCCGCTAGTCGCAAAGGTCGCCGAGAGCGTGACCCCGTGACCTTGGGTCGTACAAAGTGCATTCAAATTTGTTATAACAGAATTTTCAGTCATTATCTGTTATTGTGTGTAATAATGATATGCTTGAATTTAGGTTATGTATTTTCGGTGACATATGAGTGGTACTAGGTACTCTGAAGTTTCGATTTTTTTCATGTCTCGGAAATTTTCGCGTCACTAAACCGGGTAATGGATTGAAAAAAGATACGTCTTCTTTTGCTAATCACTTGATTTCGGAAAGAAACGTGTTCAACCAGGAACAAGGGATAAAAATGTTACACCCAAAAACGGACGCCCATAAGATCTTTTTCCAGAAAATTATAGAAATAAACAGAGCGCAATTGAACAGTCTTCCGATTTTAAATGAAATATTAAACATGCCTGGGTCGCCGCTTTTATACCCTATATAAATATAATCATAAAACCTTTTCCGAAAAACAAAATAAATATGATTCTTAAAACTACTCACTGCTCAAATCTGTGGGCATTCTCATGGGCTTATCCTTTTCGCCAGCAATGGCTTTAAGCTCTGATGAATTTATTTCTTATATAAACACGAAACATTCATTTGCTAAGCGTCAGTTCAAGTTCATCCGTGCACTTGAACGCCTGAAGATGCCGAAAAGCGAAACCCGAGTCGTTAGTGAAAAAATTTGTGAGAATGTACATAATTTGAACGATTCAAATTCAGGTAATGCGTTATTTTTATGCATGAACTTTGTCTCTGTCGGTAACTATAAACTTAAACAAACTTATTTTTTAAAAATCAATATTGCAAAAGATAAAAATATTGTATACAAATTGTTGTACAAATTGATAACTTCGTTGTTCCATAGTGTGTGTGCCAAATTGTGTAAAAAACTTACAATAGTTTGTCTGAAGATGCTTATCAAAACGGCGGAACACGTGGTATCATAGTTTGTCATATAACCTGTGGAATAACTAAGTTATCAATTAAATTTGTTTTAATTTTTATGTCTTTCAGATTGCATTACTACTCTAGTCAATTCATTGTACACACATATCTTCTATACTTGCAAAATGACCATTATTTTGACCTAATATAACTGCCTATTTAAAATGAAATAATATTATTTGACCTTTCATTTACAAGTAACAAAGAAAAATGTCAGTTTCTTTGTTTGTAACAAAAGTGTGTCGACTGTTGCCCTCAAACTAATATTAATGAACAATATAACTGACTATTGTCATCTACGTCATCGAATAAATTCAGAAATTTAGTATAGACATACATATTGAATTTCAGTGAGGCTAAGTGTCTCGGTAAAAATCTGTTATTGATTGCACAGTGATCAAAAAAAGGATATATTTACTCTGGTTGTAAATATTTTGACAGTAACAAGATGCGTCTCTGCATTTCGTGAGTTAAATTAGTAAAATAAAACACTCTTTTGTTTGAATTTATTTAATTCATTAAATGTGATTAGTGGCGTTTTCGCTCGTGACGAGCATTTTCAGCTGATAAGAGTATATGATACATCAAGTAAAACTATTAAGGATGTGATAGATTTTATTTGTATATTAGAAAACATTACAAAATGAATAGATAATATTAATTAGTTTTTCAATGATACTTAATACTGTAACCACCACCACCCCCTACAACTTTCGAACGAGGGTAGTATTATGCAACGTAAAAATGTCAGCGATGTTAAAAAAAAATGTTTCGAATATCGGAGAAAAATTCTCAAGGCTTGATCGCTTGCTCGTTAATATGCAACTAGTGGCAGAGCTGTTATGTATTGAGGTTTACTCGCTCTCCATATGACACTGCGAACTCTTTTGATGATTTACAGTTTGGCCTAGACGTATTTGACTCAGGATATGGGTGCGAATTGTCCGATTTATGTGAGTTTGGTGATGCGGTGAGCGTCATAAATTATATTTTGGGAAATTATTGTCAACATTGAAAAAGTGGACATTCTGGCTATAATAGAAAAAAGATAGAGAACAAAAGAATTGCGTTAAAAAGGGGACATGTTGGCCAACCCTAGCTGTATATATCATTGAAATATTTTTATATCTTCGAAAGGATTATTAATTTTACCTAACCCGTATGAAAGGAGTCAACTTCTGTTTTTCACACAGTCACCGCGAGTCGACACTGTCCTCGGTGAGCTTGCAGTCGGGATCACCGCAGATTCCGGTTTGTAACGATCTCTTAGAACTCCGTGCCAAAGTTCAAGGACGGTTCGTGGTGCATGTGGAAACCAACACAATTTTACATTATTCTTTTACGGTGTGCTCACGGCTATGTGAACTTTCCCACGTCATCTGGGGTTACGCTGTTCTACCTGTGTTAACTGTAGGAATTGAAAAATGTGGGTATGCGTAAATATTATTCGCTTTATCTACTCTCTGATGTACATGCGGGTCAACATGGGTCGTTGGGTCGAATGGTACATTAAAATAATGTTGATTTTTATTATTATTAATGATTAATCATGTTTCGAAAATACGAAACACAATTCGTACCAACTAATTCCTTGATTTTATGTATCGATCAATAACTGTTTCGCTCTCCGTATAAACGTTGGCTGAATTTGATTCAAAATATTTTCAATTGTATTTCTGATGAAATGGTTTACATCAATGCAACGGTAGGAAAATCGACAAAAAACATGTTTTGAGCTATGAATGCAGCTGTAGGAAACATGTTATAATGACGCAAATGCAATGGTAGGATAAATAGTAATTTTAAAATTCATCATCTAAAACAGTGATCGCCAAACGGTCCCTCGCGAGCTACCGGTAGCTCACCGAGGCTTTTTCGGTAGCTCGCGTAGTACATTTTATCATATTGATAAGTTTGTCTATAAAATTTTATTATTCCAATCTAGCTAAATTTCAGATGGACGTGTTCTTCGTCGTTTTAATGAATTTCTACAATAGTCAAATTTTTCAAATATAGTAAGGAAACATACTCAGAGCTTACAAATTTTGAGTGACTGCGGGATTTTTCTTTTCATGTCGATGTTACATTTATTTTTTCTCGCAATTATTTTGTTTATTAATAAATAATTACAGTACATATTTTATGTTTTATTAGAAAATCTGATGTTCTAATTTATTTTTAGTAGGTAATATAATAATATTATGTATGGTACGATAAGGGCCGATGATAAAAAAAACTATAAAGAAGGAATTAGTATAGGTAGGTCACCAGACAATTTCAATTTCCGAAAGTAGCTCACAAGCTTATTGAGTTTGGAGACCACTGGTCTAAAAGCAATACATATAGTATTAACACATATAGGTCCGCAGATTTGCATACTAAAACATGCGCGGGAGCCGGCCGAATTTTGGGGAAATGGATTTTTTTTTGCGCTCACGTTTAAATTGCGATAACTATTTAACCGATTGATGTATATTTTTTTTTCTTTCAGAAAAGCGTTCGTATGGTTTTATACATATAAAAATATGATAAAATCAGTGTTTCTCAACCGAGGGTTTCATATAAAGAGTCTTAACAACTTAAAAATAAAGTTATTTAGTAAGAAATGGCTATAAAGAGTTGCAATAATATACACTAATTTAAAATAAAGTTACTGGTTACTAACCCCCCCCCCCATCTCCTTCTTCTCAGCAACGACAACTATTTTAGTTTTTTTGAGATATTGTAAAACCGAAAATAAACATCTGTTCTATATCGTAAGGTTTTATTCGCAACTCTCAGATATTTTTAAATAATTCTTGTTATATTTAAATATTTTAAATCTTTGAGAATCGTTTGTTTTTGTTAGAATGGTGCAGGTATATGCTATTAATGAATGGTGGCCATTCATATGTGTAATAATTATGAAGCATTAGGGTCACATTTTTTTCACAACAGAGCCATAAACTTTACAGAAAAAATAGCTCCTTGTCAACAGCGTCTCGAAAAGGGCAATAAGAATTACATAATTTATTGCTATTGGCAAGCCAAACATATATTCAGTAAAAGCGGTGCTTTGTTCGAAGTAAAATAATGATTTCATTTCTTTGAATTTAGGGTTGACTTTCCAACAAGAATTAGTTGCAAAATGTCTACAAAAGAAAAAAAGGATACAGATGTAAAATGAATCTGAGACAATGGATCTGTGTTATATAATTATTGTCATGACTAATTTCACTTTCGTAAAAATCCCATAGAACAAACACTTATTTTTTTGTAAAGAATTGTGAAGCAGCCAAAGAAGCAATAAATAAACTTATCCGAAAATTTAACCCATATTTATATACGTAAACGAAGCAAAAGATCTAACAAAAAAAGATGCATTTTTCCATGAAAATAATATTACACCAAACGTTAAACGTTATACAAAAAATATTATTTACTAAGTGATACTGTGGAATTACTTCTATATTTACGATTAAAAAAAAAATATTTTTAATATATTTGTTTGACATTATCAATTTTAATATCACTGGCAACCTTGATGTTAAATGTGAAGAAAAAAAATCATCACACAAAGTACCTTTTTTTTGTGTAAACTTACACTCGGCAAAACGAACAGATATGTTCGCGCGGACTCCTGCGCACTGAAAGTGAGATGCACACATATGTTCGCCCGGACTCCTAAGTGTTAACAAGTGCTTTTTTTTGAAAAAAAAAGGACTGGAACTCACTTCTTGTCAAGCTTTTTCACAATGTGGAGTTAATGAAGATTCCTATCTTAACAAAAGTTTTTTTTAAGAGAACTGTTTGTTACCTAGTTTCTCAAACTATTTTTTTCGAAGTGAGTGAAAATATAAAGATATGACAAAACTAGTTGTTAACTTATCGTTCTCACTTTACCCCATCAAATGTAGGATTGGAAGGGTGGGACTACATGCTTTCAAACAGAAATCGATAAAACAATATATCAAGCATTATACTTGCATAAATAAAATACTTTTTTGTTTTCTCACCTTATAACTAAACTATCACTATGAAACAAAAACTTTCAGTTTGTCCTACTACTATATTGATTTCGTGATCGATATATTAATACTTTCGATGGTTTCGGCGGTAGTTTTGTGGAAGTTCATTTTAATAGAAAATTTAAATTAACTTTGATTATTCCACGTATTGTGTTACTAACTATGACACGTGTTTCGCCTCATTCAGAGGCATATTCAGACTTACTATCGCAAAGTTTGCTTAAGTAATGAAGCAAGATTGATTCTAACATTTTAAAATTATGAAATTACAAAATGGGTTTTGGGTTTTTTTCCTTTTAAGAGGACCAAGGAGGGGGGTGTAGAATCGAAATAAAGCAAACAAATAATGATACTAATAACACGTGTCACAGTTAGTAACACAATACGTGGAATAATCAAAGTTAATTTAAATTTTGTACTATCGATATATTAATTTTTTTTTATTTATTACGAATTTTAACCAATAAAAATATAATTTAAAAAACAGTATATAATTTTAATAAGTTTTATTGTTTAAATTGTTTTTATCGCCGATTTGAATTAACACACCATCATTGGTGTTGGTATTAAATTATAGAGCTCAATTTGGGATACATTTCACAATCCACAGATTGATTAAATTCATAATATCAATACGTAATATATTATGGTTATTGTATGCAATCAATGGAAAATGATTAAGCCATTAGCAGCTCTGTGAGGTCTGACGATGAATAGAATTCGAACCGGTATAATAACACAAATTATCATAACTTCTGAAGATGGATATGACTGATGTAGCATTTGGATATTATATTATAAACGTTTTACAAATAAATAACAATTAATGCTTTATTATACGGCATTTGAAATTTTACAACGAATCGAATTAAACCGTTAAAAATTACATTGATGAATACAGAAATCAATTAATTTAATGTGTTTTAGATATGTCAGATTAGAAATTATATGCATAAGTAATCCATTGACCTTATGTCTCAGGAGTTTCTATATTTTATTCGCAGGTGGTTTCAGAATATTCCTGCTGTTAATTATATATCAGTTAACATTATTAACCGTTTGAATACCGCGCAAATAAATCATAAATACGTCCCAGAGACACTGCGTGTTTTTGAGAAAAATAATTTTGCCTAATATACACTCGAATTTAATATTTTAAAAACCTGTATAGATAGCACTACACATACTTTCGATGGTTTCGGCGGTAACTTTGTGGAAGTTCATTTTAATAGAAAATTTAAATTAACTTTGATTATTCCACGTATTGTGTTACTAACTGTGACACGTGTTTCGCCTCTTTCAGAGGCATCTTCAGACTTACTATCGCAATACGTGGAATAATCAAAGTTAATTTAAATTTTCTATTAGCACTACACATATTCATCAAAATATTGCTTATATTCTATAAGAATACCAAGTATTTGATTTTTTAAATGTCTTGGACATCTGTGTTTGCTTGCATATGTTCCGGACATATGTATGTCCGCTTGGTATTCAAGTGGTTAAATATCGTCAGCGTACTGGAAGAAGTTTTTAAGTAACAAATTGATATATATGATGTGAGTAACAGCAGATTTAAAAATTTAAGCTTTAAAGTAAAGTCTCAATCATTGATATTTTATGTAACGTATCGTTGTTATACTGGCATGAGGCTGTAAGTGTAAGTTTTGAGATAATCGTCATTTCGATGGTTATAAAATCTCTTTTTAAGCACTATTACCTATATTCTAATAACTTCATGAAATTCAAAAATTATTAACGAATTCGATTCACATATTCTAAAGCTTTAAGTTATTTGTAGTTTTTTGTTGCCTGAAAAAAAAACTAATCGAAAATGGCTTTTGGCGAATTTTTTTTTCAAAATATACAACGTGCTAAAATCTACCTATCTGCATTCATCATTCAAAACAGCCGGTTTTTTGACTTGAGTGTAATATGTAAATAAGTATAATATTTTATAAAAATAAAAATGCAACAAGTAAGATGAGAAATAATAGGCAAAGACAATTAATTGCCTTCGTTTAAAATTGAATTTTAAAGCGGCATCAACAGCCTGCGTGGTCCAGTGGTCAACTTCGTTGGCTTCTTTTACAGAGGTTACGGGTTTCAATCCTAGTAAGGACAGTTTTATAAAATTGATTTTTCAATCGATTTATGAATTTTTGTTCGGTATTGATCTTTTAAATTTTATCAAAACTGGGTAGTGGATTAGCCGTAAATATTGTAACCCTTTCAGAAAAGAGGATGTTTAGGAGCTGGCTTATGAATATTGGAGTGGCATGCTTTTATTAGAATAATTTTGTTTTTTCCTTTATTTATAAATACATTTTCAAACATCCCTGTCTAAAGGCAAATTCAATCAATTGGAAATGGAAATGTTCGTATTTTTCTGGTCAGAATTTAAATAACAATGGTCAGAATTTATATTAAATGGTCATAATATGTCAGTCATAATTCAAATGAAATAAAAAAAAAAACCTAACCTAAGCTACTAACCAAAATTGTTATTAAATATTCTGACCGTATAATATTTTTATTCTGAACAAAAATTGATTATTATTGGTTCAAGATAACGCTTTTAAGGTGTTCACTGTCAATACTTGGTGGAATGGCATTATAATAAAAATAATAAAACATTTTTAGTACTTTTTCCACATAAAATTTATTAGATCAGGACCGGTATCGTTTGCCACTTAGATTTATTATTCTTTGATGATGAGTTTTTAATTGTTATGGGTGTTAAGCATTTTAATTTTGTGTAATTATAATGTAATTTGCTAATCCTTTAAATTGTTAATAGTTGCTTACACCTTTTTATTTCAATTTAAATTTGTATAAATATCACTGTTTTTGTATTTTTCTTATCAGTTGATAATGCTCGCGATGAGCGAAACCGGTCCTGATCTAATAAATTTTATGTGGAAAAAGTACTAAAAATGTTTTATTATTTTTATTTTATCAAGATAACGCTTCAATTTTTTGGTGAAGGCCGTTCTAGGCATCTGAGTAAATGAGCAAAGATCGTGTATACGCTACCAATTTATTGCGAATCAATTCTCCGTTATGACAACTATGATAACGATAAGATAGCCGCCTGCTGTTATCAATTGAGAGCATCTGTTACAGACAGGAGTCAAACATGCGACTGATAACATCGCAAGTTACGAGATTTCCCACTCGACCAACAACTCGTTGACTTGTAACCTTGCTACCTTATCACGATTGAGATATAGCAATTGAAACTGTTCTTTAATCCTTTTTATATTATTGGGTTTTATGCATAACATATTTTATCTTTAGGGCTTATTTATACAAAATCCAACTTTTGAAAAAATCTGTTTTGAAAAGAAAGAACTGAAAATTTTTATATTTACTAAAACTTATAAATTAAATTTATATGTAATATTTTCAATGCATGACTTATTGTGTGCAGACAATTAAAATGTATATTTCATATCACCCTATTTGTAACCATATCAGTTTCATAAAACAATAGACTATTCAAATTATGTACATTTACACAAATTTTGTCTTTTTGAGTTAGCAATTTTGGTAATATGTTTTGGAACTTTATTATTAGCAACTAAGTGAACAAAACACTTACTGTTTTTTCCGCATGGCTACAAAGTTAACTATCGTATTTTTTATATAACCATGATAAGAATAAGATCAACAAATTGTAAAATTTGAATCGTTCAAGTTATGTACATTCTCACAAATTTTGTCACTAACGACCCAGGTTTCGCCTTTCGGCATCTTCAGGCGTTCAAGTGCACGGACGAACTCGAACTGAACTGAACGATTCAAATTTAATATTGAAATTCCACCAAGCACGTTTAATCGAAATCTTAAATTAATTGACTATTCATTCAAATAATAGAAACCAGAATACAAAGTTGAAAAACCCGCCTTTCAAATGTCGTAAATTTATCCAAACACTCATGTTTCATAATTCGGTCTTTGAAAACTTTTTATTTCGCCTTTAAATACTTGATATTTCAGTCATAATCCATAACAAGTAAAAAGCAGCTTATACGAAAGTGTTGATGATGACTTGTTGCCGAAGTAACTATCGATAAATTCGCCAATTGTTGTTGTAATTAATTAATTAACATTTTAAGTAGTAATGGATTCTTATCGTGTATTTTCTTTTTCAAACAATACGACATTTTAAAGTATTAGTTGTTATATAATATACACTAAGTACAAATAAAAAGCAGCTAAGATATAAACGTTAACGATGACTTACGGTTGAAATAACTATCGATACATTTGCCAATAATTGCTGCAATAAATGCATTTCAATTATTTACTTATGTATAATGTATTTCTATCAAGTTCTTGTTTTTTAAGCAATACAAAAAAGCTTTGAAAGTAAAAGTTTTTATGTGTATTTAGTTCTAGACCCACGAAAAAAATTTGCTTTTATCAGTAAATAAATCATTACTTTTCTAACAATGATATAGCATTTGATTTAAAAACAACTTTTCATTTATTTCTATGATAATTTTAAACAGTACGGTCAATATAAAAACTAAACAAATATTTTTTTTAAATCATCGGCTTTACGATAAATTAATAAATTTTGTGTCGATTTACTAACAGTACTTAAAAATGAAGAACATCTAAATATGAAATTAAATAAATAAATTGATACATAATAACAATTTAAAGTTGTTGAAAAATATTGTAATCAATTAATAAACATTTAAAAAAATCAACAGTGAAACAGTGCAGTGTTATAAGTGAATAAAAATCAAAACTTCTTCGATTAACAGTTAATTATAAATATATACTTTTGTATCAAGTCACAAGCACCAGGATATTATAATTGAAGACATATATAACAAACGAAATAACTTTGATTATAATATCCCTGAAGCGATGTCTTCAGTAAGTTTTCATTCATCGTGACGTAAGACTGAAGCTTTCAAAATCCTTCGACCAGAAGGTAGCGCGAGGAATACCAGGCCAGTTGGATCAGGCGCACAAGAAGGCCCGAAGATAGCGACTGTGGCAGCGAACATCGTGAGGGCGGCGACGGCGCCTGTCATGCGGGAAGTGGAGGCCGAGACGCCGGTCGTCTGGCCGGCCTGGTGTTACTCAGGTATGCAAAAAAAAACTTATTCGCACTTTATATCGGCTGTGATTTATGACTGTGTGATACTTTTCATTGTATTAAGCAGGGATGGGGAACCTTTCCATTTTTAAAGGCCACATTCATTTATCTGATTCAACATAAAGCCGCAGTAAAAAAAAACGTTGACACCCCCCATCAACTAAATATGTTTAATTCACAATGTAAATTAGTCAAAACGCAATTTTAAAAAAATCTAAAATCTATCCAATCTAAAAAAATGACACAAGTCAAAAAGCCGCATCAGAGTAGCTAAGAGCCCGCAGGTTTCCCACCACTGGTATAAACTGTCATAGAAGAGACAATCTACATACATTATGCATCTGTTGTAACTATATTGTTCGATATTTATTTTACTTTATGCAGTTGTTGTAATGATCCACTGTTCACACATAAATGTATGTTATCCTTTTTTTAAAATTATTAATTAGCTACAATCACTGAAAAAAATAAAGCAATTAATTTTATTCATCTATAAATTTAAAAAAAAATACCAATTTTAACTATATTGCTTTTTATATTATATATTGGCAAATGAAATGCTTTTTGACAGAAGCGTAAAAGAAGAGTAAAATTATTTTTATCAATTAACTTTCAATCACTTTTAGGTGTTACTTACTTAATAAATAAAAGTGGGAATTAGTAAAAGAAAAATGTTTTGAATATAATTATTTAAGAATAAAACCACATCCATACATGTTGACAGGTGGCACTACCACTTTGATTTTTTAAATATTATGTAGCTAATAAACGAAAAAGCCGATCGATTTATAAGTTGAAAAATAACGTATTTATAGAACTAAATACTTTGTTATTTTTCACCTTATATAAAATGACCAATGACTAACTTTTTTATGTGAATAAGTTTTTTTACGAGAACTGTTTGCGACTCAGAAACACGACTCCTGTTTTTAGAAAAGAGTATGAATTGCCACCTGTGTGGTCGAGTGGTCAGCGTCGTTGGCTACCACTACGTAGGTCACGGGTTTGAATCCTAGTACGGGCAGTTTTATAAATTGATTTTTCAATCGATTTATGAATTACTATCCGAAGGCATGGATGTATGTGATGTCTTGAATTCCCCCTTCCCACCTATCATATCCTATGAACGGGGCGTATCGAGAGCGATTAGCTAGCCACTAGTCCTGTCCTAGCCCTTTCCTTCTATTCCGTACTCTCTTTGGAAAAAGAGAGGTTGAGCAACTGAGTAACAAGCAGTTCTCGTAGAAACACTTCTGTTGAGATAAATTCCATTAGGAGTCCATATGCTCCACATTGGGAGCGGACATGGTAAAAAAAAATGAATAGAACGACAAGGCTTACACAGGCCTTGTGGACAGCTTATCGCTTTATCTCTCTACTTCCCGTTTTTAGGATCGGTTGGGTGTTATAGAAATTTCGACACACATGTCATCAAGCAGTAATCTGTAAATTAATTAATAAAACTCCATTCTGGGACTTGAACTAGAACTCGCATGCAGTTCAATTTAATCCACCAAACTTGATCACTTATCAACTGAACGGTCTTTGACTATAACATAATTCAAAAAGCGAAACCGAAATTTTTTATCAACATCCGAAAATTGCTGAAATTTTGTAATACTATAGTGCCCAAATATGAAACGTGAAAAGCGACCATCAATCAAACACGAAACAATCTTTTTGTTCGAATATGCAAAAATAGAAATTCCCACACTCTGCTTTTTGGTGTGCAATTTTTATGCACGCTTAAAAACAATGGACAAATGGAACCCAAAACCACTTTGTTTGTGAACTAAAAATATACCGGCAATAATTATTTCCACATTTCGGACTCCTCCTGTTATTGTTAAGTGACTTTAACCGTTTTCGAAAAAGGTCACATCTGTTTTGAGAGCCTGTAACCTTTTTTTAAATGATTACAATACTGTGAATTCGTTACGCAATAACAACCATTATTTTTGATAGTAATTATTTCTTTGAAACACTTCAATTGTTTTTGCAACGACAAATTCACTTCTCGCGAGTCGAGCGAAAAGAAGAAAAATTGATACCCAATACATTTTATTAGTCCCACTACTAACTGTTATGTGTATGCACCGTTTAAGGTTCGCTTCCTATATGACCCAGTAACGATTAGGGCCTCCAATTCCGGGATCCCGTTCAATTCTGCGATCCCGAAATCAATTTCGGGATTTCAAAAATTAGAAAAATCTTGGAAGAGCTAAAAAAGGTCTCACGTCTCTTCATTTTGTGAAATCCGTTAATTAATGGGATTTAGGATTAGAAATTTTGGAACAGCTTGAAAGAAAAGGTCTTTCGTCGATTCATTTTGAGAAATTCCAGGATTTCAAAATCGCCGAGAATTTTTTTAATGTTGAATCCCGGTATTGGAAAATTTGTTAGACATGAAATTCCGGGATCACAAAAAGGGTTCGGAATTGGACGATCTACGAGATTGATTTATTTTTTAGTAAATAATAAAGGGCTAAAAATAAATAGCTTGGAAGATGGGTGGACCACCGTTGTTAGGTTTGTTTCCATTTAAAATTTGTCGTATCTCATATAAGTAATTACTAATTAGTACTATTATTGTTTGTATCTTACCCTCTCAAAACCCCGACTTTTAGTTTGTAATTTATAGCTTAAAAAATCCAATCAATTTTCAGTTTATTCTCAAACCTTGCGATGTTAAGGCTGATGATGCTTCTCAAAGAAGTAAACACGTGTCACATTTTTGAAGTGGAATAACAAAGTTATCGAATTTAATTTTGTATTCTTATACACTAATTTAAAGAATATGCTTCTTTAATGCTGTCATGGTTCATTATTTTTTCTACGAGTTAGTTACAGCAAATTCATGCTGAGAAACACTCTAAAACAATCATTGTTTCACTCTTAAACGATCTTTTATTTTATCAATATAAGCTGACGTATCATTTATATAGTTATTTTTAAACATCTTTTTTGCATTGAAAAAGTTTTTTTCAACTAAAATCAATTAAAAATAACATCACGCGGTCTTGTGACTATCGCTTAAAATTTTAACCATGATCTTGCCTTTTTGTGTAACAAAGTGAACTTCTCCGGCATACAAATTTGTCAATTATTTATTGGACTTGCTACCGAGTTGACTGATTGGCGTATAAAAAGGTTGTTACTTCGACCTTCCATCTTGTTACAATCCGTTGGCCTTTGTATAGGTGAGTGCTTGTGAGTATCTGAACAGGCAGTGATTTTCAATTATACCTTATTTTAATTATCAAGCAAATATATTGAGAGAATTTGTATTTACCTTAGAAGACGTCCACTATGTTGTTTTGTCATTTCGCAATCGTCTGAACCGTGGTTTGAATTATGGCAACACACAAATTTTAAATACTAACATTGAAGAGGGATAGCTTAAAAACATATCGTAATTTAGTACCTAAACCCAGCGATGGGCTGCCAAAATGTTAACAAGGGGCTCAGTTAACCTGAGAGCAGTGGCGGATTACCCCATAAGCGCAAGAGGCGCTCGCCTGGGGCCTCTAAATCTTTGGGCCCTCAGAAATAGCATAAATTAAATAAAACCTTACATATTTGTTTCAGTTTTCAATATTATTTATTATTCTACAAAGAGTTTGTAGCACTTTTATGTTGCTCGAAAAACAGGAACTCCAAAATTTATTGCGCCTGGGGTCTCCAAAGTGATTAATCCGCCCCTGCCTGAGAGATATTCTTAGTGTTCCAGATAAGGGTGGATTTTTTATCACTCTTATATGTGATTCGCAATAATTATGAAATCAATCGAATTTTACTTAATATGCTTTTATTATCAAATTTGAATTGTTTGAATTTTGTACTTTTCCATGAGTTTTGGAATGCCTGAAGATGCCGAAAGGCGAAACCCGGGTCGTTAGCGACAAAACTTGAAATTCCATCAAGCAACCTCAGTCGAAATACTTAATTAATGCTTTTATTTTGTAAAAATATACTTACTGCTTTATATATTTAAAAAAAACTCATATCTTTTAGTATGCACCCGAAATAAATGTATTTTACGAGAAATTTCAAAATGCAAGTCTTTTATTTCATAATAACAATACAGCAATCGATAAAGATAATCCATCTACAGCAATTTCTGTCGATCTATGATTTTTTTAAACTTTAACAAGGTGCTCGCCGGCTTTAGTAAATTTTAAAAAGGGGGTCGGGCGAGCCCCACCAAGCCCCCTCCAGCACACTCCTGCATAAACTTCTCTGTTTGTAAAGGGCAAAAAAATATCAAAATTAACAAATAAAATGCGTTTATTTTCTCTATAGTAACTATTTATAGAACACACAAATATTCAAAATCAATTTACACAAATTTACAATACTTTCGATGGTTTCGGCGGTAACTTTGAGGAAGTTCATTTTAATAGAAAATTTAAATTAACTTTGATTATTCCACGTATTGTGTTACTAACTGTGACACGTGTTTCGCCTCTTTCACAGGCATGTTCAGACTTACTATCGCAAAGTTTGCTTAAGTAGTGAAGCAAGATTGATTCTAACATTTTAAAATTATGAAATTACAAAATGGAGTTTTGGGTTTTTTTCCTTTTAAGAGGAGCAAAGAGGGGGGTGTAGAATCGAAATAAAGCAAATAAATAATGATACTAATGAGTTGCAATCAATCAGATTGGGATTTTTCCTTTTTAAGGGAAGCAAATAGGGGATTATAAAATCGAAACAGAGCAAACAAATTTAATCATACTACTAATGACGTTAAACATTACAAACTATTAAACTAATGAGCTGCAATCAATCAGCTAGGTTGGTGATTAATCTATTAATTGGAAACAATTTAAGTATATTGATTGAAGTAAGATTGATTCTAACATTTTAAAATTATGAAATTACAAAATGGAGTTTTGGGTTTTTTTTCCTTTTAAGAGGAGCAAGGAATTTTTAAAATGTTAGAATCAATCTTGTCAAACGTGTCACAGTTAGTAACACAATACGTGGAATAATCAAAGTTAATTTAAATTTTCTATTTACAATATTTCTTTCGACCTAACATTTTTATAGGAACAATTAAGAAATATAGAATTTCTATTAACGGAGATCAATAAATACCTGTATTATATATTTACAAGTAAAATTAGAGTCCCTGCGACTATTTATTCAGTGACATTCAACCAGCAGGTGATGTGATAGATTCCGGGTTCGATTACTATGACACGAGTGAGGTCGTTTTAAGATTGACAAATCAAAATATCAATAAATAATATATTCCAACAATAACATTTCGGGCAAGTGGGTACGGTGAATACATTATTTAAATCATTTGACAGCGTTGCTGGGCTCTTAGTTTGTTATTTGTTGACGATACCAGTTGCTACGCTATATAATATATGTATATAACATATATTTAAATAGAACAACCTAACCACTTAAATACACTTTAAAAAATGAGCTTAAATGGCCGTATTGTTTTTCATTTCATTATATTAGATATGGAACAAAATAAATGGTCAGAGTTTAAATACATTTTTGGTCCGAATTAAAATAATCTTTCGGTCTGAATACAATTCAATTTTTGGTCAGAATAATAATAATACACGGTCAGATTTTATTACTATTTGATTTTCTATACTTTTTTTTTTTGTAATCACGTTATTAATATTATAAATACCGGTATTGATATATTCGTTTGGTATTGCAATGTCTAACTTAGTACCGATTTCCGCCGCAATTAAATTTATAAAGATATAATAGTTTAGTGTTCAAATTTATACTTCTTGTACAATCTATATTTAACATGAAATATATAGATTAGCTTCATTTTGAACACAAAGTATACATTATTTAAAATTTACGATACATACTTACTTTAATGTCCTAAAACGACAGGCGTTTTAACAACTGTGGCCCCGTCTCTAGTTCGTATTCAATATATTTTGTTGCAAAATAACTAATGCACTTATCGACATAATAATATTAAATTTGCATTTACTTCAAAATGCCATGTGCATTAAAATATAATAGCCGACATCTCAGTCACTCGATGCCATTTTTTTTATCGTATTGTTTAAACTTTTGAATCTGGAACAAAATTCCGTTCGCGCGATTTTGTTTTGAAAGTGACATTCAAATAACAGGTGTTTCATATTTCTTTTGTTTTTTTTTCCACCAATATCTGTTAGCTAAGTGAGTAATATTGATATCTTACATCTACTGTTTTAAAAAGATTTTTATCAATTCTTTTGAATATTGAACTAGATTTTGTTTAACAAATGGACAATGTAGAGTCTGTGCAAACAACGAAAAAAACTCAGTATTACAGTTAGATAAATTGTAAATTGAAATAAAAATATTGCTTTGAAAAAAATAAACCCATATTACAAGATAACTATTGATAGAGAGGCAGGTAAATTTATATGCTTTAAGTATGCTACTTTTTTTGCTACCCTACTATTTTACTAAATGCGGTATAAAAAATGTAATTAATCATGAAATTTAATTGCAAATTTGAAAATACTTAATAAAAATGGCAATTCACAAAAATTCTAGCATTTTTTTGTGAATTGCCAAATATTATTATGAATATTTGTTGCTATATTTCAAATTCGCTCTACGGTTTGATATATGAGAAATTTTTCATTATGTTATCATATTTGAAAGTTCACGTATATTGTCGGTTATATTGTTTCACATAGACGATAATTTAGCATTTCCCTATTTGTAATTAAATGTCTTACATAGCTGCACAGTTATTAGTTAATTTCGGGTAGGCATATAGTAAAGCGTTGTTAGTAATAACGAATATGTATTTAAATGTTTTTTTTTAATTAAATATAAAAAAAATATAATGATTAAAAGTGGTTTTTCTCATTTCGAGCATTTAAAATTGATTTTGTGATCATCAAAACAGTATAGAGAAATGTGTTTTATTGTTATAAATATGTACGGAGTTTATGGCCAAGATCAGTCGTGGGGAACCTGCGGCCTTTTGGCTATTCCGGTGTGGCTTTTTGACTGTTCTGACAATTCTGAAAATTCTTAAAATTCTTAAATTCCTGAGATTTTGCATGTCAAAATCATTGGAAGACCTAAAAAGAAGGTCTAACGAAAATTTCTGGGCTTTACAAATTGGCATGAAATTGTTTCTGGCCAAATATTCCCTAGTCATTTCCCTGGCATTGTTCACTGCGACCTTATGTTGAAAAAAGGTTCCCCACCCCTGTTCTAGTCAGTTCCCTGCCAATGTTTACTGCGGTCTTGTGTTGAATCAGATAAATGAATGTGGCATTTAGAGAGAAAAAGTTTCCCCACCTTGACCTAGATAAAAAATGCTTAATTTTTTGAAATAACATTTTCCCCTTCAACCAAGAATTGACTGATTACAGTATACATATCGACTGTGGAAAGGAAAAAGGACGTAACCCACATATATCAAATTTTACAGGAGGCGCAAAAAACGTGTTTTGATGATTTTGGGCCATGTGCAAATTATGAATTATACACAACCTTGAAGTGCACGGAGACTTCTTAACTGGTGTTTATTGAAATAATCTAATATCAATCCAAGACATTGTCTAGGAAAAACCTTTATTTCAGTCTTTTTTCTTGGTTTTAACTTTTCACAAGGTCATCTTTTTCAAACTTAAAAACTAAATTTTGATACTAATTCGGCATTTTCAGCATGCATCCTTTTGATAGAACGTGTATCAAGTTTGATACATTGTGATTATCGAAAAAAGCTGTTTTGAAAAAACTGTGGGCTACGTCCTTTTTCCTTTCCACAGTCGATATGTATAACTAAAAAAAAAAAAATATTTTCATACGATCTTTGAATTAATTTCGTATTCATTAAAATGACAAAAAATCTCGTAATATTTTTTTTCATCAAGTTCTCTTCAGTTTCTTGTCTAATTTAGTGATAATTAAGCAAAATAATATAATGTCACACAATTATTTTAAGCAAGCGGGCTTGATAACCGAATATCATATTTAGTGTACACAGGTAATTTTAAATATACAAATAATTCCGTGAGAATTGTTTGTATCAGTGTCATTTGTACTACGTGTGAGCATCATATTGCAATTTAACCTTTTTATTTCGACCAAAAATGAGTAAGTTCTTCTAGGAATTTTTCGGCGCTGAAAGTTGAAACATATTTGGATAAATATAATTTATTTTCTTATTCATTGAAAAATGCACGCGCTGTTTGTCAACACAAATTGGTGAGAACCAAACATGATCCATATTTGCTACTCATTCGGAGCATATTGCTTATTATACCAAATGGTTCCTCCATGATTCTCTGTTCCCCACCAGTCTATTGACAGGTCATCACAGCGTCCCTCTCTACCGAGTATATGCTATGTATGATCAAAAAATAAAACACCTATTTGATTATATTCAGCGATGGGCTGCCAATACGTTAACAAGGGGCTCGCATAATATCAAATCAATTCTCGGTGTTCTGGGAAAGAAGTGAATTTTTTTATCACTCCCATGCAAATATATGCAACACTCATAAGCAATCAATTGTTATAATAAAAATAATAAAAGATTTTTAGTACTTTTCCCACATAAAATTTATTAGATCAGGACCGGTTTCACTCATCGCGAGCAGTATCGACTATTCAGTTGATAATGCTCGCGATGAGCGAAACCGGTTCTGATCTAATAAATTTTATGTGGAAAAAGTACTAAAAATCTTTTATTATTTTTATTATAATGCCTTTCCACCAAGTATTGACAGTAAACCTTAAAAGTGATCAATTGTTACTTAATACACGTATAATGTGTAAAAATATGCAATTAACGCGTAAAATTATCAATGATAATGACAATAAATGTACTACTGTGTATACGGAAGCTGTCGTATATAACATATATAACTCATTAATTGCAGTTACATGATAATTTAATCTGAGAATATTGTTTTTTCTTAAATTAACAAAAGGCTCGACGGCCCTAGTAAAAATCAACAAAACGCTCGCGCGACCCCTCCGATCCCCCTCCAGCCCACCCCTGAATATAGTCTTTTCACCATGTTTTGACTTAAAAATGTGACTTAGAAAAGAACAGTGGCGATTATTTTAACACTGGTACTATATTATCATCCATTTTTCAATCCCTACTTTTTGGTTACGAACAAGACAGGCAGCATTTATTAAACCGATTGCCGATATCGTGTGGGTTACGTCCTTTTTCATTTCCGCAGTCGAATGAAAACAATCAAAAGTGAGAATTGAATACGTGGTTCATTGGTATAGTACCGTTAAGTTAGTAACGTTTGTCATATTGGCAAATCAAATATCGTCGATTTATTCATACTTTTTTACTTCTCTACTGACTTTATTGAATTTATTATATATACAATACCCGAGATGCAGACAAAATACTAAGATGTTTCATATTTTTTACGGCTTTTACCTTTATAGCAAGTTAAATGTTATTTTAATGGTCAACCAGCACACATTTTTTTCAAGTATTTAAATAAAAGATTTGTATTAATGTATTTATACACCCTAAAACAGGATTATTAACAATATACATAAATCGAAAGGTTCATAAATATGTTTACTATTTAAAGCTTCATCAACGTTCCTCT
Organism: Himalopsyche tibetana; assembly: GCA_030503985.1. Lineage (NCBI taxonomy): Eukaryota > Metazoa > Arthropoda > Insecta > Trichoptera > Rhyacophilidae > Himalopsyche > Himalopsyche tibetana. The sequence continues at coordinate 1,576,233 of JAPJYX010000006.1, forward strand.
CAATCTGTTGCTTTTCATTCATTTTGATGTTTAAACTATTATTTTGATGGGTTTATATATATATTTTTGTTGAGATGCAATCAGAATTTATTTTTTATACAATTCTCTTTCATCTTTGACATAGAGAAAAGCTCTTGCTATGTTTATTTTTCTTCTCGTGTATTTTGATGTTGTTTTTGTTACGAAAAAAATCCAAGTATTAATAAATCATTAAAGAAAGTGGAAGAGTCGATGTCCATATTATAGGTAATTGTTTTAAGGTTAAGTAACACTGAAAATGATTTTCACTGTAACGAAATATGCGTCAGACCTAAGTAAGACAATCGAATTTTTTACATTTTTAATTTATTTATATTCAAATAAAATTACATACTTATAAATTGTTAAGGACATTTGTTTTTGCCGACGCTTCAATATTTGGTGAAAATGTGACAGCATTATCATTAAATAAATTAGTAAAGCCACTTATTTATTAGAGTAATGCTTCTCAATGTACGATGCAACAGTTTCCCATGCTTTCAGCATTTTTCTAATTGCGCCCGAAGATTGTTGATCTGCTACTTCCTCCTCCTCCGCTAACAAACTCTCCTCAATAACTTCTTGCTGTGAAATACAATGCAGCTCCATCAGCTCATCAATATTGTTGCTATCCATCTCCAGTCCCTTGATATTGGCTAAAGATACAATCTCGTTGACTGTAGAAACTGTACTGTTTGAAACACCTCAAAATCACATGCTACAACGCTCTCTGGCTAAAGCTTTTTCCAAGCAGAAGTGAGGGTCCTCTTGATAACCCCTTCCCACGCCTTGTCAATCATCTTGAGGCAAGCAACGACGTGAAAGTGATCTTTCCAAAACTCTGTGTCACTCGTTATGCGAAATGTCGCTCGTTAAGGGAGCATTTTTTTCATAATCTGTTTTGCTCGTTATGCGAATTACTCGCTATGAGATGTTCCACTGTATTTATTTTTTGTGTCGAATTTATTTGTTAAACTATAAAATAGCCGCCGTTGTCCCTTATACGACAAATTATAATAAACACAATTTAATGCGTTTGCGTGTTAGCTTGTAAGTGATGATCATAATATTCGAGAAAAGCGTGAAATCACAAAAGCTGCACGCGTGCAACGTAAGCTTACGTCGAGCTTCCGAGAACGTCCTTCCTACAAAGAAAACTAATTATTTTCTAGACCTCTACTACGATCGGAGGCTGTGCAAGCTTACCGGGTACACGGTCAATAAGAAGTCACGAATACTCTTCCGTGGACAGTATTAAACAGTTTATTTTATTATATCGACTGAATTATACAGAACCTTAAAGTGCACGTTGACTTCTAAACTGGTGTTTAATTGACATAACCTAATATTAATAAAAGAAATTATCTAGGAAAAACTTTTATTTCAGTCTTTTTTCTTGGTTTAAATTTTTTCCAAGGTGATCTTTTTCAAACTTTAAAGCTAAATTTAGATACTAATTCGGCATTTGCAGCTTGCATCCTTTTAATAGAACGTGTATCAAGTTTGACACATTGTGATAATCGAAAAAAACGTGTTTTGTAAAAACTGTGGGTTACGTCCTTTTTCCTTTCCACAGTCGATATATAAAGATGTATCACTAAAAAAAAGCAATAATTGAAAACGAGTCAGTTCTTGTCAGTTCAAGTTCATCCGTGCACTTGAATATCTGAAGATGCCGAAAGGCGAAACCCGGGTCGTTAGTGACAAAATCTGTGAGAATGTACATAGTTTGAACGATTCAAAAGTTTAATTTCAATTTACATTGATTGTCTCCTTTTCAAAATGAAGGGGTAATATCGACTTACGGAAAAATATTTTGGGGTAATGGTTTAAAAAGTTCCCAGAACACTGCATTAGAGGCATAAAACACGATTTTCACACAGTTTGAACACTTATACAATTAAACTACTTAGTGAAAACTTAATTAAAAAACGGTCGAAAATCAATGGCTCCAAACTCCAGCTTGCTATGTTAATTGAGATAATAATGGCTTAGCACGTGTAGACAAGACATTTATTGAAATAATATGAAGAGTAAATATGTATTTTACCATAGGGTAAAAGAATAAAAGGTGAAATCGAAACAAAAAAAGAAAAAAGCCAAAACAAAAATTTGTACTTTTCGTAGTAATCTATGAATTTAACAGTTTAATTAAGTAACTGTTCTGTTTATTTAAAAATCACAGATTTTAATATTATTAAATATTAAATGGATTTCTTGTTTTTGAGTCATGCTGTAGAGCCGTGATTTCTGACACTCGCTCCACCTTGAGGCGTCCGGGTCAAACGCTCTGACGCCACATTGCCCATGCAGACACAATGGGTTCGACTCCCGACAAAGCTTCTCCGACAATGTATGTAAAATCGAAGTGGAACCAACTCTTTTCGTCTATCATGCGTTGAAGAATGATACAAAAAATGCCGTCGTAATTGAACCAAAAATTGCTTTTGTGGCATTGGACGACCAATGTAATTTTGTTTATGGAATGCTCACTTTGGATCGATGAATAGATGAGGTTAGGTACGCCGTACACGTATGCTTATTAAGGCAGATAATGGTAACTGTAAAGTCACCAAAATGTACCAATTATTCAGGTTAGTCAGAATGTTCCTATGAGACCGTTTTAGTATCATTGCATATATTATAATAAATTAAGATTACGAACGTTTGAAAAATTCTTCAGAAAGAAATGAAAAGCAGCGTAATAGTTCCTATGTTATTCATTTTTTTTAAATGAGTGAATTGAACATAATAGTTTATTTAAGATGTAAAAATGTAGTAAATATAGTTCTTAAAACTACTACACCATTCAAATATGTGGGCATTCCCGTGGGCTAATCCTTTTCGCCAGCAATGGCTTTAAGCTCAATGATACATATTTCTTATATAAAAACGACACATTCGTTTACTAAGCGTCAGTTCAAGTTCATCCGTGCACTTGTGTGAGCACTATTTTCCTTAAAAAACACAATATTCCTTTTCTCACTTTTATTTATCATAGCCTGATCCGAACCAGTTTCGCTAATGGCGAGCATTATCAACTGATATGATATAAAATTTAAAATGTATACATTAACTCTAATAGTAACCAGAAAATATGCAATCTGAAGAAAATTAATTTGAAAATTAATTGACTAATAAAAAAGGGCATTTAGAACAGATTACAGCCAATAATGTTTAAAATGCTGATTGATTTAAAGTTCACTTAGTAACAGAAATAGCAAAAATCTACGCATAAACATTTATGGCATTTTCCAACAATTTATTTGAGTGAAATAAGGTCACTTTGAAAATGCACCCCTCATTATCAACTGATTACAATTGTCACTAAAAACATTAAAAGTGATCATAAATTAGATTGAATTCAATAGGGTAAAAATATCAATGTATTATTATACAGTTTTTAATAATTTTATGCCTTGATAGATATTTCGGCTTTCGCCATCGTCATAACTAATATAATATAATAATAGTTCTGACGATGGAGAAAGCCGAAATAGCTATCAATGCATACAAAATATTAAAAATCGTAGAACTAAAATACGTTGATATTTTTACCCTTTTATAATGGAGTTCTACCAAGTAAATGCCAAATCAATAAATAGATTGAATTTCATTGACGAAATTTTCCACTCTGAGCGAGTATTCTAACCCGTGGGAAAGACAAATGCCCAACAGTATTGAGCACTTTACTGACATTGAGAATATTGTACAATATATTTAGTTATATCGTTTCTAAAGTCACTCGGATGTTTACCTATATGCCCATTGCTAGCTAGACATATTGATATCGTACGATAAAAAGTCGTCTGTTAAAATAACCACTGTTATTACATATAAAGATACAGATTTCGTATCGTCGCAAATGCTGCGAAATTGCTCTCGTCTCGGAGAAGTTTCTTCGGCCGAATGGAAACCATGCATCCGGCCATTAAGACTTTTGCTGCAGAATATGGAGCAGCTTTAAAAGCCGTTGTATTAATCATTCGAAACATAATAAATTCTAACAATTTCAACTCTAGATTTTTTAAATTTAAATATTGGGGGAAAATCGCTAGCTTTTATCGATGACCGACTGAAATCTTTTTCCAATTAAGCTACTTTTTACAATTTTAATGGTTGAGTAAGTCGCATCTTCTTTTTTTTCTATCATTTATCGTTTTTTAAGCACGAAAGTGCATGGTTAAAAGATAAGTATCTTGCAGCTCTGTATTGAGCAAATAATATGAAGAGTAATTTTGCTTCTTGTCTTTTTTTATAATTTAACAAATATTTGGCATTACAGCTATTGCCAATGCGCCAAATATTTGAAAGTTGAAAGATCATACGAGAAAAACTCGATGAGAATTTTTGTATTGTAAGTCACATGAGATAAACTCAATGTAAATTGACATCACAAACACCCATGTAACTCTTAGGTCTCAAATTGAAATATCTAAATTCGACATTCGCCCTACTGGGAATCGAACCCAGACCCATCTGATCAGTAAGAAAAGCTCTAATCAACTAGACCAGTGATCCGGAACCAGTGTGCCGCGACACAATAGTGTACCGTGGGGCGATGCTAAGTATGCAGCAGCGAATTCCTTCAGTGAAGAAAAGATCAAATATTTTTTTCCATCTATGATCAAATCAGAGTTGCCTAGTTGTAGTAATATATATTATACAATTGAGAACGATGTCTAATGATATTTTTCCATATACCCTTATGTATATATTAGAGATCTGCACGGGCCGAAATTTTACAAAATTACCCGACCCGAGCCCGAAAGACTCAGGCCCGACCCGGCCAGGGCCCGAGTCTAATACCACAATTGTTACCCGAACACGACCCGAAGCCCCTATTTATACTCAACAGACCGAAATAAACTCGTTTTTTACAAAATTTACAACAATTTACGATTTTCTATAGAACTGCTAATTATTAAAATCATCACGGCTGACTTATGACACAAACATAGTCTGAAATATTTTTCTGAAGAATAAATTCCTTACCCGGGTCCGGCCCGAGCACGAATCTCATTTGCGCCCAAACCCGGCCCGAGGGCCAGGCCTAGGCCCGTGCAGACCTCTAGTATATATACATATATGCAAATTTGAAGTGGGCTGCGGAAATCTGGATTTTTTTTTGTGTGACAATGTGAACATTTTCTTGCAAATGTGAAAATTTTGGTGTGCCATGGGAGAGAAAAGGTTGCGGAGCACTGAACTAGACCACAGCGAGCGACGGGCGGGTGTTATGGAAAGCAGCCGTAAAGCAGCGGCTGCATACACATAACGGATAAAAACAACACTGAAAACAATGTAAAAATAGTGATTAGTGTACTCGGTCAATTGATTATGAATGGCGACGAAATAATAAACAGATGGACACTTCCTGAAATGCTGTAAGTCGATATAAAACCTTCGAAGTAACATTGGTGACCATGTTGTTTATTTTAAGCAATATACCATATCGACTGGCACTCGTCTGGTCCACACAAAAAACTTGCCAGACTTGTAATATTCGATAATCACAAAAGAAGGGCACTGCTTGACATTTTGTATTCCTGTTATACTTTTTAGAAATCGTTCTTAACAAAAGCGAGCTACGGATCTTGGAAATAATCTAGATATGACCTTTTATATAACGATTATCGCCGTTGCATCGTTAATCCTCATCAAACGGATGGTGACTAATAATTTAGGTCTTATTTTATTTAAATAATAATCAGGGCTGTGGAGTAGGAGACGTAAACGAGCGACATTATTTTTCAAAATAATTAAAAAAACAAAAATATATATTTGTACTAAATGCACAGGACTGGTTTCGCTGATATTAAAACTCATTCGCATCGGGGCATTTTTGCGAAATTTTGCAAAAAATTAGGTACTTTTGAAAAAAAAAATAACTTTAAAACTATTTGACATTCAAAAAAAAAATTTGGACACCAGTTGTGCAACACTTTGTTGCATAATACTTTATATATTTTAGCCTGCTTTTATTAGCGATACTCATCTTTTGTATTTTTTAATATAGAAAATCGGGTATTTGACATAGAATTATATATTTCATCGAAAACGTAATAAATAACAAGTCAAATAAACATTTACTCCTGTTTATTATATTTCAAAACAAAATTAGAAAACATAAAAGCATATTTTTAGCCTACAATTGCTTATATTTTGGTGGCCTATTTTTTAAAGTTTTATTTTAACTGTCTGCTGATTTTTCATCGCCGAAATCACCGAATAAAAAAAATATTTGTGCATATATTTTAATATTTTATTTTTTAAATGATGCATCAATCATTTGTTACGCCATCTGCATAGAGAATCTAAAACATTTGTCGCATTGGATGTATATATTTCAACGCGTAAGTCAGACCGGCGAAAAGACTCGTATACGAGTCATCCGTAACCAATGTGTTAAAATACAGTTTTTCAATGTTATTTATACAAACCAAATCAAAATAAAAAAGGTGTAATAAACAATAATCGCCTGCTGTGGCACAGTTGGTAACAGCTCGCTCTACCGATCACGCAGGTCTGGGTTCGATTCTCGGTCAGATCACAGTGAATTTGAGAATTATTCAATTCAAAGTTGTGATCGAAGACTGGGTGTTTGTGATGTCACTTCACATCATTTCCTCTCCTCCCACCCTTCTGATCCTTTAATAACTGGGTATAGCCATAACGATTAGTCAATCAATAAAACCAATAATCCTCAACCTGTTCTAGCCTTATCCTTCTGTCCATACTACTCACTTTGTAAAAAAGTGAGGTTGAGCGACTGAGTAACTTTTGTTGAGATACCTCCATAAGGAGGCCATATGCTCTACATTAGGTAGCGGACATGGATTCAAAAAAAAAAAATGGTTTTTTTTATATCATTATTTGTAAATTCTATAGAACAAATGAATATTTTATTTTTTGAATATAATGCATTTCCACCAATTGACGTGAACACCTTAAAAGTGAAACAAAAAGTTTTAAAGTTTTTCAACCATGTCTTATTTTTAGTTTATATCAACAGAAATGTTTCTACAAACACTGTTTGTCAGTCAGTTGCTCAACATTTATTTTTCCAAGAGATATGATATATAAGATTAGGATTAATATAGAACTAGTGATGAAATAGTTTACGAAAATATCCTCACCGGTATTCGAGCTCGTGAACTCCGTAACCGAAGCCAATGACGTTGACTACTCGACCACGGAGTATGGATCCATAATTTTAGTAGATATTAAAAAATATTTTAATAATAATTTACGTAGAGAACTTTTTTAGTTAATATGCAATTTTACATGTCTTTTGAAACAGAGTACAATAAAAGTATTTTTAAATGTCGAAGTCACAGTTTTTTTTTATCACAAATCCACAGTACTGGTTAGAATACCCCAGAATTGTCTATTACATGGCTTCTCAAACTCCCCATTACAAATGTTTCGTGAACATTATTTAGAATGGCAAAATACGCTGCATTCAATTTTGTAATAAACATTTAACATAAATATTTTATAGGTACAGAAATATAAATCATTTACCGACATACTATTCTTAATAGTTTTTTTTTTATATAATAATGATTCTAGGTTGGTTAATCACGCCAGTGTATTTGACGCAACCGATTGATTTACTACTGTCGCGTCACGTGCCCTCTAAGTGTAGACAATGTCAAAAGGTCACGAATACATAATATTTATCATTTCAGAAATATATATTATGTATTCATGATACAAGATATATTATCATTGTTAATATCGACTGTGAAAATGGAATTTTACAATGTATACAACTTGATAAACGTTCTATCAAAAGGATCTAAACTGAAAATGCAGAAATAGTATCTAAATTTAGGTTTTAAGTTTGAAAAAAGTAGTGCATGTGAAAATTGTGATCAGGAAAAAAGACGAGGCAAATTCAATTAAAAACCAGTATATCAGTCTGCGTGTATTTCAAGGTTTTGAATATTTCATAATTTGCCTTTGGCCCAAAATCAATATGTGTGAGTTAAGTCTTTTTTACTTTCCACAGTCGGTTGAAAATTTTTCTAAACGATGTTGTTGTTTTTTTACCATAATCGCTCGTAATGGATTTTGTATGTAGTTTATATCAACATAAGTATTTCTACGAGAACTGCTAGTTATTAAAGAGAGTTGATGGAAGCATCGCTCTCTCTACGCCCTGTTTTTAGGACATCATGCCTTTCAAGTCCATGAATTGATTGAAAAGTCAATTAATGAAACTGCCCGTACGCGTTGTATCAGAGAATAGATATTTTTAAATGCTTACAAACATACCCATTACACGAAGACATGAAGTATCTGTAGCGGTCACATAACACAAAAAGTCGCAATTCAAACAAAAATACACAATTAGAATTTATTTACACACCCACATATTACATTTTTCTGTCAATCATTTTTTCTTATAAAATTTAAAATTGATGCTTGTTTCATTGTTTTCACTCTAATTGTTTCAAAATTTTGACGATTTTTTTGCTCGGTATGCCCGAGAAATAGCTCGGAATAAAAGTGAATGGATGTACAGAGAAAAACATAAACTAAAATTTCAACGAATGTTTCCTCATTATATCCAAGATCTCGCTATTTCCGTGATCGTAATACCTAAGTTAGACTGTACTTAGAACTGAATACTTTTTCTGGTAAAAATAAATATTTTGCTATTTAAATTCAATCGAATCACTATCGTCACAGTGATTTATAATATATCCGGTTAAAATGCACTGAAAGAACTTGGTAGACCAGACGTAAAAGGGTAGCAACCATATCAATTTTACCAGCCGTCGAGCTGTCAACGCTGCATGCATGACCAAGGGTCAAACATTCGTATCGTAGGGCAGCAAAAAGATCGGATTTATTCTCGTCTCGAACCGCATACCTCCCGGTCAACGAGCATTGTCTTTCGCCGGCCAGCCCCGCCAAACAAGGCTTCGGCGGTAAAAAATAACACATAAATGCTACCGAATAAGGAGGCTTCAAGAAGCAGAGGCGAACTTGAATTAAAATTCTGCACCTGTCTGTTTTTGCAGCGAGGCCTTGGAGAGTAAGACAGCATACTATCGGACTGTCTTTTATGCAGTGCAGAATTATTGTTATATTGTTTTTTCAGTCAAACAGTTAGATGTCGATATTTATTGTGAACTCTGGTTGATCGATTTGTGTTTATGTATCAGAAAGTTATATACATCAATTATATGAACGGATTTCAGTTCAAAGCTTTATGAACTTCCGTATTTACAACTTCTATGGATAAAACGATTAATGTGTTCAATAGAAACATACAGATAAATGAAATATCAGTAAGTTAAAAAATGTTGAATGGCGCTTTTAAGTCCTATTATAACTTTGATGCAATTCAAATCGTGTATTTAAAAATTGTATTCTATTCATTATATTTAATCATATGTTTTATAATTATTACAGAATTGTATACTTTAAAATAATCAAGACCGAGTTGAATTAGTTTAACTTGCTCACAATGAATGAAATCGTTTCTGATTTATCATACAAAATTGTAGAATAATGTTAATAAGCACGCAATATTTCTTTCTACTTTATTTCCATTTTATTTAAAAAGGTCAGGACCGGTTCCGCTCATGGCGAGCATTGTCAGCTGATTTCAACATCAGTTGAAAATGCTCGCCACGAGCGAAACCGGTCGAGACCTTTTTAAATAAAGTGGAAATAAAGTACAAAGGAATATTGCGTTTTTATTAATATAATGCCTTTCCATCAAGTATTGACAGTGAACACTCTAAAAGTGATATTTTAGGTTTATAAAGGGAATAAGGAAATTTAGGAAAATAAGGTTTAATATTTTTAAAAACGTAATTCTTTTCCACTAATAATAAACAACATTCAAAACCTTAAGAAGATTACTGGACTTTCATTTACATGTCCATTAAAAATGGGGTTTGCTTATTAATTTATTCGCTGATTTGTCGAATCCTTGTTTTATAAAATTTAAATTGAGACTGTAAAGTCAAGCATGTTGTATTGTGATTTCCATTTCACTTTCTTTGAGAAACACTCTCAGATTATTTATATATTATTGTTTTAATTGTTAATTTGTAAATAATAGTATTGTGCATGTGTTTATTAATTTAATAAAGTAACTCGAGGTCACCTCTGTGAATAAAATATACACATATTTAAATTAACATTTTTGATTTGACGTATTAGCATGGGACCTTCTCAAACGCGTTGGTCTCCCCGCTAGCCTTCAAAAGACGGCTATTTACTTATTAGTTTATTTATTTTAAAACACTTCTAAACCCTTATCAACAATATTTTTTTGAAAAAAGACGATTCATAGAAAAGAGAGCTTAACTAATAATGGTAAACAAAGTATATTTCATATAAATACCCCTTTATTGATGTCAATTTTCATCAGTTGGTATTACTGGTAACGAACGAAACCAGACATTTTTTAAAAGTGTGAAATTGATACATAAAAGTAATTTAAGATTTCGACTGAAGGTGCTTGGTGGAATTTCAATATTAAATTTGAATCGTTCAAACTATGTACATTCTCACAGATTTTGTGAATGAACTTGAACTGAGTCCAAATTCATCCGTGCACTTGAACGCATGCAGACGCCGAAAGGCGAAACCCGGGTCGTTAGTGACAAAATCTGTGAGAATGTTTGAACGATTCAAATTTAAAAGTAATTTATTTTTTAAATATTGTTCAACTAAATACATTGCTATAATTTAAGATTTCGACTGAAGGTGCTTGGTGAAATTTCAATATTAAATATGTCAGTTCAAGTTCATCCGTGCACTTGAATGCATGAAGATGCCGAAAGGCGAAACCCGGGTCGTTAGTGACAAAACTTGTGTGAATGTACATAATTTGAACGATTCAAATTCAAAATTAAATACATTACAGTTTTTATTGAATTTTACATAATTTGACTTGACAAGCATGCGGTTGTCCATTATTAAATTTACATATTAAAACTGTTATTGTAATTGGTATAGTTATAGTTTGTGTCAAGCCGCCTCTTCACGCATAGTTGAAATAACAATATGATTTTCACGTACAAGTTATAAACTAGATCTGATGACAATGTTACAAATAAAAATTTTACGATAAGGTACGCCTTTCTAGCACCACTTCGAGTAGAATAACAATGTTTCAATTTAATAGTACAATCATTGTAGCTTAAAGTATATTCTGTAGCAAAATTCTGCTTACAACATGTTCAATAAAGCTTAGTTTATTCCAGCCAATTAAAGTTCTCACCCACGCAAACTTTGGAAACATAGTACATTGTACAGTTTGTTTTACGAGATCGAAGCAATTTTTTGCGCAACTCGTGTTTTTCGATACATTTTATGTGACACGTTTTAGGCACGTAACTTTACATTCAAAGTACTTACCTAACATGCAAACAAGTATTCAAAGCAATACGTCAACAGACAGTCACTCTGGCAGAAAGGATATTGCTGCAATATCCAATATTTATTTGTTTTTATCCAATATTTATTTATTTATTTAAATACATAGATTTTATGTCAACGGCAAGAGACGAAGTTAGTTGGGATTCTCGGCGGAGAAACATGACTAAAAATACATATTCTCCACATTTGGTAAAGGATCAGTACCGGTGCAAGGTAATTTGGCACCCTAGGCAACGGTTACAGGCGCGCCCCCTTATTTAACAAACTGTGGAATATTTTTTTATATGCATGTCCGCTCTCTTAAAGGAGGTATTTCAATATATTTTTTTACGAGAACTGTTTGTTACTCAGTCGCTCAACCTCTCTTTTTTGAAGTATATAGAATACGATACATAACTATAGCGAATAGATACAAGCGTAAAAAACGTACTATTATTTGTTGTTAGATTATAAAACATAATTTGACTACTCAATTTATACGATCCTTCATAATTTGCGCCCTAGGCGATTGACTATTTTGCCTGTATGGTAGCGCCGGCCCTGGAAAGGATATAATAATTAAATAATATAATAAGCCCGAATAATTTTGGATTATCTTTTGACTTGGTGCTTGCCCAAGCGTTGATTGCTCATGTTCCTTATTGCAGCGATTTCCAAACTGGGAGGCGCGCCTCCCTGGGGAGGCGTGAGCTATTGCAAAGGGAGGCGCGAAAAGTCCAAAATATTTATTTCCCCTTTAAAACATGTCTTTATTACTATATGAAATATAGGATGGGGAGGCGCGATAATCTTTTTTTCTTCAAAGGGAGGCGCAGTAACATATAGGTTGGAAGCCACTGCCTTATTGCCATTGTTTATACGTTAAATACGTTTCTTGATAGTTGACGAGGGTAAAGTAAAAGCTTGCACACAAAACAACTTATAAATACGAATTTTGTTTCTGAATTAGAGCTTATGAAGCCTAAAAACGTATAGAGAATTATTATTTTTTAATGCTTTATTTTATAGAAAAGGTTGTTTTACGGTCCCATAGCATAATTCTCTATAGCAGGGTTTTCCAAACTTTTCCTGTTACGAAACACTTTAAAAATCTATAAATTAACATAACACATTTTTTTTGGTTGGGTAATTCCTAGTAGTTAAAATATAAACAAATATGTTACTTAAACACTTTTCAACTACACATCATTTTCTGAATATTTTTTCTTTTTTTCGTTTCAAATCAGAACCACTGATTAAAACAATTATTTTTTAATCACTTGAATAGCCTACTGAATAATATTGAAAAAAGGTGTTTTCAAGTTTTGTAAGTGTTCACGAAACACCTATTTAGGTTCCGTGGAACACCAGTGTTTAATAATAAATGTGTATTCAAACATACATATCATACAAATATATAAATTTGTATTTTATATAAATATACATACATATTATTTTCTAAAAATGATCTTATAAAAGAATAAATCGTAAAAAATTCTTTTGAATCTTTACCCACTAACCAAACTTACTTTTCAATTCTTTTTTTTACCCAGTCTCTCATAAGGTTGCCGACTACTGAAATAGACACTGACGTTTATATGTTTGATTTGAATTTCATTGTATTTTAGATGTAATATAACTTGAATTGTCCAATACAAATTGATTTTATAGTTAAGGCAACCAATGCAACTATTTTAACGATCGATTAAATAAATAACAAGAAATGATTTACGTAATCTAATAAATAGCAATAAGGCTGATGTCAATTAGGCTACATCGATTTCAAGAGCGATCTCAAAACTGGTCCAAGACGGTCAAGAATAATAATCCGAGAATGCCTAATGGCGAGCAGTAATTTGACCCGCAGGGTTTTAAACCTGTTTTTGTGGTTTCAATCCTAGATATAAATTAGCCGTTGGAATGATTCGCAAATACGTGTATGACGAAGGCTTGGCTTCTCAACTCTTCCGAATAATATAATATATCAAAAGATGACTCTTATTTATTTAGCTTAGCCTTCCCTCTGAACTTTTAAACAAGTATTTAAACAAATATAGTACATTTTCTACCTATTTCATAATTTTATCAATTGACCAGTAACTACTGAGCGATGATTGTGATATTTTGAATTGTAGACTAAGTATAAAAAAGTGCGTCAATTTTTATAACAAGTAAAATGCGTTTCCTCAAGAATTGGTGATTAATAAAATAAAAGTCAACACTAATGCATTATTGAAAGACCATCCTAGAGCAGCTCTGTACAATGCCAAAATCGCGTAACTTGTAAAAGGTTGTCAGGTAAATCAGCAACTAACATATTAAAGCATAACAGTAATGTTTAGACAAACATTCTGCCATACCGGATTAATATTATTATCAAACACACTTGCCAACTACCGTGGCTTTTTGCTTTATTTTAATCATCTGCATAGTTTTGATATGGAAAGGTTTAATCTCGAAATGTGGATTTGTATATTTTGTATTTTATCTGATGTATGAGTGAAGTGTGGGGTGGGCGGGAGGGAGCTTGGTGGGGCTCGCGCGTTCGATATCTTTAATTAAACATACAACAATGGAATAAATCAAACACATACTTTATATTTTTTTGATAATAGTAAAAAAAGAATATTTTCAGCTTATATGAAAGTAGCAATAGTTATATCTGAAATCAAAACAGCACTTTAAGCAAATCGTCATAATAATGATAAAAAAAAGAAATCTCGATCAATCTAAACAATACGAGCTTGAGCATCATTATATTGACTAAAAAACTTAGGTTCTTGATCGATTTAAGGTCGGAAAAAAGTGTTCCATAAAAACCGGTAACGTCTCGACTCGGCGGCCTCTGATTGGTAGATCGGCTTGATCGAGTTTGGAAACGGACCAATTAGACCAAATTAAATTTAACCATGGGTCATTGCCGAAAATTTACATCGCACAGTAGCTGATTTGGTAAACATGTCTTTTATTTTACCGTGAATATTATATTAAATAAATGTGTGTTTTTAACCATTTTTGCTACGAATGTTAAGAATAGCTTTTTCAGGATGCAATTGTGATGCTGATGCGACAAATTTTGTTCAAAAAAAATGATTTTTTGTATATTTGTAAATGAAATACAATACTGGTGTAACAAGTTAGCTGCCTACACTAATTGATTAAAACAAATACTTGTCATTTTATTAAGTATAAAACAGATAAAAATTCAAATGGAATTATAAATAAGTTTCTCGTTTATTCAAACTTTATTTTTTTTAACAGACTAGTGACTAGCTTAGGAGTTGGCTAATCGTTCCCAAGCGAACGACGTAGAACACTCGGCAAAAGACCTAACAATTTTTTTTTCTTACTAAAGTCTGGATATATTGTACATATATGAGAAAGATAATGTAGGTAAATATGACTAACAGACCTCTTTATGTTTGCATTAAAAGTGTATTCATTAATTTCTGTTTGAATATAATGATCTATCAAATCATCAGTCGGCACGCGTCAAAACTGCTTTTTTATAAGCGGCTAAGTTAAAAAATTTCTGAGTGTAACTTTAACACGGTCATGTGTATAGAATCTTTCAATTTTATTTGGAAGGCAATAAATAGATTTTTTCTTGTACGAATTTCCTGGTGAGAATGATTACGATAGTAAAAACTGGATATATTTTGTTTTTGTAATTAAGCGTCGCCGACTGCATGGTCGAGTGGTCAACGTCGTTGGCATCGGTTACGGAGGTCCCGGGTTCGAATCCCAGTATTTTTTTGTTACAAATTCATTTACAGATTTTCGTACAAAGGCTTGGCAAATTATGTAAACCTAGTCATATTCTTCTATTTTTACTCTCTTTGAAAAACAAAGAGTTTGAGCAAGTGAGTGACAGGCAGCTCTCGTAGAAACACTTATTTTGAGATAAACTCCATTTAGAGTCCATATGCTCGACATTGGCAAACAAATATTCCAATTAACACAGCGAGGTGTTGTTGCAACAAGCAAGTGTTAATACTAGACTTATTATGCAAGATTAAACAAATATGCATGTCGAAGCCTTCACCTGTCATCTCAATTATGGTAGAAATAACGTAAGCTTTGCGATATACCGTGAGAAATTTTATATCATCGGTTCTAATCGCGGGTCACGGCTAAATGGACGATAATTAACCTCGCATCATTTGCGGTCCAGAAAGACAGAAGCCGTCGTCAGAGTCAACCGGTTTTCTTAATAAGTTTGAGGCAATATTACTTGGGATGTAGATAATATTATTATAATGTGTGGGAAAATATTTTGGCCGACCGGCAATACGAAAGGTCAGTTGCGTTTTTTTTTTTCTCTAGTGACTAGTTTTTATTGGACAAACGACACTCGAGACAGAGTGATGGTTTTAATAGCTTTGTATAATGGATTGGTCGGGTCGGAAAGGGCGGATTGAATTGCATTAAATACAATTAAAATTAAAAACATAGTTATTGCACAGGCTGTCTCCATTTTTTTGTTGAGTATTAAGATCCTTAATAGACAGAAAATTTTAACCGACAGAATAAGGTTTTTTTTAAAAATTACTCTCGTACTAGTTCGATAAAGGAATTTCTTTAATGCGGTTAGTAAATAGCTATACATGGTCAATGCCTATCCTGATATTATACTGTCTACTTACAGTTATCTTAATCAGCGTTTCTCAACCAGGGTCCACGTGGAATAAACAATAACAAGTCAAAACACTAAAATGCAAAAGCTCTAAAAAAGATCAAGCGAATGAGATAACGCTCTAAAATTAAGGCAATATTGAACAATTGTGCTTAAAACGCAATTTACCGAATTGTGTCACATATCAATTAAACTTGACAACTTTGTAATTATTATTGTTGTGTTACAAAATGTGACACATTGCAAGGTTAACGATTAAACATTACGATGTTCTGTCTGATGGTTCTACTCAGAGGCGAAACACGTTATAAACTTTTGTATTCCGTGCCATTATTTACTTATGTATTAGTTTATAGATTTTTTCAATTTTCCGCGGGCCAGTGTGATTTTTTTTATTCATGAACATCTCAAAGCTGGGTTCAATGAGTTGGCGAACTCTTTTTTCGGATGGGTCTTAAAATTGTTCAGACCTCACAATTAGAGGTGTTTCAAAAGTGAGATGCCTAGAACAAGAACCCTTCTTCAACTAAATCTGGCTCTGAATGGATGTATGTATGTGATGTCTAAGCTATACTAGTCATAACTTTGCTTTATCCTTCTTCTATAAGTTTGTGACATAATACAGAAAACAAGTGAATCTTAAGCCTAAGGAAGCTTTTCAAGTGAAACTGTTTTTTTTCAGCACAAGTCATTTGAAAGTTCAGCAAAAGCGTTTAACGCTTTTATGTAAATACGCTCAGCTAGTGCTATATATAACATTATACGGATGGCACAATGTTGAAAGCCATGCAAAGTAAAAGATTCGGTTGTTAATATTTTTTAATTCCACTCATAATTTGTATTGATTCAACACGACGATATATAAGTAACTGAAAACACTATGAAAGGCACATATTATTTACTTTAAAAATTTACAATATTATTAAATTTTAATCGTTCAAATTATGTACATTCACACAGATTTTGTCACTAACTACACGGGTTTCGCCCTTCAGGCATCTTCAGGCGTTCAAGTGCACGGATGAACTTGAACTGACCTCATAATATATACCCATACCTGACCTTTATTTTTGTTTTATAAGAATTTTTAGCAACGCTATACAGTAAAATCCACTGTCAATAAGATCAAGTATATCGACTGTGCTTAGGTAAAAGTAATCAGTATTTTTTTTTTTTCAAAATGTAGTTTTATTTAATATTCAAAACGTTTAAAACTAAATACACAATTTCTCAAAAAGACTTAAGCCGCAAGTGCTGAATAAATATCTGAATTAAGCTTTTCAGTTTGAAAAAACGAAGGACCTGTAAAAATTGCAATCAAGAAAAAAGAACCTTTATAAAAGGTTTTTTTTATAAAAAAATATTGATTTTATATTACACTGAGTTAATAAAACACCAGTTTATAGGACTTTGGGCATTTCAAGATTGTTTTTATTAACGTTTTTTGTCCCTCCTGTAAAAAATGTTTTATGTGAGTTTATCTCTTTTACTTAAAAAAAACGGTCGATATATACGTGGTTGTTATAGTTCAACAAGAATTAACTCCTTAACTCCTGATGAGGGCGGGCGACAAGCCGAAACAGCTATCAACAATAAAAAAAATGTAGAGTTAAAATACGTTGTTATTTTTTCACCGTGTTATAATAGAGTTCTACCAAGTAAATGCCAATTTAATAAATAATGTGAGATGTTTTTACCAATACGTTTTTTAATAAAACATCAATTAATAACTAACCAATAGTTACCAATTACAGTGAATAATTATTTGAATGCTTTTATGACCTGCTAAATAAACAAACCGTTGCTTACAATTTAACACTTGTGGATGTATTCATTGAAATATCATTCGTTTGAAAAAGCTTAAATTATTGTTGAAGAACTTTCAACAATAATTGAAAACTCTCGCTGATAGAAAATTTAAATTAACTTTGATTATTCCACGTATTGTGTAACTAACTGTGACACGTGTTTCGCCTCTTTCAGAGGCATCTTCAGACTTACTATCGCAAAGTTTGCTTAAGTAATGAAGCAAGATTGATTCTAACATTTTAAAATTATAAAATTACAAAATGGATTGGGTTTTTTTTCCTTTTAAGAGGAGCAAGGAGGATCGAATAGAAATCGAGCAACAAAAAACCTTAAATTTTCTTGACATAACAATAAAGAAAAATAATAGCAACAGATTAGAATTTGCCATTTACAGAAAGCCTACTTATACAGATGTCGTCATTCACCATCAATCAATTCACCCGTGGTCGCAAAAACTCTCATCATTCCATGCAATGATTAATAGATTAGTTAACATCCCTCTCACTAAAGTCAACTTTGAATTAGAGTTAAACATTATTAAACAGATAGCTGTAAATAATGGTTACAACACAGACGTAGTAGTTAACTTACTTAAACGTAAGCAAGTTAAACAACTCATAGTAAATAATATTTTTTCAGGAGAGAAGAAAGCAAACGATAATATTAAAAACTGGCGTAGAATTATTTATTTAGGAGACATCTCGTCAAAGATAGTTAAATTTTTGCCAGACAATATAGAACCCGCGTTTTATACAGTAAATAATTTAGGTAAAATTTTATTGAACAGTAAAGATCGCGTAGATTCATCGTCACAGAGTGGTATCTATCGACTCTCTTGTGGAGACTGTCAAGCGTCTTATGTTGGACAGACAGGTAGAAACTTTAATATTAGAATTAAAGAACATATAAGATGTCTAAAAAGTAACAATTTTTCTGAGTTTGCCAATCATTTAATAGAAAATAATCATAATTTTAATCAGATTTGTAATTTAGAAATACTCCACCGAGTAAATAAAAAGGGTTTAAAGATGAATAGCTTAGAATTTTTAGAAATTAATAAAACTCTTAACAAAAAAGAAATATTATTAAATAATATTCTTAATAGCACAGGCGGTTCCCCGTTACTCAAATTGTTTCCACTTAATAGAGTAATCACAAACCTAGATGATTGACTGTAGCTCATTAGTTTTAATAGTTTGTAATGTTTAACGTCATTAGTAGTATGATTAAATTTGTTTGCATTTTATAATCCCCTCTTTGCTTCCATTAAAAAGGAAAAATCCCATTCTGATTGTTTACAACTCATTAGTAAAATTAGTATCATTATCTGTTTGCTTTATTTCGATTCTACACCCCCCTCCTTGCTCCTCTTAAAAGGAAAAAAAACCCAATCCATTTTGTAATTTTATAATTTTAAAATGTTAGAATCAATCTTGCTTCATTACTTAAGCAAACTTTGCGATAGTAAGTCTGAAGATGCCTCTGAAAGAGGCGAAACACGTGTCATAGTTAGTTACACAATACGTGGAATAATCAAAGTTAATTTAAATTTTCTATTAAAATGAACTTCCACAAAGTTACCGCCGAAACCATCGAAAGTATTAACTCTCGCTGAACTTAATTTCTTGATAATAATTTTACCAAAGCTTAGAGAGAATTTGAACAAGTTTATATTGGGTTTGAATAGTTGAAGTTTATTGGTTTTACTGGCGTCATATTAATAGTTTTGACATTTTATACTATACAATTTCAATTCAGTGGCGGATTACCTTATAAACAAATAAGGCGCACGCTTGGGGCCTCCGAATCTTAACGGCCTCAAAAATAACTTATGACATGTAGTTTTGTTCACATTTTAAAAAATATTTTTTACATTTTACGTCTATAGAATTTTCTGACGTTGTTGTGTTATCCGAAAAACAGGACCTCCGAACTGCATTGAGCATGGAGCCTCGTATGTGCTTAATCCGCCACTGAATTTTATAAGTGTTGTACATATCAATGTGAATGATTTCTGAAAATGTATATTTTATGCAAGACGTTACCCATCAAAATACTTTTACAAATTTGAAAGCGTATTAAACAGGTATGGTCACATTAAACTTATCTTAGTTTTAACATTAGCTCTGTTCTTTTGCGTAATTTTGACGGTTTGCTGAAGGTTTGCAAGCCGTCAGAAGTACGCAGAAGAACAGATCTATTGAAATCGCGTCACCTATGCTAGTTCGTGGGAAAGCGAGCTGATTTTCAATATAATGTATACATTAGTAGGAGAGGAAGTGTTTAATAAATTGATGGGATAACGTGGTTAATTGCCGGCTGTGGACTATTAGAGACTATCATAACCCGGGGCTATTGGGGCTACGAGACTTTATGTTGTGTGTGTGTGCCAAACGCTAAAGGTTAACTCGGTTGAGGCCACGTCCGCTATTTTATGGGTTTTATCTTATAAGGAGAACGGAGTTTACACTATCAAATATTACAAGACGCAAATTTAATCATCTAAGAAAGCTCCCAGGTAAATCAGCTCTAATATGACCCCTATGTTGATATCTAAATTGTCCTTTTTGTTAAAAGCATTTGCTTAAAATTATATTTAAGAAGTGAGGTTAGGTGCGCGGAAAATTCAAAGACCGCACGGGCCAATCCAACAAATGCGCGGCATAGTTAGAATTTTTTAAATTTTGATTTGCATAATAAATAATATTATCATTTGATAATTTATAAATAAGTTTTTACTTACAAGTGAATTAAATACAACATAAGAAATAACAGATTTTTTTACATCAATAAATTGAACACAAATGAAGAAAATAAGCAGAATGAAACAAATAATCAGTCCCTAATAAAGTTCCATAATTTATACATTTATTTCAAATTTTCTAGTTTTCCACGTCTTTTTTTACAACTAATCCTTATATTATATACCGCTCTGGCACAGACCCGACTTGTCTGATTTTATTTTATGCGCAACAAATTCAAACATCGGAGATTGTAATGTTTGTAAGATCACGTTTCGTATTTGTGTTTTGTATGATTATTTATTAATATGACTAGCGGTGTCAATATTTCAGATTTATCTGCGGAAACAGCTTTTTTTTCAAATTTATTTTTATTGCGGTGATTTTTTCTGTTACAACTGATTTGTTGTTTTTGTCGATGGTTTGGGAAAGTTGATAATGCTCTCGGTGGATAAACAAATATGAATACCATTTGATTTACACCCATAAACAATCTTTACTATTCGTTTGCTTTTATAACATGTGCTTCCACAGTTTCAGATCTTTTGGGCACATCGATTGTAAAGTTGATTTTAATAATAAATCTTGGATATTTATTTATTCAGTGGATTTGGCAGTAACATGTGAAAATTCATTTTACATATAACGATTAATTTGAAAACTTTGTTACTCCACTTGTTATATGATACTTTGTTTGCCACTTTAAGAAGCATCATCAGACAGAACATAGCAAGGTTTATAAATTAACCTTACAACTATTCTGATTATTAAATTGATAATTACAAAATAAGTTGGCGTTTTTTCCTTTTCTACTGGGCGCAGGGAAAATGTGTTAAGATACAAAAGCATTTCTCACAGTTTTTAGCACAACAAGCTGAGTAATAAAGTTATCACATCCAATTAAATATGACAATTTTTCGCGTTATAAAGCTAAAAGGCGGTAACACAAATCTGATATCACTTTTAAGGTGTTCACTGTCAATACTTGGTGGAATGGCATTATAATAAAAATAATAAAACATTTTTAGTACTTTTTCCACATAAAATGTTTTATTATTTTTATCAAATCTGATATATTACTTGATCCTAAATGTCTGTTTCGATAGAAATATTTGTAATGATTATATAAATTATTTTCGACTACCTTGTATTTTTTGTTTAATTGTTTATAAATACAGAAAGTAGCAGGATGTTTTTCCTGGAAAAATAACGCAAGGTAACGGAGTTATATCAATTGAAAATGGTTACACACGCCTGCTTGGTATGATGACACTTTTGAAAAACATTAACAGTCCTTTATTATAGTAAACGATATTCTAGTTACTAGCCAACAATCATTTCGTCGAATGATCAAATGTAGTGCTACCTAGAATAGTTATTCGCCTTTTGAATTTTCATTTATACTAACTGTCTAAAACAAATGGGTGAATTTTAATTATCTTTGTTTCAATAAACACACATGTATTTGTAACATATGTGTGTAATACAAAGAGCATAAATTGTTCGTTCATCAATGCAACTGAATGCCCAATGATACACAAAGATTACAAACGAGTCGCAAGAGACAGAATATAATACAAGTATTATACATAATATTTAAACCGTTCAAAATGTAGTCAACTGAAAATTTGAAATAGGATAAGATAATTATTTCCTAACGTGTGCGGAATATTTTCAACATTTGGAAGGGGCGTAAGGTGGTGTTGAAACCCAGAAGGGTGGTTATATCATTGTGTATTGCGATGGTAAAATCATTTTATTGTATACTATAAAAACTCACGAGGTGAAAGTGTCAACGATTTTCGCGTGTCTCAAAAGTAATTCTGCATTGAAGTCAGTTAAATATAAATTTAATGCCTTATCTAAAAAATCATTTTTTAATCCATGTCTGCTGCCGGTGTGGAAAATATGGCATCTTAATAGAGGTATTTTAACATAAGTTTTTCTACGAGTACGTTACACAGTTGCTCAAATTCCCTTTTTCAAAGAGAGTAGTAGGGATAGAAGTATACGGTTAAGTCACATGACTAGTAATTAACTAATCGCTATCACTACACCAATTTATTAAAATATCGGAAGGGATGGTTAGACATCACAAAAACCCATGCCTTCGAACAGAATTCGATAAATCGATCGAAAAAATGCTGTTTGTTTTGGGACTCGAACCCGTGAGATCTGGCACGTAAGCCCACAACACTAACCGCTGCGCCATAGGACCCGACACGTTTTTGATTATTACTATCAATGTCTGTATCTTACTCTCCCCTGCGTCCGCTTGAAAAGGACGACACAAAAAATATTTTGTAATTTATAACATAATAACTAAATTAAATTTTGAGTTTATTCGTAAACGTTGCGATGGTCTGATCAAGAAGCGAAACACGTGTCAACAAGTGGAATAACATAGATATAAAATTTCTAGATCTGGTGTTGTGGTCACATATTCGACGAAAATTGAGTAAAAAGGAATTGAAGGAAGGAAGAAAATTGAATAATGTAAAATAACTTAGATTATTCCACGTATTGTGCTACAAACTGTGACACGTGTTTCGCCTCTGTCAGAGGCATCTTTAGACAGATTTTCTCAGACAGACTTCCTTTCACAAATACTTGCTTAAGTACAAATGATGAAAATATAAAATAATTTAGATTAATTCACGTATTGTGCTACAAACTGTGACACGCGTTTCGCCTCTGTCAGAGGCATCCTCAGACAGACTTACTTTCACAAATGCTTGCTTAAGTACTCTCGATGAATTCGGCGGTTACTTTTTGGAAGTTCATTTTAATATAAAATATAGAATAACTTAGATTATTTCACTTATTGTGCCACAAACTGTGACACGTGTTTCGCCTCTTTCAGAGCCATCCTCAGACATACTTACTTTCGAAAATGCTTGCTTAAGTAATTTCGATAAATTCGGCGATAACTTTGTGGAAGTTTATTTTAATATAAAATATAAAATAACTAAGATTATTCCACGCATTGTGCTACATACTGTAACACGTGTTTCGCCTCTTTCAGAGCCATCCTCAGACGGAATTACTTTCACAAATTCAAAAATGAATAATTATATTTTTTATATTTTGACGTCAGTGGTGGGGTGCTGAACAATTTCATTGTGGTAATGAGGGCGATGTCTTTAATATAGTTAAGAAACACTGAATCAATAATTACAAAGCGAGTGATAATTCATACATTCTTACAATAGTCTGTAAATCAAAATGTATGCAATGGTTTTTGTTTAGTATATACTGTATATTTTGATTGTTTTATTGTCCCTATAGGCGACGCTGTATATCGATTGTCGCTTCGCCTGGAGATATGAAGTCGCGTCAACTTTTTGCGTCGGCCCATCGAAACGCAAAGGCGTTTAAAGGTGAACGGTGGACCGAGATGCTGTTCAGGATTCGCATTGTTTATTGTCTTAACAATAGCAGGGCGGAGCGGGAAAACCGAAATTTTATTACGAAACGTTGCCACGGCAAGGTTTTTGCACTGTTTGATTTAGACGTCGACAGTTGGATGTATTGGGATTGGTTTTTTGACACGTTGTAGGTCAATGTTAACAGCTAACAAATTTTTGTTAGCTGTTAAAAAGCTGTTTTGAAAAAACTGTGGATTACGTCCTTTTTCCTTTCCACAGTAGATAATATTAAAGATAAGGGTTGTTTCTTCACTGATGAATTTTTTAAACACATTAATAACTAATCGATCAAAATTTGTAGTAATTTCGATTCAAATAAACAATTTGATGAATAAAAAATAACTTTACTGATCTAATTCACTGAAAAGCTATGATTACCGTTAATGCAACGGAAAGTAATTGGGAAGAAAAAAATTCATCGCATAGAATTTTTGTATATTGTATTTATATCGCATAGTATACTCTGTTGTTTAATAAGTTAAGAAATCATTATAAGTTGAAAATATTACAATTTTATTTTTTGGTAAGTTGAAATGCCTACCGGATATGTAATCTTTTTCGTTTACTTTGTATTTCAGGTGAGACAATGTTAAACTTTAATTTAAGATTTCGACTGAAGGTGCTTGGTGGAATTTCAATATTAAATTCCATAGCCTTCCGTTTTTAAATGAAATACTCAACCTACCTGGGTCTCCACTTTTGTACCCTATATAAATATAATTATAAAACCTTTGCCGACAAAAAAATAAAATATAGTTCTTGAAACTACTTACTTATCAAATCTGTGGGCATTCCCATGAGCTTATCCTTTTCGCCAGCAATGGCTTTGATCTCAATGATACATTTATTTCTTATATAAACACGGAACATTCATTTACTAAACGTCAGTTCAAGTTCATCCGTGCACTTGAACGCCTGAAGATGCCGAAAGGCGAAACCCGGGTCGTTAGTGACAAAATCTGTGAGAATGTACATAGTTTGAACAATTCAAAGTTAAACTTTAACACAATAATAAGTTATCACTCAATTTTTAATCGTTGGGAAAGCTAAAAAAAAACGTTAACACGGTAGGTTGTGAAGTATTAACATTCAGTATAGGACACCTGATAAATAACACTTAGAATATTATAATTTTATTGCAAGAATAACTCAAACTTAATTTATGTCGCCGTGTTTAATGTCATCAATGTTTTAGTAGTGTTGGATATTTTTGGATTTGAAATATCTCGAGGTCTGGCGACTGATTTGACTCCAGCCTGGCTTTATGTTGTGGGTCGTCTCATCACAATAATTCTACATCGCCCACCGTCTGACCCTGTGACCCCCGGTCCCAAATCACACTCATCATCAGAGTATGCTCTCGAAAAGGTTATTTTGACAGCTCACAGAGAAAATCGTGGAATTCACCATCATTAAAATAATTTTAGCGTGCGTCATACAAAAATACATCACAATTAAGTTCGATATTTTATCCACCTATTTTTTGTCATTTTTTCTCAGTCTACAAAGAAGGTTAGCATAAAAATATTTTTGTACGATGCCCATTCTCAGTGACAAACATGTCATCTCCTTTTGCAGTATTCCAGACATTTAACGAAAGTTTTTTAACGATATATTTAGAAAAAGAGAATGGGGCTTAGAAATAGTTTAAAGTTAAATTTGAATCGTTCAAATTCATCCTGAAGATTCCAAAAGGCGAAACCCGGGTCGTTAGTGACAAAATCTGTGTGAATGTACATAATTTGAACGATTCAAATTTAATATTGAAATTCCACCAATTACCTTCAGTCGAAATCTTAAATTATAGTTTTTTTTTTTTTTGAATTGTTCAAATTATGTACATTCACACAAATTTTGTCAATAACGTCTCTGGTTTCGCCTTTCGGCATCTTCAGGCGTTCAAGTGCACGGATGAACTTGAACTGACGCTTAGTAAATGAATGTTTCGTTTTTATATAATAAACATATATATATCATTGAGCTTAAAGCCATTGCTGTCGAAAAGGATTAGCCCATGAGAATGCCCACAGATTTGAATGGTGTGAAGTTTTAAGATTTATATTTTTAATGCTTGTCTATTTATACAACCTACGGACCAGATGAATCTTAGTTGGGAAAGTATGACAATATCACAGAAATACACTAAATTGATTACAAATTACATAACTATTTTATGAAACTGTCCGATATTTGAACCATTGACGAGAGCGTAGTCAAAAGAATCAATAAAACAGTTGCAGGACTGACAATGTTTACAATTACACTATTTACTATTTTTCCATTCTTGCAATAATTAGTTTATTCCCATTCTACAAAAAACAACGAAAATCTCACTCAAGATATGAATGTTTTGCTGGAACTTTTCGTGAATAATTACTCGACAGTTGTGTTTTATTGTATTTCTAGCTCTGTATTGTATCCCACGTGAGATTATTCCAACCGCATATTAACAATGTCACCTTGCACTGTTTAGGAAAGGTTACGTGTTACTATCTTAATTTATGACATTTTTCATTAAACGAAAAGGTGAACAGCAAATAGATTATTGCTGTGTTTAAAACTTTTATTTATGGCTAGATTGAGTAGGCGTTTTTTGCTCTAACGAAAGTTCAAGGATCATTATCAATTTTTCAACCGTGCTTGATGACCAAAACTTGCGTTTTTCTTAAGCATTTAGTATCAGTAGTAAAAAAAAATCTGCAATACTAAATTAGAGTTCTTTGAAATAGTCTGATATTCTTATTTGCTGGGAAATATACATATTGCATTATAATAATATGGTTGAAACATTATTATTATGTTACTACGATGTTTGTTTTTTGATTCATCTAGACAAGATAATCAAACACTTGATACAAGTCGTTTTTCCAGCTAAAAATCAAATAGAGGATTCGTATACTGAAGCCATGCTTTGTGTGTCTTCTGTATATTTAATAAAAATGCATTGGAAAGAAAAACGCAATCTTGGGGTTAAAATCAATCATTTTCAAGTACTTTATTTTCAAAGTTAGATTAAACAAATCAGCAACTGTTTGTACCTTCATTAACATAACTGACATCTAACTTCATTATAATAAGTTGAAAAATAGCAATGTATTTTAGTTTTACAAGATTTTTGTGTATATTTTTTTAATCCATGTCTGTTCCCAATGCTAAACAGAAATCTTTCTACAAAAACTGTTTGTTACTCAGTTGCTCAACTTTTATATTTCGAAGACAATAGTAGAACTAGAAAAGCCTATCCTACGGGGGTATTGGTTAACTAATCGCTCTCGCTTAGCTCCTTTGCTAAAAGATTGGAAGGATGGGAGAGAATTTAGACATCACAAACATCTAATTTAATTACCTCCCTCTCTTCTGATCCTTCAACAACTGGACGTAGCGAGAGCGATTAGCTAACTACTACTCTTTTCTGTCTTAGTCCTATCCCTATGTCCCTATATTTTTTGACAAAAAAAGGTTAAGCAACTAACTAACAAAAACTTTTGTTGAGATGAATACAAACAAACGTCGAATTGAACATTGGTAGTGAAAAATTTACCTAAAAATTAAGATGAAAATGAGAATATAGGAATAAAATGTAAAAAATCACAGTTTCACAAGAATTATCCCGTTTATACGTTTGACTTATGACTTCTTTCGTTTTCTTGCATTTATTGTTATGTTAAAATCAATAACATAATATTTTTGTATTTTTAAAAATGTAGTCAATGTTAATTAATACGCATTAGCAGCAAACTAAAACAAATAATCAACGAAGTGTAGCTCTAATATTTGATTTTATATTGTGGTTCTTAATAATTTTGTACCAAAGTTTGTCAAACACAAAGTGTCTCAGAATAATTTTCCTCCCACGCGCTCTCTCACTGTCCGCAACATTTTTTAAATGCCGCCTATAAATAAGATCTACTCAAAGGTCAGGTCGCAAATGTATGGCTTGTAAAAATACTGATTGACAAAACAAGGAAGATGGAATTAAGAAAAGGCAATCACGGGGAACCATTTCTTGGGTATTCAACAATGAATGATTGGAAAAATAGCTAAACGTAAATATATCAAAAGAACTTTTTGTCTACATTCAATATTATTTATGAAAGACCAAGGCCGTTTTCGCTTACCAAAGAAAATTTTCAACTAATGCTCGTGATCAGAAAAAACTGCTGAAAATATAGATCGGTACAGAGATATTCACACAAATAAAAGTAAATTTGAATCCTTCAAAATTTTTACATTCATACAAGTTTTGTCTGTAACGAACCGGGTGTTTTCTTTCGGCATCTTCAAGCGCTTAAGTGCACGGATGGACTTGAACGTTGTCCACGTCCATCCGTTCACTTGAACGCCCGAAGATGCACAAAAGATGAAACCCGGGTTGTTAGTGACAAAGCTTGTTTGAATGCACAAAATTTTAACAATTCGAATTTAATATTGAAATTCCTTCAAGCACCTTCAGTCAAAATCTTAAATTGATTGAATTGGCATTGCATTGATTAGAACACACATTGTAATAAGGTTAAACATATCAAAGAATTTAAATAGATATAAACATTTTTTTTAAGTTGTAGAAATAAATACTTTGATAATTTTAACTTAATTAAAAAAATAAAGTGAGGCAAGTTCTGATCTTTTATGTATAATGTGTAATTACTACAAATAAAATAGTCGACATTGAATACCAATCATTAAGCAAACAGTTGGCTCAGTATAAATTTCACTGTATTATTGTGTATTTTTACGAGTAAAAATGCTCGTCATGGGGGTAACCAGGTCCTGATCATATAAAAAATCTGGGGTAAGTGCAAGAGAATGTTTCATTTTTGAATGAAAGGTATAATCATGCAAAAGAGTTGCCGTTCATCTCTGGTCATCTGATACAACAGAAAACTGCGTCCTTTTCTGTGTTGTTGTTTTTTTTTTAATGTGGTGTCACCTTTGATGTAAATTTTACTGGCCATTAATATTAGCGGATGAAATAATAAATCGATTATCGGATGGCAACATTAGAATCGAGCATTATATTATATTAAACGTTTTTTATGACAGAACTAATATTTTTTTTAATAATCAGCAGACTAGTTTTACATATTTTTAAATGCATTTATTATGTTTATATTTCACCTTGATTAAAATGCAGAAATAAATTTGACATGACTCTTATTGATTAATACGTATATGGCGTTGGTTTACAAACTGTTCTTTGCGCGGTGCCCCTAGTTGTATAGGGTTGTGAGATTTATTGATGTCATTCAAACACTGAAAAACAACTCAATTTAACCTTTCATACATCATTCAAAATCGTATTTGATAATTTGATATGGATCAATCCCGGAATCCCGAATTCCCGGTATCAAAAAAGGGTGCGGGATTGTACTTAGTCAAAAGATTAGTTTTCTTACCAAATACGTATACACAATGTTTTTATTAAATTCGCGCGTGCATTATTAAGCTGTGGTCACAGTGTAGATCAGTGTTCTTCAACTTATGGTCCGCGGGAGTTTATTACCGGTCCGCGAAGACTTTTATGTTTCACGAATTCTTTCGAAAAAGTCATTGCTTTTCTTGAATGGTATTTTTTTCCCATTGAAAAGTAATGCTTTATCAACACACAAAATTCTGATTTTTCAATTGTTTTGAAAATAAAAAAAGTTACGTCACTAAAATCACTGTAACTTGTGAACTAAACTTAAATTGTTATGAAATTTTGACACGTTTTATTTATTTTTTACAAAGTTGGTACTTACTGAAAATTGTATGGATTTGTCAATAGTGGCGAGATCTATATGTCATCCTACAGACTTATTGAGTTGTGTTGGTTGACGCCGGTCCGCGAGATATTTTTCCATTTTTTACCGGTCCGCACATGTAAAAAGATTGAAGAGCACTGGTGTAGATCTTTGATCCTTAGTGCTCTCGATAAGGCATAGGTGGTTTGACATTTTCCACTTGGGCCGGCTTCAATTTAAATATTTATGATCGGAAAAGAAAACAAAACCTGACACGGTCGCCTGTAAAGGTCACGTCACGTTCAAATTGATTCGTCCGAGGCAAACAAAAAGTGTACCAGCTTATTTCTTACACATTCAGTGCTTAAACATTTCGATTTATTTTATTTATCTGGCCATTATGCTATCCATTTAAAAATGTAATGAGATATTTTTATCAAGTAAATATATTATCATTATGCATTTATAATTGATATTTATGATTTATTTCAAATAGTAAAGTTTTTAGTTTTATAATAATAATTTTCTATAAACGATAGCTATTAGAGCATCAAATTCCGGACTCTTTATGTGATCCCGGAATTTCGAGATCGACAATTTTTCCAATCCTGGAATTCTGGGATAACACATAACAGGAATTTACGGAATTTAAGGAATTCCTAAAACGTAGAGACCCGAGGCCTTTTTTTGTGCCTCTTGTAAAATTTTCTATGTGTAGGTTACGTCCTTTTTCCTTTCCACAGTCGATATGTAAACTTAATATACTGCTCTTGAATCGAGTGTGAACTTAAGCAACTTCTTCAAGATCTTGTTTATAGTTATTTTATTTCCAATTTATCCAGACAGTTAATAGTGTACTAAACATGAGATTTATTTGTGGTCGGAATACCTTAAAGGAAGAACTGTGACTGATTAACACATTAAGACTTTTATTTATATTGGTTTTGATAATGCCTTAAATTCTTAATATGTATCCTTACATGGTATTAATGCGTCGGAATGCAGTCAAAGCTTATCAAAAAAGCTTCATTCAGTATCATAGACTTCCGGCTGAAGCTTACATTCTTTTTGATTCAATAAAAGTGTCCTTTAAAGTTATTCATTCATGGTAATATTTTCCGGTCTAGAATCCAATGGAAAATATACTGTGGGATTTTAGAGAATTTTTTATAGATTTAAAAAAAATCAATACTGAGAAAAATATAAGCATAAATAAAAAATAATAAAGCACATTTTTTTAAATCCATGTCCGCTCCCAATGTGAAGCATATGGCATCCTAATGGAGGTATTTCAACAGAAGTTTTTCTACGAGAACTGTTCGAGAACTCAACCTCAATTTTTTCAAAGTGAGTAGTAGGAACAGAAGGATAAGGCTAGAACAGGACTAGTGGTTAGCTAATCGCTATAGCTACACCCAGTTATTATAGGATCAGAAGGATGGGAGGAGAGGAAATTATGTGAATTGACATCACAAACACCCAGTCCTTAACCACAACTTTGAATTGAATAATTCTCAAATTCACTGTGATCTGACCGGGAATCGAAAACAGAACTGCGTGATCGGTAGAGCAAGCTTTAACCAACTGGGCGAAAATAGTTTGTGAAATAAAGTTTATTCGCAAGCGTTGCGGTAGCCTGATGATGGTTCTCAAAGAAGCGAAAGACAACTTCGACAAATTTACCTCCAAATCTATCAAATACAGTATTTTGTACTAAACACACGATTATTTATCAGGCTCAGAACTGGTTTCGCAAATCACGAGCATTGTCAGATGATGAAAGGCGATAGGCTGAAAATGATCGTGATGAACGAAAGCAGTTCTGAGCCTCATAAATAATCGTGGTATAGTACATAAGAGTGTTTTATTAGTTTTAAATATAATATGCAGTATTTCAACTCAAATGAACAAATCGGAGAAGGTAATTGGCAAAGATTTGCGACTAATTGAGTCATTACCCATGTTGCGTGTTTAATTATTCACATGGGATATCAGTTTCATAAATAAAATGTGAATATTCATGTTAACATACTATGCTAGACTATGTATATCAAAAGAAAAATACTGTACAAAAAGTTCAAAACATCAAGTATGTCTTCAACCGTTCATTTTAACCGACGGAATATCTGAATAATGTATTTTTTGTAAATATTTCTTCAAATTAGTTTACAAGAAAATAAAATTAATTAAACTAAAAACGTTCAGTATTTGCTCGTAACTTATGAAAAAAAAGACATGAAATCAATTAATTGCCGACAAGGCTATTATTATCTGTCAGAAAAAAGTCACTTGAAACGTAAATAACCAAAAATAAAATTGACCCGTTACAGGCCACATGTTTGTATTTTTATTTTACGGTTTTTAATCGAAGATATGACAATGTAAAAACACCAGTATTCCCATAACTAAAAAAAACTGCCACTATGATATAACATATATTATATATTCGTATTACAGGAAAAAGTGACTAACTGTAAAACATACAAAGGTTAATCAATTAACATCTATTATCAATCTAAGAATCCAAACGTTCTTATATATTCCTGATTTTTTTGTGTTCATTTTGTATGCTTATGTCCAGTCCCTCAAAAATGTCCCCGTGTATAATCAAGTAGTGATTAAGTTAAAATATGTATCATGAATAATATTTTGTGTAAATTACTTATTGACTTTTCATTATTACCTTTTTAAGCGATTTTTATATCGCGATGTTGTTATTTACAAATAACAATTTTCAATTTTTATATTTATGCTTTCACTTTTTTGCGTAGTTTACTACCGTTCTCCGTTTACAACAGTGGTTTCCAACCTTTTTGTTACTGCGCCTCCCTCTGAAGAAAAAATATTCGCGCCTCCCCATCCATTATTTCATGTAGCAATAAAGACACGTTTTAAAAGGTAAATAAATATTTTGGAATGTTCGCGCCTCCTTTTGCAATAGCCCACGCCTCCCAGGTTGGAAACCGCTGATTTAAAAGAAGAGTTGATTGTACTATTTTTCCAATAAATTTTCCAATATCAAATGTATGAATTTAAATCAACGATATACGTGAATTATACGTTATTTTATATTAAAATGAACTCCCACAAAGTTACCGCCGAATCCATCGAAATTATTAAATCAACGATATTCATATCGACTGTGGAAAGTAAAAAGGACCTAACCCTCAGTTTTTTCTAAATATGTTTTTTTCGATAATCACAATTCACAATGTATACACGTTCTATCAAAAGGATGCAAGCAGCAAATGTCGAATTAGTATCTAAATTAAGCTTTTAAGTTTGAAAAAGATGACCTTGTAAAAATTGAAACCAAGGACAAAACGGGTTTTCCAAGACAGTTTATTTAACTGATATTAGATTATGTCAATTAAACACCAGTTTAGAAGTCTCTGTGCACTTCAAGGTTATGTATAATTCATTTGAATATGCCCCAAAATCATCAAAACACGTTTTTTTGCGCTTCCTGTAAAATTTAATATGTGTGGGCTACATACTTTTTCCTTTCCACAGTCGATATGTCACTGTGATGAACACATGCTATTTTTAATACATACACTGTTATTAAAGTAGAATTAAGCAACAATGTACTGCAGAATGAACAAAATAACCGCCATGCATGTGTTATTCGGTACAGTATTCATTACAATTTTGTTTTTGAGGCCAAAGTGTTAAAAATCGGTCTTTGATCGGCGACCTCTGTCACACGAGTTCAAAGGCCTCGACTCGGTCTAACCTTTATTTGTCACCGGTTAAGTACGTACACAGCAATAACACGACAATCAAAATACCCACAAAAACATACACGCGTAATAATGTCTCTCTCTGATTTACATACAACCGAAGGAGATAACTGATTAATTCGCTTTGGTAGGCTGCGTTTTTTGGTGACTTTTCACGCACTGTTGTTGGTACGTCAGTCATCGCTGTGTCACATTCTTCGCATACAAATAAGCGAGACGGGATGCTTTGTCGTAAATATGAATGTATTGATGTCCATATACAAATACTAATTACAATTAGTTTGTATACATACTTTATCTATATTTCCGAGGAATTATAATTTTATTTACATCTGGTTGTATTTTTAAGTCGTATCCGCTCCCGATGTGGTATTGTGTCTCTTAAATATATTAGAACTACTCGACAATAACACTGTGTTACTTGAAATGAGAAATTGAATATCTTCGACAGATTTGGCGGTAATATTCTGGAAGTTTAATTTGATAACAAACAGTGACACGTGTTTGCCTCTTTAAAAGGCACGATTAGACAGAATATCGTAAGGACTACGAATGATAATAACCAGTGGCGGATTATCCTATAAGCCAAGGGTTTTCTAGGGGGTCGCCAACTTTCCCCGGTGAGCTAAAAAAAAAAGGAGTTTCGGGGACAATCCGGGGAAAAAGTATAGCAAATCGAAGATTTCAAATTCCTCGGGGGGTCGCCTAGTCACGGCTTTTATAAAAAAGGGTCGCCACCTGAAAAAGGTTGGGAAACTACGCTATAAGCAAATGAGACGCGCGTTTGGGGCCTCCGAATTTTAGGGGCCTCAATAATAACCTATATAACCCACATATTTTTGGTTCAGATTTCTGTATATTTTTACTATTGTATTGGGACGTTTTTATGTTATCCGTAAAAAAGGGCCTCCAAATTTTATTGCTCCTGGGTCCTCCAATGTGCTTTTTATGCCACTGATAATAATCATTTGTAAACATTAACATATCCTGTCTGAGGGCGCTTCTTAATGATATGTCACAATTTGTGAGTAAAAACCTTTTTTTTTAGTTAATTTTTAAAAACTAAATTCAAATAATTACGCTTGGAAGATTTTATTATATTTGCTTGTTAAAGTTATAAATATAGTTTTATGTAGAGATATGTCTAATTACTTAATTAATACGAACACTAGCAATAATGTTCTGCCTGTATAATCTTGTTAATTTATTGGTAAATTGCTTCTATAAGGAAGAAATCCAAAAAAACGAATGATAACAAAATCGGGGGATACAGTTTGGTGTTGCAGCTTCATATTTATCATCGCTATCCAAAATTAAATTGCACCACTGGAAAGTAAAGAATCAAAGAATTTATTGGGCTATGTAAGGACTGTGATATATTGCGCGGGGCGAAGGGGGAAGCCCCACCATTTTGAGATCATTTTGCTGCGTATCGAGATTTCTATTTACTATAACTTTTGACTCGAAGAAGTTACGATGTTCGTTAAAGTATCAATCGTTAGCTCTTAACTAAATCTATCGATTAAAGGTGTAATATTGTGACTGTGGCTATAATTAGGTGTTAAAATATAGAAAAATATATCAAAAATATGTAATGTCGGGCTATACGCGTCAAAAAGCCAAATCTAAATACAGAGATCGTATACGGTTGGAAAGGACTTCTCAAGAGCAATCGAATGGTACCATTAAAACACCATATGACCGAGTCAAGCAGTGCCAGGAACGTAAAAATGGGGCGTAATATCCCCTATTACGAGACGTATTCACGTACAACACACGGCCGTGTTCATGACACAGCCACACCCCATTTTTTTCTACTCGCTTACGTGTACAATGGGTCAAATTGTAATTTATTTTTGTATTCCTATGTTATTTTAATATACGTTTTGGTTTTTTTTTTATTATTGCTAAACCTCAATAAAACCTATAAAATGAATGGCAGAGAAAATTTGTTCATTGCCTTCTCCTTTAATAAACCCAAACCTTTAATCCGTACCCTCTCTGAAGAATGAGGTAAAGCAAGTGAAAAACAACCAGTTATTAAAACCGATAATTAAAATGTCAACAACTGTAGACGAAAACAAATATTGTAACATCATGAATTCAAGATCGACAATTTGATTACTTTGTTGATTAATTAACGGCCATTGCGCAAAGAGGCAACTTTTTTCCTCTGGACAGTTCGTAGACTGGGGTTACTTAGTATTCAAATGATGGCGTTGATTTTTTAAAGTTTGGTCATCTTCCACCTTCCATTTTCGTGCGGTTAATATTCAGGGGTCGTATAGAATCGCCGGTCAACGCGTCTGGTTTCATTAACACTTCTGCACCCGAACGAATATGATATTTAAATATGACAAATTCGATATTTTTTATTTTATTTACAATAATTCAACAACAACATGTTAATTGCAAGTGATTTTTTGTATTCTGTAGATTGACTTTAAAGAATTTAAAATTTCCTCATATGTTTAACGTAAATTAAGTTTATTGCAAGATAAGTTGAGCAACTGAGTAACAAGCAGTTCTCGTAGAAACACTTCTGTTGATATAAACTCCATTAGAAGTTCCTCTGCTCCAAATTGGGAGCGGACACGGTAATAATAATAAAACAAAAATTCTACTGAAAAAGCTCGTCTTAATTATTGCTGGTGATAAAAGAAGCGTTGATACGATTCGAAACTCCATTTAGCGGGTTTCAAGACGTTAGTGAATTTACTCAAGACAATTGCTACGTAAATGGTTCGATATAGGTGCTTATAGAGTTTCATGAACTGTCAGTCCCGATGACCAAATTGCGTGCACCAAATATTTATGGTAATCAGTTCCACCGGCCAGTCAACACTCTCAACGTGTCGTCAATTATTTCAATTGAACTTTGCATATCGTCGAATGACATCGGTTCCAAGCGGGGTTGCCGTGTCCGGGTTCAAGTCTCCTTGCGTCATGGGAACGTGTCCGCGGCATTTTCGTACACTCATTTATCCGTGATATTTTTTTTTATAAAATACCAGTACGTATATTTATCGGGTCTTTTGGCGCAACGGTTAGAGTTGTTGGCTTCCGTGCCGGATCGTACTGGTCACAGTTAGGGTTGCTAGGTGTCCCAGAATTGGAATCACTGTCCCGTATCCCGGATGAGCACTAAATTGTCCCAAAAATTTAGAGATAATTATTTAACTTCGATTCGAATTAGGATTCGAAGTCTAAGAAGAGCTAATCATAAAAACGAGTCACGCTGTTATTTTCGGCAAATAGGTAAATTCTTGGGTTTTTGGATTTGAAAGTCAGCAAATCGGACAAATGTCCCGGTTTGACTTGCAAGAAATCTGGCAACCCTAGTCACAAGTACGAACAGCATTTTTTCGATAGATTTATCGATTTCTGTTCGAAAGGATGGGTGTTTGTGATGTATAAAAATTCTCTTCCACCCTACCGATCTTGTACGAGGTAATTCAAGACATCACATACACCCATGCATTCGAACAGAAATCGATAAATCGCTTAAAAAAACAATTATAAAAACTGCCCGTGACTGGATTTGAACCCGTGCCATCCGTGTTCTGAGTCAACAACGTTGATACTCGACCACGCAGTCGGCAAGATCCATAGAGATTAATAGAATTATTGTATTTAGAAGGAAGTAAAGTGATTAACTGCATGCGACAACGGATTCTCAAGTTGCCGCTTGATAGCAAAATGCTTCACCTACGAAGCGGGCGTGGTCAATGAAAAAAACGACATATTTAATGTTTTGAGATTAATAATATAAAACACCTTTTCCGATCCTTCAATAACTGGGCGTAGCGAGAGCGATTAGTTAACCACTAGTCCTGTCCTGGCGTTATTCTTCTTTCCCTACTACTCTCTTTGAAAAAGAGAAGTTGGCGACTGAGTAACAAGCAGTTCTCGTATAAAAAAACTTCTGTTGAGATACCTTTATTAGGAGGCCATATGATCCACATTGGGAGCGGACATGGATAAAAAAAAACACCTCACATACACGTGTGTTACATAATTTACGATTTTGTTTCGAAATAAAATTACAGTATAATAAGTGATATAAAATAAGTGATTTCATCACTAAATGAGTTTGTAAAAAAATTATAATCAGAATCAATCGAGTAATACTTTGGCCCGTATTCGAGTCAAAACATCATCACGACGCATGATTATCCGAGGCTTTAAAAATCATCGAGATAAAAATCAATCTCTTTGACAGCAATTTTACATTAGGAGTACAGAATATCGTAGGAGGTATTTTTTTTTCTAGTTCAGCACAAGGCTGTGGGCGTAAGGTATCGATTTATTGTTACTTACCATTACCGTATTCAAATTAATTGGACCAATTTAAATCTTCTAGAAACGAGATCATTATAGTGATTTTAAAATTATAAACGGCACTAAATCACTTATGGAAAATTATCTGCTTAAAAAAGAGTAGGTTATAATAATGTATACACTCTTTACTTTATCAGTTTACGATGCACTCTTATTTCTCAGAATAATTCATTCAAAAAATTACGCGTAGGTATTATAAAACAATACTCACTAATTCAAAATTGAAAGAAGCATTTATATTTTCGTATTTGGTTTTGTTATTATGTTTTGTATTAAAAATCAAATGAGGGCTCGGGAAGCAAAGGTAGCAGATAAAATGCATGAAAAAAGGTAATGTTAGTTATTTTTTTAGATTATTATTTGCAAATACGGCACGTTCCAAAATGGTTAAAAAATGAAACTTGAGTTTAATTTTGGAAAACAATATAGAGTTGAAATCGTTTGTTACGATCACGGAAATAGCGAGATCTCGGATGTAATAAGGAAACATTCGTTGATATTTTAGTTTATAAGTTTCTCCATACACTTATTATCTTATATAACGAGCTTCTTCTCGGACATATCGAGCAAAAATATCGTCAATGAGAGTGAAAACAATGAAACAAGCATAAATTTAAAATTTTATAATAAAAGAGGATTGACAGAAAATTGTAATATGCGTGCAAAGGATGTGTAAATAAATTCTTATTGTGTATTTTTGTGTTATGTGACCGCTCTAGATACTTCAAGTCCTCATGTGATGGGTATGTTTGGAAGCATTTCAAAATGTCTACTCTGATATAACGAGTAATGCTTGTTTCGAGCAAATTCAGTCGGAACCATCATCCTTGTAATAACCATGTTCGACTGTATGTACATAAATTTCAGTATTTTTACATTGCTTTGGAATGATATTTTGTATGTTATCAAGTCAGGTTTGAATCTGCTCTACACAAATACTTAGAAATGTATTTTTACTTACTAAATTACAAACATGGTTTTCAATTTTCCAACGAACCGTGTTTGCAAAGAATAGTTTCATTTTTAGTATTATTTTGCTATTTTAATATGATATACATTGATTTGTTGATATACAAAGAAAAAATCTTCTTATTAACTTTTTATAACCAAAAAAGCAATAAAAATGTATGTTTTATGATCGTTATTTTAAATTTGTTTTTTATTTACGTGATTTGCAAGATTAACAATTGTGAGTTAAGTCATTGGAAATGTTGAAGACCGTGGCCTCAACTAAAAATAGTATATCGAATTTGAATCGTTCAAGTTATGTACATTCTCGCAGATTTTATCTCTAACGACCCGGGTTTCGCCTTTCGGCATCTTCAGGCGTTCAAGTGCACGGATGAACTTGAACTGACGCTTAGTAAATGAAGGTTTCGTGTTTATATAAGAAATAAATGCATCACTGAGTCCAAAGCCATTGCTGGCAAAAAGGATTAGCTCATGGGAATGCCAACAGATTTGAGTAGTAAGTAGTTTCAAGAATTATATTTATTTGTTTGTCGGCAAAGGTTTTATGATTTTATGATTATATTATTATATAGGGTATAGAAGTGGAGATCCCGGTAGGCTTAATATTTCATTTAAAATTGAAAGGCGAAACCCGGGTCGTTAGTGACAAAATCTGTGAGAATGTACATAGTTTGAACGATTCAAATTTAATATTGAAATTCCACCAAGCATCTTTAGTCGAAATCTTGAATTAAATAGTATATCGACTGTGGAAAGGAAAAAGGATGTAACCCGAACATATAAAATTTTACAGGAGGCGCTAAAAACGTGTTTTGATGATTTTGTGACATATGCAAATTATGAATTATACACAACCTTGAAGTGTACGGATACTTCTAAACTGGTGTTTAATTGACATAATCTAATATTAATTAAAGAAATTGTCTCGGAAAAACCTTTATTTCAGTGATTTTTCTTGGTTTTAATTTTTTTACAATGTCATCTTTTTCAAACTTAAAAGCTAAATTTAGATACTAATTCGGCATTTTCAGCTTCCATCCTTTTGATAGAATGTGCGTCAAGTTGTACACATTGTGATTATCGAAAAAAAGCTGTTTTGGAAAATTGAGGGTTGCGTCTTTTTTCCTTTCCACAGTCGATATGATAAACAACTAAACCTTTACGTATTATTACATATCATTAAAATACGAAATAAATACTAAGCAAGTGAGATTAATTAAAAATATGGCAATGATGAAATGAATAAGGATCATTTTAAATTCAACAACCGTGAGAAAAGCTCTCATTGAACACGATTTTCAAAAACAAAAAACATCAAGAAAGCAATGATGCTTTAAATAAAGTTGATAAGAAGGAATATATTATTATATTCAAGCCTGTTTTATTTTTTGTATCAGGCGCCCAGAAAGTTAACCAGCTATTCAATGCCAGGTTATGGGTTCATAACTTTTACAGGTTATCGCGCCGTTTGAGCTTTTTATGTCTC
Organism: Himalopsyche tibetana; assembly: GCA_030503985.1. Classification (NCBI taxonomy): domain Eukaryota; kingdom Metazoa; phylum Arthropoda; class Insecta; order Trichoptera; family Rhyacophilidae; genus Himalopsyche; species Himalopsyche tibetana. The sequence goes on from JAPJYX010000006.1 coordinate 1,616,521, forward strand.
TATTCGATACAAGTCGAAAGCTCTGCCGTGTCGTATCAAACAAAACCCGCGACTCGATTACTTTATGGCATTCTTAACATAAAAATAAGATGTATTGAAACTTGAACTGTGAGAAATCAACCCGTAAAAGAAGTTATTTTTGATAACTATATTGTACATATCATATTAAATTTTATTTCTTAAATAAAACAATGTTTTTTTATGACAATTTAAAACAATAAGCAATATTGTTTTAAGAAACCGAAGATGGACCATAAGGCTTCTTTTAACATAATTTTGTGTAATTATAGAATCACTTCTACTGTAATTTGTGAATTCTTTTCAATGACAATTGTTGTTTACACCTTTTTATTTCAATTTGTTTTTTGTATAAATAGCACTGCTAAATTATATTTCTTATCAGTTGACAATGCTCGCCATGAGCGAAACCGGTCCTGACCTTTAAAAATAAATTCATGTTGTGTTTGTTCTTAATATAATGCCTGTTCACCAAGTATTGACAGTGAACACCCAAAAAGTATTGTAATGCTAATCGCTATAATGATTGAAAAAGCTTCTATGATAATTCATTATGGTATCAACCAGTGCTTGTGCTGGAACTCATTTATTTTCAATATTTTTTTCTAATCAATGTCCGATCCTTATATGTGCACCACACATGGGTGTTCAATGGAGGTGGTTCAACAGTGGTTTTGTTAACGAGATCTGGTTGTTACCCATTTTTCCAACTATATTTTTGTCTCCTGATATGTAACTCCACGAAAGCGCATTTCGCTGACAGCAGCTGCAGTACATTATTGTAAAATGGTCCAAATTATGTTTCCTCTTTTCAAAAAGTTTAACTAGTGCAACTATTGTTTGATTTGATGGATAAAGCTTCACAATTGACATTACAGTTCAGATTGTATAGGTCTTAGCTTAGTTCCGAAAATTAAAAGTTTTCAAAGAAGAATAGACATGTTTTTTGTTGTTGCAAATATTGATTTGAAACATTAAAAATGCCGAGAAAAAGGTGCCGGAACACCGTTCCACGTGTTTAGTGAGAGAAAAAGCAGTGGTATCAACCATTTTATCTGAATCAAAGTGTGCATCGAAAAAATATAATATTTTGAATAGCATAATCGAAGAATGAATTTTTCTTGTTTGATTATTATGAAGTTAATTAATATTCAAATGAGAAAAGTTTAGAGGTCATGTGATTTTGTTTTGCACAATTACAACACTCAAAAAATATAATTTGTTTTTTTACTATTACAAAAAAAAAACCAGTGCACTTATATTATCGTAGTCATGTGGTTTTATGTTAAAATAAAAAATATTTTTTACGATTAACAATAAAGTTTAAAATTTATTTTGTATTTTGTGAAAGAAAAAGCACATTTAATATATATTTTTATACCATGACCGCTCTCAATGTACATATACTCGTAATCAACGTTCCCTCTAAGCTGCGCGCGTGCGCGGCCGCACAGCAGTTGAGAAGCCCCCGCGCACTCATTTCGGGATGGCACGCACTACAAGACAGTTGTTCCATTAATATTTGATCGGTCCGCGCAGCCTTTGAAATTTCCGCGCAGCTAACCCTTCGGCTTAGAGGGAACGTTGCTCGTAATGGAGTTTATTTCAACAGAAGTGTTTCCACGATAAATGCTTGTCACACAGTTGTTAAACCTTTCTTTTTCTAAAGAGAAAGGGATTAGAAGTTAGAAGTTATTTTTTATGAATAAAAATATGTATTTTGGAGTTGTCTAATTTTTGTCACCCGAGAATATTTATACAAACTTAAAACTTTTATCAATTAAAGATTTCAAAACACTGAATCTTGCGCTCATTTTGGTCTTCAGATTGAGATTAAGACCACGTGTTGTACAGTAATTAAAATTATTTCAGTAGAAGATGTTTTATATTACTTAGAAACGCGGAATAATTATATATGTATGTTATTATGTGTCGTCTATTTTATATGAGTATCAGATGGAGATGAACTACAAATTTTGTACAATATACCAATTGATTCTCAGGATTGAAGGTAGTTTATTTGTTTGCAAAAAGCACAATAATTATCATGACCTTACAAGGGGATCGTTCTCCGAACCCAAACCTTGAGGCAGGTTGCATTCAAAACATTTTACAAAGAAAAGAACCTTTTGTAAGTGGTTTTTTCGTCAAATGTTACCTGCCAAACAAATTATGGCACCAGGAAATCATAAAGTGCAATGTGTATATCTCTGCTTTGGTTTTGTTTTTAAATTACTGGCGGGCTGCATGCAAACTCACAATTTCGACAAAACTGCATAATATACCGGAGGCTGGAGAGGGCAATGTCGTAAAATGTGTGCATTTTAAAATAGAAATAAAACGATATATTTTACGTGTCGGAGATTACTTTGAAGTCAAAATAATAACCATAAACGATGATATTAAAAATGAAAGTATTTAAGTCGTAATGCTTTTAAGTAATAAAACAATAAAATGTAACGTTTAGCCATACTTATCATTTTAGAGCAGTGTCTGCCAAAGTTTTTTTACTTCAGGGCACACTGGTGAATGGGTTTTTTTTTCCGCGGCACACCAAATAAAAATGCATTTAAAAAGGAAATGTACCGTATTAATATGAATATATAAATTTTTGGTGTAGGTAAATTTTTTAAAAATATTTTAAGATAAGCCGATCCAAATGGTAAAAGAGATTTAATTGCTGTTGTAACTAATCGAAGATATTGACACCATAGCGATGTCCAAATTGCTGAAAACTCTACCTTAGAAAATGAGGATTTGTACACAGAGCCGTTTTTTTAGATCTATTAAAATTTCCTCCTCTGTTGGTGTCAGGTGTGTACTGTCGAGCCTTAAGAATGGTTGGTGAACCGCTGTTACATTTGATAATCAAGTGATGGAAAAAAAGACTACGGACGAACGTGACAAACATTAATTAAGTATTTCGACTGAGGGTGCTTGATGGAATTTCAATATCAAATTTGAATTGTTTGAATTTTGTACTTTTCCATGAGTTTTGTCGCTAACGACCCGGGTTTCGCCTTTCGGCATCTTCAGGCATTCCAAGTGCACGGATGTACTTGAACTGTTTACTACTAATATTGTTTTGAATATGTAGGTGTTAAATTTATTTAAAATCGAACACAATATCAATGAATAAGCTTTTTTTTAAATTATCCATTTTAAGGCTTCTTCCTTCGCGGCACATCTGAGACTTCTTGCGACACACAGTTTGGCAGACACTGTTTTAAAGGATAGCAGTAAAATATTAAGAAAGCACGATTGAATAATGTCAATAATTCGCTACACTTATATTATATATTCTATAGGCCTCTGGCTTTGCAAAAAAAAATAATACACTTTTATGTATCAACACTTATTTAACAAACATATCTTTTTATTTTACAACTATTTGTACTTTGTGTTTTAAATAGAAAAATATTGCCACATAATGAGAAGTATCATAGTATGCATGCCATGCATGCCATGCCAAAAACTAAACGGGGTTTTTCATAATTTTCCCTATTCAATTTTAACTGAGATAATCATTATATTAACAGTGGATAATGTTTGTTTGTTTTTTTTTGTGAGATATGTTGCGTAATGGTATTTTTGTTAACATAAAACAGCTGTGGAAAGGAAAAAGAAGACACAAAGCAAACTTTACAGGAGGCACAAAAAACTTGTTTTGATGATTTTGGGCTATATTGCAAATTATGAAATATACACAACATTGTGCCAAGTGCACGGAGACTTCTAAACTAGTGTTTAAGTGACATCATCTAATATTAATTAAAGAAATTGTCTAAGAAAGCTTTTTTTTCGTTCTTTTTTCTTGGTTTCAATTTTCACAAGCTCCTATTTTTTCAAACTTAAAAGCTAAATTTTGATACCAATTCGGCATTTTCACCTTAGATCCTTTTGATAGAACATTGATAAAACTGTATTGTGATTTATTAATTGATTTGGCATTTACTTGGTAGAACTCCATTTATAACAGATTAAAATAACAAAGTATTTTAGCTCTACAGTTTTTAATAATTTTATTCGTTGATAGCTATTTCGGCTTGCGCCATCGTCAGAACTAATAGTTCTGACGATGGCGCAAGCCGAAATAGCTATCAACGAATAAAATTATTAAAAACTGTAGAGCTAAAATACTTTGTTATTTTAATCTGTTGTATTGTGATTATTGAAAAAAAGCTGTGGGTTACGTTATTTTTCCTTTCCATTAAACTAAACAAGACTATATGCGGGAAAAGGATATAAATCTCAACTATACTATCCCTTAACACAAAACTCCATAATGTTGTAGTTGGGAAATATGGGTATCAGAAGAAATAGTTGTAGTTATCGTGATATGGTATATCATTATCTATTTTTTAACAGAAAGAGATTATACTTTGATTAGCAATCACAAGTCGTTGACATTATGTTAGAAGCGTTAATCGAATAACAATAGTATATAAATAATAATCATACTTTATTCTGTTGAAAAATGAATTTAAGAGCATAACTCTGGAAAAAACGGTTATGACAGAAAAATGTAGAGTCAATACAACCTTTCATTAAATATACCAAGAAATGCATGTATTAGGTACTTGAAAGGCTCAAGAACCTTACCACTTGTCTTTCGGAAAGTCGTCGGCAGCTTTTAAGTGAAATAACAAATAATAAAAAAAACACAACTTATTTTCAACCTCGCCTAAATGGGGTCCGAAAGGTTACCCGTTGGCTTGTTACCTGAAATTCCAGGTAACCCTGGTTGACCCACGACAAAATAAAGGTAGGAGATTAAAACAACTTTTGTCAAATTTCTTGGAAACACTTTACTAAACGATCGTTTTTGCTGTCCTAGTCACTGCTTCCACCATTGACTAGCAACCTTTATTTGAACGGAAATCTCTCAAGATATATATAAATATATGTATATATATATATATTATCTATGTCCGCTCCCAATGTGGAGCATATGGCCTCCTAATGGAGGTATCTCAACAAAATTTACTAAGTCGCTCAACCTCACTTTTTTACAAAGTGAATAGTAGGGAAAGAAGGATAAGCTCTTCGATCACAACTTTGAATTGAATAATTCTCAAATTCACTGTGATCTTACCGGGAATCGAATCCAGACATGAGTGATCGGTAGAGCAAGCTCTAACCAACTGGGCCACAGCAGGCGACATGATAATATTAATTACAATAAGATTCAAATGTTAATCGATGGTTTAAATTGGTTGTAAGATTTACAATAATTAAATAAATATATAAAAACGTAGCATTACATTGTTGTTGTCAGTGTGTTGAATATTTTGAATTTTTTTAACTCGAGGAGAAAATACAAGCACATATCTTAGTGAACATAATTTGATAGACTTTATCCAGACCAGCTTGCTTACTTGGGCAGCACTGTTATCAGATACTGTAAATGATATCTACGTCATGGTATTATATGAAATAGATTAGTGTGAGTATGATTCGAAATAAATTTACCGTACGGTATATAATTCCATCCGTGAACTTTTCTTTCATGAAGCAACTCTGGTAGCAATCGCAAATTCTATTCGAAACTTTATTCTGACATCACGTAATTATTTATCACAATAATAAAAATGCTTTAAAAACTAATAAAATAAAACAGAATCAAAAGGTGATGTTGAATATTAAAAATCATTTTGTTCATAATAACAGTACCATAAAAATAATAAAAGATTTTTAGTACTTTTTCCACATAAAATTTATTAGATCAGGACCGGTTGCAAGATTGACAATTGTTTTTTGTCCAAGAATTAACAATTATTTTTTTGAGTATTTGAGAGAGAGAGAGTCATAAAAAATATTATCTAACCAAATCACTGGTACTGTTATTCACTTTTAAGGTGTTCACTGTCAATACTTGGTGGAAAGGCATTATAATAAAAATAATAAAAGATTTTTAGTACTTTTTCCACATAAAATTTATTAGATCAGGACCGGTTTCGCTCATCGCGAGCATTATCAACTGATAAGAAAAATAAAATAAATAAAAATAAATCAATTTTAATTTGTATAAATATCACTGTTTATATATTTTTCTTATCAGTTGACAGTGAACACCTTAAAAGTGAATAACAGTACCAGTGATTTGGTTAGATCATATTTTTTATGGCTCTCTCTCAAATACTCAATAAAATAATTGTTAATTCTTGGACAAAAAACAATTGTCAATCTTGCAATTTGATGTCGGAAAATACATTTTTTAGCTATTGATATTATTTATTGTATTACGGTACATTGCGTACTCATACATAATATAACTAAACAGTAACGTATTTTATAATATCTTACTGTAAGCCCGTTGCCCCAACGAAATTATAGATTATTTAAGATAATTTAAGATTTCGACTGAAGATGCTTGGTGGAATTTCAATATTAAATTTGAATCGTTCAAATTATGTACATTCAAATTTGAAATAATATTTATTTGCTTCATTAAAAATTGGAAATTTACTAGTGTGAACAATCAAATGCAACCCAGAAATTTAAAACTTAATTAACTCTCCAAATGTATGGAATTTGTAAATAAAATATTAAAATATTGATAAAACTAATAATATTGAAAAAGAAAATGAATATGATGTAAACCAAGTAATTTGAAGCCTAATTTTTGATTTCCCTAAAAACTATATTCTTGGTCATCATTTCATACTACTTCTTCCGTATTTTTTTTAAGACCATCCTACTGTTGCATTGATGTGTCGATATTTTACTTTGTGCTTCATTTTAATTATTAATATGCTAAATATCGCTCGTGTCCTATCGTTTATCAATCACTGCCCGTCATCTCAGTCAGTCGGCGTCGAATATTTTCGGGCCCTAAACTTTGACAGAAAAATTATTATTATTCACAAAGTCTTAAGGCTGTTTTTTTATTCCAAAAATTTTCTGCGAATTGTTAGAATGGTCAGGAATTTTTACCCTTATCCCGTATTTTCGAAAATCAATTGTTATATAGTTGCAGGTAAACTAGTCTTGTTGTATATCTGTCTTTGACAAAGATTTGGATGTTGGTCTTCTTGTTGATGTCCATCGAGGCATTTAACGTGTTTTATCTGAGAAATTCAAACAAACCTCTATTTTCCCCGCAAACTTCATTTGTACTATATTAATTTATTTCTGTTAGTGAAGTTATTTGATTTTTTGTGTCGCTTTAATCAGCATCATCATATTTCATCAAAAAAATAACCGCGTAAGCTTTTTTCTAATCCATATCCGTTCATAACGTGGAGCTTATAGCCTCCTAATAGAGGTATCTCAACCAATGTTCCCTTTCAAACAAGAGGTTATCTGAGCAAAAAATTTAAAGCTTAGCAGGCCAATCCATCAAATGCGCGGCATAATTTAAATATTTTTTACACATTTATTTAAAATATTTGATGTAAAAAATTGTGTCAGTTTTTGTTTTGCTTTACTTATTTTGAACTCTTATAATATTATCTAAATGTTCAATTCCGTAATTATTTTGGTCAATTTATTAGATAACATTATAGCTTAAGCAGAACAGAACTGTTATTCCACGTATTGTGCTACAAACAACGTTCCCTCTAAGCTGCGCGCGTGCGCGGCCGCGCAGTAGTTGAGAAGCCCCCGCGCACTCATTCCGGGTTGGCGCCCACTACAAGACAGTTGCTCAATTAATATTTGATCGGTCCGCGCAGCCTTTGAAATTTCCGCGCAGCCAACTCTTCGGCTTAGAGGGAACGTTGGCTACAAACTTTGACATTTGTTTCTGTGAAGTAGTTGTCTGAGGATGCCTCTGAAAGAGGTGAAACACGAGTCACAGTTAGTATACAATACGTGGAATAATCTAAGTTATTTTTTTTTTTTATATTAAAAAGAACATCCACAAAAATACCGTCAAATCTATCGAAAGTATTAGTTTACAAAATGATTGTTTGAATAGTTGTATTCGCGACACCATTTAAGATTTATTTTACAAAGTATCTAAGCAAGCTAAATTAGAAAAATATAGTCGATTATAGCTATTGTTACTCATTCACACCACGCTCAGAAGAAGTTCTAGGAAACATTGATGTAGCAGTGTTATTTCTACGTAATCAACATATTATTACCATTGTCAACTTTTTGAGTATGGTGAATTCATTTTTGCTACTAGTTGACTTAGTATTTGAATAATACAGAAAAGCTTTTGGCCTTTATTGAATATATTTTTTATAGATTTAGATCGCGAATCGCACTGGCGTACACGCCCCAAAAGCTGCGGCCTCGGAACAAATGCGGCGAAAAAAAAACACGCAAATCGAAAATGTTCCGTGCGAGCGATTTTCAGAACAACATCTGACTTTAACCTCAATGTAGGTGAAGGAGCGATCGATAAAAATAAATAAAAAACAAACGATGACTTGTCGCTTATTATTGACTTTTTTACGAGGCGCCTTTGTGATAATGTTAAATACAATTATTTGTAATTTTTACATAAAATATTACGTGCGTCGTAATAAAAAAAAAGTGTGACTCACATAGGTCAAACGTGATTTAGATCAGGTTGCTCGAAATATTTATTATGGCTTATATTGTGTTTTTTATTTCTTTATTTATATTGAGCCGTTTCGCTACAATAAGGAGATATATAATAAGAATTAGGGTTGCCAACTGTATCGCATTAGTCGAGATTTTCCCAATGCGAAAACCCGGGGTACCAGTTAAACATATTGTCAAAATTTAAGACTCATTTTATGTAACCACAAATCTTCATAAAGTCAAGTTAAACTTTAAATATGTACAAGTCGAACTTAACAATACTTTCGATGGGTTCGTCTGTAGCTTTGTGGAAGTTAATTTTAATATAAAATTTAAAATAACTTAGATTATTCCACGTATTGTGCTACTAACTGTGACACGTGTTTTTCCACTTTCAGAGGCATCCTCGGAAAATCTAACTTTCATAATGCTTAATAGAAAATTTAAATTAACTTTGATTATTCCACGTATTGTGTTACACGTGTTGGGAATGGGAATAATCAAAGTTAATTTAAATTTTCTATTAAAATGAACTTCCACAAAGTTACCGCCGAAACCATCGAAAGTTTCATAATACTTGTTTATATATTGCACAAATGGTAAGTAAAAAAATTAACGTTTTTTTAAATTCCTTAAATCCAAAATCGTATGACGTCATTAATGAACGAACAACCTTTATGAAGCAAAAAAAAAACAAACCAAATGAGTCGTCGAGAGACATTTCATTAAATTAATAATAAATTTGTACCCGGTGATCATAAAATGCCTCAAGTATTGTGTATTTTATATCTTGATCATAATGTACAATAATTTGTTCAGACGTTGACTGGATAAGTGTATAAGGTCATCTCGCTAAGTGTGCGTACTGGGTCGAGCCATTAGATGCTTCAATGGACTCATACACCCGTAGATAATTCAACGGTCCAGATTACAACTCTTCTAGCTTCTGGTTAAAAAAAATAATTTAAAATGTTAGTAATAAACATATATTTTTCCTTTAATTGTCAACCCAACAGTATCTTTATATATTGTACTTTTTGTTCGTTGACTTCTTATAGATATTTATTTAATTCTAGCCCAAAACTAGACTAAATAACATCTAATTAGAGTTGATATATCATCAGTTTAAAAATACTCGAAGTGAGCGAAACCAGTCTTTTTTGTTTTCACCAGAGTTGTGGAGCCAGTTAAAAAAACATTTTATTTTAACTTCTATGAATACAATGTTTATCATCAGATCATCTTTAGTTAGCCTAGTATGAGTGACAACACTATTAGGGCATCCAATCCCGGGATCCGGGATCCCGTTCAATTTTCTGATCCCGAAATTCCGGGATTGAGATGGCCGCGATCCCGGGATTTCGGGATTGAGAAATTTCTAGCAAATTCTTGAAATTTACACGAAATTGGCAAATCGGGGATTTCAAATTCTTCGGTGAGCTAAAAAAAAAAAAAAAACGAGTTTCTGTGAGATTCTGGGAAAAAGTATACCAAATCGGGGATTTCAAATTCCTCGGTGAGCTAAAAAAAAAAAAAACGAGTTTCTGTGAGATTCTGGGAAAAAGTATACCAAATCGGAGATTTTAAATTCCTCGGTGAGCTAAAAAAAAAAAACAAGTTTCTGTAAGATTCTGGAAAAAAGTATAGGAAATTGAGGATTTCAAATTCATCGGTGAGAAAATCTCAATCCCGGGATCCCGGGATCCCGGGATTCAAAATAATTCAATCCCGAAATCCCGGGATTGGAAAAAGGCTTCGGGATTGGATACCCTAAACACTATGGGCTGTTGTAGCTTGAATACACAACATGGGCCTGAGTCGTAAGATATTTCCGACTCCGGAAAAAATCTCCGACTCCACGACTCCCGAAATCGTTCATCAACGTCTCTTCTAATTGAATTTCACCAATTTTACTGTATTTTTTTCTCTGGCACAATTTGTTTATTGACACGTTGCTGCATGCCTAGCGACGATATTATTCATGTAATCTTTTTTTCACTCAGTGCGTATTATTAACGTTTCCTAGCATTAAATCTACCAAATAAACGAAAAAGAACGTAACCCACAAATATATTTTTTTACGTGACATACAAAATACGTTTATGGTAATTTTGGGTGAAAAGAAAATTATGAAATATACACAACTTTGAGGTTTTTAATTGACTTCATCTAATATTGATTAAATATTTATTTCAAAATAAATCTTTTTCTGATCGCAATTTTCAGTTACTTCTTTTTTCAAATTTAAAAGCTAAATTTTGATACTAATTCGGCATTTTCAGCTTACATTCTTTTGATAGAGCGTGTATCAAGTTGTATACATTGTGGTTATCGAAAAAAGCGGTTTATAAAAAAATTCTCGGCGACTTCCACTTTTCTTTCCACAGTCGAAATACAATTACTATTCTACCACCAATTGTATTGATTAAACATACTTTTGTAATGTAATAAATTTGAGTATTTGGTCCGTTAAAAGATCCTGGCGTTTGTTGCTTTCGAATATGTCATTGTTGGCCGGTCACAATATGTAAGTGCATTTAACGAAGAAGTTATTCTATAAATAGTAAATACCTTCCTTCAATGATTGAGTTGACCGGACCCGGTGACTGTTTACTCTGAGCCCAGGTGAAGAATCCAATTTGGACTCTTTAGATGAAAACGTGACATGACACTGTTTGCTTCTGTAATGAATAACGCAGCAGAGGTGGCGCGTGGCCATTCATATTTTTATTATATTTATTTTTCTCAACCGGATTAAGAATTGGAATACCGGTGTTCCTGTAATCCCGGTTTTGCAGAAACATTAAAATAATTAAAAAAAACGGTATTCTGATCTAAGACGAGAGGTTAGCTGCGCGGAAAATTCAGAGGCTGCGCGGACCATTAAAACAAATGCGTGGCATAATTTGTCATATTTTAGAAAAAAAAATAGTGTTTTTTTTTGTTTTGATTTGCATATTTCAAATATAATCATGTTATTAACATATTTTGTAATTTTTCTAGTTTTTAAAGTCGTTCCTAACAACTAATACTTAATAATATATAATATATTTAGATCACTTCACAAAATAAATTATAGTTTATTTCGGTTAATTAGAGTTGTTCTAATTAAAAATATATACTTTTTGAATAGTTTTATTAGAGTGCGTGCCAACAAGGAATGACTGCGTGGGGGTTTAAAATTTCTGCGCGGCATTGCGCGCGCGCAGCTTAGAGGGAACATTGATTCTGGTACAAGTGCTATAAAAAAATCTTGAAAGACTACATATGTTGATTTACTCAACCGATTTTACGATTCCAAAATAAGACGTATTATATACTAATTTGATATATTTTTGTATAAACGGTACTGTTATTTATATATGCGATAGGAATGCACAATAAAGTCGTTGAGAAACACGTGGTAATATATGCCAAATACACTACAAATATTAAAGGCTTTTGTTATGCACAATTAAAAATAGTTTTCGATTAAATATTTAGAATTTCCAAAAAGAATAGCATTTATTATGTTCATTCATGATAATTATAACTTTTATGACGTTTAATAGGAATTTGTATTTGAATTTATTTGTATCTTTTATGACATTGGAAGCGAATGATATTAAATAAAAAAATATAATAATAATATACAACAATTTAAATTTATATACGGTAATTAAATTCGAAAACTAATTATGCTTAGATAATTATATAAAGAAATTAATAATTCTAATTAATTAAAATTAAATTAATTAATTAAGGTTAAATAATTATATACTGAATTTTAATAATATCATTAAAACTATTCAAACAAACAAAAATTTATAATATCGACTGTGGAAAGGAAAAAGGACGTTACCCACACATATAAAATTTTACAGGAGGCACAAAAAACGTGTTTTGATGATTTTTGGCCATATGTAAATTATGAAATAAACACACCATTGAAGTGCACGAAGATTAATAAACTGGTGTTTAATTGACATAATTTAATATTAATTTAAGAAATTGTTTAGGAAATACCTTTATTTTAGTCTTTTTTCTTGGTTTCAATTTTCAAAGGACCATCTTCTTTCAAACTTAAAAAGCTAAATTTAGATACTAATTCGGCATTTGCAGCTTATATCCTTTTGATAGAACGTGTATAAAGTTAGATACATTGTGATTATCGAAAAAAATCTGTTTTGAAAAAACTGTGAGTTAAATCCTTTTTCCTTTCCACAGTCGATATGTAAAAAATTAGCATTGATATTTTTTTTCTTCCTGTTGGGTCTTTGTCCACTCGATTGAAAACTTGAAAATAGTGAATAGAGGAAGACAAGATAGTTTCTTGCTTTTTCCAAATATAATTTTCCTTGTCCTTTCAGCGGAGTTAAGCAGTAAAAACAATTTCTGCCGAGATGGTCCATTGCTTCAAATTTTAATTTCAATATTTGTTACACAAAAATATTTACCAATTTAATTTAAAATTTATTCCACGAATTGCCTTTGAATTTAAAAATTTAAACATACATGCTTCTCTTTCCCTCCAAAATAAACTTGCTTGTCAATAAGGTTAACGGCGAACACACTACAAATAAAAATAATTATTGTCATACAAATCATACGTATTGCATATGCATACCAGACGACATTTTTTCTTGTTTATATTGCGGTCTCACTAGTGGTTCACGGTAAAATTTTATCTAACTAAGCAATAGTATTTTATCATAATTCCATATGTTTCACATTGAGAGAGAAAATGGTAAATAATATAAAATACATATCTAATATATAACAATAAATGTTTGTTTGTTCGTACTTTATGCGTTGCCACAGCGCTCATCCGATTGCCATAAAACATTGAAAAACTTTTTGCTCGCACTTCCGGAAAGGTTATAGGCACAGTAAAATTAACTTACAGTAGGTCTTATATATAAAAATCAATGTTTGTATGTCTGCCATACAGTTCATTTTGACAACGTATGCTTGCACTTGCGCGAATCAGACATAGACAATCGGCAGCAAACGTCAAACAGACAGAAAAAGAAAACAAACACTTTCTTTCTTTGAGTGGCATTGCAACGCTTTTCGGGAACCGGCTATTGTTTAATAAATATTATTTTTTTTACGCCGATACAATTCGGGATATTATGACACTATTTTTAATGAGTTTGTATTTTTATTGATTGGGTTTTTTTCAGAAGGGCTACGCACTAGTTGTTTTTTTATCTTTTAAATTTTTTATACATTATTATCTCTGCTAGACATAGATATCATGCTTAACAGTATTTTCATCATAATTTAGAGCGATAAGATTATGTTTGAAATACGCATTAACATTGATCCAAAAAAAAAATACGCCTAAAAAGTCAGTGACGAAAATTTTAGAGCGTTATCTCATTCACCTGATCTTTTTTTACGGTGTGTGCATTTTAGTGTTTTGACTTGTTATCGTTTGTTCCACGTAGACCCCGGTTGAAAAACACTGATTTAGAGAATTGAAAGTAGTCAGATATGTAATTATTTTATAATATCAGAATACGCATTGGCTATGTATTACTATTTATTAACTAATAAAGGGACTGAAGGAATTCCCTTTCCAAACTTAATTTTAAAAAAAAATCTTCTGTAAAATTTATAATTTTTCGGTTACGATTTTCTGTCTATTACGAGTCGATATTATCTTTGGAATGAATTTTTGAATATTGTAAATAATATAGACCAGTGTTCCCCAACCTTTTTAATCCTGCGGACCGGTAAAAAAAAAGGAGAAAAAAAATGCGGACCACTAATAATGAAATTAAAATGGTTTTTATGTAATATTTTTAAATCTTATATTGTTACAAATGGACATAACTATACAACTGTTTTCAGTTGACAATGCTCGCAATGAGCGAAACCGGTCCTGACCTTTTAAATAAACTGAAATAAAGTACAAAGGAATATTGTGTTTTTATTAGTAAAATGTCTTTCCACCGAGTATTCACAATGAACACCCTAAAAGTGAAAACAATTATGTATTATGAAATTATTGGTATATTTAGGTAGGGTTTTGCATCTGAGTTCACTATCGAAGAGCAAATATTTATGACTGTCGATTCTGAAAAAAACCAGCGACCATCGTGTCGCACACAGAAAAAATAATTTAACATGAGAGGTATTCGCAATAAACTAAACTTTACAAATTTGAAGCCGGATTTTAAAAGTGTGAGTAATATGTAACCGCACAAAAATGGCCAAGAAACAAAATAAGGAGCCGCATTACTGATGTCTTCTTATTTAACAATAACAAAAAATACAAGAAAACGTGCAGGCGATACAAATTCCTATATTATTATTTTTTTTGCATGGCGAATTTCTTGAAATTTGGCATACCGCTTGCGGCCCAGCACTAGCCCGCGGACCACCGGTTGAGGAACACTTATATAGAAGTCTCCACATCTTAGGGACGTACAAAAAAAAGCTTATATATTTTTTCAGTATTTATAGTATTATCTGTAGAACAGATCCTCCAAATTAAATTCCATCTGGGGCCTCCAAAGTGTTTAACATGCAACTAAGAACACTTGTTTTGTTTAAATAATGAACTTTCAAAAAATTGAAAAATACAGTTTTGAGGATCAATAAGAAAGGACACAAAACAATTCTTGTATGATAATAAAATGAAATTACGGGTATATAAATATAAAATAAAATATTACAAAATAGTAGAAAGACAAGAAGATAATAGCTTTCTTTATCAATTGCAACACAAAATGATTTAAAATTTTGATTCATTGAATAAGCCAAATGTAATTTTGTCAGATATCGTGACTTATTAACGGAGAAGATTTTGATAAGGATTATAAATATTAAGATAAGAATATTGATAAGCTGTAGGATGAGAATATTGTACTTGTTTCTTGTTAGAACTGGGGCAATTATTATCACAATATTGACTAAAGTTTGAGGTCAGAGTTGTAAAATGTATAATTTATTATGAGATTAAAAGGAAGAATATGTTTAAGCCGATTTTTTTTCTGATTTTTATCCGATTGGGAAATTTTCCCGAACACCGCAAATAATTCTGAAATTAAGCGAGCTTTTTGTTGAGTTATTAGCACCCCAGCGCTGGGTGGTTATGCAACTTTTTGCATCGGTACTGATGATTGTTTTTTTCTGTTTTCTCCAGGTGGCGCAGAGCAACCGGGCAGCATTGCAGGCGGCGGCAGTTTAGGGGTCCGGGTGCGAGCCCCAGCTCGACGAAGAGCCCCCGCTGCACACAACGGCACACCCCGGGAGCACCCAGCCCATATGAACAGTAGCCCACATGAACTGAATCATAATAACAATAACATAATTAGTAGTATTGGAAGCAGTAATCCTATTTTACCTTCTGGCATCAAGAACGAAAGACTGAGTCCCCAACATAACGCAAATGATAGATCTTCTAGCAGGTAACTACTTTTTTTAAATTCAAATTCTTACTAAAATTGAATCGTTCAAATTATGTACATTCACACAGATTTTGTCACCAACGACCCGGGTTTAGCCTTTCGGCATCTTCAGGCGTTCAAGTGCACGGATGAACTTAAACTGAATTCAAATTTTTACAATAAATGATTGTATTTTAATTTGCTAAACCTATCTAGCGATAGCTGGTTGCACGGCAAATTGTCTGACATACATGTTAATCGGTTGATGAATTAATTAGAAGGCTTGTTTTTTATCCAATTGCTTTCACCTGATAAAAATCAATTAAATTAATGAAATATCAATCGGTATTTTAAAATAAGTTTTTATTTAATGACATATCCAAGTATTAAGTTATACAAGGGTTATCGGATTAAGTTGATAGCTATTTCTGCTTTGCGCCATCGTCAAAATTTACATGAAATCAAAAAAATCTTCTTTATCCTATCAATCTTAAAAAACTAAATACTTTGATATTTTTAACTATTTACAATCTATTGTAGTTCTACCATAGAAATGTCAATTCAAACCGTACGTTTTTTGTTTTGTTAGTTCTGTGCTGATGCTTAAATTAAAATGCGTTTAAATAATATCATCAAATGTCTAACATAATTTAGTGGTTTGTTTATCACTGATATTAGCTTCATCACTGGTTGTCTTTTTCCATATGACGGCAGTATCAAAACTTTTTAATTGCTGTCTCTAGATTATCGTATAGACAAAATCCTTTGACGAAAATCATATCACAGAGTATTAGATTCAATCTGGTACTTCTGAAATCTAGTCTTGTATTTTTTTTACAGATCGCGAAGTGTCACCCCCTCAACTTGCTCATTTCCTGGCACGCCTCCTCAGGGGGGCGCAGAGCGTGGACCCAGCCCTGCGCATCCTGCCCACCCAGCTCACCCAGCTCATCCAGCGCATGCCCATGCACAGCCTCCGCATGCTTTAGCTAGAAACTATTCGGAGTTCATGAGAAATTTAGCTGCCAAGTATAACAACACCAACCCCAATGAGTGAGTTATGTTTTTTTTTTAATTTTATGCTCATCCAAGCTTTCATTATATCAGTAAAGATATATTTGTTCAGATTGAAACCAAGCAGGGTTGACTAGTCCTATTGATGGCTCAAAATTTCGACCGATTAAACTTTTTCATTTAATATATTTCCATTTTTTTTCCTTAAATTAAGTTACTATGAGAGATTTTTATTTGATTTCTTTTCTAGTTTCTTCAACGCATCTAGACCTCACGCAAACGGCTTATCAGTAGATCCTCGAGGCCTGTCGTTGAAAGTAGCCCCATTCGCTGGACTCCTCGCACCACCTCCTCCCGCAGCGACGTCACAGCACCAGTTGACTTCGTCATCTGCTCTGCAGCAACAGGTCCCGCCGTCAGCCGTTTCACCGCCTCCAACGAGGCAAGTGGGAGGGCTCTTTGCTGGATATTCGTTGGCACAGGGAGGACCCAGAACCTTGGCTGCCTTTCCGCCTATGCTTGATATGAGCTCAACCAAAGTAAGAAGTGGATTTATTTAAATATTTTTACAATCAAATAATATCAACAGTTTTTTTCTATAAAATACTTAATTGGACCTTAACAAGTTAACTGCCGCAACATTTCAGCACGGTATCAGAACAATTCTGTCGGTTATGTCGGTTATAATTTTTTGATCAAAGTGTATATTTTGATCAAGTCAAAAGACCGCAGCAGAGTAGTCAAGATTCTGTAGGTTCCCGTCCACTGCTATATTCTATGACTATATACTTAGAACGTTTTTGCGTATTCAAAGTTTTAATATAGTGCAATATTGTTTTCGGATGTCATTGCACTATTATTAATCTCCCAATATTTGTTAAATATAAATTGTCGAAGAATTCATTTTTTATTCTTGCCGTCAATCGAAACTCGGTGTCCCAAAACGATGTGCGTACACATTGTATAGAAATAAATAAAAGTATTAACAATAAAGATTTTTATTAAATAATATCTTAAATATGATAGGTTGTTGGCCACTGCTAAATTTATTTTCCAATGGTTTAACCTAGAGGTGGGAAACCTTTTCTTCTCTAAAGGCCGCATTCATTTTTCTGATTTGACATAAGGCCGCAATTAACATAGGACGGGATTGATTAATATTCAATCCCCCACCCTACTTTTCCTCTATACTTTTTCCCCAGATATCTCCAAATCTCGTTTTTTTTTTTTAGCTCCCCGAGGAATTTGAAATCCTGAATTTGCTATACTTTTCCCCAGATATCTCCAAACCTAGTTTTTTTTTAGCTCATCGAGAAATTTGAAATCCTGAATTTGCTATACTTTTTCCCCAGATATCTCCAGACCTCGTTTTTCCAGAATTGGTCAGAAGGCCGCACCGGAGTGGCCAAAAGGCCGCGGGTTCCCCACCTCTGGTTTAACCATTTCCTAATTGATGCAACTCATTAGTTAATTATTTCTTAACGTAAATGTCATTTGTATTACCATTGTGTGTTGGTTATTCTATCTACTCCTCCTTGCCACCCGTTTTTTTTATTTTTATAATATATCAGAATAGTAAAATTAAAATCATTCCTACCTTAACAAGCATTTGTGAAAGTAAGGATGTCTCTGAAAGAGGCGAAACACGTGTCAAAGTTTGTAGCACAATACGTGGAATAATCTTAACTATTTTAACTCACATTGTATGTTTTTTTCTTGTAACTAGTCACCAGAGGTTTCAAATTAACAGTTTTAAATATGCAAAAAAGCAGCCGGAAATTAGCGAGGGTAAATAAAACGGCGTTACTTTTAATAGTCATCATACATTTATTTAACAGCAAGTAATCAGTACGGCAGGAACACCCTTGACCTGAGATTATTATCAACGGATGGAGAGAAACGCATAAATCAGAAGTCGGCGGAGACGGTAGCGGATGTTCTGTGGACAGGGAAGTGTTCTATACTTCTGGTATGAAGGGGCATAGCAAATAATTATGGATTTTATATTGAGTAGATTTTTAACCTTTTAGCTGCCGTAGATAATTAATAGTAATTACCTAGCACGCCGGCTATAATTTGCAATAATTAAAATAGATTAATTAGTTATCGACGAGATAACTCGTATCTGGCACGTTGAGCACGATTTTGTTTACGAGATATCTCGTCTGTGGCAGCCATCGAGTTAACTCTCGCGGCTCGGAGACTAGAAAAATACTTCTCTGCCGATGGGGATCGTTTAGGGACCCCAGTGGTTTCCTCATTATTGGCATTATTCTTATGAGTTTCTAAAAAAAAATAGTCTAAAGGCTTTAAAATATCTCTCTGCATCATTCCTGATACATTTTATTTTTAAAAAAATCCGTGTTTTTTAATAAATAATCATATTTTAAGTTGCGCGTAAAAAAAGATGTCATCCCAGCACACATGAAATTGCAACTGACGCTCTTAATCCAGCTTTCTTACGAACGATCGCTTATCGCCTCATCGCGTTGTCGCGTTATCGCATATTTATATAAAGTACAAAAGGTCCAAAAAACTATGACATAAGAATACCTTAATTAAAAACATTGTATCACCCATATTAAAATAGATATTTAATAAAATGTGGGTATTGGGGTCGCATTTCTTGAGCTTAGAACCGGAAAAGTTAAAGAAAAGAAAATGTTTTATTTTTAACACAAATGTTTGACATCGATTTTATTGCAGATACATGATATTATATTATTGAGCCCTCAAGAGATGAAGTGAGCCAAGAAGTAAAATGGCAAGTCTTCTATTGTACATGTAAGAAAACATATTATGGTTAATACAGGGGTGGGCTAAAGGGGGCTCAAATGGGGCTCGCGCGAGTCCCTTGTTAAAATTTAAGAAATGTCGCCTGCTGCGGCCCAGTTGGTTAGAGCTTGCTCTACCGATCACGCAGGTCTGGGTTCGATTCCCGGTCAGGTCACAGTGAATTTGAGAATTATTCAATTCAAATTTGTGATCGAAGACTGGGCGCTTGTGATGTCAATTCACATTATTTCTTCTCCTCCCATCCTTCCGATCCTTTAATAACTGGGTTAGCAATAGCGATTAGTTAACCACTAGTCCTGTTCTAGCCTTATCTTTCTTTCCCTACAACTTTTTTTGGAAAATGGAGGTTGAGCGACTGAGTAACAAGCAGTTCTCGTAGAAAAAACTTCTGCTGAGGTACCTCCATTAGGAGGTACCTCATATGCTCCACATTGGGAGCGGACATGGATTTTAAACAAAAAAATGTATTTACAAATAGATTATGTTTGAAAGAAACAATTAATAGTGGTCCTTGATGAAACATTAAAACATACAAACATTTTCTTGATTGATTGACTTGTCATTTACTTGGTAGAACTCCATTGTAATAGAGTAAAAATAGCGACGTATTTATTTCTATAGTTTTTCTACTTACAAACATTTTAATTCTACTTTTAACGGTCTATTCTTGTAGCCTCACATATATTATAAGTTTTAAAAAATGTTCAATGATTACCCGGCCTGTCGTTTTATGCGTAAATCAAAATTGTACCATAGCAAATATTTCACAAACAGTTAGTGGCTTCAAGGTTTAAAATAAAAGGAAGCCGTAATTATTTGTATGCACGCCAATGGGAGAACTCTAAAATAGCGGATGAGCTGACCGCGATACGCGAGCGGAATCGAACCTTAGTCCAATTAGCGAGTCGTTAATTATTATGAACTGCAGTTGAATAATAACGCCACGCCTTCTGAAGTTGTTCTGGAAGGAGATTAAATTTTACTGCATTCATTGACTATGATTGTGTGGTTTATTAAATATCTTATTATAATTCCATATTTTTCTCTTTGAATATGTACCACTTTCGTCAGTAATGTAAAATCAGCACTATGCAGCACTACGCGCGTTTTTACTTTTAGTCATATGAGACAATTATTCCGAAATTAATAACTCTAATCTACCGTCGACTACTAGCGATAGTAGAATGTGAGAGATGGTTTGTTTCCCAATTCTCTGGAGAGTCAACGATTTGACTTACTGTGCTGAAGAGTGTCATGTGGTCAGGATGTTGCTCAGACGAGGGAATAATTTTGAGGGAATAGATATCGGAATTATTTTTACCTTTTTAGTATACTTAAATAAAAGTTTATTTTTAAAAATATTTTTATTATAATTTTTCATTTGAATTACTAAAATGATAACTACGATAATGTACAATTAAAATTTACGGTTTTTCAACTGGTTGTGACCAACGTTCCCTCTAAGCTGCGCGCGTGCGCAGCCGCGCAGCAGTTGAGAAGCCCCGCGCACTCATTTCGCGCAGTTGCTCAATTAATATTTGATCGGTCCGCGCAGCCTTTGAAATTTCCGCGCAGCTAACCCTTCGGCTTAGAGGGAACGTTGGTTGTGCCACAACTTTCGCCCCTCTGAAAAGCGTCATCAGATTTACCCTACAGTAAAATTTTAAAACGTAAAAACTATTACAATAACTTTTGAATAATACACTTCTCAAAAAGGCGAAACACGTTGCAAAAGTAAAATAATAACTGTGTTATCATTTTTAATTTAATATTAAAAACAATTCTTTCAAAGTTGTCGCCGAATCCGTCGAGAAAATACATTATACTTGATTTATTTATATTATATATCAGAATTTTTCCTCTAGGTCCTTTCAGGCTTTCTATGACGAACAATATCAACTGAATCTCATCATTTTCGGCGAAACTGGTCTTGATCATATTAAATAAAAGTGGAATTAGTAAAAAATGAGTATTTAATTTTTGAATATAATACAGTAATATATAATACACCCCAAAAGCTTTTTTTTTTTTTTTTATTCATTATTCATTATTTATTACAGGAACGCTTATTTCATAATAAACCTAACCAATCGTTAAAAATAATGAACTTCCCTAACCTTTTAAGTCGAAATGAAATGCGTTAACCATTTCTAAGCGTGCGCATCTGATTGATCTGTACTTAAACTTTGAAAATCAGCGCCCGAATAAATTACCCACCTGAAGATAAATTTATATTCAGAAATGTTAAAACCAAGCTAGCGTATTGTTTTCCATTAAATTAATGGTTTAGGTTTTTACGCAAACCTTTAGGCGCGTGTTCAAAACGATTGGATCGATGGCAGTAGAAACGGCATATTATTAAATTTACTAACATTAAAATTTATTGAAAATATTTATGAAGAATTAATAATGATTACGAGGTATCAATTAAAAATTGTGAATTGGTCAAATTATTGCTGTTATGTGTAAAATTTTATTGAAACCATGACTTAACGCTTTCAGCGGCTCTGAAAAACGATATATCAGGATTCCATTATACAAGATTTGTCTGCTCGGAGTATTTATGTATAAAAATGTTTCTCAATGAAGAAAAACTTATGAAGCACCGAGCTTAACATTCAGTGAATTACTAAAATAATTAATTTAAATTTTAAATTAACTTACAGTGGAATCTACAAAAAAGGAAAACCATTTAAATAAATATTTTTATACAATATAAACTATAATTATAATAAATTTGAAAACTTCTCAGTTAAGCTATTCCATTCTGCCCTGAATCGAAAAAAAAATATATTGATTGAATTGGCATTTGCTTGGTAAAACTCCATTGTAATATTATGAACAAATAATAAAGTATTTTAGTTCGACGAATATTATTTTATATAATATATGGTTGATAGCTACTACGGTATATCATCATAAGTATACGCCGCGTAGGACATACACAAAAATAGCTATCGACTAAAATGAATATAAAATAATATTTTTGGTACTGAAATATATTTGTTATCTTAACACTTTATTGAAACAATATATCTTATCCCAACTAAAGCTTAAAATTATTCCAATAGGTGATATAAGCTTTGCGAATCTTATCAGGCAACCCCTATGCCTCTAGCCTTTAGATAAAACAAGAATTTGTCGAACTTGGTGGCGTATTGGTGAGAGAGCTACACCAAAGCAATCTTAAATTTATAGGTCTTGGGATATATCGTAGTGATCAAAGGGGTGTGAACTTAAGCTCCTACGAGGTCAATATCAAATATTTTATTTTTTAATAAACAATTTATATTAAAAACATTTTTTGAATTTTGGACGTTAAGCCTTTCCTCGATGTAGTCATTCAATTAGTATGGTAAATCAGGGCAATCGTCTTGTTACATATTCATAAGCAAGAATACGTTTTGTTTATTAGCTAGCGCGAACTCCCTGGAGTTGAACAGAGCATATCCAATTAAAAAGCGGTGGATGGTCAGCACACTTTATTGGTAATGAACGAACTGTGTACAGTAATAATAATTATCATTGCCTACTCACCATTATTGTGTCGAGAATATTACCGTTCATTATGAGCGCAGAGCGTGGTTATTAATTATAATTATAAGGCATTATGGTAATTATTAATTATTGATTAAGAATAGGAAATGAAGATAGTTAAAAATAAGCCATTATTTTGATGAAAGGTTATTGAAATTGATTGGATTTACTTGGTAGATTTCCATACTAATAACTTAATTATCATTACTCATTAAACCAGGGATCACCAAACTTTTTGAGAAACAGGCAGTGTGATTTTTCCAAAAATTTTCTTGTTGAAATCCTATTCAATTTTTACTAAATTTTTTTATGTAAAATTTTTATTTACGAAAACCTAGGGCCGTAGTTTGGTGACCACTGCATTAATCTATCAGAATCATCGTCCGAACAAGATTTGTGTTGAAAAGTATGACGGAAATTTAAAAATTGATTGTTGTTACGTTTGTTGCTGTATTCATGTCGAAGTTTATCCATGTTCTTTCCCAATGTCGACCATGAAGACTCTTTCTCTCAAGGAATGTGGAGTCAGTTAAAAAAAATATGACTCCGAAATGTTTTTTTCATCATTTCTCTGTATGCCATAAAATAATTATTGTTACTAGAACAATTGAAGTAAATTTCACCGAACAACATGAAAAACCTAATAATAATTTTTGAATATATTTAAATTGTTTTTTCACGATTTTTCCGATGCCAACTCCGATCTCTCAGCCATGATCTCAACACTCTTTTATTTAAAAAAAACTTATGATTATTTGTCGGTCAAACACATGTTTTATTTCTTGAATATAATGCTCTTTCACCGAGTACTGACTGTGTTAAAATATCGATTGTGGAAAGGAAAAAGGACGTAACCCACACATATGCAAATTAGGAATTATACACAACTTTGAAGTGCACAGAGACTTCTAAACTGGTGTTTAATTGACATAATCTAATAATAATTAATGAAAATGTCGAGGAAAAACTTTTATTTCAATATTTTTTCTTGGTTTTATTTTTTTACAAGGTAATCTTTTTCAAACTTAAATGCCAAATTTAGATACTAATTCGGCATTTGCAGCTGGCATCCTTTTGATAGAATGTGTATCAAGCTTGATACATTGTGATTATCGAAAAAAACTGTTTTAAAAAAACACTCGAGTCACATTTTGTATATTATAATAATTGGTGAATTCTCTCACGTTGATTGGCTTGTATACCAAATACAATATGTTTGATGTTTAAAACATGTTCGCTCCCAATGTGGAGCATATGGACTCCTAATGAAGTTTATCTGAACAGAAGTGTTTCTACGAGAACTGCTTGTTACTCAGTTGCTCAACCTCTCTTTTTCCAAAGAGAGTAGGGATAGAAGGATAGGGACTAGGACAGGATTAGTGGTAAGCTAATCGCTCACTATACGCCCCGTTCATATGATAGGATCGGTGAGAGGGGGAATTCAAGACATCACATACATCCATGACTTTGAACAGAAATTCATAAATCGATTTATAAAACTGTCCGTACCGGGATTTGAACCCGAAGCCGAAGCCAACAACGTTGACCACTCGACCACACAGATACAATATACATTATCAATAATATATTTAATTATGTATGAAAAAACTATGGGTTACGTCCTTTTTCCTTTCCACAGTCGATATGTGAACTATATGTAGATAATGTAGAAACATTTGGAAACTAGAAAAATACATTTTTTTTTGTTCACAACCTGAAAAATATTTAATGTTTTATCCGGAGATTATATGTACGGAAGTTTCTGTGTACGGAGAGTTGCGCACGGAGAAAATCCGTGCGGAATAATCCATTCATGCTTAAAGTCACACTATGCTAGTTTGTTATTCTTCTAATTCTTATCTAGCCAGAACGATAAATTCTTTATCGGACATCTTAGAAAAATATATACATCCCAAGTCAACTGTAATTATCAGCAGTTACTGCAAAGCTGAATCGTAGCTTAATGTAATTGCTCCAATTGATTTATTGCAATCTTAGATACAGCTGAGATTTGCACACTGTCACGGTAATTATCGAAGCACACTTTTACTACACATTTCTAGAAATAATTCACTCGGTACATTCACTGGCACGCTTAAATGAAAACATTTTATCCAATGCAGTGTTGGAAGATATAATAATTGTATTTAAGTAGAATATTTCCAAAAAAAGTTTCTTTGTATATAAAAATTCTCTAAGAAGATGAACAGTTTTCATTAAAAATATAAGTTTAAGAAAATATTTGATTTTACAGCCAATAGTCATGACCAATGCTCCCTATAAGACAAGAGATTTACTGCGTGGAAATTTCAAAGGCTGTGCGAGCCAATAAAATATTAATTGAATAGTTGTCGTGGAGTGTGCGCCAACCCAGAATGAGTACGCGGGGGCTTTCAAACTGCCGCGCGGCCGCGCGTGCGTGCAGCTTAAAGGAAACGTTGGTCATGACGCCAAATTGTATTTAAATAACGTTAGTTTCAGATTTCAACTAAAGGCGCTTGGTGAAATTAAAAAAAAATAAAAATTATACACAATTTGAATCGCTGAAACTTTGTATAGTCACACAAGTTTTATCACTAACACCCCGGGTTAAGATTTTTGGAATTTTCGGTCAATTGAGATCATCAATTGTATGGTTCTTGATCGATTGAAATTTTATATTGAAAATTCCACCTAGCACCTTCAGTAGACATTTTAAACTGAATCATTTGATAATGCTCGTGATGAGCGAAACCGGTCCCAATCTTGTTAAATAAAAGTGGAAATAAGTACAAAGGATTTTTTTTTAATATGTCTTTCCACTAAGTATTGACAGTGAACACCCTAAAAATAGCGAATGTTAGAATCAAACCACAAGTTTATGTAATCCTTAGTCACGCAAGCTTTATAAAATATAGTTTCAAATTAAATCTCTCGTTAACCCTTTACTTTGACCGCTGTAACTGGTCAGCATATTGCTTCGATTTAAAGTGTTACCTTGTACCGATTATCGAATTCCCTAAGAAAAAAAAATGTTGAAAGCTTTTAATTCTATTTAAGTATCCAACTGCAAAGGATTTCTGTGAAGTTTTAATCACTAGTAAGCCCATTGGAGGTGAAGTGAGCCAATTGCTATTTTAGAAAAAAATAATTTAGATTCTTTGTAATACTCTGCACGTTTTGAAGTATCGTAAAAGTGAAGTAACCTCAGTTAGTACATATTGAAATAGTGTTACATCCGTAAAATACAAATATGCAATCCACCAAAACACCAAGTAAAGTCGTGAGATTTTTTTTACCATTTTACTAGTTGGCTCACTTCACCACTTGAGGGCTCATATGTTGATAAACTGCTTAGCATGTTACCCGTGTTCTACGATCCGCGTTTTACTTTCATGATTTCGGAAATAATGAGAGATTGAAAATTTGAATATGATGTATCGAATACAATATTTTTTGTGCAAAAAATAAATTGCTATTTTATTTTTTTTATGCAATAAATGTTGGTAGTTTTGACTATTCAAAAGTAATTAAAATGGTTGGTCATTTATTATAAAATGCTTTTCATTGATCCATTTGGTTAAATACTGCATTGACGTCAATTGGAACCTTGGCTTACTTTGTGTTAAAAACGGTAGCAAGTTTTGACAGCAAATGCGTGTTAAAGCGAAGCCACATAATTTTCTTAACGATTCATTGAAGTTAAAACACATTAGTGAAAACAATTAGTGAAATGTATTGTTTTTTTTTTTCAACAGGCATTACTGGCAATAGCCCGCGTAGCAAACGCAGCCAAAGAAGCAGAGATGGCCAACAGTTTCATGAAAGGAGCCGTCAAAAGACCACCAGTCTCCGCTACCAGCGAAAACCCTCTTTCATCACCCCTAGACCTAAGTTCCGCATCTATTGCAGCTGTATACTCAACATCGTCGTCAAAAAAACTGCGCCTTAGTCCTAAAAACGAACCAGGCAATATGAACGAATCGGGGTCGTCTTCAGCGGGGTCTTATGGAGAGAGATCACCGGCTGATCGAAGCAATTCAAATAACAAAAGTATCAACGGATGTGATGCGGCAGTGAAGTGTGAGAAATCGGCATGTGCCCGATCGGAGGCTGCCAGTCCTGGTTCCTCAGGGCGTAAGAGTCCAGGGTCGTCGAGGGAGTGTGGTAGTTGTTACAGAGGAGAGCACAGAAGAGATTGTGGTGGTGCTGCATCAGATCCTGAAGTCGCCGGATGGAGTGTTGATGACGTGTGCAAGTTTGTCGAGAGTATCGATATCTGTGCTGAATATTCACCGGTGAGTTATTTGAACATTATTATTTTATTCGTATCCAAGGATTTAAGTTTCGTTTTTTTAAGTACTGTGAGACACGGGGCATAAAATTGTCATTTCTCGGTCAATTTTCGCGTCCCATAACCGTAGTAATGTATATTTTTTTTATGAATACATATTTAAACGAATATCTCTATTCATGAAGTACAGTTGAAAAACTGTTTTGAAATTATGTTTATATTACAAAAACATTAAAATATAGAACATCACAAAATAAATACGTTATTAAGTATTCATTGATTTTTTCCCTATACTATGTGTTGATTTTTATCCAGCGGTAGGCTGCCAATGCGTCAAAAAGAGACTCGCTTAATCTCAAAGCAATTCAGAAGAAAGGAGTTTTTTGCATCACTTCTATGTTAATAAGCAATCAATTGTTACTTAATACACTACTATATGAAACAGTATGCAATTCACCGTAAACTCATCAATGTAAATGGCTAAAAATACTGTGTATACTGAAGCTGTCGTAGTTAATATAAAACATATGACAGAAATTGCAGCTATACACTTATTTGATCTGTGAATATTGTTTTTTTCTAAAATTAACAAGAAGCTCGCGCAAGCCCCTCCGAGCCCCCTCCAGCCCACCCCTGTTTTTAATTCAGATGTTGCGGGTCCAAATTATCTCAAATGGCTATACTAAGAAAGAGAACCGTAAAGGTAAATTTGTAATATATGATATTCGACCATACTATAAACCAGGGTTTCTCAAACTATGTTCCGCGGAGCCAGCGTTACGCTGCAACACAGTTTTAAAAAAATCTTTAAAATTCAGCTAAGTGTTCCGTTATATTTCCCGGACTTGCGAAGTGTTCCATTCCACAAAATGTTTGGAAAACCCTGCTATAAACACTCTCGGAAACTCACGCAAACTTGTTCGCTTAAGTTAAATATTGAAAACGTTTACAATGCTGTATTATAAATATTTATATTGCGTTTTATTACACATCATTCGAGGAATACGTGTGATTTTGACGATAAAACAATTTTCTTCGAAAAATAATACATCAAGTCAGTAATTTTATAGTTATTATGGCAAATAAGCATCTGCTACAAGTACGCACAATGATCATATATAAATTAATTTAATTAAAGGTCGATTATTGTTTCTTACCCTTTTTCATTACGATCCGAATGTATAGTTATATATAGATTTTTGGTATTTGTAATAACATGGTTGATATAGGAAATAGAATTATAGAAGTAACCATCAAATTCATCGAAAAAAAAAATATATGTTCGTGCAGTGAGTCGTTATATGCCACGTAAAAGTGCATCCTTGTTAAACGAATGCAATTCGTCAGAGAATCAATTTATTCCAAATGCAATCGTTTTAATAGCTTATAAAAAATGATGAAAAGTTATTTCATTTATAATAAATATATATTTTTTTAAGCGAAGTCGAAAGATGATAATTTATGTAATAATGTATTAATAATGGCTCCCGATGATGATATTAAATTCATCATTGCTCGGTAGCATTTTTAAAGGTTTTCATAATTAATAAGCAAAACTCGTGCAAATTGCTAATTGGTTTATGCAACACACGTACACTGAGGTCGAGCATAATTATTATGAATATGAAGCATTCGTGATTGGTAAGTGAATGTTCGAACATATGTATTAATTAAGTTCTAATATCACGATTATCATTCGTCATTAATGTGGAACACTTTTAATATATTTAATCCTGAATATTTTCGTTTGCAAAAAGTGCGGTGGAAGTATTTTGTATTTATCACTTTTAAAGTGTTCATGGAAATGGAAAGGCAATATATGCAAAAATTAAAACACTCTTTTTTAATTTAAGATTTCGACTGAAGGTGCTTGGTGGAATTTCAATGTTAAATTTGAATCGTTCAGTATAAACACGAAACATTCATTTACTAAGCGTCAGTTCGGGTTCATCCGTGCACTTTAACGCATGAAGATGCTGAAAGGTGAAGCCCGGGTAGTAAGTGACAAAATTTGTGTGATTGTACATAATTTTGATGATTCAAATTTAACTCTTTTTAAAGTTATTTTCAAAAATATTCCTCATGTATTTTTGCTGAATTTTGACACAGTAATATTTTGTCAAATATTTTGAGAGCTTTTTTTCAAGATACATTGACTGTTGGCTGGAGTTTATTAACTCTTGATATATTACGGTCATGGAACACTAAAATACAGATAATGATAATCGACAAAATACACACAGTGAAACTAGTAAATTTGTTTATTAACGCACTAGTTTCGATTTGAAAAAGAAAGTTTTTACGTTGAGATAAGAAGCAAAAAAATGGCGAGGGACTGAGAACTGTGAAGGTACCATGTCGTGGTAAAGAACATTTTGAAAACGTATTGAAAGAACATGTGTGTATAATTTAAACCTTTAAAAATGGTCATAACAAATTTATATACTACCAGGAGTGGGCTGGAGGGAGCTCGGAAGGGCTCGCATGAGCCCCTTGTCAAATTTGACTAAATCCGACGAGCCCCTTGTTAATTTAAGAGAAAAAAATATTCTTGGACCAAATTAGTATATAACTGTATTTTCTAACTTATATATTATCTACAACTGCTTCAGTATACAGAATAGTAAACGTGTAGCCATTTAGATTAATAAGTTTACGTATTATAAGTGTATTAAGTAAAAATCGATTGATTGCTTATGTATTGAATATAATTGCATA
Organism: Himalopsyche tibetana; assembly: GCA_030503985.1. Taxonomy (NCBI): domain Eukaryota; kingdom Metazoa; phylum Arthropoda; class Insecta; order Trichoptera; family Rhyacophilidae; genus Himalopsyche; species Himalopsyche tibetana. Next base: position 1,646,755 of record JAPJYX010000006.1, read on the forward strand.
GAAGTGATAAAAAAATTCACTCCTCCAAAATACTGAGGATTACTAAGATCAAGCGAGTCCCTTGTTAACGCATTGGAAGCCCATCGAATACTACCCTTACGCATTGTCTCAGAAATGATGAAGATTATCCGAGATTATTTTTAAAATCCACGTCCGCTCCCTCAACAGAAGTTTTTTTTACGAGAACTGTTTGTAGTAGTGTAGTAGTAGATTAGTGAGTAGAAGGGAAATAAGTATAATGCTAGAACAGGACTAGTGGTTGGCTAATCGCTATTGCTACACCCAGTTATCAAAGGATCAGAAGGATGGGAGGAGAGGAAATAATGTGAATTTACATCACAAACACCCAGACTTCGATCACGACTTTGAATTGAATAATTCTCGAATCCACTGTGATCCGACCGGGAATCGAATCTTGACCTGCGTGATCGGTAGAGCAAGCTCTAACCAACTGGGCCACAGCAGGCGATCAAGAATTACTAGCTTGGAATACTTAGTAAAGATTTTATAAAGTCTGTATTGAAGGTGAAAATAGTTTATTAAATGTACAATTATTTGTTTGTACATCAAGCTGTGTCGAATTTCACACTCATCAAAATCTGTGTTGCGTATATGTATCAAACACTTGAAAAAAAGCGTGATGGTTTTTTTTTTTTTCAAAGGAGGTTTTTTAATCTTTAATCACCGCTTTGAAATTTCGAGCAGGTCAGTTTTATCGCAACGCATAATTTCATTAAATACAGTTGGACGGTTTGTTTTAATCTCTCTTTTTGCATTACTGGCGTATCCAAAATAATTATTTCTGCTTAACTCTTTAAGCGCGGCGGGTTACTTAACACAGTGGAAAGAATAGCTTCCGATCAATCCACATGGCTAAAAACACAGTGGTATGCATAAAGCGTTTTTCTAACACTTTGCATTTTTTCTAGAGCAATTTATTTCAAGACTGTTTTATGTCACTGACAATTAAAAAATGCTCAATATTACTGTAAAACTGTAAAAAGGTAACGTAGATTCATAATAGTTATAAATTTTTTTAAATGAACAGCAACATATGCCGGGTTCTCCACTTTTATACCCTATATAAATATAATCATAAAACCTTCTCCAACAAACAAAAATAAATATAATTCTTAAAACTACTCACCATTAAAATCTGTGGGCATTCCCATGGGCTAATCCTTTTCGCCAGCAATGGCTTTAAGCTCAATGATACATTTATTTCTTATATAAACACGAAACATTCATTTAATAAGCGTAAGTTAAAGTTCATCCGCGCACCTGAACGCCTGAAGATGCCAAAAGACGAAACCCAGGTCATCAGTGACAAAATTTGTGTGAATGTACATAATTTGAACGATTTAAATTTTACAATCTGTTGATTTTATTCTTATCATGATTATATAAAAAATACGATGGTTAACTTTGTAGCCATGCGGAAAAAAACAGTAAGTGTTTTGTCCACTTGGTTGCTAATAAAAGTTCCAATCCACCCCTTATACAATCATGATAATCGAGCGTAGAGATATCAATTCCATAATAACTTTATACGTCGTTTTTACCTATGTGTGTTTTAGTGACAACATTTCTTCTTCAACCCAATGTAGGCTTTTATTCCTTATTAAAAAAATAAATGTGGTAATTGAATGAGGGTGAATTTTTTGTATACGCTATATGGAGGTTGTTTGAAGTATTATTTTAATACTATTAATATTTAAGAAGGATTAGGCGGTAATTTAGTGAAGGTAATTTTTTATTAGTACTTATAGCATCTGACCCGCACTCTTTTTCCAGTAGAAAGAGAAAAAAAAACACCCAAAATTAATAATATAATATAATTAGATTCATATTATATTTAAGTTTGTTAGTAAATGGCTTTTCAATTCAAAATTTTGTCTTAACATGTTTATCAGACAAAATAAACACTTGTCATAATTTGTTATAAAACCAGTGGAATAAGAAAGTTATCGATTTTAATTTTATTCATAGAAACTTATTATTATACTTCTAAGGGATATAGATCCAAAGAAAGAAAAAAACAAATAAAGAAGCCCTTCGTATTATTTAAAATAAATTTTACCTGTATTATAATTGGTTGCTGTCAAAGCTTTGATTAATATAAATTAAAAACATGACTCTTTCATATTTATAGTTGAATTTGTCAGAACTAGGTCAGTGTGTTTGATAAATGTTATTTTAAAAAAAATACTTAAGTCATTTGTTTCTTCGTTGTCGACGGGTTAAAAATACTGCAATCTGGTTCTGACACGCTTTTTACACCCAATTTACTCTCGATTTGATATTTATGTTGGTACATATTCACAAAATGGCGTTTCTTATCAAATTTACCTTTCATTATACACGCATTAATATGGTATTTTATGCACATACACTCGGACCAACTTACACGTTGTGTTGTGATGTTACGGTAAATATTTTGTAAATAAAAAAGATGTTTTAAATGTTAAGCCCTTTGAATATAGCGCCTTTGCGAATTCTGTCACGAGACAATTTCAATAGACATTTTACTGGCTTTAATATGACGGTTGGCGACCCGAACTCTTTAACTAGCTTATAAATTTAATATAATATGAAACATTCCATATGCCAATAAGGAGAACATTTTACCATTATGTTGCATTGAAAAATATAAAATAATATGAAACATTCCATATGTTAAATATGGAGAAAAATGTACAATTATTATGGCATATTGAAAAACAAGTAGTTTTACGGTAAATTATTTTGATTCAGTCACTATTTCTTCAAAGGGATTTAGTATAAAACGATTGTGTTAGAAAGGGACAAGTAGCGAATCACGATTTCCCCATCTTGTTTTAGGATCGGATAAGAGGTGGGTTCCGGGAAGTGGGGAGAAATTCTATCATCACAGTTTGTCAATTCATGGTGGAGTTGCATTTTATTAAGAAACCACAGTTTTTTACTGACTTTTTAAAAATAAATATCAGTACCGATTTAGTTCATTGTGAGCAATATCAAATATGATGCTTTGGGATGAGCAAAATCGGTATTTATTAATTATTAAAAATTTGCGAAAATTGTACAAAAAAGTATTGTTTTTGTATTATACAAAATGCCTGTTCACCTAGAATTGTCATATAGCACCGCGCAAAAAAATAAGGAAACAAATTAAATGGTCAGAATTTAAATCAATTTTTGGTCAGAATATTTTGGTTAGTATTTTAGGTTAGGTTTTTTTTTTAATTTAATTTAAATTATGACTATTTATTCTGACCGATATATTATGACCATTTAATATAAATTCTGACCAATGTTATTTAAATTCTGACCAGAAAAATAAAGCATAAATAAATCAGCGCAGCTATACAGAAAGTCATAATTAGCGGAACTATAAAAAATCCACTGAAACCTCAGACCAAAAAAAGAATATCTAAATAAAGTGTAGCTATGATAAGAGAAACCAGTCCGGATCTTCTTACAAAAAGTGTAAAATTAGTGCAAAAAAGGACTATGACAAAGGCAATGGACGCAACTGAATATGACAAGCGATTCATAAAGCCAGGATTGACTGAATTATTTAAAATATTGTTTTTACTCTTTTTTAATGAATAGTTTCAACATTGATTGTTCGTTTTACAACTCGTTGTATAACAGTCGCTCGATATACGATACGTGACAATAAACTTGCCGGTCACAAAGATATTAAAACAATCTTTCGACATTTATTTGTCCAGCTTCCGTACGCTTACATTCCTCGGTTGCGAAATTATCTGATACAAGCCAGGGGCTCTTAAAACACTTTCGGCCCCGGTTCAAATCAGGTGAAACTATCCCGCGTGCTCGGCTTATTTTTGAAGAATTGATTTTTCTTAATTACTTACTAAAAGTGCTATAACTGTAAAACCACAAAGTCAAATCAAATGAAATTCATTGTGGTTGTTTGAAAGACTATAATTATTTACTTATTTATGGCATTATTGCCAGAATTTTCTGCTATGGAAAGCCAAGTCTTATTTCTTTTTTTTGCTTGGCGCGCACCTTGCAGGTTCATTTAGACTTATTTATTTTATGCTGTTACTATTAGTAACAAAATAGTTTTAGAAATGCTTTTTGAGAATCTTTTTCATTCAATATCTTTATTTAAAATTTAAAATAAACTCGGAGACTGCACCATTATGTGATCTTCAAAACTACAAATAGACACATCAAATTCGTTATGATATCTTTAAATTTTGGTTGGTTAAATCAGTAACTATTTTTAATAAAAGTAATAATTAAAAGACTGGCTAAGAATGATTTGAGTATCTGCTATAATGGTTATACTGAGTATTGTATGAAAAAAAATGATAAATACCACAAATAATGTTCCCGCTAAGATGTGCGCGCGCACACCTCCAAAAATGTGCCCGCACACATTATTCCATCCCCGCGCAAGGCTGCACATAGAAATATTGTAAAAATAAGTTTGTTTCACCAAATTTTTACATTTGCACACACTTTTTATTTTGCTGAAAATTTACTACTCACAGAAGTTGATAGTCCGCGCACACAATAGAAAAATTAGAGGGAACGTTGCCACAAATATGGCTCGATTTGAAAGCATAGCGCATCACGGGAAAACACGGTTCCGGGATCCAACGTGTTAATTCCGCGCTTACACTATCAATAGGTTGAATCAAAAACGTATTTAAAAAAAATGGTCTAACCTTTCGAAATTTAGTGTGCCCCGGGCAGTGGCTACCAACTGTGTCGTGATAGAGATCTCTGAGGTGAGATGGAAATCGACAAGTGCTGTCTGGTTCAAATCAAACACTAGCCACTATTGCGAACTCATTTTTGGAGAATGATACCTTTCACCACATTAAATCTTTGAGAACCAGTGGTATGTATTTTGATATTTGTAACTATTTTCGCTATTGTGCTTTTAATTTGGAGCATATGGACTACTAAATGAGCTTTTCTCGACAGAAATTTTTATACAAAAATTGATTGATTCTTATAATTTAAGAAATGATTTTGAGTGTCTTACCTACTTGCCTATCAATAAATGTCAGGTCTGTGGCACAGTGGTAAACGGTTTTTGCTTCCGTCGCGGATCTCGCGAGATTGATTCTCAGTATGAAAAGTATTTTTTTTTTTGCATTGATTTCTGTTCAAAAGCATCCTTTAATAACGTGGTATAGTGAGAGTGGTGAGCCAATAACTAGTCCTGTCTTAGCCCGTTTGTTTCTACCCTTACTGTTTTTTACAAAAATGAGAAGTATAGCAACTGAGTAGCTAGCAGTTTTCGTAGAAAAACTTCTGATGGGGTATCTCCTTAAAGGAACTTTCCACATTGGGAGTGGACATCGATTAAAAATAATAATATAAAAATATCCTGACCCGTGTACATTGCATTACAATTACCCCAAGATAATTTATAAATTCCGCTTCTACGTAATTATATAATTATTTTTAAGCTGTCTTTTATTGTTACAAAGAGATTATATATATACTTATCCATGTCCGCACCCAATGTGGAGCATATAGCCTCTTAGTGGAGATATCTCAACAAAACAAATCTACGATAACTGTTTGTTGCTCAGTCGCTCAACGTCTCTTTTCTAAAGAGAGTAAGTAAGGACAAAAAGATAAGTCTAGGATATAACTAGTGGTTAGCTAATCGCTCGAAGGATCGAAAGGGGGGAAAAGAATTTTTTGATCGAAAAAATGCTGATCGTGCTGGGAGTCGAGCCCGTAAAATCCGGCACGGAAGCCAGCAACGCTTATTGCTTAGCCATATGATCCGACGATAATGAAAAAAACACAGTTATCCTTGTCTTAAAAAAACGTGAAGATATACAACTTTTAATTATATTAATGGCAGTAAAATAAGCAAAACCAATTTTTTAGGTAGTAAATATTGTTTTGTCGATTCCTCGAAACGATTAGTGAATGCTGTGTAATGTAATTTAATTTTTCGTATCACTGTGAAATACAATTCAACTTAAATGTCAAAACAACCAATCACTTAAGTAATATTTACTCTAAGTTAAATTCGCGGTAATTTAAATAAACATCACCGTAATTGTAATGAAAAAAAAAATAAACGTGGTGTCGATTACTGTTATTATTTTATTCATGATTTATTAAGAAATCATTCATTTGACCTTTGCACTCGTGATACAATTTTTTTCCACTCAAAATAATAAAATAAACGCTCACAATTTATAATATCTTCAATCTAAGTCCCACGCCTTTGCGCCAGGCACATCGCGCGTTGCCCAATCCTAAGAAATGATCCTCCGTTCGGCATCAAAGGGAAAATAACTCAATCACGAACTCTTACATACGAAGTCGTGTAAGCCATATCTCTATGCTTTTTGTATTGTTGTCGTTTGATGTGTATATGAATGAATGATATCTGAAAGCGACGTGCGAAGAGTATTAAAAAAAAAACAAATTTCAAAATATTCACCTGTAACCTTACATTGGCGGTCTACCTCTGCTTAAAAAATAAATTTAATTAATTTAGCTTTTCCGCAAGTATTGTCAATGCATCGAAATGTGTTTGTAGTGTAGTGAATTGATAACTTAGATCAGTGGAGAGGAATCTGTGGCCTCTTGACTTGATCAAAATATTCACATACGCATTCACATACGCATTCACTATACGCAAGTTATTTTGAATGTTAACCTTTTTATATACATATATTTGCTTGTTGTAAATACAAAGCTATTAGCTAACATTCTATTGTAACGCATCGTAGAACTGGGCTTCAATCTCGGGCATATGAGAATCGTAATCGTATTCAAGCCTTCTTTCTTCTCAAGTCCAATCCTCGTATTCATTTTTAGAGGATATAAGTACTCCTATAAAGGGTATATGGATGAAAAATATACAATCACACAGATCTATACTTTCGAACAGATTTCAATAAATCGACTGAAAAATCAATGTGTGCAATGGAATTCAAACCATTTAAATCCGAAACCAAAGTCAACGACGTTTATCACTTGACAACGGACCTGCACATTATTTTGTCTGATTTATTTTAGTGAACTCTATAATATAGACTAAAGAAGTAGTTCTTGACTAAATATAAGGGAGAGAAATCTACAATCACACAGATCCATACTTTTGATCAGACTTCCATAAATCGATTGAATAATCAATGTGTGCAATGGAATTCAAACCAGTTAAATCCGAAAACCGAAATCCTGAAAAATCATTGCCTGTAATGGGATTTGAATCAGTTAAATCCGCAACCGAATTCAACGACTTTACCACTTGACAACGGACCTGCACATTATATTGTCTGATTTATTTTAGTGAACTCTTTAATATAGACTTAAGAAGTAATTCAAGCTCTCGTTGAAACACTTTGCAAAGAATCCATCTGATACCGGGAATGAAAATTTTTTTACTGCATCATTATTCACTTTTCGGTTAATAATGTTATCAAATTTAATAAACACTCTTCGAAAAATTCAGCCATAGCAATCAATTAATTCGTTTATCAAATTTCATCCGACGTTCGGAGGTAGACGCTTCTAATATATTACGCGAAACGAATAAAAAAATTGCAATATGATTTTTAGAAATTTCACGACAGCGCCTCTGGACCTGTAACAGAATCGATTTGATTGATGATCCATTCGTGGAATATAAAGTGGGTACAAATCTATTAGAGCTGGTACATGATGAGGTAATCAAAACATCTTTTTGAAAATACCGCTTTGTGTTTATTATTATTTTCACTTTACACGTCTTATTGTAATATATGACGAGCGTTACATTTCATATCAAAATATGGAAATAAATTATTTCAGTATTGTTTATTTTAATTTTCTACAGCAAAATTGTACACGGTTCATTTTGTTACTTTACTTAAATGTCAAATAAATTATTTCGTTTCAAGTTTGTATTATAATGTATTGCTAAGGTAACATAAAGGATTTTTTATGTTCTAACGATTTTCCACTGCTACAATTTCAAGACTCAAATGTAACATTGTTGCTATAAGTGTTAAACGAGCAATTATTCAACGCGTTACTTTTTTTAAAAAAAATACGTAGTGCTTAGTTTATAGAATTTAAGAAAAAAACGGTGCTGGAACTCACTTTTTTTTTATTTTTAAATTTATGATTTCGACTGAAGGTGCTCGGTGGAATTTCAATATTACATTTGAATCGTTCAAATTATGTACATTCACACAAATTTTGTCACTAAAGAGCCGGGTTTCGCCTTTCGGCATCTTCAGGCGTTCATACGTGCGCTTGAACGCCTGAAGATGCCGAAAGGCGAAACTCGAGTCATTAGTGACAAAATTTGTGTGAATGTACATAATTTGAACGATTCAAATTGACGATTTTTTAGATACTAATTCGCCATTTGTGGATCAAGTCCTTTTGACGAATTGTGTAGTTAGTTATAATTATCAAAATGAGAGTTGATCACTTTTACACAAACAAAGTAAATTTGAATACATGTATACAAACAATGCTAAAAAATAATATACTTTAATGATGTACAGTAGTTTTTCGTAATTTACTCAAAACATGAAAAAAGCTTTCTGCAACTCAATGAATGATTCAAATATGAATCGTTCAAATTATTTACATTCACGCAAATTTTGTCAGTAACGACCCGGGTTTTGCCTTTCGGCAAGGTGTTCAAGTGCACGGATGAACTTGAACTGACGCTAAGTAAATGAATGTTTGTTATAGGGTATAAAAGTGGAGAACCCGGCATGATTCAAATAATAATGTACAATTCTGTTTACAAATACTTTAGTGAATAATTTAACGGTCTAAAAATTCTTCTGTAGATAAGTATAAAAAAAATATATACCTTTTGTGGCTGCACTTTTAAAAATCGTATCACGCTTTTTTCTCGTGCGGTTTTACTTTTGTACGTGATGTCGTTTTAAAATTTGCTTCCGCCTTATATATTGTAACAAAACACACGCAGTAAATAATATTATGCATAGCCAAAAACCAAATAGGGCCTTCAAAAGTAGGCGCAGGTTACAAAGAAAAGGTATAGACAATTATGAATATCGACTGTGGAAAAGAAAAAGGACGTAACTCACAGTTTTTTCAAAAAAGATGTTTTTGATAATCACAATGTATCAAACTTGATACACGTTCTATCAAAAGGATGCAAGCTGCAAATTCCGAATAAGTATCTAAATTTAGATTTTAAGTTTTAAAAAGATAACCTTGTAAAATATTAAAACCAAGAAAAATTCCGAAATGAAGGTTTTTCCTAGACAACTTCTTTAATTAATATAAGATGTCAATTAAACACCAGCTTAGAAGTCTCCGTGCACTTCAAGATTGTGTATATGTCATAATTTGCATATGGCCCAAAATCATCAAATCACGTTTTTTTGCTCGAGTGCAAATGCGTGGGTTACGTCCTTTTTTCTTTCCGCAGTCGATACGGTGGCGTGAAAATTAAAAAAAGAAGTAAACAACAGGTAAATTACAAAAATGAGAAATGAAAGATTTGAATATTTTTTTAGTTTATACGTAAACGTTGCGATATTATGTTTGATGATCTGTTTTGCATTTCAAAACACGTGTGACAAGTTGTAGAAAAAAATAATGAAATAACAAAGTTATCAAATTTAATTATATGTATATTCAATTAACATATTTAACGATTTTAATCTATTTAATGAACATGCTATCTTTACAATTCGTTTGTGTTTTTGTCATGATAACGTAAACCAGTGTTATGTTGAAATTATATACTGAGCCACACTACTTAGTCTGGAAATAATAAATTTCAATATAAATAGGAGCACAGTTTTCCCCATAAGGTTGCGCGCTGCGCACGTTTTACTTGGTTACTGACTTATACGAGATCGTTTATTAATGAATTCAAGGAACATGCAATGCTCTCACTTTCTTCACTCAATGTTGAAACTGTTCTGCGCATTTGCATACGTTAGTTGCTCGAATTAATAAGAGGCGCATGCGTGAAGTTTTCCGCGTCATAAAATTGACACTTAGGGCTTTAGCGAAATTTAAAAAAATATATCACGACAGAAAATGATATTTATTCATATTTTAAAACAATAACGGAATGCCTCCAGAGTTATTCTCTAAATCATTAATTACTCTTTAATTAATATCGAAAGTTTTACTTCTACAATTATAACAACTTTATTAGAGTCTTAAATTGTTATATTTCAAACGTTAATCACTGTCAATACTTGGTGGAAAGGCATTCAATTGAAAAAATAAAGCACTGTTTTGTTTTTATTCCATATTTATTTACGTAAACTGATGAGCAAAACCAGTCCTGATCATATTTAATAAATGTGGAATTAGTTAAAATGAGTATTTTTTTTTTTAGCTGAACATTAATTTTTCTGATGCAGTATTGCAAAAGTGGATAACACATTTGTTTTATTATAAAATAAAAATGCCTTTTCAAAAAAAAATTACAAAGTTTTGTTGGATTGAAAAAAGTACAATATTTATTATTGCGCATTACACTTTTTTCCTTTTAATATCCAATATATTATATATGAGCCCTCAAAAGGTGAAGTGAGTCAACTAGAAACATTTTTCATGGTCTTGGTTGGTTTCAATCATGTCTTAATTTGGTGTTTTGGTGGATTGTGTATTTGTATTTTACTGAGATAACACAATTGCAACGTGTTTTAACTGAGGTTACTTTGCTTTTACAATACTTTAAAATGTATAGAATATTACAATGCATCTAACTTTTTTTTTTCTAAAATACCACTTTCCTCACTTAACATCTAATGGGCCCATATAATAGCAATAACATTTGAAGTCAATAATAGTTAAACACATATCAAACACAGAGTTGTAAATTTCGTAATTTTGTTCTATGCCGATTTTCTTTCGCTAAAAATTTGCCTACAAGCGTAACGCAGTAAAAGTTTTGTTTGTAATTATCTCGCGTGTATTTCGTGTAGATAAATTATATATTCTATACAAAAAAATCTGACCCGAAAATAAAATCACAACACGGTTAAAAATAAAATTCAATTTAAATAAAATATTGTTTTACTTTTTATGTACGCTTATTACAAAATTGTCGCTTTGATTTGATTGAAATTAAATTGAATAATTGACACATGTAAAATTAAACACCAATGGTGAGCAGCCTGTCATATTGAAATTATTTTATACCAACAAAAATGAAACATTTGTAAGTAATATATTGAGTAAGACAAGCGGCATGTCATTGTTAAATTTTGAAATATCCTTTGAGATTTTTTCTTCGGCATACATGTAATTTAATTTTTAATTAGTGAGGTAAGCGTTTGTATCTTACCCCTGCGTCCAGTAAAGGAAAAAAATCAAACCTCCATTTTGTTGTTAAAAATTAAATATTCGAATCAAGTTGTAGTTTTTTTTTGTAAAAAACCTTATTACTGTTTATCTGAAGATACATAACACGAGTTGAAGATCGTTTCACAACCTGTGGAAAAGCAAAATTATCAAATACAATAGGACCGGTTTCGCTCATGACAAGCATTTTCAAAAAAAATCGTTTACATGTTCTTTGTTTTGTATAAATAGAGCTGTATTAATGTATATTCTTATCAGATGAAAATGCTGATCAAGAGCGAAACCAGTACTGATTACCTAAAAAAACGAGAAATTAGTGTAAAAGAGTGTTATTTTTTTTAAACATAAAGCCGTCCCATCGGGTATTGACATTGAGTACCTTTAAAGTGATATTTAATTCATATTATTATATATAAAAAAAACTATATATTTGGCATTACAGCTAATGCCAATGCGCCAAATATGTTATCATACGAGATAAATTTATTCGAGATTAACTCGAGGAAAAGTGACATCACAAACACTCATTCTTAAATCTAAATTTGATATTGAAGTTGCCGGGAATTGAACCCAGACCCACCTGGTCAGTAGAGCGAGCTCTAACCTATTGGACTACAGTGGGCGAATATAAAAACAAAAAACCACAAAGATACAGCGGAATCAATCAGTTTTTGAAATAGTTCATCCGTTCTAAAAGGGCTAAATACATTGCAATGAGTTTAGCAATAAAGATGGGCTTGAACACTTGGCATTATTTGCAAATAAACATATTCGCATTAAGTGTAAAACTGAAAGCTTGGGCCACGTTACATATTCATGTGGCACGACTCTGCCCTAGTTCTTGGGATGTCGATCACGTTCGCTAGTTGTCAGTACTGTGCAGCAGGTATTTCAAACATGCTAACAACTAAAGAGTAACCTAAACAGTTTACTTTGTAGCTTTATGTTAGCCTGATACATTAAAAAAACATTTTTTTCTACGACTATTCTTCCTGTTCGCCAGATATATATTTAAATAATGAAAATGTGTTTGTAGAGAAAGATAAATCAAATTAAGAATCTACCTCTTTATACATTCTGTTATTCTGACTCCAGTGCACTTTTGAATTTTCTTTCAGTGTGGAGCATAAAGTCTCCTAATGGAGGTGTATCAATATGTTTTTTCTACGAGAACTGCTTGTTCTTTAGTTGCGTAACCTATCATTCTTTTCAAAGAGAGTAGTTAAGGTTAGGAAAGGGCCAGTAGTAAGCTAATCGCTCTCATTGCGCCACGTTATTTTAGTATTCAAAGGATGGGAGAGAATTTTTAGATATCACAAACATATATGCATTCGAATAGTAATCGATTGAAAAAATGCTGTTTGTACTGGAATTTGAACCTATGAGATCCGGTACGGAAGCCAACAACGCTAACCGCTGTGATATAGGACACGGCAACTATAATATATGAATGAAATTAATTATAATACAGAATTAATTTAAAAAAAAAATGAATTTATTATGATTATATTTTCTGCGAGCCTAATACATTTGGAGAGATAAAACACAAAATATCAAATGATATGACGAAACGGCTATCTAAGTTGTTGAATTGCATTTGCAAACACTACTGCGTTAAAATCCATGTTGTACCCAAACTCAACAAATTGTTTGTTTAATAAATCACGTATTCGGTTTGTTATTATCAAATCCACGATACAAAATCTTTTAGCATATATATATATATATTATACTAGCCGGTACCTGGCAAGCGTTGCAATGCCATTCGAAGAAAGAAAGTGATTGTATTTTAATTCTGTTTATTGAAGTGCTTTTAGATATCTTTTTTTCCGTCTGGTGCGTATACGAATAGATCTGAAGGTTTTCCAACGGGTGAGCAGGCCACATACAGCTGTCCATGTGAGAAGCATAGATTTTCTAAATTTAGTCCTCACCCTTGTAGCGATTGTCCTTGTGCTTTGTTGATGGTTATTGCAAATGCGAGTCGCACCGGAAACTGCAAACATTTTAATTCGAATGGCATATTTGTTGGAATCATTGAGATGCTTGGCAACAGTACATTGTGCCCCTTATATTTTCCCTTTAATTTGTTTAGCTTCAATGATATTGTGCATTATCTTTTTCAATGAATGTCTGGTACCGTTGCAAAGTGGTGGATTTATATTTCGGAGAAGAATGATAGGTACGCCAATTTTCAATGTAAAAACGTGTGACGGCACGGCTGGCAAATCAAGTGAGTTTAAGAATTCAGAAGAATTTATTGCGATATTTTTAGGAAAACTTTTTGAATCAATTCTCTTATTGTTTTTGTAATTTTACAGAAGTTTGTTGGCAATGTAATACATTGTGTGGATTCATCTATTTCCAATTTTCCATTCCTAATATTCGACATTTTTTTTGCGAAACGTTCAGCGGATGTGTCATATTGTAGTTCTACACGCATGCTGGCCTTGAAAGCCAATTTCTGCACGTGTCGCCATAAAACTGATGATTTGAGACATGTATTTAATAAGTTGAACGTGGTATAACTGGTAGGGTTTGTAGAAAATCACCAGACAATAAAATAAGTGCGCCACCAAAGTCATTTCCTCTCAAATCTTTTAGTGGATAGTATACAGCTTACAATGCTTTTTTGTACGCCATAGTACATTCGCCTCATATTATGAGTTGGCATGATTGAAGTACTGCACCCATTCCGATTTTTTTTGATATTTCATGTTAGTGTCTTAGTGATTTGCATTAAAATGCAATTTCAGTGCTGAATGCGCTGTTCGACCACCATCCAAAAATGTTCACACCAAAGACACACTAAACTTTATGAAACACACACATTTGCTAAATTGAGTAAAGTCACCAGAAAAGGCAATAATTATTAGAAAATTCGCCACAGAGAATTCTAAAAATAGCCAATCAACGGGTCTAAATTTCACTTTTTGCGACCTATGATTTGCCATGCAACTGATAGCCATGGCACGCAGATCGCTTTATTCGGCGAAATTTCTCATTGTAAAATTTCTGCACTCTGGGGTGGGCTGGAGGAAGCTCAGAGGGGCTCGCGCAAGCCCTTTGTGAAATTTTGCTAAGGTCGGCCAGCTCCTTGTTAATTTAAGAGAAAACAATATTCTCAAATCAAATGAGTGCATAGCTGCAATTTCTGACTTACATACATTATCTATGACAGCATCAGTATACACAGTAGTACATTTTCGGCCACTTACATTGATGAGTTTACAGTAAATTGCATATTGTTACATATTGTAAATGTATTAAGTAAAAATCGATTGCTTATTTAAGTAGTCCATCAGAGTGATAAAAAAACTCACTGCTTTCCGGAATACCGAGAATTGCGTTAATATAAAGGCAGCCTACTGCTATCTGTACTAATTTAGAAAACTTTGAGGGCGTCCGCACAACAAATCATCAAAGTTTTATTGCAATTGGATGAACGGTATAGAAACAGGAATACATTAAAGAAAAACTCCCAAATTACCGTATGGGCAGCCCATCGTTGTATGTTTTGATTCAAAAACCTTTGCTGGTGTCCGCAAAACAACTCACCAAAGCTTTATCGCAATCAGATGAACGGTATAGGAACGAATAAGGAACAAACAAAAAAATTAACGTATTGGAAGCCCACCGCTGGCTGAATTTATTCAGATACCGTTGCGGGTGCTTGCACAACAACTCACCAAAGTTTTATCGCAAACGGATGAACGGTATAGGAACAGGAACGCATAAAAGACAAACTAACAAATTAACATATTGGCAGCCCACCGCTGATTTATATACATTCAAGGGCGTCCGCACAACAACTCAGCAAAATTTTATCGCAGTTGGATGAACAGTATAGGAACGAATATGGAAAAAACGAACAAATTAACGCATTGGCAGCCCACCACTGATTTATATACATTCAAGGGCGTTCGAACAACAACTCACCAAAATTTTATCGCAATTGGATGAACGGTACAGGAACGCATACCAGACAAACAAACAAATTAACGCATTAGCAGCCCACCGCTGATTCATAAACCTATTCTGGCGTCCGCATAACAACTCCCCAAAAAAATTATCGCAATCGGATGAGCGGTATAGGAGCGCATAGGTAACAAACATACAAACATTCATTTTTATATATATAGATATTACTTATGCAGATATCTCATTTTTTTATTATAATTATCATTGCATTTTACATAAACAAGTAGTTAAATTTGTAATTTTCTCATAGCCTGATACTTACGTATACAAAATATATATATTTTTCTCTTACGACTTTTTTTCCTGTTGCTCTGATATCTTTAAACAATAAGTAAGAATGTATTATTTTTTCATATTTATCTCGTTATAACTTCTGCTATCCTGATTTCGTACCTACACTTTCAAATTGTTTTGTATCATAATTGAATTGGTAACGTTTTTTCGAATAATTTTGGTCGGTAAAGTTGTTAGGAACCTCACAGCCTAGCACTGATTTTAATCTATGTAATAATATTATATTGTAAAAAATAAATTATAACTTTATGATCAAAATAGCGGTATTAAATTCTTTAAAAAATACTTCATGTCATAATTTAATACCTACACATTTTATTTGTAGCAATATCTTACATGATCTATAATTAAATAGTTGGTCGCATTTTAAACAAAGAGCTTTACGAGATAAAATTTAATCGATGATTGTAATCTATTGTTTAAAATATCTACAAAATCACTCTCTCTCAGAGTTGTTATACTTTGTATGCTTCTGGTGTTTCGATAATATAGAAACATGTTTCTCTTCACACTTGTGGCTTAACGGTGGCAGTTTAACTACCAGGCGAATACAGCCTTCAAGAAGCAGGGTTGTCAAATGTTATCCGATGTAACAGATCATTAAAATATATATTTTTTGAATGAAAATTTCAAATATCTCAACTAAGGATCAAACAAAATATTAAACGTTGGCGTTAAACAAAAATAATTATATTCAGTATCGTCTAGTCTTAGACATTTAATATATAAAAATGAATGTTTGTTTTTTTGTACTTTATGCGTTGCCACACCGCTCATCCGATTGAAATAAAACTTTGACAAACTTTTTGCTCGCACTTTCGGAAAGCTTATGAATACAGTAAAATAACCAAGCAGTGGATCTTATATATAAAAATCAATGTTTGTATGTCTGCAATACAGTTAATTTTGACAATGTATGCTTGCACTTGCGCGATGGTTATAGTACAATTCACTTACAGTAGGTGGCGCGTGTGTCGTACCATAGACAATCGACAGCAAACTTCAAACGTCAAACTGAAAGAAAAAGAAAACATGCACTTCAATAAATACAATTAAAACGCAAATACTTTCTTTCTTTGAGTGGCATTGCAACGCTTGCCGGGTATTGGCTATTAGGTTATAACTCGTTTACCGGTGAATCACCGGTTCAAAAGTACATACGATATTTTTTGTAATTACATGTTCGAGGTATTAAAATTTTTAATTCAGGTCAATTTTGTGACACTTATTCATAATTTGTATTAGGGTGTTCACTCTCAATACTTGGTGGAAAGGCATTATATTAATAAAAACACAATAATCCTTTGTACTTCATTCCACTTTATTTAATATGTCAGGACCGGTTTCGCTCATTACGAGCAATGAGCGAAACCGGTCCTGACATATTAAATAAAGTACAAAGTATTATTGTGTTTTTATTAACTGTACACAAAGTTAAATTTGAGATGAATGTACTCAGATGATATATGTATTACATTTAAACGTTGTGATTTGTCAAATTTCTTTTAACAAAGCAATTGATCCTCTTTCAAAATAATGTCACATTCTTTACCCCTCCCCAGTATTTAAAGAGGCATAGTAATTGTTTTGCAAAGTATTTACCACATCATAGATTCCGCAACACCACTCCCTTTACCCCATAGCGACTTGCTCAATTATGGACGGCCTTCGAGAATGTTTGATTTATAGTATGGGTAAGCAACGCGTCTAAAAACAATTTATATTGTATATCCTGTGTCAGGCGTCTAATTGCCGGTCTTCTTAATAAAAAGAGGCAATTATTCAAATTTATCTTTATAGTTTATTGCAATCATTATGCATTCGACATTATATTTTTATCCAATGTTGATTTAGAGAATAGCAACGATGATTTAAAACAATGTCTCCTCAATACTACAACCAGGTAACTCTGATTTGATTATTTTTGGAAAAACAAAACTTCATTTTACCAATAATCATCTAAGTAAGTTCATTGCTTAAAAATAAATTAACAATAATTTGATTCTTTCGATGGTTTCGTTTTTTTTTAGAAAATTTAAATTAACTTTGATTATTCCACGTATTGTGTTACTAACTGTGACACGTGTTTCACCTTTTTCAGAGGCATCTTCAGACTTACTATCGCAAAGTTTGCTTAAATAATGAAGCAAGATTGATTCTAAAATTTTAAAATTATGAAATTACAAAATGGAGTTTTGGGTTTTTTTTCTTTTTAAGAAGAGCAAGGAGAGGGGTGTAGAATCGAAATAAAGCAAACAAATAATGATACTAATGAGTTGCAATCAATCAGATTGGGATTTTTCCTTTTTAAGGGAAGCAAAGAGGGGTAATAAATAGTAAGGGGTAATACAAAGAGAGGTTGCGATAGTAAGTCTGAAGATGCCTCTGAAAGAGGCGAAACACGTGTCACAGTTAGTAACACAATACGTGGAATAATCAAAGTTAATTTAAATTTTCTATTATAATTTGATTCAATTGAATATTATTCAATTACCTAGTTACCTTGTATTTAGATAATGTCTGTCATTGATTTAAAAGTTCTGGAAAAGAGTTGTGTGCTGACCCTATTAAGTGAGCGAAACGAGATCATTTATACTCACGAATATCGTTAGCAGTTAGTGTTTTGTTGCATAAGAATCTTCGGGATGCGCCAGTTTAAAATATTTTGAATTACTCACAATACGTGTATGGAGTGTTTAATGAATAGATCATTATGTTGTTGTTTTCGAAAGTAATTACTGTGTACCCTGTCTTGTTACAGTGAAGGCGATAACACTGTAACAATTATTGTTGCGAACTCTTATTATGTACAACATAGGCAAGCTTTCACAACAAATTGGACATGCGCAACTAACCATCGAAAGCTTTTAACGCTACACAGCGAAATTGTTTTGCTACTGGAAAGGTGGTTGTTTGTTTGGCGCGAATTTAAATCGTTAATTGTTGGATCATGTCATATCTTTAAATTAAATTTAATTTAACCAATATTTTTATCAACGTATTTAAATCAAAATCTAAAATAAGTTGAAAAATGTGTATGTAACGAATTAAAAACTAGATAATAATAAATACTTTACAGCATTTAAATAGCTTTCTTTGTTCATTGTTAATTAGATGCATATTTATAAAATTATCCCCTTTCAGTTATTCTAACAAAATGGCTACTAATTGGTATACGAAAAAGCATTAAATATTATTCGTAACTTTTTGAAAGGATGGTGGAAATCTTTTAATTCGTTGTGTTTTCAAGTCAGCCAGCAAGCTAAAAAAAGGTCTCAAATTTTTTAAATTGTAAAATTTGTAAATTCCTAGGTTTTTTTAGTCATCGAGATTAAAAAAAGTGGTATACTTAAAATCCATCATTTTTTTACTTATTCCGTGTTATCATTCCCGGGATCCCGAAAATTCACAGCCCACGAATCTCAAACAGTTTGACAGCATGATTTTTCGTGAATGATCAATCCCGGGATCACAAAAAAGGTCCGCGATTAGATTCTTTACTTTCATCGTCTCGATGCGTCAACTGACGCAACATGACGCTGACTTGTGCGTTCTTTAATATTCGAGCTTTTAACTATTAAACCATTTCATCCCTAATATTCAACGCAAGTATTTAATCACTTTAAGAGTGTTCACTGTCAATACTTGGTAGAAAGGCAGTATATTAATAAAAACACAATATTATTTTGTACTTTATTCCACTTTATTTAATAGGTCAGGACCGGTTTAGCTCATTGCGAGCATTGTCAACTGATAAGAAAAATATATAAACAGTGCTATTTATACAAAATTTAATTGAAATAAAAGGTGTAAACAACCATTAACAATGAAAAGAATTTACAAATTATAGTATAAGTGACTCTATAATTACACAAAATTAAAAAGTTTAACACACATAACGTATAATTAAAAAATCATCAAAGATTAATAAATTTTAAGTGGTGAATGATGGTACTTATAAACACAATTAAAATTTGGGAATTTTTTAACAAAGTGAAATTCTACGTTACTAAAGTAAATAACCTAATGATAATTTTGTGTTTTTCCCGCTTCTAAGTAATACGTCTGTGTACTTCAACAAAATCGACAGCAATGAAGATTCTGAAATTTTTCTTCCTAAAAACCATATCAATTCTTACAAAGAAATAAAATTTTAAAAATATAAATATATAATAATAAACCTTAGTTTTTCAGTATACAGTTTTTCTTGTCTTGTCAGGTGTCAAGATTCGTACAATTATAATGCAAGCGTTGAATATAAGGCATTTAGTTTTATTTGTATACAACTGTGTGTCCTAGACAGTTCGTATTGATTTGAGTACACAAATGTAACATATTTTACTGTGTTTTCGTTAGTCGTGCAGAGTTGAGTTTGCATATAATCATACGAGTAAAAAATCAAGTAGGCGGAGTTATCAATAAATAAACGACTCACATATATCATCCCGTCAGAATAGCACGTACGAATTAAATCGTTTCGTGAAAGATTAAATGGAAGGCGTTTTAAAGGCGAGCAGATACTCACTTTCGAATTACCACAATGAAGATAGCTCTTATGCAACATTTGAGAACGATTTTGTGCAACAAACTGTGTACATGCATTTGTGCTCGCACACACACACACACACTCACGCTCGCATTGCGGTCGTGTGATCTCATTTGAGAGTTTAAAAACACACACCCATGCATAATATGAAGCTTGTTATGTTTGAGAACATTTATCAGAGGTAAAGAAGAAGCGAATAAGGATCTGTAAGGAAATTGGTGAATCTCCTACTGCAAAAGACGAAAAATAAGATCTTTTCGACTTTTCGAAGATTTCGACTGACATAAGTGCTCGGTGGAATTTCAACATTAAATTTGAATTGTTTAAATTATGTACATTCACACATTTTTTTTTCACTCACTTCCCCGCTTCCAAGTAGTTGGTGTGTTCATTCATCACTTAAACAAAATCGACAGCCAGGAAGATTCTGAAAAACAATTTTTTCAAAGACCATATCAATTCTAACAAAAGAAATCTATATTTATTTTATTTTATTTTTTAATTTATATAAAAGAATAGTTAACAAGGGCTAATGCAATGGATAAAGTAACGGGGAACTAGCAAAAATTATTTGATCGTTTAAAAGATCTGAAACATAAAACTATCATTAAGCATATTCATATCATTAAGCATATTCACTTTATTATTGTAACATTTTATCACTTTGTCAAAAATTTCCCAAATTTTAATTATGTTTGTAATTACTTTCAATCGCATTCTGAATTTATGAATCTGGGATGACTTTTTAATTATATGTTAGTTGTGTTGAACATTTTAATTTTGTGTTATTTTAGAATCACTTTAATGTAATTGGCAATTTCTTTTCAATGCCAACTGTTGTGTATAACTTTTCAATTTTGTATAAATAGCATTGTTAAATTATATTTCTTATCAGTTGACAATGCTCGCAATGAGCGAAACCGGTCCTGACATATTAAATAAAGTGGAATGAAGTACAAAGGATTATTGTTTTTATTAATATAATGCCTTTCCACCAAGTATTGACAGTGAACACCCTAAAAGTAAACAAATGTATCACTAAGTTTCAAGCCATTGATAGCGAAAACGATTAACCCATGATAATGCCTACATATTTGAATGATGGGTAA
Organism: Himalopsyche tibetana; assembly: GCA_030503985.1. Classification (NCBI taxonomy): domain Eukaryota; kingdom Metazoa; phylum Arthropoda; class Insecta; order Trichoptera; family Rhyacophilidae; genus Himalopsyche; species Himalopsyche tibetana. Next base: position 1,667,986 of record JAPJYX010000006.1, read on the forward strand.
TTTTAAGAATTATATTTTTTTTTTGTCGGAATTTTTTGTTGTTGATTATAAGCAATTTAAATCATATCAGTCAATACTTTCACATAAATAAATGATATAAAAATCGATATTTTAATGCTACATATAATATTTTTGTGAATATTTTGATTTAGGGAATGTTTTCAATATATATTTTAAATTTCGACTGAATGTGTTTGGTGGAATTTCAATACTCAATTCGAATCGTTCAAATGATGTTCATTCACACAAATTTCGTCACTAATACATCTTAAAGTTACTCACCATTCAAATCTGTAGGCATTCCCGGGTTAATCTTTTTCGCCAGCAATGGCTTTAAACTTAGTGATACATTTTTTTCTTATATAAACACGATACATTCATTTACTAAGCGTACGTTCAAGTTCATCCGTGCACTTGAACGCATGAATATGCTAAAAGGCGAAACCCGGGTCGTTAATGATAATTTTTTTGTGAATGTACATTATTTGAACGATTCAAATTTAGGGATTGTTTGTTGATTTTTTTAATTAGATAAAGACGTGATGCCGATTAAGCTGTCAGCAATATTACACGATTCTTGTGTACTTTGTGTATTTATTCAAACTATGCTTTGAATTAAGGCTTTCGCGCACGCGACCCGTTTTGATATGTTCATTTGAAGTGTCTGAATAGTATATCGTTATACATTTCAAAGTAATCTGTCACGCGTACGTCTTTGTACTGAAAAGCATCATCCTCTTCATGGGCCATACATCACTTTGTTGTTCACATTTTTGCAATTTAGATGCAACGAGCGGCGAATATAGGTTGCGCCGATGAATACGTTACGTGTCGAAATCATTATTATTACCAGAGCCTAAGAGTAGTACACTACCTTTGACGACAGTATATGAGATACGCCATGCTACAAAATTTGAGGCATTACTCGAATATATAACACATATACATCACTTAAGTACAGCTTACGCCAACGCGTCAAATATTTTTGAAGTTGAAATATCATACGGGATATACTCGATAAGAATTTTTAAAAGTCACGCCAGATTATCTCAAGAAGAATTGACTTCACAAACACCCATGTCTTAGATCCCAAGTTAAAGTTGAAAAAAATCCAATATTGAAATTGACCTTACCGGGAATCGTACCCAGACCAGGGGTGGGCTAGAGGGGGCTCGCGCGAGCCCCTTGTTAAATATCAGCGCGGCTGGCGAGCCCTTTGTTAAGATAGGAAAATCATTCATCTTACATCAAATCTGCAATTTCTGTAGATGGTTAAATTTTATTATAAAACAAAACTTCATGGGCTTGAGTAAATCACTAGTCCTGTCTTAGCCTTATCATTCCATTCCTACTACTCTCTTTGAAGAGAGAGAGGTTGAGCGACTAAGTAACAAAAAGTTCTCGTAGAAAAAAACTTTTGTTGAGATTCCTTCATTAGGAAGCCATACGCTCCACATTGGGAGCGAAAATGGATACAAATAAATGGATAATATTTACTGAGCCTCTTGTTAAGATATTGGCAGCCCACCGCTAACCCAGGCCCACCTGATCGGTAGAGCCAGCTCTAGTCAACTAGACCACAACGGGCGATTACCGATAAAATACAACAAAGTGATTAGAAATGTTTTAAGTTGTGTACGAAAATCGAATTAAATGTCGTTAAAATATTATTTTTCGGGATCGAACGATTTTCGCTTTATTAAAGTGGGGAACCCTTTCTTCTCTAAATGCCGCATTCATTTTACTGACTCGACATAAGGCCACAGTAAACATTGACTAGGGAATCTTTGTCCGGAAACAATTTCATGCCAATTTATAAAGCCCAAAATTACTAGCGTGGGACCTTTTTTTTTCAGGTCTTCCAAGGATTTAGACGTCTTAAATCCCAATAATTTACGGATTTGCTTAAATAAGCAGCGTGGTACCCTTTTTTTAAGCCTTCTAGAAATTTTCAAATCCAAAATTTCCTATTATTCTGTAAAATTTACAAACATTTACAGAATAACAGAATTGTCCAGAAGGCGGCACCAGAGTAGCCAAAAAGCCGCAGGTTCCCCACACCTGGGTTAGGTTATGCAAACGCTTATATTTTTATTAGTATTTTTTTTTTTTTATGTTAGAATATTATTATCAACCTGATTTCGCAACCGACAGACTAAATTGTTGCCTTAATCAAACATTACGTTTTAATTATTGAAATACAAGAAACTTAATGATATTTTCAACAATGAGTAAAAGAATTGATCAATATTTTATTAAAAGTAAACGTTTTAGAAAGTTTTAATGTTCAATTATAAGTAATAGATTTTTATAAATAAAATTGATAAAGTTTAACATTTAACATTATATTGTTGTATTTAATTGCAAATAGTAGTTAAATATGAACTTAATTTCCAATAAGTAAAACGGCTACCAAGATTTCTTTTTTTTATAACGTTCAAACGTTTATTAAAATAAATATAATATTTTACGTTAATGTATGTAGTGGCAATAAATTAATTTAAATGGGTTTTTCGTTCGATATTGCCAACCGTAAAAATCTTACAGTAAACATATTTTGATATTTGATCTATTAAAAAATTGAGTAAGTTGATAATAATTAACTTCTTTGGTTGCATAACACGCCGTCTACTTGGTCAAGTGACCAACGTCGTTGGCTTCGGCTAGAGAGGTCACAGGTTCAAATCTCAGGACACGAATTGATTTAATTTAATTGATTTGTGAATTTCTGTTAGCCATATTCTTCCATTCCTACTCTCTTTGGAAAAAAGTGAGGCAGCTGAGTTTTCGTTGAAAGACTTCTGTTAAGATAAACTCCACTGGGAGTCCGTATGCTCCATATTGGGACCGGACATGAAAACAAAGTATTTTTATTTACATTACACTTAAAATAATTTAAGATTTCGACTGAAGGTGCTTGGCGGAATTTCAATATTACATTTGAATCGTTCAAATTATGTACATTCACACCGATCAAGTTCATCCGTGCACTTGAACGCTTGAAGATGCCGAAAGGCGAAACCCGGGTCGCTAGTGACAAAATCTGTGTGAATGTACGTAATTTGAACGATTCAAATTTAATACTTAAAATAAATTTGTAAAAATGGACGCCAACAGATAAATAAAATATTTCGTTATTCATGTTTTTAGTTATTTGTATAATTTAAGATTTTGATTAAAGGTGCTTGGTGGAATTTCAATATTAAATTTGAATCGTTCAAATTTTGTACTTTCACATAATTTTTCGCCCTATGGCATCTTCAGGCATTCAAGTACATGGATGAACTTGAACTGACGTTTAGTAAATGAGTGTATCGTGCTTATATAATAAATAAATGTATCACTTAGTTAAAAGCTATTGATGGCGACATGGAGTTACCTATTGTGATTATCGTTAAAATTTTGTAACACGAAAATGCTTTTAGATTGAAGTGGATGGTAATTTAGAAAAGTATATATATTATTATCGCAGGAAAATTTATAATTATTTTATGAAATTTATTTACATTGTCTCACATGTTTGGTAAAAAAGTGGTGAATTCGGCAGATTCACTTGCTCATTTAAAATTTGAAAACTACTTAACTGTGACCTATTTCATTTACATTCATTTACTAAGCGTCAGTTGAAGTTCTCCGTGCACTTGAACGCATGAATATGCCAAAAAGCGAAAGCCGGGTCGCTAGTGACAAAATTTGTGTGAATGTAAATAATTTGAACGATTCAAATGTGACCTTTATATTTCTATTTTTTTTTGGTAAAACAACTAATGTTTACCCGCATTATGGTGTAAAATTGTTTTTAAAATAATAATTTCTCAAGTGACACATGAAATTGCTCAGCAATATGGTTTTATCGAAGGAGTATTGATTTTTGATTTTTTTTTTACCATGTTCGCTCCCAATTTGAAGCATATGGACTCCTAATAGAGTGTATCTCAACTGATACCTACTTTCTTTATTTTTAATTATGAAAAGTTAAAAAAAAATAGAAATTCACTCCATAAACATAACAATAAAATATTCTAAATAAAAATAAAACGAAGCTCCTAATTTATTTATATATATATATTTACCATGTCCGCACCCAGTGTGGAGTATATGGACTCCTAAGAGAGTGTATCTCAACATAAGTGTTTCTGCGAGAACTGTTTGTTACTCAGTTGCTCAACCTCTCTTTTTACAAAGAGAGTAAGAATAGAAGGATAAAGCTAGGACAGGACTAGTGGTTAGCTAACCGCTCTCGATACGCCCCGTTCATAAGATAGAATGGGTTGGAGGAGGGAATTCAAGACATCACATACATCCATGCCTTCGAACAGAAATTCATAAATCAATTTATAATACTGTTCATACTGGGATTCGAACTCGTGACCTCCGTAACCGAAGCCAACGATGTTGACCACTAGACCACACAGGCGACAAAATTTACATTAACTATATGTTAGTGTCTTTAGAAGTATTAAAACGACAAGAATGTGCAGTCAATTTAATTATAATTGAAAACGTAAAAGCCGTCAGTCAAATGTAATTATATATTCAATAGAATTGTAACTGTTAAATTTTATTTATAAACGCCATATATTTTTTCCTAAAGCTTGTTACTTCTGAATGACGTCTTTCACTTTACCGTCACCATTTTATTGATATTAATCTTGTTTGCAATAGGAATTCAGTTATAAATCTCCTCGACTCATACCTCATTTTAATACTTCGAAACCGTTTCTCTGGTAGCAAAGTTTTGAAATAAAATAATTTAAGTGCAGCTTGTCAGACATTGAATACTTACTTGTTTCCATCGCGCCGCTTTAACTATACTAAAGCTTTCTACTGGCGTTATAAGGGTTTTATTAGCATGTATTTTTTGTGTCATTAATAGTCAGTATTCCTTGCAAGATTTTATGCTATTTACACTTAATGCTGTTTATTGTCTGAAAAAAAAACACTCACATTTAAAATGAATTCACTTTCTGTAAAATATACTAATCAATGCGATGCAATTGAGAAATATCAAATTTAAATACAACTATGATATTTCATAAATGCGCCAGTTTTGTATTCAAAACGTATATTTAATATATATGTAGTTGTAAATAACGAAACGTTTTATTAAGGCAAAAACAGATTAAAGTATAATTTAAATAATTTAAGATTTCGACTGAAGGTGCTTGGTGGAATTTCAATATTAAATTTGAATCGTTCAAACTATGTACATTCTCACAGATTTTAAGACAGACAAAATCTGTGAGATTAAAGTAGTTTAGTTATAAAAATATAATAATATATCGACTGTGGAAAGGAAAAAGGATGAACGCACAGTTTTTTCAAAATTACCTTTTTCGGAATTAAGATTTCGACTGAACGTGCTTGGTGAAATTTTTATATTAAATTTGAATCGTTAAAATTATGTACATTCATATTTAATTTAAAGCATTTTTTTCGATAATCACAATGTATACAACTTTATACACGTTCTATCAAAAGAAGAAAAGTCTGTGTTAATTTCAACATGGAAAACATATTTAAAAGGTTTTTTTTTAAAATAGAACAAATTAATATCAGATAAAGTAAATTAAAAACCAGTTTATCAGTCACCATGCACTTCGTTATGTATATTTCACAATTAGTCTTTGGTCCGAAATCATCAAAAGACGCTTTTGTGTCTCCTGTAAAATTTGTTATGTGGGTGACGTCCTTTTTTTTCTTTGAACCTACGATATATTTTTTTTATTTAGTTGATAGCTATTTTGGCGTATGCCTTCATCGGAACTATGTTAAAATATACATTTACTCAGCTATATATACTGGATTAGAAGAGATACACAGTATATCCTGTTATCCACTCTATTATTCTAATTTATACATCAAAATATAGTATTACTAATACTATATAGTCGCCTGCTGTGGCCCAGTTGGTTAGAGCTTGCTCTACCGATCACGCAGGTCTGGGTTTGATTTCCGGTCAGATCACAGAGAATTTGAGAATTATTCAATTCAAAGTTGTGTTCGAAGACTTAGTGTTTGTGATGTCAATTCACATCATTTCCTCTCCTCCCATCCTTCTCATCTTTTAATAACTGGGTGAAGCAATAGCGATTAGCCAACCACTAGTCCTGTTCTAGCCTGATCCTGCTGTCCCTACTACTCACTTTTAAAAAAGTGAGGTTTAGCAACTGAGTGACAAGCAGTTCTCGTAGAAAAAACTTCTGCTGAGATACCTCCATTAGCAGGCCATATGCTCCACATTGGGAGCGGGCATGGATTTTAGACAAAAAAATGTATTGATGTAGTGGTCCTTGATGAAACATTACAACAAACATTTTCTTGATTGATTGACTTGGCATTAGGAAGCCATATGCTTCACATTGGGAGCGGACATGGATTAAAAAAAATGCTATAATTTGTAATATTAATTACGATGTTAACATACTCTTTCTCTCCAGATCAATACTCTTTCTAAGACAGGAAGATAGGTGCGCGGACCGATCAAATATTAATTGAATAACTGTCTTGTAGTGTGCGCCAACCCGGAATGAGTGCGCTTTCCAACTTCTGCGCGGCCGCGCGCGCGCAGCTTAGAGGAAACGTTGCTCAATATTTGTCTTTTTCAGAAGTAGTAATTGATTTCAATGAGGGATAAGTTTATTATTTTTTTGCATGTATTCAATTATTTCTTTTTTGGATACGTTTAGATTGCCATCATGTCGAGTACATTGTTTGATTTCGTTTATTGTCTCAAATAATGCAAGAAATATTTAAAAAAATATGTTTTATATCATTTTATATTCAATTCAATTCAGATAAATATGTATGTATACAGGCGGACTTCTACTTTCGCACAATTTGCTATTTCGCACATTTTTAGAAAATCGTTATTTTTAGATTTTTTGGCGATAATGCAAAAAAAATTGTTTAGGCAAGTAACGTCTGGTTCACCAAATTTAAAACGAGGTATTATTATTATTTACATCATATTATATTCATTGATAATCGGCTGATGCGTATAGAGATGCTGGAAAAGACTTTATTTCCTCATTGTCCAAAATCATTGAAGATGGAGAATATAAAATATTTATAGTACATGAGACTTGTTTATTTTGGAAGAAAATGCCTAATCGTACATTTTTATCAAAGGAAACATCAGTTGCCCTCGCTAAAAACCGATTGACATTGCTTCTTGGTGAAAATTTAGCTGGTGATTTAAAATGTTAGTTTATCAAGCAGAAAATTATAGAATATTGAAAGGAAAATATAAATACAACTAACTCTTGGCAAGTTTATTAAAAAAACATAGTTTTTATCAAATACATAGGTAAATTTTTATAAAGGACAATTTTTTTACATCACAAGATAGATTTATATTTTTTGCACTAATAGTATTACGATTGTTTGAAAAGTTACATTATATTTTATCTTGTTGGTCTTACCCGATGACACAACCGTCATGAATTTTCATGTGAAGGCTGTGTTCTCTCCACTCGTAACACGACATCGACAAATTATTATATTCGCGAGGAAGTAAAATTGTTATTTACAATCGCGAAACCTGCGTTCGGCTTTAGACACCAACGCGCGGGTATGACGGAAACCTGTAACCTCATAATTTCTAGATCTGGTTTTTGCGTTCAAAGGTGTGTCGACATCAGCGATTCACAAACATGAAATGAAACGTTTTTACATAGTATTTATTCTAGTTTTTATCTCATCCAATAAAGAAAATGGCTAAATACTTCACGGAGATCATTAATATTAATCGACGAGCTCAAAGGCAAAAACATTTTAAATTTGAATCGTCTGAATGGTGTACTCTTCCATTAATCTTGACGTTAACGACACGGGTTTCACCTTTCGGCATATTCAGGTTTTATCAAGTGCAAAAACATATTCTTTTAAAAATTTCTTATAGTAAAATACTATACGCGCATTAAGGTAGTTTTTTATTTTCTATTCAAAGTAAATATAAATTTCGTTGCGTAATAATTCCGTAATATAGCACTGTTATCGGGCAATATTTAATAAGCCATCCAGGCCTGTAGTCGGTTTGTCAACGATGTTCTCTTTGGATACGGTGGTCATGAGTTTGAATTTTAGTATGAACACTTGCATGCATATACTGGAAAAAATATTTGATACATTTGTATTCAAAGTCGTAGCCTTATGTAAATTACTTTCCATTCGCCCGATTCTAATAATACGCGACTTATTCATTTCCCGTTCTTTCTACATAGAGAAAACTTGAGTTGAGTGACTGAAAAAATGTATTAAATGATTTTGTAGTCCAAATCAACAAATGGAGCACAAATGGTTTATATATTTTTAAGTGAAAATGGTTTTTTTTTAAAAAAAGAACCTTGGAATCCGGAATGAACTGTTTTAGAATTGTGTGTTGAACCAGAATAAAACGACACATTGTCGATAATTTTTTACAACCTCATCTATTTAAAACAACATAAGTTTTCAGAAAATAATTTTCATAAATGTACTTTATTGTATGTCGACCACTATCGCTTTCTATATTTATAAAACACCACTGGAATGATTTTGTTCTCAATATATTTGAAAAAAATAATATGAAAGGAAGAAAAGACATTTCCATCTGTGCCACCTTGTCATTAATGCTAAAAATAGCATATGACCATATTATTTGAAAATGATTTTGTGTTGAGCCGATTAATAAAGCATGATATATTTTTTTTAATACGAGTAAAAGGAATATTTGTATATTAAAATTTTCAATATATTAAATCAAAACTGACAAAAGTTGAGATACGAGCCCGTAGAAAATTAACGGCGATATGGTTTTCTGTTTGTTGACTGTAATTTAACATAAGATTGACAATACTTTCGATGGATTCGGCGGTAACTTTTATATAAAGATGTACAGTTCACGTGTGTTCACAGGTGTTCATAAAAAAATGTCGTTTATTACAATGTTTAAATCACTCTATGCGCTGCTTATTGATATTATATTTACAAACATAAATCTCAACTATAAAAGCATTTTTAATGTGTGTTATCTTTCAATCATAATTTAATATGTTTTCTAAATTGGCACAAGCGATAAAATTTATTATTGAGCGAGTCATTTCTGACTTCAATACCTCCTTAAATTATACCTATATAATTAAAAGCATTGGAATTATTACAAGTATCATCACAAAAACAACCTTCTCGTTTTATAAATACAAATACATTAAATACTAAAAGTGCCATAAAATGTATTTAAGAAAGGTTTTTTAATCGTTTCGATGAAAACGGAGTCGATCAATACATAGTTTATTACACACCAACCGTTTTTTTTTTGATAAATATTATAATATCTCAATAATTTATGCATAAACAGTAACCCAACTTTTATGGTGCTCCCTGCCAATTTTATAAAAACCGTTTTTTGTACTTTAATTTAACTATTAAAATAAGAATCGATTTCGCTCATTGCGAGCAATATCAACTGATGAAAATGTAAATTAATACTGGGTAATTGGTACAGTATAAAGTGATGATACTACGACGACACAAAAAACTGGTAAAAGAAATAATATAAAAATTATAAATGAATGGCATTTTTTTTAAATATTTCCACTCCCAATGTGGAGCGTATAGATAGACTTTATCTCTACTGAAGTGTTTTTACGAAACCTGCTTGTTATCAAGTTGCTAAACTTTTCTTATCTAGCAGAATGAGGTAGAAAGATATTGCCAAGACAGGACTAGTGCTTATCTAATCGCACTTGCTACGTCCATTTTTTAATTGGGGTGGAATTCAAAATATCAAATGCGTCCATCCTTTCGAACAGAAATTCATAAATCGAATGAAAAATAAATTTATAAAACTGTTTGTACTGTATGCAATTCGAACCTGTGACCCCCGTTACCGAATCTAACGACGTTGATCACTTGACCATACTGTCAATGGAATATCATGGCACTTTGTTTTCTTATTGAAATGTTATTTGTATCTATTTGTTGACTTGGCATTTACTTGGTAGAACTCCATAATTACATTACATTAAATGTAATTAATAATAAATATCAGTCTAATTTACGTTTAAAAAACCCAGATTGCTTATCGTTCTCCGAAACACTAAGGTCATATTTAGTAAGTGTACTATTATAATTTTAATTTGAATTAGGATGTTAGAGTGAATAGCATGATGCATTGTGTATCTCTTCGGAGCCAGTATATATAGCTGAGAAAAATTTAAGTTTAATCACAGTTCTGACGATGGAGAAAGGCGAAATAGCTGCCAAGTAATAAATATAAAAAAACTTCTTCTTCTTTGGCCATGTTCGCTCCCTATGTGGAGCATATGGCCGCCACGCGGCACCTACATGTTTCCCTGTCTCCCACCAATAGCTTTGCTTCCTCCCATGACATGCCAGCATCCCTCAGTTTCGCCGAGTACATCCTATGGATAGTACCCGACGGACGTCCAGGACGCCGGAATCCCACCGGTCGAAAGAAGAGGCAGGCAGGATTGAGGCTTTCCGGAGCCATCCGCAGCACGTGACCTAGCCAGTTCCAACGTCTCTTCATAACCACTGACGTGACGGAACGCTGTCTTGCACGCTCCCTTATCTCTGATTTCCTCACAAAATCAAACCACCTCACCCCCATTATCCGACGCAAGCATCTGTTCTCGAAGCTCAGTATACGGTTTTTCTGAATCTTCGTCAGGTGCCATGATAAAAAAAACTGTAGAACTAAATGCGTTGCTATTTTTACCCTATTGTTATTTGCATCATTTGTAATGTGACTGTTTTATTGCACGGTCAAGTGGTAAGAAAAAAAGCTCTGTAACTCTGCTACATAAATTTAAGTCAATTGATGTTAAAAATATGATGCTTTGTATAAAAAAAACTGTAGAACTAAATGCGTTGCTATTTTTACCCTATTGTTATTTGCATCATTTGTAATGTGACTGTTTGATTGCACGGTCAAGTGGTAAGAAAAAAAGCTCTGTAACTCTGCTACATAAATTTAAGTCAATTGATGTTAAAAATATGATGCTTTGTATTACGGTCCCAGGCAGTTGCCGAGAAAAAGGGCTATTCGTATAATAAAGATATCCCGCGGCTTTACCTTCCGGCCGTTGGAGGTTTCGCCGTTGGTTCCCGCTGCGCCACTGTCATCGAAATGCTTCCCCGCGTTATTTAGTGTCATTGAATTTCATATAATAATAATATCTACTCGATTTTGATATTACCATTCAACAAATAATGCACAGTGCTCTGTCGTGTTGCTGTATCGAACATGGGGATTAATTGATTGTCTACCTGGTTGTTTTGTAAACTCCTTGGTATCTTTCATTTTATGTTTTACTGCAAGTACTGACTATAATAAAGTTTTTGTTCAAGTCCATCCGTGCACTTGAACGCCTGAAGATGCCGAAAGGCGGATCCCGGGTCGTTAGTGACAAAACTTGTGTGAATGTACATAATTTGAACGATTCAAATTTAATAAAGTTTTTGATTTATTTATGGAATGCATTTCTGGCAACGCCTTCTGCGGTTCTATTTCCGCGTGTGAACAATTATTTTATCTTTATACTCAACAAGTGATAGTTTTGATCACTTCGAGGATTTCAAATTCCCCGGTGAGCTAAAAAAAAAAAAAAGTAGTTTCAGGGACAATCCGGCGAAAAAGTATAGCAAATCGAGGATTTCAAATTACTCGGTGGGGGGGGGGTCACCCAGTCACATGGATTTTATAAAAACGGGTCGCCACCCGAGAAAGGTTGGGAACCTATGGGTTATAGCATTGTAAAGTAGAAATTTGCATTACCATAAATTATATCTCCTAACAGAGTTATGGCATGCTAAAATACGAACTGAGACAAGATAACGCTGAACATAACTCCCCAAAATGATCCCTAAACGTTTTTTGGGTTACGTTTTTAGTTAGGTAAAAAATATCAACGTATTCAGTTCTACAATTTATTATAAAATGAGTTGATGGCTATTTCGGCGTGCGCCATCGTCAGAACTGTGAACAAACTAACATATACCTAGCTATTTTTTTTTTAAATTTTTATACGTAAAAATAAATATTTGACATTATGGCTTACGCCAATGCGTCAAATACTTTTAAGTTGAAAGATCATACGAGATATACTCGATGAGAATTTTTAAAAGTCACATGAGATAAACTCAAGGAGAATTGACTTCACAAACACCCATGTCTTAGACATCAAATTAAATTAGCTATATATACTGTCGTAGAAGATAACACAATACATTACATTTTTTTATTTGCTCTAGCATCCTAATTTATATTACAATTTTAACACTCATTAAACGTGACTTAAGTGTTGCTGGGTATATGTAAGTTTATTCATAGTTCTGATGATGGCGCACGCCGAAATAGCTACGGCGACCCCTTTTTATAAAAGCTATGTGACTAGGTGACCCCCCCTCGAGTAATTTGAAATCCTCGATTTGCTATACTTTTCCCCCGGATTGTCTCCGAAACTCCTTTTTTTTAGCTCACCGAGGAATTTGAAATCCTCGAGTTCTACCAATTAAATGCCAATTCAATCAATACGTTTTTAGTCGGAAAGCTTTTATTTTTTTTAATGTATTATTTCATACTCGTTGCGGTGTTGCGATGTAAATCCTCAGTTTAGCTCAGTTGGATGATCCGCACGAATCGTGATGAACAATCAAACACTTTTCACTTAATTGGCAGCAAATCGTGACAACGAAAACAACAATATCATACAAATAAGGCGTAAAAAGGGCACAGTGTAATGGATAAGTGCCTGAGCTTAAAAGCGCCGTCACCGGATGTGTTCGTTCATTTTTATTGATGACTCAGTATATACGAAAAACAGTGTACTCGATAACAATAATCGTATATATCAGCAGTGGTGGATTACCCTATAAGTAAATGAGGCGCACGCTTGGGGCCTCCAAATCTTAGGGCTCTCAAAAATGTCCTAACTAATATAATATCACAATATTTTGTTCATGATTTTAGTTTAGTTTTAGTTTTTTTTTTTTAGAATTATTTTTATTTTGTACACTTCTATTAAATCTTTGGTTATTAAACACCGGAAGATGCCGAGAGGCGAAACCTGGGTCGTGTTTGACCAAAGATTTAATGGAAGTGTACAAAATAAAAATAATTCTAAATTATTATTAAATTTCCATCAAGCACCTTCAGTCGAAATTTTAAATTATTTTTTTACTTGAAATTTTCCGACGTTTTCGTGTTATTCGAATACCAGGGCTTGCAAATTTTATTGCGCCTGGGACCTCCCATTTGCTTTATCCGCCACCGCCGGTGTCGAACATTTTTACGGGTGACTTTTCAACGTGCCAAGTAAAAAACTAAGTTTAACATATTTACAACAGTACAATCATTTTTTAAATTTTATTTAAAAAAAAAACATATATTACTATTTACTAACTGCATTAAAGGAATTATTTTATCAAACATAGTACGAGAGTGATTAAAAAAATACCCTTATGTGTAATTTATAAATGGGAATAAAATAAATGGTCAGAGTTTAAATCAATTTTTGGTCAGAATTAAAATATTATACTGTCAGATTTTATAACCATTTTGGTGAGGTTAAGTTTTTTTTAAATGTCATTTAAATTATGACTATTTTATATCAATTCTGACCATTAATTATTTATTCTGCCCTCTGTACACTGACCCATATGTAATGAACATTAAATATAAATTCTGACCAATGTAATATATATTCAAATCAATGTATTACAAATTATGATCGAAACTGAACTAAAATTCTGACCAGATAAATGCGGGTCAAAAATATTTATACCGTACGAGATGAAATATCAAAGATATTATTCTAGTAATTACCGATATAACTAATTAACTATAACGCAAAGTTTAATAATTAATTAATTGATTTGACATTTACTTGGCAGAACTCCATTATAATAAGGTAAAAATATCAAAGTATTTTAGTTCTACAGTTTTCAATATTTTGTATGCGTTGATAGCTATTTCGCCTTTCGCCATCGTTAGAACTATGTTTAAACTTATATTTTGCTCAGCTATATATACTGGCTCTGAAGAGATTCACAATTCATCAAATTATTCACTCTTACATCCTAATTCAAAGTATAATTACAATATTACACTTATTAAATGTGATTCTAGTGTTTCAAAGAACGATAAGCAATCTGAGTTTTTTTCTTTAAAACATTAATTAGGATAAAATTACACTGATATTTATTATAAATAACATTACGTTAATTTATTAACTATGGCTTTAATCAATATGGGATTTTTCAAAGTAAATTAGGATAAATTACACTAATATTTATTATTAATTACATTAGGGGTTTTAACAACGGTGATGGATTAATAATGGTTTGTTCATTTAAGATGTTTTGTTTATGCCTATTAATTTTCAAGTTAAAAATAAAGGTCACTATTACAATATCTCGAGAAAAGAAATATGAGACACTTTTCAAACTCATAAAGTGATGATAAGTAAGTGTGCTTTTATGGCTTAGTGGTATTCTCAAATATCATTAAATTGAACGTTTATAAAGTAATTTTATAGTTGAAGATTTAACTGAACTCTGCTTGATAGGTGATGGGCTTAAATGAATTATTTTGTTGTTGAAATTTTATTGGCTATTTCATTAAATAACCTTTCGAAGACATGCTGTTTCCAGAAATCAATCAATGCTGTCCACAATTTATAGCTTGCTATTAATCTCAAACAAAGCCAATGCGAATAAAAGATAATAGCTGGCAAAATACAAATTGCTTAAGTAATTGGATATAATAATATTTAATAAAACAAATTTATTTATGCGTTATACATGAGCGATTTAACCCATTTTTTTATTTTCACTTCTTGTTAGTATGTTATTTGATTTTCTCAGCAAGATGATTGTATTCATCTTCAAAGTTCAACGATTGTAATGATTGCCAAACAATTATTGACATTTCTGAATGTGTCTCTAGTTTATTATTTTTATAACGTTTTCTGGGCCGCTATTTGAAAACAATTTCTGCAATCCTGTTTTATTTTGGTAGGTCTAATTACAGCCCACTTTTACGTATTAATTCCCCAAAGTTTGCGCTTGAAATATTTGAAGATTATAAAACTTTTCTGAGCCTATTTTTTCTAATAGATTCGTCGGTAACTTAATAAAAAAATATTTTAATACAAATTTTAATTTATCTCTTTTAATATATCGACTGTGGAAAGGAAAAAGTACGTTACCCTCAGTTTTTCCAAAAAAGCTTTTTATCGATAATCACAATGTATAAAATTTGACACACGTTATATCAAAATGAAGGAAATGCCGAATCAGTCTCTAAATTTAGCTTTTAAGATTAAAAAAAAAAGGCCTGTGAAAATTGCAATTAGGAAAAAGGACCTAAAAAAAGATTTTTATTGACCTATTTAAAGTATTAATATTAGGCTAAGTCAATAAAAAACCAGTCGCCATGCACTTCAGGGTTGTGTTTATTTCATAATTTACCTTGAGCCCAAAATCATCAAAAAACTTTTTTTGTGTCTCCTGTAAAATTTGATATGTGTGGGTTACGTCCTTTTTCCGTTCCACAGTCAATATGTACACTGCTTGTGTTATAAGTTGCGTTGAGATTTTTTTTTGCATTAGAAGCATCATTCAACTAATATTTTCAATGAAGTCGGCGGTAACTTTGTGGAGGTTCATTTTAAATATGAAATTAATTTTGTTACTCCACTTGTTGTGTTAAAGATTGTGACATGTTTTGCCTTTTCAAAAACCTCGAAAGACAGAAAATTGCAAGCTTTACCTTGTAAATCTTACAATGTTCTGTTTGATAATGCGTTTTAAACAGGTGAAACAAGTGCCACAATTTTTAACACAGAAAATGGAGTGACAAAGTTATCAAATTTAATTTCACATTCTCTTCAAACTAACTTTATCGTTCGATTTTTATAATCGTTAAAATAAGCTTATCAAACAGGCGGAACACGTGTCACAAGTTACACATCTAGTGGAATAACCAAATTACATATTTTCGTAAATTCCCGCTGTTGCCTTAATTTTTTACATGCTAAGTGGGGTGGGGTTATAATGCAAAACGTACTATTTCCAAAACTCGAACTTTCCAGTCGAGTCAAATACTATAGCGAATAAGAAAAAACAAAATAACATTTGCATAAAAAAATGATTTCCAATTTGAAAACGACAGTCTTTTAGACATTTTATATTAAAACTATAGGACCAGTTGATTCCTTAATGCCCTTAGGCTATCTACATACCTAACTCAATATAGATAATTTTGGAAATATTACGTTTTGCATTATTACCCCACAATTATGGTATGTGTATAGAAATTGCTAACTGCGTTTAATAAACAAGAAAGGTTTTGTACAATCTTAATTCCAGATTATCTTTTTTATATAATTGTTGAAATATATATGTACCTAGTTCTTTCATACAGTTAATTTTACCTTGACGGCAGCAATTTGCCACTGTTTTGCTCATTTGTACACTTGATTTATCAGAGAATTATTGCATTATTATTTTTGCTACTGTATCTAGAAACTAGTCTTAGCTACCAGCTACGCAGTAGCTCTCATCATCATCAGAAAATATGAATAGATAAACAAGGAGTGAACCGGAACATCATATTATTACAGGACAGTGAACACACGCTCTCGTGTCAGGGCGGTTACTTATAAATATAATTCAAAGAGAAATCACCTGGTGTCAAGTATAGGCTGTATACGCAAATGAAAGGAGAGCGATAACAACCCGTTTAACAATCAGTTTTCTTAATCGTTATTAAGTTAAGCCGTATTTTATTATAGAGGGATTGGGATTATTTATAAATAAAACGTTGTGGTCTTTTCAATTTTTACGAAATATAAGAAAATTTTGAATGCATTCAAATGAAAATCGAAACTAGCAAAATGTTAATAGTTATAATCTTGAAGTTTTTTAAATTCTTATTAGATATGCAAAACTGGTACTGATGGTTGAATAAAATATTCAACATGTACTTTTTCAAAATGACGTTGTTAGCTTTAAACTTGTTTTATGTTGAAGCAAATGCATTTTTTATAGTAAATAGTGTTCATAAAATCATCAAATATTGTTGATAAATATTTTGCTATTTTGCCAAATTGAATTTAATATGAAAATTATTTATTTATTATTGAAAATTGTGCTGAAAGAACATTCGGCGTTTTTTAAGAAATTTTTACAGAAAATAAATCATTTTATAATGACAAATCAACAAAAAAAGCGATTAAGTATCAAACATTTAATGAAACAACGACTTATAAAATATATTTTTGTTAATAAAAGCCACAGCTCATATGTAGCTAAAACAACAAGATCATAAAGCGAGGCTTAGTCTGGTCTACAACGTGTCAACCAACCTAGAGTTTACGAGACAAGTAGAAATTTACAGGTCCGGCTCGGTAACAAATGCCCACGTTTACACATATATATAAACGATGTTTATTTGCAAAGTGAAACGTCCAACTTCAGGCTATCAAAATGTTTTACTATGTATGATATCCTGTTTGAAAACTAAACGCTACAACAGCACTTAAATAGTTTTTGATAGAAGTTTACCAATTGAGCCTTAAACACGACAAATTGACTGGTCTATAAAATAAACACTTCTGTTTCTATCTCTGACGTAAAATTGAAATTAATAACTTAAGTATTCCGCTTGCTGTGTTCCTAGTTTTAAAGTTTTTCACTTCCCATTATAATGTAATTGTGAGCTTATGCAGTACCTAGATATAATAAGTGTTTTCGTATTTTTTGCTTATTTTATACCCACAGTACCCAACGTCTCCCAATTCAATCGCAAAAATGAGCCGTTGCTAATACCATATATTTTTTTTTATCTTCCACAGCCAGGAAGATTCTGAAAAACAAAGAAGAATTTCAGAATCTTCCTGGCTGTCGATTTTGTTTAAGTGATGAATGAACACACCAACTACTTGGAAGCGGGGAAAACATAAAACTATCATTAAGCATATTCATATCATTAAGCATATTCACTTTATTAATGTAGCATTTTATCACTTTGTCAAAAATTTCCCAAATTTTAATTATGTTTGTAATTACTTTCAATCGCATTCTGAATTTATTAATCTGGGATGAATTTTTAATTATATGTTAGATGTGTTGAACATTTTAATTTTGTGTTATTTTAGAATCACTTTAATGTAATTGGCAATTTCTTTTCAATGCCAACTGTTGTGTATAACTTTTCAATTTTGTATAAATAGCATTGTTAAATTATATTTCTTATCAGTTGACAATGCTCGCAATGAGCGAAACCGGTCCTGACATATTAAATAAAGTGGAATGAAGTACAAAGGATTATTGTTTTTAATAATATAATGCCTTTCCACCAAGTATTGACAGTGAACACCCTAAAACTGAATCTAAATGGTCCTACCAAAGAAATTAGCAAATCCGAAAATATGTTTTTATACTCTTTTTAATACCGGTGGTATCCAACGTCTTCCAATTCAATCGCGAAAATGCTTAAAGAGTTGCTAATACCGAATATTTTTCTCATTCCAACACTCATTCTTGAATTTCACCAGAAGAAGAATGTGGTCAACTGAATTTGAACGGTCTTACCAAAGAAACCATCAAATCCGAAAATGTGTTTTATACTCTCTTTAATACAAGTAAAAAGAAATCAAAAACATCGATTCATTTGTTGTAAATATTATGCACTGGAGTCGCTGGAAGTTGTATTTTTTTGAAACGATGGAGCTAAAAAAATGATCTTACATTTTTCGATGATAGTATAATTTTTAAATTCCCAATTATTTAAACTCAACAAACTAAAAAAAAAGCTCTTACATTTTTCATTAATTATGATCATCGAACTAAAAAAAATCCCGAAATATTTCGAGAACCTCAAGCAATTGTGGCACAATATTATGGGGAATGATCAATCCCGGGATCACAAAAAGGGGTCCGGAATTGGCTGCCCAAGTTTTGATATATTCGTCCGGTATTGAAATCCCTAATTTAATATTTTCGACACTCACTACTGAATGTCTGCTTAAAACATCATTTTTGTATTAATTTTATTGACAAGCAGCGCAAATATTTAATAGTTCAGTTGAAAGTACTTTACGTTCAATTGAACTATTAAATATTTATTCTATACACTTTAAAGGTGATAGTTAAATCAGTTATGGTTTCTAAAAGCACTTATATTTTTTGTTATTCAAATTATCCGTTAGTACATAAACTTAAATGGACCAAAGTTTCACATTTTCACTAACCATAATACCGATTTTATTGCAAATGTTGATGGCCATTTTACAGCTCTTTATATGAAAAAGGAGTTTGATTATCTTGTTTTTCATATGCTTAGAAAACACACTAGGTAGTACCCGATTTTGTTTGATGACATAAATTAGTTTATCTACGTATGTGTTATTTTATTTATATATTGAATTGCCATTTACTTAGTGGAACTCTATTGTCATAAGGTATAAAAATACAAAGTATTTAGTTCTACATTTTTAAAAAAAATAACTGATAGCAATTTCGACTTATGCCTTCATCAGAACTAAGTTATGTATAAGTATATATATATAGCTGAGTAAATGAAGGTCGGGTCCTATGGCGCAGCGGTTATCGTTGTGGGCATACCTCACGGGCTCGAATCCCAGTACGAACAGCACTTTTTCGATCAGTTTATCTATTTTAGTTCGAAGGCATGTCTTTCACCATTTCCGATTTAACATCTAGGCGTAGCGAGAGCGATTAGTTAGCCACTAGTCCTGTCCTAGTCTTAATCTACTATTCCTTCTACTCTCTTTGTTTAAGAGAAGTGACTGAGTAACAGACAATTCTCGTATAAAAACTTCTGTTGAGATACCTCCGTTAAGAGGCCATATACTACACATTGGACATAAAAAAAATGTTGGTTTAAATATATTTCTGATGAAGACATACTTTTAAAACGTTGAAATAGATGTCAACTAATTAATTTTTTTTTAGAACTAAATACTTTTTTTTTCTTTTTACTCTAAATTTTATTTCATTTATAATATTAAAATAAAAATAAAATCGATGAGGGAAAGTTTCCTGTTAATAAGTTAAATGACTAGTTGTAGATTGAAAATGACTTTCCATTTAATGTCAATTCTAGAAACAATTTAACAAGAATAAAATAAATCTAGCCAATAATTACTAACTTTATATCATAATGTACCGAAAAACACTAAATTTATGTAAAATTTTCTTTATTTCAGGTAAGTGAAAGTTTCTTCAATGTTTGTATAACCGTACAGGTGCATTTGGTAAGTTTTTGAAGCATCCCTTATATTAATGTGATTTTTGCTGATGACCGATCATATATAGTAAATAAAATTTAAATTGCCGTAGCAAATTGTTGAATATAACCATTCATTACCCGGTTTTGCATACACGTTCCACTAAAATAACAAATAAACTATTTTACAAGAATTATTTGTTCTAACAAGATTTCCCAATAACAATAAATTCAACGACACAAGACAGTTTATAACAATCAAAAGGCTCCATTAGATCTAACACTTATGTGTTATGCAGAAATTCCAACCGGTGAAAGCAATTTATGTTCAGTCCCTCATTAAAATCCTTATATCGACTGTGGAAAGGAAAATAGACGTAACCCACACATAAAAAAATTTACAGAAGACACTAAAAACGTGTTTTGATGATTTTGGGCTAAAGGAAAATTATGAAATATACACAACCTTTGAAGTGCACGGAAACTGATAAACTTGTTCTTAATTGACTTTATCTAATATTTTTTTTTTCACGAAAAATCTTTTTTTATGGCTTTTTTCTCTATCGCAATTTTCACAGGCCCTTATTTTTTCAAAATTAAAAGCTAAATTAAGATATTCATTAGGCATTTTCAGTTAATATCCTTTTGATATAACGTTTATCAAGTTGTTAACATTATGATTATCGAAAAAAAGCTGTAAAATTTGATATGTGTGGGTTACGTCCTTTTCCCTTTCCACAGTCGATATACAAGTAGCGATGAATAGTTTTAATTTTTCTCAACACATATAACAATTAATATTTTGTGTAATTTACTTATAATGTAATCATTATTAACTTTTTTTTTGATTCAGGGAACCAATCCTTAATTTTTCTATGAATTCACTTGTTTACATGGTTTTTTGCGGAACGTTTCTACCGTGTAAAAAAGAGTTGGATGTACAATTATATATGACAGTTTTTTTATCGAAATAAATTCACTGCATTGTTTGTATTTGTTGAATAACTCGAAAGCTTTTCATACTCATAATATTGCAAAAAGCTTTTGCTGGTATTAACTGTGTTATCCAAATCAGTGGTGGCCGGTCAATGTGGCATTGGATAAATGCAACCCTTGTATATGCAGGGGCGGTTATATTTCATGAAATAATATTCAAACATAAAATTTATAACATTCACCCATTTTAAATTCTTTATGTTTTTATTGTCGAAAATAAAATAAAACGTTCTAAAATATTTATTACAGACAAATAAATACATGAAGAATTTAAAATGAGTGAATAGTCTAAATCAGTGTTTCTTAACATTATTGAAAGGATCGCCCCCTTTAGCAGAAATAAATTATTCAAAATTGTCTAACGGCCCCCCGAAAAACTGAAATAATAAAATTACACAATTCTCCATGTAGTACTATTATTTCATGCGATGGATTTCCTAATAAAAATAAAAAATGCTTAAAAGTACAAATAAAACGTTAACAATAAAGTCTCGCAAAATCTCAGTTGCCCCCCTGAGTGCACTTTCCACTCGCATCGCCCCCTCGCATTCTTGCAGCGCCCCCCAAATTATGAAAAATTTAAAACGCCCCCGTTAAGAACCACTGGTCTAAATGTTATTTTTGAATATTATTTCTTGAAATATAACCGCTCTTGCATATACAAGGGGTGAATTGATCCAATTGCCACAGCGACCGGCCGCCGCTGTATCCAATTATAAAATAAAAGCCAGCAATAAAATTAGTTTTACGATCTAGCATGAATTATGCGTGGTTTGTTTTGGTAAATATTTCACAGTTACAAATAACAATTATGGCAGACATTTAATTGCCCCATATATTGCTTCTTGTTTTACATCAATAAATAATTTCCTACCGAACAGATATTTGCCCATCTTTGCAAATGGGCGCCGTAAATCAATCTCAGCGGCGATAAATTAACTTCTCCCATCGTTACACTGTGAATTTTGAAACGTTTACTTACATTGAGAACATGTTTTGTGCAAAGAAACTCGAGAAGACTTGCCAGATACTTTTATTAATTGCTCGCACGAAACGAATTCGTCTAATTATTTCATATGTAGACTACATTTGCAGATTAATTAAACCATCAATTACGTTTTACCAAACAAATAAATCAAAGCTCATCTATAGATTTTTTTTTTTTATTTTCAATTTTTTGTAAATTATATTACGATATATTTTTTTATTTCTGAGAAGTTTTAAATTTTGCTTTCTATAATATAATATATTTTAACAGGTGCAACATTTTGAACATGTCTTTTCTTTACATCAATAATCTTAACTTTTTGACTCTAAAAAGTAATCGTATAATTATTATTTTCACCATACAATATGTAATGTTTGTTTTTTCAACGACCTGTGATTTCAAAACCATACATTTTTCCAAATTTATCCTAAATTAGTATGAATGAAAAACTATTTAGTTTGATAAAAACTACACCATTTATTAAAAGTAAATGGGACGCTTCTGAATCTATGAATTTTCCAATATATCAATGATAAAAAACCTGGATTGCCGCTTTTATACCCTACATAAATATAATTCTTAAAACTACTCACTACTCAAATATGTGAGCATTTCCATGGGCTTGTCCTTTTCGCCAGCAATGGCTTTAAGCTCAGTGATGCATTTATTTCTTATGTAAACACGAAACATTCATTTACTTAGCGTCAGTTCAGGTTCATCCGTGAATTTGAACGTCTGAAGATGCCGACAGGCGAAACCCGGGTCGTTAGTGACAAAATCTGTGTGAATGTACATAATTTGAACAATTCAAATTTGATAAAAAATCAATTGATTTTTAAGCACTGTGGTTGATATAATTGAGCTTGAGTGTTGAAAACGTCTTAGCAGATTCAGTAGTTACTTATAATACTATTCTATTCATCATCAATTGTATGTAGCGCGAATAGGTCCCTTATGCTGTGCAAAAATAGTGACCATATTTCAACGTTATGTCAAATATATTCGACGAATTCGGCAGTAACTTTGTGAAAGTACATTTGAAAATAAAATTGAAATGATGACACATTGTTGTTACACTTGTTAAAATAATATAGTTAAAAAAATTGATTTTAGTAATGTTTATTTTTTTTAAATATAATAACAAAAATACATCGTTTTAGTCAACATTGTTTTTGATTGATTATGGTTTTACAAAACATATATTGAAACCTATTTAATTGTATTTAAATATCAAAAAAAATATTATGTTGGAGCTACGGATTCTCAAAATTCACATTTTGAAGTGTATTCAGCAAAAAATATTTTTAACATCATCATCATCCGAGTATCGTATCTAAAAATGAAGAGTTTAAATCATACATATTTGCAGGTAAAATTTAAAAGTTTTTTGCTTGAGCGGTAACTTTTTTTTTGCTTCTTCCGAAACTCAATAATCCTTTCAAATATTTTAATTAAAATTTGAAATGTATTTTATATAACCAAAAAAATGTACCAGGGAAAAAGAACGGTCGAGGAGGTATACAGACGTGACGCGACGAATCCAGTGCACTCGATTCGCGCTGCAATTGTATTGATAACAATAATTCCGTTCAATTCGAAACGCTGCACACAGCAAAGTGAATGAAGGTGACCACTGCCTTCTCATTAAATACCCCGACTAGTTTCTGAAACCCTGATACCATCGATTTTTAAACTTTGAATGTGACGGAGCGATTGTTTATTTATAAACGTATAAAAGATTAACAAAAACCCACGTTTCATACGTAAATTTTATTCGTATAAAATAGGGACTTCAATCCCAGGATCCCGTCTAATTATGTAATCTGGGAATTTGGGAAAATTTGAGAAAGTTTTGCGAGGGCGCCTGTGTGGTCGAGTGTTCAACGTTGTTGGCTTCGGTTACGGAGGGCACGTGTTCGAATCCCAGTACGGACAGTTTTATAAATTGATTTTTCAATCGATTTATGAATTTCTGTTCGAAGGCATGGATGTCTTGGATTCCCCCTCTCCCACCAATCCTGTCCTATGAACGGAGCGGAGCTTATCGAGAGCGATTAGCTTACAACTAGTCCTGTCCTAGCCTTACCCTTATATCCCTACTCACTTTGTAAAAAGAGAGGTTGGATAACTGAGTAACATGCAGTTCTCGTAGAAACACTTCTGTTGAGATAAACTACATTAGGAGTCCATATGCTCTACATTGGGAGCGGAAATAGCTTTTCCCATTTTTTTTTCATTTTCGCAATTCCGCGAATTCCTGTGGTTTTCAGGGTTCGGAAATTCTTAGGAGAGCTTTAAAAAGTTCTTACGTCATTCTATTTGGAAATTTTGTCATTTCCTGAGTTTTTGTAATCGATTTCTTTTAAAAACATTTAATGATCAGGACCAGTTTTGACCATCGCTAGTATTATCAACAGATATATTGTATATTTATCTATAAAATAATTCGGGCTGAGCAAACCGGTCTTGGTAAATAAATATTGTAGAATTGGTATTTAAAAAAGCAGCATTATGGCAGCAAACCCAATAAAAGTTTTCAACTATTTTAGTAGCCGAGTAAGCCTTTTATTTATAATGTGAAACAGTCAACGAAAAATAAGAGTAAATTAAGACATTTGCGACAAGAAATTACTTTATGTAACAAAGTTGAATGTCTTGTGTATTATGCAGAAGTGAAATAAAATGAGGCATTGCCGTGAGTGAACCGCGAATCTCTCACAAAAGAAATTAGTACAGTTTAAATCACGTCTCAGCAATGGCTCCGGCATTTCTTCGCCTCTTTGCGGTTTCAGCCGCCTATTTTTTCGTTTCGTTTTTCTTTTTGTTTTTCTTTTGCTGTGTTGATATTTTGTCTCTTTGGACGCGAACCGTTGTCTTTGCTGCTGTCGTCATACGACGTTTCACGAGAGCTGAGCGATTTTTTTTATAACGTAACTGAATATTTATAAAACGGTAAGCTTGTATAATTGACAGCTATCTGAATTTTTATGAGCGAATTTTAAGTGAATATAACATTAAATTTGATTATTTTTATTTCTAATACTTTCGATGGTTTCGGCGGTAACTTTGTGGAAGTTCAGTTTAATAGAAAATTTAAATTAACTTTGATTATTCCACGTATTGTGTTACTAACTGTGACACGTGTTTCGCCTCTTTCAGAGGCATCTTCAGACTTACTATCGCAAAGTTTGCTTAAGTAATGAAGCGAGATTGATTCTAGCATTTGTCACGTCAGCGAAACACGTGTCACAGTTAGTAGCACAATACGTGGAATAATCAAAGTTAATTTAAATTTTCTATTTTTATTTCTGTTTTTACACATATTTCAACTCTATGAGATCATGAGTCAGATTTTTAAAAATCTATGTCCACTCAAAATGTGAAGCATATGGCCTACTAATGATGGTTAATCAACGTAAATATTTCTCACTGAATATTCTCTCACTCGCTCAACCTCTATTTTTCAAATAGAGTACTAGGGATAGAAGGATAAAGCTAAGGCAGGGCTAGCTTATTACATTATTATTATTGTCAGTTTCTATGACCCAGTGGTTTTCGTGATGGGTTTTCGTGCCGGATCTGACGGATTTGAGTACCAGGAAGACATGGAAGAGTTTGTGATGTGTAAAAATTCCTTCTCACCCATCCGATCCATCAATAACTGGTCGTAGCGAGATCAATTAATTAAACTAGTACTGTTCTAGCTGTATCCTTTTTCCTAATACTGTCTTTGAAAAAGAGAGGTTGCGCGACTGAGTAACAAACAGTTTTCGTAGAAAAAAATCTGTTGAGATACCTTCATTAGGAGGTCATATGCTCCACATTTAGAGCGGACATATAAAGTATGTCATAGTCAGTGGTGAAGTGGTTAATAAATAGGTACCAGGTCGGTCATTGATAACTTCCCTATTTTTTTTTGTTTTTTTTTTTACATCTGTCTCAAGTTAAAAGAAACACAAGTTTTAACAATTAAATCAATAAAAACGCGATTTTTAATATATGTTTGTACTTGAAACTGAAGTTACAAGTCAAAAAGGTGGCAGGAAGCCTTCCTCATTTTCAGGTTCTAGGTCGCCGACCTGGACCGACCTGGCCCCACTACACCACTGGTCATAGTAGTAGACATGTATAGTTTAGGGCTCTAGAAACCAAAAAGCATGAAGAAACATATAATGATACTTATAGCTCCAATCTTGTTAGTTGTTGGCATTATATTGACTTTACCTTATTTTATCGGAGATCAAATTTTCTTTTCTTTTTAGCAAGAGAAAAATTGGATGCTCATCAACTTTTTATGCTGAGTTCGTTACTCCCAAATTTTCTCGATTTATTAGGTGAAATTTAAAGCGTTTATGTTTCATTGTTTTGATAGTAACAAAATAAATTCAGCCAATACTATGTAACACAGCTTTTTAAGTTATTTTATATCGTACAAAATAAATATTAAATCTTAATTTCGCCATTAAGCATTTACAGATTTTTGATGACTTTAAGTGTCACAATATTCCTTTTTACTTATTTTCTCTTTATTTGTAAAGATCAGAATCGCTTTCGCTCATGGCAAGCATTGTCAACTTGAAATGAAATATAATGTACAAAAACAAATTGAAATTAAAAGGTGTAAAAAACAATTGACATTGAAAATAATTTAAAAATCATAGTAGAAGTTTGAATCATTCAAAGTATGTACATTCACACAAATTTTGTCACTAGCGACCCGGGTTTCGCCTTTCGGCGTCTACAGGCGTTCAAGTGCACGGATTAACTTGAAATGGCGTGCACTTGAACGCCTTAAGATGCCGAAAGGCGGTCAAATTTACTATCGAAATTCCACCAAGCGCCTTCAGTCGAAATCTTAAATCACAGTAAAAGTGATTCTATAACTTCACACAAAATTCCTTTTAACTTATTTCTGCTTTGTTTTTAAAGAACATAACCGGTTTCGCTCATAGCAAGCATTGTCAACCTGAAATAAAATATAATTTAACAGTGCTATTTGTACAAAAACAAATTGAAATTAAAGGTGTAATCAACAAGTAACACAGTGGAAGTGACTCTATAATTACACAAATTTAATATTTTTTAACACATCTGACATGTAGTTAAAAAAATTTCATAGAATAATAAAGAGTAATAAAAACATTAAGTCGTACAACTTAAAAACTGGTCATCCGCTAATTTGCCAGAAATAATTTGTTGAAAATTGTTACAATAGTCTCAGAAGCACTATATGCCGCTGACAAGTTAAAACATCTAATGAGTCAAAACATTTCACGTGCACCAGCTTGCACCTTGAATATATTGCTTCATTATTTTGTAATATTATATTTATAATTCGTTCATTTTGTATATAAATCACAATGAACGGAATATATGTATAATATATAATTATCAACTTCTTACCCAACGTACTGCGAAAAACGGTATTTTTTTCAGTTATTATTTAAATAATCATGCATTTACCAAAATATGGGCCCATTCGAAGTGAAGTGAGCCGAGTGGTATTAAATAAAAAAAACAAGCTTGTAATATTCTACACGTCTTAAAGTATCGTAAAAGTGAAGTAACTGTCTTCAACTAATATTAGTAAATTAATAAATAGTAAAGTAATATTAATAAATTATATCGGTAAAACAGAAAGGACACCGAACATCCGAGATTTAGAACATATGGCATCCTTTAGATTGAAAAAAGACACGTCTAATTTTGCTTATCACTTACTTTCGGAAGGACACGTGTTCAATCAGGAACAAGGGATAAAAATGTTACACCCAAATACGGACAGTCATAAGCTCTTTTCCAGGAAATTTTGGAAATAAATAGAGCACAGCTGCAAAGTCTTCCGATTTTAAATGAAATATTAAACTTTCCGGCATCTCCACTTCTATACCCTATATAATCATAAAATCATATAATCATAAAACCTTTGCCGACAAACAAATAATATAATTCTTGAAACTACTTACTACTCAAATCTGTTGGCATTCCCATGAGCTTATCCTTTTCGCCAGCAATGGCTTTGGACTCAGTGATGCATTTATTTATTATATAAACACGAAATTTTCATTTACTAAGCGTCAGTTTAAGTTCATCCGTGCACTTGAATGCCCGAAGATGCCGAAAGGCGAAACCCGGGTCGTTAGTGACAAAATCTGTGAGAATGTACATAGTTTGAACGATTCAAATTTAAAAAAAACAAGCTTGTAATATTCTACACGCTTTAAAGTATCGTAAAAGTGAAGTAACTTTCTTCAACTAATATTAGTATATAAAAACTGTAGAACTATTTTTAACCTTATTATAATGAAGTTCTATCAAGTAAATGACAATTCAATCAATGAAGTAACTTCAGTTAATACACATTGCAATAGTGTTAGCTACGTAAAATAGAGATATGCAATCTACCAAAACACCAAGTAAAGACGTGATTGTAAATACTTAAAATTCATAGAAAAATATTTTAACATCTTACAAGTTGGCCCACTTCACCTCTTCACATCAATAATATATTTTTGTTTGATTATAATTTTTTTTTTTTTATTAAAATTTCTGTATATTTAAATTTCCGAATATTAAAAAGAGACAAATATATTCGAATAGTCGATTTTAATACCTGAATATATGTCAGTATATTATTTGAAAAAGTATACGTAAAGAACCAATATCATTTATACGAAGTTAATCTTGTATTAATAAGAAAGAATGCAATATGTATATAGATTTGTAAGATAACATCAATTAATTAGAGATTTATTATCGTAATTAAATTCGACACTAAAGTTAATCGTTTTCGATTTTGCAATTAGTTAATTGAGCATTCGTGCCTGACGGCTTTACAGTTCATTAAAAATATAAAAAAATGTACATATTTTCTAAACCAGTAAATCTTTAATACTTGATTGTCCCAAATGTATTAACTAAAGAAAATGTTAAATGACACCCGTTGTAACATAGTTCACATTTAACGACTAGTGTAATTGAATGATTAAAAATTGCTGACTCATCTTGTTGATTCTATTTCTTAATTATTATAATGTGTAAATAGTACACATACCTTCTAATAATTTACATTTCTCTATATAAATAATAAATACTCGGCCTAATCTTCAGGTATTCATCCCTTATACATTTGCGCATTGAGTAATGCAATAATAGTAGTATTGTGGTTGTGCTATATAATTATATTTCACGACTAAATCACGTTTGCCTGATGTGTAACGAATATACAGCTCAGGAGCGCGTGTTTTTCTTTTGCATAGTAAGGAAAAGGTTAATGGGTGTTTTTTAACGCTTTTTCCGGTGACAGCCAATTTGACAGCTATCAGCTGATATGTGCTCGGTTTGGTTTGCCATTTCACCATGAATGCCTAGGCTAACGACAAAACAATTCTTGAAAATTGTGCAAATTTATTTCTTTAAAAGTTTATTAAGACTGCAAAACGTGACTGATTGGCAGTGGCATTTTTTTGGCTTAATACGCTTGATGCGTACGATGCGCAGAAAGAGAACAAGAAGTACAATATTAATAAAAAGACAATATTCCTTTGTACATTATTCCACCTTATTTAAAAGGACAGGACCGGTTTCGCTCATTGCGAGCATTGTCACCTGATAGGACAATTGCTCTGTTAAATTGTATTTCTTATCAGTTGAAACCGGTCCTGACCTTTTAAATAAAGTGGAATAAAGTACGAAGAAATATTGTGTTTTTATTAATATAATGCCTCTCCACCAAGTATTGATAGTGAACACCCTAAAAGTGATCAAGAAATATAAGGCGTGTGTGTTCCGAAATTCACACTCCTGACACTTACGCTCACGTACACACAATCACTATCTCTCTGCGTATGTTCTGACTGAGAGTGTGTGTTGGGCTTATCATTAACCAAGATATTTTTTAATTGTAATTATGACTAACCTAACTCTGGAAAAATACCTGTCAACTTACGTAGATACGTAATGGTTTTTTTATATTTATAGTTTCCGGATTCTTGAATTCGACAAGCTTGCCGAATTGAGCCCCTGGTGATATATCTAAGTGCAGTTTATTCTGTAACAACTTAAAATATATTATAGAAAAATCAACGTCTTAGTAAATTGACGTCTATTGTAAGTATTTTTTCGAAAGTACATTAACTTTTTTGCGCCATTGTGGCCGAAAATGATTTTTATGATATCGCATCTGAAAATATATTTCATTAATTTAGGACATATCTGTCACGCTGCTGGATACTGCTGTGTACCCTAAATCGTGTGACCCAAGATTTGATTCCCTGGCGTTCAATTATTCACTAGTTTCAGAGCGAAATTGGATTTTTATGTTCCACTAAAGTTCACTTGGCTACATCTTGGAGTAATTCGGGGAATCTTCTATTGTTGCCGAAAGGAATGCATTAGATTTAACTGTGCTTTTGGTTATCCGAAAAACTTTTGTTATATCGGATATATTCATGATCACCTGTTTTTTTTAAATTCAAAGATGATTCTGAATGAAAATTTGAAAGAGACAACATTTTTATGTCCGCTCCCTATGTGGAGCATATGGACTCCTAATGGAGTTCATCTCAACATAAGTGTTTCTACGAGAACTGCTTGTTACTCAGTCGCTCAACCTCTCTTATTTAAAAAGAGTAGCAGGGATATAAAGATAAGGCTAAGACAGCACTAGTGGGTAACTAATCACTCTTACAACACCCAGTTATTAAAGGGTCGGAAAAGGTGGATGGAATTTTAAGAGATCACAAACACCCATTGCCTTCGAGCTGAAATCGAAAAATGCTGCTCGTACTGGGACTCGAGCCCGTGATGTCTGACACGGAAGCCAACAACGCTAATCGCTACGCCATAGGACCCGGCAATCATTAGACTATAAATAAACGAATCTTAAATTATAATTTAAGATTTAGACTGAAGGTGCTCGTTGGAATTTAAATATTAAATTTGAATCGTTCAAATTGTGTACATTCACACAGATTTTGTCACTAACGACCCGAGTTTCACCTTTCAGTATCTTCAGGCGTTCAAGTGCACGGACGAACTTGAACTGACGCTTAGTAAATGAATGTTTCGTGTTCATATAATAATTAAATGCATCACTGAGTTTAAAGTCATTGCTGGCGTAAAGGATAAGCTCATGGGAATGCCCGCAGGTTTGAATGGTGAGTAGTTTTAAGAATTATATTTATTTTGTTAGTCGGAAAAGGTATTATGATTATATTTATATAGGATATAAAAGTGGAGAGCCAGGCATGAATCTTAAATTAAGTTTATTATTTAGTTAATACGTGTATAATTTATAGAAGCTGATACTCACCGAGCATATTCCTTTGGCTGAAGGCTTATCCAGTTCACGCGTAATATCGTTCGTTAGCTGACCCTCGCGGTCGTGACCAGTGCAGCGGGCTGACGTGTCGCCGTGGGTGGCTCAAGTATCCGGCAGGCCAGAGTATTTATTTAGTAGATGACATACCTACCAGAGAAATATAATTAATACGCTTCAGATAGAAACAATGAAATCCGTTGCCGGGCTCTCAAGGAAAGCGATCGGTAAGCTTTCCCGACCGTCGGATTATATTAATTCTAAAATATTAATAAATTATTTTCGCCAATACCATTCCAATTATGAGCATCCAATTAACCGTCCAAAACAACTTTACGGTTTTTGGTTTTTTTTTTGAAAAACTGGTTAGCTGGCTTAAACCAGAATAATTTCCGAAAACCAATTGTGAGCCACACTATTATATATTAGGGAATAAAAATGAATAAAAGGCATTTTGCTTACTTATTACTTATTAATATATTTCATATTTTATTTACACAGAATAACTGGTTTCGCTCATTAATGAGTTTTTAATTTGATCGAAGTATCGAATTACGTTTTCATCAGTAGTTGATAATACTCAATCGTGGCGAAATCGGTTATAACGTTTGTTTGGAACAAGTAAAAAAATGGTTATTTTAAATTTATTTGTATAAATATTGTTGAACGTATATTGGACTAATATTGTTAATAATAATTTAAAAATTAACTTTCAATGGATTCGGCGATAATTTTGTGGAAGTTCGTTCTTATATAAAATAAAAATAACTTAGATTATTCCACGTATTGTGTAACAAAATGTGACACGTGTTTCGCCTCTTTCAGACAACTACTTTCACAAATGCTTACTTAAGTACGAATGATTTTAATTTTACTATTCTGATACACTATAATAAAAATCAAATAAAAATAGGAGGCAATAATGGGATGATAGAAAAACAAACAAACGATAATGGTAATACAAATGAGAAATGATTAACTAATGAGTTGCATCAATAAGGACGGGTTAAGCCGTTAGAAAATTTATTTGACAGTTGCGAACCACCTGTATTATTCAAAATATTATTTAATAATATTTCTTTATTGTTAATACTTTTATTTATTTATAGAAACACGTGTCACATTTTGTTACACAGTACGTGGAATAATCAATGTTATTTTATATTATTTACATTATTAATTATCATTAGTTTCGGTTTGACCTGGCTACCAAAGTTTGCCGACGCCTGATAGGTAGAAGCAGTAGAAATCCGGCCTGACGGAAGCCACGAGCGGCACCGAGATTAATTTCATTTAATTACTCTGCTGTGATAGAAATTTCCACACAACTATTGATAAAACAACCGTTTAACTCCGACGAACGATATTTAGAATGGTTTTCTCAGTTAATTGCTGTTTCAAATCGCTATTCAAAGTATTGTGACTTACATTAATTAATGGCGACTATAAAACAATTTAATATAATATTCAACTACTGTTTTTGGATACTAAATTGTCATAAATAACGACAGTTTTATTATTTATACTACTGTATTGGGAAAAAAAAAATTTAAAACGTTAGCCAGTATTACTTTACTTAACTCATTATTGCTACATTTATTTAAATTAAAATTGTTTTTAATTTTGCTATTCGGATAATACAATTGAAAAAGTTATATTACCAATAAAACATATTATAATTTCCTCACTGTTAACTTTATAAATACAATACAATTATTATATGGGTATTCTGGTTTCAAAGCTCAAAGCGATTTTGTCTCCGGGGTCTCAAAATTCCGTTGTAAAGGGCACTAACTTTTTGACTGCCAACTTAAGTGCATTTTCTAAAGCCGCTGCAGCTAATTCTACATTTATTTAACATAAACAAGACCGGTTTCGTTCATGCCAAACATTTTTAACTGATAATAATACACATACATTAATATAGTGCTATTTAGTATAAACGGGTAATGATAATTATCAATTAATGTGTAATTTGTACAAAAGAGTGTTTATTTTTAAAAAAATATAATGCCTTTCTATCAAGTGTTGACATTGAACACTAAAATATGACAGATCTGTTTTGTTTTCAAATTCACTACGTGGTTATTATTGATTCGGAGTTTAAAAAGTGCCTTTGCCGACCCTTGAAGCTCTTCTGATACGTCAGTAATTTAGGATTCTGAATGGTGTACAGGTACAGTCTTTTTTTTTTACACATAACTTATAATAAGTAAATCAGAATTAAGAAATTATTCATACAACCGTTTTTTGATCTTGAATTATCAAAAATTTGACCGTTCTTTGTTACTATGTAATATAAATGTAAAATTACCAGGGCTGTGGAGTCGGAGTCGTAAAAAATGAGCGGCTATTTTTTTTTTTGAATAATATATTCAATGATGTGTGCTCAAACAAAGTGTTGACATTGCATGCTTGGCTGACTAAAGATGATCAGATGAAATAAATACATATCGACTGTGGAAAGGAAAAAGGACGTAGCCCTCAATTTTTCAAAACAGCTTTTTTTCGATAATGACAATGTATACAACTTGACACACATTCTATCAAAAGGATGGAAGCTGAAAATGCGGAATAAGTATCTAAATTTAGCTTTTAAGTTTGAAAAAGATGACCTTGTAAAAAATTAAAACAAAAAAAAAAACACTGAAATAAAGGTTATTCCGAGACAATTTCTTTAATTAATATTAGGTTATGTCAATTAAACACCAGCTTAGAAGTATCCGTGCACTTCAAGGTTGTGTATAATTCATAATTTGCATATGTCACAAAATCATCAAAACACGTTTTTAGCGCCTCCTGTAAAATTTGATATGTGTGGGTTACGTCCTTTTTCCTTTCCACATTCGATATATATAAGTTAAAATAAAATTATTGAAAAAAAATCCTCAGAGTTGAATTCGGAGTCGTTTTTTTATTTTTAAACTGGAGTCGGAGTTGTCTTTTTTTTACAGGTCTCCACAGCCCTGAAAAATACACTCTTAAGGAACATAGTACTTAAAAAAATAAACTTAATTACTGTGTTTTTCTATCAAGTAAAAGCCAATTCAAAAATACATATGTATTCAAATATTGAAAGTCAAATATTAAAATTATTTTTTTTCTCAGTGGATCACTCGTAAATTTCTTTAACTATACTGGTTTTTTATATGTATTTAAGAGAACATCTTGTTTATGTTAATTAACATGATTTAGTATTGAAAGTATAATTCTCGTTAGAAATTAATCTGTATCAGGATTTACACTTCCAAAAGTGTTTTTTTTCTTTCGATCTATAAAAGTGGTTAAGTCATAAACTATTTTGTGTTCTTACAACACGCTCTGTCAATATTTTATGGTGGTATAAATAAATGTATTGAAAGAAAATAACCATTAGCTGTAAATATAGACTTTAAAAATAATAATTATTCAGCGATTCTTCAACTGCATATTAAAAAACATTTTTTAAAAATCTACGACTTTGTGAATACAATAATTCATAAGAAACTTTAAAGTCAAGTTGATTAATTACGATAATTTGTAACATAAATTAAGATGTTAGAGTAAATAAAAAAATGTATTGTGTATCTCTAAATGTAAGTCAAATGATAGTTCTGATGGCGGTATACGCTGAAATAGCTATCAACTATATCAGTGCTTCCCAACCTTCTTCGTTCCACGGCCCCCTAAATCTATAAAAAATAATCCGCGACCCTCCTCAATTGTCTCCGTAACTCTTTTTTTTTTTAACTCACCGAGGAATTTGAAATCTGCGATTTGGTATAATTTTCCCCCGAAATCCAATTTTCAATCCAATCCGGCGCCCCCCAATATGGGAAACATCGATTTGATAGACTTAAATATATAGATTTTTGTACTTTCTACTGAATTTCGCGGACCACAGGTTGGGAAGCACTGAACTATATAACAAATTAATATTTATAGAACGAAAATACTTTGTTATTTTTCCATGAAGATCTATTGTTTTTTTACATACATATATTCCTTAAAAACACAAGACCGTTTATTTTTATTGATCTATCATCTGGCAATATAAATAATTATCGATGCTCAAAATGGATGTGTAAATGATACATAAATTTAATGAATTTAGATTTCGTATATGTACATGAATTTATTTATCGACTTTTATCATTTTGCGATATTTAAATCATACTTTTTAAAATTTCCTATGATATTCACACATGCATTCAACATCAATTTATTAGACTTGGTGTTCTACGACCGAGCAAACATTGGTCAAGTAAAACGTGAATTTTAACTTGATAATGTAGATCAGTGATTCCCAAATTTATTATGCTCGTGGACCCCTTTCATAGCAAAAACCTGACCGTGGACCCCAAAGTGAAATAATAAAGTTAATGACTTGAATGGTATTTTTTTTCCATGTCTGCTTCCAATGTGGAAGATTATCACATGTTTTTCTGCGAGAACTGTTTGTTAGTCAGTTGCTCAAACTCTATCCTATCCCTAATACTCTTTGGAAAAGAGAATTTGAGTCAGGATTTTTAAAAAATATTTATTCTTCCGCGGACCCCCTGACGTTGTCAACGCACCCCCATATGATTTTTTATTTGTCACGGACCCCTTCAGTGGTCTCACGGACCCCTGGGGGTCTACAGAAACCAATTTGGGAACCACTGATGTAGATGAACATTTTACTCAAGAAACAAGATTAATTTTATTATGTACATATATTTTTTTTAAAATATTTTTTCATAGCTAAATAATGTTTTTAGCTAAATATTTTTTTTAACACGGGTGCCTTTTGAAAAAGTTAATATTTTTTTATATATTCTACTATAAAACAATACAAGAGTATCGATTAATATTATGTAAAAATTCCGTACTAATTTTTCTATTTGTAAGTTTGAAATAAAATCCCGGGTTTTTTAACCTTACTGATCTAAAATGAAGAGCATGTAGTTTGTTATTGTGTATCGTTAGAAACTATTCACCGATAACTGGTTGTAAGACAGTTTCCCAAACTCAAACTTTGCAAAGAAAAAAATAATACTATGTGTTGTGCAGAAATTTTTCACACAGCTATCTCTGCATCCTAACTTAACTATTCCGGTTCTAAGCTCAAGAAATGCGACCCCAATACCCACATTTTCTTAAATATCTATTTTAATATGGGTGATACAATGTTAATAATTAAGGTTTTCTTATATCATAGTTTTTCGGAACTTTTGTAGTTTATATAAATACGCGATAACGCGATAAGCGATCGTTCGTAAGATAGCTGGGCTAAGCTCGTCAGTTGCAATTTCATATGTGCGCTGTGTGATTTTTATAAAAAAAATGTATGAGGAATGATGAAGAGATATATTTTAAAGCCCTTAGACTATTTATTTTTTTTGAAATTCATAAGAATAAGGCCAGTAATGAGGAAACCACTGGGGTGCCTAAACGACCCCCATCGGATGAGAAGTATTTTTCTAGTCTCCGAGCCGCGAGAGTTAAAGAATTATTTGATCGATTAAAATAACAAAGTATTTTAGCTCTACAGTTTTTAATAATTTTATTTGTTGATAGCTATTTCGGCTTGCGCCATCGTCAGAACTATGTTTAAACTAATGTTTTGCTCAGCTATATATACTGGCTCTGAAGAGATACACAATGCATCAAGTTATTCGCTCTAACATCCTAATTATAATTACAATATTACACTTATCAAAGAACGATTAACAATCTGGGTTTATTTCTTAAAACATTAATTAGGATAAAATTAAAATGATATTTATTATTAATGACATTACATAAAATTTATTAACTATGGCTTTATTGTTTCGAACAACA
This sequence comes from Himalopsyche tibetana, assembly GCA_030503985.1. NCBI lineage: Eukaryota > Metazoa > Arthropoda > Insecta > Trichoptera > Rhyacophilidae > Himalopsyche > Himalopsyche tibetana. Next base: position 1,705,351 of record JAPJYX010000006.1, read on the forward strand.
ATAAGCAATATGGGTTTTTTCAAAGTAAATTATGATAAATTATACTAATATTTATTATTAATTACAATAGGGGTTTTAACAACGGTGATGGATTAATAATCGTTTGTTCGTTTAAGATGTTTTGTTTATGCCTATTAATCTCAAGCTGCTCTAATAAATTTAATTTTTGACCCTTATGACAAAGATGCAAAACGGTTGGCTCTAAACTTAAGTTAATGTCATGAGACTCGGTCAAAAAATGGTTTGCAAATTGTGAGTCTGATTTTGTATTGTTAAAAGATCTTATATGCTCTTTAGCACGTGTTGAAATGCTTCTACCGGTCTGTCCTATGTAGATCGCATTACACGATCCACAGGACATTTTATATATTCCGCTTCTGTCAAGGTTGTTGATTTTATCTTTACTGTTTTTAAGCTGGATTCCTAAATTATTATTAACCTTAAATGCTACGTTAACCGAATGTTTAATTTCATTGTGGATTTTTTCGCTAATTCCTCCTAGGTAGTTAATAGATCTAAAGAAGCGGTTCTCTTGTATAACGTTAGGGTAAATAAGTTGTCTTGATAGTTTTAATCGTTTTTTATGTAGTAAATTTTGTATCACCGTTGCCTTGTACCCGTTATTGATCGCAATGTGTATGATAGTCTTAAGTTCATTTTGGTAATCAAAATTATTCATTGGCACTGATACTAATCTATGTATCATGGAATTATATGCTGCCAGTTTATGATTCCATGAGTGGAGAGATTTTGCGTGGATTGTAGTGTCGCAAAAAGTTGGTTTCCTAAAAATTTTGAATTTATGATTTTTATCTACTCTAGTTATCGTTAGGTCTAGAAAATTGATGCTTTTGTCTATCTCTACTTCTAGCGTGAATTTAATTTTACTATGTATCAAGTTAGCTTTAAGTAAAAAATTACTTAGCTGTCTTTCCGTTCCTAGCCAACAAATCAAGATATCGTCTACATAGCGGTAGTAATATAAAATATTTTTATGATCGAGTTCTAAAACCCCTATTCTTCCCTATCCTAAACGCCTATCCTAAACGAGTTCTAAAACCCCTATTGTAATTAATAATAAATATTAGTATAATTTATCATAATTTACTTTGAAAAAACCCATATTGCTTATTGTTGTTCGAAACAATAAAGCCATAGTTAATAAATTTTATGTAATGTCATTAATAATAAATATCATTTTAATTTTATCCTAATTAATGTTTTAAGAAATAAACCCAGATTGTTAATCGTTCTTTGATAAGTGTAATATTGTAATTATAATTAGGATGTTAGAGCGAATAACTTGATGCATTGTGTATCTCTTCAGAGCCAGTATATATAGCTGAGCAAAACATTAGTTTAAACATAGTTCTGACGATGGCGCAAGCCGAAATAGCTATCAACAAATAAAATTATTAAAAACTGTAGAGCTAAAATACTTTGTTATTTTAATCTGTTATAAATGGAGTTCTACCAAGTAAATGCCAAATCAATTAATAAATTATTTGATCAATCAGAATAATAAATATATGATTCAATTTTAAATTGAATGTATTCGAGGAGTCGAGCTCTTAGACCTACAATTGAATGAGATAAAACCCCAATAGACAAATTGACCAAAATTTTGACACGCTATATATTAAATAAAACGAAATACCATTTAAACTTTTTAAAATAAAGAAACACTTGCCAAGGTAATTTATCAGAATGTCGTAGCCTCTTTTTAACGTCGGTCTTTTTCTGCATTCATAATTAAATGCTGTTATACATTGACGCTCCTATGACCTTAACATAATTTTTAAATTAGGTGCTGCAAACCATTCGTTTTTGGAGTTACAAATTTATTGAACGACTGGTATTGGAAAAAAATATTAATATCATATTTAAATATTATTTAGTTGAAAATTGAAAAAGTTGGCGGTAAAATTAATATACATTTAATATAAAGTGTTAACACGAGTTCGTGCTGATACCTTTTGCAATTTTATATAAAACATTAAAAAAATATAAAGCTTCTTTGGTAGCTCGTAAATACTTCATACTGACCACTTTTTAACTGAATGGTTCATAACACATGTAACGAAACTAAATAAATTCGTAAATTATTGAGTAAACTTTTTGACTGGTTTTTTTTTTAAATATTGAAGTAGCCGGTTCCCGTTGCAATGCCACTCAAAGAAAGAAAGTGTTTTAATTGTGTTTATTGAAGTGCATATTTTATTTTTCTGTCTGCTTGACGTTCGCTGCCGATTGTCTATGGTACGGCACACGCGCCACCTACTGTAATTTAATTGTACTATAAACTTCGCTCAAGTGCAAGCTTACGTCGTCAAAATGAACTGTATGGCAGACATTAAAACGTTGATTTATATATAAAAGCTAATTTTACTATGCCTTTTATATTCCCGAAAGTGCAAGCAAAAAGTTTGTCAAAGTTTTATTGAGATCGGATGAGCGGTATGGCAACGCATACAGTACAAACAAACAAACATTCATATTTATATATATTGAATTGGTGTAGTAATAAATTATTAAAAAAAAAAACTATAACACGATAAAATATAATAGACGATTGAAACGCTTCAATTGTTTTTGTAACAATATATGTTTAAAAAAGACAAAACAACATTTCAAATTGTATGCTCGGAGATATTTTGTTTTCTTAGAATTAAAAAAAATATCAGTTTCTACCAACTTATATCTTCTAGTGGCTTCCATTAAATATTGATATTATCGAGTGATTAAGAAAGAAGCTTTAATCTTAGTACATTGCAATACCTTCCAAGATCGAGTCTAGCAGAAGACTGACCCTTGCTTGAGTGAGCACCGCGTGCCGCGCACGCGCATCGGTCACGACAGACTCCTCCTTCTTTTCCTCCCTCCCTCACAGCCTCCTTTACTCTGCACTCTTGCAATACAACCTGCTACCACTGTGAAAAAAACATTCAATCAGTGGCTTATAAACAGTGGCACCCGAGCGAGCGATCTCGTTTGCCAACGCATTTTTACAGTAAGCTTTTTGGAAATAATACAAATCAATACTACGTCGAGGTAAATTTGTTTTTGAAGTGGCTATTTAATATGTCCTTCTAGAAAATTCAGTTTTTTTAACGCCATTTTTCATTTTTACTTAATAAGACTATTATAAATTTAATGTATGCTAATCAATCAAGGTTTAAACACAAGTTTCCCAAAAATTATACAGGTAATTTAAAAACAATCTGTCTGAAGGGTAAGTTAAAAAAAGATTAATTTACCCGTAGTCTTCGTTAAAAAAACTTTTTTTGAGATCACCAGAGGCGGATTCTCAATTGACATTGAAAACGAGTTTTATTTATATTTCATTTAAGTTTATATTCACACAAAACACGTGTACAAACAATTAGTAGTAAGAGTGACAATGTACAATTAAATTTGATAACCTTGTAATCCCACTAATTGTGCTAATAATTCTAAAACGTGTTTCGCCTTTTTAAGAAACGTCTTTAGACTTACTATAATAAGTGTATTTATTAAAAAATTAATGTGAAACGAAATTACATCTTAATCCATCGAAAATACTAAGATACCATTTTTTGTTAAAAAAACTGATTTTTATTTAGTCTGTGATTTGCATAATTACTCATCATTCTTACAAAAAAAATACTCCATATTATTTATAAAAAAACATTTAAGCACTTCATTGAGTTTTCACGAATTTAAGATTTCACTTCACGAATTTAAGATTTCGACTGAAGGTGCTTGGTGGAATTTCAATATTAAATTTGAATCGTTCAAACTATGTACATTCTCACAGATTTTGTCACTGACCCGGGTTTCGCCCTTCGGCATCTTCAGACATTCAAGCACACGGATGAACTTGAACTGACGTTCAGTAAATGAAAGTTTCGTGCTTATATAAGAAACAAATGCATCACTGAGTCCAAAGCCATTGCTGGCGAAAAGGACGAGCTCATGGGAATGCCAACAGATCTGAGTAGTAAGTAGTTTCAAGAATTATATCATTTGCTTGTCGGCAAAGGTTTTATGATTATATGATTTTATGATTATGTAGGGTATAGAAGTGGAGATGCGGGAAAGTTTAATATTTCATTCAAAATCAGAAGACTTTGCAGCCGTGCTCTATTGATTTCTAAAATTTCTTGGAAAAAGAGCTTATGACTGTCCGTATTTGGGTGTAACATTTTTATCCTTCATTGTATGTTAATTACTTCACAGTTATTTATAAAAATCAGGAGTGGTTTTTCTCATCACGAGCGTTTTCAACAGATACAATAATATATATTGATATTGAGTTATTATAAATAATTGTGGATTAAGTGCAAAAGAGTATTTAATTATTTTTTAATATAATGTATTTCCATACAATATTGTCACCGAAGACCATCAAAGTGGTCCATATTATTCATTGGAATTGATTTTAATTATCTAAATACTAATTGTGTGCACTCCGTATCATTTTACTATATAAACAAATAAATTTGAATCGTTCAAATTATGTACGGGTTTCGCGTTTCGGCATCTTCAGACGTTCAAGCGCACCGATGAACTTGAACTGACTCAGTTAGTGACACAACTTGTGTGAATGTACATAATTTGAACGATTCAAATTTAATACAAATAATCAGTTCGAGCTTATCCGTATACTTGAATGTCTGAAGACGGTGAAAGATTAAATAATTTAATTTCAGTAGTACCCTCAGTCGATGTCATAGATTGTGTCATAAAATAAAAGTTGCTTTACGATTGCAAATTAAATTATTACCGGAAAGATTGATACAAAAGGTTGCCCATACCCGTGTTCGATATCAAAGAGGTGAACTTTCACGCATACCAGCAAACCAGATTTTGAAAAAAGAACAATCCTACACACACACACACACACAGCACTAACACAGAGGCGGGCAGCCACCTGTAGCTTGGTGTGCTCCCACTAGTGTCCAGTGCGCGGTCGCCGATAATATAATAAATGACCACCGGTTCACTTGTCGTGACCGCCCGTGCCAAGGCAGAATACTGTAACGGTCTGCCCGATTAATATTTTATTTATTTATTATGCCATGGCACGGGTAGCAGTATCTTATGTTGAAAATTGTATTAGATTCATCTCCAATGGGCGACCGGGTGTGGTATGGAAACAATTTAATGGCAAAACGATTTGAAGCAATTTTTAGAACAAAATTATACGGACAATATATCATCATAAAACAATTGTCAATGAATAAAATGGTACGGGTGTTATGGATATATTTTTACTGAAACACTTTATTATTATTTAAATGTTGTTTTAACTTTATTCTATAACATAGTTTATACACTTTATAATAAATCAATTAAATCTTATTAAATCAAAATAATATCGATGTGAGTATTGAGGAGTTTCTACTAAGCTGTTTGGCCTTTTGATTTGAACTTTAGTTTAAACTGAAGAGAAGGAATTGGATATTGGCTTAGTCCGTTGAAAGGTTTATTGTAACAAGCTATGTCATAGAGAACCAACATAGCACAGAAGTTAATGTTGTGTTTACATAGCACGGGGTGTAATACTGAGCAAAATAGTAGACTTGTGCGAGACAAAAATATATATTAAAATTGATTGAAAACTGTTAAAAAAAGACTGTTTAGAATTATATTATAATTAACCCATTTTTGCCCGAATTTGCCCATAATTGATGCAAATAAAAAAACACTGCTCACTCCGACAGGTTCAAACCTGAAAAATACTACGTGAAACTGTCCCCACGCTTGTTAGCTGTAGACTGATGCAATCTCAACTTTTATTGCTTCATTCGTAATGTAGTGCAAGTAAAAATACCAAATGTTCCATCCTTGTAACACTGGGCAAAAATGGGTTTAAGTAAAGTTTAATTGAGTTTGTAGAAAAAAATAAAACACAATTCATTTGATTGTTTTTGTTTTTAATATTTTGTTCAGTGATACTTGTTGACAGTTTTGTGCGCACCATTTTGTAGTAGCACCAAAGTATTGACAAAGAAAATACGAGTGTCTTATCACTGACATGTTTTTTGTTAAATGAATGTCGCCCATTCAGAATATTCACAACTATTTTTAATCATACGGTTTAGCCTTTTGACTAAGCTTTGATTAAATTGACAACAAGCTAAGCAATAAAGCCATTTCAACAAAGCATTTATGTCAAAAAATATAATAAAACATATGTTGTTACTCGTCTTTTTAATCACCACAAATACCTTATTGAAATAGGTTGAAAAAATTTCACAATAAATTAATATTTACCCCTAGATGTGTACAAATGAAGTAACATTAATAAAATAAGTAAGGTGGTTTGACTTTATCAGGAACACGAAGATAAAAAAGCGAACACACCAGCTCCTTATTACATCCAACAAAAAAAAGCGACGATGGACCTGACATGGACATGTGTTGCTAATACCCCAAAACAGCATTAACCCTACATGTCTCTTCTACCAACCGGATGAATCCCGCTGTCGTAGAAGGCCACTGATGACCATCTATAAGATGTAATTGGTGGAACTACAAGACGTTGGGATAACCTGGCAGGAAACAAAGAGACTTGCAAAGAACAGAGAATTTTGGTGGAATCATATAGTGGTCATATGCTCTGAATAGGAAGAGATATGATTCAAAATATTTTTTTTGATATATGAAATTAATACTGATAACACTATGTAACTTTAAAAAACTTAATTATATATGCAAAATGGTTTTTTATTAAAGTAACGCTGATTCAATCGGAAAAAGTACGTGCTTTGTTTTATTTTGTATCTGGTAGCAGAAGCAATAATATAGTTTAGGATAATATGATATCTCTATTGATTTAAATAATGATAATTGGCTAGTTTTGAATCATTAAATTTATTAAATGTAATTATATTTTAACCAAAATGTAACTTAATGTGACTAGATGTATAAATGATACCTCGATATTTCAACGTATAAAAAATAAATCCATAGGCCGTAAATAATGTTCGACATTTTGATTTACCGTGGACTGGTTTGTATTGGAAACCAGCTTTTGAACGAAAGAGTTCACGTACGAAACCAGTCTTGGACCAAAATCGAACCAAATGCTAAGTGCACTAATATGTTCACTGTACAAAAGGTTGCCTGCACACAAGCGGTTTATCCAACGGTTTTTTTTGCTGTTGATAAAACTATTATATTTTTTAGATATACTGTACACTTACTGTTGATTCATATTACTTAAAAAAATAAATCGATGAAATTCATACCCGCTGTCTGTACTCATATAAATTAATTTTGACAATGCAAGAAAATCAACTCTTTTTAAACCACAATACTCTGTCTAAATAAAAAATGTTTCACTCATGCAAAAAATCAAGACTACGTATTTTTCTGAAACACGGGTAACGTCGTAACACTCCGAAATACACTTAACTCGGTGGCTGCCACAGACGAGATATCCCGTATGAAATTCGTGCTCAACAACTCAGAGACGAGTTATCTCGTCAATAACTAATTTAATTAATAGTTGCAAATTATAGCCGGCGTGATAGGTAATTACTATTAATTATCTATGGCAGCTAAAAAGTTAACCGAAGGGTGCGAAAGTTAAATGGAGCTTTGAGAAGTTGCAAATCTGCTGATAGATACATATTTTGTTAAATTTCATCCTATGAATTTTTGTAAGCAGATCTTAAATGTGTGTAAAAGTCACCTGTACTTTACTATTTTTGAAACTATTTTATTAATTCCTATTGTCTCTGCAAATAGTGGCTGAGCGACTGACCGAAAATCAATTTTCATAAAACAACATGCGATGAGATTCTTTATTAGGAATCTATATTCCTCGCACTGGGTGCGGCCATGGTATATTCATAACAATTTCTTTACTATTGATTGAACAGTTGTATTTGGAAACATACAAAAATACTATCAACTGATGAGAACTGAGTCCAGATCTTTTGAAATAACTGTGTTTTATTTGTATAAACGACCTCCGTGGGCTTCCGGCAAGAGATTTGTACTCTCAAGTTCGAATACCGGGAAGGCAGTACAGTCGAACTTGGTTATTATGAGGAAGATGGGACCGACTGAATTTGCTCGTTATAATCATTACTCGGTATATCAGAGAATATGTATTTTTAAATGCTTACAAAAATACCCATTACATCAAGACATAAAGTATCTTAATAAAAACGCAATAATCCTTTGTACTTCATTCCACTTTATTTAATATATCAGGACCAATTTCGCTCATTGCGAGCATTGTCAACTGAGCAATGAGCGATGAGCGAAACCGGTCCTGATATATTAAATAAAGTGGAATGAAGTACAAAGGATTATTGTGTTTTAATTAATATAATGCCTTTCCACCAAGTATTGACAGTGAACACCCTAAAAGTCATAAAGTATCTGTAGCGGAAAAATAACACAACAAGTCGCAATTCAAACAAACATACACAATTAAAATTTATTTACACACCCGTTATATACATATTACATTTTTCTGTCAATCCACTTTTCATATAAAATTTATAATTTATGCTTATTTTATTGTTTTCATTGGCATCGGTCAAGTTAACTGCCCAGTCGGATTGTAATGCTTAGTGTCGAAAATGTTGTTTTTAAACGATCGACACATTGACAGTATCAAAAAATCTTTTGACGATATTTTTGCTCGGTATGCCCAAGAAGTAGCTCGTTATAAAAGTGAATAAATTTATGGAGAAAACATAAACTAAAATTTCAACTAATGTTTCCTCATAACATCCATGATGTCGCTTTTTCCGAGATCGTAACAACCGAGTTTTACTGTATTTGTTTTGCCGGGCATGGGCGTTTGCGATATTTATTTTCCTCTAGTTGATCTCGATTGACGATAGAAATTATTCTCCGAGTTTACTGCAAGTAGCTTAAAAATCGAAATATCCGACGCCTTGAATATTAATAATTGGTATGTATAGATTTGAATCGTTCAAATTATGTACATTCTCACAGATTTTGTCACTAACGACCCGGGTTTCGCTTGTCGGTATCTTCAGGCGTTCAAGTGCACGGATGAACTTGAACTGACTCTTAGTAAATGAATGTTTCGTTGAGTTTAAAGCCATTGCTGGTGAAAAAGATTAGCCCATGGGAATGCCCACTGATTTGAATTGTGAGTAGTTTTAAGAATTATATTTATTTTTGTTTGTCGCAAAAGGTTTTATGATTATATTTATAAAGGGTATAAAAGTGGAGAGCCAGGCATGTGCAGCTATAAGTATTTATACGTTTAAAAATATTACTATATATCATTCATTAATTCGATAACGTAATAAATATGCTTAAGCGACGTTGCCTAGTCAATCAAGCTGTCATATTATAATAAATTAAGCAACACAAATATAACCCCGCTATACACTTTCACAAAATACCACAACTGTGCCCAACTAGGAAGTAATGTTTTGCCTTAACGATCTACCTATAAGTTTTATTTCACACTTATTTTGTTAAAAAGAGAGTGTTTGTCATTAAAATTCACATTAAAACATAATGTAGAATAGCGTTCGTAAAAATTTTAATTTTCCGCACCGCGACCAATTTAAATAGAAATATAAAATATTAACAAAAAATATGTTACACTTCTGAATTGATAATAAAAAAAGACTTTTGATGCGGAAACACGTAAACAAGTAACAGTATCGCGGTCAGAGGTATATAAATTAACAATGAAAATAGGTACGTAGTTTTTTTTCATTGAAGGTTTTTGTGTGTTAATAAAAGAATTCCTCAAATTAAAAAAAAAAACCTTAATGGTTTTTCTACCACGTATATTTTTATTAATAACGTGATGTCAAAGAACAAAATTGATGAAATATATATTTTTTAATAATATTGAGTGCAATAATTATGTGTTATATATTTTTCGAGTAATTGAGAGATATAACAGTTATTTTTTTATTGTGATGTCGTGTATTCATGTATATCAGATTTTAATTTATTTTTGACATATACATTTTTGATATTATACATTCATTTTTTAAGTAAACTTTATATATAATTCAAACTTTTAGTGAGAGCTTTTGGAATTAAACAATGGAATACGGTCTTCTGGAATTGTATTCATTGAAAAAATTATGTCTAACCTCGTATTTATTTATTTTAATATCTTATCTATTAAATTTAATTTTTTTATCAAGAATGTAAAGACAAAGATATTATCAGTAAGTTTTAATTAAACAAGAAACGTTTAAAAAAGAGAAAGAGTAGCGAAACTATTCGGCATATTGGAAAATTATTTAGTAGGAATTTGTAAGTTTGATAAATTTTTTTTGTACTAACTCTACATTATTTTTAAAAACTATTGATATAACCTTTTTAAAAAAATATATTCGCCCCTAATGTGAAGCATATGACCTCCTAATGGAGATGTTGCAACTTATTTTTTTCTGCAAGAACTGCGTGTTACTCGGTTACTCAACTTATCTTTCTTTCGATGAGAGTAATTTTAGATAGGATGAGAATAAGACATGACTGGTGGTTGGATAATCACCCCCGCTACACTCCGTTATTTTAGGATTGTAATGATATGATGTATTTCCACGAAAAATTGACAGTAAGCAAACACATTAAAGCAGTAGTTTCCAACCTTTATGTTACTACGCCTCTCTTTGAAGAAGAACATATCTTCGCTCCTCCCCATCCTTTATTTCATATAGTAATAAAGACACGTTTTAAAGAGTAAACAAATATTTTGGACTGTTCGCGCATCCCTTTGCAATAGTTCACGCCTCCCAGGTTGTAAATCGCTGCTTTAAATTGATTATGGTTACATATTTAATTTCTAGCACAATCATTTACGCATAGTTGTATATATATATATATATGTATATAATTTAACAATGAGCATCTCCTATTACAAATACTTTAATGACCGAAATATATATTCGTACAACGAATTATTATTAAATTATATTTTTTGACCAATGATAAAAGACAATTGATATTTATTGTTTTAATTTATGAAAAATAAGTGACAAAGTATCAGCCAAGCATTCAACATAGCTGGCATGATTGTAATAATTTGCCCTTTTTGATCTGCTTACCCACAGATCACCCAGAAGGCAACAAGTGTCCGTCAAAAAGGTCAGTCGTGCTCTCAGACTGTGCATAAATATTATTGTATTATAACATTTCTTTTGCCATCTATAACAATAATAGTATGTAGCGTATAAAAGCAGTTACTATTTCAGCCGGCCATTGTCCGAGACTTAGAGATGGGCACCACTATCGTGTCGACATACTTATTCGAGTCTTATTATTATCAAAGGGAAATTACCCAATATTATATTGTAACGTGTAGTAAAGTAGAACGTATTGATGTACTGAATTATAATAAAACTTGCTTATGTATTGCCTTGTGTTACTTTTCAATACCTTATATGATTGATAGTCAATAAATTTCGAGAATTATAAATAATTTTTAACATCATCTCTCAGAAATTATTAAATCATATCACATATTTGACAAAGGTTTGCATAACTTTATTACATTGATCTCGTTAGCAATGTCTATTAACTCAAAAATAACACATTTAAATACAATTCTAATAGCTCAATCTGATCGCTTTGCCAAGTAGTGAATAAGCCTTTTACCTTTTTCTTATCTGCGGGGTCAAGGGTAAAAATTAAAATCGACAAACACACTAATTACAAAAAAATATAAACAAACTGCTTTTATTTCTTTACTCTCTTCAACTTAAAAGATTGATTAAAGACTGATCCACTAAAGAAAGAGGTAAATTAGTATTGTATGATTAGGAAATATTTAATTTTTAATTCAAAACTACATATCGACTGTAGAAAGGAAAAAGGACGTAACCCTCAATTTTCAAAAACAGCTTTTTTCGATAATCACAATGTATACAACTTGACACACATTCTATCAAAAGGTCGGAAGCTGAAAATGCCGAATAAATATCTAAATTTAGCTTTTAAGTTTGACAAAGATGACCTTTTAAAAAAATAAAACCAAGAAAAAACACTAAAATAAAGGTTTTTCCGAGACAGTTTCTTTAGTTAATATTAGGTTATGTCAATTTAACACTAGTTTGGAAGTATCCGTGCACTTAAAGGTTGTGTATAATTCATAATTTGCATATGCCACAAAATCATCAAAACACGTTTTTAGCGCCTCCTGTAAAATTTGATATGTGTGGGTTACGTCCTTTTCCCTTTCCACAGTCGATATAATGAAACGTAATTTTTCACATATTGTTTCTTAACTTTTTTATTGACTTCCTCAGTGGTAATTCGTTTCTTTTGATAGCAATTGCTCCTCACTATGGCAATTTCTACTCACTCCATCCAATAATTAAATAAAATATGTTTTTTTGTTATTCATATTTAATAAATAATGATTGATTTTGACTGGTCATCAAGAGTGTGAATGTAGAAGCTGACTTATTTTTCTATCAAAAGCTTTGTGAAATCTGACTCTTAAAAGCAGTATTAATACAATTAATATGTTTATGTAGAGATGGAAGATCTCCACCAAATGTGGTGTCTAATAAAAATATTATATCCATGTTTCCTACGTATCTGTTTATTTCCTAAGCTAAAATTCCTTTGTAATAAACTTCGCCTTGTCGTGCTGCATAGTGAAATATTCTGTGGAGTAGTTACAAAGGTAACAGGTGTACTGCATGGCGCGTGGGCTGCTGAAGCCAAGTTCGAATCCAGTCGAGTACAATTTTGCTTATCTTGCATCAAATTCTAACGGAGATACAATTAAATAAATGAATCTCAATATTTAGCATCAACAAAACACAAAACTCTAGATATTTTATAATTTATTTTTTAAAAAGTGTATCTTGTATAAAATGAAAGTTCTCATGGCGTTTGATTGATTTAATTGCGCAGTGAATGATAATCACGTTTGTAAATCGTTCGTATCGGTGGCTTAGTTCTATACTGATACAAGTAAAAATTGTTAGTTTTGAGATATGGCTGACCAAAGTTTTGACATTTAAACTGAGTTATAGAAGAGTGATAATTATTATGTGTCTGATATTTTTTGTGAATGATTAAGTCATTTATATCAACTAAATTTAAATTGATTGAAACTTTGACAGAACCATAGAATAATATTTCTAGTATTGATATGGAACTGAGAGAAGATTGTTTATACGCGAAAATCTGTCTACCATTAAGTAAGTAAGTTAGTTTTTATAGTTATTTTATCATATTGTGGAGCTATAAAAGACAGGTATTCGAATATAATGGGTAATATATCTCCAAACATCAATGTTTTGACTAATCTATAAAAATAAACCATCGATATGATAATTGATAGTTCTATTTGAATAATGTATGGCTTTAAAATACATTTTTTCCAAGAAGGTAATACAGAGGCGATTAAAACACTCAATATATTATGTTCATGTTTTGAAAATTGCCACACTTCGTTAAATCCAGAAGTAATAATTAATTTAAAATATATATTTTTGTCGCGTAAAAAAAACATCACCATTAGCAGATAAATATTATTATTGGCGGTTCCTTAATTCCGCTCAACACGCCAGTTACGAGTTAACTCGTCAATTACTAATTAAATTAATAATTGCAAATTATAGCCGATTTGCTAGGTAATTACTTGTTCTTTTCTACGGCAGCTAAAAGGTTAAAAGATGTCAACATATAAATTATTATATAGTAGTATAAAAACAGATTATTGTATATCGACTGTGGAAAGGAAAAGGGATGTGACCCTCAATTTTTCAAAACAGCTTTTTTCAATAATCACAATGTATACAACTTGACACACATTCTATCAAAAGGATGGAAACTGAAAATGGCGAATTAGTATCTAAATTTAGTTTGAAAAAGATGACCTTGTAAAAAATTAAAACCAAGAAAAAACACTGAAATAAAGGTTTTTTCGAGACAAATTCTTAAATTAATATTAGGTTATGTCAATTAAACACCAGTTTAGAAGTATCCGTGCACTTCAAGGTTGTGTATAATTCATAATTTTCATATGTCACAAAATCATCAAAACACGTTTTTAGCGCTTCCTGTAAAATTTGACATGTGTGGGTTACGTCCTTTTTCCTTTCCACAGTCGATATATATGCACTATTTTCTGTCTAGCTTAAATACTGTAATTTTGCTTGGTTTATTGATAGTAGAGTTAAACTAATACTAAAAAGAGATTAACATACTATACTGTTGATGAAAAGTTATACAAACTATCTAATTTAACTCTAAGTATCCTTGTGTTTATAATTATATTAGATAAGTTTGAAAACCTCTGTGATATAAAAACTCGTAGCTCGTAGTTGAACAAAAGATAGTATTATTTGTACACAATTGCCAAATGTTAGGATCACTATCATTTCAATGCATGTTTTGTTAATAGTACCTAATTATAATTGGTAAATATGGCTTCATGCTTCTACCAAAAATATTGTCTAATCACTTATAATATGGTATATATGTAATCTAATAATGTTTTGCTTTATAAATTTTTTATCTAAATCATGCCGTACTAATTCAATACTTATTAAATATTTTTTAGATATTTGTAAATATAAACAAGCCATAACTAGATTGATTACTATTTTTTATTTATATTTTTATATAAATATCTGTACAAGTAAAATATAGTTATTTACATAATATATTTTTTAAAATACTTGACAATATTTAAACCAAGTGTTAAGCTTATTTAAGATTTCGACTGAAGGTGCTTGGTGGAATTTTAATATAATATATTTTTCGGAAAGACACGTGTTTAATCAGGAACAAGGGATAACAATGTTGCACCCAAATACGGACGCTCATAAGCCCTTTTCCCAGTTTTTTTTTTAAATAAACAGAGCGCAATTGAACAGCCTTCCAATTTTAAATGAAATACTAAACATGCCGGGATATCCACTCCTATACTCTATATAAATATAATCATAAAACTTTTTCCGACAAACAAATAAATATAATTTTTAAAACTACTCACTACTCAAATCCGTGGGCTTATCCTTTTCGCCATCAATGGCTTTAAACTCGATGATACATTTATTTATTATATAAACACGAAACATTCATTTACTAAGCGTCAATTCAAGTTCATCCGTGCTTTTGAACGCCTGAAGATGCCGAAAAGCGAAACCCGGGCCGTTAGTGACAAAATCTGTGTGAACGTACATTATTTGAACGATTCAAATTTAAGTGTTAAGCACTCAAAATGAAAATAAAGATTTGGCTATAGCCCAAAAAATAATTATGCTCTGCAATTTATTAAAAAAGAGACATATTTTAAGATAAAAACCGTCTGATTAACTGACAGAATTAAATGAGCTTTGTCCAAGTATCAAATAGATTAATAGTGTAAAATGTTCGTTTACAGATAAAATAGAGCAATATAATATTACGTGAAAAACATGCGCTTCACCGAGCGTTGAACTCTCCTCCTCGCAGCTACGCCGTAGAGCTTTGGCACCCCAAGCTTGGTGATATTGTTATATTCGGATGCGTAGTTATTAACATGCCTGTTTATTTATGTACATTGATTTTCAGCGTCCGATGCGTGATTTTGGTAACAGTGGTACGTAACCTGTGCGCCTCGGGCGAAATACGGCAATTTCGAAATGATTAAAACTCTGCAGTAGATTGTATTATGTATGGCCTTTGAATGGCCACGGGGCAGAGACGCGCAACTCGCGCGCGCATGTAGCCATATAAAATAGTACTTGGTGGCTTACAAAATCAATCTTTGAGTGAAATTTATTTAAACGTATATTTATTTGGAACACAAAGTGTGATAATGATATTTAAAAAATGTATTAAAATCCGTGATAATTATAAATGAGTTTTTTGGTCGAGAATAAAATTAACACGATGTTTTCTTTAAATCAAAATCATTATTTTACAATTATTGTACACAGCATAATTGTATGCTTTTTTATTATGAATCTTGAAAATATGTTTTGAATCAAGTACACATTAAGAATTAATAAAGTTAAAAATATATATATATGAATATAAGACAAACAACTCTAGCTATCAACCATATATAAAATAATATTTGTAGAACTAAAATACTTAGATATTTTTTCACCTTATTACTATGAAGTCCTACCAAGTAAATTCCATTTCAAATAAATTATGAAAAAACACCGAATTTCGTTTTTATTTATCTTAATTTAAACTTCTTTGGGAAACGTTGGACAAAAAAAAGTCTTATCCAAAAATGATGTAATTTGGATAATTGTAGCCTCACTCTGTCTATTGGCACTTTTGTCACAATATTAATGTAACGGCCAAATTTATTTACATTTATAAAATCCTTTCAATGATTAAAAAAAACTCGTAACGTAGTCAGAAATTAATTTCTGAAACCATGTTGACTTCCAATTTAAAGATTTTTAATTGAGCTTATCACAACATAAGTTTATTATACCATATCTGTGGGTCACTCAGTAGGTTAAACACACGTTTTCGGAAAAAAGACAGAAGATAGGACTAGAATAGAATTAGTGGGTAGTTGATCGGTTTCGCTACGCCGTGATTTCAGAAAATATGTATTTGTCCCACTAGCTTGCTTATTTTTTTGTTGGACTTGTAAACACTAGCACAATCAGTTATTCTAGATTGTTGAATGGTATTGTTTTTAGCCATCCGTTAAATATATCGGAGTGTTCAAACTTAACTAATAACTCCGCTTGGCAAGAGCGAAGACTTGAGTGAGACTGTCGGGGGCAGATAGTAAAAAGAATATTATAAGAATATCGATCAACAAAAGAGCCTGTCGGGTTCACAAAGGTCGGACGCGGTTGCGGCCTCAGGCATTGACACGCCCTGCTGTTAGGGATGTGCTGACCATCTTTTAAAGATTCTGTGTGTTGTACATTTTTTAAAAAGTATTATTTATTCTGAAAATCTTTTTCAATTCCATTGATTTATATTAAACATTATCATAGTATTAATATCATCACTTAGCATTTGACGATATGATAGTTAATGCATATTTAAATTATAAGCATTTGATAAAATAGACTTACTTAATTCATTCTTTTGTCATTCAAACATAATATTTAATAGAGTAAAAATACAATTCTGTAGCTAAATACGTTGCTATTTTTACCTTATTATAATAGAGTTCTACCAAGTCAATGCCAATTCAATCAAAACTATTTAATAATACTTTTTTTATAGCTACCTTATACATTGTATAAGAAAAAAAATAGATTTAATATACTACGTAGTGTCAATTGTCACTGTTTTTGCTAAAGCAATTTGATTCGTAGATGAACCGATGTAAATAAAATTGGTTATAAATTTAACGCGAATGTTCAAATAGAATTATTAAATAATGTAAAAAATATTATCTTCTGATTTTTAGAATATTCCATAACAAAAAATATAAATTATTTTTCATTTGAATATTATTAAAAGTCAATTCTCAACGTAATGAGTCTTAAAAAATAAAAACGACTTTTATCTCGGAATTCAAGAAAACCTATTTTTTACCGTTTTTTAAAATATTAATTTAATTTCTTAGAAATTTTTTCTTAAAAGTATAATACATTTGTAAATTTATGCAGTTACTTTATATCATGTTAGAAGTTTAAGTTCACGTTTATTAAATTTATTATAACAAATATGCTTGTGAAAAATTATAGCAACCCTGTACCATCCATCAAGAGTTCCTAATAACGGGTTGGCGATAGCCTCCGGCCGCTACCGACTGTCTCTCCCGCCTCCCCCTCAAAAGAACCACATTCTACTTCCACTCCTCGCTCCTGACTCCTGACTATTGCAGCTCGGAGCATCTCCTTTGACCCTCCCACAAATTCCCGGACCCCGACTTGAACGGACCAAATTATCCCCACCGTGTACGCAATTACGCGAACCACTGGCTCACAAATGGTGCAGCAATGATTATTATCATTAACACATTTTTAATTAAGCCAGATATATTACAAAGAAGCACATCTATTCTACGGTGACTTTTTAAATTACTATCTACTAGGGCTTATACGAAAACCGACTTTTGAAAAAACCGGATGTCGAATGTCAATACAGTTCAGAAGTTTTTTTTTACAAAAATGGATGATTCAATTAAAATAGCAAGAGAAAATTCATTTTTTTTATGTTGCTTATTTATATACATAATAATTCACAACAAGAAATTATTCGGCGTTACTCTTCAGAAAATATGATTTAAGAAAACACAAAGCGTCCACTGATCGTTTTGTAACAAAATTTTCTGATATCGAAAATACCCTTTATCTGGATAATGATGTGGGGCATATGGTCTTTAAGCCATCAAATAAAAGATACAAATTTTCTGCCCTTTTGTTTATAGACTCGTTTATGGAAAATTTGGCACAACCGGTTACGAAGTTGGAAAACCGGTTTTCGAATGTCACAAATTTTGCCAAAAAACTGGTTTTTAAAACCGTTTTTTGAAAACCGACAAGCCCTATTATTTACCGTTGATCTTAATACCACACACTGTTTTGTAAACAAAACTATTTTATTGCATTAATTGTAATGACATTCGTGTGGTAGAACTTTCTTACAATTAGTTAAATTTAATTAGGTCAAAATGTCAATGTATTTATTTAGTTACACAAAAATTGCATCTGTTAGAAGTTAAGTATTTAGACTGAAAGCCACTGCCAGAAGTGTGTAAGAATGTAATTTAGTTAAACTATAATATATACTGGCTTAGAAGAGAAACACAGTATATCTCTTATCTTTAAGTAACAACTAAATTTACTTTAAACATACATATTTCTGACGATGGTGAAAAGCCAAAAGCACAGTCGATAAAAAATTGTTTTGCAATTGGTTTGTTTTATTGTTTAAATGATCTCTTATTATTTTCTTGTATTAATGAGCGATATGGAAGATTTCATCTCACCACAGCCTAATACACGTATTTTTGGAAAACTTTACCGTTCAAATAATTGGATTGAATAAATGAACCGATGAAAAAAGATTGAGATTCCCTTTTTGTCGAATCTCATCTCTTACGACTCGTTTGTTTTGTTTTTTTTTTCTATAAATTTTTGCGAAATTGCAAGCAAAACGTTTTACCAGTTATTTTTATGAGTTAAAAAATCAAAAATGTCTGCTCATTTTAAATAAAAAACGATTAAAAGAAGTTTGTTTTAAAGTGAAAAAAAAGATCGTTGCTAAGAGCGAGTATGTTTAATTACGTTTTGTTATTTAATTGTTTAATATCTTGAATCATCCATACTCTTAAAGACTTGCTTATGTCGAATAATGAAACTCGCGGAATGATAGTAATTATTTTTACACAATTTCAACAGTAATAAATTGAATGCGAACTGGAATACCTTCAGACAGATGAATAGGGTTGAGATAAGACTATTCAATTAATAAAAACACAATAATCCTTTGTACTTCATTCCACTTTATTTAATATGTCAGGACCGGTTTCGCTCATTGCGAGCATTGTCAACTGATAAGAAATATAATTTAACAATGCTATTTATACAAAATTGAATAGTTATACACAACAATTGGCATTGAAAAGAAATTGCCAATTACATTAAAGTGATTCTAAAATAACACAAAATTAAAATGTTCAACACATCTAACATATAATTAAAAAGTCATCCCAGATTAATAAATTCAGAATGCGATTGAAAGTAATTACAAACATAATTAAAATTTGGGAAATTTTTGACAAAGTGATAAAATGCTACATTAATAAAGTGAATATGCTTAATGATGGTTATCAGTTGACAATGCTCGCAATGAGCGAAACCGGTCCTGACATATTAAATAAAGTGGAATGAAGTACAAAGGATTATTGTGTTTTTATTAATATAATGCTTTTCCACCAAGTATTGACAGTGAACACCCTAAAAGACTATTTAACATTATATCCGTTAATAGGAAAGATTAAAGATAAACAGCATAAAAAGTCAAGGCGTTATGTTCATTCAAAATTTTTGAATCATCTGAAATCAACTTGATGATAAAATACCCAATATCTGCAGTTCTTCGGTACTTGAATCTAATACAATTCTTTATAAGATGAGTTTATAGCTATATAGCGGCGGGTGCCATCGTCAGAACTAGGGTATCCAATCTCGGAATTTTGGGATTGATTTATTTTGAATTCCGGGATCCCGGGATCCCGGGTTTGAGATTTTTTCACCGAGGAATTTGAAATCCTCAATTTGCTATACTTTTTCCCGGAATCTCACGGAAACTCTTTTTTTTTTAGCTCACCGAAGAATTTGAAATCTCCGATTTGGTATACTTTTTCCCAGAATCTCACAGAAACTCGTTTTTTTTTTTTTAGCTCGCCGAGGAATTTGAAATCTTGAATTTGCCAATTTCGTGTAAATTTCGAGAATTTGCTCAAAATTTCTCAATCCCGGAATTTCGGGATCAGAAAATTGAACGGGATCCCGGGATTGGATGCCTTAGTAAGAACTATGTTTAAGCTTGCATATACTCAGCTATATATGCTGGTTTAGAATAGATACGCTATAAATCTTGTAACTCTTATGCTCTATTCTTGTCTCACCTAAAATTTGGTATGTGGGGGTAACATACCCTTTTCTTTCTACAGTCGATATATATATACATAGAGTTTTTCTTAAATATTAATGTTTAGAAAAACACAAGATTTTTTAAACTTATTTCCAGTTTTATTTATCAAGAATGCTCGCTATGAGCAAAACCGGTCTTGATAAATAAATGTGGAAATTAAGTACAAAGGAATATTGTGTTTTTTCTTAACAAAAAGAATATGAATTTAAAGTTCTTTAAACTAAACGAACGAAGGAAATACTAAACCTTAATTTTTGAAGTGTGCAAAGGAAAAAGGATGCAGTCAGCAAGTACGTCGCCATGAATATTTTTTACAATAAGCTAGATACATTCATTTAAAAAAAATCACACATTAGAAACAACGAAATAATCAATTGGTTTTAATCTTGCCAACAGTATATTTTACAGTCATTGGGGGTAGAGTATGAATCATAGAAAAATACCCCATTCACCCCCGCTTCGGACGTTCACTAGACAATTAATGTGCTAGCTTTTTTCATTTTAAGATTTGAGCCCATGTCTGAGAAGACTCTGAATTTACAAGTAAATTCAGAAAATTATATGCCCGCAGATGAGCCAACATATTGATACCTCAGTTCCAAAGAGTAAAACGTGCAAAATGTTATTTTTTAATTATTCCAAAACTAACATATGCTTTCTGAGTTGTTACACTTTGAAACCGTGGTATCGATATTATCTTTATATAGGATTTGACACTTCTTTTCTCGATTGATCGTCGTTATTGCTAATTTTTGTGATATTGCTACATAACACTTTAATCGCATATTATTTCACATTAAACGTTTAAATCAGTGTTCCCCAAACTTTTTACACCTGCGGACCGGTAAAACATGGAGAAAATCGCGGACCACTAATAAAGAAATCAAAACGGTTTTCTTAATCTTATATTGTTAAAAATGGACATAACTATACAACTGTTTTCAGTTGACAATGCTCGCAATGAGCGAAACCAGTCCGGGCCTTTTAAATAAAGTGGAATAAAGTACAAAGGAATATTGTGTTTTTATTAATATAATGTCTTTCCACCGAGTATTCACAATGAACACCCTAAAAGTGAAAACAATTATGTATTATGAAATTATTGGTATATTTAGGTAGGGTTTTGCATCTGAGTTCACTCTCAAAGAGCAAATATTTATGACTGTCGATTCTGAAAAAACCAGCGACCATCGTTTCGCACACAGAAAAAATAATACAACATGATAGGTATCTGCAATAAACTAAACTTTACAAATTTGATGCCGGATTTTAGAAGTGTGAGTAATATGTAACCGCACAAAAATGGCCAAGAAACAAAATACGGAGCCGCATTATTGATGTCTTCTTATTTAACAATAGCTTAAAATACAAGTAAACGTGCAGGCGACAAAAAATCCTATATTCAATTTTTTGCATGGCGAATTTCTTGAAATTTGGCATACTGTTTGTGGCCCGGTGGAAAGGCTCTGCAACCCAGCACCGGACCACCGGTTGGGGAACACTGGTTTAAATGACACAGTTATATGTAATCCAATTAAAAATAATTAATTTGCCACAATGCAAGAGAATGCAGCATTGTGTATGCGAGTTGGCAATTTGGCGTGATGGCGTTACTCGCGATACAAAAAACAATGTGATTTGATTGTTATATTATTACGCTTGCCTCCATCGCGATGAAGTGGCACGCGTCGAGAAGCGTGCCAGCGGATTCCGCGATCAACGTCGTGCCGAGCTCATCCCAGTTTTATTGTTAATGGGTAAATTTCTACAAAAAACAACATTAGAGCAGGGCTAGCACAAATTTAATCGCGGCCATTAATATATCGACTGTGAAATGGAAAAAGCACGTAACCCACAAATTTTACAAGAGGCGCAAAAAACGTGTTTTGATTATTTTGGACATATGCAAATTATGAATAATAAACAACCTTAACTCTTGCGGCTCGGAAACTAGAAAAATACTTGTCAGCCGATGGGGGGTCTTTTTTGACCCCAGTGGTTTCCTCATTATTGGCCTTATTCTTATGAATTTAAAAAAAAAATAGTCCAAGGGCTTAAAAATATCTCTTTCCATCATTCTTCATACATTTTTTTTATAAAAATCTGTGGTTTTTTAATAAATAATCATATTTTAAGTTGCGCGTAAAAAAGACGTCATGTCAGCACACATATGAATTGACTACTGAAAAGTGTTCTCAGTGTTCCAAATTATCATACGAACAATCGTTATCGCGGGCGCTAATCAGCTGATAAGCGTTATCGCGTATTTATATAAACTACAAAATGTCCAAAAAACTATGATATAAGAATACCTTAATTATAAACATTGTATCACCCATATTAAAATAGATATTTACGAAAATATTGGTATTGGGGTCGCATTTCTTGAGCTTAGAAACGGAAAAGTTAAAGTAAATCTTATATTAATGAAAGAAATAGTCTAGGAAAAGTCTTTATTTCAGACTTTTTTTATTGGTTTTAATTTTTTACAAGATCATCTTTTTCAAACTTAAAAGCTAAATTTTGATACTAATTCGGCATTTGCTGCTAACATCCTTTTGATAGAACGCGTGTCAAGTTTGATACATTGTGATCATTGAAAAAAGCTGTTTTGAAAAAACTTTGGGTTACATTCTTTTTCCTTTCCACAGTCGATATGGATTTAACAGAAGTTTATATTTTTTATTAAAATTAACCATTGCACAAATGCCGGGTCAATGGCACAGTGGACAACGTCGTTGGCTTCCATGTCAAGCCTCGCGGGTACATCCCAGAACAAACAGTATTTTTTCAATCGATACAAAATTAACTATAAATTTAAGTTGGTATTTTTTTACATAAGAGTAAGAATCTTCTTTGGCCTGTTTATATATTCTATCAAAAAAATGAAAAACGTTTCACACGTAGTTACACAACCAGTGTAATTATATATTAATTTATTTAATTAACATTGCACGAGGTTGACAAATTATAAATTTAAACTTTTTACTATGTAGAAAAAAAAATAGTACAATTTAATATTAAAAGCAGTAGGGAAAATTGCAAGGAAGTCAACTGAGTGAGCTCCGACTTACTCTGCTTTAATACATAAAAAATAGTATTCGTCGGAATTCACCTATGTCTACGTGGAATATATCGACATCCGAAGCAGTATTGTTGAACACCGTTAAAGCTCTCCCCAGTGGCATCTTCATTGGCAGGCTGGTTCTACACCTTGGGAGAACAAACAATTCATGTTTGCAATTTCTCAAAAAATAATCAGGAACATATAGATTCACATTCTCAAGAATGGTGGAATTCTCATGAATGAATCATATCCAAAAATACAATTGTAATCGCCGATTCCGTTGAAAATATTACAAATGTAATTGCAGTGAAAATTCGACCAATCGTTCTCGCGGTTCCCGGTAAATTGCTCGAATAACAAGATAATCAATTTGTTTCCGTTTGTTCTGGCTTAGCCCTAGTCTTCTATGTTTTCTGGAAATATATAGAAACAGTTTGAGTAACTAATTAATAAGCAGTTCTCGTAGAAACATTTCTGTAGAGATAAACTCCATTAAAAGATCATATGTTCCACATTTGGAGCGAACACGGTTAAAATAAATACTTACGAAAATTATTTTTATATTTCACTCTCTAAAAAAGTGTCGCACAAGGTAAAAATGAAATTCGTAGAAAAAGTCGTGAAAAATCGTTTAAATAACCAAGCAATTTGAATAATTTGTAATTCGAGCAATTTACCGGCTCCCGTTCTCGCGATCATCGTTTTCTCGCATTTAGTGGTCATTAAGTAATGAAAAGTTTCAATGTAAAGTGATAATATTTTTCGAAATATTATTTTTGTTTGTATCTACAAAAGTTGTAGTGTGATTTTTTTTAGGCGCAGCCCTCACACTAACAACTTGTTAAATTCAAAGGCCGATACAGTAATCTGACTTTTACAATATTCTGAATAACAATAATAACACACTTGCAGAGCATTTACAAGACACGCTAGCATATATTATTTATTTTAATATTACTCGTGTAAAGATTGTATCGTGTGTTTTGATAATAAAGGGCTTAGTAACTAATAACTGCATTAAAACTAAACAGGCCCAATGAGTATAAATATGAATTCATTTCAGCCAATAAAACAGGTGCACACATAGAATTGTTGGAAAATGAATTTAACATTTTACAATGTCGTTTCGTGTTCATTGCTAATTGTTAGTTGAAAAGGATTCTATTAAAAAAGTAAACACTTTATTGTATTAATTCCGTTTTATATAAACAGTTTAAAACTAACTATAAAACGATACAGGGCTCTTAGTAATATTAATATTTTGCAAACAATTAGTAAATAAATAAAGCTTATTATCTTTTGATTAAATTGGATTTAACTCAATTGATATAAGGCTCTTACCTATATATACTGGCTTAAAAGAGATGCACAATACATTCTGTTATCCACTCTAACGTCTTATAATATAATATATATATTACAAACAGTGGCGGCCGGTCAATGTGGCATTGGATCAATGCACCCCTTGTATATGCAGGGGAGGTTATATTTCATGAAATAGTATTCAAACATAACTTTTATACCATTCACTCATTTTAAAATTCTTCATGTATAATCTGATATTCGATGTCCTTTCAGTTTCAAAAATATATACGATATGTCTATCCGTGCACTCGAACGCCTGAAGATTCCGAAAGGCGAAACCCAGGTCGTTAGTGACAAAATTTGTGTAAATGTACATAATTTAAGCGATTCAAATTTAATATTGAAATTCCACCAAGCACCTTCAGTTGAAATCTTAAATTAAATGATATTGATCATATTAAATATAATTGGAATTAGTAAAAATTAATATTTTATCTTTTGAATATATAATGGCTTTTTACCAAGATTTAACAATGAACACCCTACAAGTAAGAAAGATATGTTATATTGAAAAGGAATTATTATTTATTTAATTTTACAATATACAGTCGAACATGGTTATTACGAGAAAGATGGGACTAACTGAATATGCTCGTTATATGCATTAATCATTATATCAGAGAATAGGTATTTTTAAATTCTTACAAACATACTTTCGATGGTTTCGGCGGTAACTTTGTGGAAGTTCATTTTAATAGAAAATTTAAATAAACTTTGATTATTCCACGTATTGTGTTACTAACTGTGACACGTGTTTCGCCTCTTTCAGAGGCATCTTCAGACTTACTATCGCAAAGTTTGCTTAAGTAATGAAGCAAGATTGATTCTAACATTTTAAAATTATGAAATTACAAAATGGAGTTTGGGTTTTTTTCCTTTTAAGGGGAGCAAGGAGGGGGGTGTAGAATCGAAATAAAGCAAAGAAATAATGATACTAATGAGTTGCAATCATTCAGATTGGGATTTTTCCTTTTTAAGGGAAGCAAGGAGGGGATTATAAAAATCGAAACAAAGCAAATAAATATAATCATACTACTAATGACGTTAAACATTACAAACTATTAAAATAATGAGCTGCAATCAATCATATAGGTTGGTGATTACTCTATTAATTGGAAACAATGTGAGTAGTGGCAAACCACCTGTTCTATAAAGAATATTATTTAATAATATTTCTTTTTTGTTAAAAGTTTTATTAATTTCTAAAAATTCTAAGCTATTCATCTTTACTTTATTCACAGTAAGTAACACAATACGTGGAATAATCAAAGTTAATTTAAATTTTCTATTATATATAATCTAGTTTTATAACCGGTTTGAAATAAAGCTTAATCTTTGTCCAAAGGTTATTTAATTGCGAAATCATTAATAGTAAATATTATTATACACTGCGATACGGCCTTTGAAGGTTGTTGGCGACTTTTCCACACGATTTTATCGCTCAAACATATATATTGTGTAAACGACATTATACTTTATGTGTTATTTCGTCAATAGTTGTGAGTATCGCTGAGGAATTTCACTTAAAGCTCATAGCCTGAATACCATTATTATATGTAAATTTGAATATGATAATTATTGATTTCCATTCCTAATAATTTATTTAACAATTGAGCAAGTATAGATATATTGTTAACTACTTCGAATAATAATTACCAACAAAGTCAACTATTGTTTTGTGTCCTAAAAGTGTATTTCTAAAATAAATATCAGTGCTGTAGTAAAGCTGACCTTTTGGAACTTGCAGAACTGCTAAAAATAATTACAAGAATACTTAAACTTCCCTCACTAACTTTGGTGACCACCAACTTGCAAAATTATGAAAAACACACCATAATAATCAATAAAATGACACGTCTGCTTTTGCTAATCACTTTATTTCAGAAAGACACGTGTTCAATCAGGAACAAGGGATAAGAATGTTGCACCCAAATACGGACGCTCATAAACACTTTTTCCAGAAAATTTTAGAAAAAAATATAGCACAATTTAACAATCATCCGATTTTAAATGAACAGTTACATATTTCAGGCTCTCCACTTTTATACCATATATAAATATAATCATAAAACCTTTTCCAACAAACAAAAAAATATATATTAAATTTGAATCGTTCAAACTATGTACATTCTCACAGATTTTGTCCCTAACGAGCCGAGTTTCGCCTTTCGGCATCTTCAGGCGTTCAAGTGCACGGATGAACTTGAACCGACATAGTTTGGAATATACATAGTTATAGGAATGTACATATTTTGAACGATTCAAATTTAATATTGAAATTCCACCAAGCACCTTCAGTCGAAATCTTAAAAAAAATATATAATTCTTAAAACTACTCACCATTCAAATCTAATCCTTTTCGCCAGTAATGGCTTTAAACTCAATGATACATTTATTTCTTATATAAACACGATAAGAAAGATTAGTGACAACATTTGTGTGAATGTATATAATTTGAACGATTCAAACTTAAATCATAATAAAATGAGAGTTTTATTGCGTGTTTCAAATATAAATTGAATTTGACAATGCCTATTAAAGGTGAATGATGTCAGTGATATATTTGATACAGAATAAAATATAATAAATCATTTTCCTTAATTACTGTTTTCTTTAGAATGTTGCTCGGATATGGATGAATTGCTAAGCGGATCTAGACCGGGACGGAACCTTAAAATCAGGCATGCAACTCGTCACCCTGATATTTTCCGGATGTTTCACAAATACAATTTAATATCGTGTAGTAAATTAATAACTTTTAGTGTGTGTTCACTGTCAACACTTGTTGGAAAGGCAATACATATATTTAAAAAATAAGATACTTTTTTGTACCAATTCTACTTTTTATTAAATATGATCAGGACCGGTTTCGCTCAGTGCGAGTATTATCATGTCGTAAGAGAATACAATACTACAATGCTATTTATACAAAACAAAATAAAATTATTGGGGTGTAACAAGCTTTGTCGCTCTACGATTATGAATCGTGGCACCTCCTAAAATGGATTTTTGCGGCAGACACAAAGGCTGCGGCGTTTTGACATTTTAACAAATTTGGATATAAAAGAACAGACTAAACAACTAGTCTAAATATTAAAAAAAAAAAAAAATGTCATACCTGGCTTGAACATGTGCTGCGGATGGTCAAGGATGCCTTAGGCTCGCTTATAGCTTCCACCAACCGGATGGATCCCGTCACCGTGGAAAATCGCTGATGACCATATATTTAGCATAGGTTTTTATAAAATCCATGTGGCCCGCGACGCCGGTGCAATTGAAAATGGCATTTCTAATACGGTGATTTTAGTTGACTGTATAAGTTGACGACCCATAGGTTGGGAACCCGTGATCTATAAAATGTACTCGGTGGTGCTACGGAATGGTGGATTGATCTGGGAGGGAGCACACAGCCTGACAAAATGTTATTGGTACCGGGTGGTAGTCATTTGTGCATAGTAGATAACTAATTTTTTGATTTCATGACTTCGAAATCTTCACGATCAAAAGTACTTATCAGCGTAAAAATGTAAAGTGTAAAAAAAATACACGGAAGATTAACGTATAAGGTTAAGCACACTGCTTGATGTATTATTGTTTGCGTGCAAACTCGACTGCGCGTGGGCGGCGGCAGGTCCGGTAGCTGCAGGCGAGTCAATTAAAGGCCCCTCGCTCCATTTCGCCTTCTCCTCATCCCGCCCTGTCGCTCCGTTCCCTCTGGGCGGAATGCAAAGTGCCAGTCGGTCGTAACGAGCGGGTCGGCGTTTGCCTGCTGCGGCTCTGTAATTTTCTACAATTATTGTTTTTTTGAATAATGATAATACGGATGTTTTTGTGGTGAATTTACTCGATGTTCTATTTACATGTCAGATTTTTGAAGATCGATGTACAGGAAGGTATCAAGACGCTGATACTGACTTTTAGCTTTAGGACATATTTATAATAATCGTTTGTGTTGACCTGTGCATCCTATTGATAAAACTTCTTTTAAAATTTAAATAACTGCAAGCTCAATAGTAATAACATATCGACTGTATAAAGGAAAAGGGACGTAATCCACAGTTTATTCAAAACAGCTTTTTTTCGATAATCACATTGTATCAAACTTGATACACGTTCTTTTAAAAGTGTGTAAGCTGCAAATGTCGAATTAGTATCTAAACTTAGCTTTTAAGTTTGAAAAAAGATGAGCTTGTGAAAATTGAAACCTAGAAAAAAGGTTTTTCCTAGGAAATTTTCTTAATTAATATTAGATTATGCCAATTAAACACTAGTTTAGAAGTCTCCGTGAACTTCTAGGTTGTGTATATTTCATAATTTGCATATGGCCCAAAATCATCAAATCACGTTTTTTGCGCGAGTGCAAATGTGTAGGTTACGTCCTTTTTCCTTTCCACAGTCGATATGTTTATGACGCGAAACGCTCAAAGTAAAACTAAAAAGTCATTTTATATACAAATGATTATCCAATAGTTGTACAATAAACTATTTAAATTAATTCTTTTGTAAAGAGCAAACATTCAAAAAGTGATTTTGTGGTACAAATTTTGAAAAATGCCGTTTACTATCAGTTCTGATAGTCAGTAATAAAATTTATGAATAGAAATCATAATTAGTGTTCAAAAAATGTTTTTTATATAAAAATTAAATCATAAAGTTGACACATTCAAGCAAACCGCGATTTCTCCAACACTCAAATCATCATTTTTCTAGCTCTGTATTTGTGTGACAAATCACTTTTTGAATGTTTGCTTCTCATGTTAAAAAAAATGCATGCAAAAACCGATCACTTCAATACGGATATGTCCAATTTTATTTATTGCAATAAGTGGTCGACTGACTATAAAAATAGGTGGCAAAAAAAACAATTCATTAAAACTCAAAAATTTCGCTTGCAATTTACATTGAAATGTTTAAATATCGTAATCTGCTTTTAAATACCTCATGTTATGGTTAACCTTTATGCTCTCTAGTTTATTCCCTTTATATCCTTTTACTGTTGTTCATTGTTCAAATACTGTAATTGTAACACATAATGCGTGGATTTAATTATAGAGTTATAAAATATGAAGTCTTACGTTTGATCTCCGATATTAAATATCAATGGCTAGGGGGTCCAATCCTGGACCCTTTTTGTGATTCCGGGATTGACAATTTTTCCAACACTCACCGTAAATTTTAAAATATTGAATTTACTGAATATTCCCAAAATAAAACGACACTAGATCTTTGTTTTGCTCTTCCCAGATTTCCATATCCAAAAACTTAAAAATTTAAATGAAAATAATTGGGACCTTTTTGTTAGCCTTCGCACAATTTTCTCAAATTTTTACGATCCTGGGATTAGAGGCTCTATGAACGGCTCCATAAACAAATCAAACACGAATGAAAGAAAAACATTATCGGTTAAAAATTCATTCAGATTAGTTTCCCACTAGTATCTTATATATAAAATATTATCCACGCTTTCATTGTGGTCAAATATGTTGCAAATATATATGCAGGTAAGTTAAAAATAAAATGTCTACAAGTTCTCATATGATCCTTCCACGGGGCTCTCTATAAAGCTGTGGTACCAGGTTTGAATGTTAAATAATCACAACAACAATTATTTATCGAGCAGTCAATTTATTACATTGCTTGCCCCCGAGACAGGCTGCGGAGGAACAGCAACGCGTTTGACTGACGGAAAACTAGTTATTGACGTTGACAAGGAAACGTTAAATAGTTTTCTTGGACCGTAAAGATGTCGCTGAGTGCCTCGATCGGCATTTTGATTCTATACTGATGGAGAATTTGAACTCGAGTTGAAAAGACTTGATAATTCAACATCGTAAACAAGTAGAAGAAGGCTTATTAACTGCATCATTCATATTGCGCCAATCCCATACTTTAAGACAAAACACACTTTCTTACAGATCGTATTATATAAGACAAAACTTCCATTCTCGAAATTGATTATTGATTAAAGGCTCGTATTTTTCCGATCAGAATTTATATTAAATGGTTATAATATATCGGTCAGAAAAAAACCTAACCTAAGCTAACTAAAATGGTTATAAAATATTCAGACCGTTTAATATTTTTACTCTGACCGTTCATATTTTTATTCTGACCAAAAATTTAATTTCATTCAGACCGAAAGTTTGTTTGAATTCTGACCAAAAATTGATTTAAACTCTGACCATTTATTTTGTTCTCTTAACTAAATGGGTAGGTGCCTGTAATTTAAATCAGTAGCGAGTGAAAAAAATACATTTGGTCTAAATCAGGCTTTTCAATCCCGGCATTCCGACCAATTTTTCAATCCCGTAATCCCGGGAACGTTTTAGAAGCAATCGCGGGATTTTTGGATTAACTACAACTTGTAATTCACAATCATTGCCCTTTTGAAATGATGGAGCTAAAAGAAATGTTATTAGATCTGACATATTTTTCTTAAATATAACTTAAAAAAAAAGGACTTCGAGTTGAGAATAATACTGGAATTTGTCAATTTGTTAATTTTTTTGTAAGAATTTTTAGAAACAATGGTAAGTGATCCCGGGTTCTCGGACGCCTGGATCCCGAAAAAATGTATCACGAAGTCTCGGGATTAAAAGATGGGTGCAGGAATGGATGACTTAGTCTGAATGTGCTTCTCAGGTAAGCAGCACAAGTGTAATAAAACAACAATAAATGATATTCATTCAAGAAAATAAAGAAAATGTATCAATCACCGTAAATTTACCCTACCCGTTTGCACTCTCAAGAGCTCTCATTCCCGAATTGGTATTTTTAATTAATAGACTTGTCTTTGATTTTTTTATTTCTATGAATATGTCTTGAACTTGAAAACGGACGTGTCAAGATAAGTTAATGTATAACAACTCTTTTAGTATTGCCATTCTTAAAGACTGATTCTCTTAATTAAACAAATTCGCTTATCATGGTAGTCGAAGATTGACAGTTACAATTAATACTTTTTATTATTTATTGAATCGTTTATAGCCATAGCGTAAATGAATAAAGGTAAAAACGTTTCTGTCAATGTGATAGAACGATTTAAAAATGATTCAAGTTATTTAAATTTTGCTTATTGTATTCTATCTCAATATTTTCTAATGGCACAACTTTCAAGCCAGCGATAATGTACACTTTAACGCACAGCGTGAATTCAACCCACATCTAATTCACGATCGCTGTAAAAATCATGTAAATTTTATCCCAATCAACCAGGCGAGGTAATCAGTTCTGATCCCATGTAAAAAGTTGCACAGTTTTTGTTCGTTTTCCTCCTCGGTCCGATGAGTTTTTCTATGACCGAATCGTAATAAATTACAGCCCGTCCGGCAGTGTTTTCTATGAATGAATCCGTAGTTTTTTTTTTTACTCTCGCGATGCTATAAATGTATCTGTGAATCTATGAATGAATTTAAAAGTTGTTAATTACTATGCCGTGATGTTGGCGTTTTGTGGATAGTGGGAAAAGGCGGAGACTGCGTGCAAGGTAATTGAGGTTAACTAGAAGGTAAATCTTGACTGTTTTATCGACATGAATGGTTATTGTCAACCCATTCATTGCTTGAGGTTATCTTCTAAACATTGAAAAATTGTTGAATTAATACTAGGTTTTTTAAAACCGAAAAATTATGTTTATTTTATCCATATGTCATTGTTTATTGCATGTATTAAATTACTAAAATCAGATAATATTCAGCCGATGAAAAATATAGTTGAGCAAAGACTCAGCAAATAAAATACATGGATGATTGTAAAACAGCTGTATTTTTTTTAGTATTTTAGAACGAAAAACTTTGCTGTTATTAAGCTAATTTAAATTATATGTAAAGTTAATGCCTGTTCAATCAATAAAGCGGAAATTTTTAGTGTTCCAATTCTGTCTTGGATAAAGGAATGGTTCTGTAAAAGCATATGCATCGAAGAAGTTTCAATTATTAAGATTTCCTATATTTTTAATATTTCACAATTATTTTCTCTTCTTGCCTCGTGGCGTTTTAAATCTACAAAGTCTTAAGGTATACAAATAAAATTATATAAAAGATAATAAAGAGTAAAGTAAACATTGAAATAATTACATCAATTCATTCAGTTACAATAGTAGACACAACAAGTAAATAGAGCTAGATATTTAAAAAAAAAACTCTTTTATCGACTGATATTTGTCATGAGTGAAATCGGTTCTGATTAGGGCATTCAATTCCGGGATCCCGTTCAATTTTCTGATCCCGAAATCCCGGGATTGACATGGCCGCGATCCCGGGATTTTGAGATTGAGAAATTCTTCGGTGACTTAAAAAAAAAACGAGAAAAACAGGCATATTTACATATATATTTAAGGGTACAAAATAAATGGTCAGAGCTTAAATCAATTTTTGGTCAGAATAAAAATATTATACGGTCAGATTTTACAACCATTTTGGTTAGGTTTGGTTTTTTTTTAATTTCATTTAAATTTTGACTATTTAATATAAATTCAGACCATTACTCTGTACTCTCTGTACACTGACCGATATATTATGACCATTTAGTATAAAGTCTGACCAATGTAATATAAATTCAGACCAATGTGATAAAAATTAGGACCGAAACTGTATTAAAATTCAGACCGGTTAAATACGAGCCTATATTTAACCAACATCAAGCAAGCGATCGAATAATAAAAATATATAATGTTATATAACTTTTACTATATTACCAAAAAACGTGTCCAATTAAAAACAATATATTACTACGCGACAAAACCGGAGGCAGTGATAAATTAAATATTATTTACAACCTCAGGTTTTTTTCCAGCAATATTAGGTGCAAGGTTATTAAAAAAATAATTGCCTTTTTAAAACACACCTGTAAATAAATAAAACGTTTCACTTATTTATAAGTACGGCTATCGTTTGGGCTTTAGCTTGATCGTATAAATAAATCATTAACATAATATGTCGACGCTTATTAGAATTTAATAAATTACTTAGGCCATTGTTTGTGAACAAGTTTCGCGAGCGACAATTTGAGATCAGCTGATATAGTGCTTTACTGTGTGTTCATAAATTTAACTTTAGATATCGCAGTCGGTTATTTATTGGGGATTAATTTCATTCTTGAACAGACACATATGAACTGTAGCCGGCATTAATACGCGTTCATAATTGAGCAGGCCAGTGCTTTGAAACCATGTTCGATCTAGTTTATGTGATATTGTAACGTTGAATCAATTTAATGTAATTAATGAATGGACTTCACTGTCGATTCGTTTCATATAACACAAACAAAAAGGTCGAACTTATTTATTCCGTTATTAGTTAACAGCAATGGCGGCCGGTCAATGTGGGATTGGATCAATGCACCCCTTGTATATTCAGGGGCGGTTATATTTCATGAAATAATATTCAAACATAAAATTTATAGCATTCACTCATTTTAAATTCTTCATGTATTTATTGTCTAAAATAAAATAAAATAAAATGTTCTAAAATATTTATTATAGACAATAGAATACACGATATTTTTTGCAGTCAGTTGATTCTTAAATTGCTAGGATACTATTTTCAGGAGAAATCGATGTGGTACGCGCCATACATATCGACTGTGGAAAGGAAAAAAGATGTAACACAGCTTTTTTTCGTTAATCCCAACTAGGGTATCCGATCCGATGATTAATTTTCAATCCCGGGATTGGGCACTCAACATGAAGTCGTATATAATTTTAGAAAAGTTTCATTTCCAATTTCAAAAACCCAGGAATTTGCCAATTTTCCCAAAATGTCTAAGTATTTCAAAATCTCAAAACCCAAGAATCCGATACCAATCTACCCATACCGATCCCGGGATTTCGGGATCACAAAATTGAACGACATCCCGAGATTGGAGAGCCTAATCATAACGTATACAACTTAATACACGTTCTATCAAAAGGATGTTAGTTGAAAATGTCGAAAAAGTTTTTTAATTTAACTTTTAAATTTGAATAAATAAGTGCCTCCGAAAATTTCAATCATGAAAAAAGACTTAAAAATATTTATTTTTTTAAAAATATATTTAATATTACGCACGTGCACGTCAAGATTGTTTATTTTTCATTATTTGACTTTGGCCCAAAATCGTCAAAAAACGTTTTTCGTGTCTCCTGTAAATTTTGTAATGTGTGAGTTACGTCTTTTTTCCTTTTCACAGTCGATATGTAGAAAGTTACTAAAAAAATCCATCGAACCATATTGTTTCAATTTTCAGTTGAACGTGTCTGGTATTGTCCGATTGAATTTCTAATAAAATTTCAATTACTTGTAAAACACCGTGATATATATATTATGTTAGAACGGATTCATAAATAATTCCACACAGACCAGGCTGTCGGCTAGCAATAAAGATGTCAACTTTCATGTAAATAATCGCCGCTGAGCTTTATTGGAATATCGCAGCATAATTTTAATGAATGACTCCGTGGTTTCACTATCTACCTTGCACGACTCTACAAAAATGATATAAAAACAATTATATTGTATTTTAGATAAATTTTACCATGCCAGTTACTTGCTATTCTTTTTAAGGGTAGAAAATTGTAATTAAATATAATTTTATGTTAAGATATTTAATCCCTAATTTCTTCGAGAAAAAGAGGTTAAACATTAGAGTAAAACTGTTGAAATTAACTCAAGTAGAATATTATATGCTCCGAAAATAATTTAATATACTATTGTGGTGCAAAAATATAATTGAAAAAATCGAGCTTTTTAACGTAGACCAAAAAATGCTTCTATGAACTTTTGCGACTTTGTTCACTAAATATTCGAAGTTTTGTAGCTTTTCTTATTTAAATATGCAACTGAATAATAAAACTGACAAAATTGTATGTATTTGTAGAAAAAATATTCTTATAATTAATATAAATTCACCAAACCAAGAATAAAGGGTTAACATTATTAAAATTTGATCGATATATTTTGTTTTGCGATTGCAGTGTTAAACTGTTGTACGTAAAAAATAAATTGTAAAATACCATCTTTGATATTACACAAAGAAAGTTTTCAAATATTTAATAAATAGTTATTACCATTTCTGCTAATATGCAATTATAATAAAAAAAAAAACATTTTTTTTATTATTAGTTAACCAACCATATGCTAGCTAATTTAAGCTCATCTTGATCCATCGATCACACCAATTATGTAATTATTATATTTCATAAAAAGGTTAATTAATGATCATAATATTATATCATTAAAGCCTACCATTTTTAACAACTCGTCAATATTTATTTTATTTTAATTGTCTGTCTCATTTTTGTAACGAGAAAATTAGTCGAGCTTCGTTCGTTTTTATCTTTAATTAAAGTTTTTTCACAATTAAAAAGAGTACTAAAATAGATGGAACGATCGCTTCGTACGTTTATCGAAAATAAATTGGTTTCGATAAAAAAATCATTGTAACAAGTTTGATGATTAATTTAAAATTCTTCAAGTAAATTTTACTTACGGATTTAATAAAGTAGAAATAATTTTTAAAATTTATTATTTCTTGGAACAATTTAATATTATTATGTAATGAGTGTAATCAAATTATATTGTGTATTTTTGTTTTCCTGAAAAAAAACAAAGGCTATATCGTCAATATTTTGTTATTAACGTTGTCGTGTGTCTTTATTTATTATCGATGACATCAATACGTTTATATATATATATTGTAAATTTCATTTGTAATTGAGATTGTGTGCTTAAAGAATTTTCGAAGCTTATACAAGTCGAGAAAATCGAAATTGTATGATTTTCCTACCCCTATTTAAACGTAACAGAGTAAAAAAAAATCTATTTTGATTGATTGAATTGGTATTAAACTCCATTATAAAAGATGGAAAAATATCAAAATATATTAGTGCTAAAAATGTTATTTTACATATATTTTATAGTTATTTTGACTTGCGCTCTTATAAAAGTTAAATTTAAGCTTAGAATGCTTAGATCAGCTTAAATATATATGCTGGCTTAGTAAAAAACTTTTCTCATATATTCAAACATCCTACTCATATTTTATTTTAAAATATAGATTTCAATTTTATGAATTTACTACTAGTGTTTCTCGGAACGATAACAAATACGGCATATTTATTAGGGAACAAATTGAATGGTCAGAATTTTAATCAATTTTTGGTCAGAATAAAAATATGAACGGCCAGAATAAAAATATTATACGGTGAGAATATTTTATAAACATTTTGATTAGGTTAAGTTAGGTTTTTTTTATATTTTATTTAAATTATGACTATTTACACTGACCGATATATTATGACCATTTAATATAAACTCTGACCAATGTAATATAAATTCTGACCGGAAAAATACGAGCCTATTTATTATCCGATATATTAATAAAACAATATTTTTTGATATTTTTCACCTTATTAAAATGTCTTTATTTAAAAAAAAACTTAACCCAGATTGTAGTCAAGTCTTGGCGTTTTAATACTCGGCCCATAATTTTACACACACATAAATAAGAAGCCTTATTATAAATTAATAAGCTTCATTAATATATAATTTAAAGTCGGTAACAAAACATTGGAACAAGTTTGTACATCGTCTTTCAAACAAATTAGTTTTTGATACATGAACAATTCCTTCTCTTTGTTTGGCCATGTCTCGGATTAATGCTATGTTTTGGTGTACAAGAAATCTTCTTGGTGGCGATCAATTAGGTTAAATTCCAACACCGATCGATATTTTTGAATTACTACGTGGGCTAACTTGTTTTAAAGTCAGTCGACGGCAACCATGCATAACTTATTTTAATATTATTCTCAAAACAGTTAAATGTTCATTTGTACTAAATTTGAATCGTTCAAATTACAGTTGAACTCGGTTATCACAATCGCGGAAATAGCGAAATCTCGGATGTAATGAGGAATCATTCGTTAACGGTTTTCTGTGAGATACTTCTCAGGCATACCAAGCAAAAATATCGTCACAATTTTTCTTAAAACTATTAATGTGTCGATCGTTTCAAAACAAAATTTTCGTCCCGAAGCAACCAAATCTGACCAGGCAGTTAACTAGACCGATGCCACCGGAATCGGATTACGTTTATGACAATAGTTTAGTGTCAAAGTATCTAATTGGTGTTTTCGCCGACAAAATTGAAAAATTATCCACGCAAATGCTTGAAATTACATGTGAAAAAATCAAAACTTTGTGATCAATCAATGTGAGGCAATCATCTGCATTATCAACAATAAACAATGTTAACAGTGTTATTTCTTAACAGTTGGAAATGCTCATCATGAGCGAAACTGGTCCTGATCTTGCTAAATTAAAAGAAGGGAAGTAGTGGAAAGGAATATTGTGTTTTTTTAACTGTTGTTTTCTAGATATATACAGAAACACATATGAGGAGCAAACA
Source organism: Himalopsyche tibetana (assembly GCA_030503985.1). Taxonomy (NCBI): domain Eukaryota; kingdom Metazoa; phylum Arthropoda; class Insecta; order Trichoptera; family Rhyacophilidae; genus Himalopsyche; species Himalopsyche tibetana. Next base: position 1,743,710 of record JAPJYX010000006.1, read on the forward strand.
TTCAAAAAGAGTTTTGTCACACACATACAAAGCTTGGAAAATGATGGTTTGTATGAATGTGTCAACTTTATGATTTCATTTTAATATGAAAAAAAAACCTTTTTGAACACAAACTTTGATTTCCATGCATAGGTTTTATTATGGGCTATCAGAATTGATATAAAAGACATTTTTCAAAATTTGTGACAAAACACTTTTTGAATGTTTGCTCCTCAATCTAGAAGAAAGCCACTTCTGACAGAAAGATGTTTGACATTGCATTGAAAAATAAAGTGTTTATTCCACAATATATATATATATATATAATAACGTTAAAAGTCTTTTTAAGATTTCGACTGAAGGTTCTTGGTGGAATTTCAATATTAAATTTGAACCGTTCAAATTGGCTTATCCTTTACGCCAACAATAGCTTTAAGCTCAGTGATGCATTTATTTCTTATATAAACACGAAACATTCATTTGCTTAGCGTCACTTTAAATTCATCCGTGCACTTGAACGACTGAAGATGCCGAAAGGCGAAACCCAGGTCGCTAGTGATAAAATCTATGTGAATGTACATAATTTGAACGATTCAAAAGTTAAATGTCTTTTAAGCTTCACGTCATTTTCAGAACTGTACTCGATAGCTCGATAATTCTTCGAATATCTTTATTTGGAAATTTAAGTCATTTTATCAAAGCTAAGAGAGGCTATCTTTCCAAGCCTTCAGATGATTGCTTCAACCGTTGTCCTGTGTACAAAATCTTGGTTAACATCAAGACCGTTATCGTTACGTTAATTCTAAATATATATTTTAATACCGACCATGTATTTTCTAATAGTTGCCTATAACTGGAGTTTTCCGTTGTTGAGGTCAATAATCAGAACGTAGCTCGATTATAAAATACATTAAATATTTCCTCATTAATAAAATAACAACTTTAATAAACAACTGTCGATAAACGAATTTCAATGTTGTACTCGGGATTATTATTCGATTAATCAAATCGTTCACATTAATGACTTTAAGTGAAGCTTAAAATAATAATATAATTAACAAGTTATGTTAATTTATCTAATTATAATCAACGATAACAGATTGGTGTATTTAACTGAACTTATAATTCCGATACGACTTATTCGAAACTGTGTTATTAAGAATGTCGACTATTTTAAATACACTTTTTTTTTAAAAAATACGTAACTAATTTCGTGACAGTTTTTATAGCGATACAAAATTATCACATAATAATAAAACTATTGGTCATTCGATTAATTTCAAATTTAATGTGTAAGTATTATTAGACAATTGATTGTATCAAAGTGTTTCAAAGAATTAAATAATATAAATAATAATTAAAACAAATTTAAACTACCATGAACAACTTCAAAAATAAGTGATAAAAATAGCGCGTTTGTCCTGTTATATGGACACATCATTAAAATTATAACAAAAAATCATTTTTAAATAATTTGATTCGTTCGTTTTTTTTATTGGTTTTCTTGCCACTGCTGCATTTAATAGGATCTATAGTGACACCTATAGTTGAGTTATTTAAAAACATTCGTGTAATACTGTAATTAATAGAATTTAACTTTATAGAATTTCAAAAAATCTTAGTTGAGTAATGCATTCCTTATTAATATTAACGAATTTTATTTGTAAAGAGTAATCTGGGGTACAGTGGCGTACTTAAGCAGTGACAACCTATTTTTTTTTCAATATAAAATTGCATTAAACAACTATTTTTTTAAAAAATTTAATCGTTAACAAAATCCCGTTTTCCCGCCTTTTAAAAACTTATTGCAATTGAATTTTGTATGGAATAATGAAAAAGTACTGCATGTTCCTGTCTACGATCGTTACAAAATATGAAAGGGAATAAGGCCACAATTCATTTATTTATACGTAAGTATATATAGTAGCTGCTGTAGCCCAGTTGTTAAGAGCTTTCTCTACCCATTACGCAGGTCTGGGTTGGATTCCCGATGTCAGACCACAGAGAATATGAGATTTATTCAATTCAAAGTTGCGATCGAAGACTGGGTGTTTGTGATGTAAATCCACATTATTTTCTCTCCTTTCATCCTTCTGATCCTTAAATAACTGGGTATAGCCATAGCGATTAGTCAACCAATAAAACGAATAATCCTGTTCTAGCCTTATCCTTCTTTCCCTACTACTCACTTTGAAAAAAGTGAGGTTGAGCGACTGAGTAACTAACAGTTTTCGCAAAAAAAACTTCTGTTAAGATACCTCCATTAGGAGGCCATATGCTCCACATTGGGAGCGAACATAGATAAAAAAAAAATTTTAGTAAATCGGGAAGACATTAGAATTAATATTTTTTTTTCTTTTTCATATTATAGTCCAGAGATTGCAAACCTAGAGCACGCGTACCCGAAGTGGCACGTTTAAGAATTTGAATGGCACGCGAACGATTTCCAAGCTAAAAAAAATATTTGATTGAATAATCTTTGAATTGTAAGTTTTCAAATGTTGCTGTTGTTGTAATTGTAATGTTTAACTTGTAAATAAAATCCAAAAAATAAACCATTTTTTTTTTGTTCTTTTTTGTTCTTTTTTTACCGTTTGGGCACGCCGTACAATCGAGAAATAATATTTGAGGATTTTTGCCACGCGGACTCGAAAAGGTTCGCCATCTCTGTTGTAGTGGATCCCAAAATCCCGTGATCAGTATTAATACGATCCTGAGAACACGAGATACGTATATGACTATCATCGTATTTAGCCTTTTATTAGAATCTTAAGAAATTTCCTCTGAGTTGACCGAATCAATAATTTAATTGCTAAAAATCATCAATGCGTATCATTTATCCTCTGTCCGTATTTAAACCTGAGCATCGTGGGTGATGAGCCATATCGATGGGCTTTGACGTATTGCTCGAACCAAATTGACTGACAAAAAACTCTTTGAAGATTTTCCTTTAATTGACTGAGAAGCAATACGATTAATGACCCAAGGAAAATCGGATAAAAGTTATTGTGTGTAATGTTAGAAAAAAATGCAATAACAGTATTTGTAATTATTGTGAAAAAATATTAAACTTTCCATGGTAGCTCAAAAACTCGATTAAGTGTTGACTTTAGTGTATTTAAAATTGGCAGTGTTATGGATATATTTTTACTGAAACACTTATTTGTAATTCAATGTTGTTTCAACTTTATTCTATAACATAGTTTATACACTTTATAATAAATCGCTTAAATCTTATTCAATCAAAATAATATCGATGTGAGTATTGAGGAGTTACTACTAAGCTGTTCGGCCTTTCGATTTGAACTCTCAATTTGAACTGAAGAAGGAATTGGATATTGGTTTAGTCCGTTGAAAGGTTTATTTTTAAAAGTTATGTCATAGAGAATTAACATAGCACAGAGGTTAATGTTGTGTATACATAGCAGAGTATAAATCCGCATATGTAAATATTTTTTTTCATCCATGTCCACTCTCAATGTGGAGCATCCTTTTAATTATACTTTCTCGAAAAAAGGCGTGGGTAACTAAAAAGATATAAGAAGAACTTTCTTTGAGATAAGCTGCAATAAGAGTCGAAATGCTTGAAATTGGGAGAGGTTACGGTTACAAAAATAATCTCTTTTTATTTGCTTTTTTTATCCACCTCCTTTTCCATACTGAGAGCAGTATTGAAGATAATGCCTCCTAATGGAAATATCTCAACAATTATTTTTCTAAGAGAGCTGTTTGTTACTCAGTCGCTTAACCTCTCCTTTTCAAAGAGAGTAGTTGGGGTAGAAGGCTAAGGCTTGACTATTGGTTAACTTATCGCTCTCGCTACGCCTACTTATTAAAGAATCGGAAAGGGTGGGAAGGATTTCGCTTAGACATCACAAACACCGTAGAAATCGATAGAAAAATGTTGTTCGTACTTGAAGCCGTGAGATCCAGAACGCTAATCGCTGAGCCATAGGACTGGAAATAGAATATTTACAATATTACAAACATCAGTGCTTACGAAATACTTAAATAGATCGTAAAATCAATTTATGATACTGCTCGTTTTCGGATTTGAACCCGTGATCTCCATAACCGAAACCAACGATGTGTACCGTTTGACTACGGATACGGAGTTTAGTAATTAAATGCTATTTTATATGTTTCTAAACAGTCAATCGATTACCCACAAAGAAAGGGTCATGTTACAGCGTAACCCGCGCTTTTATGCCACGTTTAAGACATATTTAGTGAAACTTTTTATTCGAATGGATTGTCCCAGACCACGTACTGTAGTGACTGTCAACATTTTTTACACGACAATAATTAGAAACGTGTTTGAGGACATAAATTTAAATGCTATTTAAATATCAGAGATTATACAATTTTTCAGGTGCAAACATTCACCAGACATACTGTATCGAAACAGTTTATCTTATAAATGTTAAATTGACTAGCAATTATATATATAAAAAAGTATTTTTATTTAACGCTGCTTTCTCTAAGCGACCATTAAATTATCTATTGAAAAGTAACATTTGAATTTTTTACAGTGGCGAAGGAAGCTTTTTTAAAATGTGTAATTAAGATATAATATGTTTTCTAAGGTCAACATTTAGACATGAAAATGATTCATTTTATTTTTGGTAACCGTAAAAAAATATACATGAAATAGTCACGACTCCTAGATATGCCACACCTGGCCGGCCAAAATGGCCCGAACGTGGTGCAGGAAGTCACGTATTTACTGTGCGGTGAATCGCCACCAACTTCACGTCACTCTGCCTCCACCTCGTCTTCTTCTTCTTCTGTTGTAGTGCTGCCAGATAAACAAAAATGTAAACAGGGGACAATGAAACGATGCCGACCTGCGGAGTTTTGTTCCCATTCATTGCATTTTGACACGGTGAATTTAACTTATCTACCTCAGAGTCACTTTTTTTTGTTGCTTTCATATTGTTTTGTAATAAAGAGATATTTTTTTAAACGAAAGTCTGACGCTTATAAATAAAAGCATTGATAATTATTATAAAACGAAAAAGCCCACAATAACGTATTTTTTTTCTAATCAATGCAAGAATTGATAATGGAAAACTAAATAAAAATTTAAGTAATTTAAGATTTTGACTGAAGGTGCTAGGTGGAATTTCAATATTAAATTTGAATCGTTGAAATTATGTACATTCACACAAATTTTGTCACTAACGACCCGGGTTTCGCCTTTCGGGATTTACAGACTGCAATGCTTTTGTTATACAAAATTTTATATCGGGAAAACCGAAAGGACATTTAATACCAGATTATTAAAGCACATGGCAGCTAAGCGTTAGTTGAAGTTAATGCGTTCACTTGAACGCCTAAAGATGCCGAAAGGCGAAACCCGGGTCGTTAGTGACAAAATTGGTGTGAATGTACATAATTTGAACGATTAAAATCCAAATAAAAATCTTATAAATCATCGATGACTAAGTATTGGATTGCAATACCGTAAGAATATATCGAGAATACGGGTAATTGATGTATTTCATATTAATAACCGGTATTGTGTATAGCAAAAAAAGTTTAAATAAAGCGACAAAAAAATATGGGAATTAAATATTGTCTATAATAACAGCATTCATAGCTTAAAAAATATTTTTTTTGTCGATTGTCTTACTGTTTGTTGCATTTGACTTAGCGGTACGACAATATCCATCATTGAAATCATCGGGATTTAATAGATTTAAATGAATAAGAAAAGTGCATGGTAATATTCTACTGAATTACAAATTATATAAAATTTATAATATTTTATTTTACAACCGATTAAATTAAATTTTATTATCATTGAGTAAAGTTTCGTGTAATCTTTCTAAATGTAAAAGTAAAATAAGAATTTTGATTTTATCGTTAAATTAAGATACAAAGTCAAAAATGTAAAAAAAAACTTCTGCTCAATAATCGAATCGAGGCACCCAAAAGAATAGCTTCATAAAAAAAAAACACAGACCGCCGTTCATTTATTTAAGCAAGTTTTTATAATGAAAAAATCGAAATGAATTTAAAGACTGGGTTTTATAATATGCTAAGCATTTTTTGAGTTTTTATTTTGTTATTTCATTGCAAGTAATAATAATTTAATTCTAAACCCGACAAAGCTGAATAAACATTTTATTCAGTTTTAAATTATTTAGACAATAGCCAAATATTGCAAAAAAAAACTCACTCGATAAAGCTTGTGATATTATGTTAACAATGAATCAAAAATATAATTATACAGCGAATTTGATTAACAACAAAGGGTATTGGCTTTCAGGGGCATGTCAAGTGAGCTGCCTACTGCGCCATGTAACCGCCCCATTCACTTTCTGGGTGGAATAGTAGTACATTCCGATGGTACTAAGGCATTTTGATAGTTTGACGAGAGATCACGTCTTTTCTGAGGCCACGTACTTACCCAGAAGACTGTTATTAATGGAAGGAGAAAAAAAACCGAGCACCACGAGACTTATAGATATAATTACCAGTTTTGAAAAATAGAACTCAACACTTTGTCGATCAGAGCCAAATATATTTTATGTTTAGATTAAAATATGTGTCAATAATTACATATTACTGCTAAACCCCATACTGAGCTTTAAAAAAAATTGAAAATTAGTCTTCTGGAATGAATGCTTTCATAAAAAATGATCAGATGAGCTTAGTAAGTGGCGGATTACCCTATAAGCGAATTTGGCACACGCTTGAAAAATAGCATATTTTATAAAACCCATATAATTTGTTTCAGATTTGAATATATGTATATTTAATATTTGACGTGGAATTTTCTAACGTTCTTATGTCATCCGAAAAACAGGGCTTCAAAACTTTATTGCGACCGGGGCCTAAAATGTGCTGTATCCGCAACTGAGCTCAGTGAATAAACACTGCAATACGGTTTTCACCTTAAAATAAAAATATGCAGTCCACAAAAACACTAAATAAATACGTGATTGTACTTAAACGGCCGGTAGACAAGTTTCACCATTCCGGTACTTGACTCACTTCACTTCTACGTGGCTCAATATATATAATTAAATTTGAAAACATTGTAATTATTTGCTAGTAGTTCACTTGTAAATTTTGCGATTTTTTTTTCTGATGATACTTCTTAAAAGAACAAATCACGCGTCACAATCAATGCTCCCTCTAAGGCACGGGTTCCCAACCTATGGGTCGCCAACTTTTTTCGATTTTGGATTTGAATAACAAAACTAAAACTACAGTCAACTAAAATTACCTTATTGAAAAAAATCCCTTTTTCAATTGCATCGGGGCCGCGTGTCACATGGCTTTTATAAAAAGAAGTCGCCATCCGAAAAAGGTTGGAAACTTATGCTCTAAGGGTTACTCCTAACAAGAGCTGTGCGGACCGATCAAATATGAATTAAATAACTGTCTCATACTGGTGCGCGGCCGCGCGCGCGCGCAGCTTATAGGGAACGTTGGTCACAATTTGTAGCACTACAAGTTACAAAGTTATCAAATTTAGTTTTATATAAAAAATGAGCATACACAAAGTTACCACCGATTTTTTTTTGAAACGAAAAATACTTTCAACAATTTCACAGCCTTAACGAGGCTGTATATCCGAGACATGAATGAGTTAAACGCAGAGCGGTGCTTACGCTAGACATGTGGTCATTTCGTTGGCCGACGTCGGGCGGGTACCGGGCTCGACCTTTGCCACCTAGCCAGCCTAGATCGAGCGGGAAGCAATTTCATTTTTATATCTAATTACTAACCATGGAATGATTATCCCCAGTCGCGTATAGAAAGATAGCTCAAATTGCTACCACAGATTGGTAGCACAATCTGATCTAAAGATACTCCCAGTAATTGTTACTCTTTCATCGTGAAGGTTCAATTTTATTAACTCCGTATACAATAGATTTACTACATTGATGCGGGACTTAAGTTAATAGCTTTTCTACAATGTTTTTGAAAAGGCAAACATACACATTTCTTATTATAACTTACACAATAATATGAATCGAAATAATATTAAAGTAAACTGTTTAAAATTGCTGGCAAAACTATAAAAAAATGACTGTTTTGTGAAGAAAAGGCGAAAAAGCTCATGGAAATACTTTTTTGTCTACGTCAAAAGCTCGATTTTTGCGATTATGTTTTTACATTACAATTATATATTAAATTATTCGTGGAGTATTTAATATTATACTAGAGCTCATCTCTCAATCTCAATTCTACCAGAAATAATCTTTGTCGGGTCCTATGGCACAGTGGTTAGCGTTGTTGGCTTCTGTGTCGGATCTCACGGGTTCGTGTGATTTTTTCGATTTCTGTTCGAAGGCATGGGTGTTTGTGATATATTAAAATTTTCTCTCATCCTTTCCGAACTTATAATAACTGGGCGTAGCGAGAGCGATTAGTTAACTACTATATAATTTTTTTAGAGATTCAGTTGATTTTTACCTGCGTTTCAATCGATTCAACAACACTCGCCAAAAATTGAACGAGGGCGTAATAAAAATGATAGGAGCATCCTACCGGTCGAGGAAATATAAACGGTTTCTATTTACTCGCTCACTAGGAATACTCCCGTGCGTCGAGTTCAGATTGTATTGTATTTGGTCGAGCTCACTCTCTCAGCCTCGTACTCGGTTGCTCTAAATGAGGAATTAGGGAATTTTATAACTAGTGCGGAAATATACAATCTTGTGTAGGACGGCCAAAGGTCTAACGCCGACTCTGAGTATATTTTAATGTAGGTACACAACAAATTCGTCCAAATAAACTTGTCAAAATGTTCAATCAACGTCAGTCCAAAATATTTGTTATGCAGTAATGTTCTATATATCATATGAAAAGTGACGGATTAAGCACAAAACTGCTACAAAAATCTTCGTAGAATAATATCAATAAGATTTTATTTTATTTATGCTATTTTTGAGGCCCCTAGGATATGGAAGCCCCAAGCGCGCGCCTCTTGCGCTTATGGGGTATTCTGCCACTGCATATCAATAATAGTATAATATACTACGATGATTTTAGATTCAATCACATAGCACCGAAATTAAAAACGATCGGTCTAATTGAAAGTTTGCAGTATCCCAAATTACGCTCACTTGTATAACCAAGGTCTAAGGATTAAACAAAGAAACAAAATAAATGGTCAGAACTTAAAATCAATTTTTGGTCAGAATAAAAATATGAACGGTCAGAATAAAAATATATACGGTCAGAATATTTTGAAGCAATTTTGGTTAAGTTAGATTTTTTTTAAAATTTCATTTTAATTAAGACTATTTATTCTGACCGATATATTATGACCATTTAATATGAATTCTGACCGGAAAAATACGAGCCATTAAACAATATATGAACTGTATCAAATTTAAACCTCCGCAAGTTGTCCGAATAAATAAATCCAATTCAACGCTGTGATAAAGTTTATGAAGAAGTAGTAGTAAAGATGCTTCCTCAATTCTCCTACTGTGGGCAAAGCCTTCGAGAAGCTTAAGTTATTTTCATGGCTCCTCGAGCAATTAATCGAGGAGTCGTGCTCAAGACCAGACTTACGTGTCGGCACCGCAATCTCTAATTAAACCAACTCGACTACTACCATTCGACGGGAAATAAAACTAAAATAATTATTGAATAAAAATATAGAAACGTTGGGTTTGTTTTGGATATATATGTACATAACACAGACGTGGTCAATCGAAAAAAAATATTTATTACAATCGTTTTTTTTTCAGCCCATGTCCGCTCACAATGTGAAGCATATGACCTCTGTTTGTTACTAGATTACTAAACTTCTCATTTTTTTAAAGATAGTAGGGATATGAAGAATAGTACTGGGGTAAGGCTAATGATTTAGCTGGTCGTTTTAGCTAAGCCCCATTATTTTAATGTTGAAAGTGCGTAAAAAATGCGAGTTGAATAATTTTAGTTAAATTATTAATTTTGAGTGGATTGGTTCCTATTCTGAAAGTGACATTTATTGATCGAGAAAATATGTTTAATATTTTTTCTACAAAGTATCAAATATAAGGTGCTTGGTGGAATTTCAATGTTAAATTTGAATCGTTCAAATTATGTGCATTTACCCAAGCTTTGTCACTAGCTATCCTCTGTGCAGTTGAACGCCTGGGTCGTTAGTGATAAAACTTATGTGAATGTCAATAATTTGATTGATTCAAATTTAATAAAATATAAGGTTTTAAAAACGTTTCATTTGGTTTCAGAATTCTTTGATATTGTGCAAAATGTGTTTTCAACAAAGCTTCACCGATAAAAAAATCTTGGAATAAATACATACACACTCTTTCTGCGCATTTTTCGCATTGTACGTATTGATTGAGGTGCCACCGCCGCTTGTAGTAATTTCTGGTCTAATAATATTTATTTTTTCAATTTCAGATGTTCCGAGAGCAAAGCATAGATGGCTCTGGTCTGCCCTTATTGACGGAAGACCACTTAACTGGACAACTACGGATGAAGCTCGGTCCAGCCCTCAAGATGCGAGCAATGCTCACCGCTAAGCTTGGCGGGTGTCACCATTGTAGATGTAATCCATCCACGGGAGGTGCAGCATCAACTGGTAGTAATCCAAACTTGAGTGCTTCCTCAACAGGTGTCGCTAGTCTCAAAATCGAGAGGCCGCCCAGTGCTGGCAGTGATGACAGTTAGCTTTTGGACTTGAGTGTTTTTATTAAAATCTATGAACTTCCTAGTGATGGACATAACTAACTTTATTGATTTGCATGACTGAGAACGCATTTCAAATTAATTCAGTGCTTAGATTAACTACCTACGTAAAGTAATTCTTTCGGTTTTCGTTGGTTCTACTATTAAGTCGTTCAAGTCCATATAAATATGCTCAGAAATTTAACAATCATGTTTATTTTCAAAATTTCAGATATTCCAACAATGACATTATAAAATCAAGGAAAAATATTAAATATTTTTTACAAACATACTATAACCAAGAATGTAATTTAAAAAATTCAGCAACCTAAATTTCGTATTAAACTATTCTCACTGGCGGATTATCCTATAAGCGCATGAGGCGCGCGTTTGGGGTCTGTGAATCTTAGGGGCCTCAAAAATGGTTTATAACCCATATACATTTTGTTCAGATTTTTACATATTTTACATGAAACTGTTTGATGTTCTTATGTCATCAGAAAAACTGTGTCTCCAAATTTTATTGCGCCTGTGGTCTCTCGTGTGCTTAATCCGCTACTGACTATTCTACCAACTTTTAACTGTATATAGAGCAAATGGCATCCTTAAAGAGTTGTCTTTATTTTAAACAATATATTACTTCATCTAAACTATGAATTGTTGTATTTTGATTGTCTTTTTATCAATTAATTATAATGGAATGTTTAATCTAAAGCTTTTTGTTCACCTTGAGGGTGAGTGTAATGGTATACAGAGACATCTATAATTTTTAAAAAATGTTATGTAACTTATTTGCAAACATAATTGCATAATTGATTAAATCGAGTTGAAAAGAAATTTAAAAAATATCCCAGTTGGTAAAGGCAATCCTTTTTGTACTATCCCACTAGCAGTTGAATTTATGTAATGAACAGGGAGCCAGTGGCGTGCTTAAACAGCAACCTGACATTTAAATTTAATGTTAAAATAGTAACTGTCAAATGGAGAATTGTTGAATTTCAAAAAAGTAACTTATATGATTATTTTATATTTATTGTTAGTGCTGACACTGTTTAAAAAAAACTGCGTTTTGGTTGAATTAAAAATGTTTATTGAAAAAAAATAAGATGTCACGGCATAAGCACGCCACAAGCTTACTGCTCATTTTTAACAAATTAATTTTAGTGGAATATAAATGCTTTACTCTTAACTAAGTTAAGGAATGCTTAATTCTACTGGAATATGCTGAAAAACCTATTAAGCTAGAATTTATCAATTACAAGTAATTAAGTCACTAAACATTTTTTTTGGTAATCATAGATATCGCTGTATACCGCTCTCTTTTATGATTCCCTAAATGAATTATCGATATTAAAATTACATTTAAATGTGAATGGACTATGACGACTTGATAGTAGACCAATATTTATGGCTTTTTTAGTGTTAAATATTTTGCTATGTATGTGTGTGTATATTTTGTTAGTTTGTATGGAATCTCTGCTATTAATTTGTTTTAAACAACGAAATCATTCATTCTTCCCAGTTTAAAAAAATCAACCAGTGTTTATTAGCGTAGAAAGCAATTAGATATTTACATTTTTTAAAAAATTATGTACTGCATTGTCAATTAAACATAATAAATGACAATAATGAAATCGTAATGATTTTTTATTTCATTAAATAAAATAAATAAGCTACTTATTTTAACTATCTAAAACTGTTCGTTAAATCTCCAATTTATTATCCACAAACTATTTAATAAAATAATATTAAACTCCCAATAAAATAAAACTCTTGTAATACCATCTATGAACGTATTGTTATAACTAGTAGATTCCCTATATTTCCAGAAGCTATATTTTCATTTTTACAGATGTCACTGTGTAAAACCTTTTTATTTTTATGAAATGAATCGTAATAATCTATTGTGGATAATTAATAATTAATTGGTAATAAAAGTTGAAATATTAAAACTAAACTACTAGGATATTTGCTCAAGAATGCAAAATGCATATCAATAGTTGATATTGTGATTATGTTAAATAGATATTGAAATCTAACACATGTACCTACATATATATTATTATATAAAAATATGGCAACTTTTCAGTTTTTACTACTTAAGTGTTTCGAGTATTAACTAAAAGTATATTCAATAGTAAAATACTGTAATACAATGTGACAAAAACAATTTAGAAAACAAAATATTTAAGTCCCTTCCTCTACTCTAAATTTAAGTTAATTGATTTTTTTAATGAAAGTTTCTTCGAATTATTAAAATTATCTGTCCTTTCTTACAAAAACAGTACTACAAAGTGAAATTTCTACGTAATAAAAAAAATATAAATTTATAAAAGGTTCGTTTCAAGTAAAATACATAGCTTTTTAAATTTGAATTATAAAGCAACTTTTATTCTAAAGGTCTTTTATTTTAATTTTCTGAACTGGTTTTTTTAAAAATAAATTGATAAACAATATGAAGGAATATTCATAATTTTTTTCTACTTTATATAACAATACAAATTGATTTTTATACCAACCTGCCCAACCAATAATGTCAGTTGGTACCATTAATATTTTTTAAATTATAAAACTTGACTTGCAATATTTTGAAATAAGCATTCTTATAACAGCAGCAAGAGGACACTCAAATCATCATGCAATTTTAATGACTTATATGATGATTCGAGTGTCCTGATTGATGATCATCCACAGAGTAAGAAATAATGATTATTTCAGCATACAATGTTAATACTAAGTATCGACTAACTCACGTTTGACATTTTTTTGTTAATATTTTTTAATGCTGATGTGACTAAAACACTTGATTTAGTTTGAATTTTAATGTCACATTTTCAAAAAGCTCACTCCATTAACAGTATTATGTTTTTGCCCTTGTAAGATTGTAAGAATATCAGTGAATGAATGTAAGTTTTGAGAAATATTTTCCAGTCAAACAAAATATTTCTTGCAATAAATAAAAAGATGAACCACAGATATGTCTTCCTTAAAATATTAATAATTTAAATACATAGTATTGTATAAATAAACAAACCAAATTAATGTTTACATATTATTTATACAATATAAGTACCTAATATTCAATAATAATTAACGTTTATGTGTGTAGTAAATTATGTTTAGACATATATATAAATATAAATAAATAAGCAAGACAAATATTACTCTCAAAGTGGCAAATATCTTTTCAACTTCGTTCCTAATTTTATTAAAATAAGTTATATTTTTTATAAATGTAATTAACATGTACTTATTTTTTTAATTAATTACTTAAACATAACACATTGAATTAAGAAATTACAGAAAAATTAAATGAATTATAGTAGAATCCGTTTATAACGAACTGGCTTACAACGACCAATAGTTTTTAGCCGCATAGTTTGGTTTTCATAAACATTACTATGAAAGTGAATTCATTTAGTATGATTTAATGTCTACAGTACACTGACAATCGATCTATCTGGATTCCACTATATATTCATGTATAATATTGAAATGCAAATAGATTAAGAAATGTTCGGAAAATATTTTGCCTGTTTTTAATTTCTGCAGAATGTTTCATTTATTTTTGAATAGTATCACTACCTTTTTATAAATAGAGCTTTCATAAAAAGAAGCTTTTTTATTTCCTTATTCAAGTATTTTTGCTGATCTCATATTATGATGAATTATTATGATTTAAATAATGCCTGATGTACCTATATTATGGACATCAGAATGAACTTCTTATGAAGGCTGTATTTATAATAACGTAAAACATTTTTTTCCAGGCCTGAACAATATTGTTGGCACTCAAATCGCAGTACGCCCAGTTGCATAAATCAATTTTTCCATTGTCTTATTGAGTTGTGTTTGAATATATTGATGTCAGAGATATCTAAATATCATCCAAACCATTTGATTCGAAAAAAGGGAGTTATGAGAGGGATAAGTGAACCACTTGTGTTGTCCTAGCCCTATACTTCTATTCTGACTCCCTCAATCTGCTCCACATGTGTAGCAAATATGGATACAATTTTTTATGCAACGTTTTAAAGTGAAATCCGAGTAATTTACATTAATCAAAACAACTGCTTAAAACATCATACTTAATTTATACGATTCCAACTATATTTAATAAAAATATCGGTGAATGGTTTCTTTGACTTCAAATATAAATTGCTAATTTCAGTTTTTACACCAAAAGTTGATCAATCTTAAAACATTTGCATATTTTTTTTGTCAATATTCTGTTTAATTTCAATAAATAAAAACTGCATTAAAAAAGTGAATATTTAAATAATTCGTGTAAAAAGAATTGATTTTTTTGTATATAATGTATGATGTTTCATTTTAATAGATTATAATTAGTGACTAGATTACTAGATTATTAATAGGACTGCTTTTCATTTAGAAATATAATAAAGTATATTTATGAATGTTATACCTATCAATAAAAAAATTGTATTACTTACTTTAAAATAAATAATAATGTAACATAAATGTTAACTTTAAAACTCTTTCTAGGTATTTATGTTACTCAATAAACATTTTGTGATTATTTTAAATTGTGTTTTACTTATTCTTTCTAATGTAATTATTTTTCTATTTAAAATATTATGGGAAATAAATTGGATGAATATCGGTTTCTTGTCTGAAAAATAGCACCCTCATAATTTACTACCTAAAGTAATCCAAATAAGTCAGCTTGTCATCCAACCCAATGGCTGGAAACCTTTCTAATAAGATGGGCACACTTATAATATCAAGTACTGTCAGTGGTGTAGTGGGAGCAGGTCGGCGACCTGGCACCTGAAAATGAGCCAGGACGCCACGCCGCCCTGCCACCTTTTTGACTTGTAACATAATTTTAACATTTTTTTTATTAATTTAAACGTCAAAACTTGTGGTTTTTTAAACTTCGGACGGATAATAAAAAAAAAATATATGGAAGGAATCAATTTACCTATTTATTTACCACTTCAACACAGAGTACCGTATCTTAATTATGATCAAAAAAACACTTCTTTCATCAAAACACATTAAAGTCAAAAGACGAATGGGCTTATTTATCGCTATTATAAAGCAGAGATACAACTTGACTAACAAAAAAGAGAAAAGCAAAATCTTGATCTATGATTAGAAGTCCATTGGAAATTTGTCATAATGTTGTCACGTGCCTCTGGAATATTAAAAACCCTTATGTTTGTGGCATGTACCATAAATATGTTTGTATATACAATACCATATCCTTTGGTCAGCAAACTGGGGTCCACTTGCACCTAAGTACTGATCTATCCATAAATTTACAACCGTCTTCAAAAAAAATTGATAATTTTTCATCAATAAATGCAAAGAAGTCATCAAGTACACAGTATAAGTCCGATCCTGTCTTGGCTGCCTCTGATAATATGATTTGAGGCATACAATCGCAATCCGAGAAGCGAGTGCTACAGAATTGTAAATAAGAAGAGAATGTATTAGGGCAGCGGTCAGCAAATTTTTTGAGTTCACGGACCACTAAATTCATAATTTTAATCCAGCGGACCACTAACTTGACTTTTGTGCTAAATATTATATATTGAAATAAAAGTCATCAAATGCGTCTAAAAATGCACCTAGTTAATAAAATAAAACTATTAATTATAATTAAATTATACGATCTTTATTAATTTTCGAATGTGATGGATGTTCCTGGATATTTGAAATGATAAAATTTATATTTGGCTCCAATGATGTAACTGTAAGACAAAGAACTAGATGTATTTCAAGCCGAGATCGATACCGTGTTTTGATTGCTGTGAGAGATGAAAAGACCTTTTCGCATTCATATGTTTTGGGAATTGAATTAGAATTTCATCAGAAGGATTATAAGATTAAAATAATGTCAGATTTCTCTGCGGACCACCAAAATCTTCTCACGAGCCACACTTTGCTGATCGCTGTATAAGGGTGTCATTTGGGGTCTGGTAGACCTAAAACTTTACCCCTCTCTATAGAACACACCATCTAAAGTTAATAAAAAAATCATTAAGTTCGCTGTGATGGTGTTGCGTATATCAGACTGTCTACAATAAATTTTGAGATCCTTATACACATGAGAATATCTCCCTTGGAAGTCAGCAGATTACCATCCACAGGCTTCATTCATCAAAGCTGCGGAATGCTGGCATATCTTCAGAGGAAGCAAATGAATTGATTTTTTTCCATAAGTGATTAATTTGCTCTGGATGGAAAGCAGTTATGGACAAAGTGTTGATGTGTAATTGAGTATTGTCACTTTGTCTGCGGAATCATTTAATAATTGATTGTGTGTTTGTAAATAAGTCACTTTATAATTTGACTTAATTGTAGGTGTCGTTGAAGACCGGTACACTTACCCTTAACATTCTTCTTCTTCTTCTTGATAAATATAATGTATAGTACTTTTGGTACACCAATATGGATAGAAGTTTCACTTTTGTATTTCTATTTAAGGTTATTTCAATCATATCGCAATGCCACATTTTTTCTTTGCAACAACAATACAGAAAAACAAGTTTTGCTCATTTTAATTCATTTATTTATTCACTGGAATATCAAGTTCAAATCCTTACATAAAAATAAAATGCTTTCCTTATCATTTTTCACATGGTTTCAAATATCCAAAAATTGAATATGTGTTAACATAATTTTCACTCAAATTCTACATATTCAAATTACA
Organism: Himalopsyche tibetana; assembly: GCA_030503985.1. Lineage (NCBI taxonomy): Eukaryota > Metazoa > Arthropoda > Insecta > Trichoptera > Rhyacophilidae > Himalopsyche > Himalopsyche tibetana. The sequence continues at coordinate 1,761,021 of JAPJYX010000006.1, forward strand.
ATAATTACAATTTCAAGTAATTTCAACAATTAATAGATATAATAAGTTATAAATATAGATTAAGATGTAATGTTTTAACTTGTTATCAGTATATATTATACATTAATTTAAACATACATTCAATGAACAGATTATTTTTAGTGGGTAATCTCTTAATAAATTTGTAATATTATGACAAAAGTATAAACAAAAACGACTAGTTTGAAAGATGGTTTTAAAAAATATTTATATCAACTGCGCTTGACGGCAGATGTCACTGTTTTATTAAAATATATTTGCATAATAAAATGCAATGACATGTTGATTTAGGATGTGGTTTAGCTATTTAAAAAGAAAAGTTAGAAAAATATTCCATCAAAAAATATCTATTCTACCGATTTAAAATATGATAGCAAAAAACGGTTTCGAAAACTAAAAATATAATAAATTGCCAACTTCCATCTTTTTATGATTTATATTATTTCGACTGACTTGTAATATGTACTTTTATTTTTATTTACCCATATTAGAACATTTATCATTTGCTAAGAGCACTAAATAATTGATATTGAAATATTATATTATATTGTGATGATAAAGGTTTGCGTCTTGACTGTGGTTCGATTCCCAGTCATAGCTTACTTCCTAAAACAAGAGATGGGGTTGAAGTAGCATTGGCGGTAGCGGATCTGGCGTTTGTCTTGAGGCGCGCGGAGAAATTGTTCCAATGGTGACCGGGCGCTGAAAAAAAATGTTGTATTAATATTTTTATTTAATTAGCACCTTAAATATCAGTAGTAGTGTGTCGAAATTATTGGAAAAACATGATCCAATGTAAGATTGACAATTATTGGCAATTATTACCTCCCTATAAAGGTTTGTTTATCAATGTTTAAATTTTTCTTAGCGATTGGATAGGCTAAGGTTTCAGAACTGCCATTTTTTGGTTTCAATTAGATGCAGACATTTAAGAAGTGGGTGTGTGAGACGTAATTTCTCCCCGAGTTGATTTCAAATCTCGATCGACTTACCTAACTAATGGTAAATATATTTTTTAAGAATTTTAATAAAAAAAAAAATAGTAAAGTATAATCAAACTGCATAATATATGGCGTAATTATTTATTTAAACCAGTGGTTTCCAACCTTTTTGTTACTGCGTCTCCCTTTGAAGAAAAAAATATCTTCGCGCCTCCCCATCCGTTATTTCATGTAGTAATAAAAACACGTTTTAAAAGGTAAGTAAATTTTTTGGTTTGTTCGCGCCTCCCAGGTTGGAAATCGCTGCCTTAAACTATTGTGGTTTACTTTTAACTTTCCAACCCTCGTTAGAATCTTTTTGTCGTAATGATTCATTGATTAGGAGCAGTGGCGGATGAGGAATATGGGAGGTCCCATTATTCCCATTAATTAGAAGGAGATATTAAAATCTGAACAAAAAGTATATAGGTTATATTGTTTAAGCTATTTTTGAGGCCCCTTAATTTTGGAGGCCCCAAACGCGGGCCTCTTATGCTTATATGGTAATCCGCCACTGATTAGAAGCCCATATTTCACAAATTAGAATCGAAAAATTGTTTTAAAAGGAAACTTATTGCTGTATTGATGATTAAAAACAGCTTACTTGTTGATATTGGAGTACTGCTCCAGGAGCTGAAGTTGAAAAGCAGCCAGAGCAGTATCCTCGGGAGACGAGAGGAGATGGTTCAACTGGCGAGCGTCTCCATTTACTCCTAGGCTGTTTCTGTCAAGGGAACCTCCATCCTGAAAGAAATAAAAAAAAAAATCATGAAAATTTGCGAGTGGTTTCAATGCAAATATGTTTTTAATGATAACAATAATTGAAGCGATTTATTTATACGTCAAAAAAAATATTTAACACGCTTAATTGTCTCTCTTCAAACAGCTATGCCGATGGCGTGATTACGAACTAGCTAGTTGACAATAGTAGAATTGAACGCACTGCTATTTTGATAAATAAATTAAAATTGCATTTCCTATTTATAACATAATCCAAACATTCTTTCAAAAATATTTTAATGAATTTTGTTTATCTATTATAAATACGTTGTCTCATAATAGTTATTATCAAATAGTGACGAACGTATAAATTTGTGCAAAATAAAACATCCCTTTGACAAAGGGGTGCTTTATTTTCATCAACCCATTTACAAAACATCACTCTACCAGTAGGATAGGTATCGAAAAAAACTATGACATAAAAATACCAAAGTTCTTGGTTGCCATTATGAAAATGTATTTTTAAGTAATATTATAACTTCCACTTTGCATAAATCATTTTTTAGCTAAGTATTCAGATCATAAAAATAATATAATATTTCTAAGAACGTAGCCAATCGACCCCCTCCGCGTTTCGTGAGAGTAACATGACATGGTAATGCCATGTTAGGTTGTCAGGGAAATCGAGGCTGCACTTTGACGTAATTCTGATATATTTTATATCGCAAAATATGCCCTTGTATAAAAAAGAAATTGACTTTTCTTTGCAAGTTTCCCTCTATATTTTTTAAGTCTTCGCTCAAGGTTATCGACAAGGTTTCCAAAAAGAAATAAATGCCTTATATGCAAGATATTAAAGAATTTGGTTATTATTATGTGTTCATTATTAATACCAGTATTTTACGTTTAATTATATACCATATTAATTAAAAGTTTGGACGAGTTCATAAATGTACACATATCAAACAGTAACGCATTGGTGTGCGTCTGAAAATTTTAAAAGTTATTTATTAAAACGACAAAGTTAAGAAACAGTACATCGAAGAAATTAAGGCTTAGTAAATTTAAGTACCTCTGATTTTTTTTCACAAGAGAGCTTTATGAATATTTAATACATAAAGTTTGGCGCCGTGTTTACTTACGCGTCCAATCAGTAAAGATTTACATAGTATGACGGGCTTAATGCGTAGATGAATTATTGGGATTTTATTATATTAGATTCCGGCCAAAACTCATCTTCGAACAATTGCGAACTATAATATTACATGTTATGTAATGTGTAATGATAAATTTCCTGCAATATTTTTATTTGGGTTATCGCACATAAATACACTAAAACAAGTACGCCAAACTTGACTATTTCACATTGATTTTAAATTATAGCAAGAAGTGTTTGCCATTTTGTTTTGAAAATCACGGAGATCATTTTTAAATAGTTTTATTTTCTTTCATATACATGCTTATTATCTTAAGCATGGTGTTTGTATGTACATGACGAATGTACACGTTTTTTTGGCGGAATGAATGTTAAAAAAGTACATTTGCTGGTAAAACTAAAACAATTATTACTAATAGGAAAACGGTCAGACACTTTTTTGATCTTGCTATAATAGAAGTATTAAAATATTGTTATCCCTCTATTACGCTTTGACGTTAAACTAAAAAAATAGTATCAAATCATGATAAATGGAAATCGTTTCTATTGAAAAATGCTATAATTTTAATCATTTTATTAGTAACAAGTGTAAACTTACGAGTTAAAAAAGCGTATCAAAGGAAATTGTCAACAAAAAATAATAATTGAGCAATGTTTATTTATTGTTAATAAAACTAAATTTGTAATAATTAATTTAATCTATGATTAAGAACTGTAATAAGTCATTTACAAGTATTTTTTGTGCATTTTAAGTATTGTAAACAATCAATCAGTCATATTAAATATAACATCGACTGTGGAAAGGAAAAAGGACGTAAACCACAGATATCAAATTTTACAAGAGGCGCTAAAAACGTGTTTTGATGATATTGTGACATAAGCAAATTATGAATTATACACAACCTTGAAGTGCACGGATACTTCTAAACTGGTGTTTAATTGACATAATCTAATATTAATGAAAGAAAAAAAACTGTCTCGGAAAAACCCTTATTTCAGTGTTTTTTCTTGGTTTTAATTTTTTACTAGGTCATCTTTTTCAAACTTAAAAGCTAAATTTAGATACTTATTCGGCATTTTCAGCTTCAATCCTTTTGATAGAATGTGTGTCAAGTTGTATACATAGTGATTATCGAAAAAAAGCTGTTTTATAAAATTGAGGGTTACGTCATTTTTCCTTTACAAATCGATATGGATATCGATAAATTAATAATATGGATAAATTAATTTATGATTCAGAGCTATTTATAATAAGTTGTATCAATGTATTTTGTCAATTTTCAGGATTAAAATAATAAATAAAGCATATTGATCACTTTTAGGGTGTTCACTGTCAATACTTGGTGGAAAGGCATGTATAATGTTTTCAATTTTGTATAAATAGCATTGTTAAATTATATTTCTTATCAGTTGACAATGCTCGCAATGAGCGAAACCGGTCCTGACATATTAAATAAAGTGGAATGAAGTACAAAGGATTATTGTTTTTATTAAAATAAAGCATAGTTAATGTGAAATTAAATATTATAACATTTGAATAGTACTGATATCCACAATGAGTAGAATAAGCAAATTTAATTTACTATAAAAAAAATGATTTATTTTCAAAGTAACTGCTGAATCCATCGAAAATAATAAAAGATTACTTCTAAGCACAAAACAATTATGTAATGTTTTTTAAAAAAATGTTCATTTCGTATATTTTCTCAAGAATAATAATTTACCTGGAATAGTTCAGAACATCTGTGTGAAATAATTTATAAATTTGTTTGTGCTCAAAAATGGGTCAAGGATTATTAAGCGCCTAGTTTAAGCCGTTTGGATTTTATATACAATATTAATTGAAAACCCCAAACCCCTGTTTTCGTTTAGGGTATTGTGTGACTAACTTGAAAATAATTAATGGACGAATCTATACACATAATAAAGTTGTTATTATTACAAGTTCTGCGCAATAAATGACAAGGATGCACAGGCGTAACCAGAAGGGTGGCAGTGGTCCCCGGCGACCTACTTAGTCGAATTTATTTATCTGATTTATCCATTTTTTGAGCCATGGAATAAAGGGACTCAAAAAAGAGGTCGGTTTTACACACATAGTCTAATGTTATTAAAAAGTGAGGCTTTTTTAGGAATGGGGTAATACAGGGGTGGGCTGGAGTGGTCTCGGAGGGGCTCGCGTTAGCCACTCGTTGAATTTTACAAAGGTCAGCGAGCCCCTTGTTAACTTATGAGAAAACAATATTCTCAGATCAAATTAGTATATAACTGTATTTTCTAATTTTAATATTATCTACGGCAGCATCAGTATATTTTTAGCTATTTACATTGAAAAGTTTACGGTTAATTGTATATTATTACATATTTTACGTGTACTTAGTAACAATTGACTGCTTATTTAAGTATTGAATATAATTGCATAGGAGCTATAAGAAAATTCACTCCTTCCTCAGAACACTAAAAATTACTTCGAGATTAAGCGAGCCCCTTGTTAACGTATTGGCAGCGCACCGCTGGGGTAATATTATATGTGCTTATATGAAGTGAATTAGAAAATTTGATATTCGAAAATACAATAAACAAAATTGTGTCATTCTGAAAAACTACAATTGAAAAAATTAAGATTTAAGATAGAATAAGATAATTTTTTTATTACGTGTTATAAACATCATACAATATGTTAAAATTTCGAAGTGAACGAAATTATTATTTATATTATATATAGATAATAAGGCCAACTATAAAGATAATGAGGGCCCTCTAGAGGTGAAGTGAGCCAACTAGTAAAATGGTAAAACTTTTTTCTTGGACTTTTAAGTACAGTCACAGTTTTATTTAGTGTTTTGGTGGATTTCATATTTTTACTTTAGGGAGATAACACTATTGCAATGTGTATTAACTGAGGTATTGTTCACTTTTACGATACTTTAAGAAGTGTTGAGTATTAAAAAGCATCTAATTATTTTTTTCTAAAGTACCACTTCACCTCTAATAAAAAAAATAAAGGAGCACAAAAAACGTTTTTTGATGATTTTGGGTCAAAGTCAATATATATATGCACAACCTTGTATATCATGAAGACTAAAAAACTGATGATTTATTGAGTTAATCATGACAAATGGTAAATTCAAACATAGTTATAATCTCGGATTTTTTATGTGTTAATATAATTATGTTTAAATTAACTAACCATTAATCCTCCACTTTAGCTGAATAACTATTAAACGAATTTTGTAATTTAATTTTCGAGCTATTGAAATTTTTAATTTTAGTCAATTTACTTTCACTTATTCATAGTTTGTACTTTTATTTGTAAATTCCTTTCAATACCAATTGTTTATTACACCTTACTAATTTAATTTTGATTTGTATAAATATATCTTATTAGTTGATAATGCTTGTCATGAGAGAAAGAGGTATTAAATAAAAGTGATAATTAGTACAAATATTTATTTTATTTTTTGAATATAATGCTTTTTGACCAAGTATTGGAAAGTGAACACCCTAAAAGTGATTTGATTGATATTAGTGAATATATTATCATATACTATATATATGAAAAGAGTACTTCAACGTCGGATTAAGATAAAACTGATTGATTATGTATGTTATGAAGGACAGTGTACAGAAATATTACTTTATTTTTCATTATTAGTAATGCAACTTTATTACACTTTGAGGTGAACTTTATGGCGAGAGATAAAAATTGGTTTCTATGAACTGCCATAAAACATCGACCTGCCAATAGCACCCCAGAATTATTTTATGCGCAATGAAAAGGTGAACAGGAAGTTAAAGGAAAATAAAATCCGATGACTTCATCGTATGATGTAACTATAGGAAGTGCATTCCTTTAAAAATAAAACTTAATAACATAGTTACTTTGTCACTTTTGGACGTAACTGTAAGTTTTTGATGAAATGGCATAATATTTAAAAAAAAAAAACACTTTTTGTGTGTACTAATTTCGCATTTTAACCGTTTGAATACCGCGCAAATAAATCATATGTCCCAGAGATACTGCGTGTTTTTGAGAAAAATAATTTTGCCTAATATACACTCGAATTCGATATTTTATAAACCTATATTGACTCAGTATAGATGGAACTACACATATTCATCAAAATATTGCTTATATTTTATTAAAATACCAAGTATTTAATTTTTTTAAATGTTTTGAACATCCGTGTTTGCTTCCATATGTTCCGGACACCTGTGTTCGCTTGGGATCCAAGTGGTTAAAAATTGAATATCGTAACCGGTTGCTTAGACCAGTGATAACTATAAAAATATTAGATATTAATACAAACTGATAATGTTCGCGACTATCAAAACCAGGCCTGATTTTAATAAAAAAACTTTTTTTTAATTTTTAATTATTATGCAAGCAATGTGTTTAGGTATACATTTAATTAAATAAAAGTATAATTATTTATAGTTCTCCATGTGAGGATTTTATGTTTCAATTAAAAAAAAATATAATCAATTATTGAAATCCTCTAAATAAAAAATAAATGAATGCATTTGCACATTAATGCGTGAACAGTTCTGCTTTTGATACCAAGCATAATTTTCTTTTGCGTTTGTGTACGACATTTAATTGATTTTTAAACATTTTTTAAAATTTCCAGCCATACACTATAACCAGCAGAATAATGTGACAGCATTAGTATAGTTTCGATATATATGGGATAGTTCTGCTTTTGATACCAGACGACTCATATGTGAAATATGAAAGCTTTAATCGTGCATTAGGGTATCTTAAAAAAAGGAAATTTTAATAGCTCATGGTTGCAAAGGTTCTCCTTTCTCGTAATTTAATCAATTATTAATCAGTATAATAATGTTTGGTGCGAGCACGTGCAGGCTCCTTTAAGCTATATATTTACCCATCACGTCGTGAAAATTTTATTTCTCATCCACGTGTGTACTCACATCATGTACGAAGCATATTTTACATATTGTAATGGACGGCCATGTCGTTAATGTCTTTTTTACGCTTAGTCAAATGTGGGAAATATGATATGCTCTTATACATTATTTAAAAACCTACGCAAAAAAATCCGGATGGAATCAATATCGAGATTATTTTTTTCCGATGTGCCCATTTTTAGACGTATTGTTTTTCACTTTTAGGGTGTTCACTGTCAATACTTGGTGGAAAGGCATTATATTAATAAAAACAATAATCCTTTGTACTTCATTCCACTTTATTTAATATGTCAGGACCGGTTTCGCTCATTGCGAGCATTGTCAACTGACAATGCTCGTCAGTTGACAATGCTCGCAATGAGCGAAACCGGTCCTGACATATTAAACAAAGTGGAATGAAGTACAAAGGATTATTGTTTTTATTAACGTATTGTTTTTGAATACAAATTAAATCTGGTGGCATGGAATATACTAATCAATAAAAAGCCGTTAATTTTATCACTCTATGCATATTCCGGAATATTAAGTAAAGAAAGCGAAGAACATTTTTTTTAAATACAAGCATATCAAGCTATTACTTTTAGAATGTTCACTGTCAATACTTGGTGGAAAGGCATTTTATTAATAAAAAAACAATATTCTCTTGCAATTTATTAAAAAAGGCCAGGACCGGTTTCGCTGATGGCGAGCATTGTCAACTGATGACTAAAAATATATTACAATGCTCGCCATGAGAAACTGGTCTTGACCTTTATAAATAAAGTACAAAGGAATATTGTGTTTTTATTAATATTGAGTTATTCCACAGGTTGTGTTACAAATTCTGACAAGTGTTTCGTCTCCTCAATAAGCATCTTGTAACAAGGGCTGTGGCATAACTTTGTTATATTTTTTTTTAAATTAAAAATAAACTTTCACAATGTTTCGAAATTGCCAAGCCGATAGAAACTACAAAATGTTATTTGCTTATTTAACTATCAATTAGTAATATGGAGAGCCAAAAGTAACCAATAAACTTGAAGTAATATTAAAAAATAAATGAATATTATTTTTTAATAGCATATAATTATCCGCCTGTGTGGTCGAATGGTCAACGTCGTTGACTTAGGTTACAGCGGTCACGGGGTCAAACCTCAGTACGGACAGTTTTATAAATTGATTTTTCAATCGACTTATGAAAGCAAGGATTTGATGTCTTGAATACCCTGCTACCACTCATCCTATTCTAAGAAAACTGGGTGTAGTGGGAGCGATTAGCTAACCACTGTCCTAGCCTTATTCTTCCATTCCTACTCTCTTTGTAAAAATATGAGGTTGAGCAACAAATGAGTAACAAGTAATTCTCCAAGAGCCACTTCTGTTGAGATAAACTCCAATAGAAGTCCATATGCTCCACATTGGTTAAAACTATAGTTTTATTTTCAAATATTATTGCTAAAATAGCTACTGACATATAAATTCATTGATATACACGTACAGAGTATTTAAAAATATTCATTTGAAAGTCACAACAAACAAAATTGAATAAATGTGAATGATAAAGTAAACAATATTAATATATTTCAATAATATGATTATTTGGAACTATATGCACACTCCAAGAAATACGAAACAAACATTCTTATTTTAATACTGTCTTCAAAAACAAATTTTGAAAACTGGCATCTTTATTGGTCTCAAGTTGGTTTGTTAGTGATATAAATTTGTAGATATTATCTATGTAAATTTACATTAGAGGACTCCCTAGGAATATTTTGTTTTCATATGCTAAGATAATACGACAGCTTAACGTTTTGAAAAAGCAGAGAGCAATGTAAAAAGAAAATACTTTTTATTCTTATCATCGTAAAAAATGAACATTTATTCAAATTTGCTTACTTAAAAGAAATGTTAACTTGAACAGAGAGCATCTCTGTGCACATTTGTGTTTCAAACTATTGTGTAAAAAAACTTTAAAATATTGTTAACTGCTTTTTGAGTACATACATTGTTTTGTCATTTAACGTAAAAATTCATAATAATCAATAAAAATAACACGTGAATTTATATCAATTGTGAATTGTAACAAAGCAAGAAAAAAATAAGTTTTTATTGATAAATATATGTTTTAACAAGAGTTATTATCATCTAAAAAAATAAAGCACTGCATGGGTGTTTGTGATGTTTAAATTTCCCTCCCACCCTTCCTATCCTTAAATAACTAGGTGTGACGAGAGTGATTAGTTAACCACTAGACCTGTTCTAGCATTATCCTTCTACCCCTATTACTCTCTTCAGAAAAAGAGAGGTTGAGCAACAAAAAGTTCTGTTGAGATACCTCCATTAGGAGGCCATATTTTCCACACCGGGAGAGGAAATGGATAAAAAAAATCAAATAAAGAGAGATTATTTCTCTATCCATATCCTCTCCCAATGTGAAGCATTTCGACGCCTATTGCAGCTTATCTCAAAGAAAGCTGTTTTACAGAATCATTTTTTTAGTTGCCCACGCCTTTTTCGAGAAAGTAAGAATATAAAGATAATGCTAGAACAGAACTGGTGGTAAGTTAAACGCTTTCGTTACAGCATGCTTTTGAGATCAGATAGATATTCAGACACCATACAAATCCATAAATAGATTTAAAAAATCAATTTATGAAACTGTCATTACTGGGATTTGAAACTTCGCAATCGAATTAAAAAAAACGATTCAAGCCCGGAACTGTTAAGCCACATCGTAAGTATAACTTTATATTTCGTATTTTTGCATGTTACATTTAATCTAATAATAAATTGTTAATAATTACGTTTCGAATTAAAAGCTTGACAATTTATTCAATCTACTGGATTGTAGATTAACATTTTATAAAAGTTTTATTTCTGAGTAGACTTGAATGACTAATTAAAATATTAATTATGGCGTATATTCAAAAAATTACTACAGCTTTTCAGTTCAGGTTCCAAATTAAAGCTTCGTCGAGAAGTTTTTAAGAAAGCTTTTTTTATATCATTATTCAAAATTTGAAAACTTGATAGCTGAGATTATCTCCAAGCATACAGGATTAACAAATTATTTGTATGTTCAAGACACACAAGCAAATTTATATTGTGATGAAAAATATATCTACAACAATAGGTAAGTAGGTATTTAAGATTTTATAAAACTTTCGACACTACAGTGGTATAGATTAGCGTTGATCAACCTGTGGCCCATTTAGAATTTATGCGAGTCCCAAATACAATCATTATCACAAGATGCTTTTTCAAACATTTTTCATTGTTTGCAAAAAAATATTTTGAATAAGTTTGTATTTTTTTTAAACTTATATTTATGTTATGTCACTAAACTATGTAAAGTATTTGGTATATTTACGAATTACTATTGATATGTTGCGGCCCATGTAATGAAGCAAATACCGGCATGCGGCCCTGTCGAAGAAATGGTAGAGTATCACTGGTATAGAGGCTTATACTCTTATACTCTAAAACAGCAATAAATTTAAGAGTAGAACTAGCTTAGAACAAAAAATATATAGAAAATCAGTTTAAACGAAACAGTATGTTAATCGTGCTGAATTAATGCTTCGATTTGAATTTTCATTTTAGTTGAACTATTTTTCAAGTCTCTCTTAATTTTGTATAATAAATAACCCGGTATCATTTTATTTTTCATCAATTGATAATTCTCGCTTCGAGCGAAACACGTCCTGGTCTTAAACGATATTGTGGAATTAGAAGATGCAGAAGTGTTTTTTTTTTAATAAATTGTGATAAATTCAATCAATGTTTTTATAACAATAAAAACATGAGAAATTTACGGTCACAAGATATCAGGAATTTACGAATTGAAAAAAAAATACAGAATTACAGAATTGGACAGAAGGCCGCACTAGAGTAGCCAAAAGACCGCAGGTTCCCCACGCCTGACCTAATTGTTTTTAAATTATTTGTCATTGCCACTGCAAAATAACATTGAAATTTTAACACTGAATCGCTTCAAGGAAACCCAGAAAGCATAACACTTTACTGTAACATTCGGAGAATAGTTATATAATTTGTTTTCAGCTACCATCTTTAATGATCAATTAAATTGAGTGACGTTGATTGTGTAATCAATTAAACAAAACCTTAATTATTTGAAACGAAATCTATTTAAAGTAAATACGAAATAAATTTATCTTCAGAATAGTTTTGTTGTTATATAAATAGTTATAAATATAAACAATGAAATTCACTGAAGCAGCTTAGTTGATAATAATAAACTGTCATTATCATAATGAAATCTACTTGGTCTAGACATGTAAATCTAAACATAATAGCGCTTGAAATAAATTTAATTCCACGTACAAGAAATAAAGCATTTTGAGGTTTTATAACAATGCACCATTGTTGCAACAAATATATGTAAAGTTTGTTTTGTAAAGTGGATCTAAAACGTTGTGCTGATACGCCCACAGTATGGATATGAGATGTGCGTTAATCCTTCATTTAAAATAGCTCCGAAAATCTCAATTGGATGAGTTAGCATTATTTTCATGGGGAAAATCAAATTTAGTTTTTCGCTCCCGGCTTATCCTTGGTTATAGCATCGCAAAATTATCTTTAAAACAATTTATATTAAATAATAATTTACTCTACACACTTTAAATTTTGATATGCTAATTTTTCTTATCAATTTAAACTTTAATTGTATAGTTATCATGTTTGGAATATCTATAGGTTTTTTTTAATATCATGAATATCAGGGTCTCCAATGCTTTGTTTTAAATAAAAATTCTCACTTAAAATATGCGAAAGCTTATAGATTGATATCCATATATACATTTATATATTGAGCTATTTAAATATGGAATAAAGGAAAAATTAGTTTTTTCTAAACAGATTTCGTCAATAATCACAATATATCAAACTTGATGCACGTTCTATCAAAAGGATGCAAGCTGCAAATGCCGAATTAGTATCTAAATTTAACTTTTAAGTCTGAAAAAGATGACATTGTAAATAGTTAAAACCAAGAAAAAAGACTGAAATAAAGAATTTTTCCTGAACAATTTCTTTAATTAATATTATATTATGTCAATTAAACACCATTTTAGAAGTCTCCGAGCACTTCAAGGTTGTGTATAATTCATAATTTACATATGACCCAAAATCATCAAAACACGTTTTTCGCGCCTCTTGTAAAATTTGATATGTGTGGGTTACGTCCTTTTCCCTTTCCAAAATCGATATATATATATGTGTTCACTGAAGTTAATAACTTATGCATATCTTACATTTTTTAAACTGACATGTGAAAATGACATAATATCTCCAAAAGTTATTTATGTTAGTTAAAATGTTTTTATATACCTAGTAAAAATAGCAACGAATTTTTACCCCATTATAATGAAGTTCTACCAAGCAAAGCCAATTCAATCAATAAATGTTATAAGTTATGTTAATATAATATAATAATGTTATAATAAGTTATCTAGTCGCCTGCCGTGGCTCAGCTGGTTAGAGCTTGTTTTACCGATCATGCAGGTCTGGGTTCGATTCCCGGTCAGATCACAGTGAATTTGAAAACTATTCAATTCAAAGCTGTGATCAAAGACTGGGTGATGTAAATTTACATTATTTTCTTTCCTCCCATCCTTCTGATCCTTCAATATCCGAGTGTAGCGATAGCGATTATTCAACCACTAGTCCTGTTCTAGCCTTATCCTTCCTTCCCTACTGACACTTGAAACAAGTGAGGTTGAGCGACTGAGTAACAAGCAGTTCTTGTATAAAAACTTCCGTTGAGATACCTCCATTTGAAGGTCATATGCTCTACATTGGGAGCGGACGTGGATAAAAAAAGTGATTTAAAAAAATAAATAGTATGTGAAATAATTTCTTAAAAATAGAAACCGAAAATCGACACAAACATACCAACTAAAACATTTGAAAAAATGAGTACATATTTCGTATATCCTTTAAGAAGATAAAGTTTTCTATCGAAAGTCGTAAAATATGTAGCAGTATTGTTTTTATCTGAAATTTAATACAATATCTTCAAATATATACAACTCAGAAAGAAAATATTTAATAAGATACAAGTGATACACGATATTGCATTGAGAATTTTCGTTTTTTATTTTGAAGGGGAGTTTTGTTGTATAACGGCAAAAAATATGATAAGGAAGTTTCAACCCTTATATGTGTGTTTAAAAGCTCTTCTTAGTTGAAGGAAAAACCGATCCTTTTGGTGTAATACAAACTATATAGTGTCACATTACTTCATTAGTAATTATATCAAGACGTGTAAGTAGTATAAAGTATAGCTTGAAGTTTGATCAAGTTCTTATTTTGATTTTAATTAACAATGGAAACCCAATATTATTGTGAGATAGTATTTAGTTCACGTTCTTCTTTTTAGATTAGTTTTCTTAAAATAAATAATCTTACAAGTTACAACGGTGTTAATGTTACGGTTAGGGTTGTTGGCTTCCGTGCCGGATCTCACGGGGTCAAATCCTAGTACAGTCAGCATTTTATCAATTTCTGTTCGAAGAGATGGATGTTTGTGATGTCTGGAAACTCCCTTTTACTCTTCTGATCCTTCAATAACTTGGCGTAACGAAAGCGATTAGTTAACCACTAGTCCTGTCCTATCCTTATAACTCTTTGTTTCAAAAAGTTGAGCCACCGATTAACAGACAGTTTTCGTAGAAATTCTTCTGTTAAGACGCCTTCATTACAAAGCCACATGCTTCTTATTGGAAGCGGAAATAGATACAAAAATCATGATTTAAATGTATAGTTAATTGAACAAAATATATATCATATAATGTTCATAAACATCACTAGATTAAAAAAAAATAAAGTAAAATAATACTGTTAAAATAACAAATAATTATCTGTTGTTTTAAAAACTATGTGTAATATAATTTAAGAGTTCGACTGAAGGTGCTTGTTGGAATTTCAATATTAAATTTGAATCGTTCAAATTATGTAAATTCACAAAAATTTTGTCTCTAACGAACCGGGTTTCGCCTTTTGGCATCTTCAGGCGTTGCCAAAACTAGTATTTAGTGACAAAATTTGTATGAATGTACATAATTTGAACGATTCAAATTTATGTGTAATCATAATTATACAATAGACGAAAAGATTTCTAACTCGTAATGTTTGTAGTTACAATATGTCAGACGACCTCAAAAGTATCCTTAAAACACATTATACAGCGGTTTTCTTTATCAGTATATAAAAATTTACATAATTTAATGTTACAGAAGTATTAAGGACTTAAGTTTTCTAACAGTGTTTCATTGTAATATAATTTATTTTAATGCGGGTTTTCAGTAGTCAATGAAAATAATAAAAGTATTCTATTTTTGTTTACCATCACATCTTTTCAAAGTTATTATGAAAATTTAATTTGAATAGGAAATAAACATAAATTCATGCTATTGAAATTCGGGTTTGACCTATAAAAATGTTCATTTATTAGATGAAATTCGTACGATAAGAAAGCTTCAAATTGACTTAAGTGTGAGTTTCACATTTTCCCTTTCTGATACTTTTAAGTATCAGCATACATAATATTCCACTCACGTAGTATTGAACAAACTTTATCAGTCGGCAAGTTACTTCTTTCTGCAAATAGATAATATTTTTCTATTGACAGTGATTTCCAAAGATGGCTGACAAAATATCATATACAACAGAAAACACCATTAAATTAAAAAATAAAACACTTTTATAAAAAATAAAAACTTTAATAAAACACTGAGTTGATAATCTAAATAATGAGAAAAGAATTTATTGATATTTTTTGAAAATACAGTGAAAAGTTTTTTTTTTTAATTTAGTCAACAGACTTTTCATGTTAGTTAGTATTAATTGCATTTTAATTTTATATTGCGATATTGATTAAGAGTTCAGGAAGAGCGGACATTTTCAGTAACAATATTTTTTAACTGTGTGGCCGAGTGGTAAACATCGTTGGCTTCGGTTACAGAGGTCACGGGTTCGAATCCCAGTACGGACAGATTTTTAAGTTAATGTTTCAATCAATTTATGAATTTCTGTTCGGAGGCATGGATGTACGGGGTGCATAGAGAGTGATTAGCTAACCACTAATCCTGTCCTACCCCTATCCGTCTATTCCTACTCTCTGTGAAAAAAGGGAGGTTGAGCAACTGAGTAACAAACAGTTCTCGTATAAATACTTCTGTTGAGATAAACTCCATTAAGAGTCCATCTGCTCCACATTGGGAGCGGACATACTTGTAAAAATTGTGTAAAAATGATCTGTTTATTATTTTAATTATATTTGTCAAAAGTATGACAAATTGGCGTCAGCTGTAATGCTATGTACTGTCATTTTTCATTAAAAACAATATTAATGGTACTGATTTATGAAATCAATTTTTATATTCGAAAAATATGACTCGTTTTTGCTCTGACAAGCATTTTCAAATATGATCATAATGGTCTTTCACCAAGTATTGACGCAGCATACGTTAACAGTTATTTAGGATTTTATCGCGTTCTTAAGTAACCTAATTGTGATCTGAAAATTGGGCTTAGGAAAATATTTTTAAAACCAAAAGACTAAGATAACTGTGAAACCGATTCTCATATTTATCTATATTTTTACCAATATAACGCTGTAAAATGGTTACACCGTAGATTCTTCAGCATTAAAGCAATGAAGATGTTTTATTTAGTAAGACTGTAAACGAAATATCACAATTGACAATAATGCCTCGTATGTTGAGGGTTTGTGTTTTTTTTATTTTGAAGGAATCAGCAATATGTAAATTATATATATTTTTTATAAACGATAAAACAATCGATTTAATTAAAACAATTGTCCTGTTTAGTTTAGGAGTCGTTCAGACATAGAGAAGTTTCATGCATGAAGTTGTAAATTGTAAACTATGATGGCAGGCTTCAAGACATCCAATTTGTTGATAAATAAAAAAAAACTAAGCGCCAATACGATAGTAAATATAGACAAAAATAATGAAAAGTAAATCTGAAAACGTATTTTTTCAAAAAGGTTGGAATTCTCTGTATTCTAAGCCTCAATCGCCCCGAACAAATAAATTTACTTCGGTATGGTCGGTTTTGTAAATATGGGACTGTCAGTTTTTTTTTTGATGTTCCTATATCGAATTCATGCTCCAACGCTGTGATTTGATTGAAAGGGGCCTTCATCTTCTAACATTATCAACACAATAGATCGACACCTATCAGTTTGGGGGAAATATTCGGGGTTTTTCGCAAAAAAAATATTGAAATAGTACAAATCAAATATTGCAACAAAGTACTTTGACAATATTTTTCACATCTTTATTTTTATACAAGGTATTTCAAGCCAATAAACATGACGAATTTAGTATCGTCCTTTCGTAAAAAAAACATTATGTTATAGATATATATATTATCATTATATAATACAGTACACGTCCTACAATATTTATATCAAAATAAGATACCTGATTCCACCCAGCAATCTGAGAATTTTCAATTGATCAATTCCGTTGTTTGGGAAAAATCTGTTAACTTATTTTTGAAACTATTCCATTCATACTTTCAAATACAGATCGCTTAATACTTTTTACACTATTCCTTAAAACTCAACAAAAATAGGAAAAATCGAAAATTCGATAATGATATTTTAGTTTTTGTTTATTTATTTTATACAATAAGTATTTGTTTAAATTAGCCTCGTGTGAATTCAATTCAATATTATTGAGTTATTAATCCCAAACACTGCCAAATTGCTTTATTTTAATATTTCTTTAACGGAAGTTATGCTACGTTCATATTGCATATTTTTATCAAAACTATAATAATAGTTAATACAGTTTCAATTTTATGTTAATGAAAAAATTGTAGAATTTCATTGTTCAAATCATCATTTTCTTTTACTGCGTCTTGATATATAATATGTAAAATGCATATTAACCGCCTACTAGGAAAAATTCTCTTGTCGGAAAAGCGATTCAATATATTATTTTCCTCAAAAAGAGAGATAATTTCATTTGCTGTGTGCCTCCAGCAGTATTATTATGATTACTTACTCACGATCTGGAAAATATTAGATTACTCGCTAAGAAAAAAGGAAAAAAGCTGGTGTGAATTTCTTGGAAGGTGTGAAAGAAATAAAAATAAAATTGATCGCTATGAAATTAATTCGATTTAAATACGCTGTTACCTATATAAAACTTATCACTGACGTGCCATACGACGCTTCGGCGTACTTCAAAAGAGATCTTTATTATTAGTTACTTAATTGTTATAAAAGAGTAAATTTTATATGGGAATTAAATTTAAATACCGTCAGATATGTTTTCTATTAATTTATGTATTAATATATAATAAAATAGAAAAGGCCAACTTGAAAGCTGCAATGCTGTCAGAGTTTGTTTTACTTATTTCAAATGTTAATAATAAAATTAATATTGAATTTATCAAACTTTATTAAAATGCAAAAATGTTTTTAATGTTTTCATCTCTTTCTATCTATTCTTAATCTGATCCTAAAACGTATACCAAGAGATATCAATAGTCTTATTTCCCTTTTCTTCATTAATTGTTTGGAACTTAAATCGAAAAAAAAAAACAAACTATTACAAACAGTTCATGTTAACAACTTTTATACATTGCTGAAAAATATATGGGCCCATAAGAGGTCAAGTGAGTTTAAAAAAATTTAAATCGTAAAATTAAAGTAACCTCAGTTAATACACATTGAAATAGTGTTATCTGTGTAAAATAAAAATATAAAATCCACCAAAACACCAAATAAAGACGTGATTGTACTTACAAGTCCAAGAAAAAGGTTTTACTATATTTTTAGTTGGCTCGCTTCAACTCTCGAGGGCCCATATATTCTCCCCACTAATAGCAACGTTGCATGGAATAAGGATTAGGTTAGTTTAAATTTAATTCTCTGTGAATCCTGTTGCAGAACTGGATAAAGTGGGACAACCGTAAAATCCTTTCATTTGTGAATATCAATGTATCTATGCAAGTTTTATTTTAGGTTTTGTTCCCTTAATTAATGACTGCAACACAATAGTCAAAAGTGATGATTGTACAGTTGAATCTTTGTACAAAATTATTGGAATATCAAAATCATCTGTCTGACACAGAAAATAAGATATAACATAAAATAAACGTAGTCCACATTTGTTTTATGGTGTTCCCCTGCTTTCGACCATATTGGATAACGATGGATCAAACGTAGTAAATCTTGATTTTGTTTGAATTTCATAACGCTATCCAATATTTTTACTTTTATGCGCTATCTTAAACCCATAAAACTCATCGTTGTTCTGATAATATGAAAAGGTCGCTTGTGCCACAATGTTTTTTAATGGCAACATGAATAAAGCCTTAATGGGCTTACGGATAAAAATGTCACTACAGTTTTCATATCAAAAAATGAAATATTAAATAGAAAATATCAAGGGCCTATGTAAAAATTCAGACATGAAAATCGTACTAATTAATAAGCATTGGCAATTATTCATTAGAGGCAAAATTTGTATAAAATAAGCATGTAAAAGTAACAAATAGAATCGAATAAATAACTAAAAACAAGTTTTTTTGAATCTAATGGTTTGACAAAAATCCTGTGCTGAGGCAACATAAGAATAAATTCCCGGGAAATCAACGCTTCTTGTTATTCTCGGTTCCCGGAAAATTTAAATGAAACTACCCGAAATTTCATTTAAAAATTCAAATAAAAATAGTATAAAATAGATTTTATTAAATTAACACAAATATAGCTTGAGAATATCTATACCTTGAGAACCTTTGTACATTTTGGAAGGCAATATAAAAAGTAAGAAACTTATTTATCATCCATATATTTAAAATATATATAATATATGACGACTTTGCGTATATGTGACTGATAATACCATAATATTATTGAATCGATAGAAACTTTTTCGAAAGAAATGGTTTCATTCGAAAAATCGAAAGAATCCCTCAAATGAAGTGTAATAAAAAGTAATACATATAATTACAATGGTGTCATCTTTTGCAATAAATAACTTTGCATGAATGAATTGTCAACGATGTTCATGCATTGAAATATTTGTTAAAATATTTTTCACAAAAACTATACAGTACTACGGTCTCGAGACATCCACTTGAAATTCAGAATCCCTAGTTTGAATAAAATATAAACATGTCTACTCCTAAACGACTTCTAGCAGAACATTACCAACAAGTTATCGTTTTAGATATTCTTTAAAGATCTACCGTCAGATAGTGTAAGGAAAAAGAAATGATGTTAGGAAAAAACTTATACTAACTATCATCTTATTTACGATGTATCATTAAAGATGCTATAAGAGAAGTTTAAAATATTACAACCATTCAAACCTTTAGATATGAATTGATTAAAAGGGGATATTAAAAAATATCGGCGCAATAATTTTATGTATGTAAGATTTACTCACTTAGTTTTTGAATTAAACTTTTATATTATATATATGTTTGTATAGAATATGTTAAACTTACCATGTAGCTGAAATTTCAACGTAGCTTTTATAGTATGTATTATACATGTGTGTATAACACAGTTCGTTTGACCGTTTCAAAAAAAACCTCTTCTAAAAATTATCATTTATATTGGTTTTGGGACACTAGCTATCAGTTTTTTTTTGCGGATATTCATTAACATTTCATAATGTACTAAAGCCAATTCAAACAATTACTCTACATTGATAATGGAAAGTTAAAAGTAAGCAAACAGAGCGTAAACAATTATGAAAAATGATATTGAAATTTATTAATATGGTGTGTGAAATAAATTGCGTCGGTAAATATTTTTCGTATCAAATCCTACCAACTAGAACGGGCATGCCAAACTCGTTTGCCACCAATGGCCGAATATTGTACATCAACCAGCGGGCCGCATTACAAAAAAAACTCAAATCAAGAATTATTGTTTTTTATTACATTCCTACTTATAAAATATCAATCGTATAGTAGGGTAAGAAAGCTTTTAAATGAATTAAATAAACCGTTATCAATTTTTAAAGAATCTTTTTAAAGCTACGTTTGCTCGCAATGTAAAGCATATGAACTCATGACGGAGTTTATCTCAACAGGAGTGTTTCTACGAGAACTGCTTATTACATCTCTCTTGTAAATGAGAGTAAAAATAGAAGCACAGGACCAGAATAGTAATAGTAGTTAACTAATCGCTTTCACTTGACCTACTTTTAGGATAGGATGAGTGGGAGGGAATTTAAGCTTTTGAACAGAAATTCTTAAATCAATCGTGACTTCCGTTACCGAAGCCATCAATGATCACCACTTCAATGAAGGTTTTTCACCAAATAAATTTTCAAAATTAAACATACAGCAGTATAGTCACATTTGACGTGTCTGAAGAAGAACTATATTTTTAAAATGTTTTATTTTTATTTTATAATTCTGCATATTATATTTTTAAAAAATCTTTTATTTACATAAAACATATACTTGGATACTGTTGATAATTGAATGTGGTTTCCAGTATGCAAATACCAGTAAAGATATTGTTAGTTTATTGGTATGAATTTTATAAAGTATCACTTTTAGGTGTTCACAGTCAATACTTCATGGAAAAGCATTATAATAAAAAAAATAATATTAAAGATCTATTTATACATAAATAGGGTGTTACAAACAGTTAGCAATAAAAGGAATTTACAAATAAAGGTACAACATATGAATAAGTGACTCTTAATTGACTATAATTCTAAACAATTTTTTTTTTTACTACGTTGTAATCTCATTTATTATATGAAGTGTGGAAAGGAAAAAGGACGTAGCACACAGTTTTATCAAAACACCTTTTTTCAATAATCACAACGTATACAACTTAATATACGTTATATTAAAAAGAAAGGCTGAAAATGCCGAATCAGTTTTTAAATTTAGCTTTTAGTTTTGAAAAAAAGGGTCTGTGAAAATTGCGATCAGAAAAAAGGTTTTTTTTAAATATTCAACTAATATCAGATTTAAAACCAGTTTATCAGTCTCCATGCACTTTAAGGTTGTGTATATTTCATAATTTGCCTTTGACCCAAGATCATCCAAAAACGTTTTTTGTTTCTCCTGTAAAATTCGGCAATGTGGATAACGTCTTTTTTTCTTTCCACAGTCGATATATATATATAGTTTCCTCATCATATTAATATCTTATAAGGTATAAATTTGTAACGAATACTTTATTCATTTTAAGCGATCCAATATATTATTTAATGTATCAATAATATATTGGATTGCAGTTAAAAGCTCTATATTAAGAGGCAAACTAAAACTTTGTAAGCTAGTTGAAGCTTTCAATGCCTGTCAAATGATCGTTAGGAATAAGGATAAACTGTAACACCTTCACACTGGATAAGGATAAGTTGATACTTGATAGATAAAAAAGAGCTTTCTTAAGCTTAAGTTTTTAAAACACACAGATAAAGCTAACATAGAGCAGATTTTTGTAAATTAAACTGATGAAAATAATATTGCAATAATAAATCGAGATAAAGTAAAGCTTATAGGCATATTAGAATAAAATATTGTAATGACTTCTTAAACTTTTACAATTTTATTTAAAAAAAAACGTAAGCTTAAGATTTTTAAGCTTCATAGAAATTCTAATGAAAATGTCGCAGCTCAAAATACTTTATCATATTAGATAACGTATTGTATTTTTGTTTTCTTATTGTTAAGAAAAAGACGACGAGTTTTTGTAAGGATAGGCGTTAAATACGATCTGCTTCTTTTTCCAAGCGGCCATTTAAAATTATTCTTTTGTATATTTTTTATAAAAAATATACATTTCTTATCTAATTCGTGACACGCCATCAACTCTTGTAACACAATATTATTAAAAAGTATTTTCAATTTAAAGTGTGATTGAATTAAGCCGAAAAAATAAATGTCTCAACAATCAACTTCGACGAAAGGACATTTTTTAACGCAGTAGATATTTGATAATTAAAACATAAATTCTTTTTGTAACCCTTACTAATGTTCAATACTTAACGCGAACGTAAGCAGCACAATTTACATTCAGTCCTCTTTTTACGCGTATAAAAAATCAACATGAAACCAATTAAAATTGTATGTATTTTATATATATTTCACAGTTTAAATTTAAAATACGTCAATGCATATATTCTCTATTAGTTTCAGTTGAAGCTTAAATATTATATTACAGTTAACATTCACTTTGAACAGTCAATAATAAGTGAATTAGTAATTTTATAAACTCACTAATGAGCGCTGGACTGCTTAAAAAAGACTTCTTTTTATCAGAAGAGCTATTTTATTGCTGACGAGATATAGATCGTAGAACAAGTTTTTTTTAATCAGATCTAAATTAAATATTTCACAAATTACATACCTGAATGACGTCACCGTAGGTGGGGTCGGAGCGAGGGGGGTCGGGCACCACACGTCACCGCTCCCAGAAGCACCACCAGTGCGAAGCTCAACCCGTAGCTACCAATACGACCCTGCATTTTTCTGTGTTCTTTTATAATTTACAGACCTGTGGACGGAGAAAATATTTGTATTGTTAAATTATCTTATATTACTATATAAGTCGGGTTATATGGTGCAGCGGTTAGCGTTGTGGGCTTCCGTGCCGGACCTCAAGGGTTCGAGTCCAAGTAAGCATTTATTTATCGATTTCTATTCGAAGGCATGTGAGTTTGTGATGTCCATTCCATTATTTCCGACCCCTTAACAACTAGGCGTAGCGAGAGCCATTAGTCAATCACTAATCCTATCCAAGCCTTATTCTTCTATCCCTACTACTCTCTTTGGAAAACGTGAGGTTGAGCGACTGGCTAACTAAGAGTTCTCGTAGAAAAAATCTGTTGAGATACCTCCATTAGAAGGCCATATGCTCCAAATTAGGAGCGGACATGGATTAAAAAGATATATATTACTATGATAAATAATAAATTGGCCACATCGTATGCAACTGATTGTTTATGTCATAAATCAAATATGACCAAACATTTTAAAGGTCTTATTCGGCGACACTTTAAGCAATTCGTTGCAATTAAAATTATAAATAAAAAATGACCTTTCACAAAGTTTTCGCCGAATCCAATCAAAATTAATGATTTGGAATCATTCGTTGAAAATTTGTATCATTATTATGAATTGACTTCTTACTTCTTTTACTGATAATTATTTGTCGTTTCTCTAGATAAAGCTAACTTTATAAATGTTTTATAATGTTAGTTTTAGTTTAAATTCTTTTGAATAACTCTTTTTAATTTTTATCCGTTGATAATACTTATTACTTTTGATGAGAAAAAGTGGTCAAGATTTTTAATTCAATGTGTGAAATAATGCAAAAAAGTGTTTTATTATTTTTAATATTATGCCATTTCACCAAGAACTGACAGTCAACATATCAAAGTTATTGCGTCATATGCATACACATAAATTGAGTGGACATGGGACGGCTGTTTTATGAACTATCCCAAACGAGATTTTTGTACAACCATTTTATAAGTCTTTCAATTTTAAATAAAATAATATATACATACACTGTCATTGTAGGCAAAATGTAAAACCTCCCCTTTCCTACAATAAAAAAAACACTAGACAACTAAAATAATAATTCCGAGACGAGAATATCTATTTTTAATAGTTTTAATCTAAATACAGTAAAAGAAGTCTAATTGAATGGATTTTAAATATTAAACAAGACTTTTCTATTTTTTTACTGTATCCATTGTAACATCAGTACTTTATTATTATAAATATGTAATACAGCGTTTAAACTCATTTTTTTTTATATAAAATAACAATCATTCACCGTTATTATTCGTCAGTATTTACATTTGAAAATTCTCATTGAAAGATCGCTTCATTAAAATCATAATTCTGAATTTGATGGATAGAATATTCTAGTATGATAAAAAAATAAAGAATAAAGCAAAGTCTAGATTTATTAAAAATTATTATATTTTAAATTGTTGTCATTAAAACCTCACAACTTTATTTAATGTTGATAAAATACGTAGTTAAAAAGTAAATAAAAGCTCTGTGGAGCTTTTCAAACTTTTAACGCTAAAAAGTGCAGCAGTGAAATAATGATCTTCGTTATAATGAAAAAAAAAAGTGAATACTTTACGTAAAAGGGTATGCGTTTTCTTTTAAGAAAATAATTCTGTTTATGGAAACTTTCTGAAAACAAACTATAATGACTTACGAAAACAATTATGCAATGTTAAATGTTAGACTTCTTGTTTACTTACACGCACCATTAAAAGCAACGATTTCGCAAGATAGTATACTCTCAGAGCTAGTCACAATAGTAATACTACTTTGTTCCTTCAATACATATTATATTAAGTGTATTATCTGTAAACATATTATTCAGCTAACAAATGAATTGGATTATTTAACATATTGAAATATTGTTGGCTTAGTTAACGTTAAATTAATTTAATAAAGCTTTCATTTACTAGCCTGTATTTTACGAATATAATGTTGAATTTTACTTTAAAATTTGATAGTTTTCTCGATTTGTAAGTTAAGGTGTATTTGATTTCCACTGTGTCCATTCTTTAAAATAAATACTTTTTCAATTTGATTACTAATAGTCTACATGGATTCATCTCTCTCTATTATGTATATAGTAATTAAATAAAAAAAATCATTTAAATATACTATTTTCACACACAGTCAAACTTGTTTATAACGAGGAAGATATGACCGACTGAATTTTCTCGTTATAAGCATTATTCATTATATCAGAAAATAAGTGTTTAAAATACTTAAAACATACTCATAACGTGAAGACATGAAGTATCTGGAACGGTCACATAGCACAAAAAGTCGCAATTCAAACAAAAATACACAATTAGAATTTATTTACACACATATTACATTTTTCTGTCAATCCACTTTTATAAAATTTAAAATTGATGCTTGTTTAATTGTTTTCGCTCTCATTGTTTCGATACTTTTGCTCGATATGCCCGAAAAGTGGCTCGTTATAAACGTACAGAGAAAACCATAAACTGAAATTTCAACGAATTTTTCCTCATTACATCCGAGATTTTTCTATTTCCGTGATCACAATAACCGAGTTTGACTGTACTATATTAATTAATCAGTTTTTCAATCGTATCCGCTTCCTATGTTGAATTTTAATTGAGTTGATATAAACAGATAATTAATTACTGATTGTTACTCAACCCCTCATTTTCTAAGAGAGAAATGTTTGCAGGATTTGGCTTTACATGTCTTTTTACAGAAATCCATACATCGATCTTTCCACACTGAGATTTGATTTTGTAAGCCAACAACGTTGTCTACTCGACCACGCTCCCGGTTATTCAACAAACGTATTTTATGAACGTGCTATTATTTCACGAGTATACAATCACAATAAACATGTCTATCAATTATTTTAATACCAATAAATATATTTATTCAGCAGTTTTCTCAGCCCTGAAACATTGCTTTTACTCAGTCGTCGATTTACTTTAAGAAAGAGAAACTAAGATTAATGATATAGCTAATGACGTGAGCGCAATGGAACATAAATAATCAATCAAAAAATAATTCAGATTGCTTTGTAAGGGGAAAGTAAAGACAAATAAAATTGTTTTAATGCATTTGTATGTATAATACTATAAAGACACCGATCATGTCACTTATATCAATAAAATTGTACTCATACATAAATGTAAATCAAATCACATATAATTTATCGAATGATGAAAATAAGAGTAAACTGTCGATGTTAAATTTTAAGCCAGACGTCAGTATTGACTATTTTAATTATTATTTTTACATTACATATATTATAAGCGAAAGCTTTTATAATAAATGAAAAGAGTTATATTTGTTATAAAAAAACACTTTTCTTCAATCCATTTTATTAAATGAATACATTTTATAAATGAATGAGTATATATGCACTGTGATAAATAAATTCAGCCCAGAAAACAGATGTTTCAGTATTATTACGAAACCAAGAACAAACTGAACATAATATATTTCTTTTGTCTATGTTTTGCGAGAAAACTGTTACACAGTATCATCTAGAATCTAGATAATCAGTAACACTGGGTTAGCGAGTTAACCCTTTCACAGCATGCCAAGATGAGAAGGGTTATGTCAAAATTGTTATGCTGTTTTAAAAGGAAAATTAGTCTATGAGTTCACGAATAAGTTTGTGTATCAGTACTTAGAATTAATTTTCGAATCGGTACTTACGTACATTTTCTATATTCGTACAAAGAACTCGAGTATTATTAAAACGAAGCTATTGTTGAAAGTTAAGTCGGAAATGATACACATGATTGACTGTGTTTGGATTGTAAGTTTTTATTATCATTATTTATATAAAAATGCATTTTATTGAAAGGATATATTAGGACACTTTTACTAAATCTAAAGATAAAGAAAAATTCTTAAATCTAGTTCTAAGATGTCATCGCATTGGTCGTTGAGTACGTGAGTTTTGAATCCCCAGTCATTAACCAGAATAGTGTAAGCTAAGGAATAAAAAGAAAATAAAAAGCATCATTGATTGTATGGACTGCATAAATACCAAAAGTTTGCATCTAAGAAACCCCCTAAAGAACCTATAACACCAAATATAACGTATGAGTCAAAAGCCTGAATGCTCAGCTCCAAGGACTAAAATTTACAAGTGCTTAAGCAACAGATCCTTGAAAAGATTTTTGGTTCTGTCGGGGAGGATGGCGTCTGGTGACGCTGGCAAAGCTATGAGCTGACAATGTTCAATTTTTTAAGACTCAACGCCCTTAACTGGGCCGAAAATATACTACGTATGGGTATGAGTGATAATCCAAAAAGCATGGAAAACAGAAAACTTTCGTGATTCATTTTCTCAATACCGAAATCCCAGGATAAATACTGCCACAATCGCGGAATTTAGGATAACAGAATTGGACGGGATCCCGGGATTGGATACCCTACTTCAGGGGTTACCTTTTCTTCTCTAAACGCCACATTCATTTTTCTGATTCGTCATAATGTATACAAATTTGCAGTAAACATTGCCTAGGGAAACTTTGGCCGGAAACAGGAATTTACGGTCAGAATATGTCGGGAATTTACGAATTTACATACATTTACAGAATAACAGAATTGGTCAGAAGGCCGCACCAGAGTAGCCATAAAGCCGCAAGTTCCCCATGCCTGCCCTACTTGATACGTCTATGTATTATTTCGTAATGAAAATAAATTATTATTTAAATTTACCGAACCGTGATTTTATTCGTTTTCAAGTATTGAAAATTTTGTCAATCATACCCAACGTCACCTAATATTATATATACTTGACTACTAAATTAGTCAAATTAAAAATAAAATGAAATAGAAAGATTAGTCAATCTTAAGTTACAGGTTATAAATGTAGATCAAAATATTTAGACAGCTTAATTGAATAAAATTTTCTAATATGCTTTTTTTAGTACGAAATTTTCGATGTCACACATCTCTAAGTATTCCTTGGTCACACTTTTTATAAGTGCCAAAATTGAGGTTTTTTTAATGCTTCTTTTTCGCCAAAGTAAATTTCACCTTTGAGACTAATTAGTACATATTAAATCAAGCTAAAACGCGTCTATTGGGAATAACCCCTTTCGGAAGTTTTTACGACTAAATAGTCGTATTAAACTATACGTTAAACTAAATAAAAGAAAAAAGATAAAAAGTCTAGTTTCTTTTAAAACTATTTTTGACTTAAATAAATTATAAAGTTTAAGGGGGTGAAAATATTAATTCATAGTAGGAATATTTTTTTTCGTATCAATGCTATACAACTTATATGTCAACAATCATCAGCTTATTAATTAGATAGCTCGAACTAGTGAGTTTTGAGATAATAAGAAAGGCATTATTCAAATGATCACCATACATTTTCTTCTTCTTCTTCTTTGGCCATATTTGCATCATATGTGGATCATATGGCGGCCACACGGAACATCCATATTCTATATCCCGACAATTGCTTTTTTTTCTCCCACGACTTGTCAGTATCTCTCAATTCCACCGAGTACATCCTATGAAAGCTACCCAAAGGACGCTGAAATTCCACTGGTCGCAAGAAGTGGCAGGTATAATTAAGGCACTCCAGAAGCATCCATAGCACGTGACACAGCCAGATCCAACGTCTCTTCATAACCACTGACGTGACAGGGGCTGTCTTGTACGTTCTCTTATCTCCAAATTACTCACATAATCAAACCATTTCACCCCCATTAACCAACACAAGCATCTGTTCTCGGGCCCAGTGTAAGTCTACATAGTATGATGTGATTCGCTATTGTAAAACAGCACTTATAGAATGCAAGCGTTGAAAAAATAACATTTGGTTATTAATCGTGTACAGCTATGTGTCCCCGACAGTTTGAATTAAGCTAATTGTGTCCCCAGCCACTTATAGGCGAATGACAAACTACTTTTTTTTATCTAGAGCAGCAATTTCCAAACTGGTAGGCGTGAACAAACAAAAAATAAAAAACGTGTCTTTATTATTATTATATATAAAATAAAGGATGGGGAGACGCGAAGATATTTTTTTTCAAAAAGGAGGTGTAGTAAAATACAGTTTGGAAACCAC
This sequence comes from Himalopsyche tibetana, assembly GCA_030503985.1. NCBI lineage: Eukaryota > Metazoa > Arthropoda > Insecta > Trichoptera > Rhyacophilidae > Himalopsyche > Himalopsyche tibetana. Next base: position 1,790,422 of record JAPJYX010000006.1, read on the forward strand.
TGATCTAGAGTGTGTTTATGCAATATAGAATGTTAAACTTTTGAAAATCATAATAATCAATTATCACAGTCACCAAACTTTAAATCATACTTAAACTTCTAAACTTACAGCTTACAGCCCTATTAGTCACGCAATAAAAGTGAACAAATAAAAGCTCACTTCAATTAAGTTTCACAAGCCAAAGCTCTGTTTTAATGAAATAATTATTCTGAGGATTAAATTGAAGCCTGTATTAAAACTAGCGCGAATTTCGGGCCTTCCCAACAATGTTTCATTAACAACCGCACTCTTATATTCATTAAAGGACGACCGCACTTTTCCCGCCAAGTATTTTTGAATAACAAAAGGAAAACGTGAAAATCCTAACTAGCTATTGTGGAGAAATAATGAGCACATTCAACAATGCCGTTGAATGGGGGTAAGTGAAAATATTTATCTAGCGGTGGTTTTACTTTGCATTTCGCTATCAAAGTGATACGTTTACATTTGAGGAAATTATTTCTGTATTAAATCTGGATAGTTTCAAATGAATATAAATGAGGTTTCAAAGTATGCCACATAAATCGTTTGAATATTTCATACAAGATTTGTTTTGAGCTTTTGTCAAAAACAATTCAAATACCCTAGGCGCTACTAGTAAGCTACTGATTCTAATGCTACGCGTACACCAAAACCGAATCATCGGCCGACTTCGTGTCGGACGTATTCGGACGTAAAGTCTCGGCCGTTCATCTGCATTCACTGCTACCGTTGTCGGCCAACCGGTTTTTAGCGAGTAGTCTATAAATTACAACCTGAAGTTAGTAGCAGTTAGATGTTCTTTCAAAAGTAGCCAGCAGACGGCCGACAAATTTCAACATGTTCGGATTCGTCGGTTGATCAATCAGAGATGGCCGTCATTGTACAATGCCGTCTGTAGTAGTGTACGCGCTCTCATTTCGTCACATACGTTTGTTTCGATTGGACAAGTTCAACCGACGACGGCCGAGCATAGTTCGTCCGGTGACGGATTAGGTGTACGCGTGCCGTAAGGCAAAATCATTCGTTTTACTGAGCTAACAATATTTAGTTGATTTTTTGTTGTTTATGCATTATTTATTAAAAAGGGCAAAAATAGGAAAGTTTTTAGTTCTACAGTTTTTATAATATTAATTAATAACTATTTCGGCTTTTTCTATCGTCGGACTATGCTTAAACTTACGTTTTGCTCAGCTATATAAACTGACTCCGAAGAGATACAAAATATATCTTGTTATTCACTCTAACATCCTTATTCATATTACAAGTATAGTATTACATTTATACGCAATTTATTTGATGATGCAATAAAAAAAATTATTTCAATTATGACGTGTGCTGAGAAAAACTTAAAACGTTCTGTCTGATGATTCTTCTCAAAGAAACGAAACACGTGCTGCAATTTATAATACAACGAGTAAAGTAGTAAAGTATTCAAATTTTATTTTATATTAATGTTTTAAATTAAAAAGCTTAAGTTCCATAGAAAAGCTCTTCATTACAAAGACATTGTTGTAACAGATAATAAATACTTGAACAAAATATATCAAATTCCAAGGAGTTGAATGACCAAATTAATATTTATTCGAAAGTTTTTTGTGCGAGACATAAGTAAAATGGTAATCTACTGAAAAAATACTTTAAAGTTCTTACGTTAATTCAATCTTTTATAAAATTTAACTTTGCATTCCAATATAACAGCTATTTTTATAAACGCATAGAAATACGATTTCAATCGGAATCAGAGTTTTACAGATAATTCACTTAAAGTGTAAATATAGCATAAACGCTTATCATAACTAAATAACAAGATATTTTTAAATAGCACAAAATCAGCTAAAAATAGTATAAATGAAAAATGCTGAAACCCACGACCATTATTGTTAATTTTAAATTGACTTTAACAAAACTTGAGTCCGAAGTCATATAATTCCTTCTGCAAAACTTTTAACACTTGACCAAAGCACTTGACAGTTATTATCGGTCAAGGCAAATTTTATTTTTTTAATTGATTGAAAAAGGTGTTCAAGCCCGGGTTTTGTGCTATTTTTTATTATTTTTGACGGTTCTAGAAGTTTTCCTGATGTCTAGTAATTTGTGCTGAGTTTGTAGTACAGTGGTCAACGTCGTAAGCTTCCATTACGTATCCCATGGGCTAGTGTCTCAGGACAAACTACATTTTTTCGTAAGATTTTAGATTTATGCTCAATGACATGGTGTTTTTGACATCTAAAAATCCCTTTTAACTTTTCCAATCCTAAAATAATGGAGAGTAGCGATTAGCTAAGCACTAGTCCTATTTTATATCACTTTATATTACATACCAACTCTCTCTGAAAAATAGAGAGGTTACGAGACAATATAATTCACATTGGGAGCGGACATGCTTACAAAAGTAATTGTGAAATCGATAAAGTAAAATAATGAAACATCACCATCTTAGCACAATTTTATTGAAAGGAAAAACAGCGACGGTTTTCAAGAGGGGTAGTTATTTTTGTACCCCGCACGTAACAGGGGTAATGGAAAAATAGTTGACGAAGGAAACTAAAATTGATGTTAGACAACACGTTTCATTTATAAAAATGTTCTTTCAAATCCAATAAACTAATATAATTGACTGAAAGGGTCGTGAAAATAGAAAATGTTTGAGAAAATGAAATTGAGCTAAAAATCTCTTACACTGTGATAAAATTGACTTCGTCTATATTTATGTACTAATTTTACACGTCGAAGATTTTTCTCAGGAGTGAAATGAATTGGTTTTCCGATTCGTTGAGGAAATGACGAAAGTAAGATATTTCTTACAAAATAAGCTAAAAAGCTTGCTCAAAAACTCAGTATAAATCAAAGTAGCTATTTTCAATGAAAAGAGATCTGATATCACTATGAATAAAAACATAGTTGCTTTGGAAGTAAATTTTAACGATAATAACGAAAAAATATGTGTACGTTATTTGTTGGTTTACAATGGATTCGGCGACTACAGTTTGTATTGTGATACTGTTTTATAACGAGGAATGAAACATATTCAAAGTCTTCATGACATTTGTGACCATATTTTTCTAGATAGGCAAAGCTTTTTGTTGGAATTTTAAATGTTATTTAATCTTTATATTGACACGATTAGATATTATAACCATTACAATATACATACGTTATGAAACCATTTAGTATTTTTTATACTAGATGTAATTATTATGGCATAAAATAAATTTAAAAAAATTATATATAAACCACTTAGAAAAAATCATATTAAAGACTAAGTAAATTACAAATAATATTTTAATAACTAAAAAACATAACGTTATACAAATTATATGCAAAACGTTAAAGGAATTTAATCAGCCGTAATATAAAAACGCTTAATTAAGAAAAATGTTTAATTAAATTTCTTAAAACTAATATTAAGTTTTTAAAAAAAGTTTAGTTGAGTAAAAAAGATTTCATTTTGTTACTTTTTTTTAGTGGAAATGAATCCTTAAAATCTAATCAGCATTCTCTTTGTTTATTCAAGCCTTCAAAAAAATAGGACACCGATTTGTTTGCTTTGGTGCTTAGTGACAAAAATAGCAATGGGAAATCTAGCATTTGTTTTGGTTTCTCTTAGTATTCTGCTGAAGATGAGTAAAACTTCAATGTAACATTGACATCCGACAACTATTGATATTTTATTTGGAAAAATAGTGGTTAATTGAAAAATAAATTAATCTCGGGTTTTACAAAACGTTTTTAATCAGCTGTGACACGAGTTTCCCTTTTAGTCAATAATTTTAAGCATAAATATTGGAAATCATAGAATGTCTAAGAAAATGTCTCTAGCTATTTCACCACCATTGTATTAAGTTTTACAAGAATCTGACTCGTATAAAAACAATTTATAGTTGTGGGATATTAGAAGACACCACCAAATAGTAGCAATAATTACTATTCTACAATCAGGAGTAAGAACGCTGAGATGAATAATTCATCAAGCGATGAAATCATATACAGATGCTTGGATGATTTTTCAACCAACATAGAGAGAAGAGATAACGATCTATGTTAAGTGCGATATTTTTTCTAGCTTTAGCTTTTAAATAATACCGCTGACTTTATAATAAAATAAATATTTAAAATATTATAACGAAAACAAATGTTGCACCTGGTTATACTTAACAACAATTAAATATTTTCAACTATTGTCATAAATTGTGTGAGATTCTGTTTAGTGTTTGAATTACTTTATCTTAGATATACCCATCCATATTATTCTGTTTGAGGTTTCTATAGTTGTTTAACCTCACTTGTGCATTTGTAATTTCAACAGCCTACTTGTTGATATCATTAAGCCCGCAGTTGTGAATAAAACATATAAAGATAAGATGAGTGCTTTTCACAGAGAGGTAATGTTATTTTGTTTAATGGACTCAGGAATCACTTAAACTGTTATTCAACAGTTGTACTTATATAATCATGCTTTAAATAATAAATCTCTTTTACTAGAAACCTGATAAGTAAACACCAAAATAGACTGTTATTTCTAAACAAATTTCATGCAGGAAAACTCAACAATTTAACAGTGTATTTATATTTTATAATGTCTAAATATTTTTTCTTTTAAACGATGTTTTGAATCGGATTACATCTGTGCTGCACTGTAAATTTCAAAGCTTAAATAAAATTTAAAGTAACACCAGTTTCGCTTAACATATTAGTATTTTTAATTTAGGAGTCTATTTAGACACTTTAAAGCGGTTTATATCTTAAAAGGTTTCTTCATCAAGAAGAGACAATACAGATTTTTTAAAGGTCTGTTTTGTCAGCTTTGTCTACTGATACGTAAATTGAACGTATTGTGGACAGTCGAATGAATCAGTTTATTTACAACAAACAATTAACAGCTCATAAAGAAGTTCTAAGTACAAAAGGAAAAAAAAACTAATGTAAAATCCACGAGGATGTATGGAATCCGTAAAAGACTATTCACTGACATATTAATCAGTTGTTTATCAATTTATAAAACTGTATTATTTTTAACATAAGCATCCAGCGGTGGGCTGCCAATATCTTAACAAGGGGGTCTGTAAATTTTATTCATTTTTTTTGTTCATCCATGTCCGCTCCCAATGTCGTGCATATGGCCTCCTAATGAAGGCATCTCAACAAAAGTTTTTTTTCTACAAGAATTGTTTATTACTTAGTCGTTCAACCTCTCTTTTATAAAGAGAGTAGTAGGGATAGAATGATAAGGCTAAGACTGGACTAGTGATTAAATAATCGCTCACGTAACCCCCAGTTGAATTTAAGGATCAGAAGAGTGGAGGGGAATTTTTAGACATCACAAAAACCCATGGCTTAGAACAGAAAATCGATAAATCTATCGAAAAGATGTTGTTTCGTACTGGGACTCGAACTCGTGAGGTCCAACACGGAAGCCCACAGCGCTGAATGAAAAATCTAAGGGGGGACTAAGTCTTGTTTCATAATAAAATTTAACCATCGACAGAAATTGCAGCTATGTGCTGATATGATCAAAGACGAATCATTTTCTTATCTTAACAAGGGGCCCGCGCAAGCCTCCCCTTACTCCCTCTAATCCACCCCTGTAAGCATCTTTTTAATACATGGATTCCTATAAACATGAGCGAAAAGTAGCCTGCATTTAAGATGTTATTGCAAGTCAAAAATATCATTACTTTAATACTTTGTGATTAAACTGCCAAATGTTGAAAAAATTTTCAGTTCCGAATGGAAATTATTCAAACATTGAGTAATCAATTATAATATATATAAATCTCTTTCAAATTTGAATACATTATAATAAATTTGTAATTTTCAAATAATGAATTAGCAAATGAAAAATATTGTATATTGATAACTAACTCGATAATATAAAATGAAATATTCGGTCCTTTAATTTTCAGTCCATCAATTTTGGTATTAATTTATTTCCTTTGAATGTCCAGATTTTTTCCATAATTAACTGTTGCGTGTATCTGAGACCGGATGTATAATTATTTTTTCATTAGTTCGCTATCCAGACAAAACAGAGTGGTGATTTTATTAGATTACATGTGACCCATTTTCTTTAGGGTATTTTCTCTATATTGCCATAATAATATATAAGATTATTTTGGATATTTTTATATCTCTCGATCATCGCAGTCAACTGGTATCGTACTAGATTTTCTGCCTAAATCAGTTTCGTCATTTTCTTTCCAATCGGTTTGTAAAAGCATTTTACATTTTCGATATATATATATTAAATATAGATTACCGAGAATCTTTCAAAACAACAGTTTTTAAACTATCAAACAGACAGTTCTAATGAAGCATATCAACAGTTTTTTTACGAGAACTGATGACTATTTATTGTATTGGTAGAGATAAATGTAAATATCTCAAAAAAATATGCTATAATCTGTTTAAAGATTGAAAAAATATAAGAAGTCATGTCTGTATCGGTCGAAAATACAGTTTGAACCACAAATTACAGATCTCCGATGATTCTAAGAAATATTAAATAAATAGGGATATTATTTCAACATTAAAACTGATGTTATAGTTAAAGCTATTTTTAATCGGCATCAAAAATTCGAATAACTAAATAGAAAAAAATGATAAAGCTCAGTAGAGAATAACTTTTGAATTAATTTAAATTCTTTTCTTTAGCCCTCGTACAACTTTTTCAATCCCAAAATCACGGGATTAGTAATATCGCAATCCCGAAATTTCGGGGTCACGAAATTGGACGGGATTCCGGGATTGGAAGCTCTAGTTGTGACTCTTTAAAGTGTAAATCTAAATATGATGTAGAGACGTGATTACATTGTAATTCTTACCCTTTCACAATAGAGTATTCTACTATAGAATAAAAGATTTTCGATTATACATAAAATGCAAAATAAATATTGAAAATGTGCTGACAATATATATCTGTGTAAACAAAAATGACTTAATTATTTATCAAAGTTACTCTATTGTTTAATATTTCCCTTTAAACATGAAGTGAAAAACAATGAACTTTTAATAGAATCTTTTAGTACTTCTTCCTCGCTTTGAATTGTTTAAGCGTCAAGGTTGATATTGCTTGTAAGTCATTGTATAACGGTGCAATACTTATGAATTAATTTCAATTTGTGTCTTGAACCAACGAAGTAAAGTCAAAGCAAAAAGAAACTTTTGTTTCAATTTATTTACAGAGGTGTGAAACATTAAATTGAATAAAGGCGGAATACAGATACTATTTTGGGCTTTTCTTTTCGTTTAAATGTTTACGAATATTTATTGAACATAAATTTATATGTTAAAAATTTAAAACTCACCATTAATCATTTATTTTTTAAAAAAATCAATGGATTGTAGAGATTTGTTTTGTTGCCAATGCTGTATGTATTAATAAAATATCCATTAAGTTTATATTGAAAAATATTTTATTCGGTCTGAGTATGATATATTTATGTAAATAAAATTGAAAATACAGCATTTGTTAAACAATAATAAATGATTCCTTAATAATTATCAATATCTACTTCCAAATAACACTAAGCAAATAACAAAATAAGAAAAAATAGTTCCAAACGAATTAAAATAAGTAAAGACTGAATATTAACTACAGAAACGATATGACTATCATTAAAGATGGTAAAAAAATGAAAATAATATTATTCAGGGGACCTTTATAAGATTGTTTCTACCCAAGAGATTGAAATAAAATATCAACATACTCTTTTTTAATACAGTTATAAAACTGCTCTACAGTAAAATAGACAATTAAAATGATTTTAAATTTGAATCGTTCAAACTATGTACATTCTCACAGATTTTGTCACTAACGACCCGGGTTTCGCATTTCGGCATCTTCAGGCGTTCAAGTGCACGGATGAACTTGAACGTACGCTTAGTAAATGAAAGTTTCGTGTTTATATAAGAAATAAATGCATCACTGAGTCCAAAGCCATTGCTGGCGAAAAGGATAAGCTCATACTGCCTGCAAACTACTTACTACTCAAATCTGTTGGCATTCCCATGAGCTCCCATCCCCGGGTCGTTAGTGACAAAATCTGTGAGAATGTACATAGTTTGAACGATTCAAATTTAATATTGAAATTCCACCAAGCACCTTCAGTCGAAATCTTAAATTATAAAATGATTTTGTTTGAGTTTCAATGTAAAATTAGTATTTATCATTGTGTAATTAACTATTTACTTCGACACATCATTTCGCATGATTTGATGTTAATATTTGATCACAAATTATAATAACAGTATAACATTCATTGTTCTTTTTTAATAATCCCACATTTATGTATGGAATGAGAACAAAAGCGTACTTTATTTTTAAAGAAGTATACATAAATACATTGGATTAAAAATCTAATTTGATTCAGTCTTCACAACAAAACTATCGTAGTAGCTTCAGCAATAAAACATACCAGTTGATTAAAATAACAAGGTAGTTATTATTACTGACAGTCTATTGTTTTTTTTCTCGTAAGAAAACTAGAATGAATTGAAACTCTGCATTAAGCAGAAATAACGCAGCTCCTCTAGCTGCACTTGTTGTATTGGTTAAAACAATGAACAATGACAAAATGTAGTTTTGTTCTGCCTTTAAAATTTTATTCTTAGAAAACCTTTCATGTTTAAAATATGTTTTTTTGCTGCTTATTGAAATTTTTGTTGTTTCGCATAATTTGAAACAATGAAATAAATTTACAAATTATTAATTTGTTACTTGATATATAATGAATAATAAAGTGTGTATGTATCTCAAATTATCGGCGAAACACAGCTTTTTATTTATGACTAACGAGTACCCGGCACGTGTTGCAATGCCACTCAAAGAAAGTGATTATTAAAGTGATTTTGGATACACAATATAGTATTACATATAATTGCATAGGAGTGATAAAAAAAACTCACTGCTTCTCCAAAACACCCAGAATTGCTTTGATATAAAGCGAGCCCATTGTAAACGTATTAGCAGCTCACCGATAGCTCTATTAATTTTGAAACCATTGCGGGCGTTCACACAACCACTTACCAAAGTTTTATCGCAATCGGATGAACGGTATAGGAACGCATACGGGACAAGCCAACAAAAATCATTTTTTCATACATAGATTCAAACTGGTAGAACTATGTAAAAATGCTGGTAAATATAATTAATATGGAAAACGTTTTACATTTCAATAAGAATAATAAATTGACAATTTATTACAAACAAGCAAACTAATTTGAATTCAGTATCTAAGAATAGTTTAGCAACTAAAACGGTATTACAATACGAAACATTCTGCTTTAAAACCAAATTTTCCTATTCTAACTCGATGTAAAGAATAATTTCTATACTCGAAACACACGCAGAAGAAATTATCTATATAACATATATGAGGAATAACAAAAAAAGAGTTTCTTTGAAGTGTATTCATCAAAAAAAGATGTGCTCAATTTGTAGGCCTTTTTTTTCACAAATTATAATTATTATTATGCTCTTCAGACGAGCAATTTCAATTAACTACGTAGAATAAACGTTTCAACACAGTCAGCGTACTCTTGTTCTGCCATAATCATTTATAATTAATTACATTGTGTTTTACATATTAATTTTAATGTACGTACAGCTTCTTTTTTGAAATATAATTAACAGTTAATGCTGTTAATTGTTAATTATTTCTTAAAAGAAAAACTGTACGCACATTAAAATTATTATCTAAAACACAAAGTAATTATATTATTAAATCGTAGAAAGCTACGATTGCGATTTTTACTAAGGTTCTATCGTTCAACTGATTCAATCTTTTAACCACTACTATTTAGATTTTAAATATCTGATATTTACACTTGTATCTCATAAGTAAACTGTTTGTTTTATAGTTCATAATAAAACTGTAATAGTAAAACTGGTATAAAGATGTGTTTTTTTTATGTAGCTATATTTAATGCAAACGAATTTAATTAATGGTGTTTTTTTTTTGAATTAATGATTCAGTAAATGTATTTTTGTGCGCCTGTGTGGTCGAGTGGTCAAAGGTGTTGGCTTCGGCTACAGAGGGCCCGGGTTCAAATCCCGGTACGGACAGTTTTATAAATTGATTTTTTAATCAATTTATGAATTTCTGTTCAAAGGCATGGATGTATGTGACGTCTTGAATTCCCCCCTCTCACCTATCTTATCCTATGAACGGGGCGTATCGAGAGCGATTAGCTTACCACTAATCCTGTCCTAGCACTATTCTTATATCCCTACTTTTTTTGGAAAAAGAGAGGTTGAGCAACTGAGTAACAAGCAGTTCTCGTAGAAACAGGAGTCCATATGCTCTACATTGGGAGCGGACATGGTTTTAAAAAAAAGAAAATGCATAATATTTTTTACCATTTATTATTAAGCATTCGGTGGAAAGATAAAAAAAAAATATTAAATACCTATATATATTGTTAAAAAATCAGATTTACTCAGATATAACTCAGATAAAATGTATATTTTTATAAATTTTAAAAAATAAAATTTTCATAGTTTCTTTAAACCATTTTCGCATAATATGATTGAGAGATATTGTAAAGCTTTACTTGTAACACCAATTATCAATAAGATGAATTTTTGGAATTCTATAACTTATAACACCGAACAGAACCATGCGTAGCCCATTAGCGTAGCCTATAAAAATGAGCTTTGGCAGAAATTGTTGTGGTTCCTTAAAAAAATATCTTTCAGGCTTTGAGAGACTCTAGTATTTTTTGGAATGAAATTTGAGATACGTTGTCTTAAAATCAACTTCAAAAGTTAGTAGACAATTTTTTTTTTAAATGATAATGATCCTTTTTATAAACATGGACCTTTATGTGACCAACAAACTCTTTTACCAAGTTTAAACAAGAAGTAAAAAAAGAGAAATCATCTAAATCTAAAAATTCACCATACAGACAAAGATACTAAAAGCGCTTTAAAAAAATTGTGACATGGTTTATCAATCAAAAAAGCTTCATATTAAACTATATAATATTTTAGTTTTTGTGTCGTGTCATTCTATTATTCACGCTGGTCAAAAGAAATTAAAAATCACCTATTTTTTGTGTTTTCATTGAATATGTTTTGAAACTTTTCAACCCTTTTCAAATAGAATAAAATTACATTTACGCGACGGTGAAAATATGTTTGTGGCTTAAGTTGTCTCAGTCAGAGTATTAATTGAATAACGCGTGATTGTTGGGTTGACAAAATTTTCGCAAATATCCTCGTAATTGGTGAAATGACTGATAAAATTTAATAAAAGTCTTTTATTTTTTTCTCTTTTGAGCAACAAAAAATAGTGTCGTAGTTGATAATACTGAATGTGCGAGCAACAAATTTAAAGTATTTCGAACTTAAAGTTCTTTCTGCCAACTTAGAAATGTTGAAAAATAAGTTTGTAAAAACTCTTGCAATCAACACGTTATACAATTCCGCTAAATTTTGCCTTAATTTTTTAGCCTTTGAGAATTTTTTTTAATATTTGAAAAAGAATACTGATAATTCGTTACAAAAATAGGAATTTTACTGTGGTTATTAAATATAAGAGTCAATACATTTCAATTTTTATATGCTTAAAACATGATCGGTATTAATTTATAGGCAGACTAATATTGTGAATAAAACACTATAAAGCCTAAAGTTAATTTTTACAAATTTAATTGTTACTTATTTTATACTGACCAAGTATTTTTAACAAATAATAAAAACATGTTATACTCTTCTTGTAATAAGTTTATTAGTAAATAATAATTTGATTTTTTTCGATTTAATATTATATTTAAACGTTGATTCATAAAAAAATATTATATTGTTCAATTTGCCATCGATGCATTCTGAATATGGTCATTTTTTCATATTATATATATTTATTTATAACCCGCTGACAAATACTCAAAATACATATCAATTTAAAAAAAATCACTCACCTCAAAATGGAAAAACTGCACCACAGCTTTCAACTGATTAAATATTTTAATATACTGAATATATGAACTGAACTATGGAAAACAAAAAAGCTCAAAATATCTTACAAAGCTCGAGCAGTTTACTGAGAAAAACTGTAGCAGTCAAGAGTGTTACGGCTACTGTATAATCGTCAAGTGACATCCAAACGTAGCCGACGTCTCCTTTTATAGCTACGCCTCTACGCAGTTGTAGAGGTAAGGTAGAATAACTAACATTGCGTACAGCACATATAACCTCTACAAATGCAATGCTCTGAAGGCGTTACGACACTCTGACGTAGATCGACTTTGATTTAAACTGTTCTTAATTACTATTTAAAAAGTTGAAACGATTTTACGTAGCCATGTATGTTTTTAAATTGTTCATCTGGTAGGGGAGAGTTAGGGGAGAGTTAGGATCAAAAGGGTTATTTTGGTGTGTGTAGAGTTTGTCATTTGTTTGAATTAATGTCGCGTACAGGAAGGATTCAAATGCTATAAACAAACTTTGTTGGGCTTATAACGTAAAAATGTTGTATAACGCGTTTGTGCGTGAGGTAATGATATCTATTCGTAGATTTTATCTATTAAAATATAAATGAAAGGGTAAGGGTATCTCTTTAAATAAAGAGATTATGTTATACAATTTTAATTTGTAAAATATCCTTATCCAACGATTTTATATATATAAATACTTGGCATCCAGAATGGTTTCTTTCATCATATTAAATTTTTAGTCATAGCAATGTAGTATATTAAAATATTTACAGATATCATTTATTGCCACAAATTAGAAAATCTTTAACAGCTGTGTGTAATCGAAGAATAATGATAGTCACTTTTACCGAGTAGCTCTTTTGTCCGACCCGTGTATAAATCTCCAAATGGACACTTTCACACACAGATTCATAGATTGATAAAAAGTTAAACAGTTTTGCATTTTTTAACTTTATTAGTTTTTAAAAAAGCTGCATAAAAAAGAGTATCAATGTGCTTATTATATCTCATTTATCAACCAAATATTTCTTTGCTTCATAAAAAAGGTTAGCCAATAAGCTACGTTTGATTGAAATACATCATTGGGAATATTGGAAGTAAGGTTTGTAATATTGCAAATATTAACGACAAAACAAAGTAAAAGAAAAAGTGTCAATTTTAATCGCAATATTGGGCGAGTAATTCATAATCGGTGTTTTGATATTTCATATAACATACCGTCATTAAAAAATATATCATAATATAAACGGGCAATTATAATATATAAAATAATACTTATTAACATTCTGGAACCTGTTAATATTGATACAACTCTTGGAAGATTTAAATATTAATTTCAATTCACCGCAAACAGTTTATTGAAAAATGTTATATATTATACATTCAAAAATCGATTTTGTTTTATTTTAAATAATAAAATACAGTGGAACCCGCAATTCACCACAAATCCCCCAATTGAACTGTCGCATTCTATTTTCGTTGCTACGAGACGGCCGTCTCTTCAGTGCATTCTGTCAAATGTTGGCTAGCGTCTGTGTATTCAACACGTGCCAGGCTATACACGCATAGCCGGTCGGCTGTCTATGTGTTGGGTTTAGTTACTAAATATTTTGTCCATGTAATTTTTTTGGAAAACTAATGGAAATTTTAGTTTTGCATTATTTGCGGAAAAAACAAAATCCATCAATTTGTATTGAGATTCTATCCCCCAATTACACTACTCCAAATAACACTGTCCCGTGTAAATGTGGGTTTTACGGTGCCAGTATTTTTGCGTCTTTGAAACAAGTGTTATGGTCTTGAAAAAAACACCAAGAATGGCGGAATCTTGGTCTTAGTAATATCAGTATTACAACCCTTAATATGGATTAATTTTTGATACGTCGATATATACTTTATAATCTTTTCATATTCATTGAATTCTTATTAATATATGTAATAAACATAACGTTTTGTATTACGAAGTCATTGATTACAGCAATAAAATATAGAAACCTGTATATATTATTAATATACGTAGGGATAGTAATGAAGCATTCAAATAGCCAGTGGAATAGACCGTAAATGGTATGGGCAATAGTGAAATGCCATGTTATGTTATTGAATGATGATTCAGGGGTTCATACTGCAAGGTTAAGTTTACGAGCAATTCACTTAACGATGTACAAATGAAGAGCAGTCAAAATAAGAAAAAAATATTAGATCGTTTATGTTCTGTGAATTGAAGTATATCGACTGTGGAAAAGAAAAAGGACGTAACCCACAGTTTTTTTTTCGATAATCAGAATGAATATAACTTGATACACATTCTGTCAAAAATTTGTGAGCTGAAAATGCCGAATTAGTATGTAAATTTACCTTTTATGTTTGAAAAAATAAGGGTCCGCAAAAATTGCAATCATGAAAAAATACTACTAAAAAGTTTTTTTTTTTAAATTAATTAAATTATTATTAGAAAAAGTCAATTTAGAACCAGTTTATCAGTCTCCTGTTGTTTATAATATAAATTTGCCTTTAGCTCTAAATCATTAAAAAACGTTTTTTGTGTCTCCTGTACAATTTGTTTTGTTTGGGTTATGTCCTTTTTCCTTTCCAAAGTCGATATATTTTTTATTATTTTAAAATAAAACTTTTTTTTTATTTAGTTCATAAATTTTTATCAGGATTATTGTTATTAATTGATAATTCGTAGGCAGTGAGGTCAGTCCTTGTCTTATTAAAATATTTTAAATTAGAAAAAAAAATTGTGCTTCATTTTTCATTATACTGTTTTTTTTCATTAAATAATAAATTGACAATAGACATCTTAAAACGTTATAACATTTAAAAGTGAATATTGAAAGAACATATCTTCACTATAATAAACTTTAAATGTGTACAGGAAAATTAACATTGAAGTGTTTTTATAGATTAACGGATAAAAATTAAGTTTAATTTATTTTTTACATCATAGAAAACTTCACCATAGACAGAATATTTGAACGAAAATATTTATCAACCAAAACGTAATCATATACGTAACGTAGATATTTAAAAATTATTTATTTAAAAGCAACATTTTTATATAACAAACATTAAAGATACTAATAGTGTGAAGCATTTTCTGAATTATTTAAAACTTATATATTAAACGTAAGTTATAAATTTTCAAAAAAATAATTTCATAGCTTGTTAGGATAAAAAATTGAATCAAATACGTTTATTAAAAATAACAATTCGGCGTAATATTTAGAGAGACACGTACTAAAGTTTTAAACTCTGCAATGACTGAATAATCAAAACTTCATATTTTTGTTGCAAACTTAAATCAAATTATTTGTTATTACAAACAAGTAATAACTTATTCAACTTAAATCATATAAAGCACAGTGTTATGATCAAATATAGTAGACCACCGTAGTCAAGTGGTAATGACCTGCTTTACCTAACTTTGGATTGAGAATTAAAGTCTATTCTAGAATTGTAAAGTGCTCCGGTTTTGTAAGCCCAGTAGACTGGTTGTAAGAATTTTTCGTCTTTTTTTCATTAATCTTCCACGCAAATTAAATGATTTTTGACCTAATTACTCGTTAAACGATAATAATCATCAAAGATCGTCAGGCTTTGTTTAAAAAAATATATTTCTAGTAATAATAAAGTCAAGCAATTTTAGATATTTTTTATTTTGGCACGACACTATCATTATTATTATGGAGAGATTTATTAAGCGAACAAACAAAATATCTCTTAAATAAAATCTTTATTAAAAATGACGAATGAAAAAAATATTTTTCCTAAGATGCTAAACAGTAACTTATAATGAAAAATTCAATATTATGGTTGTGTATAACAATATTTGATTTAGTATCTGTATACTTGACTAGTTGCGTTAATTTTTGAACTTATAGTGTCCAATAACCTAAAAAAAAATAGATATACGTTAGTGTACTTATTTTCATTTTGTTTTTATCAATAGTGATGAGCTTTTAACTTATGCAAACAAAACCCATATATGCCGAAAGGCAAAACCGGGGCCGTTAACAATAAGATTCTAAACATTATGACAGTATTTTTTTATGTTTTTTATATAGATCACAATAATAATTTAATGTTGTACAAGCTATTGTAGAGCAAAACCAACCATCGTTTATCTCTTAGCCTTAATGATAAAAATGCTTGTGTTAGATTTTGGCCATTTGGAGTTAAGAATGAGAAAAAACTTCAATTTAAAATGAATGCAAAAGAAGGAAATTTAGCTTGTACGTCTAAAATAATGTTGCAGCACACTTTGCACCGAAAAATTCCTATGTAGATATATCAGAAGTTGAATTTTTTTAGTTTAAGAAATGTCAAAATCATCACATTAGTTATACTACATAAGTACCGTAAATAAACAAACAAACAATTGTCTATACTGAAAATATGATAAATTTAACATAGGCAAAATTAGATTATTGCGTTTTTTAGAAGGCATAAATTTTTGTGAAATTCTTCGAATCGGATTCTAAAAACAGGATGCAACGAGAATGATTAACTGTCTTATCTTATCCTCATCTTTATATTCTTACTACCAACAAAAAAAACTAGATTAGCGACTTAAAATGAAGCAGTTCTTATAAAATCAATCTGTTGAAATGTTTCTATAAAGAGTTTATAACCTCTGTTTTTTAGAACATAAATGGTTAAAAAATAAATTGATAAATATATATCATTTCGTTTTTTATAAACATTTAATGCATTTATATAAATACGATTGACAGAAATTTTTAAGTTCTACATTAAAATAACAAGTCGGTAAAACTAGACAAACAAGAAATTCTGGAAATAAACAGATTTAAATTCCTACCTAATTCATATCTGTTCAATGATCAAATTATTTTTGCAAGTTCCCCTTTACTTTATCATTTGCATTAGCCTATGTTAACTTCTCTTTTATATTATATATATATTTTTAAAATTTTATTTCTTTTGTAAGAACTGATATGGTTTTTAAAAAATTCTTTTTCAGAATCTTCATTGTTGTTGATTTTGTTGAAGTACACAGACTTATTACTTAAAAATGGGAAAACCACAAAGTTATCATTAAGTTATTTACAATAGTAATGCAGAATTTTACTTTGTGTTTATAATTGCCATCATTCACCACTTATAATTTATTAGTCTAATGATTTTTTCATTGTATGTTATAATGTGTTAAGCATTTTAATTTTGTGTAATTATTATAATTTGTAAATTCTTTTCATTGTTTATTGTTGTTTACACTTTTTATTTCAATTTTAATTTTGTATAAATAGCACTGTTTACATATTTTTCTTATCAGTTGACAATGCTCGCAATGAGCGAAACCGGTCCTAACCTATTAAATAAAGTGGAATAAAGTACAAAGGAATATTGTGTTTTTATTAATATTATGCCTTTCCACCAAGTATTGACAGCAAACATCCTAAAAGTGAACAATTGAAACACATTAACTCGATCGCTGCCACAGACGAGATATCTCGTAAATTTTTTCGTACTCAACAGACCAAAGACAAGTTATCTCGTCAATAGCTATATTAATTAAATTAATAGTTGCAAATTATAGCCGGAATGCTAGGTAATTACTATTAATTATCTACGGCAACTAACAAGTTAATTAGTTTCTACGGCACGTTTTTGTATTTTTCTAAATAAAAAAAAGTTTTTAGTCTGACGTTGATCTTTGTCAAACGAACAAACAATTAAAAACAGTGTATTCATAATTTCAATCAATATCAAAGATGCTGTTTTGAATAATTTGTATCAAATAATTTCAGCTTGTTTTACGATTTGTGAGATATATTGTGTATGCATACCGATCGAGACTACAAACGATGCGGTAATATTATATTTGTATGGAATATATTATCTAAATACATATGAGAGTAATATAATATACATATGATGTACTAAAGGATTGTAAATAATTTTATGTTAAGGATTATCTTACACATTATGTATTCCCTCGCAATTTATTTGAGCGATATACAAGCTCGTCAATAATTTTATCATATTTCTAGAAAACAGCTTCTGAAGTGCGGAATTGCTTACGCGCGTGCGAAATTGTATAGATTATTGTTATAAATCGAATAATGATAATGTTAAAAGAAACAAAACACAAAGCACAGATCGTACAATTTTTCATTTACTTTATCTCTTTCAGATCCGGTAGGTTTATAATGTTTGGCTTCATCTAATCGTAAGTGAACTCTTTCTGAAAGGAAATGATAGAGTAAAATTAAGCAGTGTACGTTTTTAATACAGATTTCTGAGTCTTGTAGCCTTGTAGCTTGTAACTGACCACGGTCATTTTCCTGCTAACCTTTCCAAGATTGATTGGATTGAATTTGTATAAACTGGATAGAAAATTCGACAATATGATTAATATTCGTTTCGTATACTATGTGAAGGATTTTGTTCTCATATTATTTGGTTTATATTATTTACACAAACATGGAATGTTTTTTTTTGCATATTTTCCAGATTGAGCGCGGACATAAACAAAAATTAGGACCACAATACTGGACGATTAAGTCAATAGTAATATAAAATGTTGACATTTCATAATACACAATATATTTTTAAAATATAGACAAAAAATTGGCTGTTATTAGATGTTGTCTTTATCTATCAGAACTGCTATAAAAACTCATTCAGATTCAAGTATATAATTGTTTGATTACTCAAATTTTTGCCACGAATTCATACATTTACATTTTCGGTTCGGTATTTTGTTACTGAAAAAGTAGTGGTGTAAGTAACGTTTGTATGTTAAATAAGTTTCTGTTATACCCCTATAACAAACCTCAGCTCAAAGTGAATACCCGCACTTGTACTATCTCAAAAAGGCACGGCAACAAACCAGTTAAAATCAGTTATAACAGATAAGGTTGGGTCACAAAGCTTTGAAAAAGTCTGTCTTCGAGCTAAATTATTGTTTAAAACTCGGCTTAAGCCGGTTTTAAAGTTGAACAATATAAAGATACTAATAGATAAAATAAAATAACAAAAAAGGTTATTTTTTTTTTCACTTATTTTATTAAGAATACTTCAACACTTAATAAAACTGCAGTAAGCTGGAATAATAAATAGTATACCGATTTTTTCAACAAAGTTTGTTGTGAAGTTTAAGGTAGGAGTACCTACGTTATAAACGGTTAAACCTCATTTTCACTGTTTCATATTAAATTTAAGATTTCGACTGAAGGTGCTTAACGGAATTTGATTTTCAAATTAGAATTGTCAAATTTTGCACATTTATATACGTTTTGTCACTACAACCCAGTATTTGACATTCAAGCATTCAAATGCACAGACAAACTTGAACTGGTGAATGAAGATGCCGAAAAAATAAAAGCTGGATTATTCGAGACAAAACGTAATGAACGCTATTTTTTTATAATTTTAAGATTTCGACTGAAAGTGCTTTGTGAAATTCCAAGTCAGCTCAAGTTCATCCGTGCACTTGAACGCATTAAGATGCCAAAAGGCGAAGCCTGGTTAGTTATTGACAAAGTATGTAGGATTGTAAAAACAATAACAATTCAAAAGATTGTTTGACTTGTTCGAATTTGGTGCATTTCCGTATATATATTTTTTTGCAAGGGTTTTCATCTTTCAGAATCTTTAGACATTCAAATGCATGGATGAACTCAAACACCCACAGTCAATGACATCAGTTTTCTGTTATACTTATCTTGCTTAAAGAATAAAAAAACTCAAAGAAACTACAAACTTCATGAGAATTTAAAAATAATTATATTTAAGTGTCGAAAATTCAGTTTCATTTATGTGTTAATTACTTGTAGCTGATTACCAATTAAGAACTTGCATAAATTAATTACTTAATAGAAATAAACACTTACTGGGATTCATATTGGAAAGAAAAATATGGTTTAAAGATCACTTGAAATTAACTCGAGTATTAAAAATAGCACTATATTCTTTCACGTAACAATAAATAAAATACCCCATTGTCGTAATATAATGATCTTGGAACTTCTGGAACTTAGAAGTGAATTCTAACTGTTAGACTACAGAATCCAATCTACAAGGTTGAGCGGCTCACTTAACAATACTTTTTAAGTTGACATTCCACAACAGGCGTAGAGAATCTATGGTAAACGTGCCAAAAAAGCACGCAATGAAATGGCTAATTTATTGTAAAAATAATATATATATTTTTTTTGTAGAAAATTGCAAAAGAAACGTCATGGATTTTAAAAAATGTTGTAAATGATAAGTTACGCTTATAAAATACTTTTTATCCATGCCCGCTCCCAATGTGAAGCATATGGCCTCCTAATGGAGTTATCTCAACAGAGGTTTTGTTTCTACGAGAACTGTTTGTTACTCAGTCGCTCAAACTCAATTTTTTTTTTCAAAGTGAAAGTAGTAGGGAAAGAAGGATAAGGCTAGAACAGGACTAATGGTTGTCTAATCGCTATTGCTACACCTAGTTATTATAGGATAAGAAGGATGGGAGGAGTGGAAATAATGTGAATTGACATTACAAACACCCAGTCTTCGATCACAACTTTGAATTGAATAATTCTCAAATTTACTGTGATCTGACCAGGAATCGAACCCAGACCTGCGTGATTGGTAGAGCAAGCTCTATTCCACTGGGCCACAGCAGGCGACAATAGCTATAATAAAATAATTTAATAATTAAATAAAACTCTGTGTTTATTTTCATTAATAATTCGATAAAAATAGTTTGATTTTTTGGCACGAACACATAAAAAGGCTTACCATCTGTGGTACACGTAGAAATCGAAGTGGTATCACACATAAGAAAGGAAACGTAGAAAAACACATTATAAAAATTTACATACGAAAGACGAGAGAATTAAAAGGTTTACGTCATTACCTAAATTGAGTGTTTTTGTGTAAAATTCAAGTCCAATTTATACTATTTATACAGTGATGTAGTGCTCCAGATTGTATGTAAAATAATACGACTCTTTTTTTTATTTCCCGTTTAATATTTTTACCCGTAGAAGCTTCTTAATCCAAAACATCGCTATGAAAGTGATACTTTCGAAAATAAGTCGTTTCCCATTAAAATTGGCCATAGTGTATTTCTTTTATTAACTGTATTTTCAGCACTGACGAAATAAACATATTTTTGTGAAATATAATATCACAGGAGATTATAATCATTATCTTGTCTTAATAATTTCAACCCACGGTAGGGTAACGACAGAAGGCATTGGCCTAGTCTAAATATTTGAGAAGGTAGAAAAAATCACTTAAGGATTTTTGAATAATTATGACTCTTCATAATGTTTTCGATGAGCAATCAATCATGTTATTTAATAAAATAATGTGAAATAAGTATGAAAGATTGTTTTTTTTTAATTCTTTCCATCATTGACATTGAATTAACAACTTAAAAATTCTTCATAACTATTGGAAACATAACCCGGTATCGTTAAAGATGGAAACGGATGTAATTAAAACAATATTGCAAAATTTATAATTATCATTAATACTTTGACATGTATTTACTACAATAAGGTTCTTTTTCAGCAAATAAACTTTTGGTAATATGTATACTAGGTCAAAACATATTTTTAACACATATTTTTGTTTTACCCTTAAAACTATATTACATTGTTTTACAATATTTATGTTCATATAAAATTCATAAAAACACAAACTTTCTTTGTACTTTATCTTACTTTATTTAAAAGGTCAGGACCGGTTTCGTTCATTGCGAGCATTTCCAACTGATGAACATTGTCAAATAAAGTGGAATAAAGTACAAAGGAATATTGTGTTTTTTTTTTATATAATGCCTTTCCACCAAGTATTGACAGCAAACATCCTAAAAGTGAACATTCATAATATAAAGTGGGTAACTTTTTTAAAAAAGTAATGAGATATTTTTAAAGAGCTTAAAACATATTTAATTATATATTATACTTATTCAAAAAACTTTTTTTATTTGAATTATATGATTTTACTAAAAAATCCTCTGCAAATAAGTGCCATTTATAATTTTTCTTTTTATTTGGTGATTCTTTGATAATTTTAAAGCCACTGCGCTAAAATGTTGAGTCTCAGAACGAACAGCATTTTTTCAATCGCCTTATCTACTTTTATTCGAAGGCATAAGTGTTTTTGAAGTTTAAAAATTCCCTCCTTTCTTTATAATCATAAGATAACGGGGTGTAGTGAGAGTTATTACTTGACCACTAATCCTGTTCAAGCCTTATCCTTTTATTATCGTAAAAAAAAGAGATTGAGTAACTGAGTAACAATTCTCGTAGAAAAAACTTCTGTTAAGATACCTCTATTATATTAAAGAAAAATGAAACGGTGAATGTGGCGGTTGCTTCAATTAAGACAGAAGGGGATACATTAAATAGATCGGTAGCCAGAATGAATGTACGTTACCCTACTTAATTTTACTTTACGAGTGGGCTGCAGGTATATCTACTTTTAACTCGAATACGAAAATTTAAGCAAAAGTTTCGGCAAAACCGTCGAACTTTCTTAAGCAAAACAATTAGGTCTAATCTGTTCATAAACTCGTATAATACCTATGACATACATAATATGCCTTTTGTGCAAAACGCCTTAATTTATAATCATAGTAAGATTTACTAGATTCAAATACTTCGCAGGTCTCATAATTGAGAAATCTTTCATAGCTAAAAAAAGATACATTGAAAATATTTCATTTTTAATTGACGAACCAGTAAGAAGTGCTGAAGTATCAAAAGTGTTGAACGAATTGCAAATTGTAGACTAGAAAACAGCATTATTAAAAAACGTTCTCATTACTAAGGTGTTAACTTCCAATACTTGGTGGAAAGGCATTATATTAAAATATATTATATATACATCACTTTTTTTATAATAATTCTACATTTATTTATTCGTACATACATTTATTTATTTCCTGGAAAAATAGCTTATGGGGGTCCGTATTTGGATGTCACATTTTTATCCCTTGTTCCTGATTGAACACGAGTCTTTCCGAAGTTAAGTTATAAGCAAAAGTAGACTTGTCTTTTTTTCAATTTAAAGGCTGCCATGTGTTTTGATACTCTGGTCTTCAATGTCTTTTCAGTTTTCCCGATATAAAATTTTGTACAACAAAAGCATTGAAAGCAATCTATAAATCCCGGATTTATTTAAGTAGTGTATTCTATCTTTATTGTCAACTAATAATTTGTCTAAAGAGTTTTTACAATAGCTGGTCTAACACTATCAGCCAGCTGTTTTTTTATTTTAAAACTTATATATCCTAAATAAATGATTCTACGTATGTAGTTTAAATTATAAGATCTAACAAACAACTGTCAAGTCAATTTTTTCCGTTTTTACAAGCGCAGAGAGAGCAGTAGCATGATCTTTACACAATCTTTTACAAAAATCTTTTAACACGACATATACAAAACGGCATTCGTCTTATAGGATGTGAAATGCAAACGTAGGCGGATTTTTTTGGACTAAATTTCAGGACATATTTTTCCAGTGGTAGAGTTTTCGTTAATGAAACAGGCCTTATCTGTTTGTTACGGGGATGTAAAAGTACTATTACTTAAACAGAAATAGACTTTGTTGACACTACTATGCAAATCTGGATGGAATATTTTTTATTATGACTCCACAACACTCAAGACAAGAGTCTTATGATAACTTTAAAGACTTTTATTTTATTCATACTTAAATTAATTTGAATCGTTTTTGGATTGCAGTGGAACCATTATATTCGTAATATAAATTAAAATTAAAAATAATAATTTTGTTATTTGTGTAACGAAATTTGACACGAACTTTGCCTCTTTGAGAAGCATCATCAGACATAACATCAAAATATATATGTACAAATATATGTATTGCTATTCCTATCAGCTTAAACGTAAACCATGCGATGTTTTGTCTAATGATGCTCATTAAAAAGGCGAAACTCGTGTAACATTTTGTAAGACAAATAACATAAGATATCATATTTAATTTAATATTAAAAATAAATCCATCGAAAACTGTATACACGTCATCAATCCGTTTCTGAGGGCCCAACGAATATGAAATATGACGAATGTAGAAATAATTTTCTAAAAAGAAACAACTGGAATTCATTGAATTTTATTTAACTTTAGAAAAAAGAGTTGCTACCAACATATACATCGCCAGGTCTGTGGTGCAGTGGTCAACGTCATTGGCTTCCGTGACAGATTTAGCGGGTTCAAGTGCCACTACAAAAAGCATTTTTTCCAATTAATTTAATGGTTTTTGTCAAAAATCACGGATGTATGTGATCTCTAATAATTCCCTCCTAAAAGCGTGAAAATTTTTGACACTTATTTATTTCCCAAGGGTCCGTCTGATTACACGTCAGGTATAATTTTAGGAAGTTTGAAAAGGCTATTAGAAACATTAAAAAAAACTCCTAAAAGTCAAAAGAGTGCTTACACCAGTATGAATTATTGTTAATTTTCCGAGAAAGGTTCTGAATTGATAAAAATAGTTTAAAAACTCTATTTAAATTGTACGGTAATCTTTAGTAGATGTTTTTTGATATAATCAAAAGTTTAAGTATATTTTGTATATTGTAAAAAATTTCGCGACTAAAAAAATCTCGGAAGTGACTTGACCTATATTCAATAACATTATACATTGAGTTTCAGCTGTCTTTTTTTAGGTACATCAACCTTCATAGAAACTGCAGGCAATCCTACCCTGTTATATACTGCTATATTCTATGTTACATAGATGATTATAATATCAAAATAAAAATACAATAATGCCGACCTGACACAAATAAGAATTTAAAATCATTAGACAGGATTAATAATAGATGCAGACGTTGACCACTCGACCACACAGGCGGACTCGATACGCCCCGTTCATAGAATGAGTGAGAGGGGGGAATTCAAGACATCACATATATCTATTCCTTTGAACATCCGCCTGTGTGGTCGAGTGGTCAACGTTGTTGGCTTCGGCTACGGAGGGCTCGGGTTCAAATCCCGGTA
Source organism: Himalopsyche tibetana (assembly GCA_030503985.1). NCBI lineage: Eukaryota > Metazoa > Arthropoda > Insecta > Trichoptera > Rhyacophilidae > Himalopsyche > Himalopsyche tibetana. Next base: position 1,815,369 of record JAPJYX010000006.1, read on the forward strand.
CGGACAGTTCTATAAATTGATTTTTCAATCGATTTATAAATTTCTGTTCGGCACCCATCTTATCCTATGAACGGGGCGTATCGAGAGCGATTAGCTTACCACGAATCTTGTCTTAGCCCTATCCTTCTATCCCTACTCTCTTTGGAAAAAGAGAGGTTGAGCAACTGAGTAACAAGCAGTTCTCGTATAAACACTTCGGTTGAGATAAACTCCATTAGGAGTCCATATGCTCCACATTGGAAGCGGACATGGTTTTAAAAAAAAATCATACAATCAATACAATCTTCAAGTTCCAGTACGAACAGAATTTTTTCGCTCGATTTTTGTTCGAAGTCATTGGTGTTGTAATGTCTAAAAACTTCTCTCCCACTCATTGCTATCCTTTAATAACTGGGTGTATCGATAGTGATTGGTTAACCACTAGTCCTGTTTTAACCATATCCTTCTATCTCTACTATTATATTTGAAAGAGAGAGGTTAAGCGACTGAGTAACAAACGGTTTAATTAAAAAGAAAAATAACTTGTATTAGGAAGTCATGAATTAAAATAAAACCATACAAATAAACGCTTGGTTTGGCAAACTGGTAGAATAAATTCACCAACTGAGTTATTCCATAAAAAAAATGATATTCAAGAATCTTACTTCGGATAGAATGATGACGATATTACGCATCATTCAAAGCAGTTTTCGTTTCACCAATATTAAACAGTGAACTATCAATTCCCTTAACTATATTAATTTATGTACTTTAATAGTAAATTAACAGTTGATTTGTTGACTACTAAGCATTTCATATCTACGCTTCCCTATGAGCAACTGATATCAAATATTAACTCCGTGGATTAAAAGATATGAACAGCATAATCAAAAAAGCGTAATATGAACTTTATTTGATTGATCGACAAGCAAATTACAATTCTGTGAACAATAAACGCCTACTTACCGTGGGGCAAGTTGATAAAATTATTTGGTTTAATTTGAGTGATTATTTTTTTCATACTCGAGTCGTATTATAGGATCAATAAGAAAATCACAATTATAATGAAAATAAAAATATTAACATAATCCATCTAGTTTTTTTTATCCATGTCCACTCCCGATGTGGAGAATATGGTTTCCTAATGGGGGTATGTCAACAGAAGTTTTTCTACGATAACTGTTTGTTACTCAGTCGCTCAACCTCTCTTTTTCAAAGAGAGTATTAGGGATAAAACGATTAGGCTAGGACAGGATTAGTGATAAACTAATCGCTCTCGCTACGCCCAGTTGATAAAGGATCAGAAATAATGGAATGGACATCACAAACCCACAGGTCTTCGAACGGAGATCGATTAATCGATCGAAAAATGCTGTTTGTACTGGGACTCGAACTCGTGAGGTCTGGTACGGAAGCCTACAACGCTAACCGCTGCGCCATAAGACCCGATAAGTTAATGTGAAGTGAAATATTTAATAAAATAGGTGGCTTACGATTATTTAATTTAATGTCATTGTAAGTTACCGTAACTAATATAAGGAATTAGTTTGTTATCATTACTATTAATTTTTGTATCTTACCCTTCCCTGCGTCCACCAGGAAAACTTTATTTTTTCAATTTATAACATTAGAATTGAAATTGTGTTTTTAAGTTTATATAATAATGCTAGGTAGATACTATACTGTTAAATTTTGTAATCACCCAATAAGGGAAATTTCACTTACGGCAACCGATGTTAATTGTATTAATACGTGACCTTTGTTGAGAGCTTTCCACTACTACCAAACCACATTACACTAACTATTCTTAAAAGCGTAGTGAAGGTTTTAAATCAAATGTGAATACTACTCTACTGAATACAATAAACATAAAAATCAAAATTAATATAAAATAAAATAAAATTTTTGGAAAAGATATGTAGTGAAATTAAAATATGTTTTTTTGTAATCGACCGTTCACCTTAGCAACAGCCATGATTTTACACCCCTAGAAATCTTGTGATAGAACCCTCTTGTCAGCATCAATATCCTAGAATGTTTCAGTTCAGGGTTAGGTCAAATATCAATTGATGAATCTTAAATTTGAGGTTTGCCTTAGTTGTTGTGTTGAATTATTCATTGATTTATCATGAACGTTAACTAGACACTAATTTCACGTTTTGGAAATTCGTTATAAATTAAAATATATGTTTTTAAACTATCCTTCAAGTCATGCTTTGCAAATATTTTTTATTATTCAGTTTATACATAAATTTTATATTTATCGTACACTACCAACCTGTAGAAGTAGAATTAATAAGCTCAGGTAATTACAGGTAATAAACTTTTCTCTAATGTTTGTATTTAATTTGGTTTTAAAACTCTCTTGATTTTGATACTAAATCTGATAAAAAAATATTTAAATCTTCAAATGTAAATAAAACGTGGCTACTATGCCACTTGCAATTATATGTTGTCATGTACATTAAAATATCATATACGTTTAAATTTGAATCGTTCAAATTATTTACTTTCACACACGTTTTGTCACTAACGACCCAAGTTTCGCCTTTCGGTATTTTCAGGCGTTCAAGTGCACGGATGAACTTGAACTGTCAGTTCAAATTTAATATTGAAAATTAAATTGTATACGAATAAATTGTAAAATATATACTTTAATATTAGCTTATTAACATCCCCAACAGAATCTGAACTACAAGCAATTATAAAAATCTTCTAATTTAAGATTTCGACTGAAGGTGCTTGGTGGAATTTCAATATTAAATTTGAATCGTTCAAACTATGTTCATTCTCACAGACTTTGTCACTAACGACTGGGTTTCGCCTTTCGGCATCTTCAGGCGTTCAAGTGCACGGATGAACTTGAACTGACATTCAATGTACAGCAAGATTGGATAAAAATCTTCCATTAAGATAAAAACATAATACGAGTCCATATGTTTTAATTTGGTAGCGGGCATGGTTAATATACTTATATCGACTGAAGTCGGGTAAAAAAATCAGCCCATACAGATCAAATTTTACGTCAAATATAGTAAAAATGATAGTACAAATGATAGTCAAAATGAATAAATTAAATAAGTACAACTCCGAAGTGCACAGAAACTTACAAACCAGTGTTTTATTAATAAGTGTAATATTAATTCAATGAGTTGTTCAAGAAAACTCTTTATGAAAGTTGTTTTACTGGTCGCGATTTTCCCAGACCTTTGTTTTTTCAAACATAAAAGCTTAATTTAAATACTAGTTCGGCATTTGCAGCACCTTTTGATAGAACGCGTATTAAGTTGTATACACTTTATCTATCTTTCTATTACCTGAATGTATAAATAGATATCTTATATTGAAAACTATAAAAAAACTGTATCTTTAATAAATGTACTAAAATATGTACTCAAATAGTTAATTAAGTTTTAATTATTGCACTTACACGAGCAGTTGAGAAGGAGGAAGAAAATTAATTATTTACGACTTTTTGCATTGGAAAAAGTGTCATAAAACTTCTATTATTTACAATGTCTAGTCCGGTCTAGTCAACATTTTAGATAATATTAATTTACTTTTTATCAAATCAGCTTATACCTGTCAATAATTAAAAGAAGGTTTTAAGACACTTCATAGAGTAAAAACATATTGTTAAAAAACTGACTTAGTCTGGTCTAAATAATTATGCCCGTATACGTATAGACAGTTGGGACTTTGACAATATTTGGAAGCGTTTTTTTCATTTTTGTGTCAAGCAATTTGAATGACCTTAATTAGGGTAATTAATAAGAACGCTACACGTGTAATGACTTGTCCGTCACGTCCTGCATAAAGAATGTGGTAACAAAATTTCCATATGATCATTGTCAAATACAGGCTCTCCGTTAAGCCTCGAAAACCTAGACACCCCCGTCACAATAAACGGACGATAAAGATAAATTAAATGTTCAAATGAACATTTTTTCAACCTCTTTCTAAAACACTGTTTACGTACCCCCCGTCCAATAAGGTTTTCTATCTTGTTTTATTTGGCATATGCTTCAAAAGAGTAGTTCAGTTATCATCAACTAGTACTATTATACACTGCCAGGTTAGTGCCAACTAAGGCTTGTCGGTTTTCAAAAACCGGTTTTAAAAATCGGTTTTTTGGGTAAATTTCTGACATTCAAAGACCGGTTTTTCAAGTTCGTAACCGGTTGTGCCGATTTTTTCATAAACGAGTCTTTAAAAAAGATTACAGAAAATTTGGAACGTTTAATTGATGGCTTAAAGACCATATGCCCCACATGATTACCCAGCGAAAGGGTATTTTCGATCTCAAGAAATTTTGTAACAAAACGTTTTGTAACAAATGTGTTTTCTTAAATCATATTTTCTGAACAGTAACACCAAATAATTTCTTGTTGTGCATTATTATGTATATACATAAACAACATAAAAAATGAACCTTTTCTCGCTATTTTAATTGAATTATTCATTTTGTGTAAAACTTCACAAACCAGATAAAACCGGCTTTCGAACAACATTGACATTCAAAAACCGGTTTTTTTCAAAAGTCGGTTTTTGTATATGCCCTTGTGCCAACTGTCAACAACATTCTGTCAACACTCACTATTTCCATGTCAGTCTATGAGCTCTGTGTGAGACGCAAGACAAAACTGATAAATAAATATATTATATTGTAATTTTTAATTATATTTTAACGGTTAAAATGTTACGTAAATAAACTTCTTCTTCTTCTTTCTTTGGCCATGTTCGCTCCCTATGTGGAGCATATGGCCGCCACGCGGCACCTCCATGTTTCCCTGTCTCCCGCCAATAGCTTTGCTTCCTCCCATGACATGCCAGCATCCCTCAGTTCTGCCGAGTACATCCTATGGATAGTACCCGACGGACGTCCGGAGCGCCGGAATCCCACCAGTCGAAGGAAGAGGCGGGCAGGATTGAGGATTTCCGGAGGCATCCGCAGCACGTGACCCAGCCGGTTCCAACATATATCCATAACAACTGACGTGACGGGGCACTGTCTTGTACGTTCCCTTATCTCCGAATTCCTCAAAAAATCAAACCAACTCACCCCCATTATCCAACACAAGCATCAGTTCTCAAAGCTCAGTATACGGTCTTTCTGAGTCTTCGTCAGGTGCTATAGTTCGCAACCATATAGCAGTACCGGCAGAATGCAAGCGTTTGGTTTTAATCGAGTACAGTTGTGTGTCCCAGACAGTCCGCAATTAAGTTGAATGTGGCTTCAGCCATTCTTAGACGAATGGCGAGCTCCTTTTTTGTACTACCGTCTTTAGGGGAATATGTACGCCGAAATTCAAGTAATAATATTGACTGAAGTATTTTATTCTTTTTTTGTAAATTTTGTGTTGCGTAGACTACGAAGTATAACTTTATCATGAGCAATATAAGATGTTACGAGAACACGATATGAAGCAATTTGCTAGTCGTGAGTCTGATTTGTTTGTGTTCATCGTCAATGAAACAAAAATTGCCAGGTTGTTAAAATCAGCTAAAATCATTCAAAAAATAATCATTCAATAAAATCAGAACCTACTGACTTCACCTGAAAATGTTCGACACATCATTTCACGATTGGTAATAAAAATTATTGTGATACTGCTTTCAGAGAAAATTGTCGCTGAAAGGAAACTGGAGGGGGTCTCTCGCTATCTCTTTCTCACACACAATAAATCTTTTGAGCACACTCCATTTGTAGAGCTTTAATTATTATTACCCTTGCAGCTTTATTGGTAGGGTTGGCACAACACTGTCAATTACTATTATAAATAAAACCATTTTACTACTAATATCACAATAATTATTTTATTTCAAACCGTTACCAGTTTCACTTTTAGGGTGTTCACTGTCAATACTTGGTGGAAAGGCATTATATTAATAAAAACAATAATCCTTTGTACTTCATTCCACTTTATTTAATATGTCAGGACCGGTTTCGCTCATTGCGAGCATTGTCAACTGATGCTCGCAATGAGCGAAACCGGTCCTGACATATTAAATAAAGTGGAATGAAGTACAAAGGATTATTGTTTTTATTAATACGTTACCAGTTTGTTCATGGCATGCATTATCGACTAGCAAACTAGTGTTTTATTTTAAATATAATGCTTTTTACATCAATAACTGACAGTGAAGACATGGATCCTACGACGCAACGGTTAGCGTTGTTGGCTTTGATACTTTTAGTGCACGAATACTGTCGCCTGCTGTGGCCCAGTTGATTAAGGCTTGTTCTATCGATCACGCAGGTTTGGGTTCAATTCCCGGTCAGATCACAGTGAATTAGCCAATTACCAATTACATTATAAGCGATCCTAAAATAAAACAAAATCAAAACGTTTAGCACATCTAACATATAATTAAAAAGTCATCCATGTTTGAATCGTTCAAATTATGTACAATTACACAGATTTTGTCACTAACGACTGAGAACTGAAGTCAGTTGAACGTCAGTTCATGTTCATCCGTGCACTTGAACGCCCGAAGATGCCGAAAGGCGAAACCGGGTCGTCAGTGACAAAATCTGTGTGAATGCACATAGTTTGAACGATTCAAACTTGATAATGAAATTCCACCAAGCACCTTCAGTTGAAATCTTAAATTAAGTCATTCAAGATTAATAGATTTAGAGTGGTGCCTGAAAGTAATTACAAACATAAAAAACACAAACAAATTACAAAGGAATATTGTTTTTTTATTATTATAGGTTTGAATTGTAAAAATACAAAATTACTTTGTCGATGACCCTACGTAATAGTCACCTTGCGGTTGTTTTCGACCCAAAGTAATTTGGAGTGACTTTGGGCACAGCAAGCGCAATAATGCTATGAATTAAATATCAAAACGAATGTGCCAAGTCCACAATGTGCGATTAAGTCATAAAACATTTCACAAATGTACCTATTATTGTAAATTTAATATCCTTAGCAGTACAATCCATTTTGTTGTGTTGTATTCAACACAACTTAGAAGAACTTACATAGCTTAATAACAAAATCAAATTATAAGTAAAGTGTTTTTGACATTCCATCAGTTGTTTTAATGTTATTATTTTTTAATTAAAAATAAAAACTGATTACATGTGTCAAGTCACTTTTTGATGAGTTTAGTTTTCTAGTCCACTATATTTACAATTTTTTACGATGCAAAATTAAAATAAATATATATTTATCGGGTCCATAGTGCAGTGGTTAACGTCGTTTTCTTTCGTAACGGATTTCACAGGTTTGCATTCCAGTACAAACAGTATTTTTTTCAACCGATTTATCGATTTCCGTTTAAAGGCATAAATGTTTGTGATGCATATAATACCCCTTCCTTACCCTTACAATTTTAAAATAACGGGGCCTATTGAAATCGATTATCTTATCCTTTATATCCCTACTCTCTTCGAAAAAAGGGAGGTTGAGAAACTACCTAAGTAACAATCAGTTTTTTTTTTAGAAAAACTTTTTTGATATACCCCCATTATTAGGCCATATGCTCCAAATTAGGAGCGGACATAGATTGAAAAAATACATAAAATAAATAATGGTGGAGTTTTGGTGTGTTCTGGATCGATTGTAAAAAAAAAAAATACCCTATATATAGCCTCCGAATTAACCTCTGAATATAGGGTATAGCCTCCGAATTAACCTTAACACGCCCAGCGGCTTCGTACGAAACAAGCGATCACGACGCATTTTGCAGATCAGATTACTCTGTTATTTTACTATTATGAAAAAATATTAATACTAGCTCGCATGAATAAAGAATAGTGAAGCATTGAGAGTGTTCCAAGAATGGAAAAAATGCTAAATCAGTTCATAGTTGGTTTGTGTTTTAACAATTGTTGTAAAATTTGGTAAACGCACAAAAAAATGTGATCTTTATTTTTTGGAATGTTTTCAATTGTTGTATCACATTTTTTATTTTTTTATAATGTTGCTAATTTTTAATTATATAATCTAATTTAAATTTTGAATTTTTGTCATATGTAAAATTTTGTCATTAAATAATCATTATTTTTTTTAGGACATCAAATATGTAAAAGATCTTAATAAAAGAGTTGTGCATTTGAAATAATCTTTTTATTTTGTCCAAAATAGTTAACTAGTTTTAGGAATATGTTCTCGACATCTCAACGGCGTGCGAAAAAATACTCGGGCAAACGCCAACGCAAACGCAAAAAAGGTTAAGTCACTCGAATAATGTAAATAACGATTATTCTCCGGAAAACATTGTATTTGAGTTGGTCTTGCTTATTGTGAGTATTTTGAACTGATCACATTCAATTTAATATCTTAAATGTATAAATGCTCTAACAATATGGAAAAATCTTTGCATTTATATCCGACGAGGTGTCAAAGGCTATTTAAAAATAATAAAAAGAGTTGGAGGTTCGAAAAAGTACTCTAAGTAATAGTGTTTACTGCTAAAGCAAAAATAAGTCGTAAAATGCGTGGGACAGCACAGATTTATCGGTGACTTTTCAACGATGAGTTTTCAACGTGTTTTTTTTTTGCCATACTGATATTAAAATTTACAATTTACATTCATTTATTGTAAATATAAAATATTTGCTTTCTGATAAATAATGTTAAAACAAAAACATTGTTTTTTTAGTAAAATAATTATGAATATTATTATCACACATATGATCCCTGAAGAGGTAAAGTGAGTCAATTTGTAAAATAGTAAAACATTTTTCTTGGACTTTTAAAAGTACAATCACATCTTTACTTGGTGTTTTGGTGGATTTTCATTTTGATTGGTATTTTCATTTTACGGGTATAACACTATTGCAATGTGTTTTAACTGAGTTTACGATACTTTAAGATGTGTAGAGTATTACAACGCATCTAACCAGCGGTGTGCTGTTAATACGTTAACAAGAAGCTCGCTTAATCTCAAATCAGCTCTCGGTGCTCTGGTGATGGACTGATTTTTTTATCAATCCTATGTATACAATACAAAAGCAATCGATTGTTACTTAATACACTTATAATATGTAACAATATGAAATTTATCGTAAACTAATCAATTTAAATGACTAAAAATGTACTTCTGTATATACTAAAGTTTTCGTAGATCATGTATAAGTCAGAAATTGCAGTAATGTACTAATTTGATCTGATAATATAGTTTTCTTTTAAATTAACAAGGGGCTCGCCGGCCTTGGTAAAATTTAACAAGAAGCTCACGCAAGTCACTCCGAGCCCCTTCTAGCCCACCCCTGAGTCAAATTTATTTTTTCTACAATACCATTCGGCTCACTTCACCTCTATTGTACCTGTATTTTTAAAATATGTGCTTTTAGAATTTTGTAAAAATAAATATTGACGAATAGAGTATAAGTGTAATTTATAGAAAATATTTATAGTTACTTATTTTGTTTATCCAATATTATCATTTTTCCATTAAAGTGTATAAATGTAAAAACTTCTTACTTCTATATATTTTGTAAAAACAAAGTAACGCAAAAACATATTATTGTTTTGTCAAGATTGTTTTGAAAAGAAACGAAAGCCTGTTACGAAAATATTTTTTTTACTTATAGTTCTAAGTATATATGAAAAAGAAAAAACATTTATTGAATGAATGTCTTGAAACAATATTGAATAAAAAAGTATATTTATAAGTAAACTAAACATAAACAAAGATATCGCCTTAGCAAAAATTGTAATCCAAACGATTATAGTCAAATAATTTTAGAATTCGTATAGAAGTTTTATTTATACATTATTTTTCTAATGAAATGAATACTTCTCTTGAATTCAATGGTATAAGTATGGGCAAAGAATTACAATTAAGGGTGTTTTTAAGTTAAATAATATTATTTCAAAACACTTCAAATTACCTATCGTATTAATTTACACAGTATTATTAATAAAAGCATTTTTTTGACACTTAAAAAAATATGTTTGACAGCTACAAGTTTAACATTGACTATTTTAGTTCCGGCTTCTACCGGCGGACAAGTAATAACGTTAGACCAATAATAAATATACGATTCAACATAATGATCTTGTGTACTATAAAATTCTCGGTTCAATTTGAAGTTGTATTATTCTCAATTATATCTAATACAATTGTCATTATTATTAACCACAATATATTTCTGCCAAAAGTGTATATGATAAATGTAACAAAATTACGTCTTATTTTGTGGATAAGAAATCAGATTAGACACCCAACAGAATAAGATTTTAGAAACAAATGCAATGAAACAAATTTATAAATTTATATATTCGAGTCTCTTCAGGTAGCTAGAAATACCATCTAGCGAGTCTCCCTTTAATTAAAGTCTATCATGGCAATTAGCTAGGGGTCGGTAATTATACCACCAATGTGACGTAAAGCATTTTACACCCACGTTGTTCCCCTGAAGAGTGGTAGTTACAGTATTTCTCAAACATTTATTTTTGTGTAGTATTGACTGATGGTTGCCGTTCAAGAATTATGTGAAAGAGGTTTACTATCTAAAATATTAATTTAGACAAATCTCGTGTGTCACACAATATTCTTGATCAGTGAGTCAACTAACAATTGCTTTGTATTTATACATTTTTACAGTTAAGCACATTTTTATTTTAACTTCACAGTCAACTAGGTACATATTTAAACACAGATGATTAGCTGGAGTCAATATTTTCATTCTTACCCCGTCTTTGTATAATACAAGTTTAAAAAAACCATTATATTTTTTAAATTTTAATATCGACTGTGGAAAGGAAAAAGAACGTAGCCCACACATGTATGAAATTTTATAGGAGGCGCAAAAAACGTCTGTTGATGATTTTGGGCCATATGAAAATTATGAATTATACACAACCCAGAAGTGCACGGAGACTTCTAAGCTGGCGTTTAACTGACATACCTAAATTTGAATCGTTCAAACTATGTACATTCTCACAGATTTTGTCACTAACGACCCGGGGTTCGCCTTTCGGCATCTTCAGGCGTTCAAGTGCACGGATGAACTTGAACTGACAGCCAAGTCATAGCTTGAACGATTCAAATTTAATATTGAAATTTCATCAAGCACCTTCTAAAAGCACCTCAAATTATGACATAACCTAATATTAATTAAAGAAATTATTTAGGGAAAACCTTTATTTAAGTCTTTTTTCTCGATTTTAATCATCTTCTTTCATCATCATCTTTGTCAAACTTAAAGGCTAAATTTAGATACTAATTCGGCATTTGCAGCTTGCATCTTTTTGATGGAACGTGTATCAAGTTTGATACATTGTGATAATCGAAAAACACCTGTTTTGGAAAAACTGTGGGTTTCATCCTAATTCCTTTCCACAGTCGATATGTTTTTATTTATTTAACTCTTTTATAGAAAAAGGACTTTAATAACAGTATCAATTCAACTGTAATTCTAAGCTATGTGAATTAGGAAGGAACACGTTGCTTCTTGAAAAGTATCCCCCCCACAAATAAATATATTATACATTTGAATAAAAATTATATAAATATTTTTTACAAAGCCTCTGATTGACTTAAATATAGAACCGTAATGAATTATTATTTTACCAAAAAAATGAATACAAATAAAAAAAAACTGACAGTCTTGAGGAGGCTACACAGTACCCCAGTTATAAAAACACTGATATAGTAGGCATAATTAAAAACAACACGATCCTCCCGAATTCTGGACGGAGAGATTAAATTTGCTCTTCCTGATGTTTGTTTTTTTGGGTTCGTTAAAATATTATGGAAAATTACATGAAAGAGCGAAACCTTTTCCCCGTAGAGTTCGGATACGTAATAAGCAGCAGGGAGGAGTCGTCGAATTAAAACCGTGACAGCATTGACCCCACTAGAAATTATGTTACATCACTTATTCAACAGCTAAGGAAGGGTTAAGCAGAGATTACTATTTTAGTAATGGATTTCGTATATGGAACATTCGAGAAAATTCACTATTTACTAAATAGTTATACCAAGTTTAATGGATTGGCTACGTATAATATATGAGTACGTACTTTGTAAGTTGTACATGATACGTAGTTGCTGTTATTAAGCCAAGTTTGTTTCTCGTACTTATTTAACTGCAGAAGATTGCTAAATCTCAAGGAACAGAAACCAAACTATGGAACTACTGCTACGTGCTGAAATTGACTATTTTAATTCCGGATTCTGCCGTCGGACAAGTTATAATGTTAAATCCACAACACAATATACCATTTTAGCTTGCTGATTGATTCGGCGATTCTTTCGAACATAGAACTTTCCGTACATACAATACCCTGTACGCAGAATATTTCATATATTTTTTTAAATCCATGTCCTCTCCCAATGTGGAGCATATGGCTTCTTAATTGAGGTATCTCAACAGAAGTTTTTTATACGAGAACTATTTCTTACTCAACTTTTCTTTTTTTTCAAAGAAGATAGTAGGAATAAAAGGATAAGATTAGGACAGGACAGGACTAGTGGTAAGCTAATTGCTCTCGCTATTCCCAGCTATTTAAGGATCGAAAATGCCTTTGAACAGAAATCGATAAATCGATCGAAAAAATGCTGTTCGTACTGGGGATCGAACCCTTGAGGTCTGGTACTGAAGCCCAAAACGCTGCGCCACAGTACCCGACAGTGAGATATATCCGCACATATAAAATTTCAGAATGGGAAAAAGTTTAATGTATAATGTTTATGCAAAGTTTATCATTTAATACCATACTGTCATATTTTTACTTCTTTCATTAAAAATTATTGTTATTTTTAATTAAACAAAAACAAACATTTTTATTGGAATGACGAGAAAAGATACGGAATGATGAACAATACTCCACCCTACTAAATTCGTATTTTATCATGTTGAGTTTTCCATGTCAAATAAATGAATTAAACTGGGAACGGTTATCAAAATATCAAAGCCCCCAGAAACATGTGTGTCGATATTAAGCTAACACGCTTCAAGTATTTTATAAATAATTCTATAAATCTAATTTATTTAACTTTTAATAATTCTTAAAACATTTGAATTTATTCTCATAAAATATATATTTTTTAAAACTATGTCTACTCGTAAGATAAAGTCAGTCAATGATTTTTAATTAAAAGAGATTAAAGAAGAGATGAGTCGATACTAAATCACTCATTTGATGTCATCGTTTACAAATCCAGAAATCAAAACATGAACGTATTCCGTTCAATTATAGAACACGTGGTCACTAGGGCATCCAATCCCGGGATCCGGGATCCCGTTCAATTTTCTGATCCCGAAATTCCGGGATTGAGATGGCCGCGATCCCGGGATTGAGAAATTTTGAGCAAATTCTCGAAATTTACCAAATCGGGGATTTCAAATTCCTCGGTGAGCTAAAAAAAAAAAAACGAGTTTTCGTGAGATTCTGGGAAAAAGTATACCAAATCGGAGATTACAAATTCCTCGGTGAGCTAAAAAAAAAAACGAGTTTTTGTGAGATTCTGGGAAAAAGTATACCAAATCGGAGATTTCAAATTCCTCGGTGAGCTAAAAAAAAAAAACGAGTTTCCGCGAGATTCCGGGAAAAAGTATAGCAAATTGAGGATTTCAAATTCCTCGGTGAGAAAATCTCAATCCCGGGATCCCGGGATTCAAAATAAATCAATCCCGAAATCCCGGGATTGGTAAAAGGCTTCGGGATTGGATACCCTAGTGGTCACGCAACCAAATAAAATGAACGCATACAAGCTATGACAACTCGAGTACGCCATTCACACCATATAAAAACGAATGTTTGTTTTTTCGTACTTAATGCGTTGCCACGCCGCTCATCCGATTGGAATAAAAATTTGACAAACTTTTTGGTTGCACTTCCGGAAAGGTTATATGCATATCAAAATTAGCTTACAGTAGGTCGTATCAATCGTAAAAATCGCATTAGTCGTAAAAATCAATATTTGTATATCTGACATACAGTTCATTTTGACATCGCATGCTTGCACTTGCGTGAAGGTTATAGTACAATTAACTTACAGTAGGTGGTGCGTGTGTCGTATCATAGACAATCGGCAGCAAACGTCAAACAGACAGAAAAAGAAAACATGCATTTCAATAAACACAATTACAAACACTTTCTATCTTTGAGCGGCATTGCAACGCTTGTCGGGAACCTAGTAAATAGTATATAAAACATAGCAATCTGTAATAAATTTTAATTTGAGATCAAAATATGAATAACCAAACGTTAGTGATCAGTTGCGGCCGGTCAATGTGGCATTGGATCAATGCACCCCTTGTGGTGCAATATATATATATTTCCTGGAATAATATTCAAAAATATCATTTATAATTTAAGATTTCGACTGAAGGTGCTTGGTGGAATTTCAATATTAAATTTGAATCGTTCAAACTATGTACATTCTCAGAAATTTTGTCAGTTCAAGTTCATCCGTGCACTTGAATGCCTGAAGATGCCGAAAGGCGAAACCCGGGTCGTTAGTGACAAAATTTGTGAGAATGTACATAGTTTGAACGATTCAAATTTAATATCATTTATACTATTAACTCATTTTAAATTTTAATACTTTCGATGGTTTCGGCAGTAACTTTGTGGAAGTTCATTTTAATAGAAAATTTAAATTAACTTTGATTATTCCACGTATTGTGTTATTAACTGTGACACGTGTTTCGCCTCTTTCAGAGGCATCTTCAGACTTACTATCGCAAAGTTTGCTTAAGTAATCATACTAACTTAAGTAATTACTTAAGCAAACTTTGCGATAGTAAGTCTGAAGATGCCTCTGAAAGAGGCGAAAAACGTGTCACAGTTAGTAACATAATACGTGGAATAATTAAAGTTAATTTAAATTTTCTATGCTATAAATGTTGTTTGAATATTATTTCAAGAAATATAACCACCCCTGCATATACAAGGGGTGAATTGATCCAATGCCACATTGACCGGCCGCCACTGTTAGTGATGCCTGTGTTTTAGACGCAAACAATTTACTAAGCCTTCTCATTTTCAATAACATGCCGAGAACAATGCTCAGCGCTGTAACGAATATTACCACTAACTACAGTGCATGATCTTTCAAGTCTAAAACTGACCATCTAATAGTCTTGCAATTAGTTGAGTCCAGTGCCAACACTACTGGTAACACGATGACTCAGCAAATTAACGTTAAAGCTTCGTCGCCGTTTAATTAGAGGTACTTACCGTAGATAGGCAGTACATCCAAGTGCGGTCTTAGAACCCCTCCCACGGCTGACAATAGAGATGAGTGTTTGCAGAACGAGACAACGGTCCAAGCAATAGGTAGTCTTTAGGTCGACTTACACCATTCGCCCATTAGCGGGGGAAATCATATTTAAATGAACGACGTCAGCAGTGTTTCAACTGTAAAATAAAACAGGACCTTCAGAATGTAAATTAAGTTTTGCAGTAAACAAACATGTCGCCTGGTGTAGCCCAGTTGGTTAGAGCTAGGGCATCCAATCCGGGATCCTGTTCATTTTTCTGATCCCAAAATTCCATGATTGACATGATCGCGATCCCGAAAATTGATAGGATTTTGGAATTGGAAGAGCTAAAAAAAAAACGTGTCGGAGATAACCTGGGGAAAAAGTATAGTAAATTGAGGATTTCAAATTCCTCGGTGAGCTAAATAAAAAAAAAACTAGTTTTGGAGACAATCTGGAGAAAAAGTATAGCAATTTGAGGATTTCAAATTCTTCAGTGAGCTAAAAAACAAAAAAAAACGACTCACTAAAACTTTCAAATTATACACGATTTCATGTTGAGTGTCCAATCCCGGGATTGAAAATTAGTCAATCCTGAAGTCCCGAGACTACAAAAAGGCTCCGGGATTGGAAACCCTAGTTAGAGCTTGCTCTATCGATCACGCAGGTCTGGGCTCGATTCCCAATAAGACCACAGTGATTTTTTGAGAATTATTCAATTCAAAGTTGTGTTCGAAGACTAGGTGCTTGTGATGTCAATTCACATTATTTCGTCTCCCCCCATTCTTCTGATCCTTTGATAACTGGGTGTAGTCATAGCGATTAGTTAACCACTAGTCCTGTTCTAGCCTTATCCTTTTTTCCCTACTATTTTCTTTGAAAAAAGTGAGGTTGAGCGACTGAGTAACAAACAGTTCTCGTAGAAAAAACTTCTGTTGAGATACTTCCTTCAGGAGGCAATATGCTCCACATTGGGAGCAGACATGGATTTTAAAAAAAGGGAAACAAAAAAATGTTAGGATGACTAAGTTGCCTTTTCAATTACAAACCTATTTTATAAATATTGTGAGCCTTGGCCAGTGGTCGGCAAACTGTGGCTCTAGCGCAAAGTCGGCTCTTTGTCCACTTGAGTGTGGCTCTTCCACAAAAAAAAACACACAGTGTGATTGAAATAGCTCTTCCATGTTTCATTTTGTCAATGCCGAGATTAGTACTGTTGCAATCCCGGGATTCCGGGACCACATAATTAAACGAGATCCCGGGATTAGATACTCTAGTCACGTCACAGCTCAAAGCGCGGTCATATCAATAATTTGCGTGCACTATGAATTTCATTGGGAAAACCAAAACCAATCACAAATTCCGTAGGGAATCCCAACCCTTCTGATAACCCGATCAAAATATCATAGTACAAATACGAATTACATATGGAATTTTAGTGTGTCAAGTTGATCTTTTTCAAGGTTATTGGCCGCCCAGTTTTGGAATCGCTGATCATGCAAAATGTTTGTATTTATCTAGTGCTGTTGGGTCAGTGGTTCTACTTGAAAATTGTTTTGTCATATTGTAATTGCGTTATTATGTTAGTGCTTTCCATATATACGATAGATAAATATAGAATTTTCGTTCCCGCACTATGTTCATCAAGATACATATATGAATGTACAACAACTCAGGTAACACAAAGCAAAAAAGTCATGACAATAATTATAATGAAAACATATAAAATTTTGTAAAAATATCTTTTATTGTTCATCATAAAAAAATCATTAATATTTCATTCAAAAACTATTTGATATATGTTAGTAGCGGTGGGCTACCAATACGTTAACAAGGGGTTCGCTTAATCTAGAAGCAATTCTCAGTGTTCCGAGGGAGGAATTAATTTTCTAATCGCTCCTATGCAATTATATGCAATATTTAAATAAACAATCGATTGTTACACTTATAATATTTAACAATATGCAATTTACCGTAAACTTATCAATTTCAATACCCAAAAATATACTATTGTGTATACTGAAGCTGTCGTAGATAATATGTAAATGAGAAATTTCAGTTAAATACTAATTTGATCTGAGAATATTTTTTTCTCTTAAATTAACAAGGGGCTCACTGGCCTTAGTAAAATTCAACAAGGTGCTCGCGCGTTTCCCGCATTATTCGTTCATTTATTACGGTCCCTTGAAAAACGTAGAATCGAGGTTCCACTCTACCGTTTTACTATTTTAGTAGATTTTACCAATCAATATGACGAATAGACTAATAATTTTTCGATATGTTTAAATTATTTTTACCCAGTTTTTCCAACTCCGCCTCTAGAAAAACACCCGACTCCATGATTCCCTTCTCCAATTCCTGGTAACAGGCAGTTTGCGTAGAAAAACTTCTGTCGAGATATCTCCATTAGAAGACCATATGCTTTATATTTGGAGCGGATGTAGATTTAATAAAACTAAGTAAGTCAACAAGAATTGATTTCTTGAAAGTATGTCGCCAGACACCTATAAGAATAGTTTTAATATGAATATCGTTATTCATTGACATAATCTTAAAAACAAATCAATTTTTCTCATTAATAGATGTCACCACCATAGAAATTCATGTCTTTTTTTACTTAATAGTTTAATTGAATTTTAAAATTACTGACAATTTTTTTCTTCTCAAATAAAAATCTTATTTAATACATTCTTATGAAACAATGATATGTTATATTATTTTTTCAGCGGGTTAGTTAGTAAATACTTATTATTCAAACACATGATTTTTAAAAGTATTAAATAATCTTAACATTAATAGCCGATAAGGTCTGTCTGTAAGGACGTCCGCAGTAAGGTACAGACCAATGATTTCGATTTATTCTGAACAGCACATTTTTGAAATGTTGTTCTATCCAATGGGAGCGGCTTATTTTAAACCGGGCGTGAATGTTCTGATATCGCCACGTTTGAAAATTTGATATTTCTTGGTGTAGAGCTAAAGTATTGTATCACCATACATCATAATATTCGAATAATCAAAGACTTTAATTCGACTATTGCAAACTATGATTATAGGGCTATCGAAATGAATCGTCTGATCGTGTGAGTCGATGTGAGACTAATATTTTTTGGAGCGGATTTGATCAATTGAATCATAATGATGAATCTTTTCACGTCTGACCTTGAAAATCTGTTAGAATTCTTTAATACATTAAGAATATTCAAATTATGATATGGATATATCATAGAATAATATTTTGCTTTTTTCATACACTTGGACAAAATGTGCAACTGATTTTTTATTGAAAAATTGGATTTGATCTTTTGATTTTTATTGGAAATAATTGTTAAATAATTTAAAATCCGAAAAATAATTGTTGGCAAACTTAAACATTATTCCAAAAATTAAGTAATTTACAAAATTTCTGCTACTACGAAAGATGATTGTTAGCAAACTTTAACATTATTCCAAAAATTCAATAATTTACGAAATTTCTGCTACTACGAAAAATGGTTGTTAGCAAACTTGGACATTATTCCAAAAATTCAATAATTTACGAAATTTCTGCTCCAACGAAAAATGGTTGTTAGCAAACTTGAACATTATTCCAAAAATTCAATAATTTACGAAATTTCTGCTACTACGAAAAATGGTTGTTAGCAAACTTGGACATTATTCCAAAAATTCAATAATTTACGAAATTTCTACTCCTACTAAAAATGGTTGTTAGCAAACTTGGACATTATTCCAAAAATTCAATAATTTACGAAATTTCTGCTCCTACGAAAAATGGTTGTTAGCAAACTTGAACATTATTCCAAAAATTCAATAATTTACGAAATTTCTGCTCCTACGAAAAATGGTTGTTAGCAAACTTGAACATTATTCCAAAAATTCAATAATTTACGAAATTTCTGCTACTACGAAAAATGGTTGTTAGCAAACTTGAACATTATTCCAAAAATTCAATAATTTACGAAATTTCTGCTCCTACGAAAAATGGTTGTTAGCAAACTTAAACTTTATTCCAAAAATTCAATAATTTACGAAATTTCGGCTACTATGAAAAATGGTTGTTAGTAAACTTAAACTTTATTCCAAAAATTCAATAATTTACGAAATTTCTGCTCCTACGAAAAATGGTTGTTAGCAAACTTGAACATTATTCCAAAAATTCAATAATTTACGAAATTTCTGCTCCTACGAAAAATGGTTGTTAGCAAACTTGAACATTATTCCAAAAATTCAATAATTTACGAAATTTCTGCTACTACGAAAAATGGTTGTTAGCAAACTTGAACATTATTCCAAAAATTCAATAATTTACGAAATTTCTGCTCCTACGAAAAATGGTTGTTAGCAAACTTAAACTTTATTCCAAAAATTCAATAATTTACGAAATTTCGGCTACTATGAAAAATGGTTGTTAGTAAACTTAAACTTTATTCCAAAAATTGAATAATTTACGAAATTTCTGCTCCTACGAAAAATGGTTGTTAGCAAACTTGAACATTATTCCAAAAATTCAATAATTTACGAAATTTCTGCTACTACGAAAAATGGTTGTTAGCAAACTTGAACATTATTCCAAAAATTCAATAATTTACGAAATTTCTGCTCCTACGAAAAATGGTTGTTAGCAAACTTAAACTTTATTCCAAAAATTCAATAATTTACGAAATTTCGGCTACTATGAAAAATGGTTGTTAGTAAACTTAAACTTTATTCCAAAAATTGAATATTTTACGAAATTTATGCTACTACGAAAAATGGTTGTTAGCAAACTTAAAAATTATTCCAAAAATTAAATATTTTATGAAATTTCTGCTCCTACGAAAAATGGTTGTTAGCAAACTTGAACATTATTCCAAAAATTCAATAATTTACGAAATTCCTGCTACTACGAAAAATGGTTGTTAGCAAACTTGAACATTATTCCAAAAATTCAATAATTTACGAAATTTCTGCTACTACGAAAAATGGTTGTTAGCAAACTTAAACTTTATTCCAAAAATTCAATAATTTACGAAATTTCGGCTACTACGAAAAATGGTTGTTAGCAAACTTAAACTTTATTCCAAAAATTGAATATTTTACGAAATTTATGCTACTACGAAAAATGGTTGTTAGCAAACTTGAACATTATTCCAAAAATTCAATAATTTACGAAATTTCTGCTCCTACGAAAAATGGTTGTTAGCAAACTTGAACATTATTCCAAAAATTCAATAATTTACGAAATTTCTGCTACTACGAAAAATGGTTGTTAGCAAACTTAAACTTTATTCCAAAAATTGAATATTTTACGAAATTTATGCTACTACGAAAAATGGTTGTTAGCAAACTTGAACATTATTCCAAATATTACATAATTTACGAAATTTCTGCTCCTACGAAAAATGGTTGTTAGCAAACTTGAACATTATTCCAAAAAATCAATAATTTACGAAATTTCGGCTACTACGAAAAATGGTTGTTAGCAAACTTTTTTTTTATTCCAAAAATTCAATAATTCACGAAATTTCTGCTCCTACGAAATATGGTTGTTAGCAAACTTGAACATTATTCGAAAAATTAAATATTTTACGAAATTTCTGCTACTACGAAAAATGGTTGTTAGCAAACTTAAACATTATTCCAAATATTACATAATTTACGAAATTTCTGCTCCTACGAAAAATGGTTGTTAGCAAACTTGAACATTATTCCAAAAATTCAATAATTTACGAAATTTCTGCTACTACGAAAAATGGTTGTTAGCAAACTTAAACTTTATTCCAAAAAATCAATAATTTACGAAATTTCTGCTACTACGAAAAATAGTTGTCAGCAAACTTGAACATTATTCTAAAAATTAAGTAATTTCCGAAGTTTCTGCTACTACGAAAAATTGTTGTTAGCAAACTTAAACATTATTCCAAATATTAAATAATTTACGAAATTTCTGCTAACTATAAAAATAAAATAAATTAAAATAAAATAAAATGAAATGAAATAAAATAAAATTAAATTAAATTAAACGCAATGCAACAAAAATCTCACGTTGCTGGGCAACGGGCTTACAGCTAGTCTATATATTAATAGCCGATAATGTCCGTCTGAGTGTAAGGTGTCCTCGACCTTCCAGTCTCCACTTTTTTAAATAAAATAAAATCTATAATAATCACTTTTTACTTTTCACTTTTCACAAATGTGTGCGTACTGATGTCATCGGGTCTTTTTCTTCTTTTACGAAATTTATTTGTTAGCGTATTTGAAAATTATTTGAATAAAATATATATACTACGAAAAATGATTGTTAGCAAACGTGAACATTATTCCAAAAATTCAATAATTTGCAATTTAAAAACTGCAGGGCTGTCGATATATGCGCCGAGGTCGATTTATGGTACTATGAAAAATGATTGTTAGCAAACTTGAACATTATTCCAAAGATTTAATAATTTACGAAATTTCTGCTACTACGAAAAATGGTTGTTAGCAAACTTCAACATTATTCCAAAAATTAAATAATTTACGAAATTTCTGCTACTACGAAAAATGGTTGTTAGCAAACTTGAACATTATTCCAAATATTAAATAATTTACAATTAAAAAACTGCAGGGCTGTCGATATATGCGCAAAATTAAATAATTTACGAAATTTCTGCTCCTACGAAAAATGGTTGTTAGCAAACTTGGACATTATTCCAAATATTAAATAATTTACGAAATTTCTGCTCCAACGAAAAATGGTTGTTAGCAAACTTGAACATTATTCCAAAAATTCAATAATTTACGAAATTTCTGCTACTACGAAAAATGGTTGTTAGCAAACTTGGACATTATTCCGAAAATTCAATAATTTACGAAATTTCTGCTACTACGAAAAATGGTTGTTAAACTTTATTCCAAAAATTGAATATTTTACGAAATTTATGCTACTACGAAAAATGGTTGTTAGCAAACTTAAACATTATTCCAAATATTGAATAATTTACGAAATTTATGCTACTACGAATAATGGTTGTTAGCAAACTTAAACATTATTCTAAAAATTAAATATTTTACGAAATTTCTGCTACTACGAAAAATGGTTGTTAGCAAACTTAAACTTTATTCCAAAAATTCAATAATTTACGAAATTTCTGCTCCTACGAAAAATGGTTGTTAGCAAACTTAAACTTTATTCCAAAAATTCAATAATTTACGAAATTTCGGCTACTACGAAAAATGGTTGTTAGCAAACTTAAACTTTATACCAAAAATTGAATATTTTACGAAATTTATGCTACTACGAAAAATGGTTGTTAGCAAACTTAAAAATTATTCCAAAAATTAAATATTTTACGAAATTTCTGCTCCTACGAAAAATGGTTGTTAGCAAACTTGAACATTATTCCAAAAATTCAATAATTTACGAAATTCCTGCTACTACGAAAAATGATTGTTAGCAAACTTGAACATTATTCCAAAAATTCAATAATTTACGAAATTTCTGCTCCTACGAAAAATGGTTGTTAGCAAACTTGAACATTATTCCAAAAATTCAATAATTTACGAAATTTCTGCTACTACGAAAAATGGTTGTTAGCAAACTTGAACATTATTCCAAATATTAAATAATTTACGAAATTTCTGCTCCTACGAAAAATGGTTGTTAGCAAACTTGAACATTATTCCAAAAATTCAATAATTTACGAAATTTCTGCTACTACGAAAAATGGTTGTTAGCAAACTTAAACTTTATTCCAAAAATTCAATTATTTACGAAATTTCGGCTACTACGAAAAATGGTTGTTAGCAAACTTAAACTTTATACCAAAAATTGAATATTTTACGAAATTTATGCTACTACGAAAAATGGTTGTTAGCAAACTTAAAAATTATTCCAAAAATTAAATATTTTACGAAATTTATGCTACTACGAAAAATGGTTGTTAGCAAACTTGAACATTATTCCAAAAATTCAATAATTTACGAAATTTATGCTACTACGAAAAATGGTTGTTAGCAAACTTCAAAATTATTCCAAAAATTAAATATTTTACGTAATTTATGCTACTACGAAAAATGGTTGTTAGCAAACTTAAAAATTATTCCAAAAATTAAATATTTTACGAAATTTATGCTACTACGAAAAATGGTTGTTAGCAAACTTGAACATTATTCCAAAAATTAAATATTTTACGAAATTTATGCTACTACGAAAAATGGTTGTTAGCAAACTTAAACTTTATTCCAAAAAATCAATAATTTACGAAATTTCTGCTACTACGAAAAATAGTTGGTCAGCAAACTTGAACATTATTCTAAAAATTAAGAAATTTCCGAAGTTTCTGCTACTACGAAAAATTGTTGTTAGCAAACTTAAACATTATTCCAAATATTAAATAATTTACGAAATTTCTGCTCCTACGAAAAATGGTTGTTAGCAAACTTGAACATTATTCCAAAAATTCAATAATTTACGAAATTTCTGCTACTACGAAAAATGGTTGTTAGCAAACTTAAACTTTATTCTAAAAATTAAGTAATTTCCGAAGTTTCTGCTACTACGAAAAATTGTTGTTAGCAAACTTAAACATTATTCCAAATATTAAGTAATTTCCGAAGTTTCTGCTACTACGAAAAATTGTTGTTAGCAAACTTAAACATTATTCCAAATATTAAATAATTTACGAAATTTCTGCTAACTATAAAAATAAAATGAATTAAAATAAAATAAAATAAAATAAAATAAAATAAAATAAAATAAAATAAAATAAAATAAAATAAAATAAAATAAAATAAAATAAAATAAAATAAAATAAAATAAAATAAAATAAAATAAAATAAAATAAAATAAAATAAAATAAAATAAAATAAAATAAAATAAAATAACATAAAATAAAATAAAATTAAATTAAATAAAATTAAATTAAATTAAATAAAATTAAATTAAATACCATAAAATAAAATAACATAAAATTAAATTAAATTAAATACTATGCAACAAAAATCTCACGTTGCCGGGCAACGGGCTTACAGCTAGTATTATATAATAGAACATTGCTTGTCGCGACACTTTTAACATTTCCCACTGTCAGTTTATTCTTAATTATCTTTCATAATTACTTTTATTACGCCAACAATTTTTATATAACCACGGTATACCGTCAATGTAACAAAATATCCTTGAAGGAAATCCGAAACCAACAGGTGTGTGTGTGTTTGTGAAAAACTAACATGTGATCGCTGAAGGATTTCACCCAATCACGCGCCTCGATTACCGCGGAAGGAAGTGACGCCATTTGTAATTATCTCCACTGATAGAAATCTCGCGGGAGAGAAATAGAAGAGGCTTTATGGCTGCACACAAAACCTTGTTATATCCGAGAAAGATGAGTCTTTCAAATGCTTTTGTTTTATTTTAAACAAAAAGATTATTGGAACAGTTTTCAATGAAAAATTGTCAAAGACTTTTTTTATAATAATTTTTAGTGGAAAAAAACATATTATATCTCACCGTTGAATGCAGAGCTGTGAAATCGGAGTCGGAGTCGTGAAAAATGAGCGGCTCAATTTTATTTGAAAAATATATTTTATGATGTGTATTCAAACAAAATAGTCCAAAGTGTTGACATTTCATGCTTGGCTGACTAAAGATGATCTTATGGATACATATATATTAGTTAAAATTAAATTATTGAAAATTTTCCTCGGAGTCGGAGTCGTCTTTTTTTTACACGACTCCACAGCCATGGTTGAATGACATAATTGAATTAAATGAAGCGCCCAGTATCAAGGAAGGCCATGTCAGTTACATTGTATTTTTTATTACAGCCGAAAGTTTGTTTGAATACTACTTATAATAACGAAATTTAATGTAATTTAAGCGTAATTTAAGCGTACAATTTTTAAACGTTTAACTTTTACATATCATACAACACACAAAGTTACATTTAATCATCTGATTAAAATCCTGCAATCAAATAGACCAGTGGAAGAGAAACTGCGGCCTCATGACTTGATCAAAATATTTACTTTTATCAAAAAATTATACGCAAGGGTTTGGAAAATTATATGTTATAACAGTTTTCTTTATTGCAGCCTTATGTTGAATCATTAAACGAATGTGGCATTTAGAAATTTAAAAGTCTCCCGCCCCTGAGATAGACCCTCGATGACTTTTATGCCGGTATGATAACAAGATTACTTTGCATTGGTCATTTTTTTATATGATTGTTTGATTTGCATACACTTGTAAGATTTCGAAATATATACTGAATTGTAGATATTAAAATTCTCTACCTGAATAATTGTACATCGGTCAAAACATGATATAGCCGTGTTCAATAATGGACACCACAAATATGTTAGTTAAATTTACGTTGTCTAAATGGAACTTTGCTTTTTACCATTTACAATCTAAACCTCACCCACATTTATTCGTTATGACTTAAAGTTATTCAAGAAGAACTGCTTATATTTCAAGAAGAGTGAGAGACAATTAAAATGCAAAGATTGGGTAAAAAATGACTTGCAGTTAGTTAGTTTTTATGATAGGATAGGTAGAAAGGAATAGATTTTTTTTTTGTAAACATTCGTTTTGATGTTAGTACGCGAACACTTTTAAAATATATATTAAACTTTCAGTCTACTTAAATGTTTTATTCTATGTAATCTTATCTGTCCCGATCGATTAAAAAAATAGTCCAAATTGAAAAAAATCGTGGTATGTAATTAGTCAGAAATCGTAATTTTGATTTAAAGCCAAAACAAAAATCAAAAAAACTGATGATATATGAAAAAAAAAGTTAGAGTGAAATTTAATTTTCTCAATACTAAATATAACGGTTATTATAACTAACGACATAACTTACTACACACATTGATAGTTTTTTTTATTGGCAATGGTATCTCATTTACTTACTTGACTATTTACTCCGAATCATGATTAATATCAACAGTGCACATAGATTGAACGATTACGAACATACATTTTGAACTTTACGCGAAACAAATTTTGTGATATTAACATTTTTTAAAATAAATTATTTTTGAAACCTT
This sequence comes from Himalopsyche tibetana, assembly GCA_030503985.1. NCBI lineage: Eukaryota > Metazoa > Arthropoda > Insecta > Trichoptera > Rhyacophilidae > Himalopsyche > Himalopsyche tibetana. Next base: position 1,841,536 of record JAPJYX010000006.1, read on the forward strand.
AATAAGTAAGTCATCGTTGACAAGCTGAGCAGATAACGTCTTGAGAATTTGACACGTGACTTGAAAGGAAATTTATCCCTCTAAATACACACGTAGAATTTCAAAGCGCACGTGTAGGTTACCGATTAAGTGGGTATACAGTTATTTGCCATGATATATGCTAGTTCAGTTCCTAGACTTTGTTACTATCACTACCATTCAAGAAGTGGTTATTTCTATAATAATTAGGTATGTATTCAAACTCTAAGAGAGACCGTCTTTTTTCAACATTAATAAATTAAAGGCATCGCTATAATAACTGCAAAATCAAAATATTAGAGGGGAGCGAGAAAAAATACTTACTCTGAAATAATTAACTAGAATATTAGTTTTTGATAACTGTATTCTTAATGATATATAAACATCGACTGTGTAAAGCCAAAAGGACGTTACCCACAGTGTTTTTTCGATATTCACAATGTATACAACCTGATATATCTTGTATCAAAAGGATGCCAAATTAGTATCTAAATTTAGCTTTTTAGTTTTAAAAAAGAAAGGCTTGTGAAAATTGCGACCAGGTATAAGGACTTAAGGGTGAGTGTCACGGTTCTTCAGTGACACCTATAATTAAGACAAATTATTAAACATTCGTTTATTTGATATATTCTAGCTAAAAAAGATTTTCAAACCATTCCAGTTGGGCTTCGAATTCCTTTTTATTATATGTCCATAAAAAAAATCTATTAACATTATTAATATAAACATGACGTGCTTAAGCAGAGACTTTATATTTTCAACAAAAAAATCGCATCAACATCATCTCAACCAAAACGCACTATTTATTTTTGAAAAAATTATTAAACGTTAAAATAAAGTTTTTACTTTTTATTCAGCTTTACTGGTCCAATTAAATGTTAAAATAGTATCTGTCAAATAGAGCGGTGCTTCCAAGCCTGGGGCACGGAGGTTTTTCGCGAAAATTGTGATAACATATGAACTCGTGAAATAAAAAAAAATCGGGGGTCAGCAGATTATTGTTTTCAGATTTAGGGGTCCGTGGCATGAAAAAGGTTGGGAAGCACTGAAATAGAGGATTTAAAAATCAATCTATAGATCCTCCCTCCCTGACTTCCGTGTTCTAAGCCATCCACGTTGACTAGAGCTGGCTTATAATAAAGTATTTTTATATCTTAGTTGTTGGCTAGATACTTCTTTATGATTAATTTCTTTGTAAATACACAACGTTTATTTGTTTGATAATATGATCAAAACCAATTTCACTCATCACGTCCATTTTGACATCACTGGTAAGTATGCATATAAGTGCTATTTATACGAAACCAAATACATCAAATAAATGTGTAACAAACGATTTGTTATACATATATTGTTATTTGTTTCTTACACCTGTATCAGCTTTAATTGCTTAAGTATATAATATGGCAGGGATGGCAAACCTATGACACGCGTGCCCGAGGTGGCACGTTTGAGAATTTGGATGGCACGCAAACGATTTCCAAGTTCAAAAAAATATATTTTTAAGTTTAAAAAAATAAAATTTTGATTAAATAATCCGTGAATTATGAATTTATTTCGTTTTATTAATTTTAAAATGTTTCCCAAGATAAACCACAATCATTTAATTTTTTTTTACTGCTTGGGCACGCCGCACAATCGAGAAATAATATTTGAGCATTTTTGGCACACGGACCCAAAAAGGTTATAACTTATATATATTTTTTTTATCCATGTCATCTTATTACTCTCAAGAGATCAAGCTATATTAGGGTTGAAATGGTTGGAGGAAATTCTTAGATATCACAAACAACCATCCCTTCTAAAATAAATCGTTAAATCTAATTCAAAAATTCTGTTGGTACTAAACCAACGGCGTTGACCATTGTGCCACCGTCACGTCATTCTTACCAGTTGAAAATGCTCGAAATAAGAGAAACCTGTTTTGATTATCTATATATATAAAAGAAAGTGGGGTTTGTTACACCACGTATATCTTGGCTATAACTTGGCTGATTGTAATGATCTTTGATTTATTAAATTCGTATCCGCCTAGAATAGCAGAATAAGCATTAAAACATCGGAAAAATAACACGTAAAATAAATTATGAAGAAAATAAATGTCTCCATACATTTCGTTATTTTCAAACGTCGCAAATCGAACGCCGACACAAACATGACGTTAAATACTGTTGCCATGGTAATTGGATAATACTTTGACAGTTGACCGCAAGCTGACGTACACCGCGCGTTATCAGGCAGAAAGTTTTAAATATAATTATTTCATTGATTTGAATAGAATACACTAACTCGGCTCGCGGGTAAAATACACTTTCAAAGTCTTTTTCAAAACGATTTAAAAATAGCACGGTGCAAAAAAAGAGAAAAAATCGACCGTTCATTTAAAAATTTTGAGAGAAATATTACACAGGTATTGAATATCTCAAGAGATGAAAGCGACATCGTGAAAAATGTGCGTAAACAGCTTCGTCTTTTGTCTCATAGTGATAGTAAATAAATTTGTTACCTTTGATATAATAAGTATTTTTTAAATTCAATAAGCAATAATGAATTTTATTTTTTAAAATCCTGAATTGAGTTCTATGCAAGGAAACCGATCTACCACAAATTTTAAATTTTAGTATTTTGTTTACACGTTTTCTTTACTCGGTATCGCGTGAGCGTATTTACCGTGTAAATGTGGAGTTCAGTGTAAATGTGTTCTACGGAAAAGGGAGAACATATCGATTTTTATTTTTTTAAACCATGCTCGCTTCAGATGCTGTAGTGTATTTTTTTGTAATTACAAGTTGTAGATAATCGATCTTTATTAAAATAAATAAACTAGCTGTAAGCCCGTTGCCCAGCAACGTGAGATTTTTGTTGCATTGTGTTTAATTCTATTTAGTTTAAATTTATTTAATTTTAATTTATTTTATTTTATTTTATTTTATTTTATTTTATTTTATTTTATTTTATTTTATTTTATTTTATTTAATTTTATTTAATTTTTTTTTTTTTTTATTTCATTAACTATTAATTTTCAAGTACGCAAACAAATACATTTCGTCAGTACGAACACATTTGTGAAAAGTGAGTGATTATTTTATCGACTTTTAATATATAAATTCAGTATGAATAAAAAAGTGAAGACTAGAAGGTGTGAAATCGAGGACTCTCACTCAAAAAAACGGACCTTCTCGGCTATTAATATATAGATACTTTATTGAATAGTAAAGGAAAGTGCTGATAAAATTAATATTGTTTTATTAAATAAATCAATTCATCCATAGATAATTTTTTTATTTCAAGTTTGTTTAAATCTATCTATATATATCTATATAAAACAAAGTGGGGTTATTTACACCGTGTAATAACTCATATCTATCTATCTATCTATCTTCTACTGTCGTCTGTCTTCTGTATATATATATAAAACAAAGTGGGGTTATTTACACCACGTATAATTCAAGAATGGCTGCACGGATTTTTATGATCTTTGATTTATTAAATTTGTCTTTGCCTAGAATGTCAGAATAAGCATTAAAAAAACGGAAAAATATCACGAGAAAGAAGTTATGAAAAAAAATATATTCCAATACAATTTGTTTTGAGCAGCTTCAAATAAAGAAAATGTTGTTGTGTGCTGGTTTCGAATAAATCCACTAGATGGCATTGTCTCCTACTGTCATTTGTTTCTGCCTCTATTGCATACGATTGAGCTAGATGTGATACGTTTACATCAGTTTTCGTTCAGTTTTCATTTAGTTCAATCATTCTGGTGTGGAAAGCTATTTATCCGAGATTCATGTTTAATGGCAAGATATGTGTATTTTGATTAGTTGATGGTGTAGCCGCAAACCACGACCAACTTCTTTTTGTGAGGTTATTAATTTTGATTTCGATAATTTCAACATTGTGTGATTAATTTTCAAGTGTTATTTACAATGCCGCGATACAGAAGATCTAATATTTCACAACGAAGCCGCAATGCAATTAGACTTCGGCATATTGCAAATCAATCCACTACGGATGAACAAGAAAACACACGACAAGAGCGCCGTGTTAGTATGGCCCGACTTCGTGCTTCACAAACACAAGAACAAAGAGAGGCAGTCCGTGAAACGGCTCAGTTGGAAATAAGAAATCGTCGAGCTTATCGCACAGATCAACAACGTGATAATCTTCGACGCACAAGAAGAAATTCTTCAAGTGTTGATTTGAATCGAGTAGCGTTTCAATACGATTACAAAATTGACTACAGCTCGCATACTTACGTTCGAATTGGCCCAATGGAGGTTATGTGCGACCATTGCGGTGCATTAACGTTCGCTGGAGAAACGCCTGGATTGTGCTGTCTCAGTGGGAAGGTGAAATTGCCATTATTGCCTCCACCACCTGAGCCATTGCATTCATTGCTTCGTGGCGAAACACCAGAATCAAGACATTTTCTTTTGAACACTCAAAGATACAACGGATGTTTTCAAATGACTTCATTTGGGGCAGACATTATTGAAGAACGCGGATTCAATCCGACATTCAAGGTAATTTCAGCTCAAGAAAATAAACGTTAGTTTTCTTATGGTGATAATAAATCAGTAATTCTGACTTCGTCTTCGACTTTACAGATCCAAGGCCAAATTCACCATCGAATTGGTTCATTGCAACCGCTTGAAGATGCACCGCATAAATTCATCCAAATTTACTTCATGGGCAATATGGAGGAACAACTTGATCGGCGTCAAACGATCAATACGACAGTGCAAAGATCAATTCTTCGAGATCTGCAGCAACTACTGCATGAACATCATAAATTGGTTCGGTTGTTCAAAACTGCGATGGATCGCATGCCAAGTGATGACTACAAAGTCGTGATCAGAGCGGATAAACGACCCGCTGGAACACACGAACGCCAATTCAACGCTCCAACAATAGATGAAGTCGCAATTGCAATTGTTGGAGACAACTTGGATAAGCGAGATATCGTGCTTACACGTCGCAACACTGGACAACTGCAACGAATATATGAAACCCACCGTTCATACGATGCATTGCAATACCCGCTGATGTTTTGGCAAGGACACGATGGATATCACTTCAATATCAAGATAATAAATCCATTGAGCGGTGAGTATCGAAAACATAATTTTCATTTCAACACGACTACAATTTTATTAATTTCACTGATTTCATTTCAGGTGAGGAAACTAATAAGAAGGTTAGCTCGATGAAATATTACGCATATCGCTTGATGATTCGTCAAAACGCTGAAAACTATTTGCTGCGATTTCGTCGATTGCTTCAACAATATTGTGTCGACATGTACGTCAAAATCGAAACAGAGCGCCTCATTTTCATTCGGTTGAATCAAACCAAACTGCGTTCGGAGGAGTATATTCATTTACGCGATGCAATCAGCACCGAAGGAGATGCAGCTAATGTTGGTCGATTGACTATTCTACCAGCAACGTACATTGGCAGCCCGCGTCATATGCATGAATATGCACAAGATGCAATGACATATGTTCGTCATTACGGTCGTCCAGATCTATTCATCACCTTTACGTGCAATCCGAAATGGATAGAAATTGTTCAACTGCTGCTCCCCGGACAACACTCAAGTGATCGACACGACATCACCGCACGTGTCTTCAAACAAAAAATGCGGTCACTGATGAAATACATTGTTAAGCATCGCGTCTTTGGGGATACTCGATGCTGGATGTATTCGATTGAATGGCAAAAACGAGGCTTGCCGCATGCACACATTCTTATTTGGTTAGTCGAAAGAATTCGACCAGACCAAATAGATGACATCATATGCGCCGAGATTCCTGATCAACAAATAGATCCAGACCTGCATGATGTTGTAATTACGAACATGATTCACGGACCGTGTGGAGCCATCAACCCCCAATCACCGTGCATGTTCGGTGGCAAGTGTTCCAAGCGTTATCCACGAAATTTGACGGCGGAGACTATTACTGGCAACGATGGTTATCCACTGTATCGGCGTCGATCACCCGATGATAACGGTCGAATTATCACGATGAAAGTGAAAGGAAACGATATCGTGGTCGACAACACTTGGATTGTTCCGTATTCGCCGCTTCTTTCCAAAACATTCAAGACGCATTGCAACGTGGAATATTGCAATTCAGTGAAGTCCATCAAATACATCTGCAAATATGTCACCAAAGGCAGTGATATGGCGGTTTTTGGCGTTCAAACTCCAAATACCAATGATGAAATAACTCACTATCAAGTTGGTCGATATGTGAGCTGCAATGAGGCGATTTGGCGTATATTCTCATTCCCCATTCACGAACGTCATCCCACTGTTGTACATTTGGCGGTGCATCTGGAGAATGGTCAACGAGTTTATTTCAACGCATCGAATGTTGCTCAACGTGTTGAAACACCTCCGGCGACAACATTGACCAGTTTCTTTTCGATCTGCCAAAGCGATCCGTTTGCACGAACGTTGCTCTACTCTGAGATGCCACGTTATTACACTTGGAACGCTTCGTTAAAGCAATTTCAACGTCGAAAGCAAGGCGATGCGGTTCCTGATCATCCGGATGTGCGTTCTACTGATGCTCTTGGTCGCATTTACACAGTTCATCCAAAGACTGACGAATGTTTCTTCTTGCGGTTGTTGCTGGTGAATGTTCGTGGGCCGACATCATTTCAATCACTCCAAACTGTCAATGGCGTAGTGTGCCCAACATTTCGTGCCGCATGTCAACAGCTTAATTTGCTTGAAAACGATATTCATTGGGACATGACAATCGCTGAAGCAATTGTTTCTGCATCTCCAAGTCAGATACGCACATTATTTGCTATCGTTATTTCGACATGCTTCCCATCGAATCCACGTGAACTGTGGAACAAATACAAGGATGGCATGTCGGAAGACATTTTACATCGAATTCGTGTCAGTTCAGGAAATCACGATCTTGAAGTGAATGAGGAGATACATAACCAGGCTTTACTTATGATTGAAGATATGTGTTACCTCATGTGCGGAAGTTTGTTAGTCAAGTTAGGAATGCCAACGCCAGATCGTGGAATCAACGACGCTTTCAATCGAGAGTTGGAACGTGAACGTGAATATGATCGAGATGCGTTGAACCAATCAGTTCGAACGAATGTACCACTATTGAACCCCCAACAGAAGGAAGTGTACGATATGTTAATAAAGGCAATTGATGATGGAAATGGTGGCTTATTTTTCCTCGATGCGCCCAGTGGAACTGGGAAAACATTCCTCATGTCATTAATTTTGGCCACTGTTCGTGCGAGATCCGAAATTGCTATAGCAGTTGCTTCTTCTGGAATAGCGGCCACGTTGATAGAAGGATGCCGAACGGCTCATTCAGCGTTCAAATTGCCGTTAAACCTCCAAACGACTGAAAAACCGACATGCAATATTGCTAAACACTCAGCAATGGCCAAAGTTTTGGTAGCAAGTAAAATCATCACCTGGGATGAATGCACAATAGCGCACAAACGCGCATTGGAAGCGCTTAATAGAACTATGAAAGATTTGCGCAATGATACGAGATGTTTTGGAGGCGCAATGATTCTACTATCTGGTGATTTCCGCTAAACACTACCAGTCATTCCAAGATCGACTGCTGCCGATGAAATAAACGCTTGCCTCAAATCATCGACTCTCTGGCGCTATGTGAAGAAACTTCAGCTGACGACAAACATGCGAGTCGCATTGCTAAACGATCCATCCGCCGAAATTTTCTCCAAGCAATTGCTGTCTATCGGTAACGGCCGTGTTCCTGTCGACAAATCGAATGGATCGATTTCGTTTCCACCGAATTTTTGCAATTTTGTCACAACGAAGGAAGACCTCATAAAAAAAGTGTTCCCGAACATCATTGCTAATCACAAAAATCACAATTGGTTGAGTGAACGAGCAATTCTTGCAGCAAAAAACAAGGATGTGGATCATATAAACCTCACAATTCAAAATCAAATCGTTGGTCCACTGAATTCTTTCAAATCTATCGACTGTGTAATAAACGAAGACGAAGCAACCAACTATCCAACTGAATTTTTAAACTCATTGGATCTGCCTGGCTTACCACCGCACAATTTACAACTGAAGGTTGGCTCGGTAGTCATCATGATTCGAAATCTGAACCAACCAAAATTATGTAACGGAACGCGTTTGGTGGTTATAAAACTCATGGGTCATGTGATCCACGCCACGGTAATCAAAGGAAAGTTCAAAGGTGAGGAAGTTCTCATTCCAAGAATTCCGATGATCCCAACCGATATGCCATTCGAGTTTAAACGAATTCAATTTCCAATTCGTCTTGCTTCGCCATGACGATCAACAAATCACAAGGCCAATCTTTGAGTATTTGTGGCCTGAATCTAGAAAATGAATGTTTTTCTCACGGTCAATTGTACGTAGCATGTTCACGTGTCGGCAAGCCATCCGCTTTGTTCGTTCTCGCACCTGAAAATAAAACTAAAAATGTCGTATGTCACAAGGTGCTTCAATGAAGGGAATCAACCCGAGTGCAACCCATCCAGCAAATCTTCTTCTTCTATATATATAAAAAATAAAGTCAGGTTATTTACACCACTCATAACTCAAAAACGGCTGGACCTATTTTTATGATTTTTGATTTGTTGGATTTTTCTCTGGCACGAGAAGCAGAATAAGTAATAAAACATCAGGAAAAAACACGGGCAAATAAATTATGAAGAATGATCATATTCTCATAAAATTTGTATTGAACGTTTTTTTGACGCGCGATATTGTGATTACACGTCGAGACACTGAACAACTGCAACGAACATACAAAAAACACTGTTCATACGATGCATTACAATACCCGCTGATATTTTGGCAAGGAGACAATGGATATCACTTCAATATCAAGATGATAAATCCATTGAATGGTGAGTATCGAAAACATAATTTTATTTTCTACATGAAAATAGTTTCACTTATTTCACTAATTCCATTGATTTCATTTCAGATGAGGAAACTACCGAGAAGGTTAGCTCGATAAATTATTACACACAAAGAAGATTTGTCAAAATGCTGACAACTATTTGGCGATTAACATTGGAAGTCCGCGTCATATGCATGAATATGCGCAAGATGAAATGACATATGTTTGTCGTTACGGTCGTCTAGATCTATTCACCACCTCTACGTGCAATCAGAAATTGATAGAAATTGTTCAACTGATGCTCCCTGGAAAAAAAAACAAGTGATTGACACGACAACACAGCACATGTCTTCAAACAAAAAATCCGGTCGCTGATGAACTCCAATGTTAAGAATTGCTTCTTTGGGGTTACTAGGTGCTGAATGTTTTCGATTTAATGGCAAAAACGAGGCTTGCCGCACGCACACATTCTTATTTGGTTAGTCAAAAGAATTCGACCAGAACAAATACATGACATTACGAACATGCTTAACGGACTGTGTGGAGCCATCAACCCCCAATAACTGCGCATCTTCGACAGGCAATGATAGATTCATTGAGCGGTGAGTTCCGAAAACATATTTTTCATTTCTACATGAAAATAATTTTATTAATTTCAATAATTTCACTGATTTCACTGATTTCATTTCAGGTGAGGAAACTACCAAGAAGGTTAGCTCGATAAATTATTACGCATATTGATGATTTGTTAAAATGCTGACAACTATTTGGCGATGTACATTGTCAGCCCGCGTCATATGCATGAATATGCGCAAGATGCAATGACATATGTTCTTTAGAAAAAATCCGGTCGCTGATGAACTACAATGTTAAGCATCGCTTCTTTGGGGATACTATATGCTGAATGTATTCGATTGGATTGCAAAAACGAGACTTGCCGCACGCCCACATTCTTATTTGGTTAGTCGAAAGAATTCGACCAGACCAAATACATGACATGTCAACAGCTCAATTTGCTTGAAAACGTTACTCATTGGAATTGTTCAAAATACGTACATTCTCACTGATTTTGTCACTAACGACCCGGGTTTCGCCTTTCGGCATCTTCAGGCGTTCAAGTGCACGGATGAGTCAGTTCAAGTTCATCCTTGCATTTGAACGCCTGAAGATGCCGAAAGGCGAAACCCGGGTCGTTAGTGACAAAATCTGTGAGAATGTACATAGTTTGAACAATTCAAATTTAATATTGAAATTCCACCAAGCACCTTCAGTCGAAATCTTAAGTTACTCATTGGGACATGAAAATCGCTGAAGCTATTGTTTTTGCATCTCCAAGTCAGGTACGTACATTATTTGCCATCATTATTTCGAAATGCTTCCCATCGAATCCACGTGAACTGTGGGACAAGTACAAGAATGACATGTCGGAAAACATTTTACATCAAATTCGTGTCAGCTCAGGGAATCCCGATCTCGAGGTGAATGAAGAGATACATAAACAGGGTTTGATTTTGATCGAAGACATGTGTAACCTCATGTGCGGCAGTTTTTTAGTCAAGTTAGGAATGCCAACGCCAGATCGTAGAACAAACGACGCTTTAAATCGAGATTGGTACGTGAATGTGAATATGATCGAGATGCATTGAACCAATCAGTTCGAAAGAAAGTACCACTGTCGAACCCCCAACAAAAGGAAGTGTACGATACGTTAAAGAAGGCAATTGGTGATGCAATATTGCGAAACACCCAGCAATGGCCACAGTTTTTGTAGCAAGTAAAATCATCACCTGCGATGAATTCACAATGGCGCACAAACGCGCATTTGAAGCACTCAATCGAACTATAAAAAATCGGCGCAATGACTCAAGATGTTTTGAAGGCGCAATGATTCTACTATCTGGCGATTTTCGCCAAACACTATCAGTCATTCCAAGATGACCTAGATGACCAAGATTCCACTGCCGATGAAATAAACGCTGGCCTGAAATCATCGACTCTGTGGCGCTATATGAAGAAACTTCAGCTGAAGACAAAAATGAGAGTGGCTTTGATAAACGATCCATCTGCCGAAGATTTCTCCAAGCAATTGCTGACTATCGGTCACGGCCGTGTTTCTGTCGAAGAATTGAGACAAATTTTTGCAATTTCGTCTCAACGAAGGACGACCTCAGCAACAAAGTGTTTTCAAACATCATTGCTAATCACTAAAATCACAATTGGTTGAGTGAACGAGCAATTCTTGCATCAAATAACAAAGATGTGGATCATTTCAACATCACAATTCAAAATTAAATCGTTGGTCCACTGCATTCCTTAAATTTATCGACTGTGCCACGTGAATTATATCTTTTCAATGTAATTAAAATACTTTTCATTTTGAATTTTGCACATTTATTGAACATAATTCATTTTGAGTATTCATTTAAACTGACTTTAATTCAACCAATAAATTAACACAACATTTATTGATTCTGAGGCGGCACGAAGTTCGTCGGGTCAGCTAGTCTATATATATAAAAGAAAGTGGGGTTTGTTACACCACGTATATCTCGAGAATTACAGCTCGGATTTTAATGATCTTTGTTTTATTAAATTCTTATCCGCCTAGAATAGCAGAATAAGCATTAAAACATCGGAAAAATATCACGGGAAAGAAATTATTAAGAAAATAAATGTCCTCATACAGTTTGTTTTTTTGAAAAATACAAATGGAACGTGGACATTGTATGACACGTTGTATGCTGTTTTCCAGTAAATCCACCAGATGGCATTGATTACATTATACTTTGACAGTTGACTGCTCGCTATGTAGGTATACATTACTATCTCTGGTATACATGCGCCGTTATTTTGAGTTTTCATCGATTTTTATTAGGTTTTAATTCCGATAAATCATTCTGATGAAAAAATATATTTATCCAATTATGGTCAAACACGGGATTCATGGCTCATAGCGGGAACAGTGTATTTTAATTAGTTTATAATGTGGCGCAACTTCTGTGAAATAGTATTTAAACGATATTGGATACGAAGCACACCGTTCATACAATGCATTGCAATACTCGCTAATGTTTTGGCAAAGAGACGATGAATATCAATTCAATATCAAGATGATAAACCTATTGAGCGGTGGGTATCGAAATCATTATTTTCATTTCAACATGATAATAGTTTTACTCAGCAAGAAGGTTAGCTCGATGAATTATTACGCATAAGGTTTTTAATGAATTATTACGCATAACGCATAACATTGATTTGAATATAATACACCAATTTAACGATTAAAATACACTGAACTCTGTTTTAAGACGATTTAGAAATAACACGGTGCAAAAAAAGAGAAATAAATCGACTATTCATTTAAAAATTTGGACAGAAATATTACACAGTTTCTGGATATCTCAAGAGATGAGAGATATGTCATTCAAAATTTTCGTAAAAGGCTTCGTCTATTGTCTCATAGTGATAGTAAATAATTTTTGTTACGTTTGATTTTTTTAAAGTATTTTTTATATAACATTAAGATACAATAAGCGATAATGAATTTAATTTTTTGATATCCTTAATTTATTTTTATGCAAGGAAACCTATCTACCACAAATTTTAAATTTTAATATAATTGTTTACACTTTTTCTTTACTCGGTATCGCGTTGAGCGTATGTACCGTGTAAATGGGGAGTTCAGTGTAAAGGTGTTCTACTGAAAAGGGAGAACATATCGATTTTTTTAACCATGCTCGCTTCAGATGCTGCAGTGTATTTTTTTTATATATACAAGCTGTAGATAATCGATCTTTATTAATATAAATACTTTCTTGAATAGTAAAGGGAAGTGTTGATAAAATTAAGATTGTTTAAATAAATAAACCATTTATTCTATAGATAGAGTTGTTATTTTAAATTCGTTCAAATCTATATATATAAAACAAAGTGGGGTTTGTTACACCACGTATATCTCGAGAATAGCAGCTCGGATTTTAATGATCTTTGATTTATTAAATTCGTAACCGCCTAGAATAGCAGAATAAGCATTAAAACATCGGAAAAATATCACGGCAAAGAAATTATGAAGAAAATTAATATTCTCATACAGTTTTCAAATGGCGAACACCTTGAAATAATGAAAATGTCGTTTGTATGCAGATTTCATCCGCTAGGTGGCAATTTTTCGAAAAATTCATTTGTTTTTGCTTCTTTTGCATACGATTGACTTCTAAATAATTTTAAATTTAGAGTATGGATTAGAATAAAACAAATCGATGATATAAAATGAAAACGAAATAAAATCGGATAATGTTGAAATAAGGTTATGTTTTTAATTAGGTATGATAATTTTTTTGACAAAAATATTACGCTGTTTGCACGAACGTTGCTCTACTTTGAGATGCCACGTTATTACACTTGGAAAGCTACATCGAAGAAATTTTAACGTCGAAAGCAAGGTGATGCGGTTCCTGCTCATCCGAATGACTACTGATGCTCTTGGTCGCATGTACACAGTTCATCCGAAAAATGACGAATGCTTCTACTTGCATGTCAACAGCTCAATTTGCTTGAAAATGATACTCATTACAATCGCTGAAGAAATTGTTTCTGAATCTCCAAGTCAGATACGCACATTATTTTCTATCATTATTTTGACATGCTTCCCATCGAATCCCCGTGAACTGTGGAACAAGTACAAGGATGACATGTCCGAATACATTTTGCATCGAATTCGTGTCAGTTTGGGGAATCCCGATCTCGAGGTGAATGAAGAGATACATAACCACCTTTGCTTTAGATCGAAGACATGTGTTACCTCATGTGCGTCAGTTTGGTAGTCAAGTTAGGAATGCCAACGCCAGATCGTGGAATGAACGACGCTTTCAATCGAGAATTGGAACATGAACGTGAATATGATCGAGATGCATTGAACCAATCAGTTTGAACGAATGTACCACTGTTGAACCCTCAACAGAAGGAAATTAGCGATACGTTAATGAAGGTAATTGATGATGGAAATGGTGGCTTATTTTTCCTCGATGCGCCCAGTGGAGCTGGGAAGACATTCTTCATGTCATTGATTATGGCCACTGTTCATGCGAGATAAAAAAAATGCTGTAGCAGCTTCTTCTTCTGGAATAGCAGCCACGTAGATAGATCAACCGCTGCCGATGAAATAAACGCTTGCCTCAAATAATTGACAAACATGCGAGTTGCATTGCCAAACGATCCATCTGCCAAAGATTTCTCCAAGCAATTGCTGACTATCTATTTATTCATTGTTCAAAATTAAAATTACAGTACATGACATAACAGCTGACGCCAATTCGCCATGTACTTGAAAAATATAATAAGACAAAATATAAAATAAAACTACATAATATATCAGAATCAAAATCAACATAAAAAATCAAGAAATAAAATAGTGAAATTTGACAAACAGTTCACAAATACTATCACTAAAAATGTCCACTTCTCTAGGCAATGCGTTGATCAATCTAACGGCCCTTGGAACTGGTGATTTAAACCTCTTAAGCGAGGTATAAGTTTTTAGAAATAAAAGTTTTTGCTCATAGTTACGCCCACGTAAGAATAAATTGGGAGCATGTAAATTAATAGTCATGAGAATTTGAGGATTATTAACTCGGCCCCGAAGGAGAAGAGAAAAATGATTTAAGCTTGAAAACGATCTTCGACTATCGTCGGTAACGACCGTGTTCCTGTTGACAAATCGAACAGATTGATTTCGTTTCCGCCGAATTTTAACAATTTCGTCTCAACGAAGGACGGCTTCATCAAAAAAATGTTCCCAAACGTCTAATCACAAAAATCACAATTGGTTGATTGAATGAGTAATTCTTGCGGCGAAGAACAAAGATGTGGATCATTTAAACTTCACAATTCAAAATCAAATCGTTGGTCCACTACATTCCTTCAAATCTAGCGAACTTTCGCAAGGTGCGCGAAACATTCTTGCGCAGACTGTACATATAACATATTCTTTCAACCAAAAAATAATTATTTCTGCTTCTCTATGATAGTGTCATCAGAAATAGTTTGTAGTATCGACCAAACTATTTTTTTTTCATTTATTAGAGATTCGCGCCGCAGCACACCCAGCATCGCCTCGCGGCACACCGCTTGCGGAGCACTGCTTTAAACGACTGAAAAACTGACATGCAATATTGCGAAACACTCACCAATGACCAAAGTTTTGGTAGCAAGTAAAATCATCACCTGGGATGAATGGACAATGGCGCACAAATGCGCATTGGAAGCACTCAATCAAAGTATGAAATATCTGTGCAATGACTCAAGATGTTTTATAGGCGCAATGATTCTACTATCTGGCGATTTCCACCAAACACTACCAGTCATTACAAGATTTACCGCTTCCGATGAAATAAACGCTTACCTCAAATCACGACTCTGGCGCTATGTAAAGAATCTTCAGCTGACGACAAACATGCGAGTTGCATTGCTAAACGATCTATCTGCCGAAGCAATTGCTGACTATCGGTAACGGGGGTGTTCCTGTCGACGAATCGAACGGATTGATTTTGTTTCCGCCGAATTTTTGCAATTTCACTTCATTCAACAAAATGTTCCCGAACATCTAATCACAAAAATCACAATTGGTTGAATGAACGAGCAATTCTTGCGGCAAAGAACAAAAATGTGGATCATTTAAACTTCACAATTCAAAATCAAATCGTTGGTCCACTGCATTCCTTTAAATCTATCGACCGTGTAACAAACGAAGACGAAGCAACCAACTATCCAACTTAATTTTTAAACTTATTGGATCTGCCTGGCTTGCCACCGCGCAATTTACAACTGAAGGTTGACTCGGTAGTCATCATGCTTCAAGTTATCAAGTTAACAGAACATTTATTCACTTTTAAGGTGTTCACTGTCAATACTTGGTGGAATGGCAATATAATAAAAATAATAAAACATTTTTAGTACTTTTTCCACATAAAATTTATTTGATCAGGACCGGTGATAATGCTCCTGATGATAATGCTCAGATGATAATAACTCAGTTGATAATGCTCGCGATGAGCGAAACCGGTCCTGATCAAATAAATTTTATTTAGTGGGAAAAGTACTAAAAATGTTTTATTATTTTTATTACAACATTTATTGATTCTGAGGCGGTACGAAGTTCGTCGGGTCAGCTAGTAATAAATAAATGTAGAATTAGCACAAATGATATTTATTTTTTGATATAATGCGCTTCGGAAAGTATTAACAGTGAATAATTTATATTGCATTATAAAACATATAACATAACAACTATTTTGTATTCGACCTTGGAATGGAAAAAAGGACGTAGCCCACACATAGCAAATTTTACAGGAGGCACAAAAAACGTGTTTTAATGATTTTTGGCCATATGCAAATTATGAAATATACACAACTTTGAAGTGCACAGAGACTTCTTAAATGGTGTTAAATTGACATAAACTAATATTAATTTAAGAAATTGTCTAGGAAAAATCTTTTTTTCAGTCTTTTTTCTTGGTTTCAATTTTCACAATCCCATCTTTTTTTAAACTTAAAAGCTATATTTAGATACTGATTCGGCATTTACAGCTAAAATTCTTTTGATAAAACGTGTATCAAGTATCATACATTGTGATTATCGAAAAAAGCTGTTGATGATTTTGGGACATATGCAAATTATGAATTATACACAACCTTGAAGTGCACGGAGACTTCTAAACTGGTTTTAAATGACATAATTTAATATTAATTAAAGAAATTATCTAGGAAAAATCTTTATTTCAGTCTTTTTTCTTGGTCTTAATTTTTTACGAGGTCATCTTTTTCAAACTTAAACGCTAAATTTAGATACTGATTCGGCATTTACAGCTAAAATTCTTTTGGTATAACGTGTATAAAGTATCCATACATTGTGATTATCGAAAAAAAGCTGTTTTGAAGAAAACGTTCTTTTTCATTTCCACAGTCGAATTATTAAAGTTCAAAAAGATTGATATATTTCAGTTATATATTTTACTAAGTAAAGAATTCATTTCCAAGCTAAATTATTTCGCACTTAAATAATAAAGCAATATTTTATTTTTATTTTTGTTGATAGCTGGATTTCTCCGGATATTAAAGTACGTTGGAATGCATTTCCTTATTAAAGTGTTGTATAAAACCGTCGCAAATACAGCTGTGGCGTCAGCACGCTTCCGGTGAAAATCCCCTTGACTTTTTCAAGTTCGTTTGATTTCCCACCGAGAGGAAAATGTCACATTTTCTTTTTTTTATTTTGAGTAGAAAACGATTACAAAAAAACAGGATACTTTGAGCTCGTCCGTTACCAGATCGAAATATCTACTCTAAAGACTTTTTTTCCAACCCATGACTGGCACCGACATAAAGGATGCGGATAAAATCAAAATCATTAACTTACCAGCCATCGGAAACGATTTCTAAAATCGATTAAAAACATAATATTTTTGAAGTTTTTCACTCGATTCATAGACGTTCAATCAACTTAAATACATACTGTAGAATTATTTTCATTTTGATTGTGTACACTTTCATAAAACATAAAATTCTTGGTCAAACACGACCCGGGTTAGTTAGGCCTAAGTCGCCGGGTTAACTGTACAAAATAAAAATGAAAATAATTCTAAATTATTATTAAATTTCCATCAAGCACCTTCAGTCGAAATTTCCTCTCCCAATGTGGAGCATATGGACTCATAAAGGATTTTATCTCAACAGAAGTGTTTCTACAAGAACTGCTGGTTACTCAGTTGCTCAACCCCTCAAAGAGGGTAAGAAAAAAAGGATAGGGCTAGGACAGGACTACTGATTAGCTAATCGCTCTCGATACGCCCCGTTCATGGGATACGATGGGTGGTTGGGGGGAATTCAAGACATCACATATATCCATGCCTTCGAACAGAAATTCATAAATCGATTGAAAAATCAATTTATAAAACTGACCGTACTGGGATTCGAGCCCGTGACCTCCGTAGCCGATGCCAACGACGTCGAACACTCGACCACACAGGCGGCACACTTTTACTTTACTTGGCAATTTTAATCATTGAGACGAATAAATTTATAAACAATGATAGATATAAAGCACAATAATTGAATATAGCCTCTGGTGCATCGAGACGTTGACAATTATTAAAGCTTTTTTGCAAAACTTGTTCTGAGGCTCAGTTTTTCAATTTGAAAACTGAAATCAATTGTCAGAATTTTTGCTGGTTTATCTGACCATAAATTTATTATTGCTTACTGCTATTATTTATTAATAAAAAAAATATTGAGAAAAGGGTGTTTATTTTCAAAGACAGAATCATGACATACAGATTACGTTTATTTGATTGGCATAAAATTGAGATAAAGATGAATATCCTGTGTCTATAATACCTGAAAATAACGGTTGAGCAACTGAGTAACAAACAGTTCTCATAGAAACACTTCTGTGTAGTTAAACTAAATACTCCACATTGGGAGCGGAATGGTAAAAACAAGATGAACAATATAATATGCTTAACTTTAAAATTACTTGTGTTAATTATATTTTGAAAAAGCAACACAAACACAAACTTCACTGTGTCAAATATTTACAAGAAAAAAAAACATTCTTTTTAAAAGACTTTAATCCGAAATATACCAATTGTCAAATGGAAGTTTTATTGACCCTTCCTTCCCTTACTATGCAAAAAAAGCACAAGCTCATGAGCTGTGTATCCGTTACACATCAGGCAAGCGGAAGTGAATCATGACAATTATATGTAGTACTGCTGTAGTAGTGTTATATAATTGTCATGATTTACTCCCGTTTGCCTTATGTGTAACGGATACACAGCTCATTAGCTTGTGCTTTTTTTGCATAGTAAGGGAAGGGTTAATATAAAGCTAATATAAAATAACTTTGATTATTCCACGTATTGTGATAAAAACTGTGACACGTGTTTCGCCTCTTTGGACAGACTCAACAGTCACAGTTTGTAACACAATACGTGGAATCATCAAAGTTATTTTATATTAAAATGAACTTCCACAAAGTTATCACCGAATCCATAGAAAATATAAAGCTATCATCACTGTGTTATTCCGCTTGTTGTGTTACACGTGTTTAGTTTCTTTGAGAAGCATCATCAGGCAATACATCGCAAGGTTATCAAAAGTAACACTAACGAGATGCATTTCTTCGAAGATCACAGTGTCAAAGTTACAGTCAAATCCATCTTTGCTAGTTCATTAGCGTTTTTCAGTAATGAGGGGAAAATTTTAAGTAGTTTGACTGATTTTGTGAGCTCAATCACTCTCCTTTTCGGGATTCGTGTATACTTTACAAGATGACGGTACACGTCATCAAATTGACTGCAACGTGAAGTTATCTCTATGAAAAATAATAACGTTCGATTTTCAAACGAACCTTCCAATTTCAAAGCAGCCAATTAGAGATAATTGTGCAAAACGACTTGCAACGTTCAAGAGCAATCAATTTTATTTATAGCTCAATTTTTACCGTTGAATATTTTTTTATTATTATTAACAACGTGTAGGTTCTTCGTTGTGGATTATTTTTAATTAAAATTGATTGCTTCAAAAGTAAAAAAAGACATTTTTCAATTGTTTCAGTCAACGGCTCGATTCGATTTTTCAAATTAAAATGTTTGATCTTTTATAGAAAGGTTAACACTTTGAGAATTTATAAATAGCCATCTACAACAGGTGTCGGTCAAAGCGTTTCTTTTCAACAATACTTTTTCGTGGCAAAACATATTTTTTTATTCCTTTTGAGAAATGGTAAACAATACAAAAGTTATAAAATAATATTTTCCGAATATCTACCATAAAAGCAGTAAATTTATTGATGAAAGTTACTTTACTTATTAAGCACTTATTTAATATCTTTTTACCAATAGTATTTTTTGAAAGTCACAATTCAAGTGGAAAATGGTAGAACATGTTTTTTTGTTGTTTTTATTAATCCATATTCACTAACAATGTGAAGCATATGGCCTTCTAAAGAAAGTAATGTCTATGGTTTTAACACGGGATCCCATCCAATTTTGTAATCCCAAAATTCCGGGATTGTAATAGTTATAATCCCGGGATTTCGGGATTGAGGATATCAAGCGAAAAATTAGTTACATACCGTAAAAAAATAATTTCGCGCTGGTCACTGGCAGTCGTAACGTTTTGAAATGATGGAGCTAAAAAAAAGACTAACTAAAAAGCTAACAATTTTTGGAATACACCAGTGAGCTAAATAAAGGGTGTTTCAACTTTATTTGTAGATTACTTCTTTCAATTTCTGATCTTTTTCCAAGCGATCGATCCCGGGATACCGAAAACCTAAATCCTAAATAATTGTCGCCCTTATTGCTCTCTCTACTCCGTTATTTTTGAGATCGGGCTGGTAAGAGGAAATTCTTAGACATCAAAAACAGCCACTGTCTTCTAAGTCGATAAATAGTTTTTTTAAAAATTAAGCAAATTAACGCATGTTTAGCCTTTTAGCTGCCTTAGATAATTAATAGTAATTACCTAGCACGCCAGCTATAATTTGGAACTATTAATTTAATTATTTATTGACGAGGTAACTCGTCTCCGGCGAGTTGAGCAAAAAAAAAATTACGAGATATCTCGTCTGTGGCAGCCATCGAATTAAAAGATTTGGTCAACGACATCTAAGGGTATGAATCTGACATTCCCTCCTCCACCCATCACTGTCTGTCAATCAATTACGGCAGTTTCCAGTAGCTCATTAAACATTGAGAGTGTATTTATTTTCTTGACTGGGAGTGTATTAGAAACAACTTTCCAAGACATGGTGGTGTGAAAAAAATCAATCACTCAAGATAAAAAAATATATATAATAGCTGTAGTCTACTCGCTCTTCACATTACGCCATAGATCGATGCTATTTTTTCGATTTCTTACTACCTCACTCATAAATAATAAATGAAAACATGAATCGCTTTTAAAAGTTAATTTCTTTTATAAGTTTTGTTAACTTTCCAAATAAACGTGGCAGACTAACTGACAAATAAACAATTATTTTCAAGCTTTTTTGTTGAGATACTTAATTAACAGCTGACTAACATAGCTTACTTACATAGCTTAATTAACAGTATGCTTAAAATAGGAATCAGATATCATAAAAATAGAAACACATGCATATTTGCATTGAAAACGTTTGTGCAATTGAAAGAAGTACTTTGTAGTGAGAAAATACGTGGAAAATTTGTTATTTTTTTCAGTAACATCTGTTCAAAAAATAAGCGTCACTATTAATAATTGCTGGAAGATTCATTCGCAGGTGACATTTACGGACACGTATCACTGCATTATTGCATACGAGAGCTGTAATAAAAAAGAATAAAAGACCCAAACGATTCCGGAAAAATGAAGCATTGATGTCATCTCCCTTAAAAATATATTTTTCAGAGTGTTTATATTTCTATTGTATTTTCCTGACACTATTTTAAATGAATGTCATTTGCATCGACTGTGTACGAATGAGAAAAGAGAAAAAAAATGTTGTTTTTTTTGTTCTGAAAATAAAGAAGAATTCTACGTGTGTTTTATATACATATGATTCTATTTTGTATTCGATTGCGTCACAATGAAAACATCGTTGATAATTTTTTTATGTAAATCAGAGATTCCCAACTCTGTTCCCGCAGTGCCGTGGCGCCTGCTGATCGATTTGCGTGCGCCCGCCACTATTAAATTATATTTATGTTCATAATGTATTATCCTTGACCATTATTGTAATATAAATATCGTGACGTAATCAATATTTTTTATATTTTATACCTATCATATTCACCTCAGGAATCCGTTTCCAAAAGATAGTATACGATTATTCTGTCTTCTAACAATGTGCCATGACTGGCAACCGTAAAACAACAATGACAAGATGGACATACTGAATAGGGAATTGGTTCTATCCTCTCCTCCTTGCTTCCGGTTTTTATTTTTATAATATATCATGTTAGAATATTAAAATTAAAATCATTTTTACTTTTTAAGTACTAAGTTTTGTGAAAATAAGATTGTCTAAAGATGCTTCTACTAGAAAATATAAAATTTTGCTCTTAGTTAACAAAAAATGTTATATTTTTCACTAAATTGTGTGCTTTGTGCCTCGCAAAAAAAAATATGCATTTTTATTGAAAAAATATTAAATAAATAAATTTACAATCACTTGCGACTCATTCTTTTTAATCGTAATATTTGATAGTTAAAAAGTAGCCTCAATCTTCTTATATTGTAAATTTAAAAAAAAAATGAGAAATTGGGGAGGGGTAAAATTAAGGTCTGCTCTGAACTCTTTTGCTACGCCACTGTAAAAAATGCGTCTATTTTGAGACACGGCTATGTTATACATTTAACGGGTTAAAAAATAAATTAAATACAGTTCGATTTTTAATTCGTTCAACATCTTACCAATCGTATACGTTAGATCAGCCATACTTAATCTTTATTTCCTCCGGGCCGCATTCCGATATTTGCGTCTCTACGTGGGCCGCAACATATTAATGGTGTACTCCAATTTTTTTTTAGCTCACCGAGAAATTTGAAATCCTCGATTTGGTATACCTTTTCCCAAGATTTTTAGCTCACCGATGGAGAGCTTACTGGGTCGCACATTAGGGATTACTGGGCCGCAGGTTGAGTATGGCTGAGTTAGATTGTAACAAATAATCAATTTTTGAAATCAAGAAAAATTAACGGTTTTTTTCTAACGTACGGTTTGAAGATGTCTTTCAAAGTGACGAAAAAAGGTGTCACTATGAGTAACACTACTTGTCAAACGTGAAGGTATTAATTTTAATTTTATATAAAAACTTGTATTACTTTAAATAGGCCATTTATTTACAGACGACGCTTAAATTTTCATGAATGAATCTGTAGTAAAGTACATAATTGAATTCTAATTCAAGAATTGTATTAATTTAAGGGCACTATTTTACAGGTGGATAAATCTCTAAAGCTTTCTACGCCCACCCAGTATTACGACTTGACAGTTGTATTGAACTGTTCAATTTGAACAAAATGTTTATTTACAGAGGCAAATTAAGAAAATTATTTTTTACACGAAGAAATATAATATTTTGATTTAACCTATGTAAGTAATAATTAAATTATTTTTTTTTCAATTGTGAGAATAAATAAAATATATATAAACAATTTTTCGTCTAACAAGAGTTCTTAAATATTTTCGATAGCTTTTTCAGTAGCATGGCATTGGAGCATGATTAAATAGATTATGATAATCTTTTGACTCAGGTATTGATTTGTTACATACTAACAGGGGCGAGTTTAAATTATTTTACCAAAAAATCTACGAGATTAATCGAGCTTAGCTCAACAGTTTGCCAATTTTAAACAAGCAACTTCATCTACCTATTTCTCCATTGCTGTACCCATTTTAAATAATCATTTATTAATAATTCAAGCACTTGCTATCATTAAATATTAATTCAAAGGCTTAAAAATCAACTCATTAATAATAGGTCGGATAAAACCCTAGATTTATTTTAAATATTCCTATGTTATTATCTGGTCATTAATACTTTCAAAAAATCCCCATAATTATAACAAACCCACTTAATTCATTGAAAATTGTATACATTAAATTTTCGCTAATTTACATTTTAATAGCCTTTTAACTTAGTGATCTACTTATATTTGTGTAGATAAACGATACAAACTGTTTACTACGCGTCAGTTCAAGTATATCCGTGCACTTGGAATTCCTGAAGATGCCGAAAGGCAAATCCCGGGTCGTTAGCGACAAAACTCATGGAAAAGTACAAAATTCAAACAATTCAAATTTGATATTGAAATTCCATCAAGCACCCTCAGTCGAAATACTTAATTAATGATTTCAATTTATTCATTTTTACTAAATTATTATTATTAATCGAAAAATCAAACATTTATATGTCTACGAGAGCTTTTACAAACTAAAAAGGGATAAAATACAAAAAGAAAGTACAAAAAATATCCTAAAAAATAACGAAGAAGTATTTTTGCAATCTTTGACAATGCTCACTTTTAGGGTGTTTACTGTCAAAACTTGGTGGAGAGGCATTATATTAATAAAAATATAATATTCTTTTGAACTTTATTTAAATGGTCAGGACCGACTTCGCTCATTGGGAGCATTGTCAACTGATAAGAACAATATATAAACAGTGCTATTTAAACAAAAATAAATTGAAATTTAGAGACGAGCCGCGTCTGTATATTGGTCAGAAATTGCAGTTATGTACTAATTTGATCTGAGAATATTGTTTCCTCTTCATTTAACAAGGGGCTCGCCAGCCGTGGTAAAATCTAACAAGGGGCTCTCGCGAGCACCTCCGAGCACCCTCCAGCCCACCCCTGCTTTTCATTATAACATACATCCATGTCTTCGCACAAAAATCATTAAATCAATTGAAAGATTAGCATGGAAAAGCACCTGTACTGAGATTCATACCTGTGGCCACCGCATTTGAAGATAAAGACGTTGATTACACGGCTACAGGAATGGTTGACTTACCGATTGAGGCAAAATTTATATTAGTTCCTTACCCACCCTGAATTTGTAATAAAATATTCTGTTATACAACGCAGACAAATAAGAGGACATATGATTTGACAAGGATACAATAAATATTTTTCAATTGAAATATAAGCTTTGTCACAGATACCAACTGTGTTGTTTAAGACGAAATAGTTTTACAAAGACAACGTGACAAAACAAGGCATGTATTTACATCAGCACATTTCAACTGATTTATGTACAATATTCAGATACGTAATGTACCTACAAATGTTATTATATAATAAACAAAGCATTACTTATTATTTATATTTTAGGTTAGAATTTATTATGTAAAATATTTATAAATTAGGGCATCCTTTTAACCGTAACAAACACTAATCGGTTTTTTAAAAAACCGGCTTAGCGGCTCAAACCAAAATCAAACTTTATTACCACTCCAATTTTTTTTTTAAATTAACGAAAATATAAATCATTTTCATTAAATAAATATAAACATAACATATAAAGGTAAAATATCATATATTTTTTAACCATTGTCACTCCAAAATTGATGCATTAGATTTAAAAGATAAATTATGTACATGTTTGTGTATTAGGTTCAATAAGAACTATATAAATTGTAAGAATTTTATATATACTGTGAGAATCCATTCGTTTTGTAAACATTGATTGAAAAAATAATCAGAAAACACAGAAATTACACAATTGAGCAATATTATTATTATTCTGTTATTTACCATTTTTATAAATAATAATTATCTTCTTCTTATGCACAGTTAAATAAAAGCTCATTTTATTCAGGGCGGAAAGATTTTTTTTAATTAACACCGGTTAACCGGGGTGATTAAATCCGGTTTCGGTCAGTTTAAGTTGAAAACCATTGTATAAATATTAATGTCGTTGTATAATTTCTTTACGCCAAGAAATGTAAGTGAACAGTATAATAAATATATTGGATTAAAATTTCAAAATCAGTGAGTTATTTGAAGTGCCTTTATATCTAAATGTATCTTTCTCTTTATATTTGTTATTTTTCAAACGAAAATCCATTGATAATGCTGAAAAACTTTACTTGGATAAATACTCGTGTACAATAAAATAATAATATTACGACAGAAACTTCTCGATGGGGGATTGTATGTCAAAACAAACATTCATTGAATTATTAAAGATAGGGCTGTAATAATATGAAAACAAGAAATAAAATGGCACTAAGTAATAAAAAAACAAGTACCGCTAAAGGTAGTGAGTACCTTTTTATTTTTTTGATACTTAGTACCTTTATTATTTCCTGTATGCATAAAGTTTTTTTTTCACACGTTTACATTATTAATAATATGTATAACTATATAGATAGATAGATCTCTTGGTTCAAAAGCGTAACAACTAAAAAAAATAGTTTTGAGATTTTGGCAATCATAATCTTCTACAGAATGCACATATTATTTTTGTAATATTAAGATTAATGTTTATAAAATAAAGTTACAAGATATCATTATTTGTGTCTGTTCAAAATCCACGCAATAAACAAAACCGGTCTCGATAATTTTATGAAATTGTGATTATATTCGTTTAAAAAGTGTGCGTTTTTTCACTTATCCATATCAACTGTGGAAAGGAAAAAAGACGTAGCCCACAGTCTTTTCAAAAAAGTTTTTTTTCGATGATCACAATCCATACAACTTCATACACGTTCTATCAATAGTATGTAAGCTGCAAATGCTGAATTAGTATCTAAATTTAACTTCCAACCGTCAAACTTGAAAACAGTAAAATAGACTTTTTATCCTTAAACAATTTATTAAATTATTTTTAGGTTACGTCAATTTAACACCAGTTTACAAGTCTTTGTGCACTTTAAGTTTGTGTATATTATATAACTTGCCTATAGCCCAAAATCATCATAACAGGGTTTTTACGCCTCCTGTAAAATTTGTTATGTGTGGGTTATATCCTTTTTCCTTTTCACATTCGATATACGATACGAAAAAAAATAATATCAGAATAGTGTTGGCTGAGGTTTGTCGTTAGTCGAAAGAATAGTTATAAATATTGAATAAAAATAGAAATATTAAAACTCGCCAGCAGAAATATGAAGTACACCCTTAAATGATATTTGTTATGGTTTGATAAATAAACAAAGACATTATATTACGTAATATTATTTGAGGGGTTGATTGGTCAGAAGACAATGAAGTCATTCTGAAAGAAAGAAATGATGGTCGTTAGAAATAGAAGATGGGATAAGTGTAAACAAACAACGAAAGATATAAATTATGTATCGTAAGCTGCCTGATATTTTTTTTTGTGTACGAATTGTTTAATTCATAAGCTTTTTCGACAAAATAAATCTATTGTTAATGTATTTCATCATTCCGAGAAGAATAACATTTGAATTATTGTGATTATATTTTAGGATTATAAAGTTAATACCGTCAATTGTCGCCATGTTGGAATTTGATTATAAAATATCATCAGCTACGACTGCAAAGCTTGTGCGACGTCATCAAATGCCATCATCATGACAGGGTCAAAAAAAGAATCTTTTATTGACTATTAAACCTACGTTATCAATTTTGTATTTAACTTTGTAGGAACAGAATAAATATGTTTTTTATGTATCTATTTTATTGTGTTCATAAACATTAGATTTTTCTCAACTGATTCGGATGTCATACAAACTGAAAAAAATATTACAAAATCAAAAATATCAAAAGTAGCGTACAGTAAAACCTCGATATAAATGACTTGTATAATGGACTTAGAAAAACATGATGTGTAGACGATTGAAATTATGAAGGGACTTGCATCAAATCACTGGACTTGCCAATTAACATTTGAGCACACTAGTTTCGTTGCCGATCTTTTAATTCTTAACTGGATATTATCGGGCTTAAATTTACTTGTGGAAAAATACAGGATGCTGACGAGGATACTCTGGGATTATTCTTTAATATCACAGGAACGAGAAGAACTGCTCAAATCAGTCCGATCAGCTGTTGTACATATATTATGTTGTGGCATATTTTGATTTTTGGAACTGATTTATAAAATTATATGAAAGTGAGGTTTTTTACGCGCCACTTTCTGAAACCAATGTATCGCGTTAAAAAAAGAATTGGGTGTATAATAAGAAAACAATCTTATTTAGTAAAAATTTACTCACTTCTCAGAGGAACTGTCGTAGCTGAATAATCACAATCTAATTGAACGTAGTATATTGAATACAAGTAGTGATTTTTTAATGCAAACATGTACCAAACAAAAACATAGTTTTTTGATAATTCTCACATTTGTACATCCACTTAATCCGAATTATTCAGACAAAGCTCTCCTGTCTTATATAGTTTAATGGTTCATCATCCCAGATAGTTCAATAACATAAATGTACTATATTATACCAAAGCTATCTGAAATATCTCTAATAAAAGTAGAAAAAATCTTGTAAGGGATTCCAAAATATCCTAATAGTATGCAAATTATGTTATAATGTATATAGATATTCTTCAAAATTTTGGCTTAGAATTCAATTTAAGCCGTATTTATTCAGATAAAATAAAAATGTTTACGACTCAATTATTTTCATAAATTACGCAAAAAGTGTGAAAATTATAGCGAAATATTATTTCAGCTTGTTAGAATAATTGAATTAACTTCTTTTTTTAATTGAATTTGACTTTTTATATTATTTATAAATATATTTCCTTTGGTCCATACGACATTTTTTATTTGAATTTGAAATTAAATTTGCAAATTGGTATTAGGTTAATTTTTTAGAAAAAAGTTTCTGTTTTACGAATGTGTAAACGTTTTTTGAATATTACGCTTCGAATGAAAAAAGAAGAAAAGTTGATTTAAAATATATGTACCGATGTGTCAAGCATATTATTATTTGATTGAAAACTCTGTGTTTTTTTTGTATGCATCAATTTTGGACATTCAATATATACTATGTTATATAATATATATTTTAATTTGTAATAAGTTAACCTTGATCTTTACATAATCTGTGGGGGAGTGTGGGAAGTATTCGACATTTGTATACACATAAAAGTATAATTTTCTTACATCACCTTAGTGTTAGTTCAATAAAATACTCTTTTCGCATTTTCAACTGATTATTGCTCATCGTGAGCAAATCCGGTCCTGATAATATAAACAAATATTAAATTAGTTAAAAAAAGTGTTTTTTTTTATATATTGCCTTTCCACCAAGTATTGACAGTGAACATTAAAACTGCTGGGTTATTATTTTTATATTCAAAGAATGAAACACTCTTTTATACTTATTACATTTTACTGAGTAACAAACAGTTCTCTTAAAAAAAACTTCTGTTGAGATACCTTCATTAAGAGGCCATATGCTCCACATTGAGAGCGGACATGGATAAAAAATAAATATATTTAATATTCTCACTACTAGTTTCGCTCATCAGTCGAAAATTCTCGTCACAAACGAAACTGGTCCTGATCATACTATATAAAAGTGAAATCGGTACATAAGAGTGCTTTATTTTTTGAACATTTAAAAAAATATATTCTGAAGACTGAAGACGATGCAAAATATCAACGAGAATCGACAAAAGAAGCAGAAAAAATATCGTATGTATTTAATTGTTGCCAAATTACACATTGTCTCTTACATTCGAACTCTCCTCTATTCAATTAGTGAAGAAATTTCATTTTAGTATTTTATTGAAAGCCATAGTTTTAATGAAGTCTAGTCCACTCTAAGGAATTTTATTGAATTATGAAATTTCACCTGCGGTAGAGTTTACCGACATTTTCATGAACTTTGAAACAATGAGTTTGTTTTACGAACCATTTTGCTTGCATAAATATTATATTAAAATAACTTTATTTTTATTTTGTTTATTATATTAAACTACTCGACAAATGACATAGGTAAAAATTATTACCATAGGTAACCTGTTAATGCATGCTCCTCATACAGCGGTGGGCTGCCAATATCTTAACAAGGGGCCCGGTAAATCTAATCCATTCATTTGTATCCATTTTCGCTCCCAATTTCCAATGAAGCTATCTCAACCAAAGTTTTTTTTCTACGAGAACTGTTTGTTGCTTAGTCGCTCAGCCTCTCTTTTCCAATGATAGTAGTAGGGATAGAATGATAAGGCTAAGATAGGACTTGTGATTAACTCGAACCCATGAGGTCCGGCACGGAAGTCCACAACGCTGAATGAAAAAATGAAGGAGCTACTAAGTCTTATTTCATAATAAAATTTAACCATCCACAGAAATTGCAGTTGGGTTCTGATTTGATCTAAGATTAATGATTTTCTTATCTTAACAAGGGGCTCGCGCGAGCCACTCTGGGCCCCTTCCAGCCCACCCCTTTCCTCATATATAAACAGGTTGTTTTCACGAAAACGTCTATTTACCCACATAATGAATGAAAGATATGCTTTCTAACTATAAAAATGAAACATTTCTTCTAATATTAGAATACATATTGTCATGCGTGCAAAAAGCTCAAATGGAGCTTTGAACGTATCGTGTTGTAAATCAGAATCACTTGTAGCGCCGTGAAAGCGACATGGCGTCGACCGGATGTCCGAGCTGCCTGAAACATCCACGCTACGCCCTGTCATGCAAATTCATATAATAAATAATGACGTAACGTGTGCTATCTCCTTGTGATATTTTATTGACGCTTGCGTTTGATATAAACTGTTGTTTATTGTTGCCACGTGTAGAAAGCTTTGGCTGATGTTTTCGTATATCATATAACGTAGGTGGAAGATTGATAAAAAATTTTAGGAATCGGAAAAAAGTCATTTGATATGTTTTTTGTCCTTTTTACAAATTGTTTCTGTCTCACTAAATTTTCTGCCTGGTTTCTATATTTCATCGACTTTAAGACGGCATCGATCATAAGTCGCAATATGTTTTTGAAATATGTAGGTACCAATAATTTATATATATATATCGACTGTGGAAAGGAAAAAGGACGTAACCCACACATATCAAATTTTACAGGAGGCGCTAAAAACATGTTTTAATGATTTTGCGACATATGCAAATTACGAATTATACACAACCTTGAAGTGCACGGAGACTTCTAAACTGGTGTTTAATTTACATAATCTAATATTTGTTCAAGAATTTGACTAGGGAAACCTTTATTTCAGTCTTTTTTCTTGGTTTTAATTTTTTAGAAGGTAATCTTTTTCAAATTGAAAGCTAAATTTAGATACTAATTCTATAATAAAGTTTGATAAATTGTGATTATAGAAAAAAACTATAGGTTACGTCCTTTTTCCTTTCCACAGTCGATATGTATATATATATATTAACAAATATTTAATGTTATGGCAGTATAAATAAAGTCTTCAAAGAGTGTATTAGGGACATATTTTCTAACAACCAGCCTGTAGCTACATCCAATGATTTAAAAAAATCATTGTTTTCCCAGTCTTCTTAGAAAATTGTCCTTTTTGAATTAGATAAAGTTAATGACTCACAATAAACTTATTTTAAAACAAATTCTGCCTAGATGCTCTACTCAAAGTATAACTAATTGATACACACTGTGCCCGGAAATGGTAAAAAACGCATTATTAATTCAATTACATAAGTATGGCAATCGGGCATAAAATATTTGATGTTTATATTAATTGTTGGGTCTGTGGCGCAGTGATTAGCTTTCGTGACAAATCTCACGTGTTCAAGTCTCATTATGAACACGATTTCCGATCGAAAGCATGGATGTTTGTGATGTGTGAAAATTGACAATTATCTTTGCTAACCTAAAATAACACGTTGTAGCGAAGGCGATTAAGAAACCACTAGTCTTATCCTAGACCCTGTCCTTCAAGAGTTTGAGCAACTGAGTAACAAACAGTTATTGTAGAAATACTTATGATGAGATACCTGTATTAGGTGTCCATATGAGGTTTTTCAGCTTGAACTGAATCTACGCCACCTTGTTACAAAATATTTATGTGCTAAATAAAGCCTTAAAAACTGAATTTATCGACTATTTCTTTTATTTTTATGTTTTCATTACTAAATCAGGTTTTTTTTGGTTTAATTTAGTAAACGAATTAGTTCTAAATTGAGGAAATGTTTGTGTTTCGTTGTTCCACTAACTACTGTTTCGAACCATTGGCTTTTAATCTAATTTAAAGCGGTCGTAAATTATATTATAGCATCCTCTTCGTTAAGTAACTTGTTATAAATCGAATGTTGGAAGAGGAACAAACTTTAATTCAGTACCTACTACAATTAGAAATCAAAATAAAGTTTTAAAAGGCAATGTTATTAGTTGTAAAGGGCTTGCAGTCCCGAAAATCGGTTTATCTCCCTTCCTTTAATATTTCATAGCAAACGGTTTTGCATTATTTCATAGTCATTTCGCTGATTCCGCCCACCTTCATACTAAAAATATATAATAAAAACTTTCTGGTTAAAACACGATGAACCTCTTGTGAATATTACATGTCTTTTTTTCTCTCTTTTTGAAAAACATAAAATATACAAAATGATTCTTAATAAATAAGTAAACATAATTAACATCTCCGAAAAATGTAATTATATTAAATCATATATTCATTACGTTTTCTGGAGTAGTCGACATAAATAAAACTTAAAATAACATAAAAATATGCCCTATGATCTGTTTTTGAGAACCGGAGTTATAAATTATCCGGGATTAAATGACCTAGTTGTATTAAAAAATTGAGTTAAATAAAATGATGCATTTTTTTGAAAAATTGAAACTTATTAAGAAGGATATAGCTAATCACGATTGGCTGTGAATGAGCCGCAAAATATATGATTTTAGAGAATATCAAAGCCAATGTTGCCTTTCTTCTGACCTGTGGGATTTCATCGCCCTGAACGACCGTCGGGTATGATGCATAAAATTTCCTCAGGAAAGCTAAAAAATGTTGACATGGATGAAAGCACAGTGATTGACTGGTGACAAAAAAGTCTGACGACGTTATAAAGTGACCATTTTTTGGTTAAATTAGAAGATACAGAAGATTGTAAGCAGCTGTTAAGGTTAATATATTTATAGAGAGCGGAACTATAGTGGTTTAGAAAAATACTGTCACAAAAATTTTCACATATTTGGACATAAATTATAGTATTGATTAAAAAATCTGGACATTAATAAACGTACAAATGCAACGATTCAAACATTTCATCCTTGGTTGCGTAACTGGATACGCGAAATTGAATTAAAAAGCTCAGGAATAATTGTTGCTTTTTAAATAAGGAATTGATCATTTTGAATACAGTAAATAATTGAATAGTTATGTCGAATCCGTAGCGCAGTGGTTAACGTTGTAGGCTTACGTGTTAGAATCAGTGTGCGAACAGCATTTTTAAATCAATTTATAAACTGTTTGCATAGATGTTTGTGATGTCAAAAATTCAGTCTCACCCTTCCAATCCTAAAACAACAACAGGACAAAGCGAGAGCGATAAGTTGTACTACTCTTTATATCCCTACTTTCTTTGACGAAAAGTGAGGTTGAGTAAATGAGTAACTCGTAATAAGTTCTCGTAAAAAAATCTGTTTAGATGCCTTTATAAGATGCCATATACTCTTTTTGCATTAAGAGTGGATATAGATAAAAAATATATGAATACCCATGAGCCATACTCAACCTGGGGTCCAGTAAGCTCTTACCAAATCGAGGATTTCAAATTCCTCGGTGAGCTCAAAAAAAAAAGAAGTATTACCATAAATATGTTGCGGCCCACGTAGAGAATCAAATATCGGAATGCGGCCCGGAGGAAAAAATGTTGAATATGGCTGATCTAAAGAGTAGGTAAATTTTATCAAGATGTTGACTTTACATACAAATATTTACTCGGCTTACCTATATTAAAATACGATAAATCGTATAAGGGAAAATAAAATTGGTACATACATACATAGTCAGAAGTAGCAAACAAGCATGTAATTAGAAATGGGATGAAGTTACGTCACAAGGGATGTATTTTAATGAAAATACTCATTTAAAAGAACCTTGATTTAAATTTTATTCCACGAATAACAACTTTGAAACACTGCTTCAAAAACAACACCCAAAAAAGAAAAAAAACACGATTGAGACAACTAAACATCAACGATTTTAATTTCAAACATAGATGGTATTTTTTTAATGGAATTTATGATGCCGTAACACGATATAAAATATATTTTTTATTTCGATATCAAGCTGCCAATCAAGACAGATAGATATTTTAAGAATTTAATTTTACTTGAGATGAAAATAGTTTTGGGAAAACTTAAACCATGTCACTTGATCAATTACAGATGTAAAAATACATTCGAAATCGAATTTCAAATAATAATATAAATATATCACGTTTTCAGTGTAACTTTACTCTGATGAAGTGTGTGTTGTTAATTTCTTTTACTTATTTAGATATCGTATTTAATTTGATTGATAGTTTAAAAGTACGATCAATATATTAGAAATATTAGATGACCAAGTAATGCCATAAGATACTAGAAATGTATAAGTAAGTCTTCACATGGCTTATTACAACATAACCTTCAGTAGGAGCTTGACAACTGGACCATGGTTCAAAGAGATGGGTGAACACAATCAATAGCAGTGTGGTGATGCTGACTGTGGAGGGTTGACTTATCATAGTTCTCATCAGAGCATGAGACAGCAATGCACGAATAATGATTGTTAGGTCAGGTATTAACCAAAATTTATTGAAGCCAAACATACATAAAAATGATAGTTAACTTTTTAAGTATTATAGTTTATTTTGATACAATGATTGAGTGTTATGGAAATTGAAAATCAAGCCCGAAACAAGTTTATAACGTTAAAGTTCGGTGATTAAATAGATATAAATTACCGTACCACAATCTCTTCTAGAAAATATATCAAAATTATACTTATATTACAATTAATTTTCGTATTTATTCTTTATAAATAAAATCATTATCCAAAACGTTGTTAGCCAATCATTAGATTTCAACCCACTGTATGTAATGGAAAAAAATACACTTTACCTGTTAGTTTAACTTCTCATGGATGTTTCGAAATAAATGGTTTATACCTGCTTTTGAAAAGCCACTTTCAGCCTACATTGAAGTCATTGTTTTTTTTAAACATAATTTTCCTTTCAAAAATATACAAATTTATTTAAAACGCTATGTTGAAAAGCAATCTACTGCAGCCAGTCTCGTTAGTTGGGGAAAATATGTATCTTCTTCACTCGCTTATGATAATATTGGCAGAATATATAAAACTTAAAATGGAAATTCTACAATTCTACAGACTATATAAATAATAACTTTCTTTCCGATGATACTATTAACGAAAATATTAGTAAATTTATTTTGATGTAGATGGCGAAAATAGCTTATCCAATTCGGTTTCAATTCAATATTCCTATTACAGTTCCCTGCTTTTAATAACTAATTTTAAAACATCCCCTGTTCCAAGTTTTTCCACCAACCGATAGATGCTTAGTAATTTTTCACACTATAAAATAAATCGTATTTTTTTTATAGGTGTCGTTGTGCAACCGAAACATATTATTAATTCATAAATAAGTTTAGTCAAAAGGATTGGAATTTTTTAATAAATAAAAGCATATTTATAATGAATATTATTAATTATCTTACTATTAATATTATTGTAAACTTAGATCTAATTTATAAATTTGTTTATGTAATGTAAACTCTAACAAAATTAAAGATTTATTATATATCTTTAAAATATTAATTACAAAAAATGTTTGTTTTGCATCGAAATTATAATTTTATTTCAAGAACAATACAATACAACAAGACATTACTTATTATAAACAATATAATTTCTCTTGATTTAAAGTTGTTTATTTTATAAATTGTACTTTCTGCAAGTTCGTCACGGAATGACAATATATGATGTAAAAAAAATAGTTTTGAATATTATATTCATTTTAGAATATTCACTTCCTGCGAAAAATCAGTTATATGATAACACAATAGATGAATGTTTTTTTTATAAATTTTCATAAACCTTAGATTTCTACTTAATCTTAAATTAATACTAATTAGTAAAATTTGCTTTATTATAAAAGCATTTATGTAACTTTGTTTATAACTGAATCGTAAAACAGTAATATTAAATTTAAA
This sequence comes from Himalopsyche tibetana, assembly GCA_030503985.1. NCBI lineage: Eukaryota > Metazoa > Arthropoda > Insecta > Trichoptera > Rhyacophilidae > Himalopsyche > Himalopsyche tibetana. The sequence continues at coordinate 1,877,126 of JAPJYX010000006.1, forward strand.
TCAAATAACTGCTTAAAATAATTAACAGAAAAAAATCATTCAGCTGACATAATAATGTAAAATAATCAACAATTATTACGCAGATGCATATTAAAATACAGCCTATGTACCCCTTAAAAAAAGTATTTTTATATAATTCAGGCCGGAATTATTATAACTGATAAATGAAATGCAAAAATGAAAAATGAAAAAACGCAAATAAAACATATTTAAGTTCTTTAAGATAATAAGGATACGATTAATATAATATTGTAATATAAGGCTGTATTGCCTTTATTTTACTCTGATTACTATTTTTGAGGTTTTAATTTTTGTTAAGGGTCACGGTCTACAGAGACACCTATAAATTAAGAGAAAATATTAAATTGCATATTTACGAAAAATCGTTTAATTGATAGAATCTAGGTTTATTATATTTTCAAATCATTCCAGTTGGGATAAGCATTCCTTATTATCATGTTGTGATAAAGTTTGTAAGTAAAAAATGATCAGAGAGCTAGTGGCGTGCTTAAGCAGGGACCTCTTTTTTTCATTAAAAAATCGCATCTCAACCAAAACGCACTATTTATCTATTTTTTTAATATCAAACATTACCAAAATTAAATACACCAATAATGATTTTAAGTTTTTATTGATAATAAGGAATGTTTCACTCAGCTGTTAAAATCCTATTTAGCTATGTTCTATCAATTAAACGATTTTTTTTGTGTACAAGTAATTTAATAATTTCTCTTAACTATAGGTGTCTATGTAGACCTTGACACTTACCCTTAACTCTGCTGATAAGAGAAATTATAAATGGTATAAGTAAACAAATCCATACATATATTTCTCAGCCGATCTATAAGTTTGTGTCTAACTACATGGGTGTCGCTAATGTTTCCAATAATTATTGTCCACCACCCATCCGATCCTAAAACCAGAGCGTAGCGAGAGTGATTAGCTAACCAGAGTTTTTATCCTAGTCTTTATTCGACTATTTTTGCTTAGTGCTTTTTAAAATGAACAAATAACATGTCATTACTGGTATTGAAAATAATAATTCCTACGACGCACCGAGGTAGCAATAACTTATTAAGAAACACGTAAAAGATTACTTCCGTGCTATGCTATAAATATAAACAAAGACAAAAAATATTGATTAAGCCGTCAATACTCTATTCTAAAATAAAATTTCTTAAATGAAGATATTTTTTTTCATTTTTTTCTAAAACAGGTGACTGCATTGAAGTAGCATCTCCATACTCTGCCTTTTGGTTGCATATTGCCTGTTTGCCCCCTTCTATCCACCTGAAAAATAAAAAAAAATGTTTGAATAATATTGTCTGTTATGGTTAGGGACTCCAATACCGGACGAATATATAATCGGTATTACAAAAAACCATATAGAAAAGCAAAACACATGTACGACCAATTAAGATCGTTATACCGGCAGAGTAAATTCAAATCGGTAATTCAATATTTCTATATTTTATATAAAATACTGTCATTAAATAAATTAACTTGTCATTTTGAAAAAAGTATGAACGGTGAAATCACGTCTATTGAAAAAATCATAATATATTTTTTATTAAATACTAGCCGGTTCCCGACAAGCGTTGCAATGCGTTTTTTTCTGTCTGTTTGACGTTTACTGCTGATTGTCAATGGTACGACACACGTTAATTGTACTATAACCTTCGTGCAAGTGCAAGCATCCGTTGTCAAAATGAACTGTACGGCAGACATACAAACATTTATTTTTATATATAAAACCAACTGTAAGATAATTTTACTATGCCTATAGCCTTCCCAGAAGTACAAGCAAAAATTTTGCTAAAGTTTTATTGCAATCGGATGAGCGGTGTGGCGACGCATAACTTACGAACAAACAAACATTATTTTCTATATATTAGATTAATATTTAGTCTCAATTATGTTTGTTTATTATAATATAATACATGATAATTACCTGAGATGCGCCAGCTTTCAATGTCGTTGATAAAGGTATGACCGATAGTTCATCTTCGCCAACCAGTGCCCGTCTAGCCGACGGCATCACACCCACATCAGACACGAGCAGAGAAGATGAAGAGTCTCTGGCCATTCTTGCTCCTCCGTGGTCTTCTAACGCTCGTTGAAGTGCCACCATAATGCGGTCTAGTAGTAAGGCCGCTCGCTTTGTAACTACCAACTGGAATAGAATATTAAAATACATACGATATTGTAATAAAATGGTGATGGTATTTTATAAAATTAAGCACGTTTGTTCACAAGTTAACTATTCATATCCCACAACCCAACCAATTGCAATGTTGGTTGTCTTTCATCAGCTCAAATACTTTGATTAATTTAAATATCGCTTAAATTTCTTAGTATAAATATGTAATTGAACGGGAATAAAAGAAACAATACTCAGACAATTCATTACATCATAAAAATACGAAACAAAATTTATTCCTTTTGTAAGAATTGATATGGTTTTTAAAAGTCTTTTTCAGAATCTTCATGGCTGTCGATTTTGTTAAAGTACACATACTTATTACTTGGAAGCGGGAAAAACAGAAAATTATCATTAAGTTATTTACTTCAGTAATGTAGAATTTTATATCACTTTGTTGAAAAATTCTCAAATTTTAATTATGTGTATAATTACCATCAGTCACCACTTAAAATTTATAAATCTTTGATGATCTTTTAATTATATGTTAGAGGTGCTTAAAAATTTAACTTTGTCTAATTATAGAGTCACTTATACTGTAATTTGTAAATTCTTTTTAATGTCAATTATTGTTTACAACTTTTTGTTTCAATTTATTTATGTAAAAATGGCACTGTTTATATATCAGTTGACAATGCTCGCAATGAGCGAAACCGGTCCTGACCTTTTAAATAAAGTGGCATAAAGTACAAAGGAATATTGTGTTTTTATTAATATAATGCCTTTCCACCGAGTATTGACAGTGAACACCCTAAAAGTGAACAAGAAACCAAGCGGTATACAAAATGTGTTAACTATAATATAAAGCTGCATGAATATGCCACATGCGGATAACTTGCCAACTAATTTATAACTTGAATTGTTTTGTTATTTTGCAGCAATACGTTTGCACATTGGCATTGTATTTATGATATTCGAATTGTTGATGAAACTGTACAACTTTGATTTGTACGGCAAAGTTCACGGGAAATTGCCCAAGCGGACCACGGTCGTGCTGAAACTTTCAGCATGAAAAAACGTATCGCAGAGATTTCGTCGCGCAAAAACGACCAATTGCAAAAGCATCCTTTGATTTGTCAAGCTTCATTATTTTGTAAACTTTTTCCTGAAAATAAATTCAGTAGACGCTATATTTTATATATTAAGCATTAATATTTAATCCAAAAACATCAATTACCGATAATAATGTGTAACATAGAAGCTAATAAACTGGTTGTTATTTATTCGTTCAAACTTCGTTTCACATATAATTGAAAAAGAAAGGCTCGGAAAGGACTGTTACTCTTATCTCTCAATCTATGAGTAGTTAAAGGGGGGATGTAAGAATTGCAGACTTACGTTGCATTGAACTGAATTTCATGAATCGATACCAAAATCATTTAACAAAATTGACCGTACGATTATTCGAACTCGTGTGCATCACAGCTAATAAAGAAAACGTGGCGAAATGTTTGGTCACTCAACAAATGAACGGATTTTCATCTTTGTTTGTTTTCATAATGTTTAAACAAAATTAAAAACTCTTTACTGCCTTAAATATTATTGTTAGTAATACGATAATAGTAATAATTTAGCCCATTGTTAATATTGTTGTCATCAATGAATCTCATAAAGTATAACTAAGAAGGTCTAAAGTCAAAGCTAATCACTTGAGCTTTTATTTTGTGGTCAACGCAGGCCATATCCCCAAAGGATCTATAAGTACTTCACCGCCTCTTCTTGCAAACCTGTATCGCTTTGAACAATTTCAAATACGGTGCCAAATGTTCTATCTAAGACTGAATAACAAAACAAAAATAATTAATTAATTTTCGCCTCTGAATGAGTGGACTTAGTTTATTTTATCGGAAGACATAGGGAGCGAACATGGCCAAAGAAAAAGAAGAAGAAAAACATTGCTGAAAAAATAAAAATATGTTTTTTTTAATATAAAAGGTCATGGCAAAACAATGGTAAAAATGAAGAGCTCATTTACACTTTGCCTTAGTGTAAAGTAGAATTGCTATTAAAAAAAATAAAAGTGTTTGAAGCACTAATGTAAACGAAATCCTCAATTGACGTTATCATATTGCAAACCAATGTAGTTATTATTTCAAGCAAAAAAAGTGTAACTTTCGACAAAGCCTAGATTAAAAGGCTGATTTCTATATGACATCTGGTATTTTTTTCTAATTATTTCCACAAAACTTGTCAATCCATATTTTATATCGAACAAACAAAGTTGCTTAAATTTTAACCGTTCAAATTATGTACATTCGCACAGATTTTGTCACCAACGACCCGGGTTTTGCCTTTCGGGATCTTCAGGCGTTCAAGTGCACGGATGAACTTGAACTGACGCCTAAGTGAATGTTTCGTGTTTATATAAGAAATAAATGTATCATTGAGCTTAAAGCCATTGCTGGCGAAAAAGATTAGCCTATGGGAATGCCCACAGATTTGAATGGTGAGTAGTTTTAAGAATTGTATTTATTTTCGTTTGTCGGAAAAGTTTTTATGATTATATTTATATGGGGTATAAGAGGAGCGACCCGGGCATGTGCAGCTGATCGTTGAAAATCAAAGATACTTGTCAAATCTTCCAGACATCGTTAATCCTTCTCAAATGACGAATAAAATACTTTAATATCGAAGGCAACCTTTCCCCAATGATCATATTACCTGTGCGTGGAACAACACAACACAACCCGAGTCGAAGGTCAAATTTCGAGTGGAAAATTATCGTACAGATTGACGATTCAAGGCGAGTACATCTTTTCAACTTGAATATTTTATAAAAAATGTAAGCTCGTATTGCCGGGCCATTTTACTCATATGTTATATATTTTTTTTATGATACTAATCATTATCTCATACATATTTTATCAGATTAATCAATGCTATTGAGTTTTCGTCAACTTTGATGAGTCTGAGAGGAACTTTACTTTTCATATTAATTGTTTTTTTTTGCTTCTATCTATATGCATAACTGTGACATTTCCTTCCTATCCGATCATGAAAAAGATGACTCAGAGACAACGATTTGTCGTTATATATCCTTTTGATCTGCCCTATCCTAAGAAAGATGTTAAGCAACTGATTTACAGCCCGTTCTAAGCTGTGTTTTTTAAAAACTACATTTAATAAAAATTAACTATCCCATGCTTATAGATTATTTCAATATTCCGAGAGTTCGGTATCAAAAAGGTGAATGTACAAAAACATCGAAAATTTTACATATAGAGCAGTTACGAAAGATTTATTTCAAATTGTAAAAAATAATAAAAAAAAGTTAAAATATCGATTAGATATTATTTATGACGTCTATTATTTTTAAAAATGCTCGCATTAATTAGTACAAAATCTGAAAGGTTTTGTTTATATATGTGGTCATATGAATAAATTATATTTTTTTGTTAAAAAAAATCCTAATTGCCTCTACTTTTATAATTACCTATATTGGCCTATTTTATGCGAAACATTTTTTTTTGTTCATTATGCTGTGCACAAAATTTTCATCTTTTTGTGAATATAAGACGTATATTTTGTTTTATCACAATTCTTAATTCATGTATTTTCGTAGTTTAGCCCTTATAAACAAGCAGCATCGCATCTGGAATTTTAAATGGGTCAAAATTTTGTAAAGGATGTATTAATTTCTTTCCAAAAGCCATGTCTGTCTGTCTGTCTTCATTGTTTTTAATGATTCGCAACCTTCGCTATTGTCTAAAAACAACAACATTTTACAACAGCTTCTTCCTTCCATTCATAAACTCTATGAAAAGAAAGTTGAGTTTCTGATTAACTAAGAGTTACCTTTGTAGTTTTACCTTAGGGTGGATACGACCTTAAAACTTATTAACGGCACAATTTGATTTTTTAAATTTTAAATTGAGCTTAAAATAAATAATTTGTATAATATTAATAAATCTATACGATAGATTTTATAAATTTCAAAATAATAGCAAAAATGACAAAAGATGTCTAGTCTTCTTAAATGTTTGATATTTCATTATAATTATTTTTTTAATATTCACGTTTGCTTTATTAAAATTTATTAATCTTGTCCTATGGCGCGGTGGTTAGCGTTGTTGGCTTCCGTGCAGGATCTCACGGGTTCGAGTCCCAGTATTAAAATTGTTACGATTGATTTTAGATTTCTGTTCTGTGTTTGTGATGTCTAAAAATTCCCTTCTACCCTTCCGATCCTTCAGTTACTGGGCGTAGCGAGAGCGATTAGTTACCCACTAGTTTTTTTCTAGCCTTACCTTTCTATCCCAACTACCCTCTTTGAAAAAGAGAGGTTGAGTGGCTGAGTAACAAACAGTTCTCGTAGAAAAGATATCTCCATTAGGAGGACATGTGCTCTACATTGGGAGCGGACAAGGATAAAAAAATGAAAAAATCTAGTTGATGGCTGGATACCGTTAAATACCTGCCAAGATTTCCCCCGTATCTATTAAAAATAGATAAAATATTATTAACTTCTTTCAAACGTGTCTTCCTTTCCATTACAATAAGTTGTTTCTAATCTTACTTTTTTTGTTATTTTTACAATTGAACGGTAGTCTGTATTTGATAAGGAAAATCAATGTACATAAAAGAAACCTTCAGAAAAGTTTTCAGAAGTTAAATAGACCAAATGCACCTGCCAATCATTCAAAAAACAACTCATAAAAAATCAATCGTGCGATAAATATTGTTTCACGTTGAAGGTTGCGGGGATTATTGGCTTGGAAAGTAACAAAAAAACGAGCGCGTGGGGTAGATTCTCAAAAACAGCCTTCGTGGAAAGTTTCTACTCGCAAAATTATTTATGGTGACTCTTAAAATTTTTAAAATACGAAACAGATAATATATCTTTTGTGATTACGTGGGGTAATAAACGAGTTGAGATTCGACATTAATACTAAAATTCATTTTACACACTTTCTATCGCCATAAAAGACAAACAGCAATATTAAAATAAACCCCTTACAATGAAATAAACACTGTGACTTCAGTATTGGTAAAAATCACACGTTTTCTTTGATTAACGATACTATTTACATCGGAAAGATGATTAAAAACGCTTGTTGTACCCCAGCTATTGACAAAGAACCAATTTTTACGAATTCATTTTATTCTTGTACCCTTCTGTTGAATATATTTCGGGATTGTTGACTTATATAATTACAGAAATGCAAACAATTTGCGAATAAAACAGTTCGGATCTAACGTTACGCAATTAAAATTAAATAAATACCTCTTTTATACCTTTTGTTAACTCAAAATTTCAGTTGCTTGGTTGAATTGTTTTCATAATTCCGTTCTCTATTTTAATAATTCATAATCATACTCTGATGTTGAAATTATGTCATCATTATGAAATCAGAACATGAATAAGTAAAATCAATTTTTCAAGCATTGACATGTTGGTTGATTTTCCTGAACATTTTAAGTTGAAGCATAAAATACGTAGGTTTCTAAAATTGGAGAGCGGATGTGTTTCTTACTATTTTTTTGTGATGTTATTTCCATACCACTTTTCCCGTACCATTAAGACCGCTTCAAACATACTTTGTTTGATTTTTCTTTAAATAACATTTCCCATTGCTTAAAATTAAGATTTCAGCATTGAAGACTGAAATTCCACTAGTTCATTTTAACACTTATTTTAATAATAAAAATCACATTCTAGCAATTAGTAAATTTTAGCATTGATAGTGAAAGAAAGCAAGATCTCAAGTTTTTAAAGTTATTCGTCTCACAAGATGTCTTGTGCAATTAAAATGCTTCCGGGAGTTTTTGGTTACAAAACAATAAAGAGATAAATAGTATGCTGTGCTCTTAGACTCTACCATATACGTTTAGTTAGCTTTTCACTGCTGTTATTTTGCAGTACTACAAAGTTCTATGTGAAAAATTACGACGAAGAAAAAATAACAATATTTACCAATAATGGTACTAGAAAGACTGCTGCATTGATATTCTTGTTTCGTCATTTTTTTTAACATAGAACCCTGTAGTACTCGAGTCGCGATTTGTTTCTTATAAAAGCTTTGAGGAAACGTTAGGCGTTGCAGAGGTGCTTACATGCTTAGTTCACAATCGACAATCAAGAAAGTAGTAACATGTATTACAATTTAAATAATCATAAAACATACCGTTGTCTGAATTAAGATTAGAAAACTTACCGGGTATTCATTATATCTGATTTCTGGTTCGCTGGAAATGTTTTCCAATGTTGCTATGTTGGTGTCATCTTGCCCTGCAAAATTTCCATCGACAGCTAAAACGATCAGCAATAGCGAAAAAACAACACCTTGCGATACCATCCTGAAAATGAGAAATTTACTATGAGCTTACAAAACGAAGGGTGTACGTTTTTTAGCGTTGTGAATGTACAATAATTAAATTACACACACAATATACAGAAAAAAACTATAATTGTCTGTAATTATTTTTTTGGGGGGTATTGTTTTGAACGGTTTTTTAAGTCAAGCTTTCAATACTTGTATATGACGAGAATGTATACAAACAAAATGAAGTAGCATATTTTGTCGGGATAAAACTATTACTTCGTGTTAACCGAAAACTCATTTAAAACGTTTTCGTGTAAAAAGAAATTCACTATATATATTATTTTATTTTACAAGAATAAATTTTATAAATTTAACACTGTGACATTATATAATTTTGTAATATAAAAAAAATACAAATTTATTTACATATTCGTATGGTTATTACAAAATCTACAAACACTGAAATATGTTGATAGTTTATCTGTAGAATTCTAATCTAAGATTGATTGAAATCAATAAAAATATCTAATTTAAAGTTTTTAGAGTGATTTGACAGATACCGTGGCCGAGTGATCACGTCATATACTTTTAACCTGCGATTGATCTTCCGGCCGAAGATGAATCATAAGATCAATGATTGTACATTTTAATTTCTAATTAACAAAAGAAATACGTTAAAAATACAAACGTCTTAAGAAACGCTCTTTACATGTGCCCAGTGACGGATTAAGCAACTGGGAAGCCCCAGGCGCAATCAAGTTTGGAGGCCCTATTTTTCGAATTACGTAAACTGAATTTAACATTTTATATCGGTTTTCAAAAAAATATACGTTATTTTGTAGCCCCTAAGATTGGAACCGCCAAACGCGTGCTTTTTGCGATTATAGGGTAATCCAACATTTCCTGTGCCGTAAGCCCACTATATTGTAAATATTTTACAGTATATTAAGTAAGGATGAATTTAAACAAATATTATCATCGAAATAGTCTCGGCAAGCTTAACTTATGATGTATGTTAATAAGTTAAAAAAATAAGTTTGAATTACTTTCCAATTCACATTTTTCAAATGAAGGCTTAATTAAATATATTATATTTCTTAACAAATTTCAAATCATCTTAAATATAATATTTAAATTTAATAAACTACGTGTCCTCACCTGTTAATAGCACTTAATCACTTTTGACGTAATATAATATTGAACGCAAGTATTATTTAAAATAAAAGAGTACACACAATTATTTCCAAAATAAATAACAAACAGTATCACTGTAGAAGCGTAAATATTAAATACAATTTCATGTATATTTAATAAAGAAGTGTTTATTGCGTGAAATTAAGTAAAATTTTAGTGCTTCCTTATCGAGATTAAAGAGGCAAGTGTCGAGTGTTTTCCGTTGGTTCTAGTGGTTATTTCGCTTGCCGTAAGTGTCAGTCAGTTAAAGGCGTCGGGGGCGTTGCTGGGGTAGGCTTTATAGCGTCGTCTCTGTTGGCCGTTCGACGTCGATTGTGGCGCGGTGGTTTACTTCGGAGCCAGAGGTGATTGGTGCTATAGAATCAAGTATTCTCCTTGACCAATTGATTCCGCATATCCACTTCAAAGACTATCGCCGTAAAAATGGATGATTTGTTACACTTCTGAATCAGATAGTTTGGCTCTAACGAAAACTTTTGGATTTTACTGGCTACCTCATAAGTGTCACATTCTTTTATAAATCAGACGATATATTAAAAAAATGACGATTTAAAAAAAAATAAACAAGCTCTCTTTTTTTATCCTTATTGGTCAGTGTAGACTAAGCATGTAAAATCTCGGTTTTAAGATTATATTATATCGACTGTGGAAAGAAAAAGACAGCTTTTTTTCAATAATCACAATGTATCAAACTTGATACACGTTCTATTAAAAAGATGCAAACTGCAAATGCCGAATTAGTATCTAAATTAAGCTTTTAAGTTTGAAAAAGATGACATTGTAAAAAATTAAAACCAAAGAAAAAATACTAAAATAAAGATTTTTCCTAGATAATTTCTTTAATTAATATTTAATTATGTCATTAAAACACCAGTTTAAAAGTCTCCGTGCACTTCAAAGTTGTGTATAATTCATAATTTACATATGTCCCAAAATCATCCAAACACGTGTTTTGCGCCTCCTATAAAATTTTAATGTGTTGGTTACGTCCTTTTTCCTTTTCACAGTCGATATAATTTTTACAAGGGGGACATTTAAAATGGCCAAAATCAGATAATCTCTTATATGGATGGCCCCGGAGCCCTCTGTGTTTATAACTCGGTGACATCGAGGTTTTTTTGAAAATCTAACTGATTAGATATTATAGTATGTTGTTATTATCGATATTAAATGATTTCATAAAAATAAAACACATTAAAAATTGTTCGAAAACCGGTTTTCGAACAATATTGACATTTGACAACCGGTTTTTTCAAAAGTCAGTTTTTGTAGAAACCCTAATTATTACGGTCTCGGGTTTATTTGATATTATAAAATTTTATCAGTATTAAATAGTTAACAAGTATGTATACTTTTCATGAATAATTAACAAAATAATATAGTATCACTTGTAGGGTGTTTCACTGTCAATTAGTAATTAGTAAAAATGTATATTTTATTTTTTTAATGTAATAAATTATTATAAATATAACGACACAGCATCGTTAATCATTGCATTATATTGGATTATATATTTTTTCCCATAAGTTTCAAAATTTAAAAAAAAAAATAATAAAATAGTTTCCCTATTAATCCACTTGCATATAATCAAACTTTTTACTTGACGACCAAAACTATTCGCAAAGGTACTGCTAAAAATTTGTACGGCTTTCATTTTTCAGACACGTGAATTAATCCCATGGAAGATTAAATTCGTAGAGAAAATACATTACTTGTAAATGATATTTGACCCAGCCACGAATTCACCCCGGACTTAATGGTAGCTAAACACCACTCTTTTTACTAATACATTTATATGTACACAAGATATTAATACAAAAATATATAACACTATTAATGCCGTAATGAAACGTAAGAATTATATTTTAGAGACGTTGAGTCTGCAAAGCGGTCACCAACTTATGTTAAAAGACCGTAGTTAGATTATAAGGTAATGTCCTAAAACATAATTAATAGATTCGAGGGATTAATTCAGTTACTGCATCCTCTTCGACCAGACCCTTACAATTCTAAAGCTTATAAAATTGCAGCGCGCAGTGTGGCGATAAAAGCTGCAATGAAAGTTTGGTAGGCTCGATGGGAGAATTCTTCTAAGGGGAGGCAAACTTTAAATTTTTTCCGAATGTTAAATCGCGAATGGAGATAACCAAAGTCCTGACTCCTAATTTCTGGACCAGCCAATTCATAACTGACCACAGTTACTTCGCTGTCAAGCTCTTCCAGCTTGGCCGGTTAGTAAATAGTAAAGTAAATGCGGATATATGATTCAGGATGCTGATCACATCCTTTGGGTATGTCCAGACTTAAATAACTAACGGGAAAAATTGCCCAAGACGATACGACTATCTGTCGGATCTGTCGGCCCCGTCGGTCATGCCGACTTGGTTGCACATAAGGCAAATTATAGGGCTTTTAAAGAATTCTCCGCGTCTTTTGGAAAAAGAGTTGAGTAAAATAGATAAAATCTAATATTTTCAACTGCACTTAATTATTTATTAACTTTTAATTTCTACACACTGTAGAGCTTGCAACCAAGTCTTGAAGAATTTCTTCTCGGCACTTTTCTGGCAAAATTTTGAACACGACTGACGTTGTTACGCTACAGAATACACCTTATAAGAAAAGTGTGAAGGCGTAGCGGGTGGTGGTGGGTACAACGTTGAGTACCTTAGGGAATTAATAAAAAATAAAGATAGATTGCCCATAGCCAAATAATCTTTGGTGTGTTGGATATAAGCCTACGATATTTTAAAATAAAATTCTGCATGTGTTTGATTTTCAAATTGTTTACGGAAAATTAACCCACTTGAGAAGAGACATGTTATTCGGTATAAGAGATAATCGGGTTTCACAACTAACACATACACGAAGTTGGCCTTATTGATTAAGTCCAATGAAATTCGTTTCATTAAGGGCATATTGACTAATTAAATAATACACACAGCTTGCTATTCTTTCTCAAAGTACTCTAGTTTTGTAAGTCAATAATAATAACTTAACTTCGATAGTCTCATTTTATACATTGTCACTTTTCTGGGAGAAGTCGGTGAGTAACCAAGCTGACAAAAATGAGTTGAGTGTATACACAGAGATTCTTTGATATCAATTCTTTGTCTGGAATAACTCAGTTGCTGCATTGATTAAACCAGTTTGACAAAAAACATTTATTTTTATGGGCAAACATTATTATAAATGCTGCTCTTATCTGTGTCAGATCATCATTAATGCATATATGATTTGATATTATAATTATCGATGTATTTTAGGCCATTAATTTAATTTAATTTTTAATTTGCTGTTTATTCAGAACTATCAATCTGTTCCTTACTAACTTCTGCCAGCAAGATGACAAAATGCGATTTACATGATATTGTTGTCATAAAAGAGAAAGTTGCGAAGTTAATCAGAAGATATGTTTTAAAACCGATTTTTTTTAAATACAATGATTATTAAATTGCCGCCTGTGTGGTCGAGTGGTCAACGTCGTTGGCTTCGGTTACGGAGGGCGCGGGTTCAAATCCCGGTACGGACAGTTTTATAAATTGATTTTTCGATCGATTTATGAATTTCTTTTCGTAGGCATGGATGAATGTGATGTCTTCAATTCTCCACTCTCAACCATCCTATCCTATGAACGGGCGTATCGAGAGCGATTAGCTTACCACTAGTCCTGTCCTAGCCTTCTATCCCTACTCTCTTTGGTAAGAGAGAGGTTGAGCAACTGAGTAACAAGCAGTTCTCGTAGAAACACTTCTGTTGAGATAAACTCCATTAGGAGTCCATATGCTCCACATTGGGAGCGGACATGGTTTAAAAAAAATGCATGCATTTCATACATAATATTTATTTTAAATCCATGTCCCCTCCCAACGTGAAGCATGTGGTCTTCTAATGGAGGTATCTCAACAGATTTTTTTTTTCTACAAAAACTGTTACTCAATAGCCCAACCTCTCCTTTTTTCGAAGAGAGTATGGATAGAAAGAATATGGGTTAGGACATGACTATAGGTCAGCTAGTCGCTCTTGCTGCGCCCCGTTATTTTAAAATTAGAAGGTTGGGAGGTAATTTTTAAATATCACAACATCCATGACTTCGAACAGAAATTGATAGAAAAAATCTGTTTATACTGGGATTCGAACCCGTGAGATCCTTCAAGGAAGTTAACGTTGTAAACCACTGCGTTACGGACCCGACGTTAGCCTATGTTGATAAAAAATGATATTTCAAACATAATTAAGGTTTTAAAAAACGACTCACCTTTTCAAAATGTCTCGGGGATGCCTTTGAAACGTATTTTTTATTTAAATTTAGAGCGAATTAAATGGGTAAAACGATTTCTCCTGCGTGGCAACACCGGACGTCTGGTCGTGAAGAAATCTGAACTCTGAAAGTTCAAGTTATTGCTCTTGCAAAAATAATACTTCGTCAGCTTCAGCAGTAAGCTGTTTCGCTGTAAAACCAGCCATGTCCATTATCAGAGCTTGTTCGATGTGAGAATCTGATGTACAAATCCAGCGGTTCGAGTGACTTACCGTGTACTCGCAACGGGGGGCCTAAAATATTATATCAATGATTTGAGGGCCCTTCAATACTGGCTCTATAATTCAGTGACGTGCCCCCAGTATATTCAACTTAATACAATGCATGCGTAAAGATTTCAGTGGCTTTTACTGAATGCTGCCCAGTTCTCAAATGATTCAGATGGATATTTTTTCTGAAGAAAACTAAAAGGAAATTATTATCAGCTATGTGGTGCTTATTAAAAAACAATTAAAACGCCCAACAAGTATTTCTATTATTATTTATTCAATTTTTTTCACCAATACGATAACTTGTATAAAATGTTTCGGTGAATATGTTTGTTACGATGTCTGTAATTTTTATGGCGGCTTTAATTTTGACAATAAATTATACACTGCCTTGAGGAATACTGATATTTATACAAATATTTTCAAGAAACTGTCGCCATACTTAAAAAAATGTTGAATGGCTTGTTCTTTTGTTCAGACATCAATAGATCCTAATATGAATAATATTGGATTGTAAAATTTACAAAAAATAAAGGTTTAGCAACTGAATAGCAAGCAGCCGTCGCAGAACAAATAAATTTCATTAGAAGTACATACATATACCCCACGCTGGGGACGGGCATGTTTTAGTATACAAACAATATTTTACAATAAATATAACACCCAAAATTAAAAACAGAAAGTGACGTCACTGATAGCGAAATATTTAGTATTTGCCTATAACAGGGATGACGAACTTATGGCGCGCGTGCCCGAGGTGGCACGTTTGAAAATTTGGATGGCACGCGAACGATTTCCAAGTTCAAAAAAAATATTTTTCATGTTAAAAAAATGAAAATTTTGATTTAATAATTTATTCCGTTTAATTAGTTTTCAAATTTTGTTGATTTGTAATTTTTAAGCTTGTAAATAAAATTCAGCAAAAAAAAACATTTTTTCTGTTTGTTAATGTATTAAATGCGAACTGACTCTCAGTCACTGCAACGCTCATTTCAGCCGCCATACGATGTTATGTCTGATGATCCTTCTCAAAGAAACGAAACACGTCTCACATTTTGTAACACAACAAGTGGAATAGAGAAGTGTGTTCTTTCTCTTGGTTGCTTATTGTCATTTTTATGATTGTGACTAATAACCTGGAGTTATGAATAGTTTCATATTAAGTATTTTTGTCTTTAGCAATTATTTGCCAGCCTGAAAATAATTAGAATGTCTAATATTATTTGTAGTCGATCAAGCAAATAAAATCAATACAAAAGGCTAGTAAACGGTTAAAAAATGTTCGCTTAAAATTTGCAAAAAATAATGTAACATTTAGAATCGTCATTTTTAACGAAAAAATAACACCAGAGAAGAAAATTGTGAACGATCCAAACTGTTTATATAAAATTAGTAAAAAAAAAAAAATTAATCACATTCTCACTTTTTTAAATAAACAAAGTCGGGCTATTTACACCACGTATATCTCAAGAAGGGCTTGGTTGATTTTAATGATCTTTGATTTATTAAATTCGTCTCCGCCTAGAATAGCAGAATAAGCATTAAAACATCGAAAAATATTACGGAGAAAAAATTATGAAGAAAATTAATATTCTCATACAGTTTTCAAATGACGAACAGCTTGAAATAATGAAAATGTCGTTGTATGCCGATTTCATCCACTAAATGGCAAGTTGTTTCCAAAATTCATTTGTTTCTGCTTCTTTTGCATACGATTGACTTTTAAATAATTTTAAATTTAGAGTATGGATAAGAATAAAAAAATCGAAGATATGAAATGAAAACGAAAGAAAATCGAATAATATTGTAATAAGGTTATGTTTATAATTAGGTACCTATGATATTTTTTTGACAGCAATATTACGCTGTTTGCACGAACGTTGCTCAACTCTGAAATGCCAAGTTATTACACTTGGGCCGCTATATCGAAGAAATTTTAACGGCAAAAGCAAGGCGATGCGGTTCCTGATCACTCAAATGACTACTTGGTCGCATTTACACAGTTCATCCGAAAAATGACGAATGCTTCTACTTGCATGTCAACAGCACAATTTGCTTAAGAATGATACTCATTAGGACATTACAATCGCTGAAGAAATAGTTTCTGAATCTCCAAGTCAGATACGCACACTATTTTCTATAATTATTTTGACAAGCTTCCCATAAAATCTCCGTGAACTGTGGAACAAGTACAAGGATGACATGTCTCTAATTCTCTAATTTTATACCAATAAAGTTTTTTAAAGATCATAATAATTATTTGTTAAAATTCTGTTCTAAAATTTTTAAATGTAGTCAAATCAAGATATTACAAATGAAATGGGTTAAATCAAAATTAAGAATGATTTTTTTCTTTATTATTACGTGCAAAAGATTTTATTTTTATTTACTACTCGTATTTTTTTATTTTTAAGAATGTTGATAGTAAATACAAACCCTGAAAGAATGAGAAATGAAAATGTTGCATTTTTTAGATGTCAAAAATAAGATTTGATCAAATTTGAAAACTATACATACATACAAACCTCTTGAATTATTTTATTGTTTGTAGGAAAGTATCCCCAGCTTTAACTGTTTATTTCATATTTTTTTTACAGTTCAACCTAAAACTTGCAACACTGTTCTGACATTTGTCAGATTGCAATTTGTCATTCTTTGTTATCAAACATTGGGCGATTCATGTGATTGTTTTTTTTTAAGAGACTTTTTCACTTAAAATGGAAAATTTAAGAGCAGCTATCGCTTGGATAGACAATGTTTCCACACGAAATAGCGATAATATGGTGCATGTCGAACAATTTGTTCAAGATGTGATTGATTTTAGTTCCCAATACGGCAGCGATATTAGTGTTTCGTATAGTGCCTTGAATTTAAGTGGAAAGCCGTCTAACTTTCCCGATTATGGAGATTTTCCCCAAGCTTGTGTTACGGTAAAATGATATTAGTACATTGATTCAAATAATTATCAGTCTCGCCACAAAAATAGAGCCAAGTGATGGCAGTTTGCCAAAAGATGATACTAATTCCATGTTAAATTGCTATTTTTTTGTTTTTCGAATTTATTATTTTGCCAATTCAAATTTAGAACTAAAGAATTTGAATTTTCATATTGTAGGGTAAATCATTTTTGTATAAAGAATCACAGAGATTCATAAAGCTACAATTCGAAATACTTGGGTATCTCCGAAAATTACTTTTCAAACACTTAAATTATGTTATAAGACCATGCTCATTTTTTCTAGTGGCTCAATATAGAAGGCAGACTTCTGCAAACAATGAACAATGTCATACAAGCACATACAGTTCAGCTTGGGATAAAGATCCACCTTCTGATTAATAACCATTTAGCGTGCAATACCTTAGCATTAAGAATTTTGCTACTCAATCGAAAATGGTTTCATTTTAAAGAGTTCAAATGTGATATTAACCTTTACGTTTGATCAAATATTAACCCTTAAATTGTTATTTTTTTTACTACACCAAATATAAAAAGATATATTTTGGTTATGTATCATCCAGGGAAGAATATTACTCATTATTTCAAGTAGTAAATACATTTTTGCATAACTAAAAATGTAAATGATCTAATTCATTATTATTTATAAAAAAGAATTAGAAGTTATTACTTCTAATTTAGGCCTAGATTTTTATTACGTTCATCTGACGTTTATTCCAGGAAAGTAATCAAGCCAAAATAGATTTTTACATTTAATATTACATGGCTACCGATTTGTATACAACATATACAAACATTTGCAACTAATAATAAAATAGTCTGACTGCCAAAATTCACTGATACGTGTGTGAATTATTCATATATGAAGAAATAAAAATAATATGAGAATGGGAATAGATTACAAAATAATTTATTGTACATGTAATGCACTACTAATTAAAGGTTTACAATGTCGCTTAACAGTGAAAAATTTACAGGACCAAACCAGATTATTTGATAGATTTATCTATCCCAACAGTCAACGTTGATTTTTGTCAAATAATATTATTTACCATCTCATGAGTTTTTTTGAAATATTTTTTTGGTAAAGTTAGTTGACAACTATTGAGAGACACGGCTATTATTTTTTTTGGTATAATAAAGATGATGAGAATCTGTTAGATGAATTTTAATTCTAACTTCAGCCGGTCCAACACCCACGCTCAAACTTACACACCCTCTCTATCTTCGCACCTTGGGCAAGAACAGTGTTGTACAGTCTTGGTTTGATGTATATACAAATCAAGAAAAATATATAATCCCATTTATTTTGTAATTATTTAAATTTATGTTATAGAGAACTTACGGAAAATGGTGGGCAGAAGCCCCGTCCGGTACTGAAGATTATCAACCGCAAAACAATGGTCCGATTTCAAGTCATGACTTTGTTGGTTAGTGACTTACGAGTTAATACTAACATAGAGTACTTATTAGATATTTGTATTAATTTATACAGTGATGAATGTTAACTTGAGCTTTTTAGAACTGGTTCCTGATCATGAGAACATTAAAGCTTATCATGGAAAGTGAAGCTCACTTTGTCTACAAAGAAACTAAGATAATTTAGCCAAAGTCGCCACTCCTCCCTTTAATCGGGAGTATACTGTATTTGCATTTTTGTATTGAGTTTTGGCTTACAATTGTCTTTTCGAAATTTTCCTTCTATTACAATATATAAGTTCAGAATAGTCCCCACATGTAACTGTTCTCGTGGTGAATTTAAGCTGCGTAGATGCTATCAATATTCTGTTAACTGATGAATAACAATACATTATCCACGACAGGAAAAACGTTTTTTTTTAAAGAAACATTTATCTTACACTGATTTTAATATATTTACAACAATCAGAAATTTCCAACGCTTGTTGTTTGTTTGTTATTCGATATATTATTTTTCAACCATATTTGTTCTCGATATAAAGCATACCAACTCTTAATGGAGGTATCTCAATAGAAGTGGTTCTACGAGAACATTCTTATTATTCAGACAATCAATTCCTCTTTTTTCTAGGAGAATATGGACATAAAGATAGAGTGGTAAAGACTTTTAAGAAGTAGTTAGTTAAATTGCTCTTTCTACACTCCTTTTTTAAGATCAGGTGGGTAGGAAGAAATTGAGACTTCACAGATATTCATGCTTTCGAACATGACAGAAATCATGACAATACTTATTGATTATTTTGATTTATACTCTATAAGTTTTCTGTCATTCAAATCTTAATTTTTATTCATACATATTTTCTTTACCATTAACTTTGATATTTTCTATTCAGAGCTTAGGTTTCCGAAAGCAGTTTATCCTACCGGTATTAAAATCTATGAAACCTACAATCCTGGAGCCGTTGTGAGATTATGGGCGAAAGACAACAATAGCTGGACTAAATTATGGGAAGGAGAACCTCAGTATATTGGACACAAATCTAGACTGTTTCAACCAAAGCTTAGAAAGATAAATTTCAAAACCAGGTAT
Source organism: Himalopsyche tibetana (assembly GCA_030503985.1). NCBI lineage: Eukaryota > Metazoa > Arthropoda > Insecta > Trichoptera > Rhyacophilidae > Himalopsyche > Himalopsyche tibetana. The sequence continues at coordinate 1,896,778 of JAPJYX010000006.1, forward strand.
ATTTTTAAAGCTTTACAAAAATATGATATTAACGAACTCGAGGCTAAGGGTTTTGGACTTTTAGTATTATTGCAAATACACCTTTTGTATGAGCTAAAACAGAGAGTACATACTACTAATGGATTGATTATGTAAGTACAATAAAATAACATGGATGATTGATTCTGAATTTTTTCAAACTACTCGCGCATCACTTTTTTTAACCATAGCAGTGGCTATGAAGTTTCTAGTATTACTCCAGTAAACATGCCAGTAAATATTTCAGTGTCAATTGTACTTTTATTGCTTTTTTTAAATCCTTGAACTTCTAATATATTTTATTAACAAAAAGCTATATGCTGTTTTGCTTCTTGAAGTTAATTTATTAGCTTTGTATTTTGTTGTTAATGATTTTTGTCTAATATGAGTTAAGAATGAAGTCATTCTATTTTTTTTTACTCTCCTCTCTTTCAGAACATTACGTTTAGAACTCAACCAGACTCATCTTCCTTACTATACAGAGCTCGATGCAGTACTACTAGAAGGAACCACTCATTTAACTGATTTATCCACAGAATCTAAAACAAATAATGCCTCACCTGTAAAAGAAGATCTCTCTTCAATGTTTTCCGACGATGATGTAGAACCGAAGGAAAAATGCATAGAAAAAGGTGAACAATATACTTCGGCTATCGATTGATAATTGATAAACTAATAATTTTTAGACATATATTTTAATGTGAACTTGTCCGTATGACGCCAATAACACATTGTTTATAATTTTCTTGACCAAACGTCAAGTAAAGGTTTTGGTAGATTGCATATTTTTATTTTAGAAAGAAAACACTGTTACAGTGCGCATTTACAAGGTTCACTTCACTTTTACGATACTTTAAGACATATTATAACGCATGTAACTTATTTTTTCCTCAAATATCACTTGACTCACTTCACCTCTCAGGGGCTCATATTAAGTTTACAATGATTTATAACGGAAGAAAAAATGATGAATGAAAAGAGCGTAATATTTTTTCTGTAAAAATGTACATTATAAAGTTGCATATCGGGCTTACCAAGTCTTTTTAAATGCGCTATTGATCTATCATTATAATTTGGTCAGCAGCAGAACTTGGAATTAAAATAGCATGTAGCTGTCAAGCATAAGTTGTAGAGTTTCGTGAAATTTGATTTTATTGGTATTACTGGAAATAAATTCATTCATGAAAATATGCGGAATGCTTGAAAGATGATTCCAATCAATTACATTGTGACCACAACAAGTAAAGTTGTGTGACATTATTTCCGTAATACTAGTGCCCGCTTTTGATGGTCAATCTATCATTGGATAATGTTAGGGTTAAAAGATTTTTAATTTTTTCTGTTGTACTTTATTGGTGTTGTACAATCTTTTCAGATGATTTGTTATCTCACATTATTTCTTTGGGTCTTCATACAGAAATGATTACGGAGCATGACAGTTTTGAGAATTCACTGAAAGAGCATTTAAGCAAATTCTTTCCTGTAGAAACAGACGTTATGGGAAATTTCCATTCTTTGCCTGTAAGTTTTTGACTTTTAATTTCCCCCATACTATACTAACCCATGAAGATATAAACTGTGTCTTAACAGTATCCATTGTGAACAAATTGTGTAGAAGTGGGTCATCAAATAGACACCATTTAAAGAGAAGAGATGTACATATTTTGTCCTGCAATATTTTCACTTTCCTGACAACTCCAGGCCATCCGATGAGATGTCACTTTAAGAGTGGATTGATGTTCTACCTACGCTAATATGATATGTGATATTATTATCTAATCACATTAACCTTTAGAGAAGTGAATAGATCTATACTGACCTTATTTTACATTACTGGCTTTTTTTCCAATGAATGTATGTAATTCATACATGAAGCATATATATACTCACTGACAGACGTTATTGTGTTGAGTTAAAAGTACGTCCGTACTCTTATACAGAAAAATGGCGTCAACATACATGTGCATCCATACTCCTCTACAGGTTAAGAATGTGTATTAATATTTTTGTTTTTGCGAGATTAGAGAGTTACTTTATTTGAATTTTTCTTTTTTAGGATGAGACAGTTATCAAGATATTTAGTTTGTTAGATCTGCGCTCACTCAGCAGGTGTGCGCAAGTTAATAAAAACTTCAACAGACTTGCACGAGATCCGCTGTTATACAGATGCATCAACCTAAAACCGTACTGGTATTGCGTCGATCAGCAGGTAAGACTGTCAATTGCCAATCGAGGAGCCTAGTATCATAGCTCACATTCTCCAAATATTGAGTTTAGAGGAAATCGAAAAAAAACTACAGGAACACAATTTTTCTAAATTATAAATGATTTATCAATCGCTTTCGAAAAGTAGTACTATCTTAACCCTCCAAGGACGAGCGTCACCATATGGTCACACAAAACACCGTTGTCTATTGATCCCACTATTCATACTTTTTCTACCTGAATATCGTTGCTTTTGCTCATATTTGGTTAAGAAGGGTACGGACTACAGTAAGTCATCAGCCGTAGGAACAGGAACGGTCTCCAAAAGCACATGTGATTTTTTGAATTTCCGTCTTTTTTAATTTACTTTTTGAAACTGTTAGATATTTTTTTATAAAAACATAAAATTATTTACAGTTATTTTGCTAATATATTTGTTTTGACATTATGTTGATATAAAGAGGTCAAATTGTAAATATTTTAAAAAAAATCACGTTTAGCTATATTTCAACCCCGAATGTTTGCAAGCCCATACGGTCACTTTTGTCCTTACTACTGTCCGTACTCAATATTACACGGTAATAAAAGGATGAGCATGACCATATAGTCATGCGGGGTATCTATACAACGACTTTGCGTTTTTTTTTTTTTTAATTTTGGATAGGAATAAAAGTTATCCGTGACTTCAATATGGCTTAGAAAATATTTTTTTTATCGGAAAAAAGCTCTCGTCTCTGGAGGGTTAAGATGTGAAATATACTATTTATAATGAAAAACACTAAACGCTGATTGGTTGTTTCTAACCAAATCATATTATTCATTTAAAAATGTGTGCTTAGACAGCGATAGTTATCATTAGCAGTGGTTTTAGCAATGTTTAAAGTAAATTGAAATACCCAACTATTTTTTGGTATATGTAGTGATACATTGAGAATTGTTTGGTACACTTTGGTTGATATGAGTTTTGATACCAAGCTTCTTAATTGTTCTCATCATATGGTGTACTGAATTAGCAAATTATCACAAATTGAATGTCACAAATGGCTATTAGTCGAGTACTATTCAAATTTGGTTTCGAAAAGATACAATTGCACATTTTCCTTGAAAAATCACCACCAAAGAAATTTAGATACCAAACAGATTTTAGACACGTTGCCTAACTATGTTCTAATCTTCATCCTTTTACTAATATATGGGCACACTGAATGGCTTACTTGGATACTATTTTTGTGGGCGAGAAAGTAGGGAGCCTAAATGTGAAACCTAAAACACTTATTTAATACAAACACATTCAAATCAAGCAGGAGTACATAAAGTTGTGGAACGTAGTATTACTCTAGTAGAACGGCGATACAGCTTGGCCGACAAAAAAAAATAACAACAACATATAGCTGGTAACTGCATATTTTTCACAATAATGTAGATGTCACATAGTTTAAAAATTTAACACAAAACGTATGCCAAGTCGCCATCCACTGTTATAATATATTGATTTTTCAGGTATTGAATATGATAGCTTCCCGTGCTACTCTATTGCAAAAACTGGATCTGTCTTGGTGTGGTGATCATGAAGTTATAGACACATTTGATTTTACCGAGTGAGTTTTCAGTGCACTGATTCTTAATGTTAGGTTATGACATATTTCACAAGACTCTACACTGTAATTGACTCTTTTAACTGGTGCTAGTTCAACTTTACAGATTGTAAAAATACTGAATTAACATTTTTCAATTACAGACTTGTCACGTTGTGTGGATCCACAATCACTCATCTGAGATTGGACAGTTGTTCATTTGTTGATTACGTAGGTGTTAAAGAGGTATCGAAGCATTGCATCCACTTACGAGGTAAGAAACTGGCTATTGTTATATTATTGGATTTTGATAGAAATCGTTCTGCACTGCTAAAATATGTTAATTGATTCCTTATATTTTCTTCTAGAGATCTCACTGAGAAGCTGCAGAGGTGTTTTAAACAGCGGCCTGTTTTACTTATCCCGCTTGACAAATCTGACGAGGCTAGATTTATATAGAACACTAGTTGAAAAAGTCTCGTTACTGTCGATTATTCGCTCCAATAGAGGTCTTCAACATATAAATTTAGGTATTTATTTTTTTGTGTTGTAATATATCAATTTATATTTTCAACCATAACCTACAATAATAAAAACGGTAATTTTCTTTTACTCGCTGATGTTGTTGTTAATTTTATTTAACACAAAAGCAATACTCTGTTTTAATGTATATTTATAGTAGCAAAGGTTCCTTGTTTTCATTCAAATAACTTCTATTATGATTGGATTATGAAGTTTTAATTATGAATAGGTACTTTTTATTGTATTTGTTTAAATAAAATAAAAAAAACATACTTTAGAATGAAAGTAGAGTTTTCAAATTTTACATATTCTCATCTAGAAAAAAAATGTTTATGAGCTCATATTTCCAAGTTCTATTTGAATTGTGGAAAAAATAAATATTCGATACTTTGGTTTGAACCATATAGCACCGATAAAGCACCGGTCTGACAGTAGTAACCTCAAATGAAAAGTTTGAAAACCAATTATTGGTAAAAGGCATCATCGAACCATAGAATAGCAGCGAAAATGTTTTCGGAAAACAAAAAAATCGATAGATATATTACTTTATATGATCATGTGCAGCCTATCCTGTTATTCATCAGGACTGAGAAAAAATATTCTTACAACTCAGAGAATTAATTTTACTGTTAAACATATTATCTCCATGAAAAAATCTATACACACTCCTGGAGGGTAAATGAAAAAAATAAAAACGGCTCCCTAAAAATGATAAATACAGTGGAACCCCCAATTACACTCCCCCTGAATTACGCGCTGGCTTGACATATTCGCCGCAAATCCCCCAATTGCATGGTCGCATTCCATTGTCGTTATTACGAGACGGTCGTCTGTACTGCTCACACAGTCAAATGTTGGCTATCGTCTGTGTATTCATCACGTGCCAGGCTATACACGTATAGCGGGCGACTGTCTATGTGTGGGATTTTGGCGCCCTTTGCATTTTATCACTTGGTAACTAAATATTTCGTCAATATCTTTTTTTGCAAAACTAAGGGAAATCTTAGTTTTTGCATTTTTTGCGGAAAAAATCAAATCCATAATTTTGTATGAGATTCACACCCCCAATTACACTACCCCGAATTACACTGTCCCAACTTTAGTGTAAATGGGGGTTTTACTGTATTGCATTGAGTCTTAGATCTAGATTTGATGATGAAATATAATGTATTTCATGAAAAACCCCCCCTCCCTCAATGGCTTTGTTTGAACAGGATCCTGTCGATTTATAATGTCAATGGATGAAGTTGCAATAGAAATTGGGAGATGCTGTCCGGATTTGATATCGATTGACTTATGGAAAAATTACTCCATCACCAATATTGGCGTCAAAGCGCTCACTAACTGTAAAAGGCTGCAAGAAGTTGACTTTGGATGGTGGTAAGTGCATATTGATACATTATCTCTTTTTAGTTATACATATGTATCACTTCATGTTGCCAATTTTTTTTTATGATGGCTTCTTTTAACCACTTCCCTGACGTGGTTGAGTTAACTTGTCCAGGCATTTTCGTCTATTTTCGACATCGAAAAGCAAATTTACATAAATACATATTTTTTGTCACAGTGCATTCACTTGTTGTCAAAGGTGAGACGTAAGGAGACTTTGGAAGCATCTGTATTTACTCGAGTGATAATATAAATAAAAAAATAAATAAGAGTTGTGTGAATGTAGCTTAGCGCATAGCTCCGTTAACAAGGTGAACACGCTAGGCGCGTTTTCAGCATCCAACGTGTTAAATACTGACAGTGACTGAAACGTGAGACTTGTAATCAACGTTCCCTCTAAGCGGAAGAGTTAGCTGCACGGAAATTTCAAAGGCTGCGCGGAGGCTGCGTGGAGGCTGCGCGGACCGATCAAATATTAATTGAGGAACTGTCTTGTAGTGCGCGCCAACCCGGAATGAGTGCGCGGGGTCTTCTCAACTGCTGCGCGGCCGCGCACGCGCGCAGCTTAGAGGGAACGTTGCCCGTAATATTTAAATGATAAATCGAGGTAAACCATTGATAGGGAATGATGAAGCCGAAAATATTGATTATTTAACAATGGGTGTTCGGCAGGATTACAAAAAAACTATGTTTAATGCAAGAAAGATAGATCTGGTTTACACTGTACATGGATTGTAAAAAAAGTGTTGATACAATAATTTAATCATTTGTTTATTTTTCAGTTTTCAAATTGGAGGATCCGGGGATTGGGTGACAGAGCTGGCTCAATCGTGTCCCGGCCTCAGGAAGTTGTTCTTAGGAGCTCTACGAGCGATCTCAGATAAGGATCTCAGAGCTGTCATTAAATTATGCCCCGACTTGGAGCAGATTGATTTGTTTGGTGTCAGAGCTATTACTCCTGACATTTGTGAACTGTAAGAACTATTAGTTTAACCGTTTTAGTGCCATTGTTTTTTACTCATACATACTTAAAAATGCCAAAGAAATCTTTGTTTTTGATGACATTTACCTCGGCTTCTGTATTCTGACTGTATTATTCCAAAAATTGACCAATTCTAATAATGTTCAAATTATAATAATATTATTGAATATTAATATTGAACTTTATGCAACACGTAGAAAGATTAAAAATTCCCGATGCGTGCTAATGACCTTCTCCACGGCCCGCCAAACGGCAACTGATTTTGCGAGCGCTATAGCGCTCGAGGCATTTTTGGGCATAACCCGCACGAGCGCGATCGCGCTCATTGGCACTCGTAACAGTTAATAATGGTGATTACTTAATCAAGAGTTGTTCTGATGAAGGCATACGCCGAAATAGCTATAACTACATATATATAAAATAATATTTGTAGAACTAAAATATCAGTTGACAATGCTCGCAATGAGCCTATTAAATAAAGTGGAATAAAGTACAAATGAATATAGTGTTTTTATTAATAGAACTAAAATACCTTGTTATTTCTAAACATTCAAATTTAGTTCTACCTTATTATAATACCCAGTGATGTCCGGCTACACCGATGCTTTCTGCACTTAAATGATAAAGTTTTGTTTCATTAATTGTGTATTTTTTCAGGCTATTGATGCAGTGTAAAAAACTAAGACTGTTGGATCTCAGCTTTTGTGATCAAGTATCTGAACCACAGGTGTGTTGATTACAGTTAATAATCATAATATGTTTAACCACTTGCCGGTCCAATTGATTTAAGCAGATGTTCAAAAAGGATCACATATTTTTTATTATGCTCGAACACCAAGCACATGTGTTATATTTATAAAACATGCATATTTAGTGAAAGAATTCATTGTTTTTTTTTTGTGGAATTTGTCCGAGTTTTGACGACTTTCAATACCCGAGTATACTCGGGCGTGACCGGGAAGAGGTTAAGATAATCAATTGTATATTTTCTTTCCATTGTTATTCTCAAAATAGAGAAGATATATTAAAGTGTTTGTAATAACTAGATGTGACACAGTTGCTCAGTTACCCTTTTTGAAACGGCAGGGTAGAAAGATAAAACTAAAAAAATTGATCGAAGTCCTATGGTTTTTAGCAATTTTATGATTAATCACAATGTATTTTTATTTTTAGGTTACCGTATGGAGAGACACATTCCCGTGGGTCTGTATAAAAAGGACTTTCACATCTGAAGGTGTTACGTCATACCGCTCGATTCCATATTAACTATTAGTGATGATATAATAATTTGTGCCATCTGTGAGCCGACGTTTTCCACTGTGAAAATCATCCTGACTTTACTAATGACGGACTGTAAGAGTTCAGTGGAGCAACACTCGTCACATTCATCGAAATTTGACTGCTTTTTATCCTAGTCGATTGTTGTATACAATTTGTTCTATTAAGTGCCAAAACTAGTAATTGTTTAAACTTTCTGAATAGGTAGCTAAGACTGACTTTACGAAGTAATGTGATCAAAGAAGTCGACCGGCAATCAAATAATCGTACAGATTATTAGCCTTTTAGCTGCCATAGATAATTAATAGTAATTACCTAGCACGCCGGCTATAATTTGCAATTATTAATTTAATTAGTTATCGACGAGATTACTCGTCTCTGGCGTGGTGAGCATGAAAAATTTTATGAGATATCTCATCTGTGGCAGCCATCGAGTTAAAGTACTCTCATTTTGAGTGTGGCAACTTATTCATATCAACGCGATAAAATGCCTTATTTATGCTTGATTTTGACATTATAAAAAGGTACTGATATGATGCTTAAATATAGAGGATTCTTATTGTCTACTTGTTATCATCGGATACAGTATCAATACCTGCTTTGTTTAATTCAATATCTCACTTATATTTTATTGGATTGATTTAACTTATTTTAACAAAAATAAACATCTACTGAACGTACATGAAGGGCTGAAATAGAGTTGGAATTTTTAAAACAAAATTCTGTACAATTTAATTATTAAAGACCATTGCCATACATAAGTATTTACTAAACTGAACTTGTGCAAGAATAACCCGATACTTGAAAAATTGAGCACCTAAAAATGAAGTGATATTTTAGGAAAAGAGGAGTTAGATGCGTTATAATATTTTACATGTCTTAAATTATTGTCAAAGTGAAGTGAGCTCAGTAAATACACTTAGCAATAGTGTAATATTCCTATGGTAAAAATATGCAATACACCAAAACTACAAGTAAATACGTGATTGTACTGAAATTTAAATAGAAAAGTTTTACTATTTACTACTTGTCTCACTTAATTTCTAGAGGGTTCAGTTGTGAAAATGTTTGAATACAAAATTCTATTGCAACCAACCAGTGCGCGTGTTATCTACAAAATTACAAATATCCGGAATCTTCTACTGCTTAAACATTTTATTTGTCTCTGTATTTAATAAAAGTGCCTCTATACTATGTGCAAAGTAATATCATATTGATTAGTTGAAATATATATTTTCTGGTTTTATAATAAGTAGACAAATGTACGATATAGATTGAAATACAGCTTTTAATTTTAATGAAGAACAATTAGATACGCTTAGCAAAAGTATTAATATTATCCTCTCCCTCAGATCACTGTGAGTATACCTGGCTAATTTTGTGCCAGTGAAATTGTGAAATGCCCCTTGCCTTATGTGGATATGACAATATCACAAAATTACACTTACATACTGTAGCTCTGTTCTTCTGCGTAATTCTGACGGTTTGCAAACCGTCAGAAGAACAGAGCTTGTATCAGCTAGAATATAATGCAAAGAAAGATTTTTTTTATAAAAATTATTTGTGTTAATTGTTTCTTAGGAAATGTATATGCTGTTTGTCTCCGTCACACGCCGTATTATATTTATAGCAAGACCTGTCAGGTGTGTTTGGGTAAATTGATAGCCCTCAGTTGCCTTTTTGTCATTATTTGGAGTGTTGGTTTTTCTGCACCTTTCTAATCTTAACAAACTGAATGACCAACCAACATTCAAATCAGCGAAGAAGTTACAAATAAACTGACAAATAACAATTAATAACTTGTAAATTTTAATGCGTTCGATCCTGCCAAATACAGTATATTACGGATGTCTCTTCTATGATAGTAAGTCAACGGTTAGGCTTTTGATAAAAGCGTAGTGAATTTGCAACTTAATTAATTAAATTTGTCTCCTTGAATCTCATCTATGCCATTTAATTCACCCCATATTATTTATAAAAATTAGCATTTATATATTAATGCATAACCTCAACTTGAATATGCGGTATATAAAAGATTTGAATGACTAACATTATCTGTATATAAGAATTTAAGTGATAATATCGTTATGTCTAAAGTATTTTATTATTTTTTTACTTTAGAAATAGATAAATATATTTTATACAGAATGCATTTTATTTTAACCCATGTCTGCTCCCAATGTGGCATTTGCGGATTCAAAGGCCATCCCCTGGCATATTTTCTGGATCCGCCAATAGCATATGGCCTCCTTATAGAGATATTTAGACAACAGTTTTTCTATGGAAACTGCTGGTTACTCAGTTACTCTTTTTTCATAGAAAGTAGTGATTTAAGAATATGGGGCTGAGATAGGACTTCTGGTTATCCTATCATTCTCGCTTCGCCCTGTTATTTTTTAGGATTGTAAGGGTGATGGAGAATTTTCAGACATCACAGACACCCATAACTTCGAACAGACAGAAACGCTGTCCGTACTGAGATTTGAACTTCTGAGAAGTGTCATGGAAGCCTATAACGATTACCGCTACTTTATGGACTTGACAATCCACAGAATTCATACCTGTGTTTTATTTTTATTTAAGAAATTTTCAGTAAAAGAAATCAATGATTGTCGAATTGCAAAAAAGGAAGTAAGAAAGAAATAATAGTTTAAAAGGGCCCATACATTAAGGAACTTTGTTCCCGGAACTATACGTAATTTCTCATGAACTATGTTCCGGAGCATGTTCTTGAACACACGAGGGGTCACCCGTTGAGGTTATGTTGTACAGTGCTGCATCCAAACAAACGTTATTTGATTTTATTGGATGCAAAAAATTCGAGTAAATTTAATTACTAATGTTTATAAGCTTTCTACAAATTCAATTATTTGATCATACATACATTATGACAACTTAATTAGATAATTCCAATTTAACTCTTTATAGTTTGTTTTGACAGCTGTCATATAGGGAGACATTTCTCTATATATTATCTCTGGACATTTCAAAGTCTAAAATAGATCTTTAAAATGACACCTGATGAGTTGATGTCGAAAAGTGCTGCCTACGTATATATTCTCGCAAATAGTATTCGGTTTTTATTATTATTATTAGTATTCCACAATATGTCATATGTTTGGTATGAAGTCATGACGAAATATACTTTGACAGCTTGTCTACAGCTGCGTGCGCATGCATTTTCCAAGGTTCCTCGTTTGTGCTCGGCTTAGACGGTGAACATGGAAACTTATATCAGGTCACGTGAAATGTTTCACGATACGTCGTTAACACGTGAATTTTGTGTTCCAAGACATGTTCTGGAACTATTTGTTCCTTAATGTATGGCTGGCATAAAGCTCACTGATTTAACAGTTTGAAGTAAGTATGTAATCTAGCTGCTGATTACACTCAATATAGAAAATAATACTTTACAGAGCTCAGTGATTTGCGAGCTTTGAGGATTTTGTTGGAATAAACTACAGTTGCTTCGATTTCCTTAGCGTATACCCATTTCTAAGGTTAACATATTCCTATAGAATAGACCATTTCACTTTGGAGCACAGATTTATTGATGTGCCGAGACTGCTTATCCGGATGATGGCCATGATTCCGTACCCACAGGGCTGATCATACAAAACGAGCTTGTTTACACCATCGGCTTTGCACTTATACTAGGCCAAGATAGATTATTAAAAAAAAGAAATATTTTGTCACACAGAAACGTCTCTTGATGATAGTGAAAAATTATAAATATTACATTGATTTCAAAAAGAGCTTCGCCGGGGAACCAAAGCGCTCCGCTATGCGGAGTTTGGGAATGCGTCACTGCTTGTAGACTATATAATATTTTGGGATAGGTTGGAATCCCCCTTTAGTGAAGTCATGATTTTTTGATTTTTTTTTGTAATTATATATTTTAAAATAAAACTTTTGTATCGTTTTACTTATATATAATTAAGTTTGCAAATTTTCTACGATCATGACGGCACAAACGACACACTGTGTATTTATTTGGTAAGTCTTTGGTATGATATACTTTCAATAAATTTACAAAAAAAGGATAAATATATTAGGTTTTATTATTTGAAGAAATTCGCAGTCGGCTAGATACCACCAACACTTAAATGTTTGAAAACCTTGAAAAGACAACCTATCAGTGCAAAGTTTGATTTTGAAAGTGCATTTTACACTTTGAAATAGATACTTAAAACTGTACAAATGTTGTTGAAAGAAAGTATTTTCTGAAATACTGAGTTTACTGTTTAATTTACAGTGGGTCATTGTAAATACACAATTTTGAATAACTGATTTTTAAGTTGATTATTTTATTGAATTGCATATAAGGATTTGTATACAAAAAAAGTTCTCCTTAATGTTGTGGGATCTTATATATGTTCAAAATTTTTTTTCACAATTTTATTATACATTATATTATACATAATTTAACACGAAATTTTTACAACATACAGTTTTGTTATTTATTAGGTACATAATGGACAGCCACTTTCTTTAAGGTTTATTTACAACTTAGACTTGGGAGGGCTGAGGCGTGACTGAAAAGAAGAAAAAACAATTTTTATTTTCATACATACACTATCTACATTATGTACAGGCATGGGCAACCTTTCCTAGGTCTGGGGCCAAATTATCATTCTGTCTCAGAGTCAAGGGCCGGACCAAATTATTAAACATAATAAAGTAACCACTTTTAAGGTGTTTACTGTCAATACTTGGTGGAATGGCATTATAATAAAAATAATAAAACATTTTTAGTACTTTTTCCACATAAAATTTATTAGATCAGGACCGGTTTCGCTCATGGTGAGCATTGTATTTCTTATCAGTTGACAATGCTCACCATGAGCAAAACTGGTCCTGATCTAATAAATTTTATGTGGAAAAAATACTAAAAATGTTTTATTACTTTTATTATAATAAAGTAATATTAAATTAAATAACACATTAAATACACGTTGCTACTTCTTATATATATATATTGTTTTTATAATGAACGGCATAATATTTACATTACATATTGATTACAAAATTTAGTGTGAAGATTGACCTTTTACTTGAATTACGAGACTATCAATATTATATTGGCGTTGGTATTGCTTAAGGATAATCAGGGCCGGACAAAATAGCTCGGCGGGCCGGTGGTTGCCCATATATGATCTACAATATCTTATTGTAGTACTAAGGTGGCAAAATGGGGGTAATTCTTATATTCCATAAACACTTCGATTGCAAAGTTATTTGATTAAACTTGATATATTAAGTTTGTTACTAACCTTAGACCCAACATGGATAGCCAAAACCATATCATCTCCTCTACCGGAAATGCTGATCTGGGCCTTTCCATCTCCTCCAACGCTGATAGTCTTCCCAGTGCATCCGCTCCCAGATTTGGATCCGGAGATAATATCACAGTAGCTACCAGCTGGCAGGCAGGTCTAAATGTTAAAAAAATATTGATTACATTATTTGCAAGATATTGAATGACAGATGAATTTTTGAAACATGCTATGCTTATCATAATTTTTATTATTTGACAAAAAGATTCATCCAAGTATAATCATCTCAACACTTGTTTATTTTGCATTACTCTTATTTTAATTCGAGGTGAGTGACTAAAAAATTTCTCCAGCCGATTTCAAGCCATCAATCTGTCTCCGCATGAATGTTTACAGTTTTAAATAATTCTACTAATTTAATATAAATAAAAATATTATTCAAATACCAATAAAGATTTTTATATTATTTTTTTGACTTCTATTCCAAATCTTCTGATTAATCTTTTGTAAGGTTAATTAAAATTGTTTATTTATTATTTTATGTCAAACCAACGAAGCAATAAACACAATATAAATGAAATCTTTAGCATTTTTACTTGATAATTAAAACAAGAAAACATCCTCAAAGATAATAATTAATTGTCAGCGGTTAATTCATCATGATGTAAGTTTATAAAGTAATTAATTACCTGGAGTGACTGGTTCATATCACTGCCCTCATTGTTGAAGGCGATAAATCCTTTTCCTCCTCTGCAGAAAGCAATCTGATTGTTTCCGTTGTCCCACCAGTCGTTAACATTAGTTCCCTTAACAGAATTTCTGAAGCCAACCATCTGGGTAATCTGTCTCCATCTATGTTCACAAACCCACCCGTTTCCACAAGTTCCGTCCTGAATGAACAAGAATATTGATTAATCATATTGAATTAAGTCAATCATTCCCTGCCTAATAACTAAATCAGAATCTTATGTTATTCTGCTATAACAAAATAATCGAACAGCAGATAAAAAATGATAACAACTATGTCAAAAAAGGAATTAGTGTGAGTAATGGTCAGCAGATGGCAGATGTATATTTGTTTCTTTTACAAAATGGCTCGTTTTGTTATATTTGTCAATACGTCAATAATCAAAATGTAGAATGGTATATTATAAATGTTTATGCTTCAGCATGTACATGCCATAAGGTTTAATGACTCACAGCATTGATGGATGGTGATAAGGTATTTCCATTTCCATCTTGAGGCGGACCAGCATCAGTATCGTCGAAAGCAAAGCTGCTCATGATGCGAGGTTCTCCATAAGGATGGGCCAAGGTGAAAGCAACGGCAGCCTATAATAAAAATAATAACAATATGAAAAATTGTGAAATCTATAAACACATCAATTGAAAAAATCCATTGTGAAGTATTTCTGACATTTAAATTACTAAAAGACTATAATGAGAGAGGTTAACCATAACACATTTAATTGAAACTGTACTGAAATATCACTGATAATGATTAATATAATATAATTATTCTATACATGGTTTCAATCACTTGTTCCCGACTGAATCGTTTCTCAATCCAAGCCTATTTTAAAATGAATTTAGAAAATACAAAATATATTTTCAGAATACAACTAGAACTTCATATCAAAAATCAAAGTAATGTAAAACTCATCTTGGTTAGAGGTATCAACTTTGCCAAATGTGAGATAAGTATTTGTTAATGTCAACACAAAATTTCTGTCAATAGTCAGTCAATTTCACGCATTGCTTTTAATAGAATTAAATGTTGAACATGTTCTTTAGAAGAGAAGTGCATTGGGAACGGAAATAAAACATTAATTAAAATTTAATTCATATCGTTACTGATATACTAGTTTAAGATTTACAGATTATTCTCGTTATCTGTTGCTTTATAAAAACCATGTAAATCATTAAAAAATTGGATATCAATTGCTAATGAATTTTACAGTTTGTGACCCCCAGAAAATACTTTACGGCCTATCAATTGGGAACCTATGGCTTATGGAATTGAATAGGTATATGGTGAGTAGATAAATTGTCATTTCCACACATTGACATAATAATGAATGGACATTATCATTTGAATTGATTGATTTCCAAGAATGTTGCAATTATTATAATAATAGCTACAAACACAGCAATTATCATAACAAGTGTTGCTATAATAAATGACATCAATCTGGAAATCTAAAACCCAATTATCAGATCACTGTTTTTTAATAAAAGCGAAAATATTTTAAATTGTAATGTAAAAGGTCACTGCGTAAACAAGTTGAATTAAGCGTAATATTTTGGATGACAATAAATGAGTGCTTAGAAACCAATCTAACCGACTCACTGAACAATTTATCATACATCATTTACTTAACAACTTCAAAATAATTTTAAATGAACATTTGAAATTTAATTATAATCAGTACCTTGTACTGCTTGGGTTGTTTGTATGTAAGAATACTGTTTCCACCGGCTCCGTGTCCTCTCTGGTTATCATGGTTATCAACGAAGACCAGACCGTCTCCTTGGGCCACCATTCCCCAAGCTGGACCCCAGTTGGTTAAATATTTCAATTTGTTGTTTCCTCGGAACATGTTGCCAATCTCAGCACTGAACTGTGGGCAAAAGATTTTATGTAATAACTTACTGTCTGTGTACCAGTAAAACTTAATAGTATTATAAAAAACATGTGACAGAGCTCATACAAAGAGAGTATTTGTATCTACTTTTGTATGCTGTGGCATACAGAGAGATACTATATAAATTACATTGTTACATTAAATTAAATTGTATTACATAAGTGAAATAAAATATAATGTCATAACCAAATATTCTTGCTGCAAAGAAATCAGTTATGTGATAAGATGGTGTTTTTTATTATGTTTTTGGGATATTAGTAGTTTTTAATATTAGCAATCCTTAACATGCTTTTTTTGTTCAATTTAATTTTTAAAAAATCAGATTTACTAGTGATCTAAAATGTTGGATTACCTTGAATTCCGTAACAGCGGCCAATGGAGTGTATTCAGCCTTGGAGATAGCTTCTCCACCCATATCAATGACTTCTTGTACAATATAAGGGCGGGAACCTCCTGGGAAGAAAGCGGTGTTTAGATTCTTTGTTCTTTCATAGATGACTTTCAAATCTCCTGGCCACATGTGTTTAGCTGCATCGACTCTAATGAAACAAAAAAATACACACATATATATAACTACAATAGATTTGGTAAAATACAGAATATATATTTAAAGGTGGATATTTCATAATATGGCTAAAAACTATTTTTTTATTGAAAAAAACTCTCACTCCTGGGGAGTTAACGCATCTATATTTTCATATTATAATTATCTATGGAAGATAGAATATCGCTGCTATAAGCTTTATCCTAAAGGCTGAACTTTTTCTTTTGCTGTTTACTCAGAACTATCTATCAACTTCTGCCAGAAAGGTGATATCTCAGTTCAGAGGGAAATCCATGAACCACAGTCAACCCTTACTTTAACCAACACTCCCTAACAATATTAAATTGACAGGTTCATGAGATATTGCAATACAAAATTTAATTGCTTATACTATTATGAACATCGAAAAAAAAAACACAACATTTGTTCTTGAATATAAAAGACGTTGCAATGCAGTATCTGTGTATATTTTACCTGAATCCAGCAACACCAATATCAATAAGATGATTGAGGAATCCAACAACCTTCTCTCTTACATATTCGGAACCTTGGTTCAGATCTTGGAGACCAACAAGCTCGCAGTTACGGACCTGAAAGATAAAACAAATTCATTTTTGGAACGAGCTGTTTACCAATAATACCCTCATATTATGTTTAGTGAATTTGGCAACTTTGTTTGTGAAAATTTAGATTCAATATAAAATTTTTATCACTTTGATAAGCATCTTCAGACTTAACGCTACCTATGAGTAGAAACATGTGTCGCATCTATATAAATACACATCAAATATATACTTTCTTAATGTATATACAATTTCTTCTGAAAAATTAATATAATAACCTCATTAGGATTATTGTAGTCCTGGATGGAGCACTCTGGGAAGTTGAAGTCGTTGGGTCCATACGGCACTCCAGGAAATTGTTTCTGGCCTGGGTTCGATTGAGTTCCAGCGGTGCCCCACTCTCCACCTCTTCCAGTCATATGGTTGAATACCACATCAACATAAATCCTGGTTGAAAAATACTATTTTAATTGTATATGCTTAAGTAATTAAATTTATACCTTTGATATGTGTCACGAATAATAATAACTATATAATTGCGAGACTATATCATGAAACATCATTTTCAATTACTTTCAAACCTAGTCAATTATCTTATTAACTTTTTGTAAACAAAAATAAATTCAATATGTTAGTGTGTATGTCACATGCATTTCAGCAAGAATTTTAATTTTAGTTATAATACGGTAAAATATCTTGTAAAAGTATTTAGTTCTACATAAATTAAATGATGTAATTAATACCTTCGATGGTTTCGGCGGTAACTTTGTGGAAGTTCATTTTAATAGAAAATTTAAATTAACTTTGATTAATCCATGTATTGTGTTACTAACTGTGACACGTGTATCGCCTCTTTCAGAGACATCTTCAGACTTACTATCGCAAAGTTTGCTTAAGTAATGAAGCAAGATTGATTCTAACATTTTAAAATTATAAAATTACAAAATGGAGTAATCACAAACCTAGCTGATTGATTGCAGCTCATTAGTTTAATAGTTTGTAATGTTTAACGTCATTAGTAGTATGATTAAATTTGTTTGCACTGTTTCGATTTTATAATCCCCTCTTTGCTTCCCTCGAAAAGGAAAAATCCCAATCTGATTGATTACAACTCATTAGTATCATTAGTATCATTATCTGTTTGCTTTATTTCGATTCTACACCCCCCTCCTTGCTCCTCTTAAAAGGAAAAAAACCCAAACCTCCATTTTGTAATTTTAAAATTTTAAAATGTTAGAATCAATCTTGCTTCATTACTTAAGCAAACTTTGCGATAGTAAGTCTGAAGATGCCTCTGAAAGAGGCGAAACACGTGTCGCAGTTAGTAACACAATACGTGGAATAATCAAAGTTAATTTAAATTTTCTATTAATTAATACCTGCTTTGATTTTTTGCAATGGTTAGAAATATATTAAAACAGATTAAAGTTTGTTTCTGCATATACTAGCTTACAAGAAAAATGCATCATGACATCCTACTAACTTTTACATCTCAAATTTTATTTGCTTAATATTATTCCCACTAAGTGATTTCAGTTGGGCATCCCTATTGTAAGTAATATAGAAATGACATTCCGTTGAAAAAGTTACGCAATATGTTTATCTTATAAAGTAAAAATATTATTTGGATCAATTAAAGATAACTATGATATGCCGTTATTTTAACTCTTAATTTTATCCAGTACCTTTTTTTTACAATGATAGATAATACTAATATGTTGTTGGTTTTTTTCTTTTATCTGCTATTAAGAACTGTCATTGGTTTTAAATATAATCTGCCAAATAAGCAGGTGGGCCTTGATAAATAATTGTTTTGACAAAAACCGCATGTAACACACACCTTTTACTGTAAAAACGATTTGAAATGATTAATTCTATTTTTGGCAACATGATTTCCTTAATTTTGCCGTAACCTGCTGATAAAATGTTATCTTTTAATGATATCAAACATTATTCTAAGCAAAATAGAATTGAAAACTTTTTATACTACCTACATAAATTCGCTTATTTAGTTTGAAGATATTATATTTCCACTTTGCATGTTTTGTCATGTGTTGGGTCCATGGCGCAACGTTGTTGGCTTCCGTGTTGAATCTCACTGGCTTGAGTTCTAATACAAACACCATTTTTTTCAACAGAATGTACTGAATGTGACAATGAAGATGTAACTGAGTGGATTTTGGATTCGAAATTTTGAATGATGATGAAATAATAATAATAATAATAATAGAAACAAGATTGGGAAGCCTAAGAAAAGATTTTCGGAGAAAGAAGTGTTGGTCCTACACATTCTGAAGCTTTTCTGAAGTGGTTTGAGAGCCAAGATGCGAGCATCTCAGGACAAAAAAATATTCACAATTTGGCAGCTTCAAAAAAAAACATCTAGCTGCTTTAAGCAAAAATCAATAATTAAATTTCTTCATTAAAAATAATCTTATACTGAAGCTATATGTAAATTAAACAAATAAAAACTATTATTTTTTTCTTTTTTCCCTTATCCGGAATACCTTCATCCCCAATTAGTCCGGATAATCGAGGTTCTACTGTATATCAGATAATAATTCTTGTGGAACTAAATACTATTTTTAACCTTATAACCAGCAATTTTGTTTATTTTTTTACTTTGAAATTTAATAAAATATTCTAAAAAATATAAAACATCTCAAGTATAATAATATTTTGTGATACTATATTTGATAAAACTCAAATGACCTATATTCATTAACAAATGTTTGATGAACTACTCATATTCCTTTTGATTTATCTGATAACCAATTGAAAACGTTCATTTTCAAGGAGGAATTGCCTCTCCCACTGTTTTCGCTTGTATAGTTGGCTTAATTGATTAATTGAGATATTGAAAATGTGATCAAATTATTATTTTATAAGTTTTATTTTTTGCAAGATAAGTTATCTCAAATCCTCGTAATGTCATAAAATATTATTATTTTATTTGTTGACACAAACAAATAGATTTGTTGTATAATGGAATTTAATTAGAAGGAAATATGTGTCAGAATGATTGATAAGTATAATATCAGATTTAATTTAAGTAATTATTGGTGCAGTCCTATCCAATCGTTTTTTTGTTGATAATTGAGTTTTTCCTTAATTAAAATGTATATTATATATTTTAATCTAAATCAGTGGTTCCCAAACTAATTATACTCATGGACCCCTCTCAAATCTAAAATCTGACCATGGACCCCCCCAAGTGAAATAATAAATTTTATTTTAATGCCTTGAATTGTACAACATTGTAAACATGATTTTTAAATGGTATTTACGTAGTATTTATTAAAATTATAAATTTTGTTTTAAAATAAAAAAAACATTGTTTTTCATTGAAATGGGTGAAAGTGAAGGATGATATTAGATTATTTATATTTGACTAAATGCTAGTAAGTTACATTCGTAAGTCTCCACGAGCACTTATATTCAGCTGGGTTTTTTTCACAATGAGGTGTATAACTGCTATAAATCCACGTTGGATCCAATAAGAAGACAGGAAATCAATCAAAACTTTCCCATAATGTTGGATTTAAAACTGGTATTTGTTTTTGCAACCAGAATTTGTGGTATACTTGCTCAAACATTGGCTTAGCACATTAATTTAATAATTTGCTGATATTAAAAAATAATAATAACAAAAAAGGTGCCAGAAATATTTATTCGTTCGCAGACTCACTAAAATTTTCCACGCACCCTCAAATGATTTTGAATTTGTCACAGACTCCCTGAGTGGTTTCAAGGACCCCTGGGGGTCCGTATGAACCACTTTGGGAACCACTGATCTAAATCATGTGGATGGTCATTTGATAATGAATTTTTCATGTTTGTGTAAATGAAGTACTGGTGGGAAAATTATATAAAATATTTGATACAGTGTGAATGCATTGCATAAACTAGTAATATAAGTGATGTTTTTTTACCTCACACCAACAGTGTTACATCTCTTCACCATGTTAGTGAATTCTGCTTCATTCCCGGACCTGGTTCCAAGTTTGTAAGAAACTGGTTGATAGCGTTCCCACCATGGTCTGTTTCCGACGATGATATTCTCGCTGACAGGAGAAACCTAATAAATATAATCTGAGGTATGTTATGAACAATCAGGATTGCCCAGAGGTGGTGTTGCAACTTGCAAGTGCTTCAACCTGGCACTTGGTCGCGAAAGCAAAATTCTGGATCTCCTACGGGAGTTTAAATTTGAGACCTAAGACCTCGTGTCAATTTACCTTGAGTTTATCTTGAGTCACTTACAATAAAATTCTCATTGAGATTTTCTTGTTCTTCTTTAAAAATATAATTTCAAATATTTTTTTTTAAAAATTCTTAAAAAAACTAAATTCAAGATTCATTTCTCAACCAGTTAGAAACGAGCCGGGCTTGCAAATAATAGCCTCAAATGATGAATATGTACTAGAATTATTCTAGTAACTAGAGTGATTTGATGGTATACTACGGTTTCTCAACTGGGGACAACAGCATATTCCAAGGGGGCTACAGAGATTTATTTTATGGGAGTCACAGCACAGTTTTGGGGGGGGGCCATTGGCAAATCCTTGAACAGTTACAAAAAACGTCTCGCGTCTTTTCATTTTAGGAAATCCGTAAATTCTTGAGTAAAATCTACCAGCGAGCAAAATTTTTAAGGGTTTGAACTTTTTTTTAACTTTTAACTTCTCACTTTGTCTCGAAAAACATATATACTAATATAAAAAAAATAGGTACAAGGGCCACGTAAAAATATTAAACTTTAAAGGGGCCTCAGGCCCAAAAAAGTTGAGAAACTATGGTATACATTATATGCAAGTTAAACGGAAATGAAAAATCAATTCGTCAGCAACTTTTCAACATTGATTTTCATTAAAAATATATATTTTTTTTTTAATGCAAATTTAGTTTACTTAGATGTAAAAAATGACCGCATCACACGTCTCGTAAAATGAATTAATTAACGTTCATTTTTTAGCCCTCCAGAGACGAGAGCTTTTTTTCGATAAAAAAAAATATTTTTTCAGCCATATTTGAAGTCACGGATAACTTTTATTCCTAATAAAAATTGAAAAAAAAAACGCAAAGTCGTTGTATAGAAACCCCGCATGACTATATGGTCATGCTCATCCTTTTATTACCGTATAATATTGTGTACGGATAGTAGTAAGGACGAGCGTGACCGTATGGGCACGCAAACATTCGGGGTTGAAATATAGCTAAACGTGAAATTTTTAAAAATATTTAAAATTTGACCTCTTTAGACCAACATAATTTCAGTGCAAATATATTAGCAAAAGAACTGTAAATAATTTGATGTTTCAAAAAGTTCATTAAAAAAAAACGGAAATTCAAAAAAATCGCATGTGCTTTTGGTGGCCGTTTCTGTACCCGCGGCTGATGACTAATTGAAGTATGTACCCTTCTTAACCAAATATGAGTGAAAGCAACGATATTCAGGTAGAAAAAGAATGAATAGTGGCATCAATAGACAACGGTGTTTACTGTGACCACATCGTCACGCTCGTCCTTGGAGGGTTAAGCACCAAAGATTGTCGGTAAGGCTATAATTTAATTATAGTTACCTGGATACCACCGAATCCCATGGGCGCCAAGAACTTCTCGCATTCATCAGCAATATCGTTCCACTTCCATTCAAAGAGGTGCACCATTACAGATCTGTTATCCCAATAAAAGGTGTTTTTGTGTGAGAGCGTACATCCTGCAAGTGCCATAAGCAGGAAAGAGGCTGCGAAGAACCTCATGATGAAGATTCTGAAGATGACAAATAGCGAAAAAATGAATATTTATTAATCTCTTTACAATAATAATGAAGTGTATTTTTTAAACGATGGAACAGCTGTAATAAATAATAGATCTCTAGTCAATTCACTTCCACTCTCTGCAAAGTCCACGGTAGATTAAGTAATGTAACATAATAACAATAATATATAACAGATTGCCAACCGGTGGATCGCAATCCTCCAACGTGATTGCCAATTACGATACAGTACAATTCAAAACAATAAATTCGTCGCCATTCGGAAATATGCAAATATTCATCTGTCTGAATAATTGATTTGTTTACAGGTTTTGAGGGTTTCAGAAGCTTTCTCATAAAATCAAATACCCTTTGCAAAATTAAGTGTTAAAATCATACTGATAAAGTGCCTTCACTTAACCCGAAACGTTACTTTAACTTCACGTAACAGGTGTTTCGTTGACATTAACATTAAATGCCAAATTTAGCAAGATATTTAACTGAATTGGAAAATCTAGCAAGGTAATCTCCGAATGAATTTAAAGATCAACTTTATTTGACGTTCATGATTAAAAAATATATTAACATCGTGACTGTTGTGATATTAATTTAAAATTTCACACAGAATTTTACATCAAAGAGTTTGCGATGAATATGAAGCGAAAAATACTTTTAAATATTTCAAAATCTCACAGAAACTTGTTGGGAATCCATGCTTACTGACTTTTTGTTTTTGGCACTGTTTTAGCACACGTAAAAACAGTGCTAAACCACATATTTGTACCCACCACACAAAATTAACTAAAAACTTCCGATATTGTTTTTAACGTAAAAATAAAGTACGCTTGGTGACACGTGCAAGAAATAAAAAGTAAAATTTTCAATGGTAATGATATCATTATTCAAGGTTGTAAATTTTGTAATTCTACAATATTTTTACACAGTTAACATATATTAATTATTCACTTTTAGGGTGTTTACTGTCAATACTTGATGGAAAGGCATTATATTTATAAAAACACAATATTCCTTTGTAATGTATTTCACTTTATTTAATAGGTCAGGACCGGTTTCGCTCATTGCGAGAATTGTCAACCGATAAGAAATATAATTTACCAATGCTATTTATACAAAAATAAATTTAAATGTGTAAACAACAATTGAAATTGAAAAGAAATTACCAATTACATTATAAGTGATTTTAAAATAACACAAAATTAAAATGTTTAACACATGTAACATGTAATGTAATTAAAAAGTCATCCAAGATTAATAAATTTCAAGTGGTGACTGAAAGAAATTACAAACATAATTAAAATCGTTGTTTACACCTTTTCATTTAAATTTATTTTTGTATAAGTACAAAGGAATATTGTGTTTTTATTAATATATTAATTACTTTTCAAGATCATAAACAAATCGGAATTACACATATTATTGTGTTTCAATTAATAGAAATATTTTAATTTGTATACTGAATACAAATAATAAAGGAAACCCTGTTCTTGAATATAACAAAAATAAATTTAAAATATTTACCTTTTTTCAGTCGTGTAAAAATATGTTATATCCACAACGGTCTGACTTGTGATAATGAATTGAAAATCGTTTAAATGTCACCATTTAAATAATATATCCTAGTAGAGTAGGTTCATAGTTATGTGAGCATCGAGTCTCGTGTTATCTTTGTTGTTATAATATTATATAGATCGTCGGCATACTGACAGAAGGCGATAATTCAAAAACCGACTGTTTTGAATTATGAATGCATATCGATACACCAGTTCAAGACGAGAACAAGTCAAAATAAGCGATATTGAGATATTTATGTTTTATGTTTCGAATGAGCGTATGGTATGCAGTGGCGGATAATCCTATAAGCCATTGGTTTCCAAACTTTATCTTAATACGCCTCCCTTTGAAGAAAAAAATATCATCGCGCCTCCTTTTCCTTTATTTCATATAGTAGTAAAGGCACGTTTATATATTTTGGACTGGTCGCGCCTCCCTTTGCGATAATCCACGCCTCCCAGGTTGGAAATCTCTGCTATAAGCAAATGAGGCACGCGCTCGGAGACTTTTACCTAAAAATAGCTTATGTAATATAACCCATACACTTTTGGCTCAAAATGATCTGTAATATTCTGTCGTTTTTATGTTATCTGTAAAAAAAACCCTAAAATTTTATTACGCCTAAGGAAATCTCTCTGATGATATGTATTCACTAGTTAAAATTTCATAAAGAAAGTTGTTTTTGGACTTTAATCTGGTGTAACGATATATAGCTTGTAACAAGCTTTACCTTTTGAAAAAAACAATTTCAACCATATTTTGTGTGTTTTTACGTAATTTGAACATAATATACAAAGACACAATTCCGATAATAGTTATTTTTGGCAACAAAAATATATATAAATTAATTAAAACGTTTGAACATGTAAATTGAATTCTTTAATTATTTTCGAATCTCATGAAGTTTTTACATCGATAAGTAATAGTAAACTGCATGTATAGAGATTTTAGGATTTCATGATTATCGAAAAAGACAATTATATCAATACAAAGTTTTTCGACTTATCGCCTTCTGCCTGTAAACTGACGGCATATTGTTTATTTCGAAAATATTTTTGAATATAATAAAAAGTCTTTTACACACCCTGGAAGTTCTACTTTATATTTCTAAATCCTGACTTTTTCAAAAGCTTGAATATGATCTGATAAATTGAAATGCACTTTACAGCGCTATCGATTTGATATGGTATTGCTACTTAGTAGTGAAGTAGAATCTAAATAGATACGCTAGGCAGAGATGTCACGTTTATATAACAAAGCTAAATGAAAACAAATCTTCTTTTTTAACGTAAACAATCATCGTTTCAATAATATTTACCAGTATATTATAAACTATTTTGAAGTAAATTGATGTTAGAATATACCTTATTTCATCTGTCACAACTCACAACTCACGTTTCAAAATGGTATCGTGAATATTCACATATAACTTCTATTGCACTGCGTGCAAGTAGGGCATCCAATCCCGGGATCCGGGATCCCGTTCAATTTTCTGATCCCGAAATTCCAGGATTGAGATGGCCGCGATCCCGGGATGTCGGGATTGAGAAATTTTGAGCAAATTCTCGAAATTTACACGAAATTGGCAAATTGAAGATTTCAAATTCCTCGGTGGGCTAAAAAAAAAAAACGAGTTTTGGTGAGATTCTGGGAAAAAGTATACCAAATCGGAGATTTCTAATTCCTCGGTAAGCTAAAAAAAAAAAAAACGAGTTTCTGTGAGATTCTGGGAAAAAGTATAGCAAATTGAGAATTTCAAATTCCTCGGTGAGAAAATCTCAATCCCGGGATTCAAAATAAATCAATCCCAAAATCCCGGGATTGGAAAAAGGCTTCGGGATTGGATACTCTACGTGCAAGCAAACTTCCTGGGTTTATTGTTAGACAAAGCAAACCATTTGAAAACCCAATGTTTCTTTGGTCGTAAGTACGCTTGTATATGGATCCATCATTTAGAGCCCATATGAAAGTTCATACAAGCTGCAATTGGAGAGAGTCCATAAGAAATTTCTAGGATATTATTATTTAAAAAAATAAAAATTCTTCCCCTTTGATAATTCCTTAATTACTTAAATACTACCCCACCAAATTTCTTTTAGGAATGTTATCATTTCACTCTCTTGAAGCTCGAAGATCGTTTTCAAGCTTAAAGCATTTTTCTCTTCTCCTTCGGGGCCGAGTTAATAATCCTGAAATTCTCATGACTATTAATTTACATGCTCCCAATATATTCTTATGTGGGCGAAAGTATGAGCAAAAACTTATATTTCTAAAAACTTATACCTCGCTTAGAAGGTATGAGTCACCAGTTTCAAGGGCCGTTCGATTGATCAACGCATTGCCTAGAGAAGTGGACATTTTTAGTGATGGTATTTGTGAACTGTTTGATAAATTTTACTATTATATTTCTTGATTTTTTATGTTGATTTTGATGTATTATGTAGTTTTATTTTATATTTTGTCTTATTATATTTTTCAAGTACATGGCGAATTGGCGTCAGCTGTTATGTCATGTACTGTAATTTAAATTTTTAACAATAAATAAATAAATATTTGTAAACAATGAATAAATATAAAAATCATATCTGAATATATATTTAATTTCATGCTTTATGTAATTTAATACAAACATATTGACAAAAAAAATAATAAGATTATGTTATATGGTGGTATGAATAAAAACTACTTAGCTTCATGCCTTATAAACTTACTCACAGATATTAAGGACACTACCATTCCAGTGATGTTTTATAGCGATGGAAAGCGATAACGACAGAGGTAGAATAAAGTACATTTATGTGTCTCATGAATGATTTTTTAGCCAAAGAGATATCTTTATTTCAAAAGACACCTAGAGAAAAACACATCCCAAGTTCTTTTGCCCTGGATCAAGGGTGGGCTGGAGGGGGCTTGCAGGGGCTCGCGCGAGCCCCTTGTTAAAATACTCAAATCAAATGAGTATAGAATTGCAATGTTCATTGATGATTTCACTGCATCATAAAATATAAAAAGTTGTTGCCTTTTAAAATTCCTCGTAAAACACATTTATTTTGGGTGCATAATAAAAGAGGTCTAACCGTTTTTTGCCTATTGTTTCACAATATTTTCAATTTTCATTATTTCGGAAAAAAATAGAAGATAATAAATCAGGACTGGGGTGGAGTCAAGACCAATCAAAAAAAGGAGAACCACGGGACTTTTATATTATCGGGATGTCATATTATTTATATTATCAATATCACGGATTTTTTTTACATAAGTGGAAACTATAATCGATTAATTTTGTGCATTTATTTTGACAAATTTTGATATTAATAAACAGTATATTACCTCCTTTCTGAAAAGGAAGGTATGGACAAAGCTCGAAAAATCTGATAATGATATTATCATTTCCAGATTATTTCAATTGTTTGCATCGTTTATTTAATTACAAACATTCTAAAAATTATAATATAATCGACGATTTGATTGACCGATAAAATTTTGATGAGTTCATTTGCGATTTTAATCAATTTAATTTGTGATAAATTGAAATACGTATTTGATGACTTGCTTTGCAGCGTAATAATAAATTTAAATGACGTAACCTGCATAATTTTTGCGATGTCGTTTGAGATCGAGATTGAATCAGCTTTAATTAACTACTAACAAAATTGTGAAAATGTAAATTAAAGAAAATGCGATTTACTATTATTAAATACAGATTATTTATGTTAAATATACCGCTAATTTGTTATTATTTTTCTGTTCAACCAGTATTAATATTTTTCTGAAAACGTAAAACAAATCCTCACTTAATATTTTGAAAAATAGACAGAGAAACTGGCTTACAAAATTTCGCTAAGAACCAATAGTTGAAATGTTCCGTTATGTAAACAATTACTCTACAGCAGAGATGCACAACCTCTACCTTCTAACGGGCCGCATAAAACAAATTTTCGTGGGTACGGGCCGCAAAAAAAATATATTTAAAGTACGTTCAGTCCATTTTTACACAGAGCATATATACGTTTCATGTAAAATAGATTTACAAAAAAACCGTGTAAAAAAGATTAAGTGAATTTAAATAAATGATTGATAGGTTCTATTACATTATTTTGGTCGTGTTATTTCGAAAACGTCTATGAGAAACGCCAAGAAAATCAGTCTATGTTCTATATACACTATTTTAAAAATTGGTATTTTACCTTTACACAATCTATTTAATGATTGTTATTCTCTTAATTTTTGCATATATGTTTCAGTCGACTCTTAGTGAAAGGTTCTATTTTTCAATAGTTAATGAATAAATAATGTCGGATCCGTGGTGAAGTGGTCAACGTCGTTGGATTACGTGGTGGGTCTCACAGGCTTAAGTCACAGTACGAATAGCATTTTTCAATCGATTTAAAATTCTCAATCACCCCTTTGAGCTAAAAATAACGAAGCGTAGCGAGAGAGATTAGCTATCCACTAATCCTGTTTTACACCCTATTTGAAGTTGAGCATCTGAGTAGCAAGAAGTTGTCGTAGGAAAAAACTTCCGCTGAGATATCTCCATAAAGACGACATTTGCTCCAGATTGTGACTCCGCAAATGGATATTTAAAAAATGTGTTGGATGATTGAGTATTAATTAGGTAAAGAAGAAAAAAATAGTACAGAATAATCTCCTATTTACAAATATATTAAAACTTCAATTTTTATATAAAAACAATTTATTTATTTATTTACAATAACAAATATTTACAAAATTAACGGTACAACGTACGTATATCATATTTAAGTCTTATATTCCAGTTCGCAGGATTTAGATTTTAGACTGAAAAAGAAAACAAGATTATTAATACAAGCTATCAAAAAATAAACAAAGCCAACTATTCTTAGTAAAAATAAGCAATTTAATTTATTAAAGCTTTGCTGTAATAATTCGTCTAACGTTTATCTTAAATATATTATTTTCACAGCTGATATATTGTTAAGTTTGGCAGTAATCGTGCAAGACATACATATTAAGTGTGATATTTCGTTTTGTAGAATCCATAATAACAGTCTCAATTGTAAAGTAAACGTAGAAAATCATCTATGAAAGCCCACCACTGAAAAGCTTTCACAAGATAAATCCGAGGTAGATAGATAATTTGGAGAACGAGACATATTCACACCAAAAAGTAATATTCACGTAAATTATTTCAATTATCGATTTTATGGTGTCTTAAGCCATTTATATTATATTACTGTTATAGTAAACCGATGTGAAAAAATTGCTGTATTTATTAAGTAAACTAACGCTTGTGTATATATCTTACCCCAGAGTGGATTGCAATCACGGCATCGCTGGCTCCCGAAGAGATGTTGATGTTGGCCTGGCCACTTCCATCGACACTGATTGTCTTTCCGGTGCACGAAGATCCGTTCTTCACTCCAGAGATAACATCACAGTAGTTTCCTGCAGGCAAGCAAGTCTGCAAAGAAGATAAAAACAATACATGTTATTACATTATAAAGAATTAAGTGAAATCTAATGTATAAAAAATAGTGTTTTTTTTCGTACTTTATGCGTTGCCACACCGCTCATCTGATTTCAATAAAACTTTGACAAACTTTTTACTTGTACTTCCGGGAAGGTTATAGGCGTAGTAAAATTTACTTACAGTAGGTCTTATATAAAAATCAATGTTTGTATGTCTGCCATACAGTTCATTTTGAAAACGTATGCTTGCACTTGCGGGAAGGTTATAGTACAATTAACTTACAGTAGGTGGTGCGTGTTTCGTACCATAGAAGATCGGCAGTAAATGTCAAACAGACAGAAAAAGAAAACTTTCTTTCTTTAAGTGACATTGCAAAGCTTGCCGGGAACCAGCTATCACGATTATAATGAATGTTCTTAATTCTAATAGGAATCATGCTTTTAATAATTCATAGCACAGGGTGCATTGTAAATGAATGCATCAAGGTTTCATCTTTTTGAAAATGCTTAATAATCGAATAGACGAAGTCACAAACCTGTAAACTCCTGTTCAAATCGCTTCCGTCAATATTGATAGCAATAAAGGCTTTGTTTCCTCTGCAGAAGGATATCTGATTGTTTCCATTGTCCCACCAGTTAGAAACGCTGGTTCCGGAAGCCGCGTTCCTGAATCCAACCATTCCGTAGATCGGGCTCCAGCGATGCTCACACACCCATCCGTTTCCACAGGTTCCATCCTTTAATTAATTCATATTCACTTTAATATTGTCCTGTTTGTTTAATATTGGAACCAGTAACATTCAAATCATAAGACAATGATTTGAAGCTTAATCAATGCAATTTAATTTTTGTTCCAAAATTTAAAGTTATGTAATAATTTCAGCGCAAAGCTTCTCAGCAAGTACTGGAAACTTGTTTACACCACTTTACTTTAAAGTCCTTTTTCTTGAGCGTATTCAATCAACACATCAACGTTGAGTGATTTTAAATGATTGAAAGGAATGTCTCAGGAGAAGATACATGTGACTTGACTGTGTACGTACGTGTGGTTGAAAATAGTCACAGCTTGAACTGGTTGACTATTTATGTTCATTATAGATATTTTAGAATTAGGAAAGGTAATCAAAAAAATCAAGTAATAATTTATCCTGTTTTCTATTGGCTATTTATAAAATCACCTCGATGGTAATTCCAACACCAAACATCACAAAAGTCAAGAAGAGTGTTTGTACCGCTTTGTGATACAGTCAGTGATAGATTTGTAATGTAATGTTAAATTAATTTTAAATTGTGTGTATATTATGTAATAATGATCGATTCTTACGGGGTTAATGCTTGGCGAAATTAGATTCTGGTTTCCATCCATTGGTGGTCCTGCTTCGACATCAGTGAAGGCAAACGAACTCATAACTCTTGCGTTTCCATAAGGATGAGCCAATAAGAATGCGGTTGCAGCCTAGAAAATATTGAAAACAATCATGTTATAATATTGTATTTGACTCTTCAAGTATTAATAATTTTAATCAAACAAATCAATCATATAATTACCTTGTATTGTTTGGGGTCCTTGTAAGTTAGGACGTCTCCTCCACCAGCTCCATGGCCACGTTGGTTGTCATGATTGTCAATGAACACCAAACTGTCTCCGGATGCAAGGAGACCCCATGCTGGACCCCAGTTTGTCAAATACTTCAGTGGGTTCTTTCCTCGGAAGGCTTTTCCTAATTCGGCACTGGCCTAAAAGTGAACACAATATAAAACATCAATCACAGAACAAAATATTATCTTTTTGATTGGTAGAAGCTTGAATTAAGTAGTCAAGCTTACAAGAGGTCGATAAAAAATAGAAATAAACATGTCGAGGAACACAAACTAGGTCTCTTAAAGTAGTTGAGAGTGAATATACTTTTTAAGCAGCATGTCAACAGAAGCTGTTCAGAAAAAAACTAGTAGTTTTTCAGACATTTAAATCAAATTTCCTTGGGTTCACAGGTTTTTCGCGGGAGTCCGCGAAAATTTTCATTAATTAAACATTCTTTGTGATTAAGTATGCAAAAAAAATCGGGGGTCCGCAGATTATTGTTTTAAAATTTAGAGGTCCATCAAATTTTGAGAAAATCGCAAAAAAACCACAGGAAAACAATTTTAACGCAACAATTCACAACAACAAAAAATGCCGATTGATATGTCAAATTTCAAAATGTGAGCATGGACACTGATACTGATCTATGGCAGTGGCTACAGCAGGATTAAAAATCAATATTTTTGATGCATTCAGACTTTTTTGGCATACTTGGATATCATGAGTTTTGATACCTAGCTTCTTATTTGAAAAAAGCTTTACATGTGAAATCATTATAAGAATACACTTTTTATTACGGATTGGTACCGGATGACAAACAATATTTGTTTTGCATAAAGGAGCACTAGTTTTACTTGGAGATAAACAAGACTTAGATGACATACCCTGAATTCAGTGACAGCTGCAAATGTATATTCGTCTTTGCTGATAGCTTCTCCTCCAAGATCGATGACTTCCTGGACGATGTAAGGCTTAGCACCTGATGGGAATCCTTGCGCAGTGTTGAGGTTATTGAGTCTTCCGTAGATAGTTTGTAAGTCTGCAGGCCACATATGCTTGGCAGCGTCAACACTATAAATTTATATTCTCTTAAATGTTGAATATTCAATTTTTTAAATATTGTTTAAAGTCAATCTTCTATGGGCCGATCGATTTTTATGACATTCATTACTTTTTTGAGTGGCTCTTAGAAAACAATGAAGCAGTCTAAAACATAGATTTTTATCCATGTCCTCTCCCAACGTGGAGAATATTCCCCCATAATAGAGGTATCTCAAGAAGTTTTTCTACGAGAAATGCTTCTCAGTCGCTCATACTTTTTTTTTTGAGAAAGTAGTAGAACTAGAAGAATAAAGCTAGGACGAGATTAATGGTAACTAATTGTTCTCGCTACGTTCAGCTATTAAAGGATCAGAAAGGGTGAGAGGGAATTTTTAGACATCAAAAACACTTATGCCTTCGAAGAGAAATTGATAAATCGATCTAAAATGAGCCACTGCGCCATAGGACCTGATATTGATCGCGATGATAATTATATTTATGTATCTTCCTAAGTTTATTTGGTAAAAATAGTTTATAAAATTGAGACACCAATTTTAGAAAACAAATGTGAAAGTTACTTCGTCGAAAAAATCGGTTCTTTTGACGAGATTGTCAAGTGTAAACTTTAACAGTTATATTATCTTTGCAGCTATGTAAATTCTTTATTTATTTACCGGAAACCAGCAACTCCAATGTTGATGAGTTTGTTTAAGAAATCTACGATTTTTCCTCGTACATATTCGGATCCTTGGTTCAGATCCTTGAGTCCAACCAATTCACAGTTGCGGACCTAGTATAAAAGAAAAAAATGTATTAATTTTAACGCCTTCAAATTTTTTATATTTTTATCTTGTCTGACGAATGATTTGTAAATTTTGTGATGTTATGTCTGAAGATGATTATTTAAAAAGCACACGAGAAAAAAAATATCAAATTAAATTTTATATTGAAATATTGAAACTAAGCCTAGTTTAACAGAACTGCAGTCATTTATATTTCTCTTACTTAAATGCTATAATTTATTTGTATACGACTGTAACAGTATTTCCGTATACTTAACAAATTTAGTTATTTAAACATAATATTCAAAAAAACTAATTGATTCGTTAATAGATAGATACTACCAACTTTTAGAAAATGTTGTGAGCTACGTTGCCTTCTCAACATAAAGTATTGTCTCAGAAATAAAGAATAGAAAAAAAGAGTTTAAAAAATTAAAGTTTAATATTTTGTCCGGCTACGGCACACGAAAAGCATGTCGTTTGAGATTGAATTACGGTACCTGGTTCTTATCGTTATAGTTGGTGATGGTGCAGATAGGTGAGTTGAAGTCATTCTTTCCATAGGGCACTGCTGGGTAGCCCCATTGGCCAAAGTCGACAGTGGATCCTCCGGTTCCAACGTTCTCATTCCAAGATCCAGTCATGTGGTTGAATACAACGTCGACGTAGATCCTGAAGAGAAAAACATATTCAATCATGAGAATGTTTATGTCGATAGTTTATCGCAATTTTTTAAAAAATACAGCCTTATAAAATGAATCCAGAATACTATTATTCATGCATAACAAACACGGTGTTTTTCAAACATTATGATCAAAATTACCTGACTCCAACATTGTTGCATCGGTTCACCATGTTGGTGAAACTAGCCTCGTTTCCTGATCTGGTGTCCAGCTTATATGAGATGACCTGATACCTTTCCCACCATGGACGACCCTTTGAGGTGACCTTCAAGTTCTCACTTACAGGCGAAACCTGGGGAAATATCAGAATCACATATCAATACATGTTTATTTAAAAGGACATCGAAGATATCAAATTGTTTTTAAGCAGTATTGTTCTGAGTGCAGCATGGTCCAAAACCAATCATATGAGAAATCGTGGACATGAATTGTTTGTTCTCCCAATGTGTAGAACCATCCTGCAATGGGAATGCCACTGGGGAAAGCTTTAACGGTGTTCAAAAATATTGCTTCGGATGTCGAGATATTCCACGTAGACGTGGGTGAGTTCCGGCGAATAATGTTTTTTATGTATTAAAGTAGAGTTCGTCGGAGCTCACTCAGTTGACTTCCTTGCCATTTTTTGCCATTTGCCATTGTAAAAGTTTTAAATTTATAATTTGTCAAACTTGTGCAATGTTAATTAATTAAATAATATTTCAATACATGAAAATAGCTACTAAAAATAGTGTTTAATTATAACCGAAAGTGAATTTTATGTATTGCTCTTGATTTGAAAAAATATAATGTTTTTTTTTAGAAAAGGTATTGATCTCTTACCTGTACACCCCCAAATCCTTTGGGCCCCAAGAATCGCTCGCATTCATCAGCGATATCGTTCCACTTCCATTCAAAAAGATGGACAATGGTGGTCCGGGAGTCTTTGTAGTAAGGGTTTTTGTTCGAAGAGACGAACCCAAGTAGGGTGCACGCTAGGAACACTAGCGTCAACCTATTCATTCTGTTGATAAAAAAAAATGTTGTAATAAAGTAAATTTAGCAAATATTTAATTCAACAAGATTAATAAATATTTGAGATTCACCCTATCGCTCGAAATATTTTTTTAAATGATTTTTGATTATTGATATATATTGGTTTAGAAGAGAAAGACAGTTTACAATCTTGCTCACTTCTACGTCCTAAGTTTTATTTCAAAATACATAATTCAAAACTATAATAAATGTTTAAGAAGCTCTAGGAGAAATAATCATATTATCAATAAATTATGAAAGCAAATACGTATATTAATTTTAATAATAAAGTGCTTATACATATATATAGTTTTCCTTAATAACCAAACTAATATCAGTGTATCAACATTACTTAAGCCAGCGTTCGCCAACTGGAGGTCTGGGAAAATGTTAAGAATATAGCGTATAGCGTAGATATTTAAACTACACTATAGGAATACTACGTTATAGGGGACTAGACATCTATACAAAATTTGAAGATAGATTCTTACAATTGTATTTTGTGAATGTAACGAAATCAAAAAAAAAAAACCCATTTTCACATATATTTCATAGAATACGTTTAACGTAGTCAAGGGACGAATACTAAACAGCTACTGAAAAAGTTATTTTCAATGCGCGTACATATATAAAATATATTTACAAAAATTCTTATTTGACCCTGAAAATTTAGCGTTTAGTAAAAAAAAAACTATGCTATA
Organism: Himalopsyche tibetana; assembly: GCA_030503985.1. Taxonomy (NCBI): domain Eukaryota; kingdom Metazoa; phylum Arthropoda; class Insecta; order Trichoptera; family Rhyacophilidae; genus Himalopsyche; species Himalopsyche tibetana. The sequence continues at coordinate 1,932,355 of JAPJYX010000006.1, forward strand.
GAGGGGACTGCTTTATACACTATATGAAAATTCTCTTTAAGGGGGAACACTTAAGGGAGGTTTACTGTAAATTATTTTAGTCGTGCCCTTCAATATCCTAAAATAATTGTGTACTCTCCAATACCAAAATTTTCCATGTAGCGAATGCGACAGTTAATACTTTCGATGGTTTCGGCGGTAACTTTGTGGAAGTTCATTTTAATAAAAAATTTAAATTAACTTTGATTATTCCACGTATTGTGTTACTAACTGTGACACGTGTTTTGCCTCTTTCAGAGGCATCTTCAGACTTACTATCGCAAAGTTTGCTTAAGTAATGAAGCAAGATTGATTCTAACATTTTAAAATTATGAAATTACAAAATGGAGTTTTGGGTTTTTTTCTTTTTAAGAGGAGCAAGGAGGGGGGGTGTAGAATCGAAATAAAGCAAACAAATAATGATACTAATGAGTTGCAATCAATCAGATTGGGATTTTTCCTTTTAAAGGGAAGCAAAGAAGGGATTATAAAATCGAAACAGAGCAAACAAATTTAATCATACTACTAATGACGTTAAACATTACAAACTATTAAACTAATGAGCTGCATTCAATCAGCTAGGTTGGTGATTACTCTATTAATTGGGAACAATTTAAGTAATGGGGAACCACCTGTGCTATTAAGAATATTATTTAATAATATTTATTTTTTGTTAAGAGTTTTATTAATTTCTAAAAATTCTAAGCTATTCATCTTCAAACCCTGTTTCGATTTTATAATCCCCTCTTTGCTTCCCTTAAACAAGAAAAATCCCAATCTGATTGATTGAAACTCATTAGTATCATTATTTGTTTGCTATATTTCGATTCTACACCCCCCTCCTTGCTCCTCTTAAAAGGAAAAAACCCAAAACTCCATTTTGTAATTTCATAATTTTAAAATGTTAGAATCAATCTTGCTTCATTACTTAAGCAAACTTTGCGATAGTAAGTCTGAAGATGCCTCTGAAAGAGGCGATACACGTGTCACAGTTAGTAACACAATACGTGGAATAATCAAAGTTAATTTAAATTTTCTATTAATGAGACAGTTTTTTGTTTAGCGGGCCCTCCTATAGCAAAACGCTACATTTTCAAGGTTAAGAATTAAATAAAAAACAAGGCCATAATATTAAGATGAAAAAAATATTTGATTCCGCTTAATTCGTAAAATATAATTGAAAAAACCTATCTTCAAATTGTGTATCTAACCTCCAATATGAAACTCTCCTATAGCGTGGTCCCTATTTCTACGCTATAACAATACAATTATTACTAACAATGTTTGACTTTGCTCTGTAAAAAAGAGCAGAAGGCGAGTTACTACCTAATATCAAAATTAACTTTAATACGTTTAAAAAAAGACTTACTTTGTTTCAGTTATCCGTCACAAACAATACTACATTTTCGTATGAAATATCACGGTATTTATACGCCATTGATTGATTTTGCAGATAACGTTCTATTTAATTTTTATCGTATAAAAAAACAACTCTTATAACTTAATCTCTCTCTTCCATTAATCGGTGCAATAAATTTAGATTTAAACAAATATTTATAAGATATCATTGCTTATATTTATAATCGATTGAAAATTATTTATACTGTATAAAGATTAAAAATCACGTCATAATACGCATTGTTACATAAAGTATTGTATTGTTAATAATAAACCCCACACATTGATCTAAATCGAGTAAATATTTTGTGATAAGGAATTTTATTTATTTACATTGTTTTACCTACTTCGAAACAGGGCTTACAATTTCGGACGAAAATATTGCAAGATAAATTTCATTATTTTATATTCGTTTAATCAAAGCAAAAAAGTTTGCAAGTAAATCGAAATCGGTATAACAATATTTCCTATTAAAAATACCGTCATTAAAAAACATACCATAATTATTTTTATAACATGAATGATTTTCATTGATTTTTTTCTGTTTCACGAAACGAAGCGTATTTTTAGTCAGTAAACCTCTCAATGCTATACATATAAGTAAAATAAAATTTGACATATCAGCATTGGATTTATTCTATATATTTTATCTCTGTGGACCCCTTGGAACATGCTTTGGCCCCCAGAGGAGCCACCTGCCCCCTGTCTGAGATATATAAAAAAAACTTGATAATCGATTGGCTCGGGAATGACTCAATGGTATTTAAACGATTATAACAAATTGATAAAATGATGTACGATATAAAAACATAGATTTTAATTAGTAATATAGTAAAACTAAAGATTTTTTTTCATTAATTAAATCAAAAAAAATATCAGCCTACGTGCAATATTCTTTTTTATTTTTTCGTGTTGACCACACATTGTAAATATTCTCAGCTGTGTATAATAGAATGTATAATATTTATTATGAAATATCACGTTGTCAAGTCATGTTTGAGTTCACGATTGATAAAAATATCAATTTGATGAACTATATATTATTCATTGTATTGATTACACCGGATAAAAAGATTAAATGATTGTTTAAGATAGTTTATGACAACTTTGAAAAATAATGATTTTAATCGTATTATTTTGAGGTAGGCATTTGTATTTTTATAATAAATATTATTAAATGAAAAAAACACTGTACCTTAATGAAATATACAAGGCTTGCCCTCGGCACACCTCTCCATAATAATGATGATATTTTTTTCTATAACTGTAATATAGTTAGCTACAGTTACTATTTTAAGCTTAAAAAATTTATGGCTTCTTTCATGAGCTTTTAAGTAAATGTACATAGACGCTCCAGAAGACTATGGCACCTTTAACTTTGTTCTGCGTTAACACCTTACTCACCGTGTACATAGCATTGGCGTCCCCATTATCCAAGCGTTACTTACCGCATACATAGCATCGGCGTCTTTTTACACAAACGACTTTGCGGCCAAAAATAAATTCGATGTTCAATATTAGCTTCAAATATTTGTCAAGAGATGTTTAAGCAAAGACTCAGACTCTGAAGTAATGGTAAAAAATATACAAGTTTCATATTTTTAACAGATGTCAGGCATTTGAAAAAATCACCGTTTTATGGTCGACGCAAATACTTTTTAGGAGGATTTTTTAGCTTTCAATATTTTTGTAGGCGTTGATATTTATGGGGCAATATTCTAACACACATAATGGGTTACTTATGTGTCAATGCACTCATACATTTTATATTTACGACCTATTAGAGTGGTAGTGAACCATTGATGTACATGTACATTTTTATCAGGATATCTTGACGTTATTTAAATAAAAGGTGGTAAGATTTATGGTTTCCCATATATGAAAAAAGATTTCGAGTCTAGTATGTATTTTCAATATGGCATAAAAAAACATTTAAATACATTAACATATTCAAAAGTTACGGAAATTTTAATTGAACAGTCAAAATTTGCTGATATTTTGCAAATATTGTCGGTATTTGGCGTAAAATATTGCGAAATTCGTGCGGTAAGTAAAGTGTTAATATACTTGCGTTCTTTGGTGAAATATCTGCATCAATTGATTGTTTAGTGTCAATTGCTTTCAAAAGTATTCGGTAGTCATCATAGACACCAAAAATAGGGGACCCAATCTCGGGATCTTGAGCAACTTTGCGATTGTCTCAATACTAATCCAAGGATTTTGGCATTCACTACAGCACGTAAAAATCCGCAAGCAGAGCTAAAAAACTCTCACACTTTAGAATAATTCTGGAATTCGTTAATTTGTATTTTTTATGAAGAAGGATCTTAAAAAGGTCTCACACTTCTCAACAGTTGTAGAATCTGTCAATATTAAACTTTTTTCATCAGTGATAGGCCTGGGATTGGATGCCTTAGTGGTCAGCAAATTGTGGCTCGCAAGCCACACGCGGCTTTTTGGCTCCTTGAGTGTTGCTCTTACATAAAATACAACATGTAGTTCGGTTGAAAAATCGTGTGCTACGTGCAGAAGTCGGTTTTCGGTCTTAAAACTTAGAATTGGAAGGGGTGATCTCAGCGAACGTAGCTCAATCAGATTGAAGACCTTTTAAGTAAAAGTCAGCTTAGGAGTATTATGCGGAAAGAAAAAATGTTGTTTATCTTTTTGATCATTTGATTCTAACAACATGTATTCATTTTATACAATACAAAACTTGAAATGCGAGTATTAATAAAGAAGAAATGCATTGATATTTTTTTTTGCAATACAAATAATATGTTGAATATCACGACTTGCAAGCGTGAAAGTAAATCAGATTGTTTTTAATGCATTTAAATAATAAGTTGTAATTTTAATTGTACTTATATTTTTCAGATAAAACTAGATTTTATTCATGTTGATCATGCATATAAGTAATACAAAATCATGTATATTTATTCATTTCAATAATCCCTTAATCGATATAAGAGTATTACTCAAATAGATTTAATCTAAAAATGAACTTAAAACGACAACTGGATTGCATGCTGGATTATAATATAATTAATATTATTTTTACATTATGATAACCCTATCACCATTTCCGTTTCCTTCGTAAATTTGATAGAGTACTATTAAGAATTCGTTGCTTTACACAAGGTCATTGATTATCTTGTTCAAAATACAAAGTTTGCATACTCCTTGACATATATTGTAGTCAAACCGATTATGTCCGTAGAAAGAAGTATATTGTTTTCGTTATGTAGAAATAACCGTGATGGTCCTGTCGGGCATCCAGATCTAGTTTCGTCTTCAGAAAATTTCTGCCACTTCAAGAAATTTGCTACTTCTTTTGGAGAAAAAGTTTACCTTCCCTGCCCCTCACCATTCAATCCTTAATCACATATGTCTCAAAATTAAAAGTTGTTTATTAGTGCCATTAACTATCATTCTTGCTTATTATTATTTAATTATTTTTTTTTACCAATTCTATGTATTTAATTAACCTTTATTAATATCTTTACATTTTTAATTATCAATTATTGTTGCCTATCAAATTGTATCTAAAAATGTATCTTAACTGTATCATTGAGGTCAAATCATCTTCGGTGTGATGCAGAAAGGAAAAACAAGTTTATAGAATAAAAAAAAAGTCAAACAAAATTTCTAAAGGTTTTCTGTAGAGAAAAACTGTTTAAAAAAAATAACCACTGCGAATAAAAACAGAACATTATGTATATTTTTAAAGGATTTTTATCATTTATTTACGTGTGGGACTAAAGGAAATAAATCAAACAAGAACAAATATTTTCTTTGATAATAATGTATTTCATTTTTGTAAAATGTATTCAGTTTTCAAACCTTCCAATAAATTACAGTAATCGTTATTAACTAAAACATTGATTATCTAATAACATTAAAACAACAATTTATTAAAATTATAACACATTTTCATATCAAGATGCAATATATAAGTACAACAAATAAATAGGATTTTAAGGAGGAACATTTATCTGACAAATCAACTTGTGGGTAAAGGAATTTGATGTGACAATGGCATTTATTATTTTAAAAAAAAATGGTTAATGTGTTCTCTAGAATTTTTAAAAAGTCGCGGTTAAAATAAGCATTGGTTATAATACTATTTATTTATTATATTAAATCACTTTTTGCTTCATCAGTAAATTGGGTCTTCTTGAATGAAAAGATATCTTTTATTTTGACAAATTTTGAGAAATTGCGGGGCTATAATGCAAAACGTACTACATATTTCCAAAACTCGAATTTTTCAGTAGAGTCAAATACTATATGGTTAGTGATGACCAGGATTAGTATTTAAAACCATACCTAAATCAAGCCGGACTTTTTTGAAATAGTTGCTAGCTAGATTTGATATATATTTGTAATAAATCATTACCATTTTTTCTTTTTAATCACTGCCACGCAAATTTTTCTGATTTTTCTCAGCTCCGTCATATTTAAGAAAGTGAACTTATTTTTTCTTAAATATTTGTGAATAGGTAAAATGAAAACACGCAAATATTTGGCCACCGCTTAAAAACTTGACTAACGTGAGGAAAAGTAATACAGAGAAAATGGCGCTTTTTTATTATAATTTTAAACTTTACGAAAGTTAACAAACAAGTTATTAATTATCATTTGGTATTTTGAAGTTGTTACTAGCTGAACGAAGAATATTCGTATTTTAATTATTATGGATATTTTTCATATCTGTGAGAAATTATTAACCAGTTTTAACAATTCGTTTATAACATTTGCCGTTGCTCGAAAAATGGTTGCCGACCGTTCAATATTTGTAATTGACTGCATTGTAAGACGTTCTATGCTTCACAATAAAAAAAAATTTAAAACACAGCGATGCCAATTTTTGATACATTTATTTGATGCTCTAGTTTTTCTAAGCAAAAAAAGCTTTAATAAGTAATATTTTGAAAAATCACATTTGCATGTTGGAATAAGAAATAGGATTAAAGAGAATGTTTTGTTTACTATTTCAATCGAATCATTTATGTCAGTCTTTGAAATAACTCTAGTATCATTTTTTTCATACAAATTACAAACCTTATTCAAGTAAGAAAATTTTGAGTAAAACTCCGAGATTTTTTTTTAACCTTATGTTAGTTAACCCAATAATAGAATGACAGTTAATGGTTATAATTTTAACTATTTTAAGACAAGTAATTTTGTAAAGTGTAATGAAAAATTATATTTTTTTCTTTCATTGCTGTCATTTATAGGATTTTTCTATGGATTCTTTAAGAGACTTAATCATGCGTTCTAAGCTATAAGTATACCAAAGTATTGAGAAACTTACGTAAAACGTACCTGCTCTTAAAGTTTTTATTTTGCTAATCAGAAAAAAAGGGCGTGTGAATTACACAGTAACCAAGTGCTTGAGCACATACATAATAATAGTATGGATAAAGAAAAAGATATAGTTCATGTATGTTTAAAAATATAGTGATTAAGCATACAATATTTATTTAAATTCTACTATTATGAAAATATATGTTATTATGGTAAAGTGTGTAAATTACTGAAAAAAAACCGCTACACAGTTAGTTTTAAATACATAAATAAGATGAGTTTTTTTTGTAGAAAAATAGCAAATTCTGTTACAAGATGCTTGATATGTAAAAACAATTTACGATTAAATTACGGTACAGGAGTATAAAAATATTGAAATAATTTTACTAAATAATCTGCGATAAATTATTTTAAGAACAATTTTGCTAATATTAATTCAAAATCTTTGCTGACACAAAACAAATGTTCACAAGTCCACGAATTATTGTAAATAGTTAGTTGACAAATTTTCTCATTTGTTTCTGTGTATCATGAAAAATGATATTCTGAGCTTAAGAATGGCAACATTTTCAAGTATTTTTGAATATTAAACATTTTACATCAATAAAATAAGGAAACAAATTAAATAGTCAGGATTTAAATCAATTTTTAATCAGAATAAAAATATATACGGTCAGAATATTTTGTAACAATTTTGGTTAAGTTAGGTTAGGTTAGATTTTTTTTTTAATTTCATTTAAATTATGACTATTTATTTTCACCGATATATTATGACCATTTAATATAAATTCTGAACAATTTAATATAAATTCTGACTGGAAAAATACGAGCCATTAAATAATGTGCTACATTTTAAAATTTAAAACATTTGATGTTAGTAAACGATTTCTTAAGCAGCTTGAACAAGACATTTGACGTTATTATGCTGACGATATTACCATCTATTTATTTATGTAAATAAAACACATTTCTTAGCACAGATTCCAAGATATTACAGAACATAGCAGAAACAAATTCTAATCATTATTTAAAATAGTATAATTGAATGTACCATTAAATTTTGTTTTATTTAAACATATAATGCTTTATATTTCGATCAACAATTGAAAGTAAACAAAAAGAAAGTTTTTGATTATTCGAACGATCAAATTTCTTTCATCAAACTTTACAGCAGGGATCTCAAGGGTATTTTTGGGCGATGGCGAATCTAAAAAATGGGTTTGTGTAGTAATCTTAATAGTTGATTTATCGTTTGATTGCTGCTAGGGTATCTAATCCCGGAGCCTTTTTCCAATCCTCCTAGGATTGGGATTTGCTCACCGAGGAATTTGAAATCCTCAATTCGCTGTACATTTTCCCCCTATTATCTCCAAACCTCGTTTTTTTTTTTTAGCTCACCGAGGAATTTGAAATTCTCGACTTGGTATACTTTTTCCCAGATTGTCACAGAACCTCGTTTTTTTTTTAGCTCACAGAGGAATTTGAAATCCTCGATTTGGTATACCTTTTCTCGGATTGTCACAGAACCCCGTTTTTTTTTAGCTCACCGAGGAATCTGAAATTCTCGATTTGTCAATTTCGTGTCAATTTTCGGGATTTGCTCAAAATTTCTCAATCCTGGGATGGCAGCCGTATCAATCCCGGGTTTTCGGAATCAGAAATTTGAACGGGATCCCGGGATTGGATGCCCTAATTGCCACGTCTTCTATATAGCATTAAACAATCAAAATTAGAAAAAATATTCAGGCTTCAGCTATATTTTGATTTGATCAGAAACAAAACGACAATATTATCATTATCGATTCATTTATCTGTAGTTCTTATGAATTTATCTCTTTTTTTAAATTACATACAAGTTCAATTTATTTTATTTAGTTATATCATATGCTGCTATTAAATTTTGAAATAATTAAAAAAAAAACAATGAAACGTAGTTGTTGATCAAAAATGTATTATTTTTAAACGTTTTTTGGCATTTTCAGTCTCGCACGAAATGAAATGCTGGAACAAGATTTATAGATATTATAAAATATGTGGTACAAATTTATATTAGAGTAAGAAATAACATTATAAAATATGGTTTCACTTGAAAGAGACATATCCAATATTATGAAACTTGTTATAACAATATTTATGTCAACAATTTTCTACAATAATAGACATCGTTTATAATACATACAACTTAATTCAGATTCCTGTAATTCCCGCAGAGATTTACTTTATTTCCAAGCACCGAGATTTTATTATTATAATTAATAAAGTATTTTTTATTTTTTTACTAAACAAGAAAATTATTTGAATTTTGAATTAATCTCGCCATTATTTAGGTCAAGCGTGGGGAACCTGTGGCCTTTTAGCTACTCTGGTGCGGCCTTCTGGCAATTCCGCAATTCTGTAAATTTTTGTTAATTCGTAAATTCCTGGAAGGTCTGGAAGAGATGAAAAAAACTTCCCACGCTGGTAATTTTGGAAAGAAAAGGTTCCCTACCCCTGATTTAGGTAGTCTTTACTATCCAAGTAGCTACAATGCATTTACAACAATTAAATAGAGATTGAGGGAAACATATATCAACACAAGTGCTTTAGGTGTAAAATATACATACAATACATTTGAAATGCCAAATAGGTGTAGTATGTACCTGAACTTTTATAAAAAAATTAATTTATTGAAAAATATACAAACAAAATCACAACGATTTGATCGTTCAAGTCACCAATTTTAAGTGCCATCCAAAAAACAATAATTATTTCAACAAACTATTAAAAAAATGTTGGATATTATAATTCAATTAATTCAGATAAAAGAATAGGAAGTTGAGAAAATGATAAACACATTATAAAGTTTTATAATATCTAGGTTTTCTTAAAAAATATATAAAAACGTGTTATATTTTAATATAAAGTTATTTAATGTTTTATATCACACCGGTAAACGACATTCAGATTTCAATAGGAGCATTGCATAAGATGGACGCATCAAAGGGACAACAAATTGACTTTTCTGATGATAATCATTTATTTAAACAACAAGTTTTTTTTATTTATTTAATACCTATTATTATATTCAATACTTAGACATCAAATATTCCATGATTTGTCGAACGATATATTAAAATTTATTATTATTTTAAAATTTCATTTATTTGATTTATATTGCAGTCTTTCACGGCCAATATAAAAAAAAGTCATTTGCGATACGCATAGAACTTTGCATCTATTTAAAATATCATTTATTTTAATTTTTAATATTCGTAACTTGCTTTATTCATTCAATGGATTCACTTAATACTTGAAGGAATAATTAATATTAATCGAAAACTGTTCTAGAATATTTTTTATAATTCAAATAGAAGCTTTTGTATCATAACTCATAATCTCCATAAACCATGTTTTGAGACAATCTAAAAAAAACACAGAATAATATAAAAATTTTCGTTGCTATAAAATAAGTTATAAATTACCGTGGCTATTTATCGCAAGTGAAAAGTAGCACTTTTCTAAGATGAGAAATATACTACTACATAATGAAAAAAACGAATACCATATTGAATTATTCATTTTAAAATGTGAGCTTGACACCAATAGTAATCTTAGGCAGTGATTTTAACAGTGTTTGAAGTAATTTTAAAAATTGTAATACCAACCTATTTTTAGATTTATGTATGTAGAATATATGTTGGAATTTTGTTAACATTTTAATAGTTTATTAATTTATGTTGGAATTTTTTGGCATACTTATCTAAAAAATATTAAAATATTAAAAATGAATATTATGAGTTTTGATACCAAATACCTCATATGCCACTAGAGACGTAATAAAATGAAATAAATATTTGGTTATGTGGTCAAAAACTGAACTAACATAACGAAAGAGACAACGGATGCATTTTTATATTGGAATACTGAGACGGAAGAAATAATAAGTTAACATATTGTATCACCTATTGAGACACTAGCGCCACGTTTCATCGGCTAAGAAATATAAATTGTAATGGATACTATTTTTAAGAGCGCTTAATTTCTTTATTAAATACGACTTCGAATTACACAAACATAGAGGCCGTGAAACCACATTTCGTAATGTTTCAAAGGACCCGCCTTTTCCGCCATTACGTTTATAATTTAATAAATACAATACACTTGTATTTTTACTTTGTAAAACATCCAAACAATTACAACACCGACGAAATTGTATGGGGATTGTCGTAGTTTATAAGCATGGATACACCGAAAAATATGAATAATATAATTTTTGATCCCACCGAAAACACGTTATCAATAAATATTACAAAGTGTTAAATGTACACCAGAAATTTAAAAATTGTGCTATTTTTACTTCTTACTACGAAATGGAAATTGATTTATATGTACGTACAACTTGTAATGATTTTTCACTATTCGAAAAAAATTTAAAAAACAATAAATATTGACAGTCAAAAAACACGAAAATTATTGTTTGTTACGTTAATAGAATGTATTGCAATTTTTGTCACCATGTCTGCATTCATTGTAATAATATATACTATTTTCGAGCTATTCTTGCGTGTAAAGTACTTATTTTAAACAGTTCAAAATACTGAACGGTGTCGGGTATTTCAGACCGGTCAAAATAATTCTAGGAATAGCACTACTGCACACTTTATCTAAGAATATTTTTTTCTACGAGAGCTTCAATGGAAAGGAAGGTTTGGACTAAACCAGGACTAGAGGAAAGTTAATCGCTCTCACGGAGAGTCTAGACTCTCCGTTTTAAGTATTGAATGGATGGCAAGGAGTTTAAGAAAGTAAACCCATCATTGCATTTGAAAAGAAATCTATTCATCGATTGAAAAATGAAACTACGCGTACTGGGATTCAAGCACGCGATCACCACATATTGAAATACCTGGCGATTTTATAAATACTGATATAACAAGAATAGATAAAGATAGCAATTAAAATAATAATAATGGCCAGGTGAAATCGCAATAATTACATTAATTTAATTTTACATTAATTAAGGCAAGATGTGTGCTTGCAACAAAAAATAAGTCAATATTCCAAATATTAGGTTACAGAAAAATTACAACAGTTATAATTAAAATTCGGTAATGGGCGCAAACTTTACAAGCATCAACACAATAATTTGAAAAAATGCTGCGCTTTTTTCTGCGCCAAATCAATCAAATAAATATTTAGATTTTGCATAAATATTCAATAACAAAATAATTTTGAGGTATTTTACATTTATTTTCAAGCCCGTTATTTGAGTGTCAATAAAACATAATAAAAACCTTTTCAGTAGTTTTTTGTTTTCCATCCCTGTTAAATCAAAACAAAAAACCTCGCTTTAAGTCGGTGGGTTTTGATCATATTTATGATGTGTTTTGTTAAAATAAATATAGTCAAAATAATAACTAATCAGCGAAGATTGGGTATGTTTAAAGTTTTAAAAAATATCCCCAAAAAATATGAATATTGCATTATTAATTTACTCGTGTTTCTTCAAAGAGAATATCAGTCAGTTTATATATTTAGCCAGATGATGGAAACTAACGAAAAGAATGAGTAAAAACGATAATGATTTTAAATACATGTTTTATAATAACACCACAATTTTCTTTTTAATAATTAAATATTGCAGTTAAAAATCAAAGAATATTTATTAAAGATAATAGAGTTATAAAAATATATAATATACTAAAAGCTCCACCGGAATTATTTTTTATAAAATCCCTTCAAAGCTGAAGTGAGCCAACTAGTAAAATGGTAAAACATCTCTTTTGGACTTTTAAGTACAATCACGTCTTTACTTGGTGTTTTAGTAGATTTCATATTTTTATTTTACCGAGATAACATTATTGCAATGTGTATTAGCTGAAGTTACTTTACTTTAACGATCCTTAAGACGTGTAGAATATTACAACGAATCTAACTTTTTTTTTTTTAATATCACTTGGCTAACATCCTCTCTAATGGGCGCATATTTCATACACTTCTGTATTGTTCCACTTTTTTTTTGTAAGAGGTCACTTTGCGTGTCTTACGTTGTGTTGAAATATATCAATACACCAGTTGAAGACGGGAACAAGTCAAAATAAGTTATATTCACGTTTTAAAATTTGAAAGAGCGTATGAAATGTACTAAAAAGTTAAAATTCCACAAAGAGACTTTTGCGATATCTTAGCTACAATATTGACTGTGAGTAAATTGCTTTATGAAAAACGAAAATCTTGATATAGCGAATGCAATGATGTTAATAATTCAAAAAGTTTTTTTTTACTTATTCTCGTCATACCACTTGAATACCAAACGGACACAGGTGTCCAAAACATATGCAACACGGACACGGATGTCCAAGACATTTAAAAAATCAAATACTTGGTGTACTAATAGAATATAAGCAATATTTTGTTGAATATGTGTAGTTCAGTCTATACTGAGTCAATAAAAGTTTTTAAAATATCGAATTCGAGTGTATATTAGGCAAAATTATTTTTCTCAAAAACACGCAGTATCTCTGGGACATATTATTGATTTATTTGCGCGGTATTCAAACGGTTAAAATGGTGTATCGTTATGAATCAGCCATGTTGTTGTCAAATCAATTTCCATTAAATAGTCATCCGTTCAATTATTTATTAATAAACATTGAATCGTGTTGACAACATTAAATATTGGAGATTATAATTTTGTATGCTAAAACGTTCCCTATTTTTACACAAATATCATGACTGAATCTGATACATTAACACTAAGAACAATTTAATTTCTGATGTACCCTAATAATTAATCAGTTTAATGACTCTTACGTAAATAATTACAAACATACAAAAATTTAAATTAGACTGTCGAAGCACGCCTGTGGCGCCAATATAATAAACAACTCCATTTACCGATATTTATTTTTAATATTAAAAAAAAAAATATTTCGAGATATTATTGGAATCGCAATAATAAATTTACAATTATACTGAAAAATTTCGCACCATGAAAATGAACTTATATCTAATAAAATAAAGGCTTTAGTAAAAACGTATTTTTTTTTCTTAAAATTATCATAAGGATCGACGATAATAATTACCTTTACAAAACGGTCACAAGGGTTTACTCAATCTCAAGTTTTTTTTTTCATATAAATACAAAGTTTATAGTTTATTAAAATATAAGTACTAAAGCACACCTTTATTTTATAAAAAAAATATTTCAGTGTTTTAAAAAACTTCCGTTTTACGGTTCAAACAGTGTTACATTTTTATTTTACGAAACTCGTAAAGTAAAAATGTTGGTATATTAATTGTACTATCTATGGTAAAATAAATACCATAATTTGTTTTTATTGGAAGAACGTATAAATAAAAGTAATCGATGGTATTTTTTTTTACTGTGAATTAGTCGAAGAGCATGTCAAGGGAGGCGTTCGGTGTGCTCTCGACTTTTTTCAAAACAATCTTAAATGTAAAAGTGTGCTTAGGCGAAACAGAGGCGGGTCTTTGACCATCGGAGCGTTGGCTCCTCACATAAGGAAACGTGGTCTCGATTTCCGTGGAAGTCGCCGGAAAACTAGTCTCCATTTCGGACGTCGACGGAAAGCTCGTTTCTATTTTGCGTCTGAAAAACGGGAAGCTATTCTCGAATTCCGACAGCGCCTTTTTAACAAATGGAAAACTTCTATCGAACGGGAATGTCGTTTCTATTTCGGACGTGGATTTGCGGACCGGAAAATTACTTTCGGGTTTTTTTGGATGGCACTTATCGAAGATGGGACTGGCGGCCGATGCAACTGTTTCGGAAATTTGCCGCGTAAATACAGCGTGTCGTGCTGAGTCAGACTTGGATCTCGGTGCGTCGTGGAGAGTTGTTTGCTTGCGCAGTGGAAAAGGCGGAGCTTCGACAGGAGTCCTGGCGAAGAACGTCGGTGACTTGCGAGATTCGGCGAATTTCTTACTCGCTGCTCTTTTGATTGAAGAAAACAACCCCAGTTTCTCAGCGGGGGGCTTAACAATTTGCTCCGGTTTTTTGGGAGGAGTCTCTTTTTTAGGTGAAACTCTTCCGCTATCAGGCTTAGAAGGAGTCTTGTCTACTGCCGATGACGTAGGAGAATGAGGGCGGTCTGCCCTCGATACCGGCCGTGGAGAAGTTTTTTCATTTTCAGATCCTCTTCTGGATCTATCAGATGGACTTGGAGTGGCTCTACTGAGCAATTCCGTTTTCGTAATAGGAACTCTTGGAGATATAGATCGTTCATTTTCGGAACCTCGTCTAGATCTTTCAGTAGGACTCGGCGTTTTTTTGCCAAAACTGTCAGCTTTGGATAAGAGTAGAGCTGACAACTGCCTCGGAGAAGATCTCTCTCCGTCGGATTCTCTTCTGGATCGGTCGTTGTCGGAACTTCTTCGGGAGCGGTCGGAGTCGGACTTGGGATGGGCTGAATCGGCCCTGGTGAGGCAGATGTCGGGTCTGGGGGGGCGCGGAGGGCGGTGAGGACGGGGAACGCGCCCCGCGGGTTAGTTGGGTTGGGCTTTGCCATCCGAGGAAGGCAGGTCGGAGGATCCCGACGAGGAGAGAGTTGTGTTGGAGCCGTAGGGGTCGAGCGATGACTGGACGGACATGGAGCGACCGGCGCGCCTCACTCGATGGGGAGACAGTTTTCCGGGGTCGACACTTGCTGGGTCTGCCTGCAACACAGGCCCATGTGAAGATATTCGCCATGTTGTGGTTAAAAAAATAATAAATCAATCAACAAAACAAAAAACATGTTCATAAATAAAAAATAGTCACATTTAAAATCTTAATTTAATACGGTTCTAAATTTTAATAATATATTTTACTGATTAAAAATAATAAATTACTATCTAAGCCGGCTTGCTAACAGTCCCTCGAGATCAACTAAAAAAAAAGACAACACAAACGTCTAAGATCTCAATTTGATATTGGACCTCGTTGGGACTTGAGCCTTGCTCGATTTGATTGTCAATGTAAAGCTTTTACCACCAGACTACAGTAGCTGACTTCATGATTGAAATATCAAATGTAAACTTATTTGTTGAATAAACCAGAAGGTTCTCAACTAATTCTCTAAATTGTTTTTTAGTAATATGTAAATGGTTGTAATTTGTGAACAAAAAAAATAATCAAATTTACTAATTATATTGCTTACTCTTATTAATTTGTAGAAAGAATCGAGAAAGAAAACTGGCAATATTGAAAATGAAAATTACTATTACATTAATTAATCTCACAATGTTAAGCCTCACTCATAATATTTCCCTAAAAACTATATTTTGAGTGGTCACCCACATTCCTTCTTCCCCTGTTGCGAACTTTCAATCACTTATATTTTAATCTTTTAGCTGCCGTAGATAATTCATAGTAATTACCTAGCACACCGGCTATAATTTGCAACTATTAATTTAATCAGTTATTGATGAGATAACTCGTCTCTGGCGTGTTGAGCACGAAGAAATTTACGAGATATCTCGTCTGTGGCAGCCATCGAGTTAACTCGATGGCTGCTACAGACGTCTCACATCTCATTGTTTAGAAAGCTACATAAAATTGACCATTAGTGTTTTTGTTTAAATAGTAAATGGTAGACGCACCTGATATGCCAATGCATTCATGATGATACTGTAAGGAACTAGTCCCAGAGGATGCACTTCCCTCATCAGCACGTTTGCCGGTATCTTGTGAAACTGAATGTACTCCAAAAAGTTGCCAATGACTTCTTTGAGAGGAGTATTATGATTCGTGTCACAGTACTTTTTCCCCCACATTAACGCCGCCTAAAACAGTTAGATTGTTTTTTATTAATATCGGTACTATAATAATAATTTATAAAAAAAATATCAAAGTAAATGAGCCTATGAGAGGTGAAGGGAGCAAGGTGGTACTTTAGGAAAACATGAGTGATATGCGTTATACTTTCCTGCATAAATATCTTAAACGAAAACACTTTACACGTTAGTGTTATTTCACTATAATAAAAATAAGCAATCTACCAATATATTATGTAAAGACGTGATTGTACAATACTAAGAAGTCTGATAGGAAAGTGTAACCATTTTTTTATAAATCGACTCACTTCACTTCTTGAGGGCTAAAATGAAAATGTCCAAGTATTTAATTTTATAAAAATATCGTATTTTTTTTGAAAGAAAAAACTTACACCAAAATACCAATCCGCGAGTTCGTTCGTGAGATATCTCAAAAGTTTCACAGCGAAGTAGGAAAACATTTTAACCCAACGATATCTAATCTTCACAACTATGTCGAGACACTACCTGAGAGTCGTTTTAGACCGAGAGCAGTTCTGCTCGACGACCCTCCATAGATCTTATGTCGTCTAAAATTGGCTCTTTTAGAACGAAATTAGCATCACGAAAAAGACTCTATTTGTTTGACTTTTTTTGTGTACGTATGTATGCGTATGTGTGTGTACATGTACGGATGCAGTATGGGGAAGCATATAGAATGTGATTTGAAAAATAATGCATATGGAGTTTCCATGAACTTCTTATCTCTGTAGTGATCACGCCCTTCCGTCTGCAATGGATGGTAAGGGGATAAAATTTACAATTCTTCAAAAAATTTATCGATGAAGGAGACTAGAAGAATCTTGACGCTAGCGCGTCCTGGTACTTAAATCCATAAATTTGATATCCAAAAAAAAAAAATCTTTTCTGTATATAAAAAAATTGAATGGGTACAAAAATATTATCATTCAATAAAATACTAATTTATCGTTATTCTATTTTTATTTTATACGATCAGGGATGGTTTCGTTCATGCCGAGTATTATCAACTGATGAAAAGTGAGTAGTCAAAATACAGTGCATACATTATAAAAAGGTTAGTAAAGTGGGTGTAAAATGAAAATGAATTAATGAAAACCATCGACACTATTTCAAACGATATAATATACATGCATACCTGAAATTTGGTGAACTCGTCAGCTCTAAGCTCTTCTCTGGCCAAGATGAGTCGAACAACATGCTGAGGAAGCAGTGTGAAAGATCCCAGATTAAGCACTTCATTACCATGCTCGTCCACAAACTCCAATACCTATATAAGAAAAAATATGAAGTAAACATTGAACAAGTTTTATGCAATGTATTGTATTGCATCCGGGTTCAGATTTCTTAGTTAATGAACTTGATAATAAAAAAGATTTTTTTTGAAAAACCGAACCATTATTTCAGAATAATTAAACAATATTCCATTTTTTTAATTAAAACTTAAGAAACTTTTTGAGATTATCATTTTTTTTGTTGAATTGATTTTTATAAAATATAATTTCAAGTATTCAATGCCACTTTAAATATGCGTTCTTCTTTTATTAAAAATATGAATAAATTAGGAAAACCAGCAATCTCTTAAGAACCCTATTAGTTCACCCCAAAGCAGAAATAGAAAAGAGAAAGTCAAAAATAAAATGTATTTTTTCTATTAACACAATTAAAACCTTCTGGACAAGTGACTTTGTGCACTTGTACTGAATATAGCGTTCAGCTGAAGCAAGGAGCGCGCAAACGGTATCCACGTTGATGCAACATTGCACAAAACCAGCACACGCCCTGCGAAGTTCATCCAGTCCATAATAATCAGCTGCATTCATCACTCCTGAAAATAAAAAAATATTTAATTAGTATCGACTATAAAGAAAGAGTCCAGATAAAAGAAACAAGAGCACACCCTTCATTATTTTTGATTCATAAGTTTAAAGTTAAAATCAATGTATACGTTACAATGCAACATAGATAATTTGAAGATGCTTCCTAAAGAGGCGAAACACATAACATAACTAGTAGAATTACAATTTAATTTTCTATAGTGACATTTCCGCCACGAATTTGAAGGCCAAATCTAAATAATCAATAAAAATAAACTTATATATATGTATATGTCAAAGTGTGAAATCTAGCCAATAGATCCATTTACTAATCAATTTATTCATTAAATATAATTTAAGATTTCGACTGAAGGTGCTTGTTGGAATTTAAATATTAAATTTGAATCATTCAAATTATGTACATTCACACAAATTTTGTCACTAACGACCCGGGCTTAGCCTTTCGGCATCTTCAGGTGTTCAAGTGCACGCATGAACTTAATGATTGTTTATGTGTTAAAGTTAAAGTATACACTTAGTCTTTTTATAAAACAACTAGTCAATTTTAACCAGTTACAGTATACACGAGAGAAAAAAAAAAATTTAGTCAAATTTTCGACAAAATCAAAAATAATATTGCTTGCACTAATAGTGTAGCCAGCCACTGCCCACTGCTACGAGCGCCTTATCACTCAGTTGCTGTGTTCAACTATCAATTGACAATTCACATAACCTCAAAAAATTCAGCGTCTTGTTGTCATTATTGCCTTCTTTTTATTCAACATATTCACTTTGAATAGTAATTGTCAATAAACAAACGGCTCAGGTTATGTTAGTGAACTTAGACTAGTAAAAGTGAATTTTAATGATATAAGCTTCAATTAAGACAAGCGTGGATAAGATAATTGAAGACATACAAATAAGCTTTAGTCAGCGTAACATGATTAAAACTAAACGTTAATCTTAACCTTAATATATATACCTAATCATATTTCAATACTTGTACATATATTCCTCACGTATATTAAAATGACTTTCAAAGGTTTTTGGTGATGGTGACAGAAAGCTAATGGCAAAAGTTGACGGAAATTCAAACGGAGATGACTGTACACAAAGTCGTGGCGAAATTGAAAAATGTAATCAAATTTTCAAACCCTTTTTATTGCGAAACGTTCTTGCCATTTTTAAAAGCTTTTATCAGATGACAGACGAAAGGAAGTCATTTTTTTGTAAGGCATAGCAACACGTATTTTTTTGAGATTTTTTTTTCCTGATAACATAATTATAACTTTATATCACAAAATACCAACCGTATTCATTTTTAAATATAAAATTTTATTTAGGACAAAATTAATTAAGATTTATTTTCAAAATAAAATACGTTTTTTTTTTAAATAAAAAATCTGGTATTTCAGAATTAAAAAATAATCAAAATTTTGAGCGTATAGAAACCATCACATATTTTAACTTTTCCGGTTCTAAGCTCAAGAAATGCGACCTCAATACCCACATCTTCTTAAATATCTATTTTAATATGGGTGATACAATGTTTATAATTAAGGTTTTCATATATCATAGTTTGTAGTTTATATAAATACGCGATAACGCGATAAGGCGATAAGCATCCGCGAAAAACGATCGTTCGTAAGATAGCTGGGCTAAGCTCGTCAGTTGCAATTTCGTTTGTGTGCTGGGATGACGTCTTTTTTACGCGCAACTTAAAATATGATTATTTATTAAAAAAAACGATGATTTTTATAAAAAATGTATGAGGAATGATGCAGAAAGATATTTCAAAGCCCTAAGAATATTTTTTTTTTTTTTGAAATTCATAGAAATAAGACCAATAATGAGGAAACCACTGGGGTCCCTAAACGACTCCCATCGGTAGAGAAGTATTTTTCTAGTCTCCGAGCCGCGAGAGTTAATGAAATTTTTCGAAATGAATTGAAATAATTTCAATCTGCCAAGAGTTATATCAATATCCACAAGTTCCAGAACTATTAAACCTTTCAATGACATATTATTATTTTAAGAAAGCGTAATATATTTACATTATCACTGTATTATATACGTGAATCAATTGCTTTCGAATTCAATCAATAGTATTTAATACTATTTATCGATAAAAAAATATGTTTCAATGCAGGCTCGAATCCAAAGTAGGGTTGTTAACCCTTTGATGAGTATCGCCGCGTATGTACGTACGTCAAAACGTTCGCAGTTTAATATTTATAGCCTATTTCATGCTTTTTATTAGATTGTCATTATTTCTTCACACATAGATAAAAAACATATATATCAACGACTTTTGGCACTCATGGTATTTTTATTATTTGTTGCAAATA
Organism: Himalopsyche tibetana; assembly: GCA_030503985.1. Taxonomy (NCBI): domain Eukaryota; kingdom Metazoa; phylum Arthropoda; class Insecta; order Trichoptera; family Rhyacophilidae; genus Himalopsyche; species Himalopsyche tibetana. The sequence goes on from JAPJYX010000006.1 coordinate 1,953,017, forward strand.
AACAAAAGGTTTTTATTTATTATTGTGAACTAATTGGTAGACATATAATATTGAGCGTAAAAATTCATTTCCAAAACCCAATTATGAAACCCAAAATTTCAAAATGTCTAAATACTGAATTTGATTCATTCGTCCGAGATAACGATCCCAATTGGCTGTATTTATTTATTTGATTTGTTTAAGTATTTAATATGGAATACCGGTATTGACATAGGCGTCCGACATTGCAATCCCTATTTGTAATGAATGCTAAAGGCATTCATAAAATATCTGAATTGCTTGATATATTGACTATTTGTCAGTAATATGAGTACAAAGTCAATTGCAAGAAACAACAAATTCAATTGGGTAAGATTTGCCTCGGAAAACATTCTGGTTCATTTCCCTAGCTGGATTCGATTGACTGTTGAAATTATTGGATTTGGAATTGTAAATCAGAAAAGCAATATAAAGTCTTTTTATAAGTATAAAATTCTGGTGAAAAAGAAAAAAACAAATCTTTTCATTTTTGATTTGAATAGGTAGCAAAAATAAACGAGAAAAAATACCTGCAAGCATATTAAATAATTGAATGCCGCAAAAACGATTTTAAATTAAATTTTCTTTTTAATAAATGTTATATTAGGTATGCTAAAATATTGAGTATACAAATTAAAAAATATGAATTTATTAACTATAAAAAATATATAAGTAAGTACGTGATCGAGTGGTCAACGTCGTTGGCTTCCGTTACATAAGCCTCGGGTCCGAATCCCAATACAGACAGTTTTTAAATTGATTTCTTAACTTATTTATGAATTTAAGTTTGTGGTGTTTTACATTCCCCCGCTGCCCATACTATCCTAAAAAAACAGGGCGTAGCGAGAGCGTTTAGCTAAGCACTGTCCTAGCCTTATTCTTATATTCCTACTTTTTTTCGAAACAAGTTCAGAAATCAGTTCTTGAAAAAAACTCCAATAAGATTCCATATTATTATGCTCCACATTTGGAGCGAGTATTGAAAAAAATATATTTTCTACGAATATCTTTATTGATTTTTGTGTCCGATTGTCCTTAAGTTTTGACGAGATTAACATTTTGTCTATGATATCGACTGTGGAAAGAAAAAGGTCGTAACCTACAGTTTTTTCAAAACAGATTTTTTATATAATCACAATGCATCAAATATGATACATGTTCTATCAAAGGGATGCAAGCTGCAAATGCCGAATTAGTATCTAAATTAAGCTTTTATTTTTGAAAAATATGACTTTGTGAAAAGTTAAAACCAAGAAAAAAGACTAAAATAACGGTTTTTCCTAGACAGTTTCTTTAATTAATATTGGGTTATGTCAATTAATCACCAGCTTAAAAGTCTCCGTGCACTTCAGAGTGTTGAATAATTCATAATTTACAATTGGCACAAAATCATCAAAACACGTTTTTTACGCCTCCTGTAAAATTAGATATGTGAGGGTTACGTCCCTTTTCCTTTCCACAGTCGATATATGTAAGTTGTTATGGTAAATTTTAAAAGTGCAGAAAGAGGCAAAACTCAAACGACATAATGAAAGCAAGATCGCTTTACCCAAAAACGCTAGACAGGTCTTGATGTAACTAAATTACATCACGTGAGTGGAGATAATTTATACATACGATATGAACATTTTTACTGACCGATTTTCGTATATACCGCGAATATTTTTGTACGAAAATTATATTTTAGTTAAAATCGTATTGTATTCAGACCAATATGGTATTATACATAAAACACTTACCCAACAAAGTCCTTGGTTGAAGAGTAACGCATCCAGTGTGTATGTATTCAATCAATTGCCTGAAGACATCAGGTTCGAACTCTTCAATGATGAGAGTCTGATGCTGTTGAGATGATGGCTGAAGACACAAAAACACGTTCCTATTATATTGCATTTGAAATTATTTTTAGTTCATTTAATACCTCGGAGTCTTGTGATGAGCTTTATTTTTTAATTATAATTTGAAGTTTATTTTTAGTTGTATTATATTTATAATTATTAATTTTTATTTTATTGGTTATGTACGTTAACTACGAAAACAAACATTGACTATTTTCTAGGTGCATTCTGATGATTTGGTAAGCTGAAATGACCAAGTTTATTGTTTTAAAAAATATATCGTATTTGTGCAGATGAAAACACAACTACAATGCTAGTTTTGTGAAATACAACATAAAATTAAAATGTCCACTTTTTGTTATACAATAATTTGAAAATAATATTCCTTCTTGAGTAATGTTTATTATTAATTTTAAATTGGGTCCACCTAAATTGCTCATAGATTATCAATTACTAAGCAATAAATATCCCAAACGATGTCGTAAAAACTATCGAAGTTTTATATGTAATGAAAAAAATTAACTTATTAATTGATTTGGCATTTACTTGGTAGAACTCCATTTATAACAGATTAAAATAACAAAGTATTTTAGCTCTACAGTTTTTAATAATTTTATTCGTTGATAGCTATTTCGGCTTGCGCCATCGTCAGAACTACGTTATGACTAGTTCTAGTTCTGACTAGTTCTGACTAGTTCTGACGATGGCGCAAGCCGAAATAGCTATCAACGAATAAAATTATTAAAAACTGTAGAGCTAAAATACTTTGTTATTTTAATCTGTTAAAAAAATTAACATTGAAAAAATTTTCATTGATGGAAAATAATTCTGTATATTTTGAAAGCTTTTGTTTTGTAAATAAAAATATCGATTATTATGTTTTTACATAAAATAATAACAGTCGAAAAGGCCCGTGTAAGGAAATGGTAAAACTGAGTTAAGTCGTTAAATTAAACATTGAAATGTGCCTTAAAGCGTTATGTATATATATATATATATAAACTATATTTGGCTATCTTCTGACCGTTTGTCATGTTTTATAATTGTTTATCATTCATTATTTCTGTATTTATTTATATGTTACTTGCTATTATTTTTATCACTTTTTAGTTAAAATTTTGATATAATAGTAAAATGGAAAAGATTTTTACTTTTTAATGATATATTAATTCATCTTTAAACATCAGTATGTACACAATTGCGAGCTATATTTTATTTTTATAATTCGGCATTTCTACACTAAGAATTTGCTAAATCAACTTATTTTAGTTTTTATATTTTTGTGGTGAAAAGTTATTGAGTATTTATTTAATTGAAAGTACGTTATGTTCTTGAAAAGTTTGTTAAGATTTTTTTATAGCAAATTAAATAGCATTAACGAAATACAGTGTATAATATCTTTGTTCCCTGATACAGTATAAAATATATTCCCTCATTATTTACTAACAATAACATCCATAAACAGTAGATATACATATTATACTTACCACAAGAAGGATAATATTAAATTTCATAATGAATACACATAAAACATAAAAGGAATATAGGAAAACAACATATTTTTGGAAAATAAATTTAGTTAATTGTTAGTACACGTGTATCATGCTCCGTGCAATCCTAGCATCGAAGATAATATTTTATGACATAAAAAATTGGTTTTTCTACTTTTTTTTAAATTGTTTTAATATAAAAGTATTCCAGAATACTGAAGAACATTTATGGGATGAAATGTAACATTATTAACCAGTAGGCAATATACTATCATTATGTCACTTTGAAAAAATCATTATTTTATGCAAAGTTTAACATGGATCTTTCAAGCCAACTTCATGAGCGAGGGAAGTTTTATTTTAAAACAGTAATTTTTGAAAATATTTTGAATGCGTCTTTTTCGGTAGCTTTGTGGAAATTTTTGAAAAGTAAATTAATTTTGATATTTAAAATAAACAGGTTAAATGATTTTGCTTATAATTAATTATTCACTTTTTTAAAAAGTATCAATTATAATAAGAAGGTAAACTATAACAAATTAATATCGACCGTAGAAAGGAAAAAGAACGTAACACGCATATAACAAATTTAACGGAATACACAAAAAATGTTTTTTAATTATACACAACTTTGAAGTGCACCAGTTTTTAATTTAATTTATGTAACACTAATTCAATATATTAAAAAAAACCCTTTTCAAGTATTTTTTTCTGATTGTAATTTTCACAGGTCCTTTTTTTTCAAACTCAATAGCTGAATTCAGATATTAATTCGGCATTTTCAGATTACATCCTTTTGATATAACGTGTATAATGTTGTTTACATTGTGATTATCTAAAAAAACTGTTTTGAAAAAACTGCTTATACATGTCGATTGTGGAAAGGAAAAAGGACGTAACCCACACATAGAAAATTTAAAATAACGAAAATAACCTTTGGTTAAGTATTTTTTCTTGATCGCAGTTTTCTCAGGCCCTTCTTTTTTCAAACTTTGTTAAATTTAAATAATAAATCAGAATTTGCAGCCCTTTTGAACACCCTTTTGATAAAACGCGCATCAGATTGTATAAGTTGTGATTATCGAAGAAAAGTTGTTTTGAAAAAACTGTGGGCTACGTCCTATTTCCTTTCCAAAGTCAAATGTATAAAATTAAAGTTTCTCAAAAGATGTCTAATAGAATAAACAGCTTATTGAAAACTACGGATTTTTTGCGTTGTATTGAAAAAGATTATGTTACGAAAATAATGCCTTACGTTTTAAATTATTTTTTTCAAGAAAATAATAATTCAATTATTAACATTACCGGCTGCGTGGTCGGTGGTCAACGTTGTTAGCTGAGAACACAGAAGTCACGGACTCTCAGTTTTTTTATAAATTGATCTTTCAATCGATTTATTGATTTCTATTCTAAGGCATGGATGTATGTGATGTCTTGTCTCCCACCCATTTTATCTTAAAAAACAGGGCGTAGCGAAATTGATTAATTAACTACTAGTTCTATCCTAGCCATATCCTATTATCCCTAGTCTCTTTGAAAAAAAGAGTGGTTGGGCAACTGAGTAAACTAGCAGTTCTCGTTTGACTGTTGAAACTGTATTTTCATCCCTAAAATATTATGAAAAATATGTAATTATTTATTTTAACTATAAATAAATGAAAAGATATTTTTTAAAAATAAGCTTGTGTGTTCGATTATTGCAAAAAAAATGTTTCCCATACTTACAAAATTAGCGAATATAAACGTCAAATCTTTGCATAATTTTGAGAAATATAAAATGACATTTTAAGATATGAAATAAAAGAAAAAACACATTTCACAATATTGTACAAAAAGAAAATGATTCACTATTAAAGGTATACAACTAAGCCAGAGAAAAGAACAATCATTACTCGAATAGTGTATTATTTATATTGAAGTCAATTAAATGGAATATTTTGAGTTATTCATTTTAGAGAGCACAAGTTACTGCAAGTTTAACATTTATGTTACAATGATTTCAGGTTTTATATTCCAGTTATATGGATAAAATTTGTGTTTTTTATCAAACAAAATTATTAGTTTTGTGATATTTTAAAATATGCATACCCAACGTGTTCAGTGACGTATGTTGGGGACAGGGGAGAAAAAAAATCCTTCTAGCTATCAACAAAAATAGTGCTTATTTCACAGTATGCAAAAAAATAAATAAAACGTTTATTTTTAATACTTCAAAAAAACTACTTGAAGAAATCGGTAATATTGAAACCCTGGTTGAGACTCATTATAAACACTGCCATCTATAATCAGTTTTTGGAAACTTACGTTGGTATTAAAAAGTAAAATCTTTTTTTGAATATTGTTCTTTTTGTTTTCAGAATAATTTTCATGAACAGTTCATCGACCGCGTGATAGAATTGTGTTTTTTCAATTATTCAATCGTATGAAATAGAGCCGTTTTGGAATATTTAAGTACGAACACAAAGAAGATGAGTAACAGATATTGAAGGATGATGATAGAGCCAGAGTTAGTTTTAGTACGATTGGATGAAATGGGAAGTTTTACCTCTTGGATTGGGGCCAATTGTTGCGCGTACTGTACAGAACGCTGCCGCACACATACAAACACAATACACTGTTACACGGGAGGTGACACTTACAAGGTCAACATAATAATATTATATAGTAATTAATATAGGTACGTTATGTGAAATAAAACAGATCTTCCTCATTCTGACAGAAACGATGAAATCTCGAAAGATATAAAAACATTTATTGTATTCTGTAGGAGAATATTGTCGTAAGATTGATTAATGATATTGTTGGCTTCGTATACGTATAAGCAAACCGTCGTAAATTCTTTCGCTCGTTTGCTAAGCTCCAAGTCTGAGTCTCAAACATTGTTTTTTAGATTGAATTTTGATTAATATATTTCGCAACCAACCAATTCAATGTATCTAGTCCTTTCCACCATTGCTATCCTCTTACCCTCAAAATAGGGTTTTCAGATTTCTTTTGAGTCAAACAGAGACATTTGTCCGATTTGTCCAAACGATCAGCGTGACTCGTTTTTTTAGCTCTTGCAAGACTTTCAAATCCAATATCCCAAGATTTACCGATTTGGCCACGTAATCAGCGTGACTCGTAAAACGGGACACTTGGGCGTCCCGAAAGGTTTGCTTAGGACACCGGGACACGAGACTCAAAACCGGTGACAGTCCCGATTAATCGGGACGTCAGACAACCCTACCTCAGAGGTATGCTGAGAGGGTTTGGTGGGACTCTTAATATTCGAAATTCGATATCGAGACCTATACAAATAATTTTGACATAACTAATGTTCCCTCTAAGCTGCGCGCGCGCAACCACGCATCAGTTAGAAAGCTCTCGCGTCCTCCAATGTAACTATTCGTATAATATTTATTTAAATTAGAATAGCACAAATTGACCGAAATAAATAAAAAATATGAACATTTAGAAATTTAGATGATACAACTAGATTTTTTTAATATTTTATTACAACAATAAATTAATCTAAATGAAGTATATAATATAAGGATTAGTTGTAAGGAACGAGGAAAACGCTATAAAACTAGCGGCTGATTTTTTTTCCGAATAATCGACACCGTGTAATTCGAAAGCTTTGATGAGTTGTAATCTACTTGTTTTTTGTATGAATTTGTAAAATTATAAAATGCAATATGATTTAACCTTGCTGTAGGCAACTTGTAGTGGGTTAACAGCTATAGTTATAAAAAATATATCTTAAAAAAGTGTTTAGTAATTAAACTTTAATGGTAGACAATTTCTAAATAAGCATTTCGTTTGTTAAGCTATTTTCTGTGAAAAGTAAAAAAAATATATTTTTAGACGTATAAAACACTTTTTTTTATATAGTAAAGAATGATTTCTTTATACAGTGATTGATTTTTAAATAAAATTTTAGTACATCTAACTAAAAAAATAATAATATTGGTTTCTGTCAGAATGAAGAGTTTTATTATAAAATGTTTATGGAATCTTTTCGACTGAACATAGTGGTAAAATGCGAGTTGAGTCAATTAAAAACAGTCTTTCAGTTGTTAAATATTTAACTATGTAATTAGATAAAAAAAATCGTTAAATGCTAGCGTAGAATTAAATTTTAAATATTATTATAAAAATAATATTAAAGATACTTATGAAGATTTAAGTAAGTTTTCAATTAAAGAACTGGAGAAAATTTTGTTTACCTATCCGGTGACTTCATAATATATTAAATTTTAAATAAACTCACTCGTAGCTTGACCAATGTTCAAAAACTGTTTTTATTTAACTCAAACCTCACAAATGGTTATGGAATTTTATTATACATAGTAAACACTAGCTTGAACTAGCAATGCAAAACATAGAATTACCAATTAATTCATTTTTATGATTATGTTTTTTGAAATAATGAAAAACAAAGCTTTTTAAAGCTCTTTTTAATTATTGTTATAGAACCTTCACTGTATTAGAACCGCAGTGTTTGGCGTTTTATGAAAAAAACTTTATCAAAAGCTTTTGGTAGCATTCTTGAAATGCCGCAAATTTCGAGCACCGTTCCCTAAGCAAGTGTTTACTTTTTACATTATAATACTCGAATATGGATAATATAACATACACAAAATTTGAAAGGGGATCAAAACATCAAAAAACATGTCAAAGCTTAACAAAGGGGTTTCTCTAACATTGTCATTAACAAGGGTTAGCTTTTGATGCTTTTCTGTTTTTAGGTAAACTATAAAATTGTACAGGCGAATATCAAGAGTATGTGAGAAAAAATTCCCGCTTATCCGCTGTTGCTGAATAATTTATGAATAAAACGCAATAGATGTGTAAACATTTTTGTATTAAATTAAATCGAATTATTATTATTAAGCATGCTAATTAAAGATTTTTTAAATACAAAATACTCTTTTATAAAATTTAAAAATAATTTACTTCTGACTATAAGCCAACATAAAAATCTTGCCAATTAACTATTGATTTTAATTATACATGTTTCAATATAAAAATTCAGCAGAGAATTGCAGTAGCTGCGAACAAAATGTTGAATTTAAAACAATGTTACTTGATATACATAATTTTAAATTTTGACTAAAAGTGCTTGGTAGAATTTTAATCATACTAATTTTGTACATTCCCACATGTTTTGTTACGAATGAATGACTTGGGTTTCGTATTTCAACATCCTAAAGCGTTCACTTGCAACGATGAATTTAACTAACACTTGGTATTTTTTTTATTATTATCCATGTTCGCTCCCAATGTGGACCATATGGCCTCCTAATGGAGGTGTCTCAACAGAAGTTTTTTTTACAAGAACTCAGTCGCTCAACCTCACTTTTATTCAAATTGAGTAGTAGGGAAAGAAGGATAAGGGTACAGCAGGACTAGTGGTTGACTAATCGCCATTGCTACACCCAGCTATTAAAGGATCAAAAGGATGGGAGGAAAGGAAATTATGTGAATTGACATTACAAACACCCAGTCTTCGATCACAACTTTGAATTGAATAATTCTAAAATTCACTGTGATCTTACCGTGAATCGAACCCAGACCTGTGTGATCGGTAGAGCAAGCTCTTACCAACTGGGCCACATCAGGCGACTTAAAAGTATATCGTGTAAGAAATAAATTTATCAATAATTTAAAAACTGTTGATAGCGATATGTGCTAATTTTATTATGCTTTGATTTTAATGTCGTTAAATTAGTTGAGGAAATAGTCACCTAAGCAAAAACATGGTTGATAAAGGTTGCGGCCATGTGACGCATGGCCGCCTTTAGATTAATAAAAGACACGTCAACTTTTGCCGACTACTTGATGTCAAAGAATCACTCGTTCAACACGGATGAAAGGGTTGAAATTTGACATTAAAACGCGGGTGAACATAAGTTCATTTACCAGATTTTTTTTTAAATTTATGGGACACAATTAAGTAGTTTTCCAATTTAATATGAACAGGTGAATCTTTAGAATTATCAAATGCTTTATCCCATTCGTAAGTAAGTATAATTACATTTCATAAAATAGTTATAAAATTTTGAACAATATAATATAATTTATGAAATTACCCACCATTTAAATCAGTAGGAAAGTCTATTTTATAACTATTGATCAAAAGCCTACAGAGATTGTATTTTCTAAGATGATAATTTCCCCAACAAATTGATTGTCATCAAAATCAAATTATATTGCCATTCGCCACCAATAGCTCTAAACTTGGAAATAAATAAATTTAATTCTTTTATACACACGATACGCTTATTAAAGAGCGTCAGCTTAAGTTTATCCGTTCACTTGTAAGCCTGAAGATTCCGAAAGTCATAACCCGGGACATAATTGACAAAAAATGTGGAAATGTACAAATTTAATTGATTAAACCAATTAATCTGAGTATAAAATAGTTAAAGATGATTTTAGTTATACTTATATTATATTATACATATTTAATGATAAATATGTATTTTATTCAAAGTTACTTTTAGAAGACGTATTTTTTTTATTTATAGAAAATTAAACATAAGATTAAATAGTGTTTAAAAAAAGTCTGGTTAAATCTACATTAAACATTATTTGAAACAAGTAATTGGACATCAAAACATGTACTATATTCGTCATATTATGTGAAATTGTATGTAAAAAAGTGTTTGGTTTATCATTCATATATACTAAGCGTTAATTTCTTTGAAATATATCTACAGAGTAATACTTTTCACTATCAGTTCGTAGAAATTTGAGATATATTTGATAATAGAAAATATTGAAAACAAGTCCGATGGAATTATTTAAAAAAATACCGTTTAAAAAAGTGTATTCAATACTCTTAATAACTAAGCAGATAAATCATTATAATTGTTCGTATATTGTTATTGACTCGTGTTATGAGCAACGAGAAATAATTTTTGTTCAGCTCTTCAAACAGTGTCAATGTAAGTTACTTATTCGTATTTTTAATAATGATAAAAACAGAAATCAAAATGGAAAACAAAAATATACCTGGTTGGCTGCATTTTGAAGATTTAAGAGTGGTTCTGACGATCTTTTCAGGAATAGCCGAAGTTTGTTCTCACGTGGTGCCGGTTCTTTCTTTCTCTGAGGACTTGGAGCTTGGTAGAGCATCTTATGGAATACCCTGAAAAAATATCAATTTTCAAGTTAATTAATTGTCTCTGACACTATTTTTTATTTACAGAATATTTTAAAGTTCTCTTGTCGAAACGATAGTTATTTTATTTTGATTTTTATAATTACTGTACAGTGGACATTTTAACTTTAAGATTATTTTTATTAATTAGACTTCAATTCAATCCTACAATTAAAAAAACTTTTGAGTATTTCAAAGGGAAATATTAGAAACTATATTTTTAAATTACATGCAATCAACTTGATGAAATTTTTCAAAATTACTTACATGGCTTTAAGGCATGTCAAACATTTAAACCTAATATTAAGAATAATAAATTAATTCATTTTTTTACTTTGATATTGTATAGATAACGATTTTATAGACATTTTTGAAGTATTTAAAAACCTATTCCTTACAGATATATATTTAACATTAATTCATTTAAAACATACACTTCCGATAGTGTTGTTTTCCATTTCCATTAATTATGAAAATTTTGCAAATGTATACATTCAGTAGTAAATTTATATATACATGAATTAACTAGCAGTTTCAGTTGAAGCTTAGATCATTACAATTCACATTAATTTTTATTAGTCAATTTATGAAATAATAAAGGAGTTAGAAAAAATAGAATAAACTCACTGACGAGTGCTGGACAGAGTGAAAATGACATTTCTGCTTTGGTTATATTAGTATATCGACAAACTCTTGTCAAAGTAGATATGTTGTATAATAGAAAGAAGGTAAGAAGGAGAGCAAGACGTTAACTTTTTGAGGTTATGTGAAATTTTAGATGACAGTTAAACGTTAAAAATGCTTGATTACGTTTGGAAGAAAAATAAAGAAACTGGCAGCACTATGAGTGCACTTGTGGTTATTTTTGATTCTGTGAACAATTTAAAACGTCTGTGAAGTTGATGTCCATATTGACGAGCTTAAGTGTTCATTTATGTTCTCATGTCCTATGTAACCAAGTAAAATGCACAATGTATCCATTAATAAGTTGATTTTTACATTGACAAATTGGATAATTAAATTATATAATACATAACTTTAAGGCTATAATTATTCAGAATATATAATTATGTGTATATTTCAAAACTGAGAATACTTATTGCAGTCAATTGCCTATTATACGATTAATAAGTTTCAAATTTTGTACTATTTCCGTATTCTGTACGCGATTCATATTTGTATATTTGCATAACTACTCTAGAAGACATTCAAGCGGAAATACTATTTCCGGATCAATTCGCAGAGCTTTCGTGCTGGCGATCGCAAAATGTGCTTTTTCTAAATTCAAAAGGCAAAAAGCTCTTTGAGTTATGTGATTGTATTGCCAAACCACTTTCGGTATGTATATTTTTTTAAAAGGTCAAAAAGAAAAGTTACTCTATTAATCGTAAAATCTACATATATATAATATGTATATAACAAGAAACAGACGTTGAGGTTAGAGCATCCAATCTCGGGATCCCGTTCAATTTTCTGATCCCGAAATTCCGGGATTGACACGGCTGCGATCCCGGAATTGAGAAATTTTGAGCAAATTCCGAAAATTGACACGAAATTGGCAAATTCAAGATTTAAATTCCTCGATGAGCTAAAAAAAACGGTGTTTTGTGAGAATCGGGGATTTAAAATTCCTCGGTGAGAAAATCAGATCCCGGGATTGGAAATAGGCTTCGGGATTGGATACTCTAGTTGAGGTAAGAATACACAAACAGCATTTAAGGATGAATATTGAACATTGCCAATGGGGTAAAAACATCGTTGAAAATGTCTTAGAAACTAAATTATTTTTCCTGTTTGCAACTTTTACAGACCGTTTTTTTTAAAAAAAAAACTCAAAAGCTTAAATTAGATACTAATCGCTAGGAGTCCACATGCTCTACATATGAGGCAGTTGAAAAAATGTCATCAGGTACAAATTTTAGAACGTTACTCATTGTTTTACATTTATCTTAGGGCTTGTCATGCCATTTCATTTAACAAAACGGATAAGCTCTTATCGAGCTGATACCTACACTATTTTCGTTTCTGACTTCATTCTTTTGACCTTTTGTGGAGGTTAGGACGAAATAGCAGAGCAATATATTTGATCGCGTGCTAAAAATGTTATTGTAATGTTTTATTCAAATCTCGATACCAATAGTCGAAGTGATTTACTTGGATAACTGACAAAAGAACAAAGAAAAACGTATCTCGCTTACAAATAAAGTATAAGATATCGATGGTTAATATATCTGTAGGACACACAGAGTCTAATTGTAAAAGTAGCATAATTTTATTTGTACCTGAAACGAAAAATTGCTGCGAATGCTTAATTAACAAAATCATTAGTAGTATTTTTGTATTATATATTATTTTTAAAACACATTCATGTGCAATTTTGCTCGAATAGTGATTGTTTTAGACATATAGAAAATACTAAAAAAAAAACAGTCTCAATTAAGAAACCTTCTAATAAAAGAATCGTTTATAAAAGCATTTAATCCAGTATCCTTATTTTAACATCTTTTTAGTAAAGACCCTAGAATAAATGCACTAGAAATAAAAATATATGATAAAGTCAATACCTTTCTTATCGACTAAGCAAATATTAATCCAACGTCATTATTAATGCTACTACATGAAACTAACGAATTTCCCTTGAGATACCATACTTGTCACAGTATTGCTTTTATAATATTTGAGAATATTTATTGTATATCTCTTCTAATTCAGTATATATAACAAAGCTAAATTAATTTTAAACATAGTTCTGACGAAGGCACATATCCGATATATGTAACTATTAACTAAATAAGAATTTAGAAATTTACAATTTACATACCAATTTTAGGTGTTCACTGTCAATGCTTGGTGGGATGGCATAATATTAAGAAATACAAACACTCTTTTGTACTAATTTCACATTTATTAAATATGAGTATGACTGGTTTCGCTCATTACGTACATTTTCAACTGACCAGTTGAATATTCGCGTTGAGTGTTACTTTTAACTTTTTTTTTTAAATAGAAACAAATTAAATGGTCAGAGTTTAAATCAATTTTTGCTCAGAATAAAAATAAAATACGGTCAGATTTTCAAAACCATTTGGGTAATGTTAGGTTAAGTTTTTTTGAAATTTCATTTAAAATATGACTATTTTATATAAATTCTGACCATTAATTATTTATTCTACTCTCTGTACACTGATCGATATATTATTACCATTTAATATAAATTCTGACCGATGTAATATAAATTCAGACCAATGTGATACAAATTATGAACGAAACTGTATTAAAATTAAGACCGGACAAATACGAGCCTTTTTAAATCTGATAAAGTTTGTTTCTAGTTAAAGTAAGAATTTACAATTTATTGAATTTGAGTTAAAGATATCAAAAGTTTACTTGCGTTTTCAATTTTCAATATAAGTATGGATGCTTTTTATGAGTACATGTGTATGATATATAATTTTTAAATTTTACCAACCGAAGCAAATAATGAATATTTTCCATATTACAAAAACGTTAATATATATATCTATCTACCGAAGGGTTCTACGAAATCACCAAGAACGTATGTAAGTATCATTTTTTATAAGACGTGTAACTCTCGCTCTTAAAACAATTTTCGATAAGATACAACTTTTACACATAATGATTAATTCAAGTTGAAGTGCCTTCTTCAACAGTAAAAACGCAGTAATTTCTAGTGCGTTTAATGATTGGGTAATTTGGGATCAAAACTGTTGATAGGATCAATGTGACGTTTAGTTTGAAGATGGTCCTCAAAGAAGCTAAATACGTTTTACAATATACTTAATTAATTTGTCTAAAAAGTGTTTTAACATCATTTTATTTCTACAGTAAACTTATCATATTTGGAAGAAATACAATACGTATTTTCAAATGTTGCTTTCGATACGCACCAGGATCATAAGCTTTTATTGTCAAGGAAATGGTATTTGGGATTTGTCACGTAGGGCCTATTTCTCGTTAGGTTTTAGATTGATATCTCGCAAACGAAGGCTCTATTCTTGTGATATTTTCTTTCTGTAAACGTGACATTACTCCAGAACACATGATATAATAAAAAGGTCCAGATGAATCTGTGAAAATGCTGTGAATCGTTATTATTATCGATTGTCACGATTTTCCGCTCGACCAATTGTTATGATATTAATTTGCCTTGACGATTTTATTTATAGAACCGTACTAAATTCTATCAAGATTTCTAAAATTAGATAAAACTTTAAGCTCTCTTCCTGTTAAGAAAAAATAACTTATTCATACTATAAACTCAGAGAAATCGAGTGAAAATAGTTTAAAGCAGCGCTCGCTAAACTTTTTAAATATCACGTTACAACTCAGTACACAATTTTGAATCATATAAACTAGTGTTTCCCAACCAATGGTCCGCGGCCCGGTGCCGAGACTTTCCGCCGGGCCGCAAACACTATGCCAAATTTCAAGAAATTTGCCATGCAAAAATATTGAATATGGGATTTTTTATCGCCTGCACGTTTACTTGTATTTTTAATTATTGTTAAATAAAAAGACATCAATAATGCGGCTCCGTATTTTGTTTATTAGCCATTTTTGTGCGGTTACATATTACATACTCACACTTTTAAAATCCGTCTTCAAATTTTTAAAGTTTAGTTTATTGCGGATACTTATTCTGTTGTATTATTTTTTCTGTGTGCGACACGATGGTCGCTGGTTTTTTTCAGAATCGACCGTCATAAATATTTGCTCATCGATAGTTAACCCAGATGCAAAACCCTACCTAAATATACCAATAGTTTCATAATACATAATTGTTTTCACTTTTAGGGTGTTCACTGTGAATACTCGGTGGAAAGGCATTATATTAATCAAAATACAATATTCCTTTGTACTTTATTCCACTTTATTTAAAAGCTCACGACCAGTTTCGCTCATTGCGAGCATTGTCAACTGAAAACAGTTGTATAGTTATATCCATTTGTAACAAAATGAGTTTAAAAAAATATTACATAAAAACCATTTTTATTTCATTATTAGTGGTCCGCGATTTTTTTCCCTTTTCTTACCGGTCCGCAGGTGTAAAAAGGTTGGGAAACACTGATATAAACTAAGGGTGGGGAACCTTTACTTGTCTAAAGGCCGCATTCCTTTTTCTGATTCAACATAAGGCCGCAGTAAATATTGATTATCTTTGGCCGGAAGTGCCAATTTGCAAAGCCCAGAAATTTGCGGATTTCCCAAAAGTAGCAGCGAGGGACCTTTTTTTGTTTTATATCTTCCAATGATTTAGACATCCAAAATCCCAAGAATTTATGGATTTGCACAAATTTCCAGCGTGGGAGCTTTATTTAAATTTCGAATCCTTAATCTCCGGAATTGGCCGAACGACTATAATGTGTGAGGATCTTATGAAGACTTTGTTTATTATTACTGTCTTGCGTTTCTAAATTTCTTTTTATTATGAAATCCGTTGTCCGCTTCTGTGGTTTTTGATTCTGAGAATCGTGTTTGGAAATATAGTTCTCGTTCGTTTTCGTAGACCGTGCTATTTCAAAACAGTGTAAAAAATTGATGGCTTAGAATACTGACAATACTTGCTAAAACAGTAACTTGACAAATTTTATGCATGTCACTACTATAAAGCAACAGTGAGAGTCATTTTTATGATGCTAAGTTCGTTCTTAAATTATCAATAGCTGAAAAATGTACGTCAAAAATCCTAATTGTAAAATAATTATTTTTTAATTTAATTTAAATATATTCCATATTTATAGATTATTTAATGCAACGATCTGAGAATATTGTTTTTCTTTTTATTAACTTAACAAGGGGATCGCGCGAGCCCTTACAAAGCCGCCTCCAGCCCACTCCTGTAAATATGCAGTCGTAGGGTATGGCAACAGGACGTTGAAAAGCTACTGGATAAAAGTTAGCGGCAAGCAGAGTGGAGGGTCTATTTTATTAGACCAGTTTCAACGGTCTCTACTGACGTAACAGGAGCTGCTTGATCCGTTCCCCGATATCCGAGTTGTTAACGAAAACTGACCATCGCATACACTCCCAATATCCAAAGCAGGCAATATAAGCTAAGCGGTTTAAATTCAATAAAATGCTTTAAGCGCTGAAAATTTTCCACAAAATAAAGCACGTTTGCTGCGAAGTGAAATTACACAGTGTTAATGGGTCCGCCGGTATCGCCGTTTCGCCAGACTGGGCTTAACGAGCGGCTGTCGGAGAGAGATAAAATTAAAGATACTGAGTATATTTACTTCATCGTTTAAGCGCTGCGTTAACGTTAACGAGGCAATTAACTGCATTCGCTTAGATAAGTTACGCCGGATTTAGAAAAAAAGATTTTATGGCATTAAACTCATTTTTAATATTTCTATACTAGAAAATTTCACCGTCTGTAACATAAAAAGTCACTGTGTTTGTTTGTCATACGAATTAAATTGTATGTGATCAAATGAGGGTTTCTCTATCGACATATGTATTTTGATTAAAAAATAATAATAGTCTTCATCGCTACTTCATTATATACTGGGACTCTTATGAGGGACTGGACATAAATCATTTTCATTGCTATAAATGTCTGACATACCTAATGTGCTAGGATCTAATGAAGCCTTTTGTTTGCTTTTACTGTTTTGTGTTGTTGAATTTTTTGTTATTAGGAAATCTGTTTACTAGCGAAAGCGGGTAGCTATTTAACCGTTTGAATACCGCGCAAATAATTCATTAATGTGTCCCAGAAATACTGCGTGTTTTTGAGAAAAATAATTTTGCCTAATATACACTCGAATTCGATATTTTAAAAACCTATATTGACTCAGTATAGATAGCACTACAAATAGTCATCAAAATATTGCTTATATTCTATTAAAATAGCAAGTATTTGATTTTTTTTAAATATCTTGTTATTACAATTAAAATATCGAACGGTACAACGTATAAATCATACATGGGCAACCACCGGCCCGCCAAGCTAATTTGTCCGGCCCTGATTCATCTCGGCAAAGTATTAGATTTTTTTCGATAATCACAATGTATCAAGTTTGATACACGTTCTATCAAAAGGATTTAAGCTGTAAATGCCGTATTAGTATCTAAATTAAGCTTTTAAGTTTGAAAAAGATGACATTGTAATAAATTAAAACCAAGAAAAAATACTGAAACAAAGGTATGTCCTAGACAATTTTTTAAATCAATATTAGATTATGTCAATTAAAAAACAGTTTAGAAGTCTCCGTGCACTTCAAGGTTGTGTATAATTCATAATTTGCATATGGCCCAAAATCATCAAAACATGTTTTTTGCGCCTCCTGTAAAATTTGATATGTGTGGGTTACGTCCTTTTTTCCTTTCCACAGTCGATATGTTCCGGACACCTGTGTCCGCTTGGTATTAAAGTGGTTAAATTTGTATGTTTATTGTACATACGACCATTAACCAATTCCTTGGGGTATTTGGTTTTATGAAATACGAAAACATTTTTTTTTGTTGCTGTGCTTTGGTGTTGCTATGTACCATTCTTTGTAATCGTTAGTAGCCATGCTCGATATACTATTGAAAAAAAGCTTTTCCATAAACGTAGTTTTCAATTGATCAACAATAAAATCGTTTACTTCTGTCAATCCTGATTAGGCTTCTCATTTATCATGTTGCTCTTTACGTAAGAATAATAATAAAAAGCTTTATCTGGTGAAAAAAAATACTATTCAATTATACCATCAATTTTTTATTGGTTGAAAATCATAACTGAATACAGTTATTTACTTGTTCTTTTTTGATATCCGTTTTCAAGGTTTTTTCAGGCTCTTCTAATTTCTTCAAAGTTTCTTGTTTCCTTAATATTGTGTTCATAAGTTTCGTAATTTTCTCAGAAAACTTAAGCAGGCCTCATTCATACCGATACAGACCGTGATTAAATATTTTGATATTAAGTAAAATAGCTTTTGATTAATGACTTTCGAACGGTTTTATATTGAAACATTTACGCGTAAATCAAAAGTAGATATAGTTGTTTTACAATGTAATTCAAGACATATGTTTATTGCAAAAGCACTCGAACAGATGATCAAAAATATGACAACATAGTCAGAACACAGTTTTTTTTAAAATTATGACGAAATATTATTTAAAATGACGATAATCTTATTTCATGGTTAGTACTTTTAAAAAGAATTCTTAGACAATGACCAAAATTGTATAAGCGAGGAAATAATAAGCTGAATATTAAGTAGCTTTCGATGTTTTTTGGACTGCATACATAATTAGAATCATTCGACTTTCACGAGAAGTTCGCCTGTACAAAACCATCACAAAAAAGTCCTGAAGTATGTGCCAGAGACCTGGACGCTTAGCTCTAAGAACTTTCAGAAGCTACATGTGTTTGAGTGAAAGGTTTTCGTTGCAGTTTGCGAAAATGAAATGTAGCCATTACGTTGATTATCTCTACGGTGAATCAACGCCTACGTTAGACCAAATATATGTCACGTAACGATGAATGTCAACCAATAAAATGTCTCACATTTACTACCCCTGAGAAAAGACAAACCATTGGAAGAACGCAACTTTGCTGGATGGATGGGCACCGCATGACTTGCCAGTGTTGGAGGTCAACGACTGGTATAGAAAGGCAAATGATCGAGTGGAGTGGAGGAGATTGATTGAAGCAGCCAAAGTATATCCCGGACATTAGAGTCAAGAAGAAAAAGAAGAAGAAGTATTTCTTGTAAGAATAACAATTATTTATTTTTTAATTTTAATACAAATATTTGACATTACAGCTTACGCCAATGCGTCAAATATTTTGAAGTTGAAAGATTATGCGAGATATACTCGATGAAAAATTTTGTAAGTCACATGAGATTAACTCAAGGAGAATTGACTTCACAAAAACCCATGTCTTAGATCTCAAATTAAAATTTAAAAAAAATCCAATTTGACATTGACCTTACCGGGATTCGAACCCAAACCCGCCTGATCGGTGGAGCAAGCTCTAACCAACTAGACCACAGCGGGCGACAACAGCTCAAACATGTAAAGTTAATCTACACTGATTAATACAAATTTATTTTCATCATAGAAGAAATTGTATAACTTAGTACTTCTATATTCCTATCTCGTACAATTTTACTTACTATACGTATCTAATACTTGGTCAAGTATTATGAAAGTTTTCAAACTAAATACAATGTGGTAGTATTGAATCTTGGGGCGGCCATATTCAATAGTTTACAAACAACAGATGCCCACATTGAATACGAGACTATAACTATATTAATACACGTTGCTTTTCAAACGGATAAACTTTTATTTGTCTGGGGGATGTGAAACTTTGCCAATAATTAACTCTCAACTTAGATTGTAATTATTAGTCAACAATATCACCACAAGATCTCAAAAGTTTTGCGAAAATTATCCTGCTCAAAAGCTCAAACTTTTGGAAAGCTGACACATTTTAAATTAGAAAGAAATTGACGGGTGATATTACTTTTGACAGTGAAAATTAATATTTTTACATGAATCAATGATACCTTATTATTATTATTATATCGACTGTGGAAAGGAAAAAGGATGTAACCACACATAGCAAATTTTACAGGAGACACAAAAACGTGTTTTGATGATTTTGGGCCAACTGCAAATTATTAAATATACACAACTTGAAAGTGGATGGAGACTTCCAAACTGGTGTTTAATTGACACAATCTAACTCTCGCGGCTCGGAGACTAGAAAAATACTTCTCATCCGATGGGCGTCGTTTAGGAACCCCAGTGGTTTCTTCATTATTGGCCTTATTCTTATGAATTTCAAAAAAAAAATAGTCTAAGGGCTTTAAAATATATCTCTGCATCATTCATCATACATTTTTTTATAAACATCCGTGGTTTTTTAATAAATAATCATACTTTAAGTTGCGCGTAAAAAAGACGTCATCCCAGCACACATATGAAATTGCAACTGACGAGTTTAGCCCAGCTATCTTACGAACGATCGCTTATCGCATTATCGCATATTTATATAAACTACAAAAGGTCCAAAAAACTATAGCACTATTGGAGTGTGTTTAACTGAGGTTACTTCACTTTTACGATACTTTGAGATGAGTAGAATATTAAAACTTATCTAATTTATTTTTTCTAAAATACCACTTGACTCACTTCACCTCTAATGGGTCCATATAATGATGTAAGTAATATAAAATGTTATCATTTTAATTGTATATGTGCCTCAATATGGTTTTGTTTCTTAATGTGTAATGTTTAATGAAACAAAGCTTTTGAGCAACAGTATATCTGATAACCACATAACAAGCTTATTATGATTGAATGATTTTTTAAATTAATAATTCTGCCGTAATAAACTTTCGCAAGCTTGTAATATAGGCAGAAAAGGAAACAAATGGAATTTTCATGTTAATCTTCATGACTTACTTCTTTCATTACACTGTGATGAAATTTTTCACTCGGTGATATAATAAATTTCCAAGACCTTAAAACTCTTGAGAAAAGTATTATAAATTTCAATTTTCTCGGTAAAAATTGTTTACTTGTAATAATGAAACGACGTTATATGATCTTAATAAAATGATAATATAATACTAATACCAACGAACGGAAAAAATATTTTGCCATTTACCTAATAAGTGCTTTGAAAATCCGTGTATGTTTTGTATTTTATTTATTTCACATTTATTAACAAATCTTGTACGGGATAAAAACAATTATATACTAAAAAATACGTATAATGTTTCATTAAAAGGCATCGTATAACTGAATATATTGAACACATATATGGATGATTTTGATTCTAATCACTTACATACAGAAGATAATTAAAAATGGGTTTTGGAAAGATTTATCATCGAAGACACGGCATGATGGCTTTAAGTCTTTTAAATACTTTTATGTAGTTAATAAATTTTAGTATTGACGTCTTAGAATTGTTAGCTACTCAGCAAAAGCTGCTGTACCCAAAACAGTCGCGACATTGCCACTGAGACATTGTTGCCAAGATAAATCCGCCACAGTTGTTTTATTGGTTTTCCGAATTGCTTATGGATAGAAATATTCATAATCACGATAATCATAAAAATCTTTTTTTAAATGCAGTACAGTGAAACTATATAAAATCAATCAGAATAATACAAAATTGAATGGTAGTATTTTTAATTAAAAATATTTCAGAAGGTTGGCAAACAATGTTACAATATATTATGTCAGCTCTCAATGTGGATCATATGGCTTCCTAATGGAGGTATCTCAACAGAAGTTTTTTCTACGAGAACTACTGTTACTCAGTCGTTACCTCAGTTTTTTTCAAAGTGAGTAGTAGGGAAAGAAGGATAAGGCTAGAACAGGACTAGTGGTTAACTAATCGCTATTGCTACACCCAGTTATAGAAGGATGGGAGTAGAAGAAATAATGTGAATTTACATCACAAACACCCAGTCTTCGGTCACAACTTTGAATTGAATAATTTTTAAATTCACTTTGATCCTACTGGGAATCGAACCCAGACCTGCGTAATCGGTAGAGCAAGCTCTAACCAACTGGTTCACAGCTGACGACAATATAATTAAAGCCAAAAATAAAAATGATATAATTTCTAATTTGTATTGGTCGTAGGCGGTAATATCTTGGCAGTTTGGTTGAGACCCTGAATTGTAAACCAGTATTTTTTAAACATTTTATTTTGCTGACCCTCGAAGATAATTATTCTGATTCAACGTATATCTGAAATTGTATATGTCGTGTCGTGAGTAAAAAAATCACGAAAGACTTGACACTTAGTTTACGTCTATAATTAATAATGCTGGGCTGATAATACCTGCTTCTTGCCGCAAGAACTGCTTTCACAGCACACACTGGCTCTCTGGTGTCTCCAACGAGGAATGTGACGTCGCATAGCTCCGGCATGCTGGCAAGAAATTTCATATCCTCAGCAAGGCCTGTCTTGTTTTCGAAGGTGCTGAGATCCGGCTCCGCATCTGCCATGCTGCAAGCCAGCGCTTCTGGCATTGACGACTGAAAGAAATAAAAAAATATTATTTTATTTACAGCTTATAGCAGTGCTTTCCAACCTTTTTCGTTCCACGGCCCCCTAAATCTAAAAAAAATAATCCGCGGCCTTCCTCAATTGTCTCCGTAACTCGTTTTTTTTTAGCTCACCGAAGAATTTGAAATCTGTGATTTGGTATACTTTGTCCTCAGATTGTCATAGAAACTTGATATTTTTTTAGCTCACCGAAGAATTTGAAATCTGTGATTTGGTATACTTTTTCCTCAGATTGTTACAGAAACTCGTTTTTTTTTAGCTTCCCGTAGAATTTGAAATCCTTTTTCCCCAGAATCCATTTTCTATTCAATCCGGCGGCCCCCTTAAGAAATTCCGCGGCCCCCAATATGGGAAACACCGATTTGATAGACTTAAATATATAGATTTTTGTACTTTCTACTGAATTTCGCAGCCCACAGGTTGGAAAGCACTGGCTTATAGTATGACAAAAAAAATAAAAATCTCATTGGCTTTAGGCATTAATGAAATTCTAAATATTGTATTGTTTTATACTTTATATTTTATTATTGACAATACGCCAGATAAATTTCATGTTGAAAGTTTATATCTATAAAACATTGAATATAATTTTAATTAAAGTAATAGATGTTTCAAAACTAATACGCAATTTTCTACACCTGGTACTGCCACCATCCTGGTTTCTAGTATAATAAGATTTACTTAAAAAATACTTAAAAAGTAACACTATAAAACCGATAGGTGTCCTAAAAAAAATGATTTTTATTAAATCTAATAACGTATAAAGGAAAAAGCAGGGCAGTCAGAGTTGTAGTCAGAATCGTGAAAATGAGCGGCTCGAAAATTTTTTTAAAAATATATTTAATTATGTGTATTCAAACAAAATAGTCCAAAGTGTTGACATTGGATGCTTGGTCGACTAAAGATGATGTGATGGAATACATATACAGTAAAACCCCCAATTAAACTACCCCGAATTACGCGCTGGCTCAAAATATTCGCCGCAAATCCCCCAATTGCACGTTCGCATTTCATTGTTGTTACTAAGAAACGGTCGTCTGTGCCGTGCATACAGTCAAATGTTGGCTAGCGTATGTGTATTCAAAACGTGTCAGGCTATACACGCATAGCTGGGCGTCTGCCGTGTGCGGGATTTTTACTACAAAAACTATATATTTCGTCCATATTTTTTTTAAAAAAACTAAGGGAAATCTTAGTTTTGCGTTTTCCGCGGAAAAAAACCAAATCCATAATTTTGTATGAGATTCACACCACCTACTTCAACTTACACGGTCCCGACTATAGTGTAAATGGGGGTTTTACTGTATATTATAAATATAAGTTAAAATGATATTGTTGAAAAATTTCCTCGAAGTCGGAGTCAGATTTTTTTACACGACTCCACAGCCCTGGGAAAAAGGTATTGATTTTATTGGCCTTTACTCCATTGTTATTAGGTGAAAAAATACCAAAGGCGTAACCCGAAATAGCTATCAACCAAACCTAAAATTATATTTGTAGAACTAAAATACTTTGATATTTTTTCACCTTAAGAAATAAGTAACATGGTTTCTTTTATCGTGAACACTTTCTTTTACTCCTTATTGTTTGAAAGTTCAATGACAGCAATTCTTCATAAATTTTGAATTTCAAAATGGCACGAACAATAATCATAAATTTATCAGACTCAAAGTTAAAGCTTAAGTTTTAAAAGTTACATCTTGCTCAGCATTCTAAGTAACTTTTTGTTATAATTTTGACAAGCGGTGAATAGGAACTTTTTAAAAAGCATACTTAAGAAACAATAATTCTTTCTCCTTAACTTGCAAAATATTCTTCAAAAATGTTATTTTGCTATTGAAAGTTTGAATGGAAAAATCATTTTGCTTCCGTGTCACGACCATGAGCTTATATATTTTACCGATAAATTGGGTAAATTTATCATTCAATGAATGTATGAATCCAAGCTTAAGAACATTATGATATTATCAACCTTTTATACAATACTTTAAAATATTATTTATAGAATAAGTGGTGAAACTTATCTTTAAAATAAATTCAAAAGTGATTTAGTGTTATAATTTAAGATTTCGACTGAAGGTGCTTGGTGGAATTTCAATATTAAATTTGAATCGTTCAAACTATGTACATTTTCACAAATTTTGTCATTAACGACCCGGGTTTCGCCTTTCGGCATCTTCAGGCATTCAAGTGCACGGATGAACTTGAACTGACGCTTAGTAAATGAAAGTTTCGTGTTTATATAAGATATAAATGCATCACTGAGTCCAAAGCCACTGCTGGCAAAAAGGATAAGCCCATGGGAATGCCAACAGATTTGGCTAGTGAGCAGTTTCAAGAATTATAAAATTTGTTTGTCGGCAAAGGTTTTATGATTATATGATTTTATGGTTATATAGGGTATAGAAGAGGAGATGTGGGAAAATTTGATATTTCGTTTAAAATCGGAAGATTTTGCAGCTGTGCTTTGTTGATTTCTAACATTTCTTGTTCTTCTTCCCCTCTAAATCTTCCCCTAATTCATTTCTGCCAGTATATAAAAAAAAATTATAATACATCATGTTAGAATATTAAAAATAAAATCATTCGTACTTAAACAAACTTTGTAAAAGTAAGATTGTCTGAGGATGCCTTTGAAAGAGGCAAAACACGTTATTTTAAATTTTATATTAAAATGAACTTCCACAAAGCTACCACCGAATCCATCCAACATTTTCAATTTGATTCCCGAGTTATAAGAAAGCATCAAAACAAATCGTATTCTGCTTTCTGGGTGGAGCCGGTTAGGTTAGTAACATATATTTACATAAAGCAAATAGTCAACATTGATAAAAAAAACTATACTGCAATAAGCAAGAATAAAGTTGAATTCTCCGAAAAGCATACATATCACTTCCGGTCTTAGTATCGTTCCAAATTCAGTAATTCAGTCCGCATCGCACGTCATTTAAAATTTGCTGCAAACTTAATTTCCGGTAATACATTTCCCGCCACTGTCAACCACCAAGCTAACGTTTCCGGTACCTTTCAATTGAAATTATAATGTCACGAGACTCACATTTGAATGTGTTTGGTAAGGTAAAAAATATCTAATAAAATAATAAGCCTAACAAAAGTAATTAAGAAACTAACTTACTATAACGCAGTATTTTATCTAAGTAGAAAAGATGTAAGCCGGGCTCTCGGTTTCCTTAATATGTTGGTACAAACACACCAAGATGTTTTATCTCCCCTCTTTGTTTTTTGCTATTTTCTGTTATACCAAAGATTTATTCAGCTTTATTCGACTTTGAATGATAAATACAAGAATAAAATCACCATACGAATACTGATTGTAGGTGTTCAGTAAGTCCCAGTGCAATTTTAGGAATAAAAATAGTAAAGGATATAAACGAGCACTATTCTAAGCTGTCGCCTGCTGTGGCCCAGTTGGTTAAAGCTTGCTATTCCAATTACGCAGGTCTGAGTTCGATTCCCGGTCAGATCACAGTAAATTTAAGAACTATTCAATTTATAGTTGTGATCGAAGACTGGTTGCTTGTGATGTCAATTCACATTATTTCCTCTCCTCCACCAGTCCTGTTCTAGCCTTATCCTTCCTTCCCTACTACTCACTTTGAAAAAAACAAGGTTGAGCATATGACCTCCTAATGGAGGTCCCCATTGGAGGCGGACATGGATACAAAAGAAATTAGTTAATCGATAGTGTACGTAAATGCACAGTTTAAGTATACTCAATCGATTGACTACGCTTTAAATAAAAAAATAACCTCTGTAAATTAACATTTTTTACCGCTTCAAAGTATAGCTTATTCCAACAACACTGTTGGTAAAGGTAGAATAGCATTTGCAATAAAAAAAACAATAGAAACCGAACACAGTTTATGGTTCCCAATTGTCGTTATTAAATATGTACCATCCAATCTCGAGACAGTAATTCTTCGTTTCCTTGGCGATAGTAAAAATGAAAAATAAAGATCTTATTTTCTCAGGTGGCAAAACCTTGCTAAGGTTGTCAAATTACTTGACGTTTTAATACCCGGGTAGTCAAAAATTCTTGGAATCAATTCCATTCTTTATAAAATACTCGAGTACATTCGAGAAAAATAAATTTTGCAAAAGAAAACTCTCTGAAACGTTATTTTTTTCATTGTTATTTTTTTAATAAAAGCACCAGCTGTGTTCTCCTTATTGACATCTAAAACAATACTGAATTTAAACAAAACTATACTTTATAAGTATAGAATAAATTAAAAAAAGATATGCCATAAAGCGTATTTTTAATGTTTAGTTTTGGCAATAAAAATAGCAGTTAACCGTTTGAACACTGCGCAAATAAATCATTAATATGTCCCAGAGATACTGCGTGTTTTTGAGAAAAAATATTTTGCCTAATATGAACTCGAATTCGATATTTTAAAAACCTATATTGACTCAGTATTACAAATATTCATCAAAATATTGCTTATATTCCATTAAAATACCGAGTATTTGATATTTTTAAATATCTTGTTATTACAATTAAAATATCGAACGGTACAACGTATAAATCGGGAGCCGATAAATTGCTCGAATTACAAATTATTCGAATTGCTTGGTTATTTAAACGATTTTTCACGACTTTTTCTACGAATTTCATTTTTATTTTGTGCGACTCTTGTTTAGAGAGTGAAATATAAAAATAATTTTCGTAAGTATTTATTTTAACCGTGTTCGCTCCAAATGCGGAACATATGATCTTTTAATGGAGTTTATATCAACATAAGTGTTTCTACGAGAACTGCTTATTAATTTGTTACTCAAACTGTTTCTATATATTTCCAGAAAACATAGAAGACTAGGGCTAAGACAGAACAAACGGAAACAAATTGATTATCTTGTTATTCGAGCAATTTCCATTCGAGCAATTTACCGGGAACCGTATAAATCATACATGGGCAACCACCGGCCCGCCAAGCTATTTTGTCCTGCCCTGATTCATCTCGGCAAAGTATTAGAGAAAGAAATAGTTTCAAGTAGGTATTAAATCATGGAGATGACATGGGTGCTTGCAGTGGGTCCACTCTACTAGTTCATAATCACCACCATATAAGAAATAGCAACGTGTTTTATTTAATTTGATATTACTTTATAATGTTTAATAATTTGGTCCGGCCCTTGACTCAGAGACAGAACGATAATTTGGCTCTAGACCTAGGAAAGGTTGCCCATGCCTGGTATAAATACTTAGATTATGTAACAATGCGCAATGTACCATAATTCAATTAATTCATCAGCTGAAAATGTATATATCTATATTAGATTCCAAGAGTGAATTAGGCTCTTTTCATTTGTCTCTATTACATGTTCCAAACGTTATACTTTGGCGTCGTGGATAATTTATAAGACAGGAACACCAAATTCACATCACTGCTTTCATAAATTTATATATAATCCATATTTACAGATTATATAACGAATGAATCTGAGGATATTGTTATTCCTAATTAAACAAAGGGCTCGCGCAAGCCCCTGCAAACCCCATCTACCCAACCCCTAATTAAGCATGATAGATCACTGTTTAAGGACGCTTCTGGTGCTTTAAGAAACTGGTCACTGTTTTCTACCTAGCAACAATCAAACCAATGAATATACATATATTTATATTAATAGATGTCTCTGCTGTAGATACTGAAGCAGCTATTTACCCTTAACAATATTCAATTTGTTTTACACTAAATTAAAATGAAATAAGTATATACTGTAATTAAATAATCAAGTCCCTGACCATTTTGTAGTATTTTGACGTTAATCAAAGCACTTAACAAAGCAGACCACGATATGTTCATGAGATATTCTGTAATTGTTTCATGAAGCTTTCAACTATTTTCATTGTTACTAATTTGTTTATCGAATCGTAAATATTTTCGTTTGTTGCGATATCTAAAAACTTTTATTTGCTTTCCTTATCGGAGACAACTTAGTTAAGGTACTCCCCGTTATTCTATTTCAACCGTATTACACTACCAACGTCGTCTACGTACAAACATTTATAGGGTTTGCATGGCAAAGCAAACTTCCATCCCCCTACGTTTCTATCGCCATGTACCCTTTCCCGTATGGTAAGGAAAGATGGAGTTACTTGTTTACTATTGTAAGTGTATTTCATGTCAGGAAATGCTACCGATGAATAAACCTTTTGCAAAGCCAGAGGCGAGTAACTCGACGAACATTAACTTTTAGATTATATTCAATTGAAATACTATCCTGAATCAAGTTAATTAAAAAAAAAGCACTCTTTATTCCTAATTTTACATTTATTTAATATCTTCAGAACTGGTTAAACTAGTGACAAGCATTTTCAACTGATGAATTCATCTGATTTTTGTTCAAAGACATGGGTGTTTGGAATTTCTAAATATTCTTTTTCAAAATTCTAATCTTCAAGTTACGGAGCGTATTGGGAGTAATTAATTACAACTATTCATTTTCTAACCCAATCTTTCTATACCTGCTCTCTTCGACAATGAGAGGTCAAGTAATTGTGTAAAAAGCGGAACTCGTAGAAAAAGTTTATGTTGAGATATTTCCATCAGGAAGTCATATGCTGCATATAGAAACTGGACATATATTTTAAATATATATATCGATTTATTTATAGACTCTATTTAACAAATTTCTAAATAATAAATAAAATATATTTTCAAAATGTACAGTTGATTCTTTTTATTTTTCGTATATTATAAAATTGATACATAATATATGTATAAACCAAAACCATGTCATGGAGTTGGCTGGTTATTTGGATTGATTAAATAAAAAAACCTTTTTGTTTGTTTATAAAGTGCTCTTCACAAAATTATCTTTGAATAAACTCGATTTTTCATTAAGCTTTCGTATACATGTTTAGGATTGATTTATGTATGTACTTAACTTTAATACATAAGTATATATAAAAAAGGGAACAAAATAAATGGTCAGAGTTGAAATCAATTTTTGGTAACAGAATTCAAATAAACTTTCGGTCTGAATAAAATTCAATTTTTGGTCTGAATAAAAATATGAAAGGTCAGAATAAAAATATTATACAGTCAGATTTTATGACCATTTTGGTTAGGTTAGGTTTTTTTTAATGTTATTTAAATTATGACTGTTTAATATAAATTCTGACCATTAATTATTTATTCTGTTCTTTGTACACTGACCAATACATTATGAACATTTAATATAAATTCTAACCAATGTAATATAAATTCAGACCGATGTGATAAAAGTTATGACAAAAACTGTATTAAAATTCAGACCGGTTAAATACGAGCCTATAAAAAATAAAAAAATAGTCGGCGTTGTACCTATCACCATCCGCCACGGTGCTACAGAGTTTGCGTTGCACGCTAGCGTAAAATAATTACCATAGCGTTCTTGGAATAGTCAATCATATCTATGTTGCTGCTATTCACTAAATTGTCCTGAAACCAATACAGTTCTTACTTGAATATTTTCAACGAGCTATAATTTACGTGCTTTAGCAAAATAAAATGCCCGTGCTTGGTATGACCGACTTAAGTAACTTTTGTCTTTCATATTCAACATGCAGACATTCAAGTTGTAAAGTATGGCGTATTACTTAACCAGCAAAGCTAAAAAAGCTTGGCAACGAAGCTTACTACCCCTGGGCGTAAATGACTCCGTACTGACTTTTTTGCAAGTTTTTCTGGTGTAGCCTCTTGCGCATATTTCTGAAGGCGGATACTTAAAGGCTTAAGTTTGAGTGATAAAGTTCTAGCAAATACTTTGGCAAATACGTTTGAAAAAGATTTTACGTCAAATTTATGGCAAAGCTTTTATTTCAGTGGGGTGAGTAATAATTTCCAGCAACAGTTTCCCAAGTATAGGTTCTTCGACCCAAGTTCCTACGTCAAAGTAATCACCAAGCAATGACACACATTTGTGGAGCTTTTACAGGGAGCTCTTTATATGTAGATAATATGTAATTTATTTCAAAGATACTCAAAAAAGTTTAATTATCAATCGTATTTTTTAAGCGTATATCTATCACTATTTTCCATCCTTATTCTTTCTAAAAAAGAGTAGTTAGGCAAATTATGAGCACGCAAGTTCTTTTATTACAAAATCTACGTTGGAAAGTTGATTAAATATATATATATATATATATCAACTGTGGAAATGAATAGGACGTAACCCACAGTTTTTCTAAGACAGCTTTTTTTGAAAATCACAAGTATACAACTTGATACACGTTTGAAAAAAAGGTGTGAAAATTGCGATCAGGAAAAAAGACTTGAAAAATGATTTATTTTGAAAAACATAATAAATTGATGTTAGATAAAGTCAATTTAAAACCAGTTTATCAGTTTCCATGCTCTTCCAGGTTGTGTATATTTCATAACTTGCCCTCGATCCAAAACCATTGAAACACGTTTTTTGTGTCTCTTGTAAAATTTGTTATGTGCGGGTGACGTCTTTTTCCTTTCCACAGTCGATATACTAATTATTTCGTTTTGTGTTTTCCGTCAAAACGTTCAACGCATTTCAAAAACCTTTAATGTTTTTATCTGTGGTTTTTAGGTTTTGCCACTGTTCATTTAAAAGCTAACAAAAAATATGAAATCTTCAGATACGAGATATTAAAGCCAGCTGATATTAAAAAGCAGGAAGCGTTAGGTTAGGCGGCAGCTTTCAATTACGTTATTTTTTACTCATTTACAAATGCCTGGCGCAAAGCAGAAATTTTCAGAGAAATACATATTTGTTCCAAGGTAATAAACACGCCCGACGCACGCTTGTACTTGAGAATTATGGAATTAAATCCGGAAAACCTCGAATTGTTTTTGAGACTATTTTTAAATGTTATGCGCGGTATGGGATGTACCTAGTATACATATTATATTCAAGGCATAATTGTAAAAAAGATTTTTTAATTGTCGTAGGAACACGAAGTTTGAATTTATAATCTTTTTACGAAAATAAAACAAAAAGGTGTAAACAAAAATTTAAATAAAACTTTCACGAAACCATATTACTAATGAATATCGTGCCAAAGCTCATTTTTATGCAAGTATCGATAAAATACCGTTTTCTGAATAATAGTCGTTTACAAATAATTCTCACTTTTTTTTACAAAACGGAAGAACGTAAGTCTGTGTGGAATATTAATTATTTGGAAATGTATTAAATAATTCAAAATTCTTATACAGAAGTGTGCACCATTTTTTTCAACAACTTATTTGCTCGCCATATTGTATAAAAAGTTTAAAAGTACATATAAGTATATTTAGGATTCGGATGACTTTTCGCAGCAAGCTCGAAACTCATCTTAAAACTGCCAAATTAAGAGCGGCTCGTTTTGTAACAATGCAAACGTCAATAGTATTTTCTTATTATTATTTTTTAGTATATAATTAAATTTGATACAGCAAATAGCATAAAAAAAATTTAAATTTAATTTTATATTGAAAATAAAATTATTTATTGTGACTATAATAATTTATGAATTCGCTACGATTGTAATTAAAATCATATTTTTTAATTTAAAACAATCTTAGAGTGACACCGAGAGCTGCTATAAGTGCCACAAATATCACTAAATGTATTCTGTATGTATCACTGTTTAAATATAACAAAATAAATATCATTCTCTGGGAATCTGTGAACATCAACCGAAATATAATCGAAATTTAAAGCAAACAATTCAATACGGGATGACAGAAACAGCATTCTAACCATTCTTACTTACCACTCGTCAAAAATAAGCAATGGTATAAAAACAAGCCGAAGGGTTTTGTGGCTCAAATATTGTATGCTTGAAAACGGTTTTCGACGAGTACACAGTCATTGAGTTATCTCTAGTAAGACGGTTGCTTTCTGTAAATATTTATTCAAAGACGTAACAGAAAACGAAAACAGAATTCATGATATTATGTACTGTGTACATATATATCTATTATTTTAACTAGAAGAGTATGTTTATTTTTAAACAGTTATACAATACGTTGAATTTAAACAAGGCAAATTACAAACAATTTGATGTATTTATGTTGTGATTTATTTATCGACTCGTAATTCTTTTTTTGCGACACTTTCTGCCCACATTAGTATAACACATTCGCCATAATGCATTTGACAATATTTGAATATAGTATTTAATTAATAGCCAACATTTGCGTCATTGAATGCAAAATTCGCGATTATATTATAGGAATGCGTTATTCTAGGAATCTGATTATTTATTTCCTTGCCTGGTGGTATCGAAATGAATCAAAACACTCGGTATATTAGTCATATCAATTCGTCATCGATATTTACGTAATTAATTAATACTAAGCAACCTGTAGTTTCATAATCGGGTTCGTGGCACAGTGGTCAACAACGTTGGCGTGCGTAACGGATCTCATGGGTTAAAGTCACAGTACGAATATAATTTATTTTAATCGATTTATCAATTTCTATTCGAAGGCGTTTTTGTTTGTGATGAAAAAAAATCCCTACATTATTTCAATCCTAAAATAACGGAGCGTAGTGAAAGCGATTAGTTAATCACTAGACCTGTCTATAACTAACGACCAATAAAGACTAAATAAAAGGCAGTTATCGTAGAAAAAATCTGTTGAGATACCTTTATAAAAAGGTCATGCGCTCCACATTGGGAGTGGACAAGGATTTAAAGAAAGGAAACTCTATGTATCATCATCACACATGAAAGCTTCTTCTTATCGACCAATTCATCAACGATAACCTTGTCGGTTTCGTTGTTAAGGATTCGTATCCCAATGCTTTATAATTATTTTTTGTAGTCTATTTATGGATTTGTTTCCAAATGTACGAATATTTTTATTCCCTCTTACCATCCAACTAAACTATACACTGACTACAAGTATAAAACAAGAGATTAATTAACTACTTGTACTATCCTATGCAATAGCTTCAACTCTTACTCTTTATAAATAAAGAAATTGAAAAAGGCTCGTATTTTTCCGGTCAGAATTTATATTAAATGTTCATAATATATCGGTCAGTGTAAACTGTAAAAAGTCATAATTTAAATTAAATAAAAAAAACGTAACCTAACCTAACTAAAATGGTTATAAAATATTCTGACCGTATAGTATTTTTATTCTGACCAAAAATTGATTTAAAGTTTGACCATTTCCAATTGAAAAACTCAATACTAAACAGCTTTTGAAAAAAAGCTCCTGCTTAGATACTTAATTAGAAGTCTTTGCTAGTGGACCTGATTGGTAATAATCAAAGACTCTTACAGATATAACTGCTGTGAAACGGTGAAACAAATATGTGCTTTAATTTTTTTCTGTAGAAAAAGTAAGCAAGTAATCTCTTCAAAAACTGTTTTAAAGATTATAGATTATACAAATATTAAACACATATTTTCTTATATAAACGTAAGAAAAAGTTTCATATTTTTTTCCGAATAAAAAAAAACACAAACATTTAAGAAAGAAAGATATTATAGTTATTATAGAAAATTTTCTCTTAGTTTTCTGGTCGCATCGCCGATAAAAAAAAGTGAATGAAATTATTTAAAGACAATGACTAAAATAAGATCATAGAGGACCATACGCGGACCAAGTACATCGAGCATTAATACAACGTTTTAAAATTAGTTTTGTAAAAAAATCATCAAAAATATGTAAAAAAATAGTATGGAATAAAAATATTCTGTTATTTTACATACGGCGATCAACTAGAGTACGTAAAAACATTTATTATAAGCCTTTGTTTCAACTGCACGTAACCGTTGCGGCGCAAATCATAAATACAGTAAAAAAAAACATGGAAATTACTCACATCATCTAGGCTAAAATGTCGTGTAATCGAGATATCCATTTCGCTAAATCTGTGTGCAGAATTAATACAACTTTTTAAAAGTTTGATTGTTCTTTGTGCTTTTTGAAAGCTCACTCGCGTGGTAGCGGCCCAACAGATCGACGACGACTGAAGTGGTAGACTTCAGCGGTGCAGGGAGGTTGTATAATTAAGCCCCGTATACTCCAGCTCACGGTTCGGGAAAAATCGGTGCTGCTTTTTGGAAAATCGTGAGGCGAACTTTTGCCTTGTGATTGAAATGCAGTCGAGCATATGTATTAAAATACAACACAAAACTGGCAAAAATGCAGCGGCTTAGTGATCATGTATTTGTTGTAATATAAAACATTAGTTTATTTTCATAATGTAAATGTAATATGAAAATTTACAATTTCATCCAGATCAATAGAATACATGTTTGTCATCAATTTTATATCTTAATAATGATTGTAACATGTTACTTAATAAATTCAATAAATATCGGGCTCGTGGCGCAGCGGCCAACGTCGTTGACTTCCACGACAAATTACACGGGTTCAAACCACTGTATGAATAGTATCAATTTCGAAAAACTCCCATCCACTTTTTCATTTGTAGAAATTACATTACGTTGAGAGTGATTTGTTAACCACCCGTCCTGTCATCGAACAAAAAGGTTGAGCACCTATGTAACAGTTTTTGTAGCAAAAAAATTGTTGAGATGCCTCCATGAGTAAGCCATATGCTCTACATTAAAAACGGACATGGATTAAAAATATATATGAGTCGTCTGGTATCAAAAGCAGAACTATCCCATATATGACGAAATTAAACTAATGCTGTCACATTATTCTGCTGGTTATAGTGTATGGCTAGAAATTAAAAAAATGATTGAAAATCAAATAAATGTGGTACAAAAACGCAAATGAAAATTATGCTTGGTATCAAAAACAGAACTGTCTACGACGTTGGAAACAAAAGTAGAACAGTTTGGTTAATCAGGATATCGACCAATCACAGAGTTACTTTAAGAGAAGTCCCATACAAATTTTAAGTTCCACTCGTTGATGAGCTATGTTTAAAATTGAGTTTAAATTGATAAAACTCAAAAAGCCAACAATACGTTTTTCGTGTTTTTCTCGCAACTTCGAAAAATGGATAGTTCTACTTTTGATACTATACGACTCATATATTGTAAATTTTCTGAACAAAAAAATAACTTATTTACTTGAATATTTGATAATTTATGTTAAAATTATGACGTTGCTTAAATATTTTCGAATAAATAAATAAAAAAATCTTCATCAAAATAATATAAAAACGAAAATTTTGGTCTATTTTTATCACACGAAATTGCTGAATAACTTTTTTAAAATATAATTATATGTTTGAGCTTGGAAGAATTATCGTTGGAGGGTTTTCATGATGTTATGAAAGCTCTCTCACCGTGTTTGCTTTTCATAGCTTTGGTGATATTGTAAGCTTTCAGCGATATATTCAGGTATTCACGGTAACAAGGCGGAAATGCAATGCACACCCCGTTCCCAAAATCATCGAACTACACGAAATAATATTAAAATTTAAATATATATTTCTTTACAATTGTAACATAAAGGCAAAAAATTATAAACGTGTAATTAAATAATAGTCTATTTCAATAACATTTGAGTAAAATTATAACACTTTTTTAGATAAAATTTTAGACAAAGCTTTTTACTAAAAATGATCGTTTTGTAACTATTTTGTTTGCTAACTATCCAGAAGCTGTGTGGCCACTAGCCGCATGTGTGGCTGAGTGGTCAACGTCGTTGTCTTCGGTTACGGATGTCACGGGATCGAATCCCAGTACGGACAGTTTTACAAAATGATTTTTCAATCGATTTATGAATTTCTGTTCGAAGGCATGGATGTATGTGATGTCTTGAATTCCCCACTCCCAACCATCCTATCCTATGAACGGAGCGTATCGAGAGCGATTAGTTAACCACTAGTTATGTCCTAGCCCTGTCCTTATATTCCTACTCTCTTTGGAAAACGAGAGGTTGCGCAACTGAGTAACAAGCAGTTATCGTAGAAATACTACTGTTGAGATACACTCTATTAGGAGTACATATGCTCTACATTTGGAGCGGGCATAGTAAAAAAAACTATCCAGAAGTAAATATGTTACAACAATAAAAAATGCAATCCATTTGAAATCAAAAAATAGATGTGTTTGTGAACATCCTGAAACTAATTTTGAAGTTTGCTGCTGGTTAAACCTTGAATCGAACTAAACTCATAATGTTGCCAATCCTGAGAGGAAACAGGAAAAATAGGACCGCGCAGTTATATTAAATAAGTTTTTCTACGAAATAGTTTCACGAGTTATGTAATATTATACAAATTGAAAATCACCGTAACAGCACGTTTTTAAGACGTAGCTTTTTTATTTATTTACTTTTTGCTGAAATTCAAGCTTATCAACTGGTGATAAATTGATTAAAACGTTTTATTTTATTATGTTCGCTATAAGAAATTATGTTTAATTGTTCAAAATTTCAAAGATAATAACTGAATTGATACTTACAAAACATTTTTGCCTACGCCTACTTTTGCTAGTCACTTAATTTTGGAAAGACACGTGTTCAATCAGGAACAATGGATACAAATGTTGCACCCAAATACGGACGCCCATAAACTCTTTTTTCAGTAAATTTTAGAAATAAACAGAGCGCCATTGAACAGTTTTCGGATTCTTAGCAATCAGCTGCACATGCCTGGCTCTCCGCTTTTATACTCTATATAAATATTATCATAAAACTTTTTTCGAAAAACTAAAGTATACATAATTTTTAAAACTAATCACCATTCAAATCTGTAGGCATTCCCATGGGCTTATACTTTTCGCCAGCAATGGTTTTAAACTTAATGATACATTTATTTCTAATATTAACACGATACATTTATTTACTAAGCGTCAGTTCAAGTTCATCCATGCACTTGAACGCCTGATGATACCGAAAGGCGAAACCCGGGTCGTTAGTGACAAAATCTGTGTGAATGCACATAATTTGAACGATTCAAATTTAATTTGACTATGTGTTGTATATGTATGAAAAAGACAATTTTACACAACATCAAGATCCATTGATAAATTTTGATATCGTATCTTGCAATGAAAATAAAACCTCCTATGCTCGGAAGGCTCAAAATGTTTGTTTAATATTATACGTCGTAAGCTTACGATGTATCCATTATTGATAATATTGACGTTGGGCTGAAAGATAAAAGCATTTTTAGTCTATTAAGCGTTCCAGATAAATATTGCGGATAGATTAGGATGTCAAATTAGGTGTCGTAACTTTTTTACGTAAATGCGTTGGTAAAAATGATAACCATTATTGTGCAAAACGTGTCGGGTGAAATGAAACACTAAATAAATATTCGAATCAGCTGTTTGCTCTCAGCTGTATGTACGATGTAAAGAAAAATCATTTTTCGTAAGCAATCGTGCATTTAAAAAAAGCTTATTTTCAACAGTTGAAAAAATGAGTAAGCTTTGTAAGGAACACTCAATTTACTTGGTGCCGGTAATATAGTTCTAGAATATATAAAGGAAGGTCAATTTGATCACCAACTGTTCAACTAAAGGACGAAAAAAGAGTGGACGATGTTTTTTAATCCATGTCTGCTCTCAACGTGTAGTATATAGCCTCCTAATGGAGGTATCTCGATAGATGTTTTTTTTCTACAATTTTTTTTATTTTTTATAATCTATGTCCACTCCCAATGTGGAGCATATGGCCTCCTAATGGAGGTATCTCAACAGATTTTTTTTCTACAAGAACTGTTTGTTATTCAGTCGTTCAACCTCACTGTTTTCAAAGTGAGTAGTAGGAAAAGAAGGATAAGGCTAAAACAGGACTAGTGGTTGGCTAATCGCTATTGATACACCCAATTTTTAAGGAATCAGAAGGATGGGAGGAGACGAAATGATGTGAATTTACATCACAAACACCCAGTCTTCGATCACAACTTTGAATTGAATCATTTTCAAATTCATTGTGATCTGACCGGGAATCGAACCCAGACCTGCGTGATCGTTAGAGCATGCTTTAACCAACTGGGCCACAGCAAGCGACAATAAAAGCCTATTACTCAATCCTTCTTTTTCCACGAGAGTACACTTACAGTAAAGGACAAGGCTAGGGCAGGACTTTTATTTAACAAATCGCTCTCGTCAAGTCTTGTTATTTTAGGATTGGGAGAATGGTAGATAATTTTTAGACATTAAAAACAACTATACGTTCAAACAGAAATTGATAAATGAATGCTGTCCGTATTGGGATTTAAACCCGAAAGATCTATTACGCAAACC
Source organism: Himalopsyche tibetana (assembly GCA_030503985.1). Taxonomy (NCBI): domain Eukaryota; kingdom Metazoa; phylum Arthropoda; class Insecta; order Trichoptera; family Rhyacophilidae; genus Himalopsyche; species Himalopsyche tibetana. The sequence goes on from JAPJYX010000006.1 coordinate 1,991,727, forward strand.
AACGAAGTTAACGCTACGTACTCAACACTTTCAAATATTGAATCATTCAACAATGAAAACAGTATAATAAAAACGAAAAAAAGACTGATAAACGATGCTGCAATAAATTTAAGTTTTAATTTACGTTTTTATATTCTTTGCACATGTGCTGCATGAAACACCCAACCTTTATTTAGGTCGTTGTTATATAATATATAATATGACGGAATACACTTTTACGTATGTACATATTGGAAAATTCGGACGTGCTTTTCCCGCGGCGTTAACGGAAATGCCATAAAGTTCCTGAAAGGTATAAATACGTATACGGAGAGACATCGAATGTCAATTTTCTCAACATCTTAGGCGTACGTGGCAAAAGAAAAGGCTCTCAAGGCCGACTACCTGCTGGCAGGTGGCCGTTTTACCACCAATGTTTGTTAAGGTGGAACCTTTTCTTTAAAATATGAATTGTTCAATCAAGTATATTTATAAGGAACCAAAAGACGTGGTTCCAAATAGTTGATTTCAACAATGAATACGAAATAAGACGGCTTATGTACACCTCATCTCGGTTTTGAAATATCATATTCATATTCTTGAATACATATTTATTTTAATTTATCAACTTTTAGGATTGTATCTAAAGTTATAAGTTTTTATTGCTTTTTACACATATGAAATGAATTTAAAAAACGAGGCGTTGTAAAAAAGAGCAATTACCTATATTTTCTATATTACTCACCCTGTCCAGAATGATAGTCTGACCGACTTAACTACAACCTGTTCACTGAACTGAAAACCCCAGGTTAAAATGATTAACTACAGGTTCAAATGCTTCACAATAGCATGGCTTTAAAAATATCAATTTAATCGATTGTTTATTCTTAAAAACTATTCATGTTCCATTTAGATGGTAAAGTTTTTCCTACTTTCTAAATTTGCTTCATCAATCATAGCACAACCTCAATATCTGTGATATTATATGTATTAAGAAAAACACAATATCTCAACTGAAGTTGGCATTGCTCGCTATGAGAAAAACAGATCTTGATCTTGATAAATAAAAATGGAAATGAGTATAAAGGAATATTGTGTACTTAATATATTACCTTTCCACCAAGTATTTATTGACAGTGAACACTTTAAAAGTGATATTGTATGAACGTATAGACTGGGTGACTAGCATCCAGTACCATGAATTTGATTTTAATAAATAATTATATATAGCCAGATTTTTTTTAATCCACGTCTTTTCACAGTGTGGATCATATAACCTCCAAATAGAGGCATTTCAACGAAAGTTTTTTTTCTACGAAAACCGCCTATTACTCAGTTGTTCAATCTTTCTCATTTTCAAAGAGATTAGGTATAGACAGAATAAGACTAGTTATTGAGTTATCACTCTCGCTAATCCACAAATAAATATATCGGCAAAGTTTTATGTCGGCAAAACAGAGAGTTTTCAAACATATGGCAGCCTTTAGATTGAAAAAAGACACGTCTACTTTTGCTAATCACTTAATTTAGGACATGTTTTCAATCAGGAACAAGGGATAAAAATGTTACACCCAAATACGGACAGTCATAAGCTCTTTTTCCAGGAAAATTTGGAAATAAATAGAGCACAACTTCCGATTTTAAATGAAATATTGAACCTACCGGGATCTCCACTTTTATACCCTATATAAATATAATCATAAAACCTTTGCCGAAAAACAAATACATATAATTCATGAAACTACTTACTACTCAAATCTGTGGGCATTTCCATGAGCTTATCCTTTTCGCCAGCAATGGCTTTGGCAATGGCTTATAAAAACACGAAACTTTCATTTACTAAGCGTCAGTTCAAGTTCATCCGTGCACTTGAACGCCTGAAGATGCCGAAAGGCGAAACCCGGGTCGTTAGTGACAAATTCTGTGAGAATGTACATAGTTTGAACGATTCAAATTTAAATATATGCTGTTCATAACGGAATTCAAACCCATAAGATCCAATACGAAGGCCAAATAGTTTGGCCACCGAACAACGGAATCGACATATTTTTATTGTTTTATGAAATACTGCTGGAAAACGCTGTTAATGATTCCATTACCTATATTTTGAGCAAACTTGCGGAAAATTTTGATTTGAAATAATGTAGGGGATATTTTTAAAAATGATTGTTAAAAATGAGTACAGCCCGAATAATTATATTCCTATAGTTTGATGTTACTGTCAGACACCTTTTACAGTTCTGATTAAGGTTGCATGAAATTTTAAATTGATATCAATGTTTATATATAAAAATAACCGCTGTCCAAATTTTTTTATAAATCGTCATAATTAATACACTCATTAGTTTATATAATATTTAATTACTTCTGATTTTTGATAAATATTGTAGAATTAATGTATACAATTACTTTTTGTTTTTTTTAATAAAATGCTTTTCCAGCAGGAGTCGACAGTGAACACCTTAGAAGTGATCAATATATAAGCCGACAGGGAAAATTTTTATATGGTTAGCAAGCCACTGTTCAAATGTCTATAGGGTAGGAGCATGCCACATCAAACCCTCCCGCCAATCTAATTACCTCCCTCATGAGCAACAGCTTTTTCAGTATTATTATTTTACTTTCTTTGTAGAAAATACTCCAAAGCTCTGTGTGAACAGGGAATAAAAATCTTTTATGGAGAAATAATATTGGTCAATTTTATTATCTACAGTGATTTTGTTGGAAGTGATTTGAAATTAGATTCCACGAAGTAATATTATTCTTATATTTTCATGATCTAAAAGAATATTTTCAGTATCAAAATATATTATACAGTATCAGTGACGTTCCTAGGCTTTGTGCCGCCCCTAGGCAGAGATCGAATAGAATAGCGCCCATTTGTTTTCATTATTTCCTATTATTCTAGGAATACATATAAAAATATAGAAATTCGAATTCTCTGATCACCTACGTACTCAAACAAATGTTTTGACACTTATTCCGTTCAGGTAATTCATAATTTATGTGTACCTTATGAAAGAAGATTCTCACGAATAAATATGATCCAAGATCTCATATTATTGTTCAATAATTATGAAAAAATACCTATTACCTTTACTACACATCATAAATAATAATTTAAATTGTAAATGCGCTCGCATTATACAAGTATCGATTCCTTATTTGATATTTTGTTAAAAACATTGAGGCACTATTTTTATCCTAATCAAAATTCGTGTCAAAAATATAACAATTTTAAAAATCTGTAAATATTTGCCGCTCCCTAGGATTTGCCGCCCCTAGGCAACTGCCTACTCGCCTATGCCCTCGGGACGTCCCTGTACAATATTATTCTTACATAATTGTACAGGGTTATTTATTACAGAGAAATAATGTAAGGTAATAAGTAGTTTAAGAACCAATTAAAGGCATTATTAGCAATACAATAAGAGCCAGTGCTGTACATAAATAAAACATTATAATAAATAAATATGACTTCATTATTCCACTGGCTGTTTAAAAATGTGTAACATGTGTTTTGACTGTTTGAGAAGCACTTTCAAACTTCACACATTCTCTATAGCAGTGTTTCCCAAAATTGCAACATCAGTGTACCCCTTTTATAATTTTCGTAACACCGAGTACTCGGCAAAAAAAATAAAAATGAAAACATGTATAATTATGTTTTAATTGTTTAGTACATAAAAAAAATAATACTACAATTAAATTCGTTCATATTAAAGTATAAATAAAATTAATAAAAAAAAATATTAAAAATAATATTCTTTATCATCAATGAGAAGGATGAAATCATTTATTTTGGGACGAGAGATCATCATAATTTGGTTCCCTGGATGTTGATTTTAACCTGAAATGCGGTTTCACACGCAAAAGTTTCAAAATTATTATTTTTCTATATTTTTAATTGAAAAAAAAGTAAGCTGCTTGTTGTACTAAGCGCATCTAGAGCTCGATGCAGTGCGTACCCCCGTCAAACTCTTCCCGTGCCCCAAGAGGTACGCGTAACACACTTTGGGAAACAATGCTCTATATCAGGAGTGGGGAATCTTTTATTCTCTAAAGGCCGCATTCATTTTACAGATTCGGCATAAGGCCGCAGTAAACATTGGCTAGAGAATCTTTGACCGGAAACAATTTCTAGAGCCCGAAAATTTGCGGATTTCCTAAAATTACCAGGGTGGGACCCTTTTTTTAGGTCTTCCAAGAATTTTTACATCGAAAATCCAAAGAATTTACAAATTTGTCCAAATTACCAGCGTGGCACCTTTTTTTAGATCTTCCAGGAATTTTCAAATACAAAATCTCAGGAAATTACGAATTTACAAAAATTTACAGAATTACAGAGTTGGCCAGATGGCCGCAGGTTCCCCACGCCTGCTCTATAGTAAGATTTTATTTACAATGTAGACCTTATTTCTCTAGTTCCGCCACCGCACTGAATAGGGTGTTGTCTTATTTGGTTTGGGGAGTAATTCAAATTAAAGTTTTGCCAAAAGTAAAACTTACGGCATCATTCTAAAGTTATTTCTCAAAAACTTATATACGTGCCACACATAGTAATTTAACCAGTGAAATATCAAAGGTAACAACTTTCGTTTTATGTGTAAAATTACTTTCGGCAAAGTTACGGATACATCGAAAATAATGTTGTTTGAAACAGGAAATTTCCCTGATGAATATTGTGATCTAAAATACTTATATCTCTCCCCACACATTACAACGTCATTTTCCCAACCTTGGAAAATATTTCTAGCAGTTTCAATGATAAACGGATTGTAACCGATGAATAAGTCGGTTGAAAATGCGAGACAAAAAAGTGACACAGCGATTGCATATATTCAATGCAAAATGAGTAATAAATTACACATTGTATTATATATTGAGAATGAATTTCCAAAAACTAATCGAAATCACTCGATTTTTTTTTACAAAATATTCATTGGTAGAATAAGTTTTCCTTGGTAATAAAAATGGGATATACATTACAAGGAATGGCTATCAGTTATAAAAGCTTGAAAAACATGCAACCTATTCAAATAAGTCAGTTAAATGGAGTGGCCAACGGTGATAGTCACTCAGTTAAGGGTTTACGGGTTCGATTTTCGGAATGGAAACTTTCATATGTTAATATGAATTCGTGTTTAAAAGCATTTATTTAAGTTGTTAAGACATTGAAACCCCAACTACTGTCTAATTCTTAACACCAATGTACATTTCGTAACGTTTTCAAAGTGAGGGTAGAACAGTAGACTCAAAACCAGTCTGTTTTGTTGCTTGATTAAAGGCATTTTTTTTATCCATACCGAATCCAATGTGGAGCATATGGCCTCCTAATGTAAGTATTGAAATCTAAGTTTTTCTACGAGAGCTGTTTGTTACTCAGTCACTCAACCACTTTTTTTTCAAAAAGAGTAGCAAGGAAATAATGATACTGCTAAGAAAGGACTAGGCTACGCTCAGTTATTAAAGGAGCGGAACGGTGGGAGGATATGACATTTTAGACATCACAAATACCATTTTCTTTGAACAGAAATCGATAAATCAACCGAAAAAATGATGTTCGCAATGAGAATCGGACAAGTGAGATCCGGTACGGAAGCCAATCACGCTAACCACTGCGCCATATGGCTATTAGCAATACAGAGAACACATAGCTTGTAAAAAATATGCTAGAATTTTAAAATATATTATACGATAACTTCTATTTCTAAAAAACTTCACAGCTTCAAACCAATCACAAAACAGAAGTTTTCAAAGCAAAGGTAAAAGGCAACAAGAGATAATGTTCACAAAAGATCCGGCTCTTTGTTGAAGAACTCCATTGTCTTACTTTCGCAAAGCCCCCCTTTATTCGCAGTATGACACAAAAGCTCCGTTGCATTTGCGGTAGAAAATATGGGGGAGTATTTGGTACATGCAAGCCACAATCGCACTAAATACTTAAATTTATATTTACTTCAAAACAGTAAAATTTTGTTTTTATAAAAGTTCTGTATATTTTGTAATGAAATTTTAAGCAAACTAAAAATGGTGATCTTCTCAGCAATGTCGATTCTGTTTTCATTAATAAATACGAAACCGATACGAAAAATTACGGTATGATTATTGAATTTATTTGCTTTCAAGTTGGTGTGACAAGTAAGTGAACTTAAAAAAACAGTTCTTTGCATAATTTAACGTCAAAATCTTCTTGTACACTACGTTATTCATTTTTAAAAAATCCTGCACTGCATGTTACTTCTTGCATAAAATTTGTGTTATTTTTAAATCTCTCCTATGTAAAAATAAGATTAAAATAGATAAAACGTTTATTAAACAAGAAAGGTAAAAATAAACAATAACATCCGCTATTTTATAACAACATCAGCAGGTATTACACAAGCCTTAAGCGATCTATAAATACTCTACTTGTATAACATGAAAGCTCTGATTATGACAGTAAAGCAGAGCTTTTTCAAATGATGTTTTGTGCTTGATAATTTTCTGCATAAGTAAAATTATACCCTACCCGCTACCGGATGAATTCTTGTGTCGTAATATTAAATTTTAAATCATTTTAGTAGCTGTGCTGAAATACGAAAATCATAATATAATACAAAGATTTGCGAGAACTAAGTCGCTTGTTAGTTATGAGAAACGTCTTAATATTTGATGGACTGTAATTAAAACAGTTTATTATTAACTAAGTAATTGTTTTTCAACAAGATTGGATTCATTTCGTATTCATCAAAAGTCAACTTATGATTGACTGTAAATTCAGATCAAACTAATTTAAGTATGAAGTTAATTTTACGGTTTATTTGAAACGAAACAACAAATTTAGGCATGTATTATACAGATAGTTAAAAATAATCAAAATTACTAAAAAAATATTTGTATACCAAATACCAGCGCCAAATTCTTTTTTGATTAAAAGTTATTTGGTTTCAACCCAATTTTGATGAAACGATGTGTGAACGTAGATAAATTTGTTGGTTCAGATTTCATATTTAATTTTGCACCTGTTTGCCGACTTTATATCTCATCAACCTCCTCAATTAGTCTTTTATTAATTATTTCTGTATTATTTGAGTACAAACTGTGGGAATCCTGTAAAAAAGTATAAATAATAATAATAGAACAAATACTAACGATAGATTTGTACAAAATCTTCTTGTGATCCGTTTTGATACGTATCTTGGTAAGTAAAACACTCTTCTACTGATCCCATATTAATTTAATATAATTAGCATCGTTTTTGCTCATTACGAGCATTTTTAACTGATGTTCGTCACGCGAAAACTTTGAAAGTGATAAAGAAAACTGTATCAAAAAAATAAGAAACAAGTGGCTTGCATAAAAGAGTAAATAACATTTTTTTATCTATCTTTGCTCCATATGTAGACCTCATGGATTACTCGTGCAACTATCTCAACTGAAGATTTTCAACGAAAACTCTCTGTTACTCAATTGCTCAACCTTATTGTTTCGAAAAGAGTAGAGAATAGGGATAGAAAGATAGAGTTAAAACAGGACTAGTGGTTAACTAATAGCTCTCGTTACGCGGAAGGGAATTTTCGAGATCACCGGAACGAGAAATCGATTGCAAAAATGTTGTTCCTACTGGGGCTCGGACCAGTGAGATCCGTAACGCAAATTGACGTTAATTGCTACTCTAAACATAGTTCTGACGAGAACGAAAGGCAAAATAGTTATCAACTATATTTTATTACATTCCTTCAAATCTATCAACCGTGTAACAAACGAAGACGAAGCGACCAACTATCCAACTGAATTTTTAAACTCATTGGATCTGCCTGGCTTGCCACCGCACAATTTACAACTGAAGGTTGGCTCGGTAGTCATCATGTTTCAAGTTATCAAGTTAACACAGCACTTATTGATTCTGAGGCGTTACGAAGTTCGTTGGGTCAGCTAGTTTCTTATGTAAACACGATACATTCATGTACTAAGCGTCAGTTCAATTTCATCCGTGGACTTGAACGCCTGAAGATGCCGAAAGGCGAAACCCGTGTCGTTAGTGGCAAAATTTTTATGAATTAACATAATTTGAACGATTCAATTTTAAATCAACCAATTGAAAACATTCTTATTTGTATTTGTGTAGCAGTATTGATTGATTTAATGAATTAGCTGATGTTTTATGTATGAAATGGTAGCTTGAATCAAGGTAGTTACAGGAAAGTGAATGAAACTGGAAAGTCTGAATAAAATCTCCGGGGGTCAATTCATGACAAAATCGTTGCAAGAGCTTCAATGGATGTGACAGAAACTAGGTCACGAGCAGGGCTGTACAAATAAATGAATTCACCAAATCTCTTACAGCATGAAGCAAATTTAATTAATTTGTAATATATATTTCAAGCAGGTTGCATAAAAAATAGCGATAAAGTACACATTGCTACCCTACAGCAACAGTGGGACAAGTCGAATATTATTTTTTTTAAAAGATAATTGAATTTTAATTAAGGTATGTGATTTACTTTATAAATAGTTAAATATAATTTTGTTTAGTTTTTTTTACGGTTTATGATAAATGATAATAGTAGGTTTTTTTTGTATACTATTATCTATGTCAAGCGGTGGGCTGCCGATATGTTAAAAAGGGGCATGGTTAATCTCAAAGCAATTCTCGATTTTCTATGGAAGGATTGATTTTTTTTAATCACCTCTTATGCAATTATATGCAATACTAAAATAAAAAATCGATCGTTACTATGTTACTAAATACACCTATATTATGTAAAAATATGCAATTTACCGTAAAATTATCGATGTAAATGGCTAAAAACGTACTACTTTGTAAGCTGAAGCTATCTATGAAGAATATATAAGTCAAAAATTGCAGTTATATGCTAATTTGAACTGAGAATATTGTTTTCTCTTGCATTAACAAGGAGCTCACCTGCCTTAGTAAATTTTAACAAAGGGATCGCGCGAGCCCCTACGAGCCTCTTTCAGCCCAACCCTGTCTATATCTAGTGATTTCACTAATCTCGCTGATGCTTTGAAGTTACAGGGCAATGTCAATAATCGTAAATGTAAGGTTTTTCTTTGTAATTTAGCATTTTCTTTTTAAATTAAAATATTTCAGTGATTCATCAGAAAGGTTTACCTTTCAGCAAACAATTGGTATACTTGTCTTAAAATCACTGTTGATTTATAGTAGTGACATGGATAAACTTTGTCAAGTTACTGTTTTATTGTCAGTATTCTAAACCATCAATTTTTTACACGGTTTTGAAATAGCACGGTCTACGAAAACGAACGAGAACTATATTTCCAAACACGATTCTCAGAATCAAAAACCACAGAAGCGGACAACGGATTTCATAATAAAAAGAAATTTAGAAACGCAAGACAGTAATAATAAACAAAGTCTTCATAAGATCATCACACATTATACGCGTTATTTGTGTACTGTATGTGTGTATGTATGTATGCGCATGTGTATGTACAAGTACGGATGTAGTATGGAGAGAAGCATATAGAATGGGATTTGCAAACTAATGGATATAGAGTTTCCGTGAACTTCTTATCTCTGTAGCGATCACGCCCTTTCGTCTGTTACGATGGTAAGAGAATACAACTTTTCAAAAACTTAGCTATGAAGAAGACTAGAAGAACCTTGACGCTTACGTCTGCTACCAATATGAAGCAAAGGAGTCCTAATGGAGTTTTTTTTCATGAGAATTGTCACTGGTTCATTTCGCCGATCAATTTCAGTTTTACGATAGAAGGTATACATAAAAAGAAAACGCTTGGAAAATGATTAACGTCCAGTAGTCTTAAAAACTTGGTTTCAGGTTTTTTAACATAATAACATGCTAAAAGCGGATGGAATAAATTGTAAGTGGAAGCTTATTTAAATAACGTTGTGTTTATTACAGGTTGGAAATGTTTTACTTATAATGTTTGTAGATATAAAAAAGAAAGCCTTAATGCTATAAAAATGCACGATGTTCACATCCTTGTGTAAAAATAATAAACCTGCTATAAGCAGGGAAAATTGGGTGCGCTACGAAAGCTTTGCGAGAAGGACAAACATGTTTACGGCGTAAAGCTCGTTAGCTCCGTGCAAACAGAGCTCTACACAGAAAGCTCTTAAAACCAAGGGTCTGCCAGACGTTGCCATGGAAACTGCCATGAATGGAAACTGAAAGACCTCGTGCTGGTTTAACGGGGACGTAGAACTGATTGGCTTGCTCGTTTTGGAACATACTCTTTTTGCAGCAAATTAATAGGAGCGTTGTTTATCATAGTAATCTCTTTGTTTACGATAACGTTGTTTAATTAGAGTATATTTGAGTAAAGCTTTTTATGTGTATCAATAACAAAATTCACGTATTCCAGGTATTGTTTATTACAACATATTTCATAAATAAACAACAAAATATTTTCTACAAAATACTTCATATAAATATTATATTCAATATCGATTTCTGTTAATCCCGGAAGTCAAACATTTAAATTAATGCACTGAAAAATGAGTCTTTCAAGCCCTTAAAATATAATATTAACCTAAGAAAATTTTAAGATCAATTATTAAATGTGATTAAACAAGAATGACGCGTATTTTTTTGAAGAATGGACTAAACATACACACTCTAGCTTCGAAAATAAAACACTTTTTTAATTGATTCACCAGTATTTGTTAAAACAGGACTGCTTTAGTATATCATCAGCTGATAATAATACCCAGCATGACAGAAAGTGATCCAGATCTTAATAAACAAATGTGGAGTTTGGTACAAATAAAGTGTCATATTTTTTAATATAATGCTTTTCCATCACTTCCAAGAGTTGACACCAAACACCTTAAAGATTATTAATTATTTATAAACATAAAGGCTTTATAATTTAATGTTGATAATATTTGACTAGAAAATTTAATTTGGTTTGTATTATAAAGTTTGATTTGGCAAATTTCATAGAAACTTGTGAATTAGGAATTTTGGTATTTACTTTATATTGAAGCGGTTTGTGAAATAGTATATTTTTGTCATATAAAACATCGCCATATATCATAGAACCTTGGCGCTTGCAGATAATGCAGACCATAACAATGTATGTGCCAGGCCCATGATACAGCGGTCAACGTCGTTAGTTCCATGCTGAAGCTCACGAGCTCGATTCCAAGTATGACTTTTGTTCAATTTAGGTTTTTGGCATGGATTTTTGTGATGTCTAAAAATTCCCTCATCCACCATTCCAATCTAAGCATAACAGCGTATAGCGAGAGCAATAAGCCAACTTCTAGTCCTGTCCTGCCCAACTCTTTGAAAAAGAAGGTTTAGCGACTGAGTAACAAACAGTTTTTGTAGACAAACTTCTGTTAAGAGGATATAGTACCTTTACGCCTGAAAACAGAGTAAATCGATCGTTTGCCATCGACGAAATCTCGTAAACCGTTCACTTAAAAAAAAATTTTTTTCAATAATTACATTTTCCAAACGCTTTTTTACACTATTGCATTTTTTTTTTTATGAAAATAGTAAAAATGTCAAGATTACACGGTAAAACATTGACTTGGATTTTTTTCAACTACTTTACGCGAAGATCGTTTTAAGGTTTATTATAAGATACCGAAGTTTGAAGTCTTAGAAAGAAATACAGATAAAGATTGGTTTAAGAAAGTGATTTGAGCAGAATTTCTAATTTATCGTATATAATGATTATACAGCCATTTTAAATGTACCATTTTCCCCACTTTTTCTGACTGATTTTTAAAGCATAATTGTATCATATATACTTCTAAAAAAAATTGAAATAAAAAACCATTTTATTGTTTACATTAAAAGCAAAAAAAAATTAATAATAATGATAATACCAATAAATGGTAACCATTTTTCGGAGATGCCTTTTCTTACCTACTATGGTTCAGTTTGAGCTTCAGTCTGAGATCGTACGTGGTGCGGAGTGGACGCGTCCAATGTTTTATTAAAAAATATTAAATCACTGGTCAACGAATATTAGAGGTAATCAAAGCAATGTATTTTTTATTCTGCCAAAAAAAACGTGCTATATCGGTTGGGGTAAGGGTTGCCCAAAGCGCTGACAAATAATATTATTATTTATAATACAATAATGTATTTTTCATTAGCGATGCTTCTAAAGACCAGTATTACTTTAGCTTATGGATGTCCAACCGGTAGATCGCGATCGACCGGTCGACTCCAAAGCATTATTTGTTTGATCCCGAAAGCTTCCGTGAATTTGGAAAAAATATACAATTTAAATATAAAATATACAAAAATTGAATTATTTGTAAGCATATACCTAATATATATCTAATATATCTAATTGTATGTATTTCGCATTTAAAATAAACATTTCTAAGATTGAAGAAGGGAAAAACCCTACTAAATAAAAATTGTTACAAGAATCATGGTAGAAGTCGATCGCGAGAAAACTTAAGATTGAAAAGTCGATCTTAAGAAAAAAAAAAGGTTGGACACCCTTGCACCCTTTAATGCAGCGATTTCCAACCTTGGAAGCGTGGACTATTGTAAAAAGAAGCGCGAACAGTCCAAAATATTTATTTACCCTTTAAAACGTGTCTTTGTTACTATATGAAAATAAAGCATGGGGAGGCGCGAAGATATTTTTTTTCAAAGGGAAGCGCATTAACACAAAAGTTGGAAACTACTGGCTTAATGGATAAGTATTTTAAAATATTTATTTGGCAATGCTTTTAAACAGAGATTCTATCTATAGATATTTGTATCTAATAGTAATAATAGATGAATAAAAGCATTTTTACATTAGTATTTATGAATCATTTCTATGTTTCAAAAGTTTTATGCCGCTTACAGATGGGGAAGATTTTCGCTAAAAAAACAAAGTTCGTCGTTTAAACGTAAAAAAACGCATTATTATTAGAAACAAAAAAATATTGGAAAATATGTTAATATGTCACAACCCTGCATGTCGTCGAACATGCAAATTGCCAGTAAAGAAAGTTCTCAAACATTATATAAAGAAATACAAATATATCTATGCATTCAATATAAATTATTTGAATGACTACTTTTGATCTGGTCTAATATTCATTTAGTTTCTTCCTTATTGAGTTAGACTTTAGAATATTGAAGTAAAACTATTTGCATTCAGTAAAATATACACCCAATACTTTTTTTACTCGATTATTTTGAATAAACCGTTACGTTTTTTCATACATTTTTGGTACTTTTTTTACACGGATTTGAAACCGATTTATCAAATTATATGAAATGAGCTTTTTTTTACGCGCCACTTTCTGGAACTAATGTATCATCCTGAGATTTTGGATCTTAGATTCAAAAGGTCAATAGAAATATATAATAGAATCCGCAATACATTTTAGATGCTATTAATAAAAAATGTAAAGAAGTCACTGTGCGACATGTTCAATCGATTTGTTAAGAACGATTACTTAACATATAATAATTTAAAAATATCGAAGTTTTTTGTCTCACACGATAAGACATAGTTAAGATAATTTTAGGATTAAATTCATGGTCAACTATAGCGCGAACCAGAAATAACTATCAATTGCAACTTATAATTCTTTTAGAACTCAATACTTTTCTATTTTAATCTTATTATGTCAATATTTTTTATGTTTTAAAATTTTTTATGCAACAAAATTATTTTTCAAAACTGTATTCATCAATATAACAAATCAATATCATAAAAAATAGGTTATACAAAATTAAAAATAAAAACTAATTCAATATATAAGAGAAAGTTTGAGAAATTTGTATTGTATGGTTTGTTTAGCGTCTCTTGTTACGTTTGGCAAAAGCCGTCTCATGATTTAATTTATTAGTACGATAGCTTACTGTTGCTTACATGTAGCAATACCTCATATGAAGCATTTTCAAGGAATATATAATTAACGTATAGTTTCAGTTACATATAATTGTTGCAACAGATATTTGGGGAAGTAAATTAGATTGTCAGTCTTGGCTATGAAGATAAATAAATATTTATTGATTTTCGTCGATATCTAATATTAATACAAATTGTTTTATATGAAAAACCTTTATAACTGTCTAAATACCCATTCGTGTGTTAGGTGGTATTGTTATTTTTGTAATGAAATAGAAAAATGTTTTGCTTGTTTTGATACTGTAAAAATACGTATTGTGGTGGTTACTTATTTGAGTCAGTGCAATATTTATGCTGTAGGTCAAATTAAAGTTTTGCATTCCTACTGAGTCGCCTTAAGATACCTCCGTTAGAAAGACATATGCTCAACATTGAGAATGGACATAGAAACAGCACCATAATGTGGTTCTAAAATCCAACTGCCAAATTTTTATATGTGTAAAAATATCATGGTTATGTTGAGATAAAATATACTATAGATCTATAGATACGGTGAATTATTTATTTGTCCATTGTAATAATATTATGTTGTGCGCAATAAATTCGTTTTAAATTATAAATAATATGTTTAATTTGGCCAATTTTATTCATATTGTATCAAAGAAACTCTCTAATTTTGCCTGAGGTTGTATTTATAAGATGAAAAGCGCTTCTTCTTTTGAATTATTTTACTCAATAAGGTTTTTCTATACACCCTTAATTACTACGCACGTTTCACCTCGCGCTACGACGTCTACAAAGTACACTAAAATGCCGCATAACAAAATAATAATTAATTCTTACGAACATTTCAGATTGGCCTATTAGAACATTAAAGTAATCTGCGAAATTATTCATGAATATAATTATGGTGTTTACTTGAAAAATTGTATATATCGTAACCGTTCTGGGAGAAGTTAACAAGTAACAGAAATGAACTGTTTGCAAGTACGCAGAGCTTTTTTTACCATGTAACGCAGGGTTTCTCAACGGTGAGCCATGTGGCCCCCCAGGGGGCCACAGCGTGTTCTAAGGGGGCCACAGAGATTTATTTTTGTTTTGGGGAGCCACAACAAAGTTTAGGGGGGCCACGGGTATTGATAAAACGATACAGGGGAGAGCATAATGGCGGACGTCACGCAGCTATTTTTTGTAAATCCGTAAATAAAATAAATTACTGGCATTCTAGATTCGAAAATCTCGGAAGAGCTGTAAAAAAGGTGGGTTTTTGAAATTATAATTTTTATGGGAAGACAAAACAATGGTATAGGGGCCACAGAAAAATAAAGACACTCAAAAGGGGCCACGCTCCCAAAAAGGTTGAGAAACACTGATGTAACGCAGCAAAACAGCGTTCCGGCAACTTTTTCTCGACATTTTTAATGTTTCAAATAAATATTTGCAAAATTTAATTTTCGATGTCCTTTGAGTAAGTGTTATTCCGAAAAACGTTTGTTAAAAAAAAAGTATAATCACAACTAAGGTTAGGCCTACAAGATCGATTTCTGTTTAAAGGAGTTGGTATTTGTGATATCTATCCTATCCAAGTCTTCAAATCCAAAAACAAACAAGGCAAAGCGAGAGCGATTAGTTAACCACTAGTCCTGTACTAGCTCGATCTTTATTCTCTTTAAAAATGGAAAGTTAGGTTAGGTTATAGGACTAACAAGCAGTTCTCGTAAAAGACACTAAAGATACCTCCATTAGGAAACCATAACCTCCATATTGAGAACTAGTTTTACAAGAATTGAGTTCTGGCACCTTTTCAAAAAAAAACAAAGTCCTGGAAGTAATATATGTATACAAAGAGATGTTTCGATATCAATTATTTATTATACAGTCTGTGAAGCCGTAACGGGTGGTTGTGAGTACAACGTTGAGAACTACTGGGAATAATAAAAAAAACATGAATTTTATTTTAAAAATCTTTCGCCAACCTTAATTATTTTTAAGCAATCGAACATGTTGCCGGCGATTGTTTTGAAATCGTTAACTTTTACAAATTTTTACACAATTGAAATACATTTTAATGGATACATACAAATAATAATTAAACAGAGCTATGATAGAAAAGCAACAAGTTTTTCATAGCTTTACGTGAAAGTTATTGTTTATTATAGATAGCTATGGTTAATTGAGTTTTATTTGCAGCAGATTATCGGTATTCGTTTATATTTTATCTGACAACTTATCTGATGTATAAACTAGACATTTGTCGTTTCCTATTTTATAAAATGCATACAATCATTACTTTCCATACAGTGATATTTAAACCATTAACTGATTCATATTTTACAGTCACATTGATAATATTATACATAACTATTGTTGATTAATACAATTATGCATACGATTATATTGTTAAGGAAGTCCGTTTTGATTATATCATTTGCGATACTATTTGAGCCTTTTAGTATACCAAAACATGAATTCTAGTTAGTAATGGTGTATGATTTTATTTTATCGTAAACAATCTTGTATTAATTTGAATATGCACACATTACCTGTAATATGAAGTTTAATTTATGTAGTATTTCTGATAAAAACATTATTTATTGTATATATATTTGGTTTGAGTGACTTGTTGATGCATTCTCATTACTGTTTACATGCATGTATATAATAAAATCGAGAGCTGCATGTCACAACTGCAACGCAATACTAAATCGAGCTTTCTCACAGTGTACATAATATTATCAACCATACCTGTTGCTGAGTCAAAACTTTTGATGGGTAGTCCACGATCGAGGCGTTTCGTTACCGCGCCCACCGGCCACGAAAACTTGCACCTTATCACAAACCGCCCCTACACTTCCGAAGGTTATCCAAAACAATACACCCCCGTATGTTGCACCAGTGGAAAACAAAACTCAGTCAGAGATAAACAAAGTCTGGCGACGGGCTTTCCGCACGCGATAAACACTGGAAAATTATCACGAGGCGAGCATTTAATGCGCGATGTAATTTTGTTGAAACTCTGAGCGGGCTCGAGCGAGATGGGCGTTGGAAAATTGTTGATAATTGCAAGTTATTAACGGTTTTCCTAGGTCACGTTTACCACGATAGTTTGATGTTGAACCTGCAATTCCGACAGATGATATACTACGCATGCGCAAGAGTAATGACGGGAATACGTCAATAAGAATGTACTGTAAACTGAAACAGCGGGAGGCGTACAACTTGGCAGTATGTGCGCACACTCCTGGAAGCAAATATAGGAATATCGGAATATTGTGGGATATTGTGGTGGGGCGCTTATCGGTATTCAATGTAGACGCTATGACACATCACTGTGCATATTGATAAAACAAAATGGCAGTGATGTGAGGTCATTTGGCGCTTCAAAAGAAAATCGCAAACCGTTCTGTCATTTGTGACCACATCCGTGTGAAATAAATTGTACCTTATGAAATTTGTTGTATTAACCTGTTCTGGGCATGAATAGAAAGAAATTTTAATAATTATTATCCTTATCGAATACTCATACTTCATATCAACATATACTGGTGACGTATCAACACATCTACACAATAAGCAGGACCGTAGCGACGATAAAAGCCGCCTGTAAAGCAATAACTAAGTAATAAATATAACAATCGATGACCACTCCCAATGTAAGGCATTTAAACAGAAGTAGTTTCAACGAGTACTGGTTTTAAATAATTAAGTCTTTCGTAATAATAGTCTTACAAAAAAAACAATCTTTTATAAAGTCAAACACATTATAATGTAATAAAAATAAAAAAATATTTTTAGTACTTTTCCACATAAAATTTATTGGATCAGGACCGGTTTCGCTCATGGTGAGCATTGTCAAGTGATAAGAAATACAATGAAACAGTGATATTTATACAAAAGTTGACAAACAATTGGTATTACGACTAAGCAAATAAATTGAAGCACAATCCAAGAAAAATAAACTATTGAACAACAATTGAATCAATAAAAAAAACGCACAATTTTTTTTAAAAATTCACTTTCTGTACGATGGATTTCATGATAAAAATACAAAAACTCAATATAATGCTTTTAAATATGTGTATGTACTTGAAAATTAAGTTTCAAGTCAAAAAGGGCGGCGTACTGGCACCTGAAAATGACCTGAAAATGAACGACCTGGCCCCACTACACCACTGGTTATAGCACTTATAGTTCAATAGTACAAAACAGTTATGGGGGCCACAGAAAAATAAGACACTCAAAAAGAGCCACGGGCCCAAAAAGGTTGAAAAACACCGGCATAGATTTTAGTCTTTACCTATAATTAAACTCTTATTCAAAATGTAGATTCCAAAAGATATTCATTTTAATATTGGAAATCTTTACCATACGGCAGCAAGTCCTCCCAGGAACCATGAAATATGAAATTCTCCATTGGTTTTGAGACACTGTTTAACTCTCGCGGCTTGGAGACTAGAAAAATACTTCTCTGCCGATGGGGGTCGTTTAGGGACCTCAGTGGTTTCCTCATTATTGGCCTTATTCTTATGAATTTCAAAAAAAAATAGTCTAAGGGCTTTAAAATATATCTCTGCATCATTCCTCATACATTTTTTAAATAAAAATCCGTGTTTTTTTAATAAATGATCATATTTTAAGTTGCGCGTAAAAAAGACGTCATCCCAGCACACATATGAAATTGCAACTGACGAGTTTAGCCCAGCT
The DNA here is from genome assembly GCA_030503985.1 of Himalopsyche tibetana. Taxonomy (NCBI): domain Eukaryota; kingdom Metazoa; phylum Arthropoda; class Insecta; order Trichoptera; family Rhyacophilidae; genus Himalopsyche; species Himalopsyche tibetana. The sequence continues at coordinate 2,010,225 of JAPJYX010000006.1, forward strand.
ATCATACGAACAATCGCTTATCGCGTTATCGCGTATTTATATAAACTACAAAAGGTCCAAAAAACTATGATATAAGAATATCTTAATTATAAACATTGAATCACCCATATTAAAATAGATATTGAAGAAAATGTGGGTATTGGGGTCGCATTTCTTGAGCTTAGAACCGAAAAGTTAGTGGCGAAAAAGCCATAAAATGTACTGAAAAAATCTGTATATTTTAGTCATATTTTTCGCAATGAACAATACAAATTATTATTCCAAATGTAAAAAAAACAACCTTTGCACATGATCAAAGACAATGGCGAGATGGTACTATAAAATCGGATAAAGTACAACCTCACAAAATCAGCTTTATTGTTTTTATTCTGGCTTTGATTTGCTTATGCTGATCATGATAATGAACTTTGAAGACTGTAAATACTAACAATAAACTCATAGCCAGTGGCGGATTAGCGCTTGTAACAGCTTCTAAAATGAATGTGACCACTTGAGCGCTTTGTGTGTAATTGAGCATTGAAATCCAATAGCAAGGTTTACACTGGGACGCATTCATCCAAGATTAACTGTCGTGTGTTCCTTATACACAGTCACCTAAATATTATCTATGACCTAATCGTAGATGGCTGCACCCTAGTGTAAAACTTGCTGAAAAATTGTACAGCAGCTGAATGCGGCGCGGCTACTAGTGGTTACGTTCAGTGGCCGTGTGGGGGCTGGCTCTCTTACTTTGAATGATAATATATTTTGTTAGATGGTAAAGTGGAAAAAATATTTTTTTTCTGTAGCAACACTGACTGCATTAACTGTCAAGCGTTTAAATTCAAATTTTTAGGAGTTTCTCATAAGTTTTTTTTCTCGAAAAATTACAATACTGTTTTGCATTTTGGTATATTTAAAATTGACATCAGTTTTTTATGTTGTCTATTGAATAGAAAACACCTCTACATTACTAGCTTTCTCCCTCAACTACTAGCTTGCCTTCGTTTACTACTTTTGAACACTAGCCTTGTGCATATAAATACACCATTAATGGTAATAGTTAAATGGCAATTGGAGTAACTCCGCAAGGTTGCTGCCCTAGCAATTGTTTTTTGAGGAAAAGTGCTTAAAGTACCACTCATTCGGTTAATTATTTAATATATTAATTTATGTGTTGTTAAAAATAAAATTGATAGCAATGTAATATTGACCCCGGAGACACCGGATGGGCTCCTCAATCATTCTTTGACCTTAGGGCTGACAAAAGTGTCTTTGAGTCAGTGCGTTCATTCTCTCATTAGTTGTAGGGAACACAATGCAATACGTATTGCTGCAGCAAAAACAAACTCTTTAATTGTCCAGTTGCGAGTTATTTTTTTTTACTGGCACTGCGCTTTTCCAGTGTCTATACTTATTATATGACCTGTAAAATTGTGTTATCCAATTAAATGTCAGAAATCGTCAGTTTTGTTGATGGCGTGAAAATATTGTACAAATACATTATGTATTTTACACAACACAATGGCACAAGCACGCGGATCTATGGCAAACATAATATAATATGAAAGTATAGCAGACAGTGGTTTGAGTGGATCAATCTGTAAATAGTTTTTCTTATAATAAGTCAAATCTTTTGTTGTACTTATTAAGGCCAGGTTGTAGTCATCATGAGCATATCCAACTCATGATACCTATAATGATTTTTAATCAAGAATAGGCAGTTCACTCTTAAATAACAACTGTATATCTTTCTTCTTCTTCTTTGGCCATGTTCGCTCCCTACGTGGAGCATATGGCTGCCACGCGGCACCTCCAATGTTTCCCTATCTCCCGCCAATTGCTTTGCTTCCTCCCATGACATGCCAGCATCTCTAAGTTCCGCCGAGTACATCCTATGGATAGTATCCGATGGACGTCCAGGACGCCCGGTCAAAAGAAGAGGCAGGTAGGATTAAGGCTTTCCGGAGGCATTCGCAGCACGTGACCCAGCCAGTTCCAACGCCTCTCCATTACCACTGACATTACGGGCCGCTGTCTTGTACGCTCCCTTATCTCTGAATTCCTCACAAAATCAAACCACCTCACCCCAATTATCCGACGCAAGCATCTGTTCTCGTCTACGTCAGGCACCAAGGTACCAGGTCAACTGTATATCATTGATCTAATTCTACATGTCCCATGACACTTAGTCAAATAGAAACCAACTAAGTACACACGGGAACTTTTTTTGAATAATGAAGCCAGCGAAACTGAATTATCTAGAACTGTAATATGGGTGAGCTTATTTTTTTTTGGACGATGATCGTGTTTAAATCTATCGATCTGCATTCATAAATTAAAACACCCAACATTTTACTTATCGTTTTCTGTCAGTATAAATAAAACATTAAAGATATTTGTAGTTAAAGTAATAAATAAGGAAGAATTTTGTTTTCAACATGATATTTTATTTCCACAATACATTATAATGATATTCAATATGCTGATATGGTACATCTTATATGTATTTACAGGAGAAGTTAAGAACTACATTCAATAATAAGGCACATATTTTAAAACTACATTTCATTATTTATGATAATATTTCAGAATAATTTAATTAGGTTGATAATCAAGAGGCCTGCCATGTTACAATAAGTCAGACATCTTTAGCAAATTCAATTATTAGTCAAAAAAATACTAAATTCATTCGCAGTCTTGAGATTAAAACAGTATTTGACAAATTCAATGAAAATTATTTTAGCCTTTAGTACTATTATAATATGTACTTAGACTTTTTTATGAAATCAATATTTATCACTTTTGCCAATTGACAGCTTCTTTGCAATGAGCTATATAGCTGTTTAAGATAGTTTTAAAAAATGTGAGTTGTTTGAATTTCAAATTTGAAAGAGTAAACTAATTTAGCTTCATTGCTATTGTCAAACAGATCTTTGAACTGTCATTATTACTTGTTGAGTTCAATATTTTATAAAATAATCAAGATTTTCAATAACTGTTTATTTTATTATCTTGTGATCTATTATTTTAAGAATTTTACTGTGTAATATCTTTTAGCAAACATGGCAAGCATCCTGAATTCAGATATAAATTGTTACCAGAAAAATGCGGCAGCTATTTACTTTCATCCATGTTTATGTATATTTCTTTTATTTTACAATTACTTCACATGTCATAATGACTAATTTATTAATGGAATTATTCATCTATACATTTCTATAATAGATTTTGAAGCAATATTTATGATTTCTTATATAATAATGTGTGAATCGAAATCACACGAAACAAAGAAAGACTGAAGACTAAATAAACACAAAATATTTAAATATTTTTTTGTAAAATAATATAAGTTATTATTATTTTGAATATTTGTTGATATGAAATATAAAACATCCTTACTTTGGTGGTAAAATAGTCTCTTGCTATTATGCTATACTTGTATTGTATTTCATTGCTCTTGAACAGATATGATGTCTTGTTTATTAAAACAAGGCATTTAAATCAAATTGATAATATACAAAAAAAGTAAAGATTGCCTTTTCGAATTCAATTCATCATTTTTGTTTATGATAATTTTGTAATACTAATATAATAAACAAGTACAGGGCAACTCAATGATTCAATATGGTATAATAATCATACGAATTATGATACATTTAAAAGTGAAAATTGTCACAATCAACAAAATAACTGTACTACAAAAGAGAAGATAAGGTTGCCAGGCATTTTAGGCATCCTGTCCCAGTGTACCTTGTTGGTGTTTTTATCCATTTATCCTGCAAGCAAGTTCTCAAATATGATTTTGAATGGTGTAATGGGGGTATACATTATGTTTGACAGTCTTGGCTTGGATGTCAACACATATGGAGCAGATGTTATTCTTAATACTGCCAAGAAAAGGAATAAAAATTGGGTCACAAAAGCGTTTTGTTACATGACTGCAGTCTTTCTTTGTTTCACAGTTGAAATTTCGCAAATTTATGATGATATATTTGGTTGAAAACACTAGGAGTACCTATTCACATTGGGTATTGTTAGGATATGTCATGCTTTCAAAATATATTTTGACATTAAAAAATATGGCCAAATTTGTAAATGTCACTCTTTGACGACAGTTAAAAAATATTTACACCTTATATACCTAGAAACATTGATTTAATTCTCTTAATGATAAAATCCAACGCACTTTTGAAATTTGTCCAAACTCTAATAATATATTCACCGTTATACCACTAGCTAACTGGCAACACTTATCTATGTATACAAAATTATTCATTAATATGTTCTTCTATTAATAAAAACCAATTAGTTTATAATGAAAAATATTGGCAATAATGTTTTCATTTTTATAAATATAATAGTTTTTAAAACATCTCTGATAAAATAATTGATTCTATCAAAAACATTTAATTGTTAACTTTGTTCTTAAAATAAAATATGCCTATTAGAAAGGTAAGTAACTGGCCATTTTGAATATAGAATAAGTACCTATCATCATATCGAAAATATATAGATGGCGATGATTTAATGTGAAATATAATTTATTTAGTCAATTTCGGAATGGAAGATTCAAAATGCTTATAAAACTGTCAAAGAAAATGGCAATGTTTAAAATAATTTCTTTGAGAAACAGTCTAAATTTGGTAAATAAAGAAATTATGCAATTTTATTTTATTTTAGATTTATCATATGTTATCCATATGAATATTAAAAACACAGTATCAGCATTATTTTTTTTTTTAGAATTTGAAGGAATAGTTGTATGTTTCGAGTTAAAGATGTATTTAATTTGATTATTAGTTTCAGAGTTCAGACAGTAGATGCCGTTAATTAGAAAATGGAATAAAAAATATTGTGATAGTATTATTATTCATCTTGTAAAATAAAGGAAGAAGTTTTTTTTTATTATTATATTTAATGGAATGGCAGTATATTGTGAAAAAAATGGAAAATATGTACCAGAATAGGGCTTGGCTAAGAATGAGCTGTATTGCACTAAACCACATTAACATAATATTAAATTTAAGTATAAATGTTTACAATAATAGTTTAAAAATTAAAAAAACAGGCCATCTCTAATATACTTGAAATGTTATAAATATTCGCTACCAACTAAATATAGGAATGTATATCTATTGAGCATTTGCCTTAAGACACATACAAAAATAAAAATTACTTCAAAATGGAAATTTGAATATAAAACAGTACACTGACAAAGGAAATTGTTTTTATTAAAAATTAATGCATTTACAAATTTACTTTCCGCTAAAACGACTAAATATTTTCAAAATAATTGTATCTGTCAAAATGAGACTTATCATTAGAATTATTTCTGTATATAACACAATTATTTCACGGCATTTATTCATATATAAAGTAGAAGCCATCTGGAATTTGAAATCAGAAGATTTTATCAAAGAACATTAAAACCTATTCCATAGATGAGTGATAACCATAAACAATATGAAATCATTTCACTTTATTTTGAGACTTGACTCTTATGTTATTAGGTCATAGACTAATATACTTATTAGGTGTCCAAGTATTACAATAGTCGAGAGCAATGTTCCCTCTAAGGAAAGAGGTTAGCTGCGCGGAAATTTCAAAGACTGCGCGGACCGATCAAATATTAATTGAACAACTGTCTTGTAGTGCGCGCCAACCCGGAATGAGTGCTCAGGGGCTGCTCAACTGCTGCGCGGCCGCAGCTTAGAGGGAACGTTGGTCATGAGTTAAATCTACATACCTTTACTAAATAGTTTTAAAAGTTTTTTCCATAATGACAAAGAAGAAACAATTTTAAACTCAAGTCTATTATTTTAAGTTAAGAGAGGTGAGACAAACTGTTTTTGTGAAAGCACAAATAAAGTATAAATGTATACCATTGTCATATAGGAGAAATTCACGAAATGTACAAAGTTCACGAAAACTGTTTTCATTCTTTATCAATTAATTTTGTAAACATCGATAGAATAGATTATATTATTATTTATCTTAATTCAAAGTAATATTTTATATTGAACTGAGTGGGTTTGTTCGTACACTTGAACATTTGAAGACGGCACGACTCGGATAGTCAGTGACAAAACTTAAGCAAGTGTACAATGTTTCAACTATTTGCATCTGAGTTGCAGTTGTGTTGATTATAAACTAAAATTTGAATAGAATATATTGGAAACTGCAGAATTTTAATAAAATAATTTATGTATGGCTCAACTTAAATTTGAATCAGTCCGTGAAATAATTTACCAATGCTGTATTGTAAAATGTGTAACATTAATATGAAAGGAGTCTTCAGTGTTGGTTTTTGTATTTTTAATTACATTTTTAAAACATTTACGATATTGAATTGATATGCAATGTTGTTTTTAACAAAATCTAATTGAAAGTGGCATGATACACTAATATAACATTATTATAATAAAATACTTTATTGTCCAAATTTCATATAACTATACATTCTCGTATCCTAAAAAAGTTTCGATACTTAATACACAGCATAAGATTATTTAAAAAATACATCACAAAGAATGATTTTAATTTATTTACAATGTTATCAATAGTAATTCTATTTATTTTTCGTAACTGAGCTCATGTTAAAATTTACTGATATTGGTTGATTCACTCAAAGGGTTTGCACACAGTCGTTGAATTGCAACATGCAATAATCGTATCTTCATGACATTACATTACAAAATTTTCTAACTGCGAAACAGTTACCCCGTGGGGCATAAGCAAATCTGAATGAAGTCGACTATTTTTAAATGTAGGCATTATTCCATTGTCTGGTTTCAATTCGACACATATAATAATCTAAATTCTTACAAGATGGTCGTTGAGTATCCCACCACCACCCGTAATGTGTATGCAGCCGCATTTTCACGGCCGCCTTCCATAACGCAATGCGATCAAGAAAAGATTCCGCATATTATTGGCCCGATACAGAGCTGCACGGGACCTATCTTTTAACCATGCACTGCTGTGCTTGGCTAAACTTTTCCCAAAGCCTATATCATTTTATAGAAGTTTGCAGGCATAGAAACAGATAAATTTATTAATCACTTTCAGGGTGTTCACTGTCAACACTTGGTGGAAAGGCATTATATTAATGAAAACATAATATTCCTTTGTACTTCATTCCACTTTATTAAGTAGGTCAGGACCGGTTTCGCTCATTGCGAGCATTGTCAACTGACAGTTGAGAACTGTCAGTTGACAATGCTTGCAATGAGCAAAACTGGTCCTGACCTTTAAAATAAAGTGAAATGAAGTACAAAGGAATATTGTGTTTTTATGAAAATAAATTTATTACTTAAAAATATTGCAGCTGAAGTGGCATTAATTATAAACGCTTGTAAACATTGATGTTAAATTACAAATTAAATATTTTTAAAGAATGCCTTTCTTTTTGATATTTTAAGGATTGATTTCTTGTACACTAAAGTACGCACCATCAATGCTTTGACAGGTTTGGTCCTGAAAGACTACCCCTTAAGAGCTAGAACTGCAGATCAGATGGGGTAGCAATGGTGGGTAGACAAGGACAAGTAGATTGGAATGGTATATCGCTAGGCAAACAAAAATTTGTTGTAAACCATGTTGCTGTATGTCGAGTAATATACTGCTTGTTGCGAATTGCTACTGGTGTATGTGACCCGCTTTGTGATAAGTAAATCTAATTTGATTTTTTCTGTTGATATATTTACCATAAATAGGTAAAGAGAAAATTCATATATTTTATAGAGGATATAAATAATTGTAGAAAAATGATATGGCATGTCCAGAGAGTATCCAATTCTCAAATAATTTCAGTCGGTTGGCCATCCAAAAAGCATTTATTTCTTAGGATAGATTTCAGTTGAAAATGATGTTATCAGCGTCAATATTATGCGCTATACTCTCCGCGGATCTCAACATTACTGAGCAGTCTTACGATTAAAATCAATTATTTTATTCAATTCATCTAAAAAAAAAAAAAAAAACAATTCCTTCTTGGGCATAGACAATAAATAAAAGCATTTTTATTTCTAATAGTTATTATCAAAAAAATAATGTTTAACATTCAAAATTAGACAAAAAATATAATTTAATTGTTTGACTTGAAAAATGTAATTTCTTTTTTACGCATGGTTTAATTGGTTGCGCATGAAATATTATATAATATTACAGACTTCTGTGTTTTTATGATTATTTATACATACATTTTGCGTGTAATTGCTTCTTTTATAGTTTCTCACTGTAAAAAGTCAGATATAAATATTTTTTTGTTATCTTGATTGTATATTGAATTAAAATTCCAGCTATAATACTCAAAAATGACGAAGTATTTAATAAAAGTCATAGTTAAATATGATTCAGTTTTCAATTTCTCTTAAATCATTTTGCAGCGATAAGCATCATATTATGAAGCCAAAACGAATCGAGTTTGTTCTGCACTGGAAATATGTCGTCTGGCATTTCATTGCTTGCTTTCAACTGATAGTGAACAGTGTTGTTTTTTAATTTCAAAAAATAGTTTAAGGTCTGAAATAAACATTATAAATAACCAGTCATTAATTTGTAAAGTTTGTCAAGTAAAATTAGTTATTTTGCAATAAAATCTTTCTACAGGGAAAGGGGTTGCAGTCAAACAATTAATTTTATAATGTCTCAGAAAAAAAGCAATGATTATGTACATTTTGCAAAAAATATCATTCCACTGTAATAAAAGAAATAAAAAATTAAAGGCTATTAAAAAAATGCTCTTATTCAGTATTTTTTTCATCCATATTAGGCTAATAGAAATTCGTACATTGTCAATAAAATATACTCACAATCGTCTATTTTAAATGTTAATTCATATTCAGAGGCCTGATTCGATAAGTAATGATTTTTTTAAATATATTAACACACATAACTAATGTATAATTATTTACAAAGCATTTTTTTAAAATTTAATTCCTAATTATAAATAGCTTACTGTTACCGTACACTTTTAGGAAGATAAAAATAAATCAAACAGACGTTGAAAAAAAACTCGCTGTCGCAAGAAAGTTTCCGCTCTAGTATGCCAATATTTATAAACTTTCAGTGTCTTCTTCAAATACTAAGGTAAAAAATACAATTTTGTTAGAAGTCTTTATACATATCACTCAAAAATGAATTAATAAGTTAAGGAAGAATTCAAACACAAGCCATGATTAAAAAATTATAGTTTTATATCATTAACACAGTGTTTGATATTCTTAAGTGAACATGTTTCGGCATAGAGGATTCACCATAGAAAATACTCCAAGGTATCATCGCTGGAGTGCATCCGAGCCTTCGGACTCCACTACAACTTGTAGGCGTCATAGTTTTCTAACTGCCAGTACTGGCGTTTTTCATTTACGTCACACTCCTCCATCAGCAGCTTGTCCTTTGATGTATTGATCGTAAGACACTTCTCGCTGCTTCCATGCTTTAGCAGCTTAGTCTGGAAATTATTTAAATATAATATTAGACAAATTGTAAAAAAATAAAATGTATTAAAATAAAAAAATAATCAAATATAATTAAATAAAAAGCAAAAATCATTAACAGACAATTAAACAAGAGTAAGCCTAGAAAAATATGCTGCTAGATATAACTCAGAAAATAATTATTTTGAACTCATTACAAAGAGACAACTGGTTAAATTAGAATACGGCAGCAACAAAGAGAAATATTAACACTTTGTAAGTGGCCGTTTTTTGTGATTAGCGCAAAAATATATTACATTCTTAAAATCAACACAACTTCTAAGCCAAACAATATTTTCAGCTGAAATTTTCAAAGAAATCATATGTGACATTTAATCATTAAAAATAAAATGAAATTTTTTTGAATACATCATAATTTCACTACTTTTCTAAGCTGAATATAAAAACCTGATATTAATTTAGTAGATAGCACTCCACTTGTTATCAATATGAAATATTCAAAATATTCTGTATAACATTAATCCATACCATACAATTATGTAAACAATTATAGTATAAAATCCTCATTTCTACAAATTTACAATCACTGGAAGTGTGAAATCTGATGCCCTAATTATTTGAGAAACATGTGCGCCTTTAAAAAAAAAATACTATGTGTGAACGAACATTCAGGGCATAATAAATTATGAGGTTATTGCTTATTGTCAAAAAGGGTCACTTGCCGCAGCAGTTATTTTGAAGAAACCATTAAATTATGAGTCAATATCAGTACGCGATAAACGTATTTTTACGTGTCCCGCCTATAATGTGTTAAAATTGTTTTCCCATTTTAAGTTATATATAATGTATGTAATGTATGTATTATCATAAAAAAAATATAAATTGCTTATGTAAAGTAATAATAAATAATATTTTATCGCCACAATACCATTATTGTATAAGTTAATCATTTATGCCTTGATTTAAGACAATTTTTATTTTTTGTAAACAATCTTCTATTATTTATAAGATTATTTACATTTATGTAGTGATATTGGCATAGTGATCAGAGCAGGCATGGGGACCAAATGAATTATCCCCTGTAAGGACCGAGAGTCAACTGTTTGCCTGTATTGAAATATTGAAATTGACGGAATCACTTGCTTCCCACTCTGACATGCCAAAACTTTGTATATGCAAACTTAATTGTAAAATAAAAACACATACGTCAGGATCGTAGTTCCACAGCTGATTTCCTTGCGATCCATGGCAAGGGTACAGGATTACATCTTGCCCAGAATAATCCAAACAAGTCTCGTCTCGTCTTATTTCACCAGTCTTTGAATACATCCAATACTGAAACATTTCAACAATTAATATTAGTATTACGCAATGAAGAAATATAATCAATTCTTTTTAAAAGTTCTTAATAAATTCTTTGTGATTATAAGCATCTTTTTTTCATAAATTTATTATAAACATTTAACATTATAAGAATATTTCCAATAAATTAAGCCGAACCTCAAAGAACTCGTATTATAATATAATTACAATAAAACCCTCATTTACACTAAAGTCGGGGCAGTGTAATTCGGGGTAGTGTAATTGGGGGAGTGAATCTCATACAAAATTAGGGATTTGGTTTTTTCCGCGAAAAATGCAAAACTAAGATCTTCCCTAGTTTTGTTAAAAATAGATATGGATGAAATATTTAGTTACTAAGTGATAAAATGCAAAGCGCGCCAAAATCCAATACACAGGCAGTTGCCCAGCTATACGAGTATAGCCTGGCAAGTGTTGAATACACAGACACTAGCCAAAATTTACTGTATGAGCCGCCGACGACCGTCTCGTAGCAACGACAATGGAATGCGACAGTGCAATTGGGGGATTTGCGGCGAATATTTCAAGCCAGCGCGTAATTCGGTGTAGTGTTATTGTGGGGGGCTCCACTGTACTATCAAATACATTATTTGATGATAAAAATTTCCAATAATCTGAGTGGATAAATATGCCAATTACATGAAATGTATATAAAGAACAAAGCTAGTAAAAAAATAAACCAAATAGCTGAAATGTTTTTGTTATTCATTTAATCAATGACATAGGCTTGTTGTCAATGATATCGATGGCTTAGTTCCATAGTGTTACAACTGAAAATCGGTAGTTTTGAGATATGGCTGACCAAAGTTGTGATGCAGCTAAACTGAGTTGTAAAAAAGTGATCATTTAGTAATTTACATTAATTCAATTCAAATTTATTGCAACTTTGACAAAACCGTCAAGCAATAGTTGTATTTGTAGAAAACTGAGAGAAGATTGTTTATATTTCTTTATTTCCAAATACAAACATCTGCCAACCAAAAGATTACTAGTGTTATTTTCTCATTGTACTTTTGTGAAGCTATAGAAGAGAGGCATTCGAATATAATGGATAATATAACTCTAAACGTCAAATTTGTAACTTATCATAATATAGAACTAAGCCATTGACATTATTAATATATGAACAAGATGGCTATACAAATACAAAAGCAAATCCCTTTAGTTAGGAGCTTTCAGGAATTTATTAAATATCAATGCTTTTATGAGAACAGTGATTCGGTAGCTTGCGAGCTAGTGACATCTATGAATGGTATAAATAAGATGTTTTTAATTTTTATACATATTTAGCTACTGTACAAAACAGCCGACAGAAATAGATTTTTAATTAAGGTATTTTAAATATTCTACAATGGACAATGGTGGATTTTATCAAATATACAAATATTTGAAAAAAAAAAAATCAAATTACTATTATTATTAATAGATGTCACTAGCACAAAAGCTTAAAATTTAAATTCATGTTTTTACTATTAATTAACACTTATTTATAGTAATAACTCAAACCAACTCACCTGTGGATGAGCAAAATCTTAATTAGAAAAGAAAAAGGAAAGATTTCGAAGGATGATTAAAAGATACTATCGCAATGACATAATTGATACATAAAGGATGATAGTAATATGTAAAATGTAAATTATGAGTGTTATATTATTGATTAAGTTTAAAAAATGAATCATGCAAATAGTAGAAAATAAAATATTAAATTATTCTTACAATCTAAGAATTTTCACCCTTATACCATTCTAATATAATTATCACTTACCAGAAGGACAGTATCTACGTATGAAAAAGACACAAGATATTAGTAATAAATCATCAGTTATATCATCAGTTGTTATATCATCAGTTGATAATGCTCGCGATGAGCGAAACCGGTCCTGATCTAATAAATTTTATGTGGAAAAAGTACTAAAAATCTTTTATTATTTTTACTATTAGTAATAATTAATAACTATTATAGGATACAAGAAAACTGGCAGGGGACAGAGAATCTTGGAGAAATCATGTGGTGACCATATGCTCCGACTAGGGAGCGTATATGGAAAAATAAATAAATTATAAAACACAATCTGGTAATAAAATTATCATTTTTTTTATTACGAGCAATCAGCCGCAGTTCATCTATTTCCTTACGGGGTACTAGTGTGTCGCGGCACAGGGGTTGAGGGGCTGTGCTTCAGGTCACGGGTTCCCAACTTTATTCGCCCCATTCACCATTGTTCAGAATATAATTACCCCCCTACCCAAGAAAGTCTAACTCAATTCCAAATAATATACAAATACCTAGTGTTGAAACTTTTCTTTAATATGTATGTATTTATGTACATACTATAATTATTTTATTGAAATTATTTTTAACTAACTGACTACTGAAATTAAGTAATTAAAGTACAATACAATGCCTTAGTAGAATTACAGGTTATTCAAAAATGTCGTCCTTGTGCATGTAGAGTGATTTTATTGATGAGCGTGTCATGTTGTATATAAAATAACACTTTTAAAAAACATCGATTCCCCCCTGTTTTAGATGGTAGCTTAAGCTTATTAAAAAAAATGAACGCCTTACATAATTAAATTAAATTAATTAGAAAATAAACGATTTTGGTTACGAATAAAACAAACAATGTCATTCGTTATGTAAATCCGGAGATCTTCAAGTAATATTAAATATTTTAACTGTGTCAATAATTTAAAATCAAAAGTAAATTATTTACACAGTAAATTAAAACATGATTCTCATTTATACACGTACTATAAAATACTGCAGTGAAGCCTAGGTTTTCACATTATTAAATAAATGATAAAATACTTCAATGGAACTTTTATATAAAGATGTTTACAAATGATACTTTCATATCCCGTAACAAATCACTAAAGAAAGCTTTTTCATAAGATGGAAACATATTTCATAGATTCAAGTGGGAAGTAAAAGTTTGAAAAGTCACCATAAACTAACCCGAAGAAAACTAGGTAGGATGGACGTTACAAAAGCTCTTAATTAAAACTTTTTCCCTTACGAAACGTATTATCTAATTAATAAGAAGATTCGTCATAGAGAAAACGATATTATGAAAATTAATAAAGTACACAAGTATAATAACACTTATATAAATATATGGATTGAAAGGAACTTTTTTAGAATCATATTGTTAAGGGAGACTTTACAATAAAATTGACAAACAACTAAAAATAGCTTTTAGTGCAAAAATGGCGAACCTTTTAGGGTCCGCATGCCAAAAATCTTCAAATATTATTTCTCAATTGTGTGGCGTGCCTAAGCAGTAAAAAAAAATAACAAAATGGAAAAAATAAAAAATGATTTTTTAAACGATTGTCGTTCATCTTGGAAAACATCTGAAAATTTATAAAACGGAATAAATTAATAATTTACGAATTATTTAATCAGAAATTTTAATTTTAAACTCAAAAAATTTTTTTTTTGTACTTGGATATCGTTCAATTGCCATCCAAATTCTCAAACGTGCCACCTCGGGCACGCGTACCCTAGGTTCACCATCCCTGTTATAGTGTATAACCCACATTTTTTTTTCCAGAGTTTGATATATTTTACATGGAATTTTATGTTATCCGAAAAAATGGAAATCCAAATTTTATTGCGCCTGGGGCCTCACATGTGCTTAATCCGCCGCTGCGTATAAATAAATGTTTGATAACAGTTTAAAGATTAAAAAAAAAGAGATGATGGATTAATGGCATTTTTTTCTTTAGTGTTCGAGAAAGTTTAAAAAATAAACTAATTTTAATATCAAAGGTAGCTTTTTCAGGATATAATCGGAGCCTCTTCTACCTAAAGCAGTAGGTCAATCAATAATCAATCAGACTTTTTCAAGACTCTCACAAGCATAACTTTTTATGGTATGTATAATATGTTTATATAAACATGAGTCATTTTTTCTCATTAATAGATGTCACTGTGACAGAAACTGTTTTCCACGCAAAAGTAGTTTTAACTTATAAAACTGATATAGGAAATAATTATTTTAGATCGAATATAGAAACTTTGCATGTGAGTTTTTTTTTATTCTGGAGACTACGACATCCCTCTTTTGTCGAGTCCGTAGTGCAACGGTAAACATCGTTGGTTTCTGTGACAGATTTCAAGGGTTCAAATCTCAAACAGCATGACTTTTAGTGTCCGAAATTCTCTTCCGCTCTTCCAATATTAAAATAACACGACGTAGCGAAAGCGATTAGTGAACCAATAGTCCTGTCCTAACCCTATTCTTCTACCCCTACACTTCGAAAAAGAGAAATTGAGCAATTGCTTAACAGGCAGTTTTCATATAAAATACTTCCTACATTGGGAGCGGTCATAGATAATAAAATTATTACATCATCAGTGTTGGAAATAGTCACGAACCTGAACATAAGATTATATCGTCTGTGTAAAGGAAAAATGACGTAATCCACAGTTTTTCATAACAGTTTTTTTTTATAATCGCAATGTGTATTTGCAATGTAACTTGATTTACGATCTATCAAAAGGATGCAAGCTGAAAAACCCGAATTAGCACCTAAATTTAGATATTAAGTTTGAAAAAAGTAGGGTCTGAGGAAATTGCGATCAGGAAAAATAACTTGATTTTTTAAAAAAAATATTGAATTAATATTAAAATTCAATTAAAACCCAGTTTATCAGTTTCCAATCTCCATGCACTTCACGGTAGTGTATGTTTCATGATTTGCCTCTGACCCAAAATCATCAAAAAACGTTTTTTGTGTCTCTTGTAAAATTTGTTATGTGTATATTTCGTTCTTTTTACTTTACACAGTCGATATAACTAAATGAAATTACTGGTGCAACTTTGCACATATTTTAAAAAAATAACAAGTATCTTAGAATATAAACATTTAAGTATTAACCGCTTCAGTACCGTAAGGACACTGGTGGCCGCTACATACAAACGGCATGAATACCTTAAATCCACTGAAAAACACGAATGTAACTTGAAAATATTAAACTATTTATATCATTTTATAAGTAAACTTTTGATATTCATAAATTCAATACTATTTTTTAAAACTATTCAAAAATTATTTAAAAAAAGCGGTAGGTATATGAGTGAATGTTTTTTAGCTGAAAACATCGCGGTACTGAAAAGGTTAAAAACATATATTGATTCCTTCAATAATTTCATTTGAAATCCAAATAATATTGATGTTATTTAAAATAGTTAAAGCGTCAATCAAGATAAAACATTCGCTTTCCGTTTAAGCTCGAAACGATGACAGGAGAAACTGCTAACAGTGACACAAAGAAGCTCCGGTAAGATAAAATGGCGATCTCATCGAAGCTTTCAGACTCAAAATAGATCACGACGTAAACATCAAAGAAGCTGAGACCTCAGGGACGAAACACACCCAAAGGTAGAGCGTATCCCAAACATTGCATACAACTTTGTGTAGAGAGATGTCAAACGAACACAGATTGATACCTTAGGCACTTGCCTACGGAGTTACCAAAGCTGTCGTAATTGAATATGTATAAAATTCGATCAGCATTTAGTTGATTTTCCATAGAAAAAGTTTCGAGGATTTTACAGAATAAATTTTATCGTAATGTCGTAAATATTTTTCTCCGAAGTTACTGTATTGTATTTTAAATATATAATATATGTAAACATTTATTAACATCTTCACTGCTTTGTCAAGCAAACATATTGCTGAATAAACCGTGCTATGATTTACTTAAAACAATATTAAATTCTCTTTTTTTAATATTTATCAGCTAATAATATACAATCATTTAAATTTTTAAGACAAACTCGTATTTCGTATAAACAACAGATAAGTAGCATATTTTTATATTATTTGATTTTCATTGATTTTCAATGAATTCAATCACGAAGTCATAAAGAAATATAAAAATTTCTTACCAATGATTAAAGAAACGAAGTTTTTAAGCAGATAAGTTTGTCATAACTATATTTTGAAATAAACAGCTAATTTAAAAAGAATAAAGAACAGTTGACCGTATGCTGGTAATTGTGTAGTTATTAAAAAAAATACCCACTTGTGCTAATTCCACATTAATTTAATACGATCAAGACCGTTTTCCTTCACTGCAAGCAGTCGAAAATGCTCGCAAAGAACACTTTAATGTGTTGTCGCTTAAAACGTAAAAAAAATATTATTCAAGAATTTTTCCTTTCCTGTTAAAATTAAAGGCTGCATGTCACCGATCAAAAAATAGTGACGTAATAAAAAAAATGCAAAACTACTAATTAATGGTTTCTGGTGCGCGGGCTGCAGTTTGGCTCTCCTTGTCTGGAAAACTTAATACGAAGTGGAAATATTAGCACAAATTATGCATCTGACCTCATTCGTGCCACAGATTCTATATGACGTAGAATACGGTAGAAATTTGAAATAATCTAGAGTTTTTATCGCCTGGCCAAGTTTTTTACTAAAAACATATTATAATTGTACAAATAATGTTTTTAAATTAGTACATGACAAAAATAAAATGAATACGTGATTCGAATATATTATCTCAATTTTTACAATCTTTCTATTGGACATTTTATTGCATGAACATCGTGGTTCGTACTATTGCTCCTTTGCAATTGAGACTTTTGGCTTTTTTTAAAATCTTGCCCTTGAATACTATAGGAAGATGGATATTTGGATTATTTTAAAAAATGTTATAATTGCAATGTTTCAATTCACAATTTATGTTTCATTGTTCTGAAATTATTTTTTTGGACGTTATCTGTATTTTTACTGAAGATAGCTTTGGTGATTAAGGATTCAAGCTCGGATATCCGGATATATCCGGCCCTTTTTAACTATTTGGTATCCGGATATTTGAGGAAATATCCGGATAGTATTCGTTATAATTTTTAATGAAATATTTTACAAAATCGACGAAAGATGATATGAATACTGGAGTATTTACTACCTGGGAGAAACCATTACTTAGGAATAGTGTTTTTTTATTACCTTCCCCAAACTCGGGTATTATGAATATCTTATCTTGTTATCTTAATACTTAAAAGTTTGAAGAATCGGCTTGGACTCGAGGCAAAAAAAAACTTTAATGCCGAAATTTCATTCATTGAAGAAATGCCGAAGATTTTAAATAATTAGATCAACTTAAAAAAGGACGGAAAAGTTGGACGTGTTGCTTAAAACACTTCTAACAATAAAACCTACATCAACAGCAACGAAACGAGTATTTTCAACAGCAGGACAAATTAAAACTAAATTAAGATCAAATTTAAAATATGATACAATGCTCTCTTATTTTTAAAATATGAATTGTTCGAATCTGAATAAATGACTTATATTACAAATGAACTCGTTTTTAATGTATTATTTTAGTACATAAATTTATATATTTAGTAATGTTTTGTTATTTTCATACTTACTGAAACTATCCTATATATATCTAAACTATAGTTTCAGTTTTACTATTCGATATTCAGATAGTTGAAAATGACGAATAGTTGGAATCTCTAGTGTGGATGCGTATTTTTTTACAATGTCTCCAGGTAAAAAAATAAGTGCGCCAGATATGAATAGTGAACAAAAAAATGCTCAACACGATTACACTTTCATTTGGTCTCTCAATGATTGCATCTACGAAAAATCACAAGGCATTAAAAAAGGTCTTGAAGTTGCATGAAGAGCGAATGGATTTTAATTCGTAAAGCTTTTCCAATATCCAGATTCATTTGTATTATTACTGCAATATATTGCATGCAATCAGGCCTTGAAAATTATTCACGGATATTCATCGACAAAAAACGCATAACGTTGTTTTTTGTTATTGTCA
Source organism: Himalopsyche tibetana (assembly GCA_030503985.1). NCBI lineage: Eukaryota > Metazoa > Arthropoda > Insecta > Trichoptera > Rhyacophilidae > Himalopsyche > Himalopsyche tibetana. Next base: position 2,028,810 of record JAPJYX010000006.1, read on the forward strand.
TTTAAGCTTTATTGTGTAACCGTTATTAATATTCAATTAAATGCTGGTGTTAAAATATGATTAAAACTAGGGTGAATTTAAACAACCCCTTTAAACGATCCACTAAGCCGCATTTTGACGTAAAAGATGCCGGCTCAAGTACCAGACACCGGTTGACGTAATATCTAATATCTTTCTCGATAGCTTTACTTTACGCTATTGTGGTATCTAGTCTTTGGTAGGTTAACACCAGGAGTTAGTTATCTTTACTAATCAAACTGGAATTAATATTGTCAATATTAATTTTAATTATCGGTAGATGAACAGTGTATTTAATAGTTGAGAAGTTTAATTTCAACGTTTTTCTGTTAGTTCACAAACATTAAAAGATTTTTTTATTGCAGACTAGCCGGTTTTCGGTAAGCGTTGCAATGCCACTAAAAGAAAGAAAGTGTTCGTGTTTTAATTGTGTTTATTGAAGGGCATGTTTTCTTTTTATGTCTATTTGACATTTGACGTTTGCTGCCGATTGTTTATGGTACGACACACGCGCCAGTTTCTGCAATTTAATTGTACTATAACCTTTGCGCAAGTGCAAGCAAAAAGTTTGTCAAAGTTTTATTGTAATCGGATGAGCGGTGTGGTAACGCATACAATAGGAACAAACAAACATTAATTTTTATATATAAGATTTTATAGTGGGTCATTAGTGAGAATTTTTTTGTGAATGTATAGAATTTGAACGATTCAAATTAAATATTGAAATTCCATGTCGCACATTCAGTCGAAATCTTAAATTGAAGAAACACAAATATAATTTTTTAAATAACTTAGATTATTCCACGTATTGTGTAACTAACTGTGACACGTGTTTCGCCTCTTTCAGAGGCATCCATTGTAAAAGTAAGATTGTCTGAGGATGCCTTTGAAAGAGGTTATTTAAAAAAATATATTAAAGTGAACTTCCACAAAGTATGAAACAATACAATTAATTGTTTTTGGTTGGAATATCATTTTTTCACATAAAAAGAGCAAATGTGGTTATAATATTAAAAATTTGTTTGGTTATTGATAAAAAAATTCTTTTAACTCATTTTTCCCGAATTGGCCCGTTATTGATGCAAATAAAAAAAACGGGACCCACTCCGACAGGTTCAAACCTGAAAAATACTACACGAAACGATACCCACGCTTGCTAGCTATAGACTGATTGAAACTGCTGCAATCTAGACTTTTATTGCGTCATGCATAATGGGAGTGGAAGTAAAAATTCTAATTAATACACGTAAAATTTCAGAAATTTTTCAGAAGTGTTTTTTGGTATTGTTTTATCATGAGCGACATGTAGTAAGTAGTTATGTGTGAAATATAACGGTATTAAAAAATATATTTTCAAAATAAAAGTCTCGAAGTGGCCCTGACTTGAAGGGGTGTATTAAGGAGTAGGGGGTTTAATATCAAGGCGCGAAAGTAGGCCGAGCGTCGAAATCGAATCTCCGCGTTGAAATCGGTTCGGATTTTTGTCAAAGAAGCGATTTTGCTGATGTTGACGAAAGATCGAGATAAAGATTTATAAATGGGAGCACGTGGAAATGAAAAATGTATTGTATCCTTATAACGTCGCTGAGATGGGACATGATATTGATATTAAGAAGAAGAGATAGTGGAGCGTTTTCTGAATGACTTAGATAACTCTTTTCAACGGAGATATTTACATTGATGACTTTTTTATCTCAGCTATCAACTATTTTTTTTTATTTTATACTTACAATACATTTTTCAAGGTTATTAGTAATAATAAATTGAGAATAGTCTTAGACTAACTTCACAAATATAATGATCGTTAAAAATCAAAATTTTTTTGGTTTAAACGATTTGAAATAAACGCATTTTTACAGCTGCTTACGCTATTGCTTTTAAATAATTAAATATTGTTTCGGAAATTAACAATCAAAGATTCACTATAGGTGCTGTCGAAAGTTATTGTAGTGGATATTTTTTAATTTATTAGCAGTTATGCACAATTTTTTTCTCTAGTGGGCAGCTTAAAAACAAATTATGAACGTTTCCTGAAGCAAATAAAAAAAAAATAGCGTATGCTTAATTCTCTTTTAACTCGCGGCATATGTTATACGTGATAAAGCCGTACAAAAACCGAATGAAAACACGTGAATTTAGATAAATGAAAGATAGATTCAATTAAATTTTACCGTGTTATTAAGAAACCGTGTAAAAAGATGATGAGGTGTAATTATAAACAAAAAGTGTTTTATTGTAAAGAATTTAGGTGAAATATACATACATGTGAGTTTTGTCTTAAGCTAAGACTAATTCTTCATAATTTGACTCGATAATTCAAAGTTGCTATTTCTATAAACCAACTATTTCTACTTTGCCAACGGAAAACCTTTTTTACAATTGTTTAGTTTTATAGTTTACATACAATTAAAAAAGATGTTTTATATTTTAATTCTAAAATGAAACATTCGAAGGCCACAGAAAATATTAAACGGGGCGATGATTTTGCATTCCTGATTTAAGTGAATCTAAAAGTGTGGGTATCAGTGGATTAAAATTATCGATAATGCATAATTGTCATTGGTGTTGAAATTCATTCTTTCGTAATTTACGTAAAATATGTTTACGATAAAAAAAACTATCAATTATTAAACGTCGTTCCACGACCTGCATAAGTCCGCAGCGCGTTTGTGTGCGGCCCAAAATGTTTTTTTTACAAAGGTAATATTTTTATATGCGGAAGTTCCTTTTTCATAATAACATTTAACAAGTAATGTATATTCAAAAATAGCATCCGAATCTCGGCAAACCTCTCATTTTGAAAACTTGGTGTGGCTCGTTAGAAAAAAAGGTTTCCCAGACATTGTATATATCAGGGGTGGAAAAAGCGTCGACCGCGATCGCGTGCAACTATTAAGTCGCCCGCCTGTCGATGTTTATTTTAAATTTAAACTTATGTTTTACTTTCAATTACTGCACATACGATGTTGGTAGAGCGCCGTCTATAATTGAAAACAAAGTCAATAGCAGTGATCAAAAGCTTGGCCACCCCTGGTATATAGCATATGAGAGGGTAGGAAGTAAGAGTAACAGTCAAGAAACATTTCAGTATTAAACCTGTTTTTATTTTATAGAAACGAGTTTTTTTGTTTTTTAATAAATTCAGTTTCTTCCCTCTAAGCCACAGGTTTCCAACCTGGGGTCGCCAAGGGTTTTCTAGGGGGGGGTCGCAAACTTTTTTCGATTTTGAAATTGAGGATTTCAAATTCCCCGGTGAGCTAAAAAAAAAGGAGTTTCAGAGACAATCCGAGGAAAAAGTATAACAAATCGAGGATTTCAAATTTCTCGGGAGAGGGGGGGGGGGGTCGCCTAGTCACATGGCTTTTATAAAAAGGGGTCACCACTCGAAAAAGGTTGAGAACTTATGCTCTAAACAGTTGTCAATTACAAAAAGTCACGTGATAAAATGCTTGCTCAGCATTTTTTACGAATTTATCGTTAATCACAATATTCTACTGTACGGTATAGCACACATGAATTGAATTTATTAGTAATACTTTTTTTACAGTTATTGATGTTTTTCCCAAAATGGTTTCCGTGGTAGGATGCTCTTTGCTTTTGACCCTCTCATATACTTTTATTTTTATACACTATTCTTTGTAATATATCGTAGTATATACGATATAGATAGTTACTCGTGAGCTGTTATCATACTAAGAATTTTCGAAATCATTTATAACAAAATAGCAAGTCATCAAAATATTGAAATTATCAATTTATCACAATAATACAACTGATTTTTTATTCCCTATCCTTTTCTTCGTCAAGCATAGTATACGAGACAAAAAATATTTACAGGCGCAATCGCCGTTCGATAATTTATTTCCCCGGCGTCACCTATTCTAAAATTGCCAGCCGTGGCCCTTTACGAAGAAATATAAAAAATAACATACGAATAAAAACGATTCAGCGAGTACCTACATCACCTGTGTTATATCTTTTTTCAAGATAAAACAGACGCTCCCCATAGGCCGGCACCCAATAATAATATCACAGACCTTACTTTACGGGACCGCACTTAGCAATTTTACGGCCCGTGTCCATTACATCGTAAAAGTTCACGCTTTTATGTTGACATTTTATATTTTCAAGGGACATCGCTCGCATGTTTGATACGTTCTATCAGCGTTGTGTACCCTTGTACTTGAAGGCATTAAAAGACAGATATGTCTCGTAGCGTGTTATTTGACAGATGGGAATAGCGCCATTGTCGTATAATATTGTTACGCGACTGCTACTCTTTCTGACTGAAACTATTGCACGTTTAGTTAATTTTAACAGCGCACGAAAACAAACAGTTCTCACTCTTTGTTCTACTAAGACTGTTTTATGTCGTGTTAAACTATTAAAAAATATCAGATCAGTGGCAAAGTGGTCAAAGTCGTCGAATCTCAGTACGAACAACGATTTTACAATTGTCAATTTCTGTTTCTTCGCTTAAAGTCTCAAGATTCCCTCCCACTATCCTGATCCTAAAATAACGGGGTGTAGCAAGAGTGATTAGCCAATTACTAATTCTAATCTAGAAAGATATATCTGGATAGAAACTCTCTTTGAAAAAAAGAGAGATTGAGCAATTCGAAATTGAGTAGCAAATATTTATTGAAAAAAATATGTTGTGAAACTATGTGTGACACGCCTTTGCTTCTTAGAGAAGCAAATTTAATTTATCATTTGACAAACCAACTATAAATTAAAAAACATAGCGCCGAATCTATCGAAAATATGATACATTTATGCAGGGCTTTTTTATCATGTAACGCGGCGGAACGGCGTTCCAGCACCTTTTTTTCTCGAAATTTTTATAAATGTTCGTAAAATTTTATTTTTTCTATTTTAAAACTTTCGTTTCTTTTCTTGGAAGCCATTGACTGTTAATCCCTTTTGAATATATAGGGTATCATAGGACCCATAAATGAATGTCATGCAAAAGATTATCAGGTATGTAATTTCTTGGAAAGTGCTTGTTGTACATTGTATTTTTTGTTCTGTTCTGTTCCCTTATCTCAAACCCAATCTGAGCGGACGTGAAATGAACAAAAACGAGAAGTATTTAATATCGCTGATTTCTTGGAACAAAATATCTATATATTTGAATCGATTGAAAATATGGCTAATAGTAGAATAATCGAAATTTAATTTGCCGAAAAAATTTATGATGGGCAAATTTTTTTCCTATGTTTGGCTATGCTTCATCTGCCTGTGTCCAAATTTATAGTCATTCATTACTGACCCGTGAATCTGTCGACATCGTTTGGTGAAAAGTTAAAAGTGCGCATTTTGTAAAATTTAAAGAACCACAACGAACAACGTTGCATATGCAGTGAATTTGTTTCGGGAAAAACTGTGGAAGTCATTGTAATTGAAATGTAATTTTGGATAGCGTTTTTAATAAATTACATAATTTTTAATGTTATTTTACATAATGTATGCAATGTTCTTTGTTTAATTTTCATTTGAAATTTCTAAAATAAATATGCACAAAAATATGTATATTTTGTTTTATTTTATATGCATTATATGAAAAGCCGCCTTTAATTCTATCAAAATGATATTCCAATATATAATAAATGATATACTTTCTTGGAAAATGCTCGAAAAAAGTGCGTTCTGGCACCTTTTTTTTTTCAAAAAAAAGAACTGCATTTATGTAATGCTTCAATAAATTATCTAGTCGAAGAAGTGAAAGGTTATTTTTTAAATTAAGTTACCATTATTCTTTTAATAATAAATAACCCATTTGAGAAAAATAAGAGGTTAATCTATTTTTTTTAAATTTCCAGGCACATTTAATATATTCCATTAAACAGCAGGGTTAATCGCTTATTTTTTTTCCAGGAGTGTGTTAGGAGTAGGAAATCAAAATTTGGTTGCTTTGCACCAAGTGTGCTGAAATAATGACGGCTTAAACTTGTAAGGCTTCAATTAGTTAATATGTTTTTATTATAAGCAGTTTCCGAAATTATTAACATATAAAAATATTTATAAATATGATATAGTTTAATTTTTTAACAGGTATATATATTATAATAATTCAAAATCTAAAATTTGATCGTCAAAGTGTCAACGCCACTCTTAACCGCATGTTTATTTTAAATCGGAGAAAAATCAGTAATATTTTTCGCTAAAATATACTTCCAAAACAGGTTTAGTTGTAATTATTATTTGATATTTAAAATAAAATAGACTCCAGGATTGATTACACTTTAAAATCTTTTAAGCCAAATCTATTGAATATAAAATAATTATATAAGTATGTTTTACTGTATAAAACGTAGAAGAAGTAATTTATATAATAAGATTTTGACTGAAGGTGCTTGGCGGGATTTCAATAATAAATTTGAATCGTTAAAATTATGTACATTCACACAAATTTTGTCACTAACGACCCGGGTTTCGCCTTTCGGCATCTTCAGACGTGACAAATCAGTTTAAGTTCAACCGTGCACTTAAACGCCTGAAGATGCCGAAAGACGAAACCCGGGTCGTTAGTGACAAAATTTGTGTGAATGTACATAATTTTAACGATTCAAATTTAATAGTATATTTATTTTGCAAGTTCGTATATATGTTAGTATAAATTTCTCTTCGAAGAAAATAAATTATAATATCGTTTTAAAATAAAATATAGACGATAGAAAATAAACTAATATATAAAAAAAACAACAAAAAAGTTATAAAATGAAATTCGTGTTAAACCACTACCGTATTTCAATCACCACCACCATCGTGCAATTGCGTGAACCATAAACCAGGGAATCATCGGAGACAAACTCCAGAAGCCAAACACAATCTTCCTGACTCACCTGGTTGCCCCCTTGCCTGTGACAAGGCCAGAGCCCTGCAGGTTTATGGATATCTTCGGGTTTGCACGGTGAATCGAGGCACTGGTCTGATGCAATGTGGGCGATCTGATGTTACCATCAAATTGAAGAATACATGAGGGGAGAGAAAAATGGAAGACGTTTGTGTAAGTGCATTGTGTAATTATTAATCGTGTCGTACCAGGTTGGATACGTTACATTTATAATCGATTTGTAGCTGGTTACATAAATTTTATAACTGTTTTGTTAGTATAAATTACTGGACTACGGCTTACAGAATAAGCTTTTTCGTGTATATTTAATTTTTAATTAAAGCTAGTAACGATTATTTCTGAAAAATGGCCACTGACAACAAGTGCAACCAATGTTAAATCACAAACATTATATGCGATATAGTTTATTATGTTTTATAAAAGCGACACATTTAAGATTGTAATCCAATGGTAGAAATATATTAAACAAATGTCTTTAAATGATTACGTGTACGTTTTTTTACCTTATTTATAATTATAATAATATTTTTTTTATTTTTAAGTGTACAATATTCATACTTTTAAAAATCATTATTTGTTAAGATTAAAAGATTTCTATACAAAACTTAAACTATTTCCAGTGATATTCTACGTTGTTGTACATTATAGTATCATAAGTAATTTGTGTTATTTCGTTTTTACTTAATATGATACTATTTCAAAAGATGTGAAAAAACAATTGATTTGAAAAAAAAAAACATTTTAAAAAGTTATAATATTATTTTGTATTGTAGCTGGAAATGATTATTTTAGTGGTTAAAAACACTGAACAAAAATCTATAAAAATCATTAATAAACGTGCAATTGTTGTTGCATGCCTGTAACTGTTTTGAGTGAAATAATGCTGTGCTAAATGTAAGCATTTAGTACACAAATATATAATAAAAATCGCCATGCTGAAAATAAATAATTAACAATCTGTAAATATTAATGCTAGTTTAAAAAAATCAAACATAAAAAATGACTAGAAATGAAAAGGTTAATCACAAACATATAAATTAACAAAAAAACTGTGCACAAATTGCATTTTTTAAGCTTGACATTCAAAGCGTACAGAAAAAAAAACATTCACGAATGGGCTTGTGTTGCATCGGTAAACTGGTGCTGTGTTTTGGAATATAAGTAAATATATAGTGTAAAGACATACGTCAAACAGAGTGTCACATGACATACAGCTTAGTACTTTCAAAAGTTGGTCTGTTCAAAAATATGAACAATTATTATGACAGGATTTTCGCTGAAGGCTTACTAAACAAAATCAAATTTAAATAAAAAAAGGAAACGTAAATTATTATACGATTAACTCTTGGTTTTTTAGTGTTACGAGACCGTTTATGTTAGTTGTACTGTAAGTAAAGTGACACTACTTGTTGATTGAGAAAATGGTCTTTGAAAGTTTCATATTTTATAAATAATAAAAACAAAATAGTTATGAGCAAAACTGGTCCCGATCACATTGAATAAATGTGAAATTGGTTTTGAATGTTGACAGTGAGCACCTTAAAAGTAATCACATAATAATTAAATATTGTGTTATCATTTAACAGTTTATTTATAAAAAAAAAAACTAATCAGGCGAAAAACAATATTTGTTTTTGCATTTGCAAATTTAATAAATAACACAGATATTTTTTGCATTATTTTAGACAAGATTGCGTGAATAAGGAAACTGGTTTATACTCATGTTTGAAATTGTTCTAAGAGTAAACATAATGTGCTTTGAAAGACCTTTTCTCGTAGTATTGCCATGGAAAAAGCAATCATACAAAAACAAAATATATAAAGCTTGACAGCTAATGACGTCAAACGGGCTCAAGAAAGCTCTGTGATAAAATAGATAAATGGGGGGTGACAGCTATATTTTTTCTTTAAAATATATACACCAACTGAATATATATTATTGAAATGTAAGAGAAAATAAAAACAATATAAGATTTTCAAAATATTCCTAAGTTTTGATAATGATATTGAAAATTTGATTGTCGTATCTCGAAGTTGAAAAATTCCCACATTTACCTATTTTATTATAACTGGAAAAGGAGACAAAAAAATGGAATGAAAATATTTGTTGGAGTTTTGCTGCTTCATCCACAGGTCAGCAGATCCAAGTCGTGTATCCTCAGCCAACAATTGTACCTGGTTGCCGCCCTGGCGATGGCATGGATAGAGTCCAGCTGGCTTGTGAAGGTCCGTCTTACGCATTGGAGAGTCCAGGCAGATCTTGCCTCCCATCCCCAGATTCCGGAACTAATTGGCATACGGTAATGAGTGGAGTTTTTTTTGACAAACATAAGAGATTGCAGAAAAGATTTTTTTTACAAGAATATAATACTTGGACAAATAGTTGTTAAAAACGTTGACTAAATGACAAAGACAGTTTTACAGTGATTTTTACATTGAAAGTATGTTTTCTCTGCGACAACTTCATTAATTTTTTAATTGATTACAATTCTATATGCAAATAACAAACTTTTTTATAAGACTCAAACGAACGTTAAAATATTATTGATACTGAGAAAAATTGTATTGAAATTTATATTCGCGACAAACAATTAACGTATCAATATTCAGAATCCTTAATTGGAAAATATATCGTTTGTTTTAATAAACACTAACAAAAACATTATGAAAAGTTGAATGCGATTTTGATAAGGCTGTTTTAGTAAACAGGAAAAGAAAAATAACGTCGATAAAAATAACTAAATATATCGTATCTTTTTGGCGTGAAATAACAAAAATCATTTATTCAATCGAAAATCTAAAGAAATCATTTAAAGGCACGAGAAACCTCGAGCGTGGAAAGTAATATGCATTTAAATGGAAAATATTCTTTAGAAAAAATCTGTTTTCTTTAACGGGAAAAAGTTTACTTGACAATAGAATTTCTGTTTGTAATGGATGAAAGCGTTACAAATATGAAAAGGCTTTGACGTGAAAAGTGGTTGTTGAATTACTATAAAACGTTTTGCTTGAAAACGAATAATAAAAAAATCAAGCGAAATATTTCTTTTCATTCCGGGAAATCATTTCCTGCAATCGATTGTCAGCTTTAAATGAGTGATAAAAATTCTTTTATACTATCATTTTTTGAATATTGATCAAAATGCGAATTATTGATATAAATATTAAATAAAAAATAGCATCTGCATACAATTTTGTAACAAAAGAAATGAATTCATTTTTAGCATGTTAGGTTTTATGTCTTTTAGTATCATACATTAATTATTTGAATTCCATTTTACGAGTCTGAAAAAATGTAATGAGTAATAAAGTTTGCTTAGATACGATTTTGGTGTATTTACTTTGTAAATTGGGCTGAAAAAAAGTTTATTTAGTACATTTTTTTTCACAATAAAAGATTTTAAAAAAGTAAAATATAACAAGCAGTATTATTGAAAAACCAGTATATTGTGGTCAGGCTGAAAAAAAATATTGTTATGTGTTTTTTGAAGTTATTATTCTATAAAAAAAATCTTTTTTTGTTACCTTAATTTTACAGTAACAAAAATCAATTTTGTAGACATATTTAATTTCAGTTAGTAATAAGGAAATTGCTTGAGAACTCACCTCGCCATTGGCTACAGCTTCCCCTGGGATGAAGAGTTCAGGGTAAATGTGCTTAAGGTACCAGTCGAATGACTTGCACCCTAACTTCTTTCGCAGCGATCTTCTTTCTGATACATCTCCAAAGTCACCTTTGTCGTTTCCAATACGCTGGTAGTAATATTTGGCGTAGTCGTCGAGCCAAACCTAGTTAAGAAAAATGATTATAGTAAACGTGAAAGTTCAGTTGCAATAAATGGATGCCCGAAAACATTTGTTTTGCGATTGAGTTGATCAAAAATATGTTTACCTATTTGTCTACAACCAGTCAGAAGAATATATGAGAAAAAGTAAGGGGCAAGTCACATTTTAATTATAAAAAACAAACAATCTCCTCACCTTTTGTTTGAAAAATAATAAGAAATACTACTTTCGCCATTAGAATAATATTGATATAAAATATCAAAATTTACAGTAAGAGACAAGAAGTTTTAGGAAAATCGAATACAAAAAAGTTTTGTGTCGATTTATAAGTATATTTTATTATGTAAAATCCTTCTCACTTTCACAATCCTAAAAAAACGGAGGCTAGCAATGAGTTAACTACTAATCCTGTTTTAGCCATATTCTTTAACTCTGAGGTTGAGAAACTGAGAATTTTTTTTGTTAAGATAGCTCCATCAGAAGGCCACATGTTTAACGTTGGGGGCAGACAAGAATTAAACAAATTTAAAATCATGAATATAATCAACTGATTTTAGGAAGTGATTGAGAAGAGAGGTGATAATTTCGAGAAGCGGTGTTATTTTTAATAGAATATCCCTTTAACTTTAGCTGAATTAGTACCAGTGTACATTCAATGCTGTGAGATACTGGATCGTCATACTTTAAGCAACGTAGATAATGCATTAATCGAATACGAAAAAATCAATACAAAATGATGCATAACATTTTATTTTACCTCGGAAAGTCGAACGGAATTTCTCTTGAGAACGTTGATACCCTTACGCCACTTGTAGGGCGACCTTTTCCTGAAAATGTGGCCAACGTGAGAACAAGGAACTATCTCCAGAGTTCCACCGCACATCCAGGTCTTAAAAGACAGCTCCAAGTTCTCTCCTCCCCAAATGTCAAAGCCGCTGTCGTATGTTCCCAGTTTTTCGAAGAAGTTCTAAAAAACAATATATATATATTACAACATTATAGTCAACGAGTAATAAACATAAACTATAAATGCAATATAATTATTGAGTACAGTTAAAATATGTAAAAAAAACAAAGTATTACATTGATTGGCCTACGTCAAAAATTAGTCAAACTATATGACTTTTGTGGAAAAAAATAAACACACTTAACTCTATAAGAGTACGAATATGATTAGAAGAACAATAACAAAAAGTCATCGCCATAATTGAAAAATAAGTGCCAAACGACAAAAACATAACTTACCTTATCAATCGAGAATAATCCACCGGCCATGGTCGGACTCCAAACAGGCTCCGCACTGCTGGTGTGCCTCTTTTTCTCTCGTTCAGGAACCGGATGCCAGTTGAATTGAAGATTCCAGTCGAACCCTCCTACATTCACAGTTCCGCTTCCTCTCCAGTGATACTGAAGTGTGGTATCATCGATCACGTCAATAACTGGGCAGACGACGGTCGTGGGGTCACGTGCAATCCTGTCGAGAAGGGGCTCGAGCCAACCTGAACAGAAAAATTATTAAATTCAATTGAATAAAAAAACTTCCAGATTGCATACAAAATTAAAATAAAAATAGCGAAAAATTGGACAATCTCTCTTTATCCAAATCGTTGAGTATCAGGAAGGCTTACAGCTTTACTTTGTTCTCAGTAATTCTATTTTAAAATTGGCTGTATGTAAGGTTGCATCGTTTTGTTGGAATCACACTTTAATCATTAACCGTTTAAATACCGCGCAAATAAATCATTAATATGTCCCAGAGATGCTGCGTGTTTTTGAGAAAAAATATTTTGCCTAATATACACTCGAATTCGATATTTTAAAAACCTACATTGACTCAGTACAGATGGCACTACATATATTCATAAAAATATTGCTAATATTCTATTACAATAGCAAGTATTTGATTTTTTTAAATGTCTTGGAAATCCGTGTTCGCTTGCATATGTTCCGGATACCAGTGTCCGCTTGGTATCTAAGTGGTCAATTGTTTTGAAAAATTTCTTGGACAGCAGCAATAATTTCAGCTGACCTTCTCGTACGTTGTGGCTCAGGCTTGTGTTCACCTGTTACAGATCAGTTTTCTTTAAAATCATTTATTAAACTATAAAATATCGTGGGTTTTGATGGCACATTATTTATATTTAAATTTACTAATCGTTACAGTATACAGTGGAACCTCTCATATCGAGTTTAATTCGTTCCAGAATCTTACTCGTTATGTGAAACACTCGATAAGCGAAACAATATTTCCCATATAAAACAATGTGAAATACAAGAATGCGTTCCATGCCGGAAAAAAAACATTTTTTACATTTTTAACGTGTATTAAAGTAAAATTACATACTTATAAATTGTTAAGAAGCGTAACAACTTGGAATGCGAAAAACAATGCAACTCCATAAACTTTTTGGTAGTCAGCTCTTGACTGAACTCTTTCATAAACAATTTTGTCGTTATCCACCACCAGTCTCATGGTATTGGCCAAAGGTACAATCTCGTTGACTGCAGACTTCACATGTACTGTTTTAAGCCCCTCAAAATCACATTCGACAACGCTCGTTGGCAAAGCTTCTTCCAAGCTGTAGTGAGGGTTCTCTTGGTAACCCCTTTCCACTCCTTGTCAATCACCTTGGGGCAAGTAACGATGTGAAAGTGATCTTTCTAAAACTCTGCGTCACTCGTTATGCGAAATTTCGCTCGTTAAGAGAGCATTTTTTCACAATCTGTTTTGCTTGTTATGCGAATTACTCGTTATGAGAGGTTTCACTGTACTATTATTACACGTTGGCTTATCAAATATTTTCCCATAAAAAAATTGCAACTTCTATTCTTAACGACTGTCAAAATTCATGTTTACCAAAATGGCGAATAAACAAAGTTGTATACCTTTCCAGCGAGCAACCTGTATTAACTTAAAGAAATTGGGTGTCGATTTCAGCAAGTAAAGATAAAATAAAAAATAAGGAGTTTGGCATTTTTATCTACAAAGAATCTGAGACGTCTACTGGCAATAATGATATTTATAATAGATTAAAGTAGTCTTGAGTTCAGTGTCACCAATTTAATCTCACCCATAAATTTTCCATATGGTCATAAAAAGTTGAAATAAAATCTGACTAAAAATGTGATTATCTTTACACCCTTTTAGACTTTTAAGGGGACCACACATAAAAAAAACACGGTAATAAATAATTTATCACATTGGCGTCCCCAATTTGCAGCGTGGACACGCACCCGAAAAAAAATGTAATAAAAATAAAGTAATTTTTCTGCAACGCGAATAAAAAAAAACGCGCAAGATCATCGAAACGGAAGGTGGGCACTAAAACGCCGGAAAGCCTTAATCGTAAATGTAAAAAAACTGGCAAAATAAACATAAGGGAGGGGGTGAGTGTTTAAGGTATTAACTTCGCAAAACCGCGCGATAAAAATAAACTGGAGTAAGGGAGGTTTAGGCTTACGCTATGGTCATCATAGTAACGTTCATTTCCTGACTTTGATGACGCCATTTTGGCGCCAGCTGTAAACTGAAGTTTATTATGTTTATAGTAAAGAATATCAAGATTGTATTACATAACGATGTATTTTAACCCACGAAGTAGAATAAAAAAAGTAAAGGTATCTATCTAGTCATGTATTATAAATTGAAGAGACTAGAATCATAACTCACATTCTCTAAAAATTGAGTTCTAAAAACATTTCTCGCAAAGTGAAAATTGGCAATTTATTAAGATGTAAATTACACTATAACACAATAAAATTACTTATCACCGATTGGTTCAATCTAACCATATCATAGTTTTTAATTAAAAGCTTGAGCACTTAAAGTGATTTTTAACAGTGGTTTTACTATCAATGACATCTTAATGGAGGTATCTTAACAGAAGTTTTCCTAAGACAACTATTTGTTACACTCTCGCTCAACCTCTAATTTTAAAGAGAGCAGTAGGGATATAAGGTTGAGGGTAAAGCAGGACTAGTGGTTAATAAATCGCTCTCACTGCAACCAGTTATTAAAAGATCGGAAGGGTGAAAAGCAATTGTTAGATATCACAAACACCCATGGCTTCGAAGGGAGATCGATAAATCTCGACTAAGACTCGAATTTTGATACCAAACTCCACAATTATTGTAAAATGTGTCAAAAAAAAAATATTTTCTCGCTGTCAAACTTATATATTAATGAGTTTTATCAGCGAAATTATAAGTTATTAGTAATAAATATACGAATTTACAAAACGAAGAAAATGTCTACCAACGATATTTTTTTCTAAGAATTCAATATTGTTTCTAATGTAATTTTCAACTCTCTTCCTCTCATTGCTTTTATTATATTACCATATATATTTATTTCAAAAATTTTGCCTTAATTGTGAAACACGTGCTGATAAAATATCAGGGTAGAGAGAGTTTTTGTGATTTGAAATGTTTGTGTTATTTGTATGATTTGAAATAAACCTCCAATTACTAAAATACGAAATAAAAATATTTTAAAATATACAAGGTGGTATGTATGTATTGACTGAATGGTTTATTTTTTAACAACTGCAATAGATAAATAAGGCAACAGTCTATTTAAATTTTAATAAATTTCATAGTTGTGTTGTGATAAAGTAATGAAAAAAAAATTGTATGTAAATATTTACTTGTAATAATATTAATTTTATCGAGTCCTCGGCGTAGTGGTAAACGTCGTTGGCTTCAGTGAAGGATCTCACGGGTTCAAGCCTCACTACGAACAGCATTCTTTTAATCCGTTCGCAGGTATGGGAGTTTTTGGTGTCTTTAAATAATCCCCAATATTTCAATCTTAAAATATCGGAACTCAGAAAGAGCGATAAGTTAACCACAAGTCTTTTTTTAGCAACTATCTTTCTATCAAAAAAACTCTATCCAGGAAGGTACATTCTTCCCATTGTGAGCTGACATAGATAAAAAATATAAATTAAGAAAATTTTGTGAAAAATAAAAATATTAAATTGAATATGCATTACCCTTTTCCAGTTTGTCAGTAAACGGTGAATTTTGGCAAGTAAATATACCTAGGTAGCGCTAAAAAAAAAACTCAAAAGCGCTGGATTTACTGACAGACGTAACTTTTTAGCAGAATGGAACTAAAAAAAATCACACTTGATGGTGAAATCGTCACTTCAAGAAAAAGTCTGAAATCTCTACCCACTTTTTTGGGAAATGATCTCAAGCAATCGTGGCATGATATTATGGTGAATGACCAATACCAGAGCCCCGGGATTGAAATATTGTGAATCCAAAAATCACGGAATCACAAAAAGTGTCCGGAATTGGATGCCCTCGTTTTAAGTCCGTTTTAAAGTGTATTTTGTTTTGTTCAACGAACTTAAAGAATTCTGCTAAAATATAAGAGGCTTATTTTTTTACATAAATTTCGTAATTTTGAATAAAGACTTTTCTGTAATTAAATGAAAATACAAAATACAATACGAAAGTATTTTAAAAGAAGTAAATTGCCGCAAGGCCAGTTTCACAAGATTTTTTGACTCAAACAAAATGTTTTGTACAAAATAATCCTTTTTTAGAGTTAATTAGTTTAACTTCTATTACTGTATTCAAATTGAATACTGAAAATTAAACCAAAAAATTTAAATTAACTTTGATTATTCCACGTATCAAAGTTAATTTAAATTTTCTATTAAAATGAACTTCCACAAAGTTACCGCCGAAACCATCGAAAGTATGAAAATTAAACCGTTTCACTTGATTCTCTCGACTCAGTGGTAAATAAAAAGATGGACGATTTGGTATCCAATTGTTGTAGATTTGATGTGCTTATATTGAAATGACATTTTATAATAATTCGTCTTTACTATTTAAAAAAAAAACTTAAATTAAAATAATGTCAGTCACCGCTATTGAGCTTTTTGTCTACTTTTTTTTACCGGTTGAAATCCTGAATCGAAATTAATCATACATTAATTATGCTGTCAATTAACAAAATTTGTGTTCAAAGGCATGGCAAAGGAGTATTTGTGATTTTAACATTTGTATTTATCATCAAAATCCAATCATTGAAAAAGGTTTGTGATAAGGACAGTAAACTCCATACACGACTGCAAGTGTAGATTTTCAAAGAAATAGAAGTAAACATAAATACCGTTTTAACTTCCTCCGTGAGTCTAATAGAAAACGAATTTTATTTTGTAATTTATGGCATAAGAATTTTTATTTCGTAATCGTTGCAATGGTCTTATGATGCTTCTCAAAGAAGCAAAACACGTGTCACATTCTGTAACACAACAAGTGGATTAACTAATTTATCAAATTTAATTTGAAAGACTGTTTTATTGTTATTTATGTTTCACCAAAAATCTGCGCTTAAAACCTTAAAGTTCTCTAGTCAAGCATTGTTTTAAATTTAATTTTTCTAAAAAGAAGAGAAAAAGTGACTGAATGACAACCAGTTTTCGTAAAAATATTTATTAAGAAATGATTTAAAATAAGTGCGAAAATGGTGGTAAAAAAAAAGTATTATGAAATAAATTTAAAAAATATGTGATGACCTTTCTGCCATATATAGTGATGACAAAGTGGTTATATTGACGAAAGTGGAAAATTTTTCCATTAAATGATTTTATTTAAGAACTGCACAGTTAAAAACTTAATAACCAGTTTATGTGAGGTTTTTTAAAATGCAACTGGCACGTGTTTCGCTTGCTTAAAAGGCATTCTTCAAATATTGAAGATTTTTTGTTTTTGTTAAAAGAAACAAAATATTACAAGTTGAGTGAAAATATATATTTTTTAAAGTATTGCAATGTATAAACAAGTAATTAAAAAAACTGGAAAGCTTTTTGGTAAAAAAAAAAGAGTTAGCTATGAACCGGGGGCGAAGTGTAAGCGATGGCCAACTGAAAGAGGCTCAAACGCCGCCCTTGGCAAATTACGGAGGCTTTTACTGTGTGGTCGTAAAGAGCTGTAAAAACTTACATTTTCATGAAAGCTTCTAAGCCTAGAGCAGGGTTAATCAACCATTGAAGTATGCTGGGTCATTACAAATCCATTATACGAATATTGTTGTACGAGGATGCACGACGGTATCACAAAATAGAAGTAGGTTGATTATTGTTAAAAATAATTAAGAAATTTAAATGAGCGTTTAGTTGAAAATATTTGTATCTCGTCAAAATCTATGATTTGTAGAAAAAATATTGTAAAATAAGTTTTCATTAATTTAATGTTATAAAGATTTTACTGATTAAACTTTAAAAAAATGTATTTTTCGGTCGCTGAAGTCTGGTGGGAAGTGCTACAATTCGTAATCAAAATTTTGTAGGTTAAAACTCATTTCAAAATTGATTTCATAGTTATTTGTGTCTTAATATATTTAAATTTTATTTTCAATCAGACACCAAGCCATACCGTAAAAATAGCACCAAAAGTTTAAAAGGTTCTTAGTAAGTCATCATGAGGATTAAAGTAAACGTTTAAATTATTAACGGGTCGATTGTGTTTACATTTCTAAAAACTATATATATCTCTTGTTAAATATTCCAAATATACAGCGTCAATGTATGAAATTGAAAGTGTATTAAACTGATTAATTAGTCTGAATACAAATTGATTTTTCAAATATTTATGTGAATTCAAATTCTTCACTTAGTTATAGTTCAAGCCAAAGTGTGCGTACAATAATACATGACAAAGCTTTGCAATGAAAAAGTACGAACTTCACGTTGCTTAATGAATGTGAAGTCTTAATAACTTTTACCACTCAGCCACAAAAAATATAAAATACTAGCCAGTTCCCAGGAAGCATTGCAAGCAACTCAAAGAAAGAAAGTGTTTGTGTTTTAATTTTGTTTATTGAGATGCATGTTGTTTGAAGTTTGACGTTTGCTGCCGATTGTATATGGTTAAACACACGGGTCACCTACTGTAAGTTAAATGTACTATAACCTTCGATCAAGTGCAAGCATACTTTGTCAAAATGAACTGTATGGCAGACATATAAACATTGATTTTTATTTACAAGACCTACTGTAAGTTAATTTTACTATGACTATAACCTTCCCGGAAATGCATGCAAAAAGTTTATCAAAGTTTTATTGCAATCGAATGAGCGGTGTGGCAACGCATTAAATACGAACAAACAAACATTCATTTTTATATATTACGATTGATGTTCAATAAATGCTAATTATACAATAAATATAGCTTAACTATTGTATGTTTCTTAACAATATTTCAGTAACTATAGCTTAACTGTGTTCAAATAACAATACAAAGTGAAACCCTGATCTTTTGTTATTGCGTATATTGTTTTCCCGCGTGGATCGTTATTTTTATCGTTCTTTTAGAGACATTTTCGTATGCGTTGTTTTTTTTGTTAGTGGCCCTTAAAAAACGATGAATCGGTGTTCCGCTGTATATTCAAATAGAAATCTTTAAACGAATAAGTGGAAAAAGACACAGAATAAATTCAGAATCAAAAGCCCGTGCATTTGCTAAGGAGTTGGCATTTAGTTCCACTGAGGAATCGGAGACGCAGCAGGCTGAGCCAGAAACAAGAAACAAAAAAAGAAACTGTACCAGGCACGAAAATTATCTCAACCGGCCGTTTAGGAAGTTTTTCTTCGACAAAAAAAAACGGCGCCGCATCTATGTGGCAAGAAAAATATTTCTTATACGACACGAGTTGGTGCCCACTTAAAGTGTTGATGAAGTTATTTCGAAGTAGTTTTATTTGCGAAAGAAAATTATCTTTCTTTCTGTATGATGTAAGAAAAATAATACGCCTTGAAATAGTGTTAGTTTAGGAAAATGGTTTTTTGCTTTCTTTTTCGCCGAGACGCAATGAAAGAATTTGTAGACATAGAAGAGTTGAATTATTTTTTCGTTAGACTTTTATATTTTTTTCTTTTTGTCTGCGTTTCTTGCGTAGGCATGTTACTTACTTGAATTTTATGCAATTAATAAGTTGAAAATTATAAAAAAAGCACAGCTGCAAGTTTAGATAACTAAAGATTTTTGAAACTATTAAATATCTTTTCTTTTTAAGATCTCGCGTGGTATTAAAAATGTACGCATTAACTATAGCACCTATTCACAGTGACACCTTTTTTTTCAATCTATAAATTGATTGATACATCTATCAGGTAATTTGGAATAGTAATATATATATGTATCGCCTGTGTGGTCGAGTGGTCAGCGTCGTCGGCTTCGGTTACGGAGGTCACGGGTTCGAATACAGTTTTAAAAAAATGATTTTTCAATTGATTTATTAATGTCTGTTCGAAGGCATGGATGTATGTGATGTCTTGAATTCCCACCTCCCACCCATTCTGTCCTATGAACGGGGCATATCGAGAGCGATTAGCTTACCACTAGTCCTGTCCTAGCTTTATCCTTCTATCCATACTACTCTCTTCGGAAAAGAGAGGTTGAGCAACTGAGTAACACGCAGTTCTCGTAGAAACACTTCTGTTAAGATAAACTTCATAAGGAGTCCATATGCTCCACATTGGGAGCGGACATGGTAAACAAAAAATGTATATTTATGGAAGACTGTTAGAAGAGATACTATACAATATTAAGAAACAAACCGTGTTTTCTCGATTATATGATATGTTTTTTTACCTATTTTGATGTCACTGAATTTGTGATGCGTCGATAACACTGTGTTGAATAATTTTGTATTAAATTTACCTGTTCACAAAAAATGTCTACAAGCAGTTATATTTTTTTTAAACCATGTCTGCTCCCAATGTGGAGCATATGGACTCTTAATGGAATTAATCTCAACAGAAGTGTTTCTACGAGAACTGCTTGTTACACAGTTGCTCAACCTCTCTTTTTCCAAAGAGAGTAGGGATAGATGGATAGGGCTAGGACAGGATTAGTGGTTAGCTAATCGCTCTCGATACGCCACGTTCACAGGATAGGATAAGTGAGAGGCGGGAATTCAAGACGTCACATACATCCATACAGCCTTTGATCAGAAATTCATGAATCGATTGAAAAATTAATTTATAAAACTGTTCGTGATTTGAACCCGGGCCCTCCGTAGCCGAAGCCAACAACGTCGACCACTCGACCACACAGGCGGCCAGCAGTTATAAGAGTTTAAAAAATTAAGTTTTTTTGTGTTTATAAAATAATAGATATAAATTGCATGCGATAGAGATGTGTGCCCTTAACGTTGTCTAAATTTTCGACACGTACTAAATTCCATTTGGATTTATGAATAGAGATAAAATAAGATGTATTGTTTTGACAAAGCGCACGACATCTATAAGCTGAACCAAGAAAAAGCAATAACGTGACATCTTTCAACAAGAGTTGAGTGTGTTACTTTAGGACAAGTGAATATCCTCCACCGTCATTGTTCCCTATCACCCGCCAATTGATATATCAGTATTATTCAATTCCGCCGACTACATTCTATGGAAGGTATTTAATGATCGAAAGAAGAACAAAGCAGGGTTAAGACTTTTGAAACTATATCATGTCTTACCATAGTCACGGTAAATGTGGAGTATATAGCTTTCTTGCGAAGCCTACTTCAACAGTAGTTTTTTCAACAAAAGTTACTATAACTATCATTTTTGAGTAAGGGTTAAGGAAAATAAATAAAGCAGGACTAGTGATGACTAGTCACGTCTTCCACTACGCTTTATTTTTGGATCCAGTAGGAAGGAAAGAATAAAGATAACACAGGCGGCTTCCAAGACATTGCAGTCCATAAACACATTGAAAAATTAATATAAAAAACTGCCCGTACTAGACTTTGAGTACCCGTAAACACGACAAACTAAAATAACAACGTTAATCACTCAAGTACAAAGCCGAAAAACAGCAAAACACATAAAAAACAATTGTTGTTTAATTGATTGTATTTTGTACTAATTTTACACTTAATTGGATATTTATAATAATTTAATAATTGTGTATTCCAATGTATAATTTAATTGCCATAAAAACCTTTATTGATTCACATATAAATAAATTGTTTGGATAAATTATAAGGTGTTAATAATTAATCACTTTTATTAGGTAAGTAATTTATCACTTTTAGGATGTTCACTGTTAATATGTACTTGGTGGAAAGGCATTGTGTTTAAAAAGACACAATATTACTTGCACTTTTATTTAGCAAAATCAAGACCGGTTTCGCTCATGACGGACATTATCAACTTATGATAAATAAAAATAAACAGTGTTATTTATACAAAACAAAACAAAAAGGTATAATATACAATTGGTATTGAAAATAATTGTAATTTGTAAATTTTATTCGGTCCTTAGCTTGCCAAATAAAAGTCGAAGTAGTACAAAGGAATGTTGTGTATTTTTTAATATTTATTCATGTTAAGATGAAGATGTTCTTCTTTCGTCAATCGTCCAACCGAAGATTTTATCGCAAAGAAATAGGCCAATGCCCGAAATTCGTTCCGAGCAAATCCTTTGTTGACACAAAAAATAGTCGTATGCAATATGTTTATAATGAAAAGAAAATCCCAAGGATTTCTCGCTGAACCAATCATTTTGTATTGGGTATTTACAGATATTAACAAGGTGTATCCTGTATTAAAGATTTATTACTTCGTAAAAAAAAATGATACATCGGTTAACACATGGCAGGCTTTAGATTGAAAAAAGACACGCCTACATTTTGTTAATCACTTAATTTCAGAGAGACACGTGTTCAATTAGGGACAAGGGATAACAATGTTGCACCCAAATACGGAGGCTCATAAACTCTTTTTCCAGGAAATTTAAGAAATAAACAGAGCACAATTAAAAAGTCTTCCGATTTTAAATGAACATTTACATATGCCAGGCTCTCCACTTTTATACCCTATATAAATATAATCATAACACCTTTTCCAAAAAACAAAAATAATAAATTAATCATCAACGTCAATTTATTTTTATTGTTACTGTATTATTATATGTCTTTGATCCTGGTTGAAACATATACATTGCCGAAATAAACTGATAATCAAATTTATTAATTTATTAACTTTCATTTTTTAATGATGTCCAGGACATTTAAAATACTAGTGCATAGGTTCCCAGCCTTTTCGGGTGGCGACCCCTTTTTATAAAAGCCATGTGACTAGCAACCCCTCCCAGAAATTTGAAATCCTCGATTTACTTGTTGCCCGGATTGTCTCCGATTTTAAATTCTCGATGTGCTATACTTTTTGCCAGGATTGTCTCCGAAACTCCTTTTTCTTTTCTAGCTCACCGGGGAATTTCGAATCCTCGATTTGCTATATTGTTAAAATCTAAAAAAAGTTGACGACCCCCCAGAAAACCCTCGTATTGAAATCAAAAGAATTATTATGTTTAGTTAAACTATCGTGGTTTGAATGAAGCCTATAAAAGTTTAGCGAAAATCAAAGGCAATTTATGTCAACAAAGATAAATTACTGTAATACAACATAATGCTGATATACTTGCACTTGAAATATTTTTAAACCGCAAAATGTACACTTAATGAAATTATAAAATGTATTTAAAATATATTAATTATTTTTTTAAAAAAGTGCAAGAAAAAAGATTATTAGTATTTAAAAGAGAACTCATTGGCTTTGAAAAGTATTCCAAGATAAAAAGCGTAAAAAATACTTCTTTAAAAAAGCAAACAACCCGCCACAAAGCTTTCAGAACTGACAAGCAGAATCTAAATTTCAAATAAAGATTCGAAGCTTAAAAGTTGCAGGCCGAAGTGGAGAGCTTTTGCAGGCCGCGGTCGATATCGGAGGAGTGAAAAGGCTTTCAGGGAGCTTCCGGTCCTTAGAAGGAGCCACTCTCCATTTTACTTTTCACACATTGCGGGTCTTATAACAAAGCAATCCTGCTTTCAAAAACTTGCTAAAAATATTCGGGAGTAGCGTATAATAGGGTGGCATTTTTGCATTGTGAAAACAGAAAAAGGCACTGTGTCAGCTGCTATAAAAATATCAACACTGACTGATGGTCAAACTTGAAAAGAAATCAGATAGAATATTTTGATATTCGCATTTTAATACAATTTCTAGAAAAAATATACATCAATATATAGGGAAACTGAGATCATATTATTCAATAGCTACTTTAAAAATATTGAAAATCATGTGACCTACTTGTGGTATTGAAGTATCAATATAACCACTTTTAGGGTGTTCACTGTCAATACTTGGTGAAAAAGCATTACGACACGGTGAAAAAATAGCAATGTATTCTAGTTCTACATTTTTTTTAAGTTCAAGCCGAAATAACTTTCAACAATCAAAAGAAAAGTTGTAGAGCTAAAATTCATTGTTATTTTTTCACCGTGTTATAATGGAGTTCTACGAAGTAAATGCTAATTAAATTAATAAAAAGCAATATTTTAAAAAATATATTCTTTTGTACTACTTACACTTTTATTTAGCAAGATCAGGACCGGTTTTGTTCATGACAAGCATTATGAACTTATAAAAAATAAAATTTAACAGTGTTTTTTTATTGCATTTTGTTTCGTATTGTTAAATTGTATTTCTTATCAATTGATAATGCTCTTCATGAGCAATACCGGCCCTGATCAAAATCGGAAATAGTAAAAAGAAATATTGTGTTTTTTAATTATCAATTTAACTATTTATAGTGTATTCATCTTAAAAACAAACAATGCAAGCTAATTTAGTTGCAAGATTTTTGAAACATTTTATTTAAGATAAAATATATTATTTTAAGTTCCATGTATGTATTTTTATTAATTAAACTAATTTTAATGATATAGCTATGTTAAGTTCTGCCGGAAAGAGGTTAAATAATATACAATTGTAATTTTTGTGGCAGTGTATCATTTGATTAAGATAAAGGAGAGTAGGGTCAAAGGAAATGGGGATAAAGATAGAGAACTACAAATTCGCCGGGGATATAAACCGCTAACTAGAGAAAATCGAGACAAGACAGTAGCTGTGTCAACCCGAATTTTCGGACAATTAACTGCTATCATGATTTTTTGGTAGAAAATTAATTACCGTTTAATTCACGACCGAAACGGCGCTACCTTGCAATAACTATATCCGTGTAATTATTGTTTTAATTAATTAATTAGTAAATATATTTTTTTTGATTTTTTAAGATATCAAAAGTTAACAAGTAAAAGATTCATATATTTTCGAGCTACTATTTTGTACAATTATTCATTTTTTTTACCGTCTCCACTTCCAATGTGCAGCATATTACCATTTATGAAGATATCTCAACAGAAGTTTTTGTCTACAAAAACGGCTTGTTTTTTAATTCATGTTCGCTCCCTATGTGGATCATATGGCAAAATTACATCATGATATTTATTTATTATCAAACTGTTATAAATATGGAAAAAATATTTTTTGCTCGACATGTTAAAAAGTTGCTTAGTATATTTGTGTTTTTTGGCACGAGTGTGTAAAAAGGTTCGCCGCCACTATTTAAGGTGACTCAGTCTATAGCGTGTATAGTAAAAAATGTAGATCAGTATTTTCCAACCTGTTAATAATAAAATAAAAACTGTGTTTAATAGGGTTTTTGTTCACCGGTTTTTAAATCTTATATTATATTGCATATTTATCTGCTTTAAATATAGGCCCTCTAAAGGTGAAGTGAGAAAACTAATAAAATGGTAAAATAATAAAAATAAAAATAATAAAACATTTTTAGTACTTTTTCCACATAAAATTTATCATCAGTCGATAATGCTCGAAATGAGCGAAACCGGTCCTGATCCAATCAAAAATTATGTGGAAAAAGTACTAAAAATGTTTTATTATTTTTATGATATTGCCATTTCACCAAGTATTG
This sequence comes from Himalopsyche tibetana, assembly GCA_030503985.1. Taxonomy (NCBI): domain Eukaryota; kingdom Metazoa; phylum Arthropoda; class Insecta; order Trichoptera; family Rhyacophilidae; genus Himalopsyche; species Himalopsyche tibetana. The sequence continues at coordinate 2,054,263 of JAPJYX010000006.1, forward strand.
ACAGTGAACACCTTAAAAGCGAAAAATGGTAAAACTTTTTTCTTGGACTGTGTAATATTATTTTACGAAGATAATATTAAAGTGAATAACTTGATGCATTGTGTATTTCTTCAGAGCCAGTATATATAGCTGAGCAAAATATAATTTAAACATAGTTCTGACGATGGCGAAAGCCGAAATAGCTATCAACGCATAAAAATTATTAAAAACTGTAGAACTAAAATACTTTGATATTTTTAATCTGTTATAATGGAGTTCTACCAAGTAAATGCCAAATCAATTAATAAGATACTAACACTATCGCAATGTGTATTAACTGGAGTTACTTCAATCTTACATTAATTTAAAACATGTAGAATATTACAACGCATGTAGTTTTTTTTTTCTTCTAAAATACCACTTGGTTCAATTCGCCTCTAATAGGCCCCATATAAAAGTTGGATGTATTTTTTTGCAGGATGGTAAAATATTGCGGCGTAGTGTATTACTCTGCTCTTGAGTAGTAGCGCTCAGATACAAGACCAACGATGTTTCGATTGTTTTTAGGTTATGCTTACCTTCAGTGCATTCACAATGGGAGTCGAGATATGTGATGACGGGAGCTGTGACGTGTCTGGCACCAAGAAGTCTAGCCCTGATGAGACCCTCACGCTTCTTCGCGCGTACCACTTTTACTTTGGGATAGTTTGCTACGTAGTCGTCAAGCTGTTGCTTCGTATGCGCTATAATGTAAAAGAAAATTATGTTTTCAATATGTATAATTAACAATACTTAAAATAAAGTAATAAAAAAATATTTGAAAGATGAGGCGTCTATAACAAAACGTGATATAACCACATTTTGCCGAAACCGAGTAAGAAATATGTGCGTATTTTACGAGAAATTTAATTACTTCCAAAACTTATTAATATAAACCTACGAAAAAAATATTAAATTTTAATTAGCGATATCCATGGAACGAAATATTTCAAATTTGATTGATTATGGTATCTGGTATGTCCAATTATATTTTTAATGTATTGTTTATCAGTAAATGAACGCTGTATTTTTTTATTAATTTAAAGATACGATAGAAAAAAAAATCTAACTTCAAACAAACCATTTTACTTAAAATATAATAACAGTTTGCTGCAAATATTGAAAGCTTTTGTATACTATAAAATATAATGTAATTATTTGAAAAATGATCAAGTATTTAATGTTGTCACGTTTTTTAGTTTTTTTATTTCGATATATAAATATAACGAGCTTTAACGGTGTTCAATAATATTGCTTCGGATGTCGACATATTCCACGTAGACGTGGGTGAGTTCCGACGAATACTATTTTTTATGTATTAAAGTAGAGTTCGTCGGATCTTACTCAGTTGACTCCCTTGCCAATTTTTTTTACTGCTTTTAATATTAAATTATACTATTTTTTTTTCTCCATTGTAAAAGTTTTAAATTTATAATTTGTCAACCTTGTACAATGTTAATTAAATAAATAAATAACTTGATTTCAGAATTGATTTGCTTTTAAACATTTACTTTGATCAGTTTTAAGGTGTTAAGCAGATCAACTCTTCGTGAAAGGCAATGTTTTTTTTATTTTAAAATAAAAAAATATACTTCTTAAGTAAATATAATTTTGGTTAATATGGAAATAAAAACACTAAAAATGTATTTATGTAAATCAATATTTAGTGAAAAAGAATCAATGGAAACAAGTTTGTGATAGATTAATTGAACATAATTAAATTCTCTACAATTTTATACCGACAATGTATTTACAACGAATAAGGAATACTTACGCATATCGGAGAAGTCGTCAACGAGGATAATCTCCTTGATGAGAGGCTCTGGTGAACGATCCAGTACTGAGTGAACTGTCCTCAGAAGAACAGACCATGCCTCATTGTGGAAGCAGATGACAACAGCCGTCGGTGGAAGATTGTCTTGGTATCGTCCAGGTTCTTTGCACCTGAGAAAAAAAAATAAAAAAAAAAATCAATATTGAAAAAAAAAAATAGATTTTCTCTATTTGTAAAAGGACTTAAACTTATAATTATCGTCACCGTAGTGCTTCTTATTCATATTTTGTATCATTGCATAAAAAATATTTTTATAACCAATTTTTTGTTTCGGCATTATTAATCGGACATGGTTTTGTATAAATAGCCCTGTATTAATCTATATATATTACTTTTAATTTGAGGGAATTCGTTTTCAACATTTCAAAAAAAATGTGACACATGTTAGGCCTCTTAGAGAAGAATTTAAATAATCGAAACACGTGTCACAAATTGTTTAACAAGTTATTGAATGACTAAGTTATATATTTTTATCAGTTAAAAATGTTCGCAACGAGCGAAACCGGTCCTGGTTTTATAAGTATTGATTCAATAATAAATTACCGGTTGACCGGCAATAATGACATAAAAAACCGGCTAACCGTTTATGATGTTTGTCAATTATTCTGCAAGCCTTAATAAAACTTGTTTAGTCTCTTGAGGAAGCATTTAAATAATCGAAACACGTGTCGCAAATTGTTAGACAAGTTGTGGAATGTTTAAGTTTTGTCGCTCGCTGTGATCTAGTTGGTAAGAGCTTTCTACCGATCAGGTGGGTCTGGGTTCGATTCCCGGTAAAGTCAATGACAGATTAGATTTTTCATTTTCAATTTAAGGTGTAAGAGGTACTAATATTTTCATCGATTGTATATTGTATAATATTTCAACTTTAAAACACTTGACACATTGGCATAAGCTATATTTCAAATATTAAAAAAAAATATCAGTTGAACATTTTTGAGATGAGCAAAACCGGTCCTTAACATAAAATCGTTACATAATAGTGTTGTATTTTTATTAAATTATAAATTACCAGTTGACCGGTAATAATGACAAAAAAATACCGGTTAACCGTCTATGATATTTGTAGGTTATTTTGCAAGCCCTATTAAAAACTGGCAAACGTATATTCTGGGAAAATATCTCTTCGAATTGGGTAAATTTACAACTTGACACCTGAATAGAAATTCGGGAAGGTGTTTTGAGCAAATATTCAAGAGAGCTTTCACAGAAAGGTGTATAAAGATCAATATTAAGCTCTCTGTGTGAAGGAACTTCTGTTACGACTCCTCCTGCCAACGATCTCGATTGTTATCGGACATAACAAACCGGAACCTACCAATAGAATGGGAGAGTCTTATTAAGTTCTGATGTATACGAGAATATGGGATGAACTTTATTTCTCTAGTGTTGTTATACGTAAAAAAAACTCAAGGAAAGGATGGAATGAAACGAAATAGTTTTTAACGAATTCGGAAGAATGTGGTTTACAGCGATTATAAAAAACATACGAACAAACTTTTATTTTTACTAAAAAACTAACCAAAAAAGGGTTTTGTTATATTATATAAAAATATATGACAAAAAATGCAAAAAGAATCATTTCTTACTTTAAAGCGTTGATAAACATAATCCGTCAGAAAGCTTTGTTTCATCTGAGCTTTGAATCGTTTTACCACTTTTAAATATAAATAATTAGCTTTCTCACCAGAAGCAAGTGTTAATTGACGAAAAATTATTATGGCTTTTACTTGAGCTGATATAAATTTAAAAAAAATGACATAACAGCTACTGTATTTCAAAGTTAAAAGATCATACGAGAAAAACTCGATGATAATTTATTGTAAGTCACTCGAGATCAATTCGAAATAAATTGACATAAAAAACACCCATGTGTTCTCTTCTCTATTGTAAATTTCAAATTATAAATTGAAAAAATAAAATTTTACATTGATCTTACCTGAAATCGAACCCAGAACCACTAGGTCGGTAGAGCAAGCACTAATCAACAAGCTGGTGATAAATTATAATTAAATTATCAAATTGATCGATCATGTTTTGGAACGATTTCTGCTAATTCGAGTATTTTTGTGTTTACATATTTTTGTTTACGTTTATTAGTTTGACATTATATTTTGTTAAAATATATTAACAATGATAAGACACAATTAAATAAAGATTTGAAACGTTTCAATAAAACGAAATGATAAAAATGATTTTAACTGAACATTTAATATTTATGTTTCAGTAAAATTAGTCGAAACGAATAAAACATTAATTTGACTGAATAATATATTATACCTACACTATGAAGCGCACAAAATATTCATGTGGTTAAAAATCTAGCGTGAATAAAGACCCCGTATATTGAATATAGAAATCAGTGTAATACATATAAATACATATGAAACGATAAAAAATGAAACTGAATTGAGGTCTTAACGAGATGTGACATAATTGCAAAAAGTATAAAATAATTGGCTTACAGTGGTATTTATTAAAACGTTTTACATTATTTTTGTACATGATTCGTATTAAATTTAGAATTGAACAAGTATTCACAAAAAACACACAGTTTTTTATTCAGTCGAAATCTTAAATTATATGCGATCATATTTCAGTGTATACATGAGTTTTAACTTTTCCGGTTCTAAGCTCAAGAAATGCGACCCTAATACCAACATTTTCTTAAATATCTATTTTAATATGGGTGATACAATGTTTATAATTAAGGTATTCTTATATCATTTATCTTAAGGTAGACTTTTTTTTTTTTTTTAGTTTATATAAATACGCGATAACGCTATCAGGCGATAAGCTTATAATATTGCAGGTAAAATAGTAAAAAATTATGAAAAACGAAATGAAAAAGCAGTAAATCTTGCAGCTTCATGTCACTATTATTGCCGAGGGTTAAAGTTTGAACTGAAATGGTTTGAAATGAGTCTCTAGCCAGTTCTCATTTATGTATTCTATAATGCTGTATTGCACGAAACTACAAAGCAAAGTTACCTAGAAAATGATTAGGATTTTTGAAAGTGAAATATGGTGGTTAGGTGCTATAATTCAGGAGCGGGTGGAATACATTTTCATTATGATTGCCTTATATATAATATTTCGAAGAATAGGGTTAATATTATTTTATATTTCATTCCTAGAAATCGTGTTTAAATTAGGAAGTACGTTTTACTTATGAAAAGCTTCCTTCTTTTCAATAGTCACTGCTGGAATCGTTCCCTCTTTTCAGCCGGAATAAAAAAACGAGGGAAATTCCAGGTATAAAAATCATAATTATTTTTTATGACCGCGAAGTTAGACATGTAACGCAGTGTAATTTATGCTAAATGGAATAGCTTTTCTCGTTTTCTATGACGATTCACAAAGAGCGATTGCTATTATAATAAAAAAAAATATCCACCCTTTTCCCTTCGATTAAAAACAGTACGACTTTGAAATATGTATGTACGTTACCCACTTAGCACAACTTGTAGTATAGTATAAATTAAATATGTTTTGATAATGTTTTCATAAACTAATATAATATGAACAACAAGAGTTACTCTTTCAACTAATATTATATTACGAACAAGCTTAAATTAAATAATTATCTAATTATTTACACCGCACAGAATTCGTATTAACTTTTTAAAACTATCTTTTGAAAAATACAAAAAACTCTACAATATTTTATTTTGTAACTTTTTTTTAATGCGACGTCTACAATTATTTTTGTTGACGAATTTATCAATGCTTTTGCGAGAATTTTTTTTAAAAAACAGCATAAATAAAACTTTAGTTATAATGACGTGGTTTTTATTATTATTTTATTAATTAGTAATATAAAACGGCGGTGAAATTAGCAGATTTTTAATTAACTTGTGATGACAATGAAATACATAACTTTATTCAAAGAAATGTTAATAAACATTTTTTTACACACAATATATATGATATAGTGAGCACTAGGTCGTTTTACTTTAGTAAAAAAATATTATATATTATATTTAAAAATCTAATATAATGATATTTATTTTTAGCTTTTGTTACTTTGAATTTTTGCGTGCTTAATTGCGGTAGTTCTGTTTTTATTATAATCTGATTCATTGGATAAATTTGTTTTTCTGTTCGAAGGCATGGATGTATGTGATGTCTTGAATTCCTTTCCACTCATCCTATCCTAAAAAAAAAACAGGTGTAGCGAGAGTGTAACTACTAGTTATATCCTTCTTTACCTACTCTCTTTGAAAAAGATTGGTTGAGCAACTGCAAAAATTAAACAATTAAAAGGCCGTATGTTCAAACATTGGAAGCGGACATGGATTAAAAAAATATATATAATACATCACACTCAAACGAAATATAAAAAACAAATGATAAAATACTTGTATTTGATCTACAATACAATGATACACATTGGAGTAATATCGGTAAGGGAGTAGGGAAATGCTAACGAGAGAAAATAATCCCTCTACGAAATAAACTGTAGTGGGAGTTTCGAAGTTGTATCAGACTTTTGTATTTAAGCCCGTGTTACTCACAACTAGGGAATCCAATCCCGGGATCCCGGGATCCCGTACAGTTTTCGATACATTTCAATCCCGGGATTAGAAGACATAATACCGAGACTTCGGGATTGATTTTAAAACAGAAACGTGTTGGTTTTCAAGTCGGCAGTTCAAGCATATGAAATAAACGATAACCAATTTTATTACTAAGACTTTATCTTTGGGATTTAGATTAAGATTTACGATAAGAGCGTGTGGCAGCCGAAAAGGTAACTTGATGCCAATTATTAAATGTACGCACGTGTACTGTATTTGAATGCATTTGTCGACAATATTTATTGTTTGTTTATTATAAAGCTTCATATTTCGATATTGTTTAAATTTATTTTTCGCTTTGTTCTCTACATCAATGAATGTTACCAGATATCTGATATTTTGTTATTTTGCGGAATTTATTATTCATAAACATTCATTTTGTACCGTAAACCGAAACCTTTGATTAAATGACGAAACAATCGATGCTTTGGTACTCTGTGGGAATATTAAAATATTTAAATGACGTCTATTTACTTCAATAAAATTATTAAAAATGTAGTAATGATTTCGCTTATTTTTTACAAGTAATTAAAAAATCCACTCATTCACCTCTGAATCGCGAATAACTGAGATTAAGAGAGCTTTTTGGTAACATATTGGCAGCTTACAGCTGGTAATATAATAAAGAATAATTTTTTAAATTTATTTTTCACCAATATTATCATTTTTTTTTTAATGTACTGATCCCGGGACCAGGTCCCGGGATAGAAAAATTCTAATCCCGAAATCCCGGGATCAACATTTTGGCTCGGGATTGGATTCCCTACTCACAATATACTTAATAATTAAAAAGCGTGTTATGTTGGTAAATTTTAGCTTCGTCAAACCGACTTGACTGATGCTTATAATATTTTGTCAATCAAAATAAATATTTAAAACGCGTTATTTTTTACAAAATTCTTTTGTTTTGTGTGACACGGTGAGGTAAAAGAGTTAGGTGAAGTCAGCGCTAAAGAATATAACAAAAAGAAAAGAAGCACTACCATACACAATGCAAAGACATCACTGCAACTTTTAATATATGTTTCCTTTAAAAAATACAACTGCCGTAGTATTTTACCCGCTTTTGCAAACACCTTATCTTTGTAAGATATAAAAAGTACCCTACGAAAAACAGTTGCGCGGGGTAGTTTAAGGCTCCCTAGAAGTCACGGCGCCCTCTAGCCGGCACGCCCCTAATGAAACAGGTAAGGTAACGGGAATGAACTGCTAATGGGTTGGACCATTAGGGCAGCTAGTCTAATTAGACTTCCACCCACCTTTACACTTTAAGTCTATGAAAACTTAAGATTTCGAAATCAGAGAGGAAATTTTTGATTTCCGTGAAAATGAGTTGGGAAAAGTTTGGGTCATTACCTCGGATTTAACTGCCCGAGATTTTTCTGATTGCTTAATTGATTGTAATACTGAGTCACTGAAATTCTTCCAATTCTATCGAAAAAGTCTGTAGAAAATTATAACAGCTGTGTTTTGAGAATTTAAAGTAAAAATATACTTTTTAAAAAAGGTATTGCTTAAATTCATATGGATATTTAAGACATGATTTGTTTTTCAATAAAAATAGCATAAAATGGCCCCATTAGAGGTAAAGTGAGTCTACTAAATTAGTAAAATGCTAAAACTTTTTTTTGACTTTTAAGTACTATCACGTCTTTAATTGTTAATTTAGTGGATTGAAATGTTTTATTTTACGGATATAACACTATTGCAATGTATATTAACTGAGATCCCTTCACTTTTACGATACTTTAAGAGGTGTAGAATATTACAACGCATCTTCCTTGTTTTTTTTTTCAAATATAACTAAGCTCACTTTACCTCTAATGGGCCTATAAAATAAATAGTCGATAATGAAAACTTCACAAGACACCAGCTAGAGAACTTATATAATATATATAAATGTTATTGCTGTCATGGTCGAATTCAAAATATTATATCAATAAATTAATATTTCACATTAAGGGTGTTCACTATCAATAATTTGTGGAAAAGCAAGATAATAAAAAATAAAATACTCATTTGTACTAATTTCACTTTTATTTATTGTGATTAGCATTATCAACTGATAAATGCTCAAATTCATCTATAGTTCAGTAATGATTTGATAAATGATATTTAAAAGTAGTTTTTAAATTGAGTTATTAACTCATTAGTTTTATATGAACCGCCAAATACTATAATATGAGATATTGGTAAAACCATTAAAGAAAAACAGTATTGTATATATATGACGTACAATTGATATTTTAATTAATATTTAACTAAAAATTCGTGAGTGGCTGTTAAACGAATAGTCAATTTACTCTTAGTGGTCTTACCCTGTTAGATCTCAGGTGAATACTCTTTTAGAGGAAGATTTTATATAATTAAAATAGCATTGAGGTACTAAAAACTCAAAGCACAGAGGTTACTGCACTTTCATTAACCTAGGGAGGACGACTGTAGTAAAGTTATTTTAAGAAGTAAAGTGCTAGAAGTTTATCCACATATAATCTATATGTATATATTAATCTAAGCTTAATCATAATTATTTAATTAAAACAATAACAAATAAGTACATTTATTTGTAAATAAACGATTTTTTATTTTTTTAAATATTCACACCAGAAAACAACTCGACTTCTTTCCGTAAATATTATTTTGACATAATACTGAAGGCTTTAATATGATTTGATTTCTAATCGCAAATTTCAGCGTGTTTATTATCATTACTTAGAAAAATAAGCCCTGCCTTTTCATCTCGCAATAAACGTGTTCATGAGAAGGTTTCAAAATTATGTCACTCATAAACATCTTATAACGTAATATAATATATCCTACGAAAGAAAATATAATGAATAGCCTTAAGAAATTCGACGGCAAGGAGAAATATTTCAATACAAAATATTAATTTACATCAAAGGTATATGAATTTATTCCGTGTATCGTTGAAAGTATATTTTATAGAATAATATAACATAATTTCTACTTGAAACAGATTTTGTTATTCTACTTCAAATTGGTAAAATAAAAAGAGTATTTATTTTAATATGTGCGCATGTAAAAGCATGTTAACGTATGAGACTAATTTAATACTACCAACGTTGGACTTTTTTTCGTTTATTTTATAAAATATAAATTATTTGGGCTCAGAATTTAAATGCTATTGTTTTTCTTCTAGATAGCAATTTTACACAATTCGTAGAACGGAAACAAGTATCCTGTTAAGTTGATACAAGTCAGTCGGTAAAACATTTCATTTAAAGAAGAGCGGTTATTTAGTGTGATTCTTGGGGTATATTATATTAATGAAATAAAGTACAATTTTAAATACTTATTTTTAATATCATTATATCTATCTGGTATCAAAATATATTGTGTGTTACTCATTTTTTCACCCTCTCATTTTCAAAGAGAGTAGGTATACGAAGATAGGACTAAGGCAGGTCTAGTGGTTAGCTAACTACTCTTCCTACGCACGTTTAATGATAGGATGGGTGAAAGGAAATCACATACACCTAAGTCAACAGCATTGACACTTGACCACGCAGCTGGTTACTATAATCATTAATACTAATTAATAAGATATTTTTACTAGTTGGAAGTTGTCATTTCCATAGTAAAACTAACGGAGAATGTGTACATAAAATTTGGACAGATTTTATTATCTCAAAAATGTGTTTTGAGAAAACTGAAAGAAACAATGAAAGCATTTTTTTCGTTTTTACAAATTACCATGAAAAATATACTTTTACAATATGAAAAATATTAAAGGCCGATGTTTCTTTCAAACCAACTTTAAATCAAAAAAATCTTCTTGAGAATGATATCATAATTCGGCTGTGGAAAGAAAAAAGGACGTAGCCCACACATATCAAATTTTACAGGAGGCGCAAAAAATGTGTTGTGTGATGATTTTGGGCCATATTACAATTATGAATTATACACAACCTTGAAGTGCACGGAAACTTCGAAACTTTTATTTCAGTCTTTTTTCTTGGTTTTATTTTTTCAAACTTAAAAGCTATATTTAGATACTAATTCGGAATTTGCAGCTTGCATCCTTTTGATAGAACGTGTATCAAGTTTGATTCACTGTGATAATCTAAAAAAACCTGATACTTTCGATGGTTTCGGCGGTAACTTTGTGGAAGTTCATTTTAATAGAAAATTTAAATTAACTTTGATTATTCCACGTATTGTGTAACTAACTGTGACACGTGTTTCGCCTCTTTCAGAGGCATCTTCAGACTTACTATCGCAAAGTTTGCTTAAGTAATGAAGCAAGATTGATTCTAACATTTTAAAATTATAAAATTACAAAATGGATTGGGTTTTTTTTTACTTTTAAGAGGAGCAAAGAGGGGGGTGTAGAATCGAAATAAAGCAAACAGATAATGATACTAATTTTACTAATGAGTTGTAAACAATCAGAATGGGATTTTTCCTTTTTAATGGAAGCAAAGAGGGGATTATAAAATCGAAACAGTGCAAACAAATTTAATCATACTACTAATGACGTTAAACATTACAAACTATTAAAACTAATGAGCTACAGTCAATCATCTAGGTTTGTGATTACTCTATTAATTGGAAACAATTTGAGTAACGGGGAACCGCCTGTGCTATTAAGAATATTATTTAATAATATTTCTTTTTTGTTAAGAGTTTTATTAATTTCTAAAAATTCTAAGCTATTCATCGTGTCACAGTTAGTTACACAATACGTGGAATAATCAAAGTTAATTTAAATTTTCTATTAAAAAAACCTGTTTTAGAAAAACTGTGAGTTTCGTCTTTTTTCCTTTCCACAGTCGAATTATACTAGTTCTACAAGAATTATTCAATATTGTTAATTTTTTCCACGTCTGTAGCAGTTTAAAAAATATTAAATCGTCAGGCTCTTAAATTAAATCTTAATGCTACAGAAAACTAATTTTGTACAACAATAGACGTCTTAAAATTCGCTGAATAAGCGTAATTTGCAGTAAAAATGACTTTCAAAATTGTAATCTTGTTATTTTGTGAAAGTCTTTAAACATAAGTACCTACGCGCTTGCGTTCTGCTGACAAAAGCGTTTCAAATGAAAGGGGTGCGAGCGCTGTTGACATGGACTTGTTTATGATTGCCCGAATACGTGATTGCAATCTCATCACGCTGTTTTTAGTGGTACAGAAGGCTCCGCTGGATACACAGCCTACTCCAAATAGTGGGATGATAATCTATTTGAGAATCTTCAAGTTAATAAAAATCAAAATATACAAGGGTTTGCTGCCACGTGTTGTTTCGCCACGTCAACTATTTATGCGTAAATAGTTTACCTAGATTTTCAGCACGTTTTGAGAGAATTTGGCGTTGTCATGCATGGCATATTTAAGAATCAGTATAGTGTATTTGTCTGTTATTTCTACTAAAGCACTACATTATAATATAAACAGAAGTCTTATTTTAGAAGTCGTTTTCATCGTTATTATATTTTATCCAAGTATTTAGTAATATCACTTTGAATGTGTTCACTGTCAATACGTGGTGAAAAGGCAATATATTCATTAAATATGATTCAAACGATTTGAGAATAACGAACATTTTTAACTAATGAAAATTCTCGTAATGAGTGAAACTGTCAATAAAATGAAATAGTGTAGAATAAGTACACATAAGTGATTTGTTTTTTCAATATCTAGTAATATAAAAATAATAAAATACACAGCCATTTTGACTTGATTTCAATCAAGTTAATCCTAATTCAATCAATATAAGTATTCAGTATAAAGTTAATGTGTTTTTATAGAACTTTGATAGTATAACATAGTATAATGTTAAAAATTTAAAGAGATAAAGGTTAAAAATATGAAGTATTCAAAGAATATAAATCTATTGTAAACAATATTTTAGAATAAGTAAGAAAGCATTAAAAACTCATAATCATTCATGATGTACGAAGCTAAAAGTATTTTTTTTGCATGTATTATAAACATTCATAAAATTCAGTAGAAGAGAAGTCTACTGGATGAAGGTAACCTAATTATTTTTAAATTGTATTGTTTGTTTGTAATTATAAATACATTTAAAATACTATTATGAATAAAACCTGCAATTTTGTTAACAAAGAATCGTTGTAGCAAAACGGCACGTTGATAAAAGTTACTTATTTTCTCTGGAGAGAATCATTTAAAAGCTTTAATACAAAGACGAAACCATTCTTCTATTCCGGAATTGGATCCTAGTATGATGTTTAATATAATGAACTTCTCAAAGAAAACTTCATTTCAAAGATGAAGAAATAACTTGGTAGAGATAAATGCAAGAAAAAAGAGATATCAAAAAATAGCGACGAAGGTTTTCTATGTTTTATACGGTAGTATGAGATAACTCACTATATATAATCATTTATTCAGCAAATTACTTTAAAGGTTATCACTGTCAATACTTGGTTGAAAGGTATCATATCAAATAAAAAGGCTCGTTATGAAGAAAAACGGTCCTGAAATTTACTACATCAATGTGGAATACGTACAAAATATTGTATTTATTTAATGTAAATGTTACTTGCCACAAAGAATCATACAACAGATTGAATTAACATATTTCTTCGTTACTTCTAAACACTAATGGAAAAAGTGTCAGTGTCAGCTTTGGCTTAACTATGTATACTAAAATCTGTATGCAAACACGAAATACATTGAAACCATCTAATTAAAACGTTTATATCAAAATGTTTCCGATATAAACGTTGATCAAAAATATAAACTTGTGTATTTTGAATGCCAAAAGTTTTGTGTAAAGTCTCGAGATCGAGTTTTTACTGAAGTGATTTTTCAATCGATTACTCTCCTAATGATGTCGAACAAATTTTCAAGTTAACGATGGTTTGACATTTAAAGTGCACTCATTTTCGACTTGCGATTGAAACTTATAAAATTTAGTTGAATAGTTATAGTAACATTTAATGAGTTGATTTGTATATCAATATATGATTACTGACAATATATTCATGTAAAGTCGTCTTCAGTAATCGAAATATTGATTATGTATATTCACAAATTAACTTTGAAATTGTATAGCGGCAAAATTTTCATAGATTACAGTTATCTGTATTATAAAGAGGAACTTTCTGTTTGTGATTAATAGTGAGCTTTGTAAAATAACTTGATGACTGCATTTTACTGTTTTCGTGTTGCACAGGAAACTATAAAATGACAGATAGCCAAAACTTACATACGCAGTCAGCAAAAAGCACTAAACTTACCGAATCCATTTCTAAAACACCCCACTGATACTTACATTATATTATTCTACTAAGGGTAGGTGCATAAAGCAGAAACCCTTTAACCGCAACATTAGATTACTGCTCCTCAGCTAATATCGTTGCGGTTTCCTCAGCGGCATTTTAAGCAGCCGCCTGAAAGGGTTGGTTTGGGATTTCTTCTTTGAATGCATACATGCTCTACTTTCCGCCTTATTGTTTCAACAATCAAAACATTTCAAGAAAATATCACATCTCACGAGAGAAACAACGGTGTGTATATGCAATGTTATCATAAGATTTGTATGAACTTCATTGTACGAAAATTTCGTTAAAGCAAGTTCGTAAATGAAGTAATTAATAATAATTGTTACAGTTGCCAAAATCGCTAAACAAAACAGATCCTGGCAGAAATAATATACGTAAAAATTAACAATATTTTTACTCTGTATATTTTTTTAAATATTGTCATTCCAACACATTGTGAGAGAAAAGCTCTTATCATTTGAACATTAGATATTATTTTAATCTGGTTCCACGAATAATCGAAACGAATTGTTATATAAGCTATTGAAGCACAACACTGCGTGAGTTTTTCATTCAATAAAGCAACGCACAAAATTGATTGCAAATTTAGTAGAAGTAATAATTTAAATGAAGGTTTTATCACTTTAATGCAACACTATTGAATATTTCTATTAATTAAATACCATTGGTTATAAAGCCATGCGCAATTAAGCAAAGTTTACATGCAAAAATGTGCAGCTGGAAAAAGAAAAAGTAACCTTATCATTTATCTCATGTTTATCGTTAGTTTTATTCTTCAGAAATTGTATCAATTTCATGTAAAATAGAGTATCCCTGCACCACAAGATGCATCTATGTCATTTGCTTGTTTTTCCAGATAATTTCTACCGTAGTCTTCGAAATCATCATGAAATCAAACTGCCTTAAGCCCAATTCAAACGTCTATTTTCAAATTTCATTTGGGCTAAATAAAGAAGATAGTTTTTGTCTGATTATATAGTGCCTAAGTTCTTGAATTTTTTGACTATCTATTGAACTTAAATAAAATAGAAAATATAGGAACGATATAAATTGATCCATCTATTTAAACACAAACTAATTAACTTAAACATAACATCATTTGCTGCGGCTACTAAATGTTAATATATAATAATAAATGTAGTCCAGGACAAACTCTCTGACAAGGATTTATGAAAACATATTTTACAGCACTAATTTCCTGAAAGGAATGATACGGTTTACCATAACTGCTAAAGCTTCGCCACTAATTCGTACCTTGCCATGTTAAATCGACGCTAGATATCTGGTTCCAAGATAAAGTGTTTCTGGATACGTAGGTCCTATTCGTGGTCTCTTTATGAGCAAGGGTAGCAAAAGCTCATTCAATATATTATTATAACCCAACGACGAGGGAAAATCTTACAATTTTGCAATAAAGTTTCCCTGTGTCAAAACGAAAAACACAATGTTTAATTGGGTTGTTTTAATTTATTTCGGAACTAAAAAGTCCATATTTATAGTTACAGTTGCCAAATGGTAAAACTTTTTGGATTTATGTTATACTCGGCTGCCGAGTCAAAGATAAAGAAGTAAGACAAATTTTAAAACCATGTAAAAAATACAATAGATTTATTTATTCATAAACAAATATTGAATGAATGATATTGTCTATCAATTTACGGCGGAAAATTATTTATAGAAAATCTGATTGTAATGTAACACAATACAAAAAATATCAAATAAATTATACTTTACGAAGTAAATGTTAAAAAAATAATAAACGATTTGCACAAGGCGCATTTATGCCGTCACTCATCCAGAGAAAATTTGTAATTAACTCGATTAAAATAAGAATAATTACTACAGTCCTTGTAAGCATTTCAAATCATTACGGTTAGCAAAGTAAATGTTACTTTTACGAAAGTTAAAAAGCATTATTCTCAAAAAATACAATTCTCTGCGCAGTAAACGTTTATAATAAATTCAATCAAACGTGTATTCATCAGTTTTGTGAATTTTTACGCCAGTTAAACGTTTTACCGATAGAAAAAAATCGATTTCCAACAAAACTCTGTTTTCAATATGTATATGATGTAGATTATTTTTTATCCAGCGTTGTCGAAAAAGCACTGACTGTCCCGGTAAACTATTTCTCGATTAGTTTCACATTAATTGCCGTGTCCAGCGAAATGTGTTCGGGGAAAAAAGCTTCAGCGTGGATAGTATGCATGCAAACAAGGGATGCAATTTTGGGTAACTTTATTTTTTAGTTGCATTTTACGCTAGAAAGAAAGCGATATTCGAAACGAGTGGCAGAAATCGAAAAACGAAAAATCGAGATACAAAAGCAAGACTGCAAAATAGGCGTATTTTGCGGGAGATAATTTTAACGTACATGCAATCTTGTTATATGCACAAAAAAATCTATTTAAATTGAATTCTAATAAAAAAGATAATTGTTTTTCCGGTAGTTATACCTTTTCAAATACCAAAATACTCATTTGCACTGATTCTACTTTATTCATTTACGTCAAGAGCAAAACCAGTTCTGACTATATTAAATAAAAGTGGAATTATTAAAAATGAGTCTGTGAATATAATGCCATTTTACCAAGTATTGACAGTGAACATCTTAAAAGTGGTACTTATACACTTTTTATAAAATACTTGTTTTCGCAAAATTCACAATAAATTTAGTTAAAGTAATCCTTGGACTTATTTGGATAATTCAAAATTTGAAAATTTCCAAACGATTTCTCACCAACGATATGAACTTCACTATTCGGCACCTTAAAGTATGGAAGTATGAACTTGAATTGACAGTTTAAGATCAGATTCGTATCGCTAGTGAAAAAAACGTATGAAAATGTAGACAATTTAAACGATAAAAATGTTCAATCAAAATTCTAAATAATCTTATGACTAAATTTGAATCGTTCAAATTATGTACATTCACACAGATTTTGTCACTAACGACCCGGGTTTCGCCTTTCGGCATCTTCGGGCGTTCAAGTGCACGGATGAACTGACGCTTAATTTGAATGATTCAAATTTAATATTTAAATTCCGCCTAGCACCTTCAGTCATAATCTTAAATTATTGCAGGAATTAACTTGAACTGAAACCTGTGTGGATGTACATAATTTTAACGATTCAAAATTAATATTCAAATTCCACCGAGCACCTTCAGTCGAAATCTTAAATTATTTAAGTTATGGCTATTTTTTGGGAGACGATTCAAAAGAATATGTGTGTATTGAAATTGTGAACTCAAAACATCAAAAAAACTTAAAGCTGACAAAAGTTGAGATACTTGCTGGTAGAAAATTAATGAAGATATGTCAATTCCAATCATTAAATAAATTTAATCCTTGTTCAAGTATTTGGAAACAAATAAATGCTAAATCCGAAAACCTGATGATAAAACATAAAAACCTCTGCAAATGAAATTATTTTATATTAAATGAATAAATACTATTTTTTACATACAAAATATGAGTAGAATTTCTCATATTGCACTTCTTTGCTGGCTTAGTTTATAGTATTCGTTTTGCAAGTTTATGTGGACAGGTAAAGAACGGGGATGAAGAAGGTTGTTGTTTTGTTTACGTTTTCAAAAAAAAAAAAAAACTAGCAGCCTTATACCCTACTGAAGCGTTTTCCTTATAATAGAATTTGTATTCAACCGCCCTCAGAAAAAAATGTGTAAGGGCGTAGTTTTTGTAAACGTGCCACATAGAGCGAATGTTTTTACGAGCATTTTTGTTTTCGCAATTTCTAGTAAACAAAAAACTTCAACTAGTTTTTTATCCAAAAATCTATTGCGCAGTAAATGACGTAAATTTTGTTAATATACAATTAAATTGGATAATTTTTTTATTCCTCTTGTCGTGTTACAGAATGTTATACGCGATTCGCTTCACAACTTAGGAAAACTTTGATCAAATAGTAAAGACAAGTAAGAATCATTTTCTCAGAGCGGGCTATATCGCATAACCTTTAAGACTATCATGCTGCATATGTTGGAGAGACAGACAGAAACTTTAATGTAGGAATTAAAGAGCGCATTTTTTTTTTATCCATGTCCACTCCCAATGTGGAGGATATGGCCTCTCAATGAAAGTACCTCAACAGAATTTTTTCTACGAGAACTGTCGCTCAACTTCACTTTTTTCAAAGTGAGTAGTAGGGAAAGAAGGATCAGGCTAGAACAGGACAAGTGGTTTACTAATCGCTATTGCTACATCCAGTTATTGAAGGATCAGAAGGATGGGAGGAGGAAATAATGTGAATTGACATCACAAACACTCATTCTTTGACACACAGTCAAGACTTTAAATTTATTAATTTTCAAATTCACTGTGATCTTATCTACGCAATCGGTAGAGCAAGCTCTGACCAACTGGGCCACAGCAGGCGACACATTGAAAGAACACATTAGATGTCTAAAACTCAATATTTTTTCAGAGTATGCCAATCATTTGATAGAAAATGTTTACAATTTCGATAAAATGACAACATTTGTCATGGCAGCTTATAATCTGCAATTAAAAATCATATGAAATCAATTTAATAAGGAAAGACATCAGAAACACTCAATTATACATGAACCTTCAGGAAATTACAATTATGTAATTATAAACTTCTTACAAGAACAAAACAGGAAGCTTTGAACGAGATTCGATCGGTCACTTGTCTTTGGATCAATGTATCAAACCTTCCAGCAACCCTATATTTAATAATCTGAACGTGCAAGTCAGGGTACTTTGTTACCTATTGTTTTTTTCTTAAGCCCATGTTTCTATTCCAACTATTCACGAAAGAAAAAGTTCAGCAACTGACTTTCAATTTAACCTTATACTATGTTTTAATACTAGTATAAAAGCTTTTGAATTATGAGAGTCGTGATACGGAGCCACATATTAATGTCGTTCTAAATGCGCGGTATAGTTGTTAACCGTGTTGAATTGAAACACATTACTTGTAAAACAGATACAGTGGTACAATTATTTACCCATCTTAGACCAAAACCGTGCATATCACTTATTGCATTAATATTTAAACGAAATGTATTCGAAGAATGCAGTGTCACTTGCTTTGTTTTCCAAATAAATACACCGTTTTCAAACTGCTTTTACAAATGCACCCAACCAAAAATGTGCACCGCGTAATACTTTAATCTTCTCGAAAACTCTGAACTATTTAATTTAACTAATTGGTTTTTCACGTTGTCGAAAACCACGCTGGCCATTTTTATTGTACTTAAATTGGTGGGGACTAGAGCGTCCCAATTCAATACGAGTATGTACCACTGCTACGAAATTTATTTCATTTTTTTTTATCTCTCGGCTGAAACATTTGCTGCGATTTTTCCGCCCAGGTCTCTCTTCGTTTCTGTCGCGTTTCCGTCGTATTTTTTTCGTCATTTATTCGTGGCGTATGCATAAGGGTTGGCAGTTACGGGACCCCGGTTAATAATATCGTCAAGATTTCATGGAATTTAATATTTTTTAGTAAATAAGTACTAATTAAGCGAATTAAAATGACTCGAATTTACTGTGTTATGATTATATTAAATTCTAATTAATATATATTTAATATCACGCGTGCTTTTATCTTTTGTTTAATATCTTCAGACTAACTATTTTGAATAATAACATAAAGATCCATTGCTTTGCTTTGATTATATCATAAATGACGAATTAATACAAAGCTGTTAGTACCAATAACTGTTTTAAAATTGCTTAAAACAAGTCATACATAAAAACACTTTGCGCGTGTGTTCAAGAGCAAGTTTAAAACAATTGAATTTGATGTTAAAAATATAAAATTTATTCATCAACGTTCATTTACAAATAGCAATAAGCTGCTCCTTTCTTTTTGGTCTAGCTATCACAGAATCGAACATATCATCCGGTATTGCGTTCCCTTGTCAGTATCCATAGCCAAGGTAGGCGGGGGCGGCTCAATTAACTCTGATTGCCTCGGAGCCACGGGAAGGGCGGTTTCTCTTTCGGGATTGCAGGCGCAGGGCTTCGAAACCGCCCGATCCAGGCGTAGTTAGTAGATTTCGTTTAAGTTTGATGGGCAGGAATTTATCTCGTTTGATTAATCTTATTGATTAAACAGGAACTGTTGGGGAAGCTCGGGTTTTAGCGTCTCACAATTATAATCGAGGATTTTTTTCTTTGGGAGTTACTACGTCAGTGCTTTTGTTTAGTGCTACAATCATTTTCGTTTAATATGTTCGTGAAATCAGAGAATTTTGAGTCGTTTTATAATAAATATGTATATACATATTTAACAACAAAAAAATGAATTGAATTTCGGACTATTTTCATTTATGAATTGTTAATTTTTTATTGGTTGGAATTGCAAATAATGTTTGATGTTGCTATTCGACTGATGTATAAAACAGTGAACAGCTGCAAATAAATAGTTTTCTTTTAATTTTTGCATGGTTCAAACACTAATCTTTTCATTTTCTTCTTTGTTTGCTTCCTTTCGATCAATCAATCAAATAGATTTGTTATCAAGATTTTACATCCGTGGCTGAATCGTAATGATTGATATCACAATTCTTATCACGTTCCGCAGTTAAATATTCAAATCCATGAATAGAATGATTTATTTTCTAAAACATGAACTTCTGCAATAAAGGTGTCTTTTTATATCTTACTCAATTTTAATATTATGCTACTTTAAAACTAGGCAGCAACATTCAAATAAAAAGTTTTAAATATATTTTTCACATTGACTGCAATACAATAATACAAATCCTAAAATAAGGGTTTAAAAAGATAGCATGGATTTATTGAATTCTAATGGGAATTAAATTTTATTTCAGCTGAGACTTATTGTAATTCCAAGATGTGTAGAATATTAAAGTAAACTCAAAACTAATTTATACTGTGTTATAAAAGATTTTGAACAATTAAATAAAAATCAAGCCAATAATTCATTAAAAGTTCATATTGTTTATGCATAAGCAACCATATTAAATTATGATTGAAGTTTAAACACTTAATCCATTCTTTAATTAGTAAGTTATAATGCAGAAATAATCGTGTTATTAATTTAACACGAATGATATAAGGAAGTATTTTTGTGTATGTCTTATGTAAAATTTTTATTATCTTGCCACGTTTCTTCCTTTTTTTTGTAATCTAAAAACTTGCAACGTACGGCAGTATTTCATGCGAAAATAATTACTTCGTTCAAGTTATTTAACACGGAAAGTAAACTTTTTCAATTTAAAATGAATTTATTCGATTTAATCAGATATGAATCCCACAAAAATGGTAGAACACAGGAATATATAAATTATTTTAATAGTCTGGCGGTAGGGGAGAGAAAACTTTGAGAGAAATGAAAATTACTCTCGCAAAGTTGAGATACATAATGATATTCTTTTTTAAACAAGTGTTTTACGTGATATTACAAAATGAAACGATAATTTATTTTAATGTTATCAAGGAAAGAAATTTAGTTAGCAATATATCCGTTTATTGTGTTTTACTAACACATACGACATTTTCATCAATGTCGTACATCACACAAGATTGTCTTCAGTAATTTTGAACGCCTGAACATGCCGAAAGGCAAAACCTGGGTCGTTAGTGACAAAACTTGTGTGAATGTACATAATATGAACGATTCAAATTTAACCTCATACAAAAACTTTGGCAACAAAATAATTTAACATTTTTTTTATGTGCTATGTTAAGCATGAAGAAGAGAATGGTATAGATAGAGACGTCTTCCTTTTTGTTAACTTCCTCAAAGATATTGCAGATAAAACCAATCCAGTGATGCAGCGATAGAAAACGATAGCGGTAGAATATAGTACATTTATTGCCTACTGAAAACTTGTAGTTTTTGAGATTCGACGTTGTAGAAAATTACTGACGATGTGAAATTAAAGTTTAACTAGCCATTCCTAGTTGAAAACATAAATTTTTGCAATAAAATTATTTCATCATAAGCATCATTTTCTCAAAATTGTTTTTTTTAAACAAATTTTTCAAAATAAATATTGTGTGATTTGGATAGGTTATTACGTTTTTATTTAAATTTACTTCTTATAATTATTATATTTTATACTATGATATAATAGTCTGAATAAAAACGATTTATTTACTTGAACTTTTAACAATATTATAATATATATATTGATTTTTAATACACATATATAAATTTGCAATAAAAGACAATTTTATAAAGCAAGGTCTACAGTCGAAATTTATTTTAAATAATTTTAAAGGTAAATATTAAGAAAACAAACGAAAGTAGGAAAAGTTGTTGTTTCCCACATGTTTGCAAGAAGACAAGTTTATAGAATAATATTAAGAAATATATAGAAGGGGAAAAAGCTGGTTGTAAAGATTCCGGATCAAAAATAAGCACACGCGTGAAATTAATTAATATTTCATGTAATTTTCGAAAATATATCATCTTAGTATTGTCATATAAATATCGAGGATTATAAAATAATTGCCTGAATTAATCTTTATTTAAATTAAAATTTATTATTCGATTTTAAGTTAGAGGCACTAATTTTTCAAATAAGATTAAAATGTTTACAGACTGTAAGTTTACGTTGTTTAAAACCGTTTGAGAAGATTACAAGATCATTAAACTTAATAAAAATTACTTGTGGATAAAAGTTAAAAATATTTTGATAATATAAAAGTTACCGCCGAAACCATCGAAAGTAATATAAAAGTGGTTCTCAACTATCTTTTATGGTGACAGATTAACAGATAATGGCGCAGGAAAATAAAATTCAATGAGCTTGAATGATACTATACATTGAGGACTATGCGATATTCAGATGGTTATGAACGACAATAAATACTTCCGTATCAAATTGGAGGAAACTATTTTTTGTCTCAAGCTATGTCTCACTGTTTACATTAATTTTGAAATATTATGTTAGCTTCGTCATTAAATTTGAAATGTTTAAATTGTGTACACTCTCACATGTTTTGTCACCAACGACCCAGGTTTATCCTTTCGACATCTTCAGGCGTTCAAGTGCACAGATGAACTTGAACTGACGCCTGATTTACAAGTGTATCGTCCATATACAAGAAATACATTTATTTATCACAAAGATAAAAACTGTTAATGACGATACGTATAAATTTAAAAAGGGTTTGATTTTAATGTATTTCAATTAGTTGAGGAAATAACCCGGGTAGTAATTGACAAAAAATGTGGGGGTGTATCAAATTTTAACAATTTAATTTCAATGAAATTCCACCAAACGCCTTCAGTCGAAATCTTAAATTATAGCATTAATCATAAGAATTTTTATCCAGATAATTAAAAAGATTTAAATATACAGCAAAAGATATCAAACCTCTTGCTCAAACAAAACTATTTTTAAATAAAATTGAAGAGAAGAATACAACATGTAAGATCATCATATAAAAAAAATACTTGTAAAATATGACACCTTTAAATACTAAATTCACCTGTTTCAAAGAAGCAATTTACAGGTTGTAACCCTACTATAAAATGCGCGTAAGGCTTAAGACTTATTGCAGGGGAAGGAAGATGATAGGACAACACCAATTTATCTATCCAAACACCTGAACGCTGTCATATTTTATTTGCTGTGTCTTCTGTACTGCGCACACCTGTTATTTACAAATTGTATTTTCCAGGGTGATAAAAAACAAAAATAAACGCATTTTATAATTTTTGTCTATAACATTAGATTTATAATTGAATCTATTTATTTCAAAATGTATGTTAATTGTTAGGCCGTATTTTTGAAACTACAGTTTTGGATATATCGTACTCTTAGAACAAAACCGCCACAAACCGAAAACACAGTTTTCAGTGAATGTCAAATTAGCTATTTGATTTCTTGATGAGACTTTTTTTTAATATTACAGTTTTAAATATATTGTACTATTTGGACAACACCACAACAAACCGAATAATGTATGTGTTTAGTGAATGTAAATGCCAAATCAGCTGCCCGATTTATTGATGAGATGTATTTTTAATACATATTACAGTTTTGGATAAATCGTTCTCTTTGGACAACACCGCTACAAACCGAAAATACAGTTTTAGTGAATGTCCAATTAGCTATCTGATTTATTGATGAAACTTATTTTTAATATTACAGATTTGAATATATTGTACTTTTGGGACAACACCGTAACAAACCGAATAATGTATGTGCTTAGTGAATGTAAATGCCAAATCAGTTGCTTGATTTATTGATGAAACGTATTTTTAATTTAACAAGTTAGGATATATCGTACTCTTAGAACAACACCGCCACAAACCAAAAAATGACAGTTTTCAGTGAATTTGAATGTCATATCAGCTATCTGATTTTTTGGTGAGACGTATTTTTAATATTACAGGTTTGAGGTGGGAGAACACCATTACAAACCTAAAAATGCTGGTGTTAAGTGAATGAATGCAAATGCCAAACAGAGTGTCTGTATAGCATTTATGATATTTTAAGATTGGCATTTTATCTTTATTAAAAATATACAGGATAAGGTAGGTAAACTAGTGATTAATAATCAATGTTGCTACACTGCGTTATTTTATTGTTAAAAAAGTGGGAGTGAATATTTAGACATCCATGCCTTTGAACCTAAGTCAATGGTAAATAGATTGAGATCGAATGAGATCCGCCACGAGTCTACGACGTTCAGAACTGCCATTTTTTTTATCAATTTACAAAAACAATGAAATGATTTGAATTTAGTAAATACTAAGCACTCAAGAACATACAAATTCAAAGGGTTTACCACCTCTACACTCAGCAATGGGATCTTAAGCTTTAAAAATAAATATTGAGTGTACTATCATACAAAAACATAAAGAAATAGGTTATAGTACACACATATTATATATTCACTGTGGAAAGGAAAAATGACGTAACCCACACATATCAAACTTTACAGGAGACGCTAAAACCGAGACTATAGAGACTTTTAAGCTGGTGTTTAACTGACATAATCTAATATTAATTCAAGAATTTGTATAGGAAAAACCTATATTTCAGTCTTTTTTCTTGATTTCAATTTTTTACAAGTCCATCTTTTTCAAACTTGAAAGCTTAATTTAGATATTAATTCGCCATTTGCAGCTTGAATCCTTTTGATAGAACGTGTATCAAATTTGATACATTGTGATTATCGAAAAAAACCTGTTTTGAAAAACTGTGGGTTGCATCCTTTTCCCTTTCCACAGTCGATATATAAATGTATTATAACATCTATATATATGAAAAAAATGAGTCTATAAATCGATATGAGATAAAACTACAATAAAGTAAAGACAGAAAAATGTACGATGGACTAGTTATTCTACAGCGGAGTTCTTTATGTAGGGTGCTATATATAATATATAACAAAAATGTGTTTTTTTCTTTACCTGTATGATATTGTATGCTTTGCACGTATCCTAACGCACTTTACTCACGCGTGCTTTTTTCCGTGAAAAGAAACGCTTTGGAAAACACAATAGAGACAATCTCACGCTCCCGGTAAGATATTGTTAGAAAGAAAAGAAATAAAAGTTCAGTGTTAATAGAATAAATTTTATTTAATATAAGACACACGAGAAAGCTTAGGTCGACTGTAAGGTTTCCACGTTCTTAACCATTTTTTTTTCACCTGCACTACCGGAATTAGTTTTATAAAAAGCTCAATAATGACATCGACTGTGGAAAGGAAAAATGATGTAACATACAAATATCAAATTTTACAGGAGACAAAAAACGTTTTTTGATGATTTTAGGCTAAACGCAAATTATGAAATACATACAACCCTGAAGTGCACGGTGACTAATACAACTGTTTTTTTTTATAAATAATATTAATTTAATAAATTGTTCCAAGAATTTGCCGCCTGTGTGGTAGAGTGGTCAACGTCATTGGCTACCGCTACGGAGGTCACGGGTTAGAATTCTAGTACGGACAGTTTCATAAATTGATTTTTTAATCGATGGATGTATGTTATGTCTTGAATTACCCCCTCCCAACCACTCTATTCTAAAAACATGGTGTAGCAAGAGCGATTATCTTACCACTAGTCTTGTTCAATTATTCTATTCCTACTCTCTTTGGAGAGGAAGAGAGGTTGGGTAGCAATCAAATCTCGTAGAAACACATCTGTTGAGGTAAACTTTATAATATGTCTATATGCTCCACAATGGGAACAGACAAGTTGATAAATAAAACAAATTTTAGAGTCTGCAAAGTGGAGATTTAATTCTTTGTCTATTTCGTATAGTGGGTACAAAGGTATCCAATCCCGGAGCCTTTTCCAATCCCAAGATTTCGGGATTGATTAATTTTGCTCACCAAGGAATCTAAAATCCTCAATTCGCTATAACCTCGTTTTTTTTTAGCTCACCGAGGTATTTAAAATCCTCGATTTGGTATACTTTTTCCCAGATTGTCACAAAACCTAATTTTTTTTTTAGCTCACCGAGGAATTTGAAATCCTCGATTTGGTATACTTTTCCCAGACTGTCACAGAACCTCGTTTTTTTTTAGCTCACCGAGGAATCTGACATCCTCGATTGGCCAATTTCGTGTAAATTTTCGGGATTTGCTCAAGTTTCTACAAGAAGTTTCTCAATCCCGAAATCCCGGGATCGCAGCTGTGTCAATCCCGGAATTTTGGGATCGGAAAATTGAACGGGATCCCGGGATTGGATGCCCTAGTGGGTACAGAGAACAGACTACGTCTCTGTAAATTAATTAATTCAATTAAATTAGGGTAATTCCAAAAATATTTTAGACTAAAAACTGTTTTTTGTCAGGCGAAGGAAGTACAATTAAACTGAAGACTGAATAGTTCTATTAGTGTTCTGCTTTTCAACAATCGATTTAAAGTAATCGTTCACTAATAAGCTAATCAAATTGCTTTCAACAACGATATAAATTGAAATTAGATTACCTTTTTAAAAATTACAGATTTACAGATTATGCAACTAAAGCTCATGTTTCGGTAATAAAAATAGGAAATAACAATATTTTAGTTCTATAAATATTATTTTATATTTATTTGATAGCTAATTTAGCGTATGTCTTCATCAGAACATAGTTCTAATTAAATTGTTATTCAATCAGTATACTTATGTTTAGGCACTAAAATAAAGTGTTAAAACTTCCGTCACATCATCCTATTTACTGTAATTGTTTTAATAAATTTAAAGACTATATTTTTTAATGAAATCACATAGCACAGCTAACTTAACAGTCGGTTCAATTTCTACATCAACGTTTGATGAAGTACAAAAACAACAGGTAAAACAAGAGTTGGCTGACCTACCGTTTCAGATGAAATGAGGTACGCAGACAATGAGCAATAAAGTAATCTCTCTCTTACACTTATCTAGTTCAAGGGTTGTATAATTTAGAGAGGGATGGGAAACACTTCATGTATTTTAATATAAAATTCACAAAACAACGCGACAGGTCATTAAATGCATGTAGTGGTTATTCTTTACTTGTATACAATTATTAAAATTCCATTATCTAATATATAAAAATAAATGTTTGTTTGTTCGTACTTTATGCGTTTCCATGACTCATCCGATTGCAATAAAACCTTTTGACAAACTTTTTGCTTGCACTTCCGGGAAGGTTAAAGGCATAGTAAAATTAACTTACAGTAGGTCTCATATATACAAATCAATGTTTGTATGTCTGCCACACAGTTCATTTTGACAACGTATGCTTGCACTTGCGCGAAGTTATATTACTATTAACTTTAGTAAGCGGCACGTGTGTCGTACCATAGACAATCGGAAGCAAACGTCAAGCGTCAAACAGACAGAAAAAAAAACATGCTCTTCAATAAGAGTTCTTATGAGTGGCATTGCAACGCTTGCCGGGAACCGGGTAGTTAAAAAGTTTTTTTTATCCTTTTGACACGGTAAAATAAAAACGATTAGTTTTTACAAAAATATTAAGCTTTTGAGAAATGCTTTTGAGAAATGCAATGATATAAAAAATTTGGTTGTTTTATCTGTGAAGCATAAAATAATTAAGCACTCCACCCCCAAAGGAATTAATTTGGAGCTTTTAAATTTCATGCTCGGGCAAGTGAAAACTTTCGATTCATTTGTGATTATAATCACCGAAGGAGTTTATTTTTAATTCTTTGTTATATTTCAGGTTTTTAAAAAATACTTGGCAGCAAAAGATATTGCCAGAGAAATAAAGTACACTCAATTAACTAATCCCCAAAAAGACTTTTAATGCATTAATAATGTGTAATGTTTTTTGCAGTTTATGATAAAAGTGTTGCTATAAAATCTATAGAATTATGACGGATTGTTGTCGATGAATTTTATTCATCATTCACTTGCAATTTTTAACATTACTTCATTTTAATATAAAATGTAAAAATAACTTCAGGATTATTCCACGTATTGTGCTAAAAACTGTGAAACGTGTTTCGCCTCTTTCAGAGGCATCCTCAGACAATCTTAATTTCACAAATGCTTGTTTAAGTACGAATAGCTTTAATTTTACTATTCTGATAATAAAAATAAAAACGGGAGGCATGGAGGGGATAATAGAAAAACAAACAGACAATAATGAAACTAAAAATGACATAATTTAAGATTTCGACTGAAGGCGCTTGGTTTAATTTCAATATTAAATTTAAATCGTTCAAATTTTGTACATTCACACAGATTTTGTCACAAACGAATCGGGTTTCACCTTTCGGCATCTTCAGGCGTTCAAGTGCACGGATGAACTTGAACTGACGCTTAGTAAATGAATGTTTCGTGTTTATATAAAAAATAATGTATCGTTGAGTTTAAAGCCATTGCTGGCAAAAAGAATTAGCCCATGGGAGTGCCCACAGATTTGAAAAATTGTGACAAAATCTGTGTGAATGTACATAATTTGAACAATTCAAATTTACAAATGACATTTACATTACTAAATAATGAGTTGCATCAACTAGAAAGTGTTAAACCATTGGAAATAAATTAAGCAAGATATTTAGCTTACGATATATAGCAAAAAAACATTTAAACACAGTCTTTTTTTACAGTCTGGTATATTTTTAGGTTACGTAAATACTGAAATAAAGATTCTCGTGGTATTATTTTGACTTATGATTGTATTTTATCAAATGCACGATAAAAACTAGAAAATAAAAATATTGAAAAGATTTCAAATGCAAAAAGGCTACTTTAGAAAATACTTGACTATTAAAAATTCACAGCAAGGCTCTCAGGGGCGGGAATTGAATAATATATTCATTACACACGCGTGCTCTTGGCCATTCATTTGAGATTATCATCCCGCAGAGAATAACTGAGAACATTCTCCCGTACATGGAACTGTACTTAACAAACATTGCGTAGTCTCCATACTGTATCAGAGAAAACTCGGAAAAATCCTAAAAGTGTCTCTGTAAAAGATTTTATTCGAGTTCCCTTTTACGCAATGGTTTTAATTCAACTTTCCGATAATTTATTAAACAAAAACAATGTGTATGTTAAAAATATTTTTTACACGAGTATGTTTTACCACTATCGCTAAAAAAACACCACTGGACTGTTTTTGTTCTCAATTATTTTCGGAAATTCAAAAAATAAAATACTCATTTGAACTAATTTCCACTATTATTTAATAAGATCAAGACCATATTAAATAATTTAATTCTAAATTGATCTTTCTTTATCTATGTCCCCTCTTAATGTGGAGCATATGGCCTCCTAATGGAGGATCTCAATAGAAGTTTTTTTTACGAGAACTGTTTGTTACTCAGTCGATCAACCTCACTTTTTTTCAAAATGAGTAGTAGGGAAAGAAGGATAAGGCTAGAACAGGAGTAGTGGGTACTTAATCACTATTGCTACATCTAGTTATAAAAGGATCAAAAGTATGGTAGGAGAAGAAATAACGTGGATTGACATCACAAACACCCAGTCTTCGATCACAACTCTGAATTGAATAATTTTCAAATTCACTGTGATCTTACCGGGAATCAAACCTAGACCTGCGTGATCGGTAGAGCAAACTCCAACCAACTGGGCAACAGCAGGCGACGTTGATATTGATCTTATTAAATAAAAATGGTAATGGGTCAAAATGGTTATTTTACTTTTTGATTATAATCCCTTTCCAACAAGTTTTGACAGTGAACACACTAAAAGTGACTTTTGAGGAAGTTAATATGGAAGCAAAGATATTTCCTTCCATGCCATCCGCTGCTAAGCGTTGCATATGACCATATTATTTGCCAAATTATTTTTTGCTGACGTTTTTGTATTAGGTTAAATAGAATTGAAATTCTGAATTTATATAAAAAAACAAAAATTCAAAACTGACAAAGGTGCTTTCAGACAAACTAAATTGTTAGATTTTTAACTGTAAAGCAGATATTGATTTATCAATTCATGATTCTTTCCCTCTAAACAATCTTTTATGCAATAACAAATCATCAAAAAACATTCACAATTAAATTTGGTAAAAATGTTTTTGAACGGTTTTAAAAAATAATTCAACGAATCGTTATAACAAAAATAAAACTGAAATATCTGACAGTTTGTCTAGTCCAATTAAAAATAATTTTACACTTTACAAAATGAAAAATAATGTTATTTTTCGCTATGACGAAAATCCGTTTTTCACGAAGAATGTCTATTGCAGTGAAACATTAATTTCATACGTTGCAGTACCTATAATTAACAATGAAAAAGTTGTGCTACATTACGTTAACAAAAGCTCAGAGTATTATGACTGACACGGAACAGTAGTGAGGCACGCGTTTTGAAGATGGTGTCTAGTATTTTTTTCACAAAAGACGTTTTCTTAATCCGTAAAAAGTTCTACTATCAATATTGTTTTTTTATTTTAACTAATAAAGTTTCTTGATATAATATTTCTTAATAGATTATTAACGACGCAAGTTTCTAAAACTTTTTTTCAGTCAATGTGTTGTTTAACTATTTAACCACTTATATACAATCAGAGTCCGAATTCACTGGTTAATTATAAAATGAAACGGTCAGTAATTCAAAAAATGGTTTATTTATAAAAATAAAAAATCAGTGATTTCAAAAACTTTAAAAGCCCACTTTTTCAAAATACTTTGCGTTGTTTATTGACTGCTTATTATATTAAAAAAAACACACAAAATACTTTTAAAACTACCAACTACGAACATATTGCGCCTATGTATTTTTATTTTTTTGGATATCAAATTTATGGAGCTTCAAGTACCAGGGCGCGCTAACGTCAAGGTTCTTCTAGTCTCCTTCATCGATAAAGTTTTTGAAGAATTGTAAATTGCACCCCCTTACCATCGTTTGCAGACAGAAGGGCGCGATCGCTACAGAGATAAGAAGTTCACGGGAACTCCATATGCACTATTTTGCAAATCACATTCTATATGCTTCCCCACACATACGCACACATACATACACACATACAGTGCACAAAGAAAGTCAAACAAAGAGAGTCATTTTCGTGATGCTAAGTTCGTTCTAAAAGTGCCAATTTTAGACGACATAAGATCTATGGAGGGTCGTCGAGCAGAATTGCTCTCGGTCTAAAACGATTTCTGTTCGAAAAAGTTGAAGAGTATTATTCACTGAGTGAACACTAGAAATAAAATAAATACAATAAAAACAATGCGCGTATTGTTGAGTTTCAATAAAAAAAAACTGCCAATCGGACCGTCAAATAATCTAGAAGGAATTCTCTATAGAAATAATAATGATTCGCCAATCAACACGTTTCCAAAGATGACGAGATCAAATATGTTTATTATGTGTTTTTCGGAAAAGCGATTCAGAGAAAAGTTAAAAGATTCGTGAAGGAAATCTAGACATACATGTTATTTGTGGGTTGTGACAGTGGAAATGAAATGGATTTCTACCAATTAAATACACATTCGTATAATAATTTGGATTTGTCGTATCGCTCTGAATTATATTCTATCAAGATCAATTAATTTCGACGACTCATAATTGTTTATTAGAAGATTTATGAAATTTAGCCATATATTTTTTTTGTCAAGATTGCTATTCTTCTTTTACCTTTCTTCGTCTTGAAAAGTAGGACGTTAAATTTTTTTTAATAACTCAAACGTATCATTAAAAGTTGTTGACAGTATTAACATCGATTTTCAAAGCATGTTGAATATTTTTTTATATATTACTCGTCAGATAGTAATTTAATGATAAAAAAATAAATGAATTTAATTTTTAACGCCTTTACGTTTCAATGAATGGCGAATAATTCGTGAGATATAGTTTACGCATGTTTTTGTTTATAGTGAGCAAAATGACTCTCTTTCAAAAACAGCATAACTTTACTGAAACATTGTCGAAGAATTTCTCTAGCAACCCGCTCCAACCAAACTTTGTGGCATTATTATGGAGTATGCTTTTGTTTTTATGATTTCCCGCACATATCGCTGGTTATCTCTCCTCAGGATGGCATACATTAGCGTCGCGGCGGTGGAAAGAATAGATGCCCAGCGCCGACGGGAAAATGAAAAAACTTTTGCCCTATTCTGAACACGTCGGGGGTGAAAAGCTCGAGTTTGACATGTTTATAGAATGCTGTCAAATGTATACTGACGGAATGCAAAAAAATAAAATACGATAATAAGCTGAAAGTACACATACATAGGCGAAATTAATTATTTGTCAGCCAATTAATTTCGCTGACATAAAAGATACATGTCTGTTAATATAATTTTTAACAATAAATGAATAAATAATAACCGTAAAATAATTACATTTTTTCCAGTGATTAAAATAATTTAATTCTTAAAAATGCCCACCATTTTATCTGTAAGAGTTCCCATATTTAATAAATGGTTAATTTAAAAATAGCCACATAAATTTCAAAGACTTACAGAGATTTTATTTGTTTATGTGATTATTTCTACAACTAATTAAACGTCTTTAAAACCAAACCATAAATGAAATTAATCCATATTGATAAACAAATTTTATTTCTTAAATATTAACAATACGCTTATTTACCAAGGGTCGGTTCAAGTTCATCCGTGTATTTGAACGCCTGAAGATGTCAAAATGTTAAATCCGGGTCGTAAGTGACAAAAATGTGGCGGTGTACAAAATCAGGACAACTTAAATTTGAATAAAGTTTCTAAGAAATATGAAAAAAAAATCGGAATGTGTATTCCAAAGTACACGTGAGTATTATTAAGTATTACAGTTTGTATACGTCAATAAATAAGACTAAGCAATTGATTTTTAATTTCAAGCAATGTTAAAATTGTATTTTTTAAGTTATGGCACTTCTAATATAAATGATATGAATGCATATGAAGCACTAATAGAAAATTAAAGCTATAGTAGATAAAAAAAGAAAGCTTGTTTATTGATTACTACGTTAAAGAAAGGTTTAAAGATGAAAAGATGAAATAATGATATCGCAAGGAGAAGGATATTTTATATTAAAATAATGTCTTTGAATTACTCATAATTTTATTTTACTTTTTCGTCATTATTTGCTAATAAAGCAATCATGAATTGACCGTCGTTCAAATTGAAACTTTAGTAAATAAGTAAGCGTCAGCCACTTTTTATATTTATGAGAATTCAGATATCTTTTTGATAAAAAAAACATATTATTTATCTTCTCGCATATTATGAGTTCCATTAAAAAAAGCTACAAAAACTGTAGGCGAGGCAAGAGCTTTCTTGTGTAGGAAAACCGCATAGTTTTTATTGCTGACGCCTGTACCCTACACGTGGAATCGTGTGATTTATGTTCTCAACATTAAGAGTTACGAATGATGTGTACCCTGAGAATCTACCCGGAGCTTTTACATTCCTAGTGAAAGGGCTGGCCTTTTAAGCTTTAGGAGTGAATATGACCATAGGGTGTAATAAATAAGGTTTATATTACTAAGATCTATCATAGTCGGAAAATAGAGGTTTTAATTCATCGTACTGAATGCGTTGTAGCATCATTAAAAAATATACAGAAAAAAATTCTAGATGTTTGAGAGGAATCATTTTTAAAATGTTGACAAATAAATAGAATACAATTAATTTTAAGCAGGGCTGTGGAGTCGCGTGAAAAAAAGACGACTCCGACTCCGACTCTAGCTTTAAAATAATTAGCGACTCCGATGAAATTTTTCAATAATTTCATTTTAACTTATATGTCTATATATGTATACCATCAGATTATCTTTAGTCAGCAAAGCATTAAATGATAACACTTTTTTTTTACTACTTTGTTTAAAAACACATCATTAGATATATTTTTCAAAAAAAATCGAGCCGCTCATTTTTTACGACTCCGACTCCACAGCCCTGATTTTAAAACATAAGTTTTTTTAGCAATAAGCATAGTTTTCTTTGAAATACGAAAATATTGATGTTTATAATATTTTGAGTAGAAAATACTACAAGTGCTTCTTTGTATTTTTTATGTAAAAAAAAAATATTCCTCCTAATAAATCAACAAAAAAATAGAATACTTCAGTTATTAATTTTTTAAAAAAATATTAAGAAAATCTTCAAACTTTAAACTTGATTTTCTTAGAACGAAAAAAGTTACACTTTAAAGGTAAGTGTCACCACGGTCTATAGAGACTAGGGCATCCAATCCCGGGATCCCGTTCAATTTTCTGATCCCGAAATTCCGGGATTTCGGGATTGAGAAATTTCTAGCAAATTCTCGAAATTTATACGAAATTGGCAAATCGGGGATTTCAAATTCCTCGGTGAGAAAATCTCAATCCCGGGATCCCGGGATCCCGGGATTCAAAATAATTCAATCCCGAAATCCCGGGATTGGAAAAAGGCTTCGGGATTGGATACCCTAATAGAGACACCTATAATTAAAATAAATTATTAAATTGCTTATTCACAAAAAATCGTTTAATTGGTAGAATTTAGCCTAATATTTTTTTTAAATCATCCCAGTTGTGATAAGTATTTCTAATCATCATATTGTGATAAAGTTTGTTCGTAACAAATGAACAGGAAATCAGTGGCGTGACCTTACGCAGAACCTTTTTTCATAAAGAATTCGCATCTCAATCAAAACGCATTATTTATTTTTGAAAAAAATATCAATCGTTAGCAAAATTAAATACATCAGTTTTTTTTAATTATCCATTTGACAGATACTATTTCAATGTTTAATAAGGTTCAATAAAATCTGAACGTCAGTATGAAATGTTTAAAGAGTAATAAACGGTCA
This sequence comes from Himalopsyche tibetana, assembly GCA_030503985.1. Classification (NCBI taxonomy): domain Eukaryota; kingdom Metazoa; phylum Arthropoda; class Insecta; order Trichoptera; family Rhyacophilidae; genus Himalopsyche; species Himalopsyche tibetana. The sequence continues at coordinate 2,089,163 of JAPJYX010000006.1, forward strand.
ATCACGCCTAAGTCGTCACAAAAAAGTGCACATTTTTTTTTTACAAATAACGGTGAATTCATAAATTAAAAAATGATTAACGTGAATTAAAACTTATTATCCAAACAAAAATACCATACAATAATTAGTTTTGTGTTAATAAATTACCAATACAATTATAAATTTATAAAATATACAACAAAGATGTCCGAATCAACCTAACTCATAATTAGATATGAATTCTTATTTCTTTAAAGAGCCTTCGCCTGCTTAAAAAACAGTCCTGAAAAGCGTTAAGCAGAAAGAAAAGTGAGACATATATTTCAGAGCTTAAATCATGGCAAACAAAATCTGAAAGTAGTCGTGTTAAAATTAAAATTAGGCAGAATTAAATAGCTGCTTGCGGCGTGTTTACTTAAAACAACACTTAGGGCATAATAATTATTCATGGTGGCATTCCCTTTGCAAATAAGAAGTCTTTAAAATATATGAAAGTTTAAACAAAAGGCAGCAATAAATACTGAAACAAGAGGTACCTCAAAAAGCTCTCGCTATGGCGGAAAACGATAAATTTTAATAATGCCAGCAAAAAGTACAGCGGAAGAGTGCGGTGAGCGGGCTTAGGGGTAGCAAAAAACGACGCTTATTGTTTAAACACAGCAGTTGAATAGAAATAAATTTAAGTTATATAGTCTTATAAGAAATACACCATCGGACCTGTTTTTATCGTAAGTTTCAAATCGAATACTTGTAACAAAACACAAGTTTCTGGTTTCCTTCTGAGCATTGAAGCAGTTTGTAATTAGTGCTTATGAATAAAGAGACATGTTTATACATCTACACGCCTCAGCTTTGAAGCTTTGTTTATAATGGAGAGATAAATCAATACTATTTGGTATTCCCCGTTGGAGTTAAGTCTTCATCCTTAAACTTCATTTTTTTACCAGTAATGCTCTCTTAACATCTACAGTATATTAATACCTGACGGAGTATTTCAAAATTTGATGTTTACACAAAAAAGTCAGTAGTTTGATCTCTAGAAAAAGAAATGGTTGAAAATTGGTCAATCAGCAACACGAATTGAAAACATTAAAAAAAATAGTCATTTTTTGTAGCAGTGGTCAATGTCGTTGGATTCCTTGACGGATCTTACGTGTTTGAATCACAATACGAACATTTTTTATTTCGTTTTATCGATTTCAGCTCGAAAGCAAAGCAGGCTGTTTGCGATTTCTTAAAATTCAATCCTGAAATAGCACGGCGTAGTGAGCGCGAATTAGTTAACCACTAGTCCTGTTTTAACCCGACACTTTCTATCTGTAGCCTCTTCGTAAAAAAAGATTGAGCAACTGAGTAGCAAGTAGTTGTCGTAGAAAAGCTTCTATTAAGACACCTCTATAATGAGACCATATGTCACACAGTGGAAGCGGTCAAAAAATACAAAATAAAGTCATTTCTACGCATTTTCATACGTCAATTTAGGAAAACGCAAGAAAAAAAAAGAATGTTCATATTCTATTTATTTATTCTTAGTTCTTTTAGTTTGAATGTGATGAGATAACAATATTTTAGTTTTTGAGCTTCAGTTGTTTGCGAAACTGTTTAATACAATTTTGTTTTGTTTCCCAAATCAAAAGTGGCTATCCACAAACAATATATATTTAACAAGGTATTCATGCATTTAGATTTTTACACAGTAACACTTCTGCTCACTTTTTAATAAGGTAACTTTGTTCAATTATTCAAAATCTTCAACTGTATTATTAATATTGACATTTATTTTTATAATACTGTTTTTCAAGCGGATAAAATTGGATATAATTAAGACACATTCGGGTATATCAGACAATTTTATACATAAATCAAATTGTTTATTTATTACACGATACATACTTAATTACTTAGCACTGGTGAAAACCTAATTTTTGCATCACAATATTCTACGAAAAAGTTTGTTTATTCAACGACGAAAAAATCGTTTCGCCACCTACTAAATTATTCATTCCCGAAAAGAGAAAAAAAGAATACAACCTCGTCTTCATATTGACTAAAGGCTTTCAAATATTCACAAGGACGAAAAGTTGTCGAAGTGGAAGCTCTCTTGTGTTGTAAATGCAGTCGCCGCTAGCTTCGAAACTTTTAAATCTCATTAACTTTCCCACTAGAGGTGGGAAATGTTCAACTGTACAATACACAGTTACTCAAAAAGAATTATATCTATTCGATTTTTTTTATATACTAACTGTAGTTTTTCTGGTTTTCGTGCAACGACTGTAAGAGCATTTTAATTTTTAACTTATCGTTTATCGTAGAATTGCTAAATTATTTCGACATCTGGAATATATCAGTTATGTTGTATATGAATGAACACTCAATGAAATTTCATAAATAAGCGAAATTGTAATAAAACGTTTGTTTAATAAAAAAATGTCAAAATACTTAAGTTACGAGCGCTGTAGTTTAAGGTCCATACGTAGCACCGTGAAAGAAGATGTGTATATATCATTCATCTAAATAACCAAATGTAATTATATCAAGAAATAAGTTTCTAAAATATTACATGCTGTCAGAAATATCTAACCAAATACTCATCGATCTATTTGACATCCTTAGCTGTCGCCAATTTTAATCTCCCTTTGTCTCCTTCTATATTAACTTTCTGAAACCCAGCGGAAATCAAGGAAGTTGATTATTTGGTTTTGTTATATTACATTATTTTATATTAAGAATATTCCAACGAAAGCATTTATTCTCAATACGGTGAGACGTTTATAGTATATTTTTTAAACTTTCAGAACTTACAATAATAAGCACCTATAGATTTTTTTAAAACAGCCTTGTAATTTAAGATAACATTAAATAAATCTCTTCGATTAAAGGTAATCATTTTTCAGGACTCTATTGAGCTTGTGACATGATATCTAGAACATATGAAGTGGCACCATGACGATTCAAACAGATCATCTTTTTATTAATTGATTTGGCGTTTACTTGGTAGAACTCCATTATAACAGATTAAAAATATCAAAGTATTTTAGTTCTACAGTTTTTAAAACTGTAGAACTTTTAAAACTGTAGAACTAAAATACTTTGATATTTTTAATCTGTTAGATCTTCTTATTATTTAAAAAAAAAATAGGCAATAGTAATTTTGAGAAATTATCAGTTAGTACTCTAGTTTGAAAAATACAGAAGATAATAATTAGCTATAAAATAAATAAAGAATAATGAAATTGCAATATGAATGAACCAAAAAGGACTTGTATCCTGCAATTATATAATTACTTCTGATATTCTTAATTATGAAATTACGTCCTGCTTTTTTATTTTTGTATTTTTTAATCTTTTGTCTGTTTGAATTGATATAGTTTGTTGAATTCTTTTTCAGAATTTTCATTTACATTGGTTTTGAAAAATACTACTTGACTGCGTTTCACGGAAATAGTTTCATCGTTGTTTAGCTATACATTTTATTAATATATTTATATGACAATTATCAATGATTTTGTAAAAAAATTCCAGACTATAATTACGTTCAAATAACTTATTTTTACTCTTCCCTTTAGCTTAATAATTCTTTGATGAGTTTTGTAGTTTTAGTGAACTTAGTGTTACTTACTAATATTTTATAAATACCTTTAAATACTAAATGTTTCTTACGTTTATTTTCCACGTTTACATGTTGTTGTCTGGGAATTTAATACTTTCGTAATACCCAATAATTTATTTATAGACACGTGATAATTATAATCTACCCATTTATATCATTACAACTAATTAATGTCATAAATTCTCGCAGTCATATCAATTAGGTTAACAATAATTATACTGTGCAAATTCACTTTTATGTTTGTATATAGACGATGCAAACCGTTTTCTGCCCGTCAGTTCAAGTGCATTTATGCACTAGATCAAACCAAAAGATGCCGAAAGGCGAAACCCGGGTCGTTATCGACAAAATTTATGGAAGTGTACAAAGTAAAAATAATTCAAATTTTCCATTAAATTTCTATCAAGCACCTTTAGTCGAAATTCTAAATTATTTTATAATGCTCGCCAAGAAAAAACCAGTCCTGATCATATTAAATTAAAATTGAATTCGTACAAATGATTATTTTTTTTTGAATATTTTAGTACAACAAACATTATTTCATTTTGAGTTGATAATCATTATAGATAAAAAAATACTCTGATATTTTTTTACCTTAATAAAAATACTCCATCGCTTATTTTATCATTTCATGTGTAAAACGTTAAAATAATATGGAGAAATTGTAGTTATTTTAAATGTGATACAACAATTTAAAATACGAGTAAGTTAATTATTATAGTCGAATGAAAAATGCCGTATAAGCTATATGTAAGTAAGCGCCATAAAGAATAATAAAATATATTACAAGAACGCTTCGCGGGGATATGAGCCATTAAAAAAACATTGTAAAAGCGAGGAAAATTACATTATTTCCAGAGCAATGGCAATTTGAACGAATTATTGTATCGAAAAAATATATTATGGCACTCGAGAAACGTCGTAAGGGAACGCGCTAAGCGATATTGTGGACGTGCTATTTGAGGGGTGAACGGAAACCGCCGTCGTTTTATTTATTTAAGAAAAATGTTCAATACAGCTAGTACAAAACCAAGCGATACGAACATTTTAAATCAAATATTATTAGCTCAGCGCTTAGTCAGCATTTTTTTCAATTCAATTAAATAATTTTACTAACAAAAACACAACACAGTAAAGCCCCCATTTACACTAAAGTCGGGACAGCGAAATTCGGGTTAGTGTAATTTTGGTTTTTTCCGCAAAAAAATGCAAAACTTTTAGTCAAAATATTTAGTTACGAAGTGATAAAATGCAAAGCGCGCCAAAATCCAGCACATAGAAAGTCACCCGGCTATAAGTGTATAGCCTGGCACGTTAAATACACAGACTGTATGCGCCGTACAGACGACCGTCTCGTAGCAACGACAATGGAATGCGACATTGCAATTCGGGGATTTGCGGCGAATATTTCAAGCCAGTGCATAATTCGGAGTGGTGTAATTGGGGGTTCCACTGTATTCCTTTGTATATAATTCAACTTTATTTAAAAAGTCATGACCGGTCCCGACCTTTTAAATAAAGTGGAATAAAGTACAAGAAACATTGTGTTTTTATTAATATAATGCCTTTCCACCAAGTAGTGACAGTGGACACCCTAAAAGTGATCAATTAAATAATATAAACAAATTTGTTTTAAATTTGAATCGTTCAAACTATGTACATTCTCACAAATTTTGTCATTAACGACCCGGGTTTCGCCTTTCGGCATCTTCAGGCATTCAAGTGCACGGATGAACTTGAACTGACGCTTAGTAAATGAAAGTTTATTAACATTGAAAATCATTCTCACGAGTTTAAAATATTTCGGAAGCCAACCTTCTCTGACACTGTAATCCATAAAAATTCAATGCACCCATTTTCTTATAAACTAGCCGCTTTTCATTCAGAAATACATAGACTTGTGAGTGTTCCTTTAAACGAAATAAACTTTAATATCGAATTGAAAATCATCAAACAAATCGCCATAAACAATGGATACGACATGTCTCTTATAGACAATCTTTTATCAAAAAAACAAACTAAACTTGCAGAAAAAATGTTATTTAAAGGTATAGTGTCAAAGGACATAGATCATACTAGGTATTGGCGTAGAATCATTTTTTTAGGAAATACAAGTCTTAAAATTAAAAAACAGCTAGCTGATAGTGTAAGACCTGCTTTTTACTGTAAAAACTCTTTAGGCAAATTATTAGTTAATAATAAAGATAAAATACATTACTTAAATAAATCCGGGATTTATAGATTGCAATGCTCTTGTTGTACAAAGTTTTATATCGGCAAAACAGAAAGAACACTGAACATCCGGGTTTTAGAACATATGGCAGCCTTTAGATTGAAAAAAGACACGTCTACTTTTGCTAATCACTTAATATCGGAAGGACACGTGTTCAATCAGGAACAAGGGATAAAAATGTTACACCCAAATACGGACAGTCATAAGCTCTTTTTCCAAGAAATGTTAGAAATCAACAAAGCACAGCTGCAAAATCTTCCGATTTTAAACGAAATATCAAATTTTCCCACATCTCCTCTTCTATACCCTATATAACCATAAAATCATATAATCATAAAACCTTTGCCGACAAACAAATTATATAATTCTTGAAACTGCTCACTAGTCAAATCTGTTGGCATTCCCATGGGCTTATCCTTTTTACCAGCAGTGGCTTTGGACTCAGTGATGCATTTATATCTTATATAAACACTAAACTTTCATTTACTAAGCGTCAGTTCAAGTTCATCCGTGCACTTGAATGCCTGAAGATGCCGAAAGGCGAAACCCGGGTCGTTAATGACAAAATTTGTGAGAATGTACATAGTTTGAACGATTCAAATTTAATATTGAAATTCCACCAAGCACCTTCAGTCGAAATCTTAAATTTGTTTTAGTCAAATTGCTGAAGAATCGACTACGTTAAGAAGTAACTTAAAAAATATTATATTTTTTAAGATACTAACGTAATTTTATAATCATTTATTTATTTTGCAATTTAACAATATTTTAATTATTGAACGTTCTGAATACAGGGAAGGTAAAAGACTCACCTCCCGCGATAACAACTTGCTCACGAAAATTAGTAGCGGCAACATCGACACGATATTAGTGATGTTTCATTTGCCTTGAAGATAATTTTCAAATATTATTAATTAAACACGTGAAAAATAACGACATAAACTTCTTGATTAAAATTGATCCAAAGCAGTTTTTTTCTTTAAAATCACGTTTGCTTTGAAGTAGCCAGATTTGTTTTTCTATATACCAGAAAAAGAATATAATATTATCAATTTAAGTTAAATTAAACAATGAGATCGCGTGAACCCATTTGAGTTTCATTCAGCACACTCCTGTATGAATCTCTTTATGATGGCAGTATAATAAAGACGTCATACTATACATTAAAAAAAACAAATAAAACTAATCAACACATCTTTTTCTATATTCCTTAATTACCCAGTCAGTGGCCAGCATATGAGATCACATTATCATTCCCCAAACGTACAGTGCTGTGAAAACTCTTATCGCAAAACTAAAATCGCAATATTTCAAGAGATAACAATGACAGGTAATTTGCAATTGCCGAATAATTACTGTTTGTGCTGTTGAGTAGCCAATCGACAAAAACGATGTATCAAAATTAAATGTTTTACATACATAAAACAGACAAAGAAGTGATTAATGATTCAGCATGCCAAATGCGTCGGGTTCGTATGATAAATTAACGTTTTTTCAACGGTAAACACTGCTTTATAGAGAGAACAACAATAATAATCCACATCAAATGACAGCATTTCAAACTACACAGAAATTTGTTTGTATAGGATTAAAATCGAAAACAAAGGGGACTTTTCAATACAGTATATTTGTTATAATTTTTTTTTCATATACATACATTTAAGCACATAAAAATACAATACTAATTCAGATATATCAGAATTAGCGCTTGGTAATTAGTATAAGAGAAAGTAAGTATATTTGTTCATTTCAGTTAATTTTTTACGCGGCTTAAAGATTTTACTCCAAATAATGATGGCGAGATTGTAAGCATGTAAAGTTTTTTTCATTTAGAAAAGGTAAACATATTGATACCGAAAAATGGTATTTTTTGTTAGTTATCACAGTGTTGCATTGATTTAAAATGTTTTTTTAAATTAGTGTCAGTCTCACATAAAAAAGAAAACTGTTTTCAACACTTTATATTCAAATAACTTTTGGAATTGAGTCGTCGAGAGATTGAATAAATTTACTCTTTAACTACTAAGCTGTCTCAACAACAGATATAAAGTGATTGACATACAACCAGTTCATGTATACTTCTTAGAGTAAACATTTTATATACTCCGTGCGAGAAAAAGATGCTTTTTTTAAGTATTTAAAAGTAGAGTCATTAATTGACCTCAAAGCGTTTTATTTTTGAAATATGATTATTCAAAATACATAAAAGAAAATTAGTTAAGCAGAAAAGTTTAAAATTTACCGGCCAGGTAAGAATATTAAAAAGGAAACAAGAAGAAAACTGCGAAGTGCAAAATCCTGACTTAGCATCGGGAAAGGATATTAAATATCGTCTTACTAAAAAACATAAAACAGGCTTGTCCCAAATTACAGTCTGGCACCGTTCCAAGATCGAAACAACTAATTACATGGCGGCGGGGTTTCCCCTGAAATGAAAATACTTCAGAGTTTGCCCGAAGTTTACGAGCGAGCTTTTATCGACAGTTTAAAGTGTTTCGAAACTTTAAGTCAGAAAAATGAAAATAAAAACGAGAAAAGCTTAAACGGCGACTTCGAGCAAGGCCATCACCAGACTGGCAAAGGGAAGGCTTTGGAGAAACTTTTTTGACTTTGTTTGAGTTATTATTATTAAATTGTGGACAGTGGTGGACAAACAGGCAACAAAACACACATTTAATATGACAGGTGATAAATATAACTTCAGTATGGTGTATTTTACAATAAAGTTTTCAATGAATATTATGTATCGTGAGAGTTAATCTTTCGAACTAAATACTTCCCATTTTTGAAATCCAAATGAACTATACTGTGATCTGTGTCTCGTCTTTTTGAGGTTTGTGAATCCGTTAATTTGCGTCAGTTTGGCCGAGTTCTTAAATACTCTCAACATTCGCAAAAAATAATACAATATCTTATAATTCATTACAAAAATACAATACCCTTTTTTATTAAAACATTTAACATTTAATTTTCTTTCTACGAAATTTATTATATATAATATATAAACAAAAGTGTAAAATTAAATATTATTTTTACTTGGTTTTAAATATTTGTATCATGATAAGACAGATAATGCCTTTAGTTGTGCAAGAATCAAAAAAGTTAGAAGTTAAACGTATGCATACAATTGGTTACTTAGTACAAACGATTGTGTTTAGTACTTTAGAAGCTTCCAAATCGGTAAAATAAAGGGGAAAGATCACCTGATCAGAAACAAGATCAATTAACGATATATGAAAACAAAATTGACTAAGACACTCGCCAACATGAACAAAACAAAAATATGATTTTAGAAGACACAATAAAGTATTCTAGGTTGCAAAATAGACTAAATTTGACTTTCAATCAAAATGTTGATATGTAGTTACACTTATAGGCAATCATATTAAATGCTTGATATATTATACTTCACGTGGCACCTATGGTTATCCAATCCTGGACCTTTTTTGTAATCCCGGGATTGACAATTTTTCAATCCCGAGATTAAACATTCAACATAAAATCGTGTAAAAGTTGGGATTCAGGATTAGGAAAATTTTAGCTCGGCAATTTTAACAACCCATAAATTTGCGGGTTTCCCAAAATTACAAGCGCGAGAGGATTTTTTTCTACTCCAAGAATTTTCAAATCCTAAAATTAACAGCACGAAAGTTTTTTTAGCTCTTCCAAGTATCATTTTCTGTGATTTTCTTATTCCTGAAATTCCTGGATAGGTACTGTCACAATTCCGGGATTTCGGGATCACACAATTGGATACCCTAGTGTCCAACACCTCTAAACTATCTCTTTCTTTTTCCCGCGTCTTGTACAATGCCGAATATTACACAGATAAATTAACACAAATATTTTTTGAAATTTATTTCAGGCATTGCTTATTTTATGAAGATTAATGTGTTCACAACTCAAAACTTCCCAAATGCAACATAAATCATGAGTAGTAAAAATGCTTTATAATTGTAGCATTTTACTTGAAAAGTAATTGTTATTAATTTATATTTTTAAAGTAGGTGTTGTGACTGTAAAAAATTCATAAGCCTCCGCTGCTAATATGAAAGTTCGTCGAAACCGTGAAGATATGATAGCACGTGAAAGTTTGAGGAAAAGCAGAGCGCAGAAGTGAACAGCTTTTACTGTCGACGAATGCGAATGTTTACGAGCTTTTCTGAAACTTCGGCGGCTGTTGTGGAAATAAATGGAAGTCATTTATTTATTTTCCTTGATCTTGGAAGTACACTTTTTTAAGTACAATTATAAATATAAACTGACAATTTGAACAGCGTAACGATCCATTCTTTTAGTTTCACATATAACATTTTTTACATGTTTCACATAAGTTTTAAAAAGGAGATAAAGACCAGTTTTACTCGTTACTAGTAATCTGCTCATTGCTGGTAAAAAAGTGGTAAATTTTTGTAGTTTAAGCTATTATTATAATTTCTCCCAACTAGGGCATTCAATCCCGGGAACTATTTGGTTACGTATTTTGTTTTAATATATGTTCATATTTTAATTAAATAACATGTAAAAAATAGTACAGATTATTAAACTTATTCATAACACTGGTTGTTTCAGAATCAATGTTTACTTTAAGATTTCGACTGAAGGTGCTTTGTGAAATTTCAATATTAAATTTGAATCGTTCAAACTATGTACATTCTCACAGATTTTGTCACTAACTTAGTGTAACGTAACAGGTTTTGTCACTAACTGTTAGTGATAAAATCTGTGAGAATGTACATAGTTTGAACGATTTAAATTTAATCAATGTTTACTTTATACAGAAACACGTTATAAATAAGGTTAATATTTCAATAAAGATCGTATGAGAAAAATTGTAATCATTGTCTAACATTAATATGGAATATGATTTTCCTATTGTGGTTTTAAATTATCATTCCATCCGAGATGGAAAGTAAACAAAATATAATTTATGTACATTATTATCTGTGATAACAAAATGCTTGACTAGGTTTGGGTTAAATTTTTATGTGATAACTATTCGAGCGCTATGTTGTACACCGAATATTTATAATAGTTAGTGTAAACAAGATACCCTCCTCAAACTTCTAGCTGGGGCAGATAGTTCAACGAGGAGCGTCGGGGTTGTGATGCGGGGGTGGGTGGGCCTGTTTAATCTTCGCCCAAACAATGGGCGGCGAATATGCGACAGATTCAGAAGTGTAGCTAAGCAGGAAGCCATTGTACAGCGTAACACCCTGTCGCGTAAGTAATTGCTTGCGTCACGCGTTGCTGCGGACCCCAGAGAACAATTCGCGACGTGATACGATCTGGGACAACACACTCTGACAACTTATATTATTTGTACTTTACTTGTAAACATACTATGACAGCTTGTACTGTTTGTATTTTAGAAAGGGACGCAATATTCGGGTCTTGTCTAGACTGTAAATTTTTGATCGCAACACACCGTTCTATATTCCATCACGATAAGATAACACATTATCAAGATAGCCGTATGATTTATCCATACTACATTTTTATATAAAAAAATAACTAAAAGATAAAGTAAAGGTACATAACTATGTTAGGTACATAAACCTATGTTAACTGCTCTTTTATATTATTTATATATTTTAAAATTTGATTTATTTTGTAAGAATTGATATAGTTTTTAAAAATGTCTTTTCCAGAATCTTCATGGCTGTCGATTTTGTTGAAGTAAACATACTTATTAATTGGAAGCGGGAAAAACACAAAATTTTAATTAAGTTATTCAATTTAGTAATGTAGAATTTCACTTTGTTAAAAATTTCCCAAATTTTAATTATGTTTATAATTACCATCAGGCACTATTTAAAATTTATTATCTTTGATGATTTTTTAATTATGTGTTATAGATGTTAAGCATTTTAATTTTGTGTAACTATAGAGACACTTATACTGTCATTTGTAAATTCATTTCATTGTCAATTGTTGTTAACACCGTTTATTTTAATTTAATTTTGTATAAATAGCACTGTTAATATATTTTTCTTATCAGTTGACAATGCTTGCAACGAGCGAAACCGATCCTGACCTTTTTAATAAAGTGGAATAAAGTATAAAGGAATATTGTGTTTTTATCAATGTAATACCTTTCCACCAAGTATCGACAGTGAACACCCTAAAAGTGAATAATAAATGACATGCCTTCGGTATGACGAAATAACGATAACTTGGAAAATGCCGCTATGTTTAAACAGCAAACACACTTCGGCATTTAATAAAATGTTTAACGTAAAACTATGTTTTAGCGAATACCAACCACTTTTATTTATGCAAGGGGTAATTTATCGATATACTTAAAAGTAACTTTTGTCAATTTTCTAATTAAAGCGTGATATCTTTTATAACTCATTACTTTTTGGTAGAAAGGTTATACTAACCGATAAATATTAAACATTCTGTTCTCTACATAGATAAAGAAATAGTGGATCAATTAACGTTATATTGGAGTGAGTTAATAATGGTTTTTTTTACTTGTAATGTACATGTACGTTTTACGAATAAAAACAGACCATCAAGTGTATATTCAAATGTAAAATTTTTCATTCTTCAGTTTCTTTTATTTTCGTCAATTATTATTTCTGTATTTGTTGAGGCCTCCTCACTTAACTCACCAAAAATAAATTTGTATTGTTACATTACTTTTTTTAAACTTTGATAGCACATCAATAAATCTAAAACGAAAAAGCTTATTATTGAAGCCTAATAGAATAATAAAAAATAGATGAAAACTATTTTCGCATTAAGTTTAGTTGCCAAAGGTGTGATGTTGAAACACTATATATTAATAAAGTTCAAGTAAGTTATGCTTACTGAATCAAAACATTATTTACATTCCAAAAAAGCGTATTTTATCATTTAAATACAAATAAATAAATATATGAAAGCTTGAAAGATGCCTTTATATTATATTCATACATTCAACATAAATAAAACTGTAAAAAAATGCTATCAACAATAAATTCAGTATTTGTTTGATCACTGCAGTCCGCAAAACAAAGCGAATAAATATGTCAGCTGGAGAAACTCGAACTTTCAATGAAGATGGCTTTTCTCTACCGTATATTGGTCAAAACTAGCTGTAAAGCTCAAAGCTTCTACTGCCGTGAGAGCTCAAATACTATTGAAGAGATATTGGCTTGAATTCAATTCCCAATGTATGCAGTAGTCAGAATTGTTCAGTTTTCAAATTCAAAAATAGTTCATGATAAAATAACTATGATAAATAAAATGCTTGAAACAAGTTCTTAGATTTTAAGTATATAATTCAATATTTGTTTTTAAATAATTTAATCATTGATTTTGAGTGTACACACCTTTAAAAAGATTGTATAATATTAGCAATCAATAATATATTGTAATACAAAATTACATTAAAATTAAAATACAACGTGAGTTGAATGAGTTTTCACTTTTTGGAGTATTCTTATAATCAGGGGTGGACTGGAGGGGGCTCGGAGAGGCTTCCACGAGTCGCTTGTTAACTTTTATTAACGCCGGCGAGCTGTTTGTTAATTTAAGAGAAAACAATATTCTCAGATCAAATTAGTATATAACTGCAATTTCTGACTTATATACTATCTACGACAGCTTCAGTATACACACACAGTAGTACATTTTTAGCCATTTACATTGATAAGTTTTCGACAAATTGCATATTGTTACATACTATAAGTATATTAAGTGACAATAGATTGGTTATTTAAATATTGAATATAATTGCAAAGGAGTGTTAAAAAAATCACTCCATCCCCGGAACACCGAGAATTGTTTGGAAATTAGGCGAGCCCCTTGTTAATGTATTGGCAGCCTACCGCTGCTTATAATGAAATTAAAATGATAAATATGATGTGCGTATCTTGATTGTTAAGATTCAGCGAAATATCACAAATCGAACCGTGTCGAAAAAATCTAGAAAAAAACATTTGAATAATAGACTCCATTCAATGCGTTGTCAAGGGTTACGAATAACGAACGTTATTGGCGTAGTACAATTAAATTGCAGTAGGTGGCGCGTATGTCGTACCATAGACAATCGGCGGCAAATGTCAAACGTCAAGCAGACAGAAAAAAAACATGCACTTCAATAAACACAATTAAAACTCAAACACTTTCTTTCATTGCCGGGAACCAGGTAGTATTTGATAAAAGTAACAGTTAACAAAGAAATAAAACCGACGATGATAAAAAAAAACTCATATTATTTTAAAATACGACTGTCAATATAAAAACAGTCGCAGAGAATTAGATATTCACGTCTCGTAGCATTGTTATCTTGAATTTTTATTTAAATATCTAAATTTTCTTAAAATTTATGGCACAAGCGTTTTTACACGTTGCAAGTAATGAAATATACATTCTTTGAAAACACATCTCAGAAACTGAATTCCCTAGAACGACGTCCCCGAGTGAGTCTTCTTGGCTCCTTTATCATAATGCCCGGTCTACGTGATGCGAAAGACAATTTCTCGGCACACAATTCGCCGATTAACTACCATCTTGTGAAAAAAGAAGGAACATTTTTTTGATTAACTTATCGGTTAGATATTATCGTGTTAAATATTTCAACATTCTAATATTTAATATCACTGATATTCTCGATCAAAATAGACCACTGACCACTGTAGCTTATTGGTAATGTTTGCGATTCCATTATAAACGAAACCAGTGTCCCGGCTTAGAATACATGTATAATAACAGTTTTTTGATATATCAATGACATACTTATCAAATTTAAAAACTTTTATTTAAGCAAGCATGGAATTTAAGACAGCTATTTTTTGCAGTAGAATAGTTTGTTGATTGAATTTGCATTTACTTGGTAGAACTCCATTGTAACAAGGTAAAACATGTCAAAGTATTTAGTTCTACAATTTTTTATAGGATGAATTTATTGCCAAATATGTGCCGAATAACGCCGAAATGGCTATAAACTCAATTTTTTTACCTTACTGAATAGTTTGTACTATGAACGAATATTTTCAAGATTGACAGATTTAAGCATTGATACATATGTGCTGTTTTAGTATCTTAATTTAAATAAAAGTAAAAAAAGACTAGAAAATTGTTACTTTTGTGCGTTTGGTAAAAATATTTCTGAGCCAACTATGAAATTAAAAAAAATAGATAATATTTATTTAAACTAATTTTATTTTCTTTTAAAAAGTTCAGGACCGGTTTCGCTAATTCTATTCATCGCACAGAAAAACCGGTCCCGATCCTATAAAATAAAAGTGGAATTAGTACAAGAGAGTATTTTATTTTTTGAATATAATGTCTTTCTAAAATGTATTGACAGTGAACACCTAAAATTCAACTATAAAATATCTAAATAATCTGTATTATGTTATGTTTATCTTGTATTACAATTACATTCGGCATTTTTTCTCGTTCTATGCAAAAAATAACTTAAATACAAAACTTTTGTTTAATGATTGTGAGAGAACTGTAAGCGTAGCAGACAAAAACTGCCTGTAGACGCTCAGTAGTAACAAATTCACAACGTGTAGCATCGTAGCAAGCGTAGCTTCCGTTACGTTATAAGGGACCGGATAAGCTACGGCGAAGCTCGTAGGTGTTTGATAAAAGCTACGTTTACACATTAAATCAAAAAACAATTTAACTAATATGCACATTAACTTAATTATTTAGAAGCTTATGAAAGGTAACCAAATCGGATTTTATTTTGTTTTATCATTTTTGAAAAGGGTAAATATTGAATGTTTATCTCATTGCATACAATAACACGAAAGGACTTTTCTATAAAATAAATATGGCGGAAATGACTTATATTTTCTTATGAGATTAAATTACGCATACAATATATTATTTATTGACACATTTTATATTTATTTTTTTTGGGAAAATAAGTATCGTTTTTTTATAACAAAGCTATACAGATGATACAATATATTTCGTTTCATAGAAAAGTTACATATTCAAATCTTTCAGTTGATAAAGACGTATTATAAAAAGGTTTTACAATAATTGGTTCTTAAAAATCAATTTATCTATCTTACTAATTATGACATAGATGTTATCGTCACCTTTCTGGCAGAAGTTGTAAGTAACAGATTGATAGCTCTGAGTCAAGAGCAAATGAAAAAAAATCAGGATTAGACCTCTATCTAGTATCGATATTTTGTGTTACATATTTTATTATTACGTCAAATTATAGATACATTATGTTGATCTGATACAAATAAAAGTTCAAGATGAATATACAGGGGCAATTGCCTGCCTTTAATTAAATCAGCACTGATAATAATTGCCCATACAAATTGGTATAACAAATGCATCAACTGAGTTATTCTAGACAAAAAGTTGATTACAAAGAGTCTGTTTGTTTACTTTACTCATTATTGTTACTTCTGCCAGAAAGGTGACGATATATACACAATAAAATGTAATAGTGTAGTTCAATTTTCGTTCGAAAAAAACTTATTTTTCAAAGCCGGAATTGCGAAAAAATTTCAATCTTAAAAAAAATATTGGAATACGGTTGATTGTATATACCTTTAAGTTTATAAAAATGAGAATTTTGTATTTAGTAAGCATCGATATAAAATAATATTATATAAAGCACGCAAAATTTTATTAAAACAAACTTCAAAGAGTCTACAAAAAAGAGCCTCGGTTGAAGTGAATATTGTGAATATCAATAAGTTTATGAAAATCGAGCTTCAAAAAACAAAAATCGAGCAAAAAAGCCTGCTTGTGAAAAAAAAACTATTTTCATCGGAGTCTTTATTTCAAAGGAAATGCAATAGCCTTAGTATTCAGAAGTCAAAAGAAAAAATAAACGTATTCAGCGATTGTTCTCCGTTTTAATATTTTCATAGGGATGGAGAATTGAGTTTATAAACGAGCGGGGAAGACACGCTCCTAGAATAGAAACAAAAAAATGTTTGCTTTAAAGTGCGGTGACTGCAATTTATTTGAATTGATACCAAAATTAATTAAAAACAAAGTAAAAGTATCATAATCATACCAAGGAGACAAAAAAAAATGCTGTCAGTCATGTGATTGACAGCATGAATAGTATTGTTTAAAATCTCTTTCCACTCATTTGGTATTAAAAAACGGTCACAAATAGAGAAAGAGACCGATTAGTTAACTATTAGTCATCTAAAACATGAATTTGAATTGAATAACTGGAAGTTAGTAAAAAGTTCATGTAGTTCAAATGAAAAGCGGAAACGGTTAAGAAAACAATTTTGAATTTTTGGAAACAGTAAAGTGACACGTCTCAGTTTTACTTAAAAGTATTTCGAGTATCTCAAATGTAGAGGATTTTGGGAAGCGTTGATTTTAGACTGAAGTAAAATTAAACATCCGTTATTGTATTAATTCCACATTTATTTATTAAAATCAGGACCAGTAGTATTTTTTCAGGTGTGATGGTACCCATGTTCTCTCCCAATGTACAGCATATGACATCCATGTTTGTAACTCAGTTGCTCAACCTCCTTTTTTAAATATATTAAAGTAATGGAAGGGCTATTGGTAAACTAATCAATTCCACTACTTCCTGTTGTTTTATCAATACAACGGTGGGAGAAAATGTTAAGATATCACAAACTTTCAAGTCTTTTAACATAAATCGATTGGAAAAAATCACCGAATCTAACAACGTTGACCACTGCACTACAAAACCGATAAATCTCACGGGTTTGAGACCCAGATTGTTAATTAGTAGCATCAATTTGTAATAGGTCTATAGACATTTTATTTATGTCAGTTGAGAATTACTTTTGTAAAGTTATCCATAAATTATTATCATATTTATTTTACCGATCGTTTGTTGCATCCTTATTGGTATTCTTTGATTTGATATAAGTGCTCTGTATTGATATTTGTTTTTTATTAATTGAAAACGCTTGTGATAAAAGAAACTGTCCATGAGCCTAATAAATAAATGTGGAATAATAACAAAAGGGTGTGATGCCTTTCCACCAAGTAAGTATTGACAGTGACCACCTAAAAATGTTGCATTAAAGATCAAACATTCGTTTTGTGAACATTATACAGCAGTAAATTAAACAAAGATTAATGTGCTAACTTAGTTTCGCCACAAATTTAATTAACTATGAAAAATACGCCTTGGAGAAAATACAAGACATGTAGTGATAGTAGAACTTTGCATAGTAGGCGGGCGTCTTAGCAAACGGTTAAGCAGGCCAAAACATAAAGCTAACTTAAATTAGGATACGAGTTTAATTTATCGTTAAGAAAGGGGTTATAAATCTGTAGGGAACCGTTTGTTCCAGGAAGCTTGGACAGCCTTATCAAAAAGCCGGCATGGCGTTGTAGACGCAATGTCGGGTGGGTTTTACTTAGCGTAGCTGGGCTCAGGCAACTGTTCAAATTGTGTGATTTTATGAAAAGTGGTTTAAAATATTAAGGTTGAGTGATCATCCATGTCCTAAATTGTATATTCAATGCAATAAAAAATCTTTGATAAAGCAATGTGTATAAATATAATGGTTGCTGTTCGTACTGGGAATTGAGCTCGTGAAATCTGACACTGAAGTCAATGACGCATTCGACACGAAATCGAAATATCGATTTCGAAAACATAACGATGGCCATAAATTGACAAGACGTAACCGACATTGGTTCAATTTTACAGGAGAGCCAAAAATGATAAGACACTTTGGAGTAAAATAATTATTATGTATATTTTAAATAATCTGTTAACACAATAATAATTAAATAAACTATTTATTAACAAGAATGTTTGATAAGATTTAACAATTTTTATTTTGTTTATTCTTTTATGAAGATAGGAGGAAACATTTACAAGTATTTTGATCAATTCAATGCACTTGTTTTTACTTCATCCATGTAATAATAGAAAAATTATACATAATTGTTATATTTTTTAAGCGTGTTACGTGTCTAGTCTCCAATACAAAATGTCGCAGTTAACATGTTGGAATTTTTTTTCGCCTATTTTCAAATAGTAGGAAAACGATGTAGCTCTTCTACTATCTTCTGGCAGTTTGGTGGGCCTTTTTTTCTGTTACGTGTTTCAAATATTAGAACAATTTTAATGAAAAATATTGTTTGTAAATAACGAGATGTCAATATTTCAATAGAGCTTTAAAAAACAAAGAAAATTATATGCATAACTTATTTTATGAAAAAATGTCGGTTACATGTTACGTGTGGACATCGATAAGTGTGTGTTTTAATAAATACTAGAAAACAACTAAAGTCAATTTTTTTTATTCCAATATATTGATTTTAAAACAGTGAGCCCTGAACTCGAGGATATGTGATAATTAAAATCATTTTTTTGAAATAAAATTAAATAAATATTTATTCAAACAAAAAATCTAAATCTTTTCACATTTTTTTACCGAGAGATCTTCTTACATGAATGAGCGTAAATATAATAAGACATCGGATCAAGTTACGATAAGTAGACGTGCTACCAGGGAAGCCCACGCGACAGTACACATTGTATAGAATACTCCTAACAATGCTGCAATCAGGCAGCATAGCAACAAAAGGGTAAACAAAGACAAGAAAGCATGGGGTAGGGGTATATTTCCGAGAAAAAGAGGAAATATCGTCATGAACTATTTGATATAAATCTTGAAGTGCTTGATTAAGAATACTTTATAAATTGAATAACCGACAACGTAAATTCTCAAGTACTCGAGGTTTATATTGCAAGAGATTTGGGACTTATTGATACACTCTCTAAATACCAAAAGTTTCTAGCCTGAATTTTTTTTTTTATTTAGTACAGAAAAGCTAATTAACTGTTTTTGAAAAATGATTGTTTGATTATATTTCTTCTCTGTTACCCTGAGGCAAAAAAAATTGACCTTGCTAGTAAATAATAATAATCCTCTATATATATTTTGTTCTGCGATGTAATTCATTTTTTTTTCATTTAATTTACGAGAAATGTGTTTCGAAAAAGTAAACAAGCTTGATTTTTTTACCTTAGCCTTGCCAAAATGGGTAATTGAGATATTATTTATAATAAATGTTTGAGTTTGCGGTGACTTTTGATTTGAAAAGAACATGTTTAAAGTGTTTTGAGTTTATAACAAGTGATTTGAAAATAACTAACCCATTAGCAAATGTATTCAAGTAATTCTACTTAATTAAGCTGTTGAAGCAAACTTACGTTATTATGCATAACTATTTAAATTTCAACAAATTTGCTGCAAATATTGTTTAATAATAACATAAATTTTTCGTTTTTATATAGCAACTCAACAAAATTATAGCAATTAATAATTTATATATATACATATAACACTGGAATGTCATAGAAGTATCTCTTCTAAGCTAGTATATATATTTTACCATGTCCGCTCCCAATGCAGAGCATATGGACTCCTAATGGAGTTTATCTCAACAGAAGTGTTTCTACGAGAACTGCTTGTTACTCAGTTGCTCAACCTCTCTGTTTCCAAAGAGAGTAGGAATAGAAGGAAAGGGCTAAGACAGGACTAGTGGTTAGCTAATCGCTCTCGAAATATCCCGTACATAGGATAGGATGGGAGGGAAGGGGGAATTCAAGACAACACATACATACATCCATGCCTTGGAACAGAAATTCATAAATCGATAGAAAAATCAATTTATAAAACTGCTCGTACTGGGATTCGAACCCGTGACCTCCGTAGCGGTAACCAACGACGTTGACCACTCGACCACACTGGCGTATTTATAGTTTAACTAAATTAAAGCTTAGAAGTTTTCTGAAGAAACGGCAGTAACTATGTGGAAGTTCATTTTTACTTCGTTATAACTGTTTCTTCACTTGTGTTTAGCATTGAGAAATGTCTTTCACCTCTTTAAGAAGAATCACCAGACAGAACATCGCAAGGTTAACAAATAAACTAATAATTTATAACTATTATAATTTTAAAAATGACAAAAACTAAGGTAGGGTTTTTTTCCTTTTATACTAAAAACAGGGAGGGGTAAGACACCATTGTTGATTGTCCTAATTAAAAATTAATCACTTATAACAGATACGGTAAGTCCCAATGGAAATAATTTCAAGAATGGTGTATCACTGTCTGATTTTACATGCTATTTACTAAAGTTTCATTTCTTTTAATACTTTTATTAATTTCCAAAAAGCTATACGTCTTAGTATAAAGTATTTCATTTTTATTGTAATAATTTCGGAGAATTTGAGATATTATTGATGCTTTGTTCTTTATTATTAAAATTACAGTTAATAATTAATTAATGCTAAAGAGGCAAAACGCATGTCAAAACTTTCAAATTCAAAATGGAGTAACAATGTTATCAAATTCAATATACAGTATGCCTAAGTTACGATGTCATGAAGCCAGTATATCTATCTATCAACAAACAAATTTAATTCTTCTAGAACCAACAACTTAATTATTTTGATAGTTTAAAATATTTGAATATAAATTAAATATCATTACTTATTCATTTTAATTAGTAACGCACGAATACTATACAAACAAGCATATTTGTGATTAAGGGTAGCAAAAAAACGATAAATATAATCGAAATAAAAATGTGCGGCAGTAAACACTAAATATAGAGACAACACTATAAATCGCGACACTATCAGATGGTAGTTATCCGATTTAAATTTCAGCAGGAGTGAATTAATGAAGTAGTGCTTGGCAGTATTTGATTTGTAACTATAAACACGATAAGTGTCTAAGGAAAAGTTTGTTTATTTGTTTATTTGGCTTGATACAAAGTTACTGACTTGAATTTATTTCTTTTTGTTAAGAAAAAACACGTTTTAATCTATTGTAAGTATCTGTAATAAATTCAGTAGATTACGATTGCTTTTTCCTGAGGCTTAAGTATATCGGATCTATAAATGAATATCCATGTCCGCTCCCAATGTGGAGCACATGACTTTCTAATGAAGGTATTTCAGCAGAACGTTTTTCTACGAGATCTGTTTGTTACGCAGCCGCTCAACCTTTCTTTTTCAAACAGAGTAGTAGGGATAGAAGAATAACGCTAGAACATGACTTGTGGTAAAGTGGGAGGGAATTTTTTGATATCACAAACACCCATGCCGTCAAACAGAAACCGAAAAATCGATCAAAAAAATGCTGTCCCATACGAGTCCCAGTACGAACAGTGTTTGTAATGTCTAAAAATTCTGTACCACCCTTCCAATCCTTCAATAACTAAATGTAGCGAGAGCGATTAGTAACTACTAGTCCTGTAATAGCTTTATCTTTATATCTCTACTACTCTTATTGAAAAAAAAGAGGTTAAGCAACTGAGCAACAAACAGATACACCTCATTAGAAGGTAATATGTGTCACATTAGAAGCGGACATAGATAAAACAAATCATTATTAATTGATTTGGCATTTACTTGGTAGAACTCCATTTATAACAGATCAGTATATTATTTTTTTATGAGTGAAAATAAAGAGACTTACGCCACATACAGATTAAATAATGATCAGTAGAATGAAACATGAAAAGGAGGGTGCAAAAATATCAATACGATTACAAAGGGAGGCAAAAGAGTACATAGTCAACGTACAGTGTGATTAGCGTTAACATATTCCTCCACAGTCAGTGAGTATAAAAGCTCAGTACAAACGGCAAAACGAGGCTAATCTAGTACCCTATATCTGGAGGCCTTATCGCAGAGTGACAAAGCCAAAAAGCGCTTCCGATCCACGCTAGAATTAACTGAATATGCACCCAAAGCTTAAAAGAATATTCGCTTATATTAAAAAACGTTAACATTATTTTAATGTATTTTTTTGTAAGCGTCACTTTTTAAACATGTTTTACATTGCTAGTCGTTCGAGATTTTCAAAGCAATTTAGATTAAGGGTGAGAGAATATGTTGAAATTTCGATACAACATTAACTTTTCCGGTTCTAAGCTCAAAAAATGTGTGAGGAATGATGCAGAGATACATTTTAAGGCCCTTAGACTATTTTTTTTTTAAATTCATAAGAATAAGGCAAATAATGAGGAAACCACTGGGGTCCCTAAACGACCCCTATCGGATGAGAAGTATTTTTCTAGTCTTTCTAGTTTTCGAGCCGCGAGAGTTAACAACATATTAAAAAAATGACGCGTATAATTGCAATGATATTTTGGATGTTTTCAAGCCCTGTTTGAGACTGATTTCTAAAAATACTTTCAAAATTTGTTTTTATCTACTAAATTACATTCATGGTTTATGTTTCGACAACTTTGGAATGAGCCGGGTTTGCAACTCATACCCTCATATAATGAATTGAGTCCAGAGAACACTTTTTTTTTATTTCAATAGATACCTTCATTATTGTGTTATATTACATATTATATTTAGAATAGTATCCGAGGGTTGAAATCGTTAGCAGACTACAAGCGTCGCGGCGCTAAAAATAAAGACACCTCGCGGGAGGCGGAAGCGGAACGAAACGAAGCCTTATCGCTGGCACAGTATAAGCCTCTACCCACCCACCATAACGCGACCGGTGACATCTACCAAAATACCTCGTGCATATGATTGCGCTAATCGATTTACCAAATTGGGTTAAAGCTACGGTTGTTATTTCAATAATCTGATCAAAATATTGTACATTATATAATACATCGACTGTGGAAAAGAAAAATAACGAAACCCACACAATTAAAATTTTACAGGAGGCGCAAAAAACGTGTTTTGATGTTTTTGGACCAAATGCAAATTATGAATTTTACACAATCTTGAAGTGCACGGAGACTGTGTAGGAAAAACTTTTATTTCAATATTTTAATATTTGACAAAGTCATCTTTTTCAAACTTAAATGCTAAATTTAGATCCTAATTCGGCATTTGCATTTTGCATCCTTTTGATAGAACGTTTATCAAGTTTGTTACATTGTGATTATCAAATAAACCTGTTTTGAAAAAACTACGCCCCTTTTCCTTTCCACAGTCGATACGTAAATGGTAGACACTATAAGATATCGCCTATCCGATTGAGTTCAAAAATTTTAACTTCAATGTTTACTTTAGAATTTTGAAAGGTTAAAAATATAAGTATAAAAATGATATATATTAGTATCATGTGATCGTTAAAACTATTCACTAGCAAAATTTTGTTTCTTTATATTATAACAAACTTTAAAAAAGAGGAAAAATATATAAATATGATTTATATACATAATGTTTTTAGCATCGACTTTTTGTCTCTAGATTTTCTGACTAAAAATGCTTCTCTTAAATTTAAAATTAATACTAATTTACTGTTGCATACTTAGCCATATGTTTTACCAGTTAAAAATAAAATCATACATGATAAACTACTGGAGTTTAAATGGCGTGAACTGTTTTAGAAATGCAAAACCAAGTGCATTAATTAAGATGTATAGGCCTGTATTTATTTAAAGTTTTAACTGATAATTTAGCCTCCAAGTAGAATGAAATGCATCATTATCTAATTTAAATCCTATTGAGAATATGAGATAACATGTAGATACCAGATATATGTTTAAAATTCACCGGAAGCCATGAAAAATGAAAGCGGGGAGTTGGATCTACCGAGAAACATGCTCAGTTTTTGTAAATTTAAAACAAACAGTTCTGTAGTTTATTCAATTGACTAACAAGTGGCACTCATTTTTTGATCAGGACTTACTTAACCAGTTTTTGAAACAAAGTCTTCAATTGTGATCACTCTATTTTTTTATAGATTGTACAGCATGTCTCGTTAATATTTGAATTCACAAGAGTTATTCTAAAGATCAGCTACCAGGACCGCAGAATATGTAAACGGGTATTCAAATACAGTGTAAAATTAATATTCAAACCGAGCTTCTGTATTCAAAGTCGGTTCCTTTATCACGTTACTATACGCCGAAGGTGAAAAAGGTTGGCGTAGTGCTCCGCAGGTGCGCAATGAATGTACGAAGAAAGGAATTTCGCCAGTAAAAACTATTGCAAAAATTGTCACCGAGAGAACGACGCAATTCCATTTCGGCCTCCGTTCGGATAGGAAACATACACATAAAGCCCTTTTTATAATTTAACATCGAAAGGTTGAGGCGAAAATGGACCCTGCACTAAAGTTTCCTCACACGCTTCCTGCTTACCTGGTAGCAATTCTGTGGATGTGTGAAAATACTTTCAACGAAAATAAAAACCGAATGGTAAGTATAAAAAAAAAGCTTACAAATTAATTTGACAATGCGTAAAAAGGGTTTTGGGAACACAGAACTTTCTGTTATTACTTCACGATACTATTAACAAGACATTCATAATATTTAATTGATATCAACAATGTTAAATATAATTATGATAAGCTATAAACCAGCAATGTGTCATATTCAACTCCACAACGGTCAGTTAAGTTTTCAGTAACGATTTTAACATTGTGTCAACGAGGCGCTTAAAATATTGCTTTTTTATGCATACCTGACGGGCAGTTTCTCATAATTTATGTGTTTGCTTCCATCAAATAATGAATATGAAAATTGAATCTGGTCTTGCAGCCAACTGGATAACGCTCTTGCGTTTATTAATTTATTATAAAAAATATAAACAAATAATAGTAGTTTTATTTTCATTTTAGTTATTTCAGTACCAAAAAACCAACCAAAAATGGCAGAACTGGTTAATTTACTAATATTAGAGCGTTGTATTAAAAACTAAGTAAGTAAAGTTAGTATAAAATTAAATTTTATAACCTTTTTACACAATTTGGTGTGTAACAAATCATTACATGTGACTCGCCTCTTTAAGTAGTACTATTTGACAACTTTTAAGTTTATTTAAATTGGAATCTACCATATCTAATATGAGTAATTAATTCAAAATGAGTATTATTAATGTTTGTATCTTACGGCTTCCAGTACAAAATAAAAAAAGGTCCAACTTTCTAAGTTTAATTTAAGAATTAAAATCAACTTTTGTTTGTTCTATTAAAACAAAATAGTATTCCTTTGTATTTATTTTCACTTTTGTTTATCAATATCAGGACTGGTTTTTCTCATGGGGAGCATTGTCAGTTGATAAGAAATAAAATTTAATAGTGTTATTTATACAAAAACATAAACTTTGCGATAGCTTATCTGATAATGATTTTAAAGAAGTGAAACACGCGTTACAATTTTTATCACAGCAATCGGAGTGACAAAGTTATCAAATTTAATGTAAATATCAAAAGAGAAGAGAACCTCCAAAAAATTACCGCAGAATCCATAAAAAAATAATTCAAGTATAAGATAACACATTTTTAATAAAAACACTCTTTTATTGACTGTCTCAAATATAATCGTATATTTGATTCCAACGCTGTATTGGTAGAAGATCAAACTTATGCAAAATCAAATTAAAATATTCGAAATCTTATTTCAGATCAAAGAATAAATTTAGCATTTGCATTCAAAAGCTTTGCCTGGATCGTCGTATTTATTATGTTATCAAATGCGAAAAGAAATAACGAAAAGTTTCTGAATGGATCTGATTCTTTGTTCCAAACAGTCCAAATGGCAGGAGAAGCGATAAGCATAGCTACTAGAAAAGGAACAGACTCTTTCTAAAGAAACGTTAGCGTCAGCATATAACACAGACAAATTATTCGCTGCTACTATTTACCTTAAACTTATTCTTTGTATAAAAATTGTACGAAACAAAGTGCATGACATTATGTGAGTATGTGACAAAACTGAATCTATAATGTGTACAATGCTTTTATATCGATTGTAGAAAGGGAAACAATGTAACTTAAAGTTTTTTTCGATAATCACAATGTATTTATACATTAATTAATTAATTTATTTGGCATTTACTTGGTAGAGCTCCATTATCAGAGGGTAAAAATATCAAAGTATTTTAGTTTAAAGTTTGGAATAAAGAAGGGCATGCGGAAAATAGACTTACACAAAAGATTTTCCTATAAAACTTATAAAAATAATAAAAGATTGTGTTAATTAAACAGATTTTTTTAATCTTCGTGTACTTCAAGGTGGTAATATTTAATATTTTGACTTTTGTCCAAAACCATCGAAAAACGTTTTTGTTTCTCCTGTGTGGGACACTTCTTGTCGCCTTTCAATATAAAAGTGTATTACAAAAAACGCCATATTTTGTAGACGATATAAAAATGATAAAGATTTAATTTGAGTCCACGGTTATTATCTTAAATTTATTTTAGATTTTAACTAGATTTTGATAAACGTGGCAGATACGAAGCTGCAAGATGATTCTCAAATTTATCACCGGGTCGATGTCTTTTTTTAGACACACAACAAAAGCTTGTTCGTAACTGCAGTGAAGGCTTCGACTTCAGTAAGACATAGCCTCCCCTTTGCGATGCGCTAATGAAAAGATATAGCCTGGAGAGTAGCAAGTAAGGCCGTTACATTTTTCACGATTAATTACTTCGTTAGAAATGGACGGCACTCGCTCAGGACGTGATAATATTAAATTGAGAGAGTTTTCGTCGAAAATTTTTCAGTTAGATAATAACGTTGTGAAGACAAATTAATATTAAAAGAATTACAAAAAAATATTAACAAAGCGGATATTTTCTTCGGTAGATAGCTGGTTCTTTATGTGTCATAGATATTGCCACCAGCTCTATTATTGACTGTCAATAATATAATAAAAAGCATGAAAGGTATGAAATATTTCGAATAGACAAGACAACAAATCTTTTTTTAGTTGAACTTAAAACAATAGGATAGTTTCACGTTAACTTATTGACTAATTATACAACGAAATGCAGGCAAAATCGGAGACAGGGAAAATCTTATCATTTCTAATCGTTTGTTAGGTATATAAAATAGATTTGCACCTTTTTGAAACTCAATTCATATAAAAATGAATTCTAATGTACATAACTATAAATTGATTGGCAGCCAATTGTCATTTATTCATCGCAAGCGAAATTATAATTTGTAACTCAAAACCCGTGGTAACAGTATACAGTATTTCAAAAACAGATGCTTGTGGTAAATACTGGAACTAATGGTTCAATTTTGTTGATAATTCAGAGATAAGACCTTGTTTAGACATGAACTGCGGATACTCAGTAGGAGCGTAAGTCTTTTCTGTCCGCTCTTTCAACCGAATAGATTTAGTCAACATGGAAGATGGCTGATTACTATATCTAAAACTAAGACGTATTGGGTGAGGAATAGGGCGTTGCGATGCCATAAGAGGAAAAAAAGAGACTGGCGGTATACAAGGCTCCCGAAAGTATCGTGTTGACGCCATATGCTCCGAGTAGGGAGCGGAAATAGTTTTTAATTAATGGCCAACCCCGTGGAGAATAAACCTTCTAATAGAGGTATATAAACAAAAGATTATTTCTACAAGAAATGGTTTTTAATCAATTGCTCAACTTCCTTTTTTGAAGAGAGTATGGAGACAAAAAGCTAGGAATAAAAAAATAATTAAAAGGGTGGGAGAGAATTTTAAGATATCACAAACAGAAATCGATAAATTGGTTTTAAAAATATTGTTTGTATTAGGAATTGAACTCGTGAGATCTGTCAAGCTAATCTAAACCAACTACGTTGACCGTTACTCTACGGACACAACAAACATATAAATATCGACTGTGGAAAGGAAAAATGACGTAACCCACACGTATCAAATTTTACAGGAGGCGCTAAAACGTGTTTTGATGATTTTGGGCCATATGCAAATTATGAATTATACACAACCTTCAAGTGTACGGAGACTTCTAAAGTGGTCTTTAATTGACAGAATCTAATATTTATTTAAGAAATTGTCTAGAAAAAAATCTTTATTTCAGTCTTTTTTCTTGGTTTTAATTTTTTACAAAGTCATCTTTTTCAAACTTAAAAGCTAAATTCAGATACTAATTCAGCATTTGCAGCTTGTATCCTTTTGATAGAACGTGTATCAAGTTTGTTACATTGTGATTATCGAAAAAAACCTATTTTGAAAAAACTTTGGGTTACGTACCTTTTCCTTTTCACAGTCGATATATATATAAATACAATTAAAAATATCTTAAAAGGATTTCTAATATTAAACATATAAATAAATAAGCCAGCTATTTTTGTCGTATATTATAGGGAACTATAAATATATTCGTAAAACATATATTTTTAATAAAATTTGACAGAAGTTTATCACGAAAAGCATAGAAGACAATTTATTACTTGAGGATGTAAAACATGCAAAAATTAATTTCGAAAACTGTCCAATCTAAGCCAGGTACTTAAAACGTATTTTGTTTTAAACAATAACTCTACGCGAAAGCCTGTCAGAAATCGACAGCTACCTTTTTGGAAAGCTTCTGTTTTCCCTTTAACAAAAAGGCATTACAAGGATTAAATTGTTGTGAACAGTATTTTGAAGCTATGGCCACGAGGAAAATTGTCGAGATTCTGTGTTATGTTTACAATTAATATTGATAGAAAGACTTTACAAACGCAGATTGTCACGATTTTAAATAAGGATTCTATTTGCTACCGTTATATTTTGGGACAATTTAGTTTTTTTAATAAAATGACTGTGAAACTTTTTTTATGTTATAATAGCCGGTTCCCGGCAAGCGTTGCAATGCCACTCAAAGAAAAAAGTGTTTATGATTTAATAATGTTTATTGAAGAGCGTGTTTTCTTTTTCTGTCTGTTTGACGCATGGCGTTTGCTTCCGATTGTCTATGGTACAACACACGCGCCAGCTACTATAATTTGATTGTACTTTAACCTTCGCGCAAGTGCAAGCATACGTTGTCAAAATGAACTGTATGGCAGACATAGAAACATTGATTTTTATACATAAGATCTACTGTAAGTAAATTTAACTATGCCCACAATCTTTCTGGAAGTGCAAGCAAAAAGTTTTTAAAAGTTTTTTTGCAATTGGATGAGCGGTGTGGCAGCGCATAAAGTATGAACAAACAAACATTCATTTTTATATAATAGATTTAAACATCTTATTTTTTTTTATCTCGAGACGAAATAGTACTAGTGTTGTTAAAACAAAATCATTAATACACACAAAAACACGCTATGATTACGTTTACGACAAACATGTTTACATTGCGAGTCCGTGGTTGACTGGTCAACGTTTTTAACTTTGGTTACGGAAATCGCGGGCTTTAATTGCAATACAAAAAGTTTTTTTAAATTGATTTATATATTTTTTCGAATACATGGATGTCTGTGTTGTCCGAAATTCCCTCCTCATTGTCATATCCTTACAACGGGGTGCAACGACAGCGATTAGCTGGCCACTATTACTGTCCTAGTGCTATCTTTTTATCCATAATCTCTCCAAAAAAGAGAGATTGAGCATTTGAGTAACTCAAAGAGTTCGTAGGAACACTTTTGTAGAGATAAATTTAAACGCATCCTATGCTTAACACTGAGAGCAGAAATGGCTTAAAAAAACCACAATCTAAATCAAGTCAAGATTTAGAAAAACATTACGAATACTCTTGCTCGTTGCTTAAAAAACATATTAAGACTTAATTGTTTCTAATTTAATCAACAATCTTCACGTAGGCAGAAATATCACTGATGTGTTATTGCATAGGTACGTGAGCATAATTGTATAATAATTATCAAGTTGGCAATCAGTTATACTTAACGATTTTGCACCACTGTTGAAGCGATAAAATAAAAGAGACAGTTTAATGAAGACGGGAGAATTTGTCTTCTTTTAACGACAGGTGATTAATTTATAAAATTTAAGATGTGCCGTAAACTAGGAACAGTTTTTAAATTTAATTAAACGGAATTTATTTTCTTAAGGCGCCTGTCAGCCATAAAATTTTAAATAAGTACACAATTTTAATCAAGAAATGGAAAATTTTATGGGTCAATTATTTTTATAAAACCGAAAAAAAAAATGCTAGACGGGTTATAGAATTTCAGTGTGATTGAAATATGCTTCCTAAAATATTGTATAAATTATACGCTGATTGTGGAATATCTAATAAGATTATAATAAAGTGAAAAAAATATAAAAGATCTACAGATATTATTTTATATAGGGTTGATAACTTTTTCGGCGAAGACATACCTATGTATACTGGCTAAAAAGAAATACACATACATCTTTTCATCCACTCGCAACACTCTAATTTATATTACAAATTATAGTATCATATATTTATAATAACTTGATTTTAGTGTTTCTTGGAACGATAACTTATATGGGATTCTTAAAATCTGGCATTAATTGCGTCATTCTTAAATTAACCAATAGGTGACATCATCAATGAATATTAGTTAATTTATCGTACAATATAGTATAAATATTTTCATCAACAATTTCATTTAAGCCATGCTGATAGATAATAATATTTTGACAGGTTTTTTCTACGCTGGTATGCTGTATAATAAACAATAATGTATTATACAATAATTATACTAAAACTCTGAAATAAGTGTATATTCTTCCCAGTTATAATTGAGTCATATAATAGGACAACTTACCACTGATCTCTGGGATCTGGGAGAGTTCTCCTGACGCTGATGAGATCACTGGCGTACTGATTGAAGGCATTCTTCTGCCATCCATCCGAAACTGCTCGCTTCATCTCTGCGGACATATTAGTTGGCAATACAACGGCTCGGCCTTGCTCTCCCGGAGCATCAGGGCCGGTTCCTCCGCCAAGAGGGTTGTCAGCTGGTGCTGCCAAGACTCCTATACCTGTATCAAGAGATTAAAAATTAATATATTTTTGTATAATATATGATCCATATATTGTAATTAGTTAGCATAAATTAAATCGAGGAAGAATATTCTTAATCCATCTTTAGATTAAGCGCATAGTACATTAAACTCGAAAACTATGGCGGTTTCTTAGTATGCAGATACGCAGAATAATTAATATAGAATAAATAAAACTTAGTGGCTTATCAATTAGCATTTTCTCTGTTTCATTGTTTTTGTATATTTTTGTTTTTCAAGCCAAATGTAAAGCTAAAAGATCCATTTTGAGGAAATCTGCATCGGACTGAGAAGATTTGGAGTAAATTTCTTTAATTTCTAGATCTTCATTACATTATGAAAGACGGCCGTAAAATACAATAAACAACTAAAAGAAAAAATAATAAAACGAACTGTACTACAAATAAAAAATATATATTTTGAAAAATTTCAATGTGTTTTCAACAATTTTGGAACAGCAAGATTAAACAATAAAAAAATAAAACCTAAACGCCACTTTTTAAAAAAAAAAAGCAGTTAATTATGGAAATTAAGATTAATAAATAAACACCAGCTTGGCTGTCGAGCTCGAATCCCAGTACCTACAGACAGTTTTAATAAATTGATTGATAGGTTTCTGTCCAAATGCATGGATGTATGTGATGTTTTAAATTCACTACCATCAATCATACCCTGAAATCGCGCTAACGAAAGCGATTAGCTAACCAAATGATCCTTTTATCCCTTCTCTCTACGAAAAAAAAAGCGAGATAACAAAACAGTTCTCGTTGAAACACTTATTATGAGATAAGCTTCATTAGATGTTCATAATATGTTCCACATTAGGAGCCGACATGGTTAACCACTTGAATACCAAGCGGACACATATGCAAGCGGACATGGATGTCAAATACTTGGTATTTTAATGGAATATTAGCAACATTTTGATGAATATGTGTAGTGTCGTCTATACTGAGTCAATATAGGTTTTTAAAACAATAGGGAAAATTATTTTTCTCAAAAACACGCAATATCTCTGGGACATATTAATGATTTATTTGCGCGGTATTCAAACGGTTAAAATAGACTATCAAAAAATATTGTTAACAATTGAATATATTAAAATACACGTGTAAATATTTACGCGTGATGGTATTAATTTTATGTGAAAATGAAAACAAAAAGTTCCATTCAATAAAATTATACGATCTAGTCTGTTGGAAGAAAGAAAATTAAGCTTTTTAATAATTACCATTATCAAAGAACACGAATGATTAATTAAGAATTTTCTTAAATCTTTTGTTTTACACGATTAGTCATTTAGACGCAAAATATTTATCAACGCCTACTTTTTACTGAAACAATGAACGCCTTCTCAGCTTTCCAGCCATACGACAAAGGCTTTTGTTTTCGTAATATTTCAGTTTTATTGCTGAAAAGCATAAAGTAATCTCAAAGCTAAATATTTCCAAACACTTTCTTTTAATAATTCAGCCCTCAATTGTTTATTCAGTAATTACTTACACGCATATCTAATATTTTTTTTGTGATTTCTTGTTAACTAATGATAATTCTTGTCATCAAAAAAGTGTCCATTGATAGTCCAAATAGCCGTATGTCGAGAATTGGCTGTGTATAAATATGTGTATCTGATTGACACCGGTTCGCGAAATATTTTTACATTTTTTACCAGTCTGTGGATCTAAAAAGGTTGAAAAATACTGCTCCAGAGCTCCACAAATTGCTCTCAGATTAATCGAGCACCTCACTAACGTTTTAGCACCGCTCCTGGCCTATAGCTGAATTGTCAATGTCGTTGTATTCGGTTGTAGTTTAAACGGGTTTGAATACCAGAAGGTACAGTTTCATAAATGTAATTCTTCTGTTATGTCATAGGTTCCCAACCTGTTTCGGGTGGCGACCCCTTTTCATAAAAGCCATGTGACTAGGGAACCCCCCCGGGATTAGGAACTTTACGTGAAATCGTGTATAATTTGAAAGTTTTGGTGAATCGTTTATTTTTTTAGCTCACCGAGGAATTTGAAATCCTCGATTTGCTATACTTTTTCCTCGGATTGTCTTCGAAACTCCTTTTTTTTTTAGAAAATCTGAAATCCTTTGGCGACCCCCCAGAAAACCCGTCGCGACCCCCAGGTTGTTAGCCCGTGTGTTATGGCTATGAGTGGCAGCGTTGTCTCAATTCTATCTCACCCATTTGATTTTCAGAACGGGGAGGGTGATTTTTTCCTGATATATCTTTAAGTTTTTGCTTTCCCTAATAAGAAAGGTTGAGTACCTCTCAGACAAATAGTTTGAGCATACAAGAGGGTTGACCAATCAATTAGAAAGCGGGCTTCTTTTGAAAAACTAGGATTTAATTACACTGTACTTAAAAAATATTGTTTTCAAGCAAATGAGTTTTTGATGAATGTTAAAAAGTGACAGATTTTATAAATATAGAAAATTACGAGCGAAAAATTTGATAAAGAAAACTGGAGTAAATTGAAGATTATTAATCCATCAAGCTTAATTTGACAGAGCGAATGTTTTTCTTAGAAAACATTCTTTTTAACATAGTTAATATAAATTTGAAAACATTATTAAAATACCAAGGTCATGATAGTAATCCTTCAAATTTTGACTTTTGATGTTTTTGACAAGTATTCTGGCATCGAATTTCTTAGTTTAAATATAGATAAAAAAAAATATTATCTTCCGTGAGATGGTTAAGAGATAAAAAGAGGCATTTTTTTATTTTGATTATGAAAATTAATGATTTATTACAAAATTACCGATCTCGTTAGACATATAAGTTTTGCTATATAGCTATCGAAAATACTAAAAAATGGTTTTAATAACTTAATCGTTTATTTTTGTAACCATATCCGCCCCTAATCTACAGCATATTTTCTACTTATGTAGTTTTATGTACATTAGATTTTTTTATAACGAATCTTCGAATTTAAAGTATTATATTACATTAATAAAAACACAATATTTCTTTTTACTTTATTCCACTTTATTTTAAAGGTCAGTGGAATAAAGTACAATGTAATATTGTGTATTGATTAATATAATGCCGTTTCATCAAGAATTGCCAGTGAACACCCTAAAATAAAAAAAAATATATTGAAATTCCACCAAGCACCTTCAGTCGAAATCTTAAATTATAATTACATTACAGTTTTAATGTGCCAACTTTAAAATCTCTTCAAGAGGTATTAGACCTGTAAAAATCAAACTTATGTATAACACAAAGCATACCCAGGCATTGATTACTATTTTCTATTTTACCGAATACTGCAGAAGCTTATAAAGAAAAAAAATACAAAAATGATTGAAACTCTTACCGTCTTCTAGAGCGACTGGTTGTTTTTTCTTGGCAATTGATACATTGTGATGATGTTGCGTGCTTGGTTCCCGTCTCCATGACTGGAATGCGGGTATCAGTGGAGCTTCGTGTCCTCGTTCAGCTCCAGCACCCAATGAATTTAAGCCACCACCACTTGGAGCTGCTCCTCTCTCTTCAGTGTACAGAAGAAAGGCGACAGTAAACCACACTGCAGAGCCAAGGAGAGCTATTTTGATCACTAGTGACCTTCGTCTTAGTAAGAAACCCATATCTACTACCAAGCTATGAACGCTTAATACTTTGATAAATTTAGCTTGGTAAATTTAATTAAAAACTTAAAAAACTTCTATTAGGATATGTTATTATAAATTATCTATAAATATATAATTAATAGTTTAAAACAAATGATTGGCACAACTTTATGGCTGGATTAACGTTTTGATTTTGATAACGTCACTATTGGAATTTCAATTCACTGTTTATCACAAAATATATATGAAATAAAAAAATATTCATGAAACACTTCATATACTTTTAAATATTTTTTAGTATATATAGCACTCTGATATGAACTTGTTAAAAAATTGTATTTTTCATTTAGTTTTACTTTATTTAAATACACTTTGATTTTATAATAAAAGTACAAATTAGATCAACGATATATTAATAATATAATACTTCGGTTTGATATTGGAATGATATGGATAGTTTTTTTCAACACACACTTAGCTATCACAAACTATTATAGTATAGCTGTAATGAATTTATCATTTCTGTATGATATGTAAATGGGCATAGTTTTTGAAGACTCGGCGATCATCTATGTCTCCATACTCCAAACGACCAGACTATGTCGTTTAGTTTCTTCTTCGCTTTCACTTGGTTTCGCATGTCGTCCCCTAGCTGCGTATCGTTTTCTAAAAGTATAGAAACGAAACTTTCATCTCGTTTAATGATGCCAGTTTGTTGTTATCTTTTGCTAACTTGCATTTTTAAACGGCCAAGCTAGAAGACAGTTTATCTGAAACAAAAGAAATAAAGTAATTATTAATAAACATTTCATTATTAAATGTAAGTTCCAATTGACAGACAGTAACAACTCTTACTTGTTGATTTTATATTTCAAATTTTGAGCATGAACGAATTACATGATGTATATTCCACTAAAATGATTTTACTATTTGACACATTAATTATTAGGTGAAATTCATGTTAAGTATCTACATTCATGCAAAATAGTTTTTATTTAACTTTTTATAAGTCGTAAATTATGAGCAAGACAATATTTTGAATTTTCGCAACCAAATCAAAGCAAATATTAATAATAAACTAATCAAGATGATAAAAAAAAAAATTAAATACAGATCGATATGTTTTGCTCATTTTTATAGATTTTACCACGTTGCTACACCAAAAAACAAATAGATTTAATCCGTTTACTACGATTTTAAATTTTTCATTAATGAAAAACCATACGAAAACACAATGAATCAAACGCAATAGTTAAATTATTAACATTCAGTTGACATGATTGTACTACGGATACGTGGAAAATCGTATTTTTTTGAGAAACACCCTTGAAATGATGAAAAGACGCTTTATATTGTGCTATACGAGAAATCAATGATTTTTAAAATACAATAAAATGAATAAAAATATCAACAGATAAATAAGAAAAAATATTTTGCTTTTAACACTGTCTTTATAGAAAAAACAAGAAATAAAAATATTGTAAAAAAGTCAATTTGACGAATATCAAAACTTAGTAAACCGTGTTAATTTCAGATTTTTTATCGTACATAAATTTTGTATTTTATTTGTAAAAAATGCTGTGTTTACAGTACATACAATTGTTACCGTTCTGGAAGAAATAAGTAATTAAAAAACTGATAAAAATGAGTTAAGTATACAAAGAAGTTCTTTGATTTAAATTCTTTGTCTAGAATAAATCAGTAAGTGTATTGAATTTACCAGTTTACCATAAAAGTATGTATTTCTACATGCAACTATTATTAACGCTGATTTAAAGAAAAGCAATTGTAGCTGTTTATTAATTGTAAGCTCTTACTTGTGTCAAATTGGCATTAATGCATATATATTAGAATACTATGATTATCTATTTAAAATAAAATATCGATTCTAGAAGCTTTATTCTAAAATTAAGAACTTAGACTTAAGTTGCTTGACAAAACTTCAATATCAAATTTAAATTATTTTGATTCTGTACTCTTCCATAAGTTTTATCGATAACGAACCGGGTTTTATCTTACGGTATCTTCAGGTTTTTTAATACGATACAAACCGTTTGCTGCTCGTCAGTTCAAGTGCATTCGTGCACTTGAAAAAACCAGAAGATGCCGAAAGGCGAAACCCGGGTCGTTATCGACAAATTTTATGGAAGAGTACAACATAAAAATAATTCAAATTTGACATTAAATTTCCATCAAGCACCATCAGTCGAAGTTCTAAATTGTATTGATCTTTTACTCACTAACTTTTGAAAGAACAGTTATGAACTAATCCACAAAATCTGCAATTAAAATAAAGGCAAATGCTGCACGATACGTATGTTTTTTTTCTTACAAAACGATCATCAAATCCCTCACTATCGAGCAAGGTTTTGAAATCACGTTTAAGCGATTAAGCAAAACGGACTCGTTCAGATGAAATGAGAAATTTTAATAATAACTAGCCCAAAAAAAAGCATATAGTGAGCGAATATATTACCCTGTGGGGAAGCCGGGACCGATTTGTGGACAAGAATTCCAATTAGTCGCCGGGCAAGTAATGGCCGGTCAGGTTGGACGCGCCGACTGTCCGCGGCCATACGTGTGGACGTCGTGACCGTGTTTTCAAGTGGCGTAGACGCTCGAGTTTACGAGAAAAACCTTATCAAAGTACTCGGCGTTGTCGAGATAAAAATCCCAATTGTGACAAGAGACGCGCAAGAAATAATTGTATTCAAGTCACACAATGACTATGGCGGACCGATGCTTCCGAAAACGAATTCTCCGCACAAGAAAGCTTCCTACATCAGTTCTTTCGTACACAGAAACTTCCGTAAATATAAAACTCGTAACACAGAAAATACCGTACATTTTAAAAATAAAATTTATCAAATTATATACATTCACACAAGTTTTGCCACAAACGACCCGGGTTTTGCTTTTCGGCATCTCAGGCGTTCAAGTGCATGGACGAACTTGAACTGACGCTTAGTAAATGAGTGTGTTGGGTTTTAATAATAAATAAATGGCT
This sequence comes from Himalopsyche tibetana, assembly GCA_030503985.1. Taxonomy (NCBI): domain Eukaryota; kingdom Metazoa; phylum Arthropoda; class Insecta; order Trichoptera; family Rhyacophilidae; genus Himalopsyche; species Himalopsyche tibetana. The sequence continues at coordinate 2,127,216 of JAPJYX010000006.1, forward strand.
TTAAACTCAGTGATACATTTATTTCTTATTTAAACACGATACATTCATTTACTAAGCGTCAGTTTAAGTTCATCCGTGCACTTACACGCATGAAGATGCCGAAAGGGGAAACCTAGGTCTTTTATGACGAAACTTGTGTGGAAATACATAATTCGAACGATTCAAATTTAATATTGAAATACCATCGAGCACCTCAGTCGAAATCTTAAATTATAAAATTTTCAAAAATGTGGTTTCGGCGATTAATTTTTTAAATACAATTAAATTTGATAACTTCGGTATTCCACTTGTTGTCTAACTAAAGGTGACATGTGTTTAGCTTCTTTGAGATACATCATCAGACATAACACTGCAAGGTTAACGAATTCGTAAACCTTGTAATGTCTTATTTAATACCAAAACACGCATTAAATAATAAACTGTTCGTAAACTTTTGCGTCTTTTCGTTCTGAAAAATACTTGGCACCGTAGACATAAGCGTTATAATAAAAAAATATTCTACATGCTTAAAATAGTATATTGTACGAAATATTCGTTGTACGGAAGAAGAGTTTTTTACACGGAAAATAAGTATTAGGTACAATCACGAAACAAATAATTATTTGAGCTTAAATTTGCTGTAAAAGTTAATTTTAAGTTGGCAGTTGTAGATAAAGAAAGCTTCATACGATTAGAAAGTAGATATCTACGTGTATACTATGACGTGAAATTGGGCGATGTAAATTGTGAATTATGATCATTATAAAACGAAACACACTTTAGTGCGAATCGCACAATTATTTATCAGTATTGGTATAGGATTTGTTCATCACGACATAACAAAACAAAGTAATACATACTTATATCACTTTTAGGGTGTTCACTGTCAATACTTGGTGGAAAGGCATTATATTAATAAAAACACAATAATCCTTTGCACTTCATTCCACTTTATTTAATTTGAATTTATTAATCCGGGATGACTTTTTAATTATATGTTAGATGTGTTGAACATTTTAATTTTGTGTTATTTTAGAATCACTTTAACAGCTTAACGACCTTGGACGCGTATTTGAAAAACAAAGATTGCTGGCCGGTAGACACATATATGCGTATAGGCGAAGTATTTGGAAGCTAAGAAAATTGAATTTTGTAAAGATATCTCAATTTGCTTACAAATTATATTGAATTTAGTAAAATTATAATGTATTATTTCGCCAGGTAAAATTTTATAAAAAAAAACGTGCGGTCGTTAAGCTGATAATTATGAATGTAATTGGCAATTTCTTTTCAATGCCAATTATTGTGTATAACTTTTCAATTTTGTATAAATAGCATTGTTAAATTATATTTCTTATCAGTTGACAATGCTCGCAATGAGCGAAACCGGTCCTGACATATTAAATAAAGTGGAATGAAGTACAAAGGATTATTGTGCTTTTATTAACATACTTATATATTAAAATCAATGTATTTTTCTGAAACATGTGATGATCCGTAAATGTAGAATTATAACAAAACAGTGTTTTGTTTTTTAATATATTGCCTTTCTACCAAGTATATCGATGTCCATACGTTGACGTGTTGTCAACAGATCTTTTTTTCATTAAATGAGTTAACATTTCTAAGTGTATTATTATCGAATTTCGTAAGAAATTCGTACACAAAAGGGATTGAAACTTTGACTGTTGGACGCGTATTTTATAAACAATTATTATTACAATAGTAAAGTAAATTCTGCAAAACGCACGAGCACCGAAACTTAGACGGGGTACAAAGTGACCCCGGACAAATTTGTGTAATATTTGCATTGTATTGGTTGAGGAATAATTGTAGATTACTTTAAGGGTGTTCACTATCATTGTCATCAGTTGAAAATGCTCGCAATGAGCGAAACTGGTCCTGAACTTTTAAATAATGTGGAATAAAGTAAAAAGGAATAAAGTGTTTTTATTAATTGTAGATTACAATAAATATCAGCTATATATTATTGGTATATAGCAAATGGTTGAAATAAAAAGCAAATGCACCTTATAGGAACCCAAAGAATAAGGATTTATTTACCATATACTCGAAATAGCAATGGTTTCAATGGAAATTTAATTAACTTATTCTTATATTTAAATAAATAAATCACAAATGTTACCGTTTTGAAACGTGTACCATTTTCAAACAATTCACGTATATAAAATTGTTGAAAAAATACGAAAAATAAAATAACATTTTACTGACTGAAGATCTTGCTCTCTTATCATTTTTGTTTCTCGGTGTTCTATGTATAACTCTGTGTTTTATCTTCCGTTAACAGAAAACTTGGATTTATAATCTTCGACGATGTAATATATAATGGATAAGAAATATGATAATAAAAAAACGACTCGACGTTTAAATATAACCAAGGTTCAAAAGGATCCTCTTGCATACTAATGGAAATGTTTAAACGAATAGATTTATGAATATTGAACGTGAATTTGAATCGTAGTCGAAGATAAAAATTTACGCTTAAAGGAATAAATTCCACGGCACTGCTTTGGCGTGCAATAGAAGTAGGGAAAATCATAAAAAATGCATAAATTTTAACGGCCCGTGTGCGGCGAATGCGCGCGTATATGGACATGAAGATAAACGAGGATGTATAATACATATGAATATTATATATACGATGGTGTATTAATGTGTAAGAGTATGCATGCACACGAGTCTGTGCATGCGTCGTTATCATCGAGCGCCGCGACGCTGAAATGTATAATTTTTATTTCACTTGTAGGACCATTAAAAAAAGCAGCCAGTTTTCAATTGGAATACAACATGCTTTGCTGGTTTACGACATGTTGCGTTGCGACAGTAAAATACCGCGACGTATGATTAGTTTTGCTTTTATTGTGAAACAAATAAGGGACGAGCGTTAAATAGAAGGGATGGCAGAGGTCTATCAAAAAAATCAGGTAATTTACCTTCGTTTTCTAGCTTTATAGTGAAATTTGCAGACATACCCAATCTTTTAAACAGTTATATGTACGAGATACATCTTATAAATATGATTTTGGCTTTTCAAAAACTGAGCTTAATTCAAAACACGCATTATCGTAGTTAGGGTCCTGTGATCTAGAGCTACACAATATGCATATGTACTACAATTTCCACTACCCCTATACGCTACAAATGTATATTTGATCAATATACCAGTGAGATAAAGAAAAATGAAAAGTAATTATCGAATTTACACTGCGTTTGAAAATTGTAACAACTCTTAAAAAATTATATGCGTTATTCCAATGCTGATAGTTTCATAATTATATTTAAAAAAAAAATGGTAAGTACTTATTTAATTATGACCGCTTTTGATGACACAAACAAGGCAGAAGTAAAACTGATAAATAAATATGTATATTTTTTAAATTGAATTAACGTATTTTCAACAAGAATTTACTATGATTTTTGTTTGAAAACATGATAGTCTGTGATATCTTAAATTTCTTCCCACTATGCTGGTTCTAAAAACGAGATGAAAATCCTAATCGAAAATGACGACGTTGTTCAGTTGACAACTAATCCAATAAAGAATTAAATCAGTAAATATGTGTATGTTTTGATTACAACGAATGTCGTCGATTGACAGGAATTTATTATCAAATTTCTTATAAATAGTAAAACTATAGTCTTTGGATTAATTCAAAATTTTGTAATACATAAATAAATTTCGCATTTTTCTGTAGAATGCACATTTAGAATAAGAAAATCAAGCATTTTCTTCGGTATAAATCTTTTTAGAATATCTCTGCAGTATGTCTTGCAGAGAAATGCACTGCAGAAATTCAGTGAAGCGAAAACGTATTGGTAATCAATCAATCCGTCGGAAAGGGTTATAGACGGTGGGTTCCAAGAACTACCCAAAGCTAAGTGCATTATTTTCTGAGTGAATAATAATATCGAAAGAGTTTCTAGAAAAATCATAAATCTACTATCTAAAACTGATACTTTAAAAGCACCATATGATATATTTTTTATGTTGAAAATAAACCACACTTTTATACAATATATTTCATATTTTTAATATCATGACTAAAATATCACAACAAGGTATGGTTTGTCAGATTTGATTATTGTTGGGCAAATGAAAATCAAACATTATTAACCTAAAATCCATCTTTTATAATACAATCATTGTTTAAGATATAAATGAAAAAATGGTGTTTTGTATAATTGTGTACAATTAAATAGTGTTTAATTGATTAATTTAAAAAACGTTTGATTATATTCAATAGATTTCTCAAAAACATTAAACATCAAATAACATTTTGATTGAATTGGAATTAATCTGGTAGAAATTCATCTTAATAATAGTTAATCAGAGCTATATTTAAACTTACACTAACTCAGCTTTTATACTGGCATGTATGAGATACACAATATGTCCTGTCCTTTGCTTTAACATCCTAATTTACATTACAAATTATAGTATAATATTTAATAATTTAACTTTAGTGTTTTTTGGAACGATAACTAATTTGGAATTATTAAAAATAAATTCGTTAAAATAAAAATGATTATTTATTATAAGCGTCTTGCAAAGGTTTCAATAATGGTGATAAAAAGCAATAAAAAATATAGTTTTGACGAAGGCTACGTTGAAATAGCTTTCAAATATATATAAAATAATATTTGTAGAACTGAAATAAATTTTAAGTTATTAAGTTATTAAGTAAATTTTCGGGTTTTGCTGAAAATTTCTCAATCCCGAAACCCGGGATCGCAGCCATCTCAATCCGGAATTTCGGGATCAGAAAATTGAACGGGATCCCGGGATTGGATGCCCTAGTGGTAATATGCACATACTCAACTATTAGTTTTACTTAATACAAATAGTCTAAGCAAATGTTTTAAGAACTATTATAATCATCATAAACCAAGTATACTTGAATTTTTCAAAAGAATTTTACTATTGATAAGAAAAACATATCTAAAGAAAAAACTAAATATTAATTAATTATATTCAGAGAAGTTTGACAAAGTCACTCAATATCAAGACGTTGATTAAAAGAAACCACGTGTTTCCACAGAAAAGAGTTTGTTTCCACGTGGACTGTAAAACATAGTTGGTTACCATTTTTAATTATATTTGATTATTTTCTTGAGTAGATTAATTACATCGTTGATCTATTTATACCATGCTCTATCAATAGCAAGAATGATTGAGCTTATCCTTTTCGCCAGCAATGGCCTTAAACTCAATGCTACATTTATTTCTTATATAAACACGAAACATTCATTTACTAAGCGTCAGTTCAAGTTCATCCATGCACTTGTACGCCTGAATATGCCGAAAGGCAAAACCCGGGTCGTTAGTGACAAAATCTGTGAGAATGTACATAGTTTGAACGATTCAAATTTAATACTATTTTAAACTTGATGAATGTATTGCTCATGTCGCAATGTTGCCAAATTCTCTGTGTCAGCAAATAATCGAAGGTTGGATACTGAATAAGGGCTGTGGAGGAGTTTTGTGTTATTATTTTGTCTTACCGCTCAGCTTTAATAAATTTTCAGGCTAATTCTCTTCGTTCGCGTTGAATAATGCACTTACGTAGAGCCGGTTCCGGGCGAGAAAATCTTGCTTAGTAAGTCATAATCCGAGAAGTAAAACCGGAAGTTCCCTGCGAGATTATTAAAGCTTACATTGAGTAGGACGCCGGTTGGTAAAGAAGCTATTACGAAATAATATAACACCGGCTTGTTGATTTGAATTGAAAAAGGTAATTTAAGATTTTCACTTTCAATATTAAATTTGAATCGTTCAAATAATGTACATTTACACAGATTTTGTCACTAACGACCCGGGTTTCGCCTTTCGGCATCTTCAGGCGTTCAAGTACACGGATGAACTTGAACTGACGCTAAGCAAATGAATTTTTACTGTATATATAAGAAATAAATGCATAACTGAGTTTAAAGCTATTACTGGCGAAAAGGAAATGTCCACAGATTTGAGTAGTGAGTTGTTTTAAGAAATATATTTATTTTGTTTTTCGGAAAAGGTTTTATGACTATATTTATATAGGGTATAACAGTGGTGACCCGGGCATGTTTAATATTTCATTTAAATTCGGAAGACTATTTAATTGCGCTCTGTCTCAAAATCTGTGTGAATGTACATAATTTTAACGATTCAAATTTAAAAAAAGTAAGTGAGTATGTTTTGTGAGAAAAGACTAATTTTTGGATATGCGGATTCTGAACTAACATTGCAGCATACAATTATATTAGTATTTGTATAAAAAAAAATACACAATATTCCATTGTACTACTTCCATTTTTATTAAGCAGGATCAATGCTTGTCGTGAGCGAAACCAGTCATTATCTTGTTAAATAAAAGTGGAAGTAGCACAAAAGAATATTGTGTGTGGTTTTTTTTAATATAATTCCTTTTCACCAAGTACTGAAAGTGAACATCATAAAAGTGAACAAGTATTTGGATGGAAAAAATGGCATATATATGTTTTTATTTAGTATGGTCAAAGTTAGCAGAAAATACTTTGACATACTTATCGCACTTGACTAAAATGCCCAGTGTGCTCCAATATGTCCAAATACGTTAGCAATAATATATCAAAGTATGAAGTATTTTCGAAAACGTAAAAGCTCATAAAAGCTCACCACAAACGTGAATCCAACACTTTCAAGCCTATATCAAATTTATAGCTTTCTTCATTGGACCAGGCTTCTTCACATGACACGAGCAGTGGTGTCGGAACTGGAGTTATATTGGGGTCTACATGACGCAATATTAAAGTGTGTGCTATTTACATTCATCGGCAGGTCGGGGTGTGAGATGAATAGTAATTTTGCAAAAAGCTCAGGGTGAGTTTGGAAGACGATCAGCTTCCTTTGGGAAATGATGCAAATAGGAAAGGATGCAATAAAGCCGCTTGTTAATATCAGATAGGAAAGTCTTCAAAAAATACAAAAAAAATCTAAGAGTGCAACATTTCGTAAAGCCAAAAAACTAATCCGACAATAGTAAAATCTCGGTTTTTCTTCGTTTTCTTTTACAAAAATATTCATGTTTCATATATTATTAAAAAAAGAAACATTGATTAACTCATTATCCAAAAAAAGGGTCGTCAAAAATATAATTTCGACTTTAGGTGCTTGATGGAATTTAAATATTAAATTTGAATTGTTGAATTTTGTACTTTTCCATGATTTTTGTATATAAACGATACAAACTGTTTACTACGCGTCAGTTTAAGTACATTCATGCACTTGAAATGCCTGAAGATGCCGAAAGGCGAAACCTGGGTCGTTAGCGACAAAGCTCATGGAAAAGTACAAAATTCAAACAATTTGAATTTTTTTTAAAAATATATTTTGGTTATGTCTCAATGAAAATTATTCCATTAAAAATAGCTCAGAGGGCTATAAATATGAAAAAAAATAATGCGTCATGTATGAAAAATATCGAGGTCACAAATTTATTACAGTAACTTTAATATTTTAAGCCATTTGAATGAGTAAAATATTAATATTAATATATTTGTATTTTTTTTTATTATAAATAATATACTTATGGAGTAACATAGTACTTTTAGGGTGTTAATACTTAATATGTACGGCATTATATTTAAAAAAAAATACTCATTTGTGTTACATAATTCCACATTTATTTAATAAAATTATTACCAGTTTCGCTTATGATGTACATTACCAACTGAATCAGTTGACTAAGTATAAATGACTATTTTATTTCTTGAAGTAAGATAGTATTTATATAATTCTTAAAATTAAAACACCTTAAGTTAATAATGCTGCAATCCCATTTTTTGATAGTATAACATATGAAAGTCATTGAGAATATTAAAAATTGCTTTACCAAAATTATTGATGATTGTATCGAATAGTATTCACAAGTTCTTTAAAGCTTTTTTTTAAAAATCGTTTTTCTATTTGAAATATACGCTGCACAAAGCCGTGCACTTTTCCCTCTACGAGACATACATGACGTCACATTTTTCCTCTCACCCAGCGGAGCCGGAAGTTGAGGCTGCATGAAAAATGGCCTCCTCGAGTGCGCGAGCCGAGAGATTTATAGTCAATAAAAGTTTTAACGGCAAAAAATTATATCGTATTCATCGCTTTAGCGGAATTTTTATTTTTTTTGAAATCCCTGAAATTTCCCAAAACGCTTAAGAGAGAAAAGATAATGGAATTTATGCGCATTTCGTTTATTTTTATCATGCTGTAACTTTCGGTAAAATTTTATGTCACTTCATTTGCGAAATGGAAAGTGGCTGTCAGTTTTATCGAAGACTTATGATTAAGTGCATTGCTTATTTACAGACTTGGTAGTGAGTAATGAGAAAAAAATATATAATCAAACCTTGAATTCTATCAACATATACATGAAACTTAAGATATTTTTTGAATTTTTAAGCTTTTGCAACATTTACTAAAAATGCAATCAATTACAAATATAAAATGTATTGTTTTATATTAATTTATCAATTAAATGTTATGATTTTCAATTAGCTTCTAAATACACTGAAAACCTTTTTTCCTTCTTATTTAAAAAAAAATATAAAATTATTATGGTTGTCGCGAGCGGTATAGACATTCAAAATTACTCAAACGATTGACCAAAACCAAAAGTGTGGTCTACTTAGCTAGAGGGTAGACATTGAATTTTATTGTAATTTATTCCTTCTAACAACTGAAATAAACAAAAGTTAAATAGTAAAATCAACATTGAGAGTTCTTTTAGAAAAAAAAGACTTTTTTGACCATCATGGTTAAAACCGTAATAACATTCACTTTAGGGTGTTAAATGTAAGGCTGTCATAAGTGGAAAGACGTAATATTTAAAAATTAGGAAAACTTATTATAGATCAGGAACTATCAACGGGTAGAATAAAAAATGAATGGTTATTAATACGAATTAATAAGATTAATAACAAAGTGTGACAAAGAATAAATTATTTCACAGTTATTTAACCAAATTCTTAGGATAATATGTTTTTTATCCATCTTTGCTTCGAATGAAAAGCATATAGACTTTTTATGTAAATATATCGATATATGTTATTTCACAAAAACTGCATGTTACTCAGTTACTAAACCTCTCGAAGAGACAGGGGATAGAAGGATATGGGCTAGGGTAGGAGTCATATTTACAAGGCCTGTTATTTTTTTAGGATTGGAAAAGTAAGAGAGAATTTTTAGATCAAAAAATGCCGTTCGAAAGTCAGCGACGTTGAACACTAAGCCATGGACCCGACAAAAGATAATATAACTTAAGCAATTCTTACAGTTGTTATTAACGGTTTGACAAAATTGTGATAATTTATTACGGGCAGATAAGATAAGAAAATATGAATTTTATTTCACAGAATGTCTATATTATTTTAAGATTTCCATTAAAAGTTTTCATTAAAAAGTGATTTTACCACTTCTTTCTTCAGTATTTTCACAGAGCTATTGACAAGCGGCGCGTGACAGGTAAGAAGAAATTAATATTCTTAGGGGTTCTCCACGATTAACCCCTAGGTGCTACAACCGCAAAGCACAAACTTACTTTTATTTATGATACCATCTCAAATATTATTGACGATAATTCTTCTTGAATCGCTACGCGTATTCTACGCCGTAGCGTAAAAGCTTCCAGTGAATTTATAATTTGTTATTTTGGAATATTTAATAACAATATAATTGAGGAGCAAACATTCAAAAAGTGTTTTGTCACACAAATACAAAGCTTGGAAAATGATGATTTAAGTGTTGCAAAAGTGACGGTTTGTATGAATGTGTCAACTTTATGATTTCATTTTAATATGAAAAAAAACCTTTTTGAACACTAATTTTGATTTCCATTCATAGGTTTTATTATGGGCTGTCAGAATTGATATAAAACGCTGTTTTTCAAAATTTGTGACAAAACACTTTTTGAATGTTTGCTCCTCAATTGTTACGATTACAAATATTTCTTACAATGGCAACAACATTCAGTTTTGGTACGACGTCTTCAATTATATTGGCTAGATTTGAAACTAAGATAGCAATCAACTTTAATTAGGAATAAATTTGCAGTATTGCCGTGATATAATCATAAGACCAATACCGGTAGAATTGAAGCATACGTTTTAATATTTCGATAGAAATAATGTATTATTTTGGTAGTTAATTAAAAAGCAATACATTAAATTAATAACTGTTTGTTCAATATCAGGGAATCTGATTCAAAGTGTCCGATTACAGTATTGGAAAAATAGATTCTTTGTTTTCATAAACCAATTGAATACAAATATATCCATTAAGGTTATTATGAACATCAGCCCTTAAAACATTTAATGTATAAAGATATTTGTTTTAGATTTGTATTAAATATAAAATGGAAAAATACAGGAGAAATGAGCCTAGAACAACTTTCAAAATTAATATGCCCGGAAATGCAATCCATTGATAAAAGTCAACAAGAAACCAGTGTATTACTTATATTTCTTAAACCAATACTTAGAATACAGCAGAATAAAGCAAAAAAAAGCAATCGTAAATCATTTCGATAAAAAAAAAGTGACAAGATTTATATCAGTTAGATTAGGTTAGGTTATTAGTTGAAGCAAAGGTACGAAAATTGATAATTTGTTTCCTGTTTTGAGCGCATCGTATTTATTTTGTAGGTGAGTTTAATACTTGATTAATGCAACAAATAAAAACACATATATCTCATTATAAATAGTAATAATAGCATTTATTTCAAGATAAACACACGTTATTATAAATAAACCAGTTAAATAAAACCGTAGCCGGAATAATACAACATATGTGTGTTATAAAAGAGATTTATCGCCAACTTCATATTCTGAGATTCATTTTAAATTGCTTTCAGCTGCTTATGGTATAACAGTACACAAATTGTCAACCGGGGATCGCAAGCAGTTGATCAATGTTACAACACAATTCTCTGAGTTCGATATTTTTTAGAGTCAATACAGTCGTGATAAATTACTTTCTAGGACGAATATAATCATAAAAAAATCAACTAAAGATTTGATTGACTAGTTTTTCTACAGGTTGTGGAGGTAAATTTTGACACATATTTTTTCTCTTTAAAGATCAACTTTAGACAAACTATTATTACGTTACTTAAGAACAACTTAAAATATAATTTTATTTCTCAACATATATATATATATAATTTGATATCAAAGGATATTTAATGAAAAGAAATTCCTAGAGAATGACGCAATATTACTGTTAGAACAATTTTCAATTACCAACATCTGAGAACTCTACTGTTACAAACTTACAAGACTAAGGCAGTTGGTCAAACCGCTATAAAATAAGGGTAGATAGACGTAAAGGGTTGAAAAATAACCCTCCAACACAAAGCTATAAATTGGTTTTAAAAAAATATATATTAGTATCAATAAGCGAATTTGATTACTTGACTGTGCAATTGAAATGTAATAACGCCTTATCACGTTATCAACATGGTTACGAAATAGGATATATTACTGTTTTTACCATCCTTTCATCAATCGTTTTATTATTTTTCATTTATTTATTTAGCTATTTAAAAATCAGTGCAATAGTGTCAAAAAAACGAATTATAAGTCAATTCTAGAGATTGCAATTCCGGTTTTATCTAAGCCAGTATTCTACTGGTTTTTAAACAGTAACAATACAGGTATTTCGGTTTTTAAATTTAACTAAAACCAAATATTGAATGTTAATACAAAATAAAACATTTAAAAATATATTCGCGACCACCGACATAAAGTGTCATTGACAAACATTTCAACTGTAGACTACGTCCTTTTTCCTTTCCACAGTCGATATGACTAATCCGCACAACGTTTGTTTTTTCACATTAGCGTAGCTGTTTGTGTAAACAATAGTGAGTTGGATTCTAATTAAATTTTCCGTGACGTATTTGACTTATCAGTCTGTGTGATCAGCGGTGGGCTTCCAATACGTTAACAAGGGGCTCGCTTAATCTAAAATCAATTCTCGGTATTCTGGGGAGGCTTGATTTATTTTATCATTTATTTGAAATTATATGCAATAATTAAATAAGCAATCAATTGTTACTTAATACACTTATAATATCTAAAAATATGCAATTTACCGTATACTTATCAATGTAAATGACTAAAAATGTACTACTGTTTATATTGACGCTTTTTAAGATAATATTGTTAGTCAAAAATTGCAGTTATATACTCATTTGATCTGAGAATATTGTTTTCTCGTAAATTAACAAGGGGCTCGCTGACCTGAGTAAAATTTAATAAGGGGCTCGCGCGAGCCCCTCCGAGCCCACACCTGTGATTGATAAATATTAAAACCTAAAATTAGAAGGTATCGATCTGTATAAATACACAATTGGCTTGAGAGCCGATGTAGGTTTCACTACCCCTGTATAGGTATCGTGGTTAGGCGAGGTTGCAAACAAGCGGCACTGCTGTGAACACGCAGTTTTGGATGTTAGTTGTTAGTATTGTTATCCAGCGGGTAGAGTTTTGACGGGCATACGAAGTTGCGGTTTCCCGCGCACTGGCCACGTCACAACTTTTGACAATTGCCCCCCGCAAGTGAAAATAATAATAATCAACGTTGTGCTTTAGTTTCGTTTTGTAATTAAAGCTCCTCGCACAGAGCGTGTAATAATATAAGCTCGCGTAATAAGTTACTCTAAAACTTCACAAAGCATGTTGAATAGCGACTGTGGAAAGGAAAAATTACGTAACCCACAGTTTTTTCAAAACAGCTTTTTTTCGATAATCACAATGCATCCAACTTGATACACGTTCTATCAAAAAGACGTTAGTTGCAAATGTTAAATTAGTATCTTAATTTAGCTTTTAAGTTTGGAAAAAGATGAGTTTGTGAAAATTAAGACAAAGAAAAATTACTGAAAAAAAGGTTTTTCCTAGACAATTTCTTAAATTAATATTAGATTATGTCAATTAAACACCAGTTTAGAAGTCTCCGTGCACTCTAGGTTGTGGATATTTCATAATTTTCATATGGCCCAAAATCATCGAAAGACGTTTTTTTTTGCCTTTTGTAAAATTTTCTTTGTGTGGCTTACGTCTTTTTTCCTTTCCACAGTCGAATTATGGTGATATTTTATAACCTTTGTGAAACATTAGAATTATGGAATAATGAATTTGTTCATTTTTAATATTATTGTCAGTTCTTTTTCTCACGATAAACGATTGACGGCAAAAGCAATTTAATCCTAAATAGTGCACATATCGACTCATAATCGGCAAAAACAAAAAAACGACATAATTCGGTTAATTTAGATTTAAGCCAATAATTGTCTAAGGCAATGGTTGGAAAACTGCAGCTCACAAGCTTCACGTGCGACTCTTTGTCCCCTCGAGTCCTCACAAAATACCACATACAATGCGATTAAGCTTCGTGTCCCACGCTCAGAAGTCAGAAGTGGCGATCTCAGTGAACGTACTTTAATCAAGTTGGGGATTTTGTAAGTTATTAAAAGAAATTTTAATCGTTTTATAGTTGATATTTGGCTGAGTTGAGTAATGTTAATAAAATTTTAAATTCTGTAATTTGTAAATTCTTTTCAATGTCAATTGTTGTTTAAACTGTTTCATTTCATTTTATGTTTGTATAAATAGCACTGTTTAAATATATTTCTTATCAGTTGACAATGCTCGCAATGAGCGAAACCGGTTCTAACCTTTTAAATAAAGTGGAATAAAGAACAAAGGAATATTGTGTTTTTTAATAAAAACAATAATCCTTTGTACTTCATTCCACTTTATTTAATATGTCAGGACCGGTTTCGCTCATTGCGAGCATTGTCAACTGTCAGTTGACAATGCTCGCAATGAGCGAAACCGGTCCTGACATATTAAATAAAGTGGAATGAAGTACAAAGGATTATTGTTTTTATTAATATAATGCCTTTCCACCAAGTATTGACAGTGAACACCCTAAAAATATTGTGTTTTTATTAATATAATGCCTTTCCACAAAGTATTGACAGTGAACACCCTAAAAGTGAGTTGAGTAATGAGTTTGCTGACTACTGGCATAAGGCGTCAGTGACAAAAATAAATAGAGCGTTATCTCATTCGCCTGATCTTTTTTAGGGCCTGTGAATTTTAGTGTTTTGACTTTTTAAGATTTGTTCTACGTGGTCCCCGGTTGAAAAACGCTGATCTAGAGAACAAAAAGTAATCATTTTTTTATCATAATATCAGGATAGGCATTGACCGAATATTACTATTTACTAACCCCACTAGAGGAATTTATTTTTTGAACCTAATTTAAAAAAAAACTTTCCCTTGTAAAATTTATAAATTTTTGCTGAAGATTTTCTGCCGATTACGGGTCCAATATATTTTTTATTTTTTTTTAAACCTTGTCCGCTCCCAATTTGGAGCATATGGACTCCTAATGGAGTTTATCTCAACAGAAGTGTTTCTACGAGAACTGCTTGTTACTCAGTTGCTCAACCTCTCTTTTTCCAAAGAGAGTAGGATAAAAGGATAGGGCTAGGGCAGGACTGGTGGTAAGCTAATCGCTCTCGATACGTCCCGTTCATAGGATAAGATGGGTGAGAAGGGGGAATTCAAGACATCACATACATCCATGCCTTTAAGCAGAAATTCATAAATCGATTGAAAAGTCAATTTATAAAACTGTCCGTACCGGGATTTGAACCCGTGCCCTCCGTAGCCGAACCCAACAACGCTGACTGAAGATATTATCCGCAATAAAATTTAAAATGCGCTTTGACTAAACATTAAAAAAAGATTAGAGTTAAATGAACATTCGGTTAGATCACGGGTCGTCTGGTATCAAAAGCAGAACTATCCCATTAATGTCGAAATTAAACAATGTCACGTTATTTTGCTGGTTATAGTGTAGGGCTAGAAATTAAAAAAATGTTTAAAAATCAAATAAATGTGGTAAAAAAACGCAAAAGAAAATGATGCTTGGTATCAAAAGCAGAACTGTCCACGACGTTGGAAACAAAAGTAGAACAGTTTGGTAAATCAGGGTTTCGACCAATCACAGAGTTACTTTAAGTGATGTCCCATACAAATTTTAAGTCACACTCGTTGATGAGCTATGTTTAAAATTGAGTTAAAATTGATAAAACTCAAAGCCAACAATACGTTTTTCGTGTTTTTCTCGCAACCACGAAAAATGGATAGTTCTATTTTTGATACTATACGACTCAATTGTATTTTTTTATGTAAAAATTTATCAGATATGGTGTATTTAAAAACGGTAAAAATATATACATATAAAAAAACTCTACTATGTATGTAGATATATTCTGACGTTAACATTTTTAAAGTCAATATTATAATACGAAATAAATATTGCAAACACACAAATTCAGTAAAAGTATGTTTACGATTCCTTCGACGGTGTCGTATCAATATTTTTCCTTCAAATATATTTACTTGACGGTGTATTTGAAATGAAAAAAAAAAATATTCGTGTCAAATTTCCCGCCCTTTCAACTCGCTATTTCGTGTTTCTCACATGCGTTTCCGGTCCACATTGCCCACTTCCTGAAGGGCTCACTAAACATGGGTTCGAATTGTCTATTTTTGGTTTATTGATCTCACCTTAAAATTGCTACGTTCCAATTTTAAATTCTGATTAATAATATTATTAATCCTTTCCAGTTTCTCTCTCAGTGAGAAAACATTACAAAGGGATGTTATTTGTTAATGAACACAATAAAAAATAAAAGCTGTAAACCTACCACCTATCATAATTGCAACAAATTACTGAGTAACGTGGCTCAAAAAAATATCTTTAAAGCGTGTAGGTTGTATGCTAAAGTCAAATTATTATAAAGACACATTTCTTAGTCAGTTTACAATGCTCGCGATTAGCGAAACCGTTTCTGGTCTTCATAAAAATATACGTGGAATTAGTACAAAAAATGTTTTTTTTATCAAATAATAAGATACCATTTCTCCGGGCAACATGTAAAAAGCACTCATACGTTAATTTAATTCTTCGCTTTATGACTTGTATTCAAATACGTGAATTTTTGTGATGTTTTTAAGCCACTCCATGCAACAGTGAAGACTGTAGAGAGAGAAGTTAGCTAAAAATTATTCTTTGATTCGCCCATTATACCTATTAAGAGGTTCAAAAATTGTTTTTGCTTAAATTTCTTTATAAAGTCACATTTAGAGTGTTCACTCTCAATACTAGGTGGAAAGGCATTATATTAAGAAAAAACACATTATTTCCTTGTACTTTATTAACAATTTATTTATAAAGGTCAGGACCAGTATTTCTCATGGCTAGCATTGTCAAATTTCTGCTACTACGAAAAATGGTTGTTAGCAAACTTAAACATCATTCCAAAAATTCAATAATTTACGAAATTTCTGCTACTACGAAAAATGGCTAGCATTGTCAACAAGCAAGGATCGAATATGGATAAAATATGAAAATTGAAATATCATTTTTGCAAGAAATGTTTTATTATTCTTTCTACTGTATTTTAGCAATACTTCCTTAGAGCTTATTATGACAAAATCAAGTGTTGAAGTATTAATTTTTTGACGTAAGTCATTCCTTTGAAAGTGTATTTATACTGTTTTTTTGAGTGCAAACAAATATATATTTAGATTTAAAGCGCACAAAATATTTCGCACTCCCCAAACCAAAAATATTTATTCATTCACAAAACGATTTCGCGTTGCGGTTTCTGCTGTTTGCGCATTCATTCCTTTTCAAAGTAATTTATTATTTATATGTCTTCCTTGTTTAATGAAAGCAACCTTTTGCCTTTCAAAATAAATCAAACGCGGTCGATTTTTTTGATGGTGAACATTGTTTTGGGGTATTTTGTAACGGAAACCATATTGTGTATTATTAATTTTCAACAAAGAACAACATATTTTAATATTGAATATATTACAAGTGTATTAAAAATTATTCTTGAGAAAAGCACATACGTTTAATAGCAGTGGCTTCATAAAAATAATATTTTCAATAAGTCAACCTGGTTTTATTCAGAAATGCTTTAACCTTCGCGTACCTATGTTGATAATGCACCCCGCATTTTAAGCAATCGCTTAATACGAATAATATCTAGCTTTTATTTATTGGAATTTCAATCAATGCAACGAATCTCATAACGCAAAGTTTTCTGGGGTCATTATGTACCCTATCGCTTCTAGATACTATCTTTGACGTTTTAAACATAGTTATTACAGACTGAGCCA
This sequence comes from Himalopsyche tibetana, assembly GCA_030503985.1. NCBI lineage: Eukaryota > Metazoa > Arthropoda > Insecta > Trichoptera > Rhyacophilidae > Himalopsyche > Himalopsyche tibetana. The sequence continues at coordinate 2,144,433 of JAPJYX010000006.1, forward strand.
AAAAGAAAACTTGCTTTGCCCATTGAAAAAGCACTTTAAGAAGCAAAACGCGTGTCACAATTCGTTAGACATCCGGTGAAATAACTAAGCTTTATATTTTTTTCAGTTGAAAATTCTCGCGATGGTGAAGCTAGTCTTAATTTAATTAGCTTAACATAAAATAAGTTCGAAATAGTGTTTTATGTTTTATTGAATGAGTTATAAACAACCGGTATTGATGAATTACGTTTCGGTACTCGAGTGTTAAATATACACGTCTTATTTTTTAATAGAGTTAATTCCATTTTTTATATACTTATTCATTTTAATTAATTTAATTTATTCATTTAATAATCTATCACTTTTTCTGTAAGTCCTCTTATTTTAAGAGCAATCTTGAACAATAATTGTATCAACCATCAGATATCAAACACATTTCTGAAATTAAACTTGTTTATTTTTTCAATTTTTTCTTTTTAAATATAAAATTTCTTAATATATTTGTCGCTACAGAAAATCAAGACGACACTGCTTAGTTTTCTGGTGTTTTTGTTTCGTAAAAATAATGTTGACAGCCTATCTCTAGATATGAATATTCATGATAAGCTTAATTTTCTTTCAACATGCTAGAAGTAAATAATAATAAATTAATCATCTTGTACGCGATTGATGATAACATACTGTGTGTTAACGTCTCAACACACAGTTTAATTTGAGTAATTGTTATTGAGAATAATTAATTAAGTTTTGATATAAATAATTAATAATAAACGTAGGTACACCATTAAATTATGCCTACGATAGTTTAAGGAGTGACATTAACCTTTGTTGATAGTAATATTATAATATATTTACTTAAAATTAACGTCTAATTATTTCACTCAGATTGCTTACGCTTCAGGCGGGCAATTTCGTTAATTATGTCTATCATGTTGTTTATATTATCATTGATATGAGCAGCTTATAATTAAACATAAATGTCTGTTAATATATGATATTACCAGACATAAATTTGGTATTAATTATAAGTCTGGTCATAAATTTAAATTCTGTTTTTTTAAGTTATTTCATGAATATATCGTTTAACCGTAGTTCGAACGATGGTGTGATAACGAAATTGCTTTCAAATATGATACATTTGTTTTCTGGAATTTAAAACTTTGTTTCAATTGTTTGTGTTGCTTAACTAATATATGAAAGAAGAAAAATTGCTGAGTGACACATTAGGTACTAAAAAAACACATTTTGTGTAATTTCAAATTATTTATAGTACATCAGGACCGCTTTCACTCATCGCAAGCATCATCGACTGGAGAAAACTAAAACGATGGAAGGTTATTTATACAAATGAATATTTTTCAATAATTTTGTATAATTAACTTGTATTTCATTATTTTTTAAAAATATATTGTAATGTTCTTTCACATTGACCATCAACACATTAAAATTGCCACAGTACATATTTAAAATGAATGACGGGCCGACAGTGAAAAACAATTTTTAAATATACATTGTTGAGTTATTTAAAAAATGAATTTCTCCATAAAATATAAGTGATTGTTTAGTAAGCAACAATGAATTCAGATAGATGGGTCGCACAAAAATAAACGTCGTGTAGTGTGGCAGTACAAAGTTCGCTCAACCTAAAATATTATATAATCAGTTTTCGTCATTTAAATGAATAGTACATATAGGCCTATTAGAGGTTAAGTAAGGTAAGTTGTATTTAAAGAAAAAATAGATGTTCTGTAATATTCTACGCGTCTTAAAGTATCGTAAAAGTGAAGTAACCTCAGTTAAACACATTGCAATAGTGTTATCTCTGTAAAATAAAAATATGCAATCCACCAAAACACAAAGTAAAGACGTGACTGTACTCAAAAGTCCAAGAAAAACGTTTTACCATTTTATTAGTTGGCTCACTTCATCTCTCGAGGGCTCATATTACCTTTTTTTCTTGTTGAAAACGAATTAATTAATTCTAATCAAAATGATAGTCTTTACGATATTAATATAGCCCACAATAATAGATACCCACAAAATGTGTTTTTTTAAACACAAAAAAACAAAATTTATATAACAATTCAAAAACTGAAATAAAATTAATTGTGGTAATTAAATGCTGCTTTAAAGATTATGTCAGTGACATCTTTTGATGACGACAATTAATTACGAGAAATAATTCAAGTTTTAGCATAACTGTACAAATCTAGCTCAGTATAATGCGGTGAATGTTTGCCAAGTTCTAACAATAAATTCTTTTGAACGTAGTTACTAACAAATACACTGGCATTGAAATAAATTCCCGTACCAAATTATTCACATAACAAGAAGTTACTATCACAAAAGCTTCAGCATTACCTTTTCTTGTATTAGATGCTACAGAAGTTTTAGACCGAATTCCCAACAATATGATATTGAAGTTTACTAAAATTTATAACCAGTTTGGAGATTTACATAGAGTGTATTAATAAGAACGCGCATGAGATATAGATAATTCAACCATATATTAAATCCAAAGCCATAAGTTTCTAAACATGTGCCAGGGATGGGAAGCGAGCTGGCGAAGTTCCAAATAGGTCACAGAACATACAAGTTCAGCGAATTCACGGTGTTAAAACCCATTTTATGATTATCAAGTCAAAAAAAGAAAGAATTGCATACTGCTTACCATGAGTTCTTTGAGAATTTTTCAATAAATTTATCGCATACGATACTGAGTTTTTGGTTAAAAATTTACTGCTTACATAATTGTTAAATGTGATCGACAAATGGCTCATCGAGAACAAGTCTTATTTTTTAAAGTAACATATTCATATTTAGTTATTTCACCTTAGTATCATCATTAATTAAACTAATACAAAACGCTTACGTTATTAAACATAAGCATTATAATTTCAACTTATTTGTTTTGACGAATATTGAGTTATACTCTATATGTCACATTTCTTCAAAATACATATTCATTGTTACATTCAATACTTTATTGTTCAATATAAGTTCAGTTCATCCTTGCACTTGAATGTTTGAAGATGCCAAAAGGTGAAACCGGGATCGTTAATTACACAACGTGTGGAAGTGTGAACAATTTGAAGGATTCAAATAAATGAATTAATAAGGTTAGAATAGATGCGAGAGTAGATGAAGAGTGCACCTCTTCTAAGCCAGTATAAGTTTTTTTATCCATGTCCGCTCATAATGTGGAGCATGGTCTCCTAATGGAAGTATCTTAACAGATTTTTTTCTACGAGAACTATTATTTTGAGCAATTTTTTTTCAAAGAGAGCTGGCCCAGTTATTAAAAGATCAGAAAGTTTGGTGGAAATTTTTAAATAAGGAAAATTAAGTTATACTTTGTTCTGTCGATGACGTGACGCTAAAATAACTGAATCAAATGTATTTTTGTAAAACTAAATACGTTGTTATTTTGACCGTAATATTTACAGTTATTTCATAAATAACGTCTACCTTATAAACATTGAAAACATTTTTTTTTGTGAAAATCTAAAATAAAATAAACTAATTGCAAAATACATTTATTTTTTCTTGATTTTTCTATATGTCTATAACCTAAGTACAAAACTGAAATTGCGCACAAAAACCGATACGCAGACACAGAAAGCACGTGTTAAATAAGTGCCGACAGGTGGCATGGCCACCTGGTGTATTATATTATATTTCACTAACCCAAATATCAATAGAATATGTTTAATTAAAGCAGATGAATTGTTGTCATTTTGTTAAAAATTAAAGACATTTACTTTAATTTCGTTGAAAATCTCAAAGCTGTTGGATAAGCTTTAATCTGGATAGTACAACATAATCTTCTTACAAAAAAAAATAAAAACCGATATGCAGAATTGTTCCAAAAGACAAGCAAGACTCCGTACACTTTTGCGTCTTGCGTCAGTCAATGTTGAGAACGTCTTTTCGCCAGTGACAAACAGTTGCAAGCTAGTGTGTGTGCTGAGTTAGAAACGCCGAGTGGTGAAGTGTTTGCTAAGACTGAAAATGTTTCAGATGTGTTTACCTAACCAGGAGAGCTTATCGGCAAAGAAACATACTGGAAATAAATAGCCCTTAACCTCATGGACGCTAGGGTGGGAATAGGGCTTGTCGGTTTTCAAAAACCGATTTTTTGGCTAAATTTGTGACATTCTAAAACCGGTTTTTCAAATTTTTAACCGGTTGTGCCGAATTTTCCATAAACGAGTCTATAAACAAAAGGACAGAAAATTCGGATCTTTTATTTGATTTGAAAGCGAAAATGTATTTTCGATATCAGGAAATTTTGTTGCAAAACGACCAGTGCACGATTTGTGTTTTCTTAAATCATATTTACTGAAGAGTAACACCACATAATTTCTTGTTGTGTATTATTATGTATGTAAATAAACAAGATAAACAAATAACCTTTTCTCGCTATTTTAATAGAGCTATCCATTTTTGTAAAACTTCGAAAACCGGATAAAACCGGTTTTTTAACAATACTGACATTCGAAAACCGGTTTTTTCAAAAGTCGGTTTTTGTGTAAGCCTTAGTAGGGACCGACATATCATAAAACATACAATTGCATAAAAACGCTGTTTACCAGCGAAAAGTAAATGATATCGACAATATATAAAAAAGTAATGCTTTATAAATTTATGTCGGTATACAAGTTGGTTTTTGAGTATCCCACCACCACCCGTTATGTGTATGCAGCCGCCTTCCATAACGCATTACAATCAAGAAAAAAAATATATCCCGAATGTTATTGGCCTGATACAGAGCTGCACGAGACTTTTCCTCTTTTTTTAAATCCATATCCGCTCCTTATGTGTAGCACACGGCTTCTTGTGTAATTTTATTTGTATCCATATTCTCTCCCAATGTGGAGCATATGTCTTCGCAATGGAAGTATTTCAACAGAACTTTTTTCTATTTATCTGTTTGTTACTCAGTCGCTCAACCTCTCATTTTCAAGGAAAGCAGTAGGAATAGAAGGATAATGCCAAGACAGAACTAGAGATTAACTAACAGCTCTCGCTACGCCTAGTTATTAAAGGATAGGAAAGGGTGGAGGGGAATTTTCAGACATCACAAACACCAATGCCTTCAAACAGTAATCGATAAATCAATCGAAAAAAACTGTTCATACTGGGACTCGAACCCGCGAGATTTGGCACGGAAGCCCACAACACTGACCAATGCGCCATATGATCCGGAACACGGCGTAAGTATCTAGGTAGGCACCTAACGGAGGTATTTTAACAGATTTTTCCATGAGAAATTCTTGTTACTTGGTTGCACAATCTTTCTTTTTAGAAGGAATATAGGGATATGGCTAAAACAGACAAGGTTAAGTAATCGCTTCCGCTACGCCCCGCCATTCTAGGATTGAAAGGGCTGTAGGGAATTCTTAGGCATCACAAACACGCATGACTTCGACAACGATAATCGATAAATCAATTGAAAAAATTCTGATCGTACAGCAACTCCAATCAGTGAAATACTTCACGGAAGTAGTATACGCTTGTAGAATTCAATACAGTTAATTTTTTCATACCCAAAACTAGGTTTAAAAATGTGAAAAAACTGGTATGGTAATGTATTTAATAACTCTACAATTTTTAGATGATTAGTGCATTAAGTTGACGAGGTTTTTCAATAACTGGACATTTTTTCACGAATACTTTATTTGAGTTGAATGATTCTAACGTTGTTCAGTTCATATCTTTTTTTTTATTAAGATCGAGATGTATTAATACTGTCAAATGTATTTTTAATAACACTCAAAATTTACCGTTTTTTTTTTGTTATACAGGTATTAAATAATAAACAACGGTATTGATATATTCTTTTGGCGTTAAGCGCTCTTGTGTGTTCGTCTTATTTGGTTATGCAGTTATTACTTTTCTGCTGTATCCATTTTGTTTGAAGACACTTTCAGATAGCGATCTTTTAATCAATTCATGGATTTTCGTTCAAAAGCATATTTGTCTGTGATGTTTCTATTCTCATTATAAATATATATGATCCTTAATGAGGGTTGTAGCGAGAGTAATTAACTAACTATTTTTAAATACAGGTTGAGCGACTAAATTACAAGTAGAGCTATATAAAACATATTTACCAATAATCGGCAAAAAAATTTAAGCGACGAAATTCGGTAAATTGCGTTTTAAGCCAATAATTGTTCAATATTGCATAAAGCGCCAGCGACAAAAATTTTAGAGCGTTATCTCATTCGTCTGATCTTTTTCAGGGGTTGTGCATTTTAGTGTTTTGACTTGCTATTGTTTGAACGGCAGTCTCCATGTTTTGTCGAAAATTAGTTAGGTTTGTCAGCGTCTAGAGCTGGGAATTCCGTTAATATAAGAAAAAATATTATTTTTTAAATAATGCTGTTACACACCGATACATAACATTGTTTTCGTTTGGGCCGCATGCTGGTTTTTGCTACATTACTGTGGCCACAGCTAAATAGTAGTAATACATAAATAAACCACACACTAAACATAATATAGTGACAACACAAATGTAAGTACACACAAATACAAATGTATCCAAAATAATCATTCGTTTACTTAAATTCACGTTAAAGAAGCATCTGGTAACTATGTTTTTTTGGGCATCACGTGAAATCTATATGGGCCGCAAGTATAGTTTTGCTGGTGTAACATGTACATTTTTGAAGAATAAAATCGAATTTCTAACAAAACCGGCAGTTTACTGAGTCTCGTATAAAAAAAACGGCAGTTATTAAACGGATTAAAAAAAACAGTTTAAATTGTATTAAAATAGAAAAATAACTTGTCGGACGTTGTATCTACCAAAAAAACGTTTTAATTGATTTTCGAACATTTTAGGATTTTGAAAATTGACGCTTTTGTTTCTCTAGCCTTCATATTTAGGATCAACACTAGGGGCGTTATAAATGAAAAAAAAAATTTGAACGTTGAAAAAGTGACACGTCACTCTGATACTTGAATCGAGGTCGATGTGTTAGCTATTCTCCACTGGAGCAGTATATTGCACATTATCAGCGAACACAGTAAGAACAACGTTTCGTTATTTGTCTTCGTAAAACATAATATAATTTATTATCCAATAGTTATTTATATATTATAAGTGATACCATATGTTGATTATTTTTAATAACATATATTTGATATAACCGTAGCGCAAATAAAACTTTAATCTGTATAAATGCTTGCAAATAAAAATGAATAACACTCACATGGTCAATTAAAAATAGATATCGACTCGTTAAGCCGCGAATAATATAATAAACTACCTTTCTGGCAAGAGCTCCCGGTGCCGAAAGGGTAAAAGGCAGTGGCGAGGCTTTGAATTATTCAGGAATTTGTTTTAAAAAAATGTGAAAAGTTACTTAATATTAAAATATTATTCGAAAGGACGTTGAAATATTGTCGTGGTCACTTGAACGAATTCCATTTAGAACACACACAAGTACTTAAATAATTTTTTAAATGATTTAAGTACTTGTGATTAGAAATATCGATAACTATAATTTATTTTGATTGAGATAAGCTAACAACTAGTGATGTTAAAACTCTTTTCTAATCTCATTGCTTCCATCAAAAATTATATTATGATACTAAATAACAAGATGTTCTTTTAGAAAAAATTCGATTGACATAGAGATCGATTATGGTTAGGTTAAAAAATAGATTTAATTGGTATGGAATACAGGTAGCAAAGGGCATACGTTCTGGCAATGTCACAATAAGCGAATCTTCGTGATCAACTGACGATTAAAAAAACACTTTATTAATACAATTAATAATACGTGTCAAAATAAATAACATACATATCATCAAATAAAAGTGACTTCTAAAAACAAATGAGTTTTATCTTAACCTCAAAAAAAGAATCAAGTTTCCCTTGCATATAATGTCTACGTTTAACATGATGTCTTTTTTTTGCAATTTATTTGAATAACCTTTTTAAATAAAGTTCGTATACGACTGGATAATTTTATGATGTGTTTCTAAATTTTTTAGTCGATTCATCTTATGATAAAAAGGCACCAAACTCACCAGGGTAATGGTGAACTCAGTGTAACCTGTATATATTATATATCGACTGTGGAAAGGAAAATGGACGTAACCAACAGGTTTTTTTTGATAATCACAATGTATTAAACATGATACACGTTCTATTAAAAGGATTTAAGCTGCAAATGCCGAATTAGTATATAAATAAATGTAGCATTTAAGTTTGAAAAATGATGAGCTTGTGAAAATTGAAACCAAGAAAAAAGACTGAAATAAAGGTTTTTCCTGTACAATCTTTAAAATAAATATTATGTTTTGTCAATTAAATACCAATTTAGAAGTCTCCGTTCACTTCAAAGTTTTATATAATTCATAATTTGCATATGGAAAAAAAACACCAAAATATGTTTTTTGCGCATCCTGTAAAATTTGATATGTGTGGGTTACGTCATTTTTCCTTTCCACAGTCGATATGTACAACGCACCAAGAAAATACAAAATAAAAACAATATTACAAAAAAAAAATTCATGTGAAAATCGAGCATTAAAATTTATGAAATAATTTTTTTTTTTTTTTTTTTTAAATTTTTTTTAAAAAAAATATTTGACATTACAGCTTACGCCAATGCGTCAAATATTTTTAAGTTGAAATATCATACGAGATATACTCGATGAGAATTTTTGAAAGTCACATGAGATAAACTCAAGGAGAATTGACTTCACAAACACCCATGTCTTAGATCTCAAATTAAAATTGAAAAAAATCCAATTTTGACATTGACCTTACGGGGAATCGAACCCAGACCCACCTGGTCGGTAAAGCAAGCTCTAACCAACTAGACCACAGCGGGCGACAATAATGTAGGCAACCTATTGAAACAACTTTAACTTTACTACAATGATAAATAAAAGTTAAGCTTCTATAACAACGTAACAAAATTCAGGTAGAATAAAATACAATTTACCTTCGTTTCATTGTTAACAATACAAACCGTCTCGGTTTATCGAATAAACATTAAAGGGGTACGATTATATTGTGAGCCACTGATGTTGGCTAGAAGTCAGTTTATCGCTGCCCACTTTATTTGAATTCATTGGTCTATCGGGAAAACGACGCTTTGCTATTTGAAATAGAGGTTCTTAATCGGTGGTTCGTAGAACTTAATTGGTTTTAGAATTGATTACTCAAGCATTCCTGCAAAGCCGAAGCTTGCAGTGAAAAATACGAATTCGTTAACGGCACCCATCGCAATTTGATTTCCTACGCTGTAGATATTTTATTGTTGAGCAAAGATAATTTTCAAAACCATACATGGCTATAATGAGCAGCATTAATATGTATGTACATTTTATAAAGCATATCTACAGATAATATTATAGACTGGCGTTTGAAAAACATTCTACATCACATCACATCATAAAAAGTAACAATTTTTCAGAGTTTGCCAATCATCTAATCGAAAACGAACATAATTTTAATCATAACAGTAACGTAGAAATACTCCATCGAGTAAATAAAAAGGCTTAAAAATAAATAGTTTAGAATTTTTAGAAATAAATAAAACTATTAACAATAAATAAATATGGCCAACTAAGATTGAAAAACTAAATCTAAGTTAGCCAGAACATATAACCATTTTAAGGGTGTTTACTGTCAACACTTGGTGCAAAGGCATTATATTTTAAAAAGAAATACTAATTTTTACTAATTCCCACCATAATTAAATAATATGAGGGCCGGTTTTGCTCATGACGAGCATTATCAACCTATGTATGGTATGACAACAACGCTCGTCATAAACGAAACCGGTAATGGTCTTATTAAAATAAAGAGGGAATTAGTAAAAATGAGCATTTTATTTTTTTAATACAGTACATATGTATAACTAAAACACGCTTTTATACTAATGCCAAATTTATTTAATATGATCAGAGCTGGTTTCGCTCATCGCGAACATCAGTTGATAATGAAGAAGAAATTGGTTCTGATATTAAATAAAGAGTTCAACCAAGTTTTGACAGTGAATATCTTAAAACTGGAATGACAAATATGTTACATTTATCTCTATATCAATTTATGAATTTGTATTCAGGAACACTACCCTATCCGACTCTTATCAACTACTGTCACCTTCTCTATCTTAATTCCGTATATTTGAAAAAAGATTAAAAGAGTTGCGACTAGGGCATCCAATCCTGGGATCAATAAAAATCAAGTATAAAATCTAAATTATTCCCCATTTACTACCATTTATTTTAATAATACAACTATTTGCGACAGTGTACCTCCAATTGTTAACATGCATATTTTTTTATAATACCTATATACAAAACAAATGAATTGTGGTCTGAGTCTCTATCATATATTATAGCAGTCGTACACAGGAGCAAGCATTTTTTTTCATAATTATGTATGTACAAAATTCAATTGCAATCATTTCTTATTTATGGCGGTATAAGAATTTTTTCAATTTTAATTTAAATCTTGATCACGGGTATGGGATTGATCTCAAGACATTTTGGTAAAAAAAATAACACATTGGCAATGTCAGTTATTTTGTTTTATAGTCATATGAAAAAATATAGAAATTTGAAATTATGGTAAATAATTAATCCTGAGATCCTGGGATTGGAAGACTGTGAATCTACAGAATTGGATGCCCTAGTTGCAACACATGTTTCGCCTTTTTGAAAAGCATCTTTAGATTAACTATAGAACAGTTGCTAATGAATAAGCGTTGGTCCTTATTGTTATCTTCCAAATTACAGAAATGATGGTTGGGGTTGTTCCATTTTTATTGGCTTCAAAAGGGGGCTTAGATAAAAACTATAATTTGTGAGACAGTCAGAAATAAATATAAAAATCAAATTATAAAATATTATTCTAGATAAGTTCTTTTGGCGTAGTGGTTAGCGGTGTTGGTTTCCTTGCGGACCTTACGGGTAAAAGTTCCAGTACGAACAGCATTTTTTTAATCTACCCCACCCTTTCAATCCTTTATATACTGGGCTTATCGAGAGCGATTAGTTAACCACTAGTCCTGTCCTAGCCTTATCCTTCTATCCCTATTACTCACTTTGGAAAAGAGAGGTTGAGTGACTGAGTAACTAACAGTTCTCGTAGAAAACTTCTATTGAAATACTTCTATTAGGAGGCCATATGCTCCACATTGGAAGCGAACGTGGACTAAAAAAATAATCTAGATACGAGTTTAAATGATCTGCATGGAAAACATGAGTGGCCAAAAAAGTATTAAATATACGAATATTATAACATGGAAAAAAGCACACAAATGTAACGAATAATATGAAAATATTTAATGCTCAATTTTATTACAGTTAATGATTTTAAAATTACAAACATCAATTTCAAATCAACAAAAAAAATACAATGTTCACGTTTTTTTTTACAAACCTGATATAAAAGTTGGGTAGCCGCTGAGAAAAAAGAGCTTTTTGGTCGGATTATTTCAAGCAGTTACCGTAAAAGTGTAAAAATATGATCCATACAAATTGCGAGCGAGGATTTTATTGTAGGTAAAAAAACAGTTTTGCAATCAACTAACGACCTGACCATATCACTTTTATGTGCGAGCCTGCCGTCGAAATTTTGTTTGAAATGCAAAATCAAATCTCGCACAAAAGGTAACGATTGAAAACGATATCGGAATTTCTCTGGAATTTCTATCTCATATAATATTTATGGATTTAGCAATAGATCACGTATTCTTTTTGTAAGGGTTTGCCTTTTTTTAAATTTTGAATCGCTTAAATTCTATGAATTTCTCTAGGTTTGTCACTTCGAGTTGATTTGTTCCATTAGTAATATTCGGGCATTAAATCAAGTGCACGGATGACCTTAAACTGAATTTATATTGTTTACATGTCGGAAGAATTAAGTTAAAATAAAATCACTTAGGCATAAGACTATATTGATGGAGATGTCAATTAACTTCTGATTCCGATTTGATATTGATGACGTAAAATCTTGATTGAAAAAATAATTGCATAATCTAAGCCATATCATACTTTTACTACTAAAACAGTTGCAAAAAAATTGAATAATAAAAACTCTTAGCCGCGTTTAATTCAACATTAAATAAGCAAGTATATTTAACAAGATCATAAATGCGTAAAAAATAATTATTGTAAGATATTAACATAGTAATTATAATAAGCCGGCTTCTTAGAAGAAGCTTAACCTGAAAATTAATTACATAAGCCAATTATTAGTTAAACTTATACAGTGATAGTGATCCGGGCTTGAAATAAACGGTAATAACAACGTATGCTTAGTTGATTAAGTTCATCTATAAATTTAATGGTAATTTATTTTTGATAATATAATGTATTGAATTTTAAGTAACAAGACCTTACCACACACTACGTCAGTACAAATTGACAAAATAATCAATGTAATACATGCTAGAATTAACTGGTCGATACTGTAATATGAAAGTTGAAAACAATTTTTGTAACATGGCACATCATCTTTTCTATTTTTTGAAATAATCGCTTACTTTAGACTATTAAGTTAAAGGTGACCATATATCAAGGAAAAAATGGTTGTAGAACATGTCTAGTAACACAAAATTTATGTGTTCACATCGTATTGTGGAGCATTTCCCGTGACTTGAGATAGGTTCCCATGTTCACGAGGAACCCGGGGATCATGCATGCGCGCAACTATAGACGAACTGTCAAAGTATATTTCATCATGACTTTATACCAAAGCTATTACGCATTGAAGGATACGTCTTATTGTAATTATAAAAACCGAATAATACTTGCAAGAATATATACGGAGGCAGCACTCGTCGACATCAACTAATCGGGCGTCATTTTAGGGATATATTTTCAACTTTTAAATATCTGTCAAAACAATCCCCATAGACAATAATAAGTTATATTGGAATTATTTATGATATAAGCATAAACTGTCATCATGGATGATAAAATATATGTATATTCACAGTAGGAATCTCACAAACATTAGTAATGAACTTTACTCGCATTTTTTGCATTCAATAAAATCAAATAACGTTCATTTAGACGCAACACTGACCAACATATCTTACACGGGTGACGTTTCTGTGACCCCTCGAGAGTTTAAGAACATAGTTCCTGATACATTACGTACATGTTGAGAATCATGTCCCGGGACCTTTGTTCCTAGGTGTATGGGCCCTATAAAGGTAAATTATAAACTAATGATAAAAACGGAGTCGTAAGTAACACAGCCAGTGGAATATTATTAAAATAAACGACCTTTTACAAAAATACCACGATAATTTATTTTAACCACCGAAGAGAGGGGTTGAAATATATCAACTTTGCTTTAAAAAAACTTAAAAAACCTGCGGAAGTATCTGAGATGGAAATATTCAATTGAGTGATTTAGTATCTCTCATAAAAACAAATATTCCCAATAATTAAAACACTAACTGGACCAATGTATTACTTCCTATTATTAGTTCCGTTTCAACAACATTGAATTTTTATAAATTTTGTTTACGCTTATTTTTATTTTGATAAAAATGCCAGGTTTGTTAATGGTAGTTGTAACATTTCAAAATAAATTGTGAAATATTTTTCCCCTTTGTATTACTAAGCAGCATTAATAAATTATTTACCATTAATGTCAAAGCCGTAAAAATAATGATACGTATCGCCTACGCCAGCGTCGCGACGTCATCTATCCGTAGCAAGAAGGCGTCGGTGCCAAGTGGCCGACAAACACTCCAGGAGACGCCTCACTTGTGGATTTGACACTCGGGAAAGGTGATATTGGGGTTTCTTGATACATATTGCTTTCAACGTTGTCTGAAAGTTCGTGACGATGTTTTCAAATTAACGATAAATATATACAAGAGAATTATTATTTTAGTAATATATCACTTGATTTGATAATATAGCAATTATCAATCGGACTATACCATCGCGAAATTGGTAAGAATTTTCAAATAGATTATTATTCGTTTTTATAGTTTATTCATGACATTTTCATTGAGAAAAAGTTGTTAGCTAAGGTTTTTAATGTCCTATTTAACGTAAACATCACACAATTAGAAAAATATTGTACAAATGCCATTCGAGATGTTTCACAATCTAGCACACTGAATTTCGATTAGTATTTTGTCTAATCAATAGATGTCGCTGTCGTGAAAGAATCAGCGTTGTGTTTACTCTATATTTAATGAGCCACAACCGGAAATTTCTTAAACAGAATTAATTCAGCACTTTCAGTGTAAAAGATACTTATGAAAATATCTAAAGCAGGAAAAAAATCGGTGATACTGTCAGATAAAAATAAAGCTTCAACGTGTTAAATATTGAACACAGGTTACGACTACGAACTACGACTTTCAATTTATTATGTACTAGCGAGTACCCAGCATGCGTTGCAATGCCACTCAGAGAAAGAATTTTTTCTTGTTTTAATTATGTTTATTGTATTGCTTTTGGATACACAATAAAATATTGCGTATAATTGCATAGGAGTGATAAAAAAACTCACTACTTCCCCAGAACACCGAGAATTGGTTTGATATAAAGCGAGCCCCATTGTTAACGTATTGGCAGCCCACTGCTGGCTGTATTAATTCAAAAACCTTTGCGGGCGTCCGCACAACAATGCACCAAATTTTTATTGCAATCGGACGAACGGTATAGGAACGCGTACTGGACAAACAAATATTCATTTTTATATTGCTAAATTCAAAAGAAATATCTTTTTTTTATTTGGAGAAAAAAAATATTTTTACGAAAGCTGAACAATATTAATCAATCAAGTAATTTCCGTTATTATTAATAATCCCCCTCCACAGATCAGGTAGTTTTTTAATGCCTCTTTCGTAAAATTCAGCCGGTATTTCATTAAAATAAGAGACCAAATGATTTTTTACTTGTTCCACAGAAGTATTTTTTTATCCTGAAGCGAATGTTCCAAAGATTTGAAAATATGATAGTTTAAAGCTGCAATATCAGGAAATTATTTAATAACGGCTTTTGTTTTGACATTTCATTTGACTTTACCTATTATATAAAGATAATTAATAAAGTTTCTTTTATAAATGAGTTTTAATTATTTATATTATTTTTTTTCTTTTAAAGTAAAGTATTTGACATTTTTCGATAGAAATATTTAAGAATTGAAATCAAATTTAACGTATATTTTACAATTCGTTAAATACGAAATAATGCCGGATGTAGGAACGGAGATTAAGTACACGTTTCCAATATGCGAGTTGTAGGGCCTCCCATATTGTGGCGGAGTTCGTTTACGCTAACAATGCCTACAGAGCCCATACAAATCGATCCGCCTCATCCCAACGGGGAGGATCATGTAATAATGTATATGGCATCCATGGAAAATCTTTGGTAAGTGAATATGTTTAACAATCAAATACTCAAAATGTGTAGATTTGGAGTTAATTAGTGAAAATTCATTAACGTACTTCTCAAAGACGCATCAAAAATGGTACATAGACAGAGAAATAACAAAGTTATCAATTTATTTTGAAATATACGCTAGTAACCAGTATACTATAAAATAATTAATATAAAAAAAAATATATTTTAGTAAAAAATATTTTATTAAAGAAAAAAAGCTGTATTCGCGAAGAAATTGATTTATTTATTTTTGACTGTAAATTCTACTACTTACCTATAATATATTTTTTACTCGAATGCCGAAAAGCTTATACAGAAATTATTCAAAATAGAATATAAACCTGTCGTGTTGATTTATGTTTCAAATTTGTTAACAGTTTTATTGCGATCATGAATCGTTATCATATTCGGCAAGATAAAGTGATTATTCTTGTATATTTTATTTTCCAGGCACATATATTGCACAAAAATGGCGTTAAAAGACATTTCAATAGATTTCACCATCGATTGTTCTTAAATAACAGACTAAACGTTTTAATTTTAAGTATAAGAATATATCTGAAAAACGAATAAAAAACAATGAGAATAAAACATTTGTTTTATAATTAAATTTGAGTAATATTATCTACCTTCAAGAATATAGTGGTGTAGATTTGTTTGGGTATCATTAATTTGTGAACATAATATTTACTGTATTCACAGTGAATGTATTAATTACAAATGAATGCTTTTTCAATTATTTTAAGCTTATTGTTAATTTTAAAGGTTTGACAACGATTATTTAATAGTCGTAGCCAAACAGCTTAACGGAAATAGCACAGTTCTATTAATTTTTTTATGAGCTTAAAACGTGTTATTTTTATAAATAGTATTTTTTAAATAAAAATTGTCTTTTCAATAAAAAAATACTCATTTATTAAAAGATAAACAGTGTACGTAGCATTTAAAAATATGCTACGTCATACAACTTTATCATATTTGTATTAATACTATACTTACTTTTTTTAAATAATAATGTTGGTTATAAATATTATATTAAAGGTTGTTTACCGTTGGTGAAACCTGATGTAATTGGAAATCCTTATTCGGTTTCAACTCATTCAAAGAGATGGATATTGAGTGAGATATAATTATTATTGGAAGTAGGTAAACGTGGGCGAAATTATTATATCTTTGAAACATTTTTTTTGCGGTTCTCAGACAGGCAGAGCCTAGAAAATTGGCAGGAATAATTATATAAGCCGATATAATTTGATCAGATTTTTTTTAATACATTGTAGGAAAAATATTTTCATGAAAAAACATGTCATTAATACAGCGTAGACGATTTTGAAAAGATATAGAGATTATTTTTTACTTATACAAAGAAGTTTTATTTATTATATTTAACCAATGTACTTTCACGTTGTATGACACTATCATTAGACCAGTAAAAATTGTAAACATACAAATGGAATAACTGGAAATTTTATATTTCCAGCAATTAACTATCATACATTTAAAGCCAATATTTGAAGATAAAAATATAATAAATTATTATCTAACTGAGCATGAGTATGTTGTACAAGATAATGGGATCAAGTTATTATTTTATCTGATATGAGCTACTTAAATGAATGTGCGAAAAATCCGATTGAAATTGTAATAGAAAATTTAAATTAACTTTGATTATTCCACGTATTGTGTTACTAACTGTGACACGTTTTTCGCCTCTTTCAGAGGCATCTTCAGACTTACTATCGCAAAGCTTGCTTAAGTAATGAAGCAAGATTGATTCTAACATTTTAAAATCATAAAATTACAAAATGGAGGTTTGGGTTTTACTTTGGGTTTGTAATACTTTGACACTTAGCTATTGAATAAAAATCTCCTACAAATAATAATAAGTATTTTTAAGGACAATTGTAAACAAAACATGTTTAAAGTCACCGTGGACAAACTGTATCGCAATAGGATTGACGTATTACTTGGTTTTCACGGCAATTGATTCAAATTCCTAATTGATTATTATATATAATTTTTAATTCGTTTCCAAAGGAACGAGATAACGATCGACAAATTTTTAAACCATTATTTGACTAATACTTCTTTTTATTTTTACTCGCAAAAGTAAGAGGTTGAATTGTTGACAATAATAATTTGTTAAAAAGGTTTGTATGTTCCATATCAATCGAGCAATTGAAAAAAGCGTTACAGAGTATATCTCAAATAGAAGAAAATAGAAATCATGTGAACGCCTTAGCAAAATATTGTAAAAGCTTTGTCTTGTTTTAATAAACTGAATGAAAAAGTGTATGAATTATTTAAAATGAAAACGGAAACGTATTTGAGTTTTGCTTAACGCTGAAGAAAGGTTTTTTTACTCTACGAAAAAAATCTACATGGCTTAAATTCTAGTTTTTTAGTTTACGGATCATTTTCTCTGCTATGATGTTCGATCACTGAAATATAATTGAAGATGTCATGAGCAATCAAGTAATACTTGAAGGCCTTAATATTATATCAAAAATTAGCATAGGAATATGTTGGCCCATTCAAATTTCAAGCTCAGTTTCTGAAGCTATGATTTGAGTGGTAGAGAGAGTGATACGGCATCTGGCAAATCGTAATCTAATTACACGGTATCTGTTAATGACACTGAAG
Organism: Himalopsyche tibetana; assembly: GCA_030503985.1. Taxonomy (NCBI): domain Eukaryota; kingdom Metazoa; phylum Arthropoda; class Insecta; order Trichoptera; family Rhyacophilidae; genus Himalopsyche; species Himalopsyche tibetana. The sequence continues at coordinate 2,162,451 of JAPJYX010000006.1, forward strand.
GAAGATGGAACAGGGCTTTATTATATTGTAAAACATATTATAAATTAAATAATTCTTCGTTGATTTTCATAATTTTAAAGAAGTAAGCAATGTTCATTATTTTTCATTAAATTGGGCAACTAAAATCAACCACTGAATGCATCTTAATAAAAATGTGCTCGGTAAGATAAAACAAAATCAAGGAACCGACACAATTCGAAAAAAATCGCGAATTATTTTCGGGTTGTCTCGACACAGAATCTCGAATTTCGATTCATTACAATTTATTAGTGCAAAATATATTTTATGATATCTTTTGATTTTGGGTTTTATACAAATATATATAAAGCAACATATACGATACTTCAATTCAAGCAGTTGCCATATTCTTATGTTCTACGGTGTCTCATAGAAACAGCGCAACGAGCTACGCCGTAGAAGCAAAAGCTCTACGTTTTACTAAGGTCGTAAAACTACTTGCAGGCGGCAAGTGGCAAGTGCACTGCGCTACAGTGAGACACTTTAGAAGCTCGAATTGACTTCCTGCAGCCAATAATGATTGTGAGATGGAGTGTCGGTGAAAACGTGTGGCTGCGCTTACTGCATTGCCTCAGCTTTGATACATATCGAATCAAGGAACACTAAAAGCTTTCAACCTTAAATTGATAAAAGTATTTTCCGGAATTGGGTGCCATCAAGTAAATTTTCTGAAATATCACATTCTCAGATAATTTAGAGTTGAGATTTGTTGTACAAAAATAGTACCCACACTTATTACAACACTTATTTTTACACAATGCTTACTATTCTCGAAATCAAGGAGTGAAGGATTCATCTCGTTATTTGAAGTTTCCATTGCGGAACCCTATTTCTTTTTTTTTATCCGCTTTTAATGTGGAGCGTATGCACACTTTATGGAGATATCTCAACAGAAGTTTTTCTCTACGAGAACTGTTTGTTACTTAGTCACTCAACCTCACTCTTTTCAAAGTGAGATTCTTTGAATTGCATACTTAATATAAAAACCTTTTTTACTCGAAGCCATAAAGAATATATATTTTTAATCATAATGAATAATCAAGATATTTTCAATGCAAATCTTTCGTAGTTTACTTTACTTACAAGCCTGTGAATTTATGAATAAATGTCAAACATTTTGTATTTTAATTATTATTAAATCATAAAAATAATAAAACATTTTTAGTATTTTTTCCACATAAAATTTATTAGATCAGGACCGGTTTCGCTCATGATGAGCATTGTCAACTGATAAGAAAAACAATAATAAACAATAAGTTTTATTGTTTTTCTTATCAGTTGACAATGCTCATCATGAGTGAAACCGGTCCTGATCTAATAAATTTTATGTGGAAAAAGTACTAATTTTTTTTTATTATTTTTATTATAATGCCATTCCACCAAGTATTGACAGTGAACACCTTAAAAGTGATTATTAAATCAGTTGATTTAAAACGACCCTTCTATTAATTTAATAATGTCAGATGATAACCACCATAATACAAGATAATTATTTAATTATTATAAATTATATGTAAAAAAATTGTAAAAAAAATATGCGGGGTCTTATGGTGCAGCAGTTAGCGTTTTGGGCTTCACGGGTTCGAGTCCCAGTACGAACAGCATTTTTCAATAGATTTTTGTTTGAAGGCATGAGTGTTTCTGATTTCTCAAATTTCCTTCTACTTCACTACTACTAAATTCCGATCCTATAATAACTGGGCGTAGCGAGAACGATTAGTTAACCACTAGTTCTGTCCTATTCATATCCTTATATCCCTGCTACTCTCTTTGAAAAAGAGAGGTTGAGCGAATGAGTAACAAACAGTTTTGGTGGACAAAGTTCTGTCGAGATACCTCTATAAAGAGGCAATATGCTTCACTTTTGGAGCAGACATGGGTTAAAATATAACGAAAACTCAATCGTTTCATTTGTCAACGAAAAAAGGTGTGACAGTTCCTCACGCATACGTGAATTCGAAATCACAAAAAAATGATTTATGCAAGCATTTTTATCAAAAGAATATTTGTTCACTTCTAAGTCTAATTGTTTGAAACTGAACTATAAGCTCACAACTTACAGATGGTATTTAATTTAAGCTGGTACTATATGAAATAAATGACTCGAAAATTGTTACTTGTGTGTTTCTAAAATATGTCGTTACTTTCGGAGTGATTTTAAATGTTCTATCTAAAACAAAAAGCCATAAAATAGTTGCAGAACAACTCCCGTTACCGAATAGTTCATTTTTGTTTCTCTATAAAGAGTGTTTTGTTATAAAACTAAGTTTTTATTACTCTGTACGCTTTATATCAAAGTTCAAAGCCTCTAAAACTCGCATTATGCTACATTAAACGTAATTAAATTCTAATTATTTTTGTTTGCTTGCTTAAATACAATGAAATTTGAGTAAATTTATAGTTTAAAGAAAATAAAAATAGTATTTCCAGTTTACATTGCAAACGTGTCTTTTACTATTTCATTTGAACATAATATCAAAAATAAATTTACGACAGTTAAAATTAAACGCTTTCAAAACTGACTCAAGAAAATTCAAACCAGTAGAACTTTCAGTTCAAGTTGATCCGTGCACTTGAACGCTTGAAGATGCCGAAAGGCAAGTGACGTACATAATTTTAACGATTCAAATACAGAATAAATTATTTTAGATGTATTCGACAGTAACTTTGTGGATGTTTATTTAAAGTAAAATTATCTTTGATAATTTTGTTAGTCGACTTTTTCGCTAACAATATGTCACGTTTTTACTGTTTTTAAGAAAAATCATCTAGCATAATTTACTTAGCAAGGTTTACAAGTCAACTAAAATCGATTATAGTTCTTATGTTATTATTTAATAACAAAATAAGAGTGAGGGCTTTTTTCTCTTCTACTAAACGCAATGAAACGCTTAGACCAAATGGATAACTTCTATTATGAAAGTTAAATTCTAAATCTAATTGATGCAAAGGTGAGAGTTTTCTTTGAATACATGTGTCACAATTTGCAGCACACCAAGCGGACTAATGAGGAAATAAAATTATATTTTATATTTCTGTAAAACACTTTGAATCGCTCACAACAAAACAAATGAACATTTATTTTAAAAATACAAAAAAAAACATGAATTATTTAATAAAATAAGTGCAAAAAAGTGTTTTATTATAAGCTTTTCTGCCAGTTGACAGTGACATCTGAAAATGATACACAAACTTTCCATAGAAACTTATAATCAGCAAAGTGAAATATTGTATTATTCAAATCGATGCATTGAGTCTGTGACCCGTTATTCACGTATCGATGTCCGATTAAGCAGCAAATATTGTTAAGAACAGTAAAGTTTATAGCATACTTACTATCTTTAGACGTGAATGACGAATAAAATTATTTAACTTTCTTTTCTCTAATAGGTTCTAAAAATAAAAATTACATTCAGTTTGAGAAACTTATTAATTTTTAAATTAACTGTTTAAAACAAAAGGACGTAACCTAATGTTTTAAAACCATTTTTTTTCGATATTTACAATGTATACAACTTTATACATATTCTGTCAAAAGAATGTTAACTGAAAATGACGCACTTGTATCTAAATTTAGCTTTTAACTTTGATGAAAGAAGGGCCTGTAAAAAATGCGAACAGTAAAAAGAACTACAAAAAGTATTTTTATTAATCAATTTATTAAATAAATAAGTCAATTAAACACCACTTTTCCAGTCTCCGTGCACTTTTAGGTTGTGTTTATTTCATATTTTGCGTTCGGCTCAAAATTATCACATAACGTTTTTAATGTCTCCTGTATATATTTGTTTGTGTGTGTTGTGTCCTTTTTTCCTTCCACAATCGGTATGTGTATTACCAATCTTCTGTTACACTTTTATTTGTTCGTTAAATATAAATATCAACGTTAAATTTATATTCTTATCAGTTGAAAATGCTTGCGTATTAAACGTTATTATGAGAATATATCAAAGTATTTAACTCTTCAAGAGTAACAAGACATAGTTGATAACTATTTTATATTTAAAAAAATGTCTAAGAGCTATTTTTGACTATGTCGTGAAACCAAAATAACTTTAATCATCCGTCAAAACAAACTAACAATATCAGTTTCAAAGCAATTCATATTAAAAATCACTTAAATCTTATTCTAAAAATAAAAATAATAAAACATTTTTAGTACTTTTTCCACATAAAATTTATTAGATCAGGACCGGTTTCGCTCATCGCGAGCATTATCAACTGATAAGAAAAATATATAAACAGTGATATTTATACAAATTTACAAACAGTTGATAATGCTCGCGATGAGCGAAACCGGTCCTGATCTAATAAATTTTATGTGGAAAAAGTACTAAAAATGTTTTATTATTTTTATTATAATGCCATTCCACCAAGTATTGACAGTGAACACCTTAAAAGTGATAAATCTTATTCAATCAAAATAATATCGATGTGAGTATTGAGGAGTTTCTACTAAGCTGAATTTGAACTCTCAATTTAAACTGAACAGAAAGTAATTGCATATTGGTTTAGTCCGTTGAAAGGTTCATTGTTGCAAGTTATTAAATTTGAATCGTTCAAACTATGTTCATTCTCACATATTTTGTCACAAACGACCCAAGTTTCGCCTTTCGGCATTTTCAGGCACTCAAGTGCACGGATGAACTGACGCTTAGTAAATGAATGTTTCGTGTTTATACTACCGATATCTCCACTTCTATACCCTATATAAACATAATCATAAAACCTTTGCCGACAAACAAATAAATATAATTCTTGAAACTACTTACTACTCAAATCTGTGGGCGTTCCCATGAGCATATTTTTTTCGCCAGCAATGGCTTTAAACTCAATGATACATTTACTTCTTATATAAACAAGAAACGTTTACTAAGCGTCAGTACAAGTTCATCCATGCACTTGAACGCCTTAAGATGCCGAAAGAAAAAACCCGGGTCGTTAGCCACAAAATCTGTGAGAATGTACATAGTTTGAACGATTCAAAATTAATATTGAAATTCCACCAAGCACCTTCAGTCGAAATCTTAAATTGTTACAAGTTATGTCATATAGAATTAACATAGCACAGAGGTTGATGTTGTGTATACACAACAACAGTATATTATATTTGACATACATTAACAATGCCGTTACATTAAAATTTATTAATTAACTGCTTGTTATTTTTTATTTGTGTGAACTAGATTGCTAAAAATAGATTTGAAATTAAATCATGAACAACACTTCAAACATTTCAACTCATCAGTAAAAAATCTAATTATCACAATCATTATGAAGAGTAGATTAATAAGTTCATTTAAACCACCGTAGTCATCACGACTGACAGATGGAAGATGTGGCATGAACTGGTCTAATTTCTCTTTCCTCTTTTGTACGAACATTACTTGATCGTTGTATCTCTATATCATTATGTTCATTATCTGTGATTTATACGGTAGGCATTCGTCTTCAAGTGGACATCGAATGAAGCTCTCTTTGATATGGTACTTTGTTCTAACCCCCCCAGTAGTGAGTTTAAAAGAAAAAAAAATCGCTTAGCTTAATTATATTTTCAATTATTTAGGCCTTGCAAAAATGTATTTGTATATCTTTTTCCATTCTTTATTATTTTATTATTTTAAGTGGTTACCAACGTTAGCTTCGGTTACATATTTCACGGTTTTGAATCCAAGTAAGGATTTTTTTTATAAATTGATAACTGTTTTAAGACACGTGTGTATAATATTATATATGATGTCTTGAATTCCCCTCTCACGCCCATTCTATTCTTAAAACGGGGAGTAGCGAGAGCAATTAGTTAACCTTAAGTCGTAATTTACCCCTATCTTTCTATTCCTACTTTCTTCGAAAAAAAGGAAGGCTGAGTAACTTGATTAACAAGCAGTTCTTTTAGAAACACTACTGTTGAGATAAAAATGTTGGTAAATAAATAATTATTCAAAAACGCATGTTTCAAAGTGGAAATAAAATAATGCATTGTTACTTTTGATAGTTTTCTAGAAGCTACAACTAAAGTTTTGGGTACAGATCTTTATTGTTCATCTGTGAACATGTGATTAGGGTATCCAATCCCGAAGCCTTTTTCCAATCCCGGGATTTCAGGATTGATTTATTTTGAATCCCGGAATCCCGGGATCCCGGGATTGAGATTTTCTCACCGAGGAATTTGAAATCCTCAATTTGCTATACTTTTTCCCAGAATCTCACGAAAACTCGTTTTTTTTTTAGCTCACCGAGGAATTTGAAATCTTCAATTTGCCAATTTCGTGTAAATTTCGAGAATTTGCTCAAAATTTCTCAATCCCGGGATCGCGGCCATCTCAATCCCGGAATTTCGGGATCAGAAAATTGAACGGGATCCCGGGATTGGATGCCCTACATGTGATGTCTCCGGAAGATGATACCAGAAGAAAAATCGAGCCAAATAAATATTATAAATTACAATTACAATTATGGCTAGCTATTGTGAGTGTTGTCTTGGTCACACACGAATATGTCTTCGTGTTCTTCTGCTGAACCCGATCTAAGTACCTTATCTGTATAAACCGATTGATAAAATACATAAATCTCGGGTACAGATGAATAATAATTGACATATGGTGACTTTTCGAATATTGCTATTTAAGTTCTCTCAAAACACGGCATTTTCAGCTGCCTGACTAGTCATTAACTAGACGGTCGATATTTGCGTAGAAATATGCAGAGATATACAATAGTTATTTTAAAATATAAATGAGGAGCAAACATTCAAAAGGTGTTTCGTCACAAATTTTGAAAAATGGCGTTTTATATCAATTCTGATAGCCCATAATAAAACCTATGAATGGAAATCAAAATTAGTGTTCAAAAAGGTTTTTTTTATATTAAAATGAAATCATAATGTTGACACATTCTTACAAACCGTCACTTTTGCAACACTTAAATCATCATTTTCAAAGCTTTGTATTTGTGTGACAAAACACTTTTGAATGTTTGCTCCTTAAATATAATACAAATGAACGTTGCCTGCCGAGTGTTAATGGTGATAATCCATTGCAGCTTGCATCCATGTTTGCGCATCTCTTTCTCCGGAACAAGTTTAATAGCGAAGAAGAAAACCGGATTTGAACCGCAAACGCATAACGCTATAAAACGAATGCCTACATCGCAAAGCAGTATAATAGGCTGACCTTCTTTTCACCTAGTAGAGAAAGGTTACTCGTGAACATACCAGCGACTGTCGCCGATAGCTATTTTGATGAACGCTATGAAACAAAATATGAATCATAATATAATATAGTGTTGATTAAATTGGCGTTTACTTGGTAGAACTCCATTGTAATATCAAAGTATTTGAATACACATTTTTAAAAAATAGTTGATAGCTATTTCAACGTATGATTTCATTAGAACTATGTTTAAGCCTACATTTACTCACCTATATATACTGGCTTGGAAGAAATACACAATGCGTACAAAGTGTTTTTACTCTAATGTAAGAATAATTAACTCAGGATGTATTGTGTATCTCTTCTATATCAGACCATGGAAAATATTGATCGCCGATTGTTTCTTTCTAACCATATCATATTATTTATTTAAAAATGTGATTTTTGACAGCGATCATTGGCAGTAGTTTTAACAGTGCCAAGTACATTTTAATACCCAGCTATTTTTTATATATGTAGTGAATAGTGATGCATTTGGAACTTTTTGCCATACTCATCTCAAACATATCAAAGATTGATATTATGAGTTGTGAAAAAAGCTCTTTGTATGTTAAAAAAAAATATCTTCAAATATGTACAAATATCATAGTCGAAAAGAAAATAAGAAAGATTTTTCCAAAGGAGAATATCCCAACAAATAATATGCAGCCAAAAAAGTAAATGAAATCTTGAAAAGATATCAAAGTAATCTATTTTGACAACACTGAGTTATGGTAAATGGATGCAAATTTTAAAAAATACAAACAAAAATCAAAAATTACTCGCCTACCGTAATTGAAGCATAAAATGTAAATAAATTTTTGCATTTAACTTTACTCATGGGAGCACACAATTGAATTGTTATGTCAAATTTGCATACAATGGTCGTTCAAAAAGAAGCACCACTGTAGTGGTAGGCTGTAGATAAAAGTGCTAATAAATTTGAAAAATATAAATAAGGGTTGTCAAAACACTTTTATAGTTTAGTGATTCTACATCATTCATTGATATTACTAATTTCACTGTACAGATTAATGTTGATAATAAAATAAATAAAAATAATTTATTTTAACAAAACAATGTTATTTTAAATTTGAATCGCTTAAATTATGTACATTCATACACATTTTTTCACTAACGACCTGGGTTTCGCCTTTCGGCATCTCCAGGCGTTCAAGTGCACGGATGAACTTGAACTGACGCTTAGTAAATGAATGTTTCGTATTTATATAAGAAATAAATGTATCATTGAGTTTAAAGCCATTGCTGGCGAAAAGGATTAGCCCATGGGAATACCTACAGATTCGAATGGTAAGTAGTTTTATATTTATTTTATACATTTATTTCTTATATAAACACGATACATTCATTTACTAAGCGTCAGTTCAAGTTCGTCCGTACAATTGAACGCCTGAAGATGACGAAAGGCGAAGCCCAGGTCGTTAGTAGACAAATTTGTGTGTATGTACATAATTTGAACGATTCAAATTTAATATTGAAATTCGACCAAGCACGTTCATTCTAAATCTTTAATATTATTTTAATTGTTTTATTCTTTATAGATAATAATTGCTACTTTTTTCACAACGATTAATATGACTCACACCCTTTAGAGTAGACAAAATGCGTTATTTTGTGATATATCAATAAAAACGTTTTCTTTCAAAATAACAAAATATTTAAGTTCCACTAATACTATTTTATAAATGGTTGAAAGCTATTTCGGCGTATACTTTTATCATAACTACAAAGCATAGTTATTTTTTTATCTTCATTTTAATTTTGTATAAAGTATCAGTTATAAAAATAATATTTCATAAGCTCATAAGATTACTGAGAAATCGAGGACAAAATGAATGGCAACTATCAAATAATGGCAAAACCATTTTACAATAATAACAAGTAAAACACGGAGGTTTGCGAATTGAGAACTTGGGTTTGGTTCCCACAAGGTCCGCACGCGAACCGAGGGCCTTTTGACCTCTGCTCCAATGCACTGCCAGCGCCCGATAACTCATTCAGACCTGTGCAGACATTAATTTTTCAAGAAAATGTATTTAGCTTTTGTAAGATTAACAAAAACATTTATTTTCATATTCAAATATTGTCTACACACGTATAATGTTTAGCTTACTTAATAAATTATAATAGCTACACATATTTTGAGCTTTATGTCTTATAGGCAACGCCGTAAGCTTTGGTTATGATGCTTGCGGACTCAAATCCCATTATGGACAGTTTCATTAACCGATTTAAAAATTGGCGTTTTTAAAAAGCATGGATGTCTAATATCTATCCCTCCTGGCCATACGACCAGTGGTGTGCTACTTAAATTTTATCAGCCAGCTCGCACATTAGTTGGCGATTTTGAGACTTTCAAAAAATTTTATGTCAATTTCAAAATACCAAGACTTTGAGAAGACAAGAGAAATTTACCGTTTTGTCCAAATGATCAGCATGGCTCGTTTTTTTAGCTCTTCCAAAAATTTTCGGATCCAAAATCACAGGAATTTACGGATATACGTGAGGTCCTTTTTCCTTTCCACATGTGACATGTATTAATCCAGACAACTACACTTAATTATTAATTAACTTTTAATTTCTGCACACTGTAGTGCATGCAACCAAGTCTTGAAGAATTTCTTCTCGGGACATTTCTGGCAAAATTTTGAACACGACTAACGTTGTTACGCTACGGAATACACCCTATAAGAAGAGTGTGAAGCCGTAGCGGGTGGTGGTGGGTACAACTTTGACTACCCTAGGGAATTTAAAAAAAAATCCAGACATTATCCGAAGACAACAGATAGTTTTGACCATGGCGTGATGCTGTTTTCAAATAGTCAAATATACTACATAGTTCATTAGGCTCTTTACTTCCAATTTTTAAAGCTTAATATGATGAAGTTCTGCACAGTAATTTGCTTTTATTTTTAACACTTTGTATAATTGAAGCGTTTTCAGTTACCGATGTCGCAATTGGTTTATTGGGTGAACGGTAAAATAAATCAGCATAAAGCGGCGACCGTCCACAACCTGCGAAACATCGGCGAGGAAAGATCACGATTTACCATCCAGCCTGGCATTATAGATTTGAATTGAGAATAGTCTTTGAATTGCAAATTATTGTATGAATAAGCAGGCGAATTCTTTTTGCAAGTCATGGACCCGGGGCACAGCAGTCAGCGATTGAAATTAAATCTTCTCTCTGTGCTGAGGAATGTGATTGAATTTATTTGAAGACATATTGAAAAACTAAGTTATATAAAAAAACATATAAAATGTACAGTTATTTTGACGTAGTAAACAAACGCAAAAGTTTAAACATAACACTTTTAATTTGCAAAATAGTCGAATTTTATTTATTGGTTTTGGATTGTTCCGATGACTAGAAGGTTCTAGAAAGGAAGACTTTCAATAAATGTAATATTAACTTATAAGACGAAAAAAAAAAAAACAATTAATATTTACTTCTTTGAATACGTATGTTATGTTTATTTTCGAGATATATTAGATATTTATTTTCATATTATATTAAGTAATATTATTTTTACTACAAAGAATTTTTATGAAAATCTTGTTTTAATATGTAAATTTCTTAGTGCGAAAAATATTTATTCAATTGATTTCAGTTCTACAGTATAAGTGTTTATGATGTTAGAAAATTCTCATTCACCCTTTCAATTCTCAAATTACCAGGGTGTAGTAAGTGTGATTTGTTAGCCACTTGTTCTCTCCTAGCCCTCTATGCTTACATATTCCTACTCTTTTCGAAAAAGAGAAATTAAACAACTGAGCAACAATAAGTTCACGTATAAAAAATTTTCTCCTGAGGTATCTCTTCCATTAGCAGGCCATATTTTTCATATTCATACTCGCTGTGTGACGAATACAGTCGATTAAATGACTTTGTAAATTTTCTAACGTAACATTTTTTCCAATCACATACCCTTATGTTGGCTTTAAATTAAGTTATTCCTGGTTTCGTCAATTTAACAATGCATTTTATGGTAAAACAATTCCGTTCTTCTTGAAATAAACAGTAAATACAAAAAAAAATCTTTGGTAAAAAGTCTGTGAAATACATATTTCTCTCAATTGAAGATAGTTAAATATATTTTTTTAAGATTAGTTTATGTATATAAACTGATGGAAATAACTTTTATATCCAAAATCTTTTGTCGATATCATCATAAAGATCTACCCACCTTTTTGCGGACTATCGTTTACTTATTGTTTCACCCGTCAAATGTATCTTAACAGAAATCTTGAACATTTTGTTTTTCTGCTTACTCTACTTATATTGATGAAATTCAACAATGGTTTCAATTATGTACAATATTAAATATCTGAATATAAAATAAATACGAAGAAATGAAATTGATAAATGTTTAAAATAATAGATTATTCAACTCATAGTCATAAATTGTAAACAGCAAATAATCCTAAAAAACAGAGATGCTCGCTTAGATAGTAAAATCGAAACATGCATATATTGAATGTATCAATTTGTCAAAATCTATTCAATTCAATACAATAAAAATATATTTTACCATGTAGTATAAAATGGAATACCTAGAACTAGAAATTTTATAATTATTTTATTAATTTGATTATTTTTTAATGGAAATGTTTCGTTCAAAATAAAAATTGATTTTAGACTTCGATTGAAGGTGCTTGGTGAAATTACTGTGATTAGTGTGAATGTACATAATTTGAAACATTCAGATTTAAGATTTGTTTAAATATTGAACAGATTTAAGAACAGTTACAATTATATTTCTTTATACAAAATAGACAATATTTTCCCCAATTTGAAGTAAATGGACTTAAAATGGAGCTCATCTTCACGTATGTTGTTCTACGAGAACTGTTTGTTGCTCTCTTTGTAGAGAAATTAAGGATACGATGACTGTGGTTGTTACTATAAATAACTGTTATCACTGCGCCCCATTTATGTCATCGAACTCAAATCTACTTCACTGCTGAAAAATCAATAAATACAATTGTATGTAGGTAGTGGGATCTTTTTTAACATTCCTAAAAGTACGTTTTCTGTAAAAACTGCTTGTAATTAAGTTGCTTAAGCTCTCTTTCTTTCAGAAAAGATAAAAACCTCGTATATATAGAAGGATATGAATAAAACAGGACTTACGGTTAGCTGATCACCCTTGCTACGCCCTGTTTTAAGTTTGAAAAAGTATGGAAAAAAATTAACGTCCATGTCTTCAACCAGAAATCCATAAAACGATTATAAATCAATTGATAAAGACTTTTCGTACTCCTGCGCACCGTCGCCGAAGTTAATGACGTTGACCATTTGACCAAGAACCCGAAAAATTCTGGAAATGAAGCCTAAATATACTTTATTAATTGATTTGGCATTTACTTGATAGAACTCCATCATAACAGATTTAAAATATTTAAAGTATTTTAGTTCTACAGTTTTAATAATTTATGCGTTGATAGCTATTTCTGCTACTGAAAATACTGCAACAGAGGTAAGTATTATTTTTAACTTTTTTTTTAAACAATAATTATATTGTGCGAATTCACTTTTATGTTTGTATATAGACGATGCAAACCATTTGCTGCCCGTCATTTCAAGTGTATTCGTGCACAAAAGATACCGAAAAGCGAAACCCGGGTCGTTATCGACAAAATTTATGGATGTGTACAGAATAAAAATAATTCAAGTTTTAACTTTTCAATATTTTTTAAATAACCCGTTTTATATACCTTATACATTATTTAGCGCGTCCAATGATCCGGTCTGAATTCTATAACAAACCAAACAAATATGGTCATAATATCTATATATAAAAAGCCGATAAGGTCCGTATGTAAGGTGTCCTCGACCTTCCAGTCTCCACTTTTTTAAATAAAATAAAATAAAATAATATAATATAAAATAAAATAAAATAAAATAAAATAAAATAAAATAAAATGAAATAAAATAAAATAAAATAAAATAAAATAAAATTATATTAATAGCCGATAAGGTCCGTATGTAAGGTGTCCTCGACCTTCCAGTCTCCACTTTTTTAAATAAAATAAAATAATATAATATAAAATAAAATAAAATAAAATAAAATGAAATAAAATGAAATAAAATGAAATAAAAAAAAATAAAAAAAAATAAAAAAAAATAAAATAAAATAAAATAAAATCAAACACAATGCAACAAAAATCTCCCGTTGCTGGGCAACGGGCTTACAGCTAGTCAATTATAATTAATACACCACAAAGTGTTAATACAAATTACATGACGAAAATCGTCGATAGAATTAGCCGCGTAATTGCTGCAACATGATATTATTTGTAATAGGGTTTCCCAAGTGTGTTCACTTGGAAATAGTAATGAGACAATGATGGTAACAAGTCGATAATAGTACTAACAAACTGTCATTATTGGCAAAATTCTCTAATACGTAGCTCTCCAAATTAGAGAAGGAGGTTTCCAATTATTGTAACGATCCGGAACTGAAGAGCAATTTGTGTACATAACAATATTACAACGCAAGGAGAGAAAATTAAAATAAATATACATTTGAATAGTCAGATGATAGATTTTGTATTTGCAACGGTAATATCACTTCTATCTTTTTAAATAAACATTTGAAAATTATGAACAGGTATTTTTGAAACATACAAAAACTAAATCTACGTATCAACTGTGGAAAGGAAGAAATACGTAACCCACACATATCAAATTTTACAGGAGGCACGAAAAACGTATTTTGATGATTTTGGGCCATACGCAAATTATGAAATATACACATCCTGGATGTGCACGGAGACTTCTAAACTGGTGTTTAATTGACATAATCTAATATTAATTAAATACATTATTTAGAAAAAACCTTTATTTCAGTATTTTTTCTTGGTTTTATTTTTTTACAAGCTCATCTATTTCAAACATAAAAGCTAAATAAAGATATTAATTTGGCATTTTGATAGAACGTGTGTCAAATTTGATACATTGTGATTATCAAAAAAACACATGTTTTGAAAAACTGTGGGTTACGTACTTTTTCCTTTCCACAGTCGATATACTAGTATGTTTTTCAGGAATCACAAGTGAAAATGTATAAAATAAAAATGAGTGTTTTATTAATTGAATATGTATATGTTTTTTTAACTTTTCCGTTATTTTTTAAGGTTTAATATTGAAGAATTTAAGTTACTGATAACACGAGAAAGAAAAAGAAGAAATAGCCTACGTGAGAAATATCAACTTGCGTCGCAACGATATATTTGGAAGCACTTAAATGAATATTATCTATTACATATTCGTGGTAACGTTTTTAGGACTGTGAAAAAATCAATTATAATTATGAAACAGTTTTTTCAAAAGAAGCGATGTTTTAATTGTGCGTGAAAATGTATTGTGTATTGGATTCTAACTAAAACTAATAAAAATAATTACATTAAATTTTAAGTAACTCCAGTAATAGCACAAAAGTATTGATTTTTGTTTTTCTTAGTAAAAAAACAAATCTTATAAAAATGCATAAAATACTATTAACCTAAGTTGACATTTTTAATTTTTAAAATGAAAATTCAAATCGATAAACAATTAACTACAAACTCATATTTGACTTCAACTATGAAAATTAAAACTATTAAACTGTGCTTTATATCTATCTTCAAATATAGTTAGGTCTTGTTTTCAGTGTTCAGAGTGTACAATTAAAAAGTGTGACTCTTAAAAATACAACCAATTAGTATCAAAATGGGATTGAATTATATAAAAAGTACTATAACGTGCCGTCAAATAATTTAATAAATGACATAACAATAAAAAACGAAATCAATCAAATTAGTCAAAAATTGAAAAAAATATGTAATTGTGATTTTGATTACAACAAAAATACCATTTCTGATAACTCTAGTTATTTTTCGAGAGCTTTTGGTAGAGTAAAGCACTCAGATGATGATTTTTCACCATTAAAATTCGAAAATAATTAAAGAGGGAATAGTGTTTTTGAAGAGCTTTCACTTCAGCATCTATATATTAATAGCCGATAATGTCAGTCTGAGTGTAAGGACGTCCTCGACCTTCCAGTCTCCACTTTTTTAAATAAAATAAAATCTATAATAATCACTTTTTACTTTTCACTTTTCACAAATGTGTGCGTACTGATGTCATCGGGTCTTTTTCTTCTTTTACGAAATTTATTTGTTAGCGTAATTGAAAATTATTTGAATAAAATATATATACTACGAAAAATGATTGTTAGCAAACGTGAACATTATTCCAAAAATTCAATAATTTGCAATTTAAAAACTGCAGGGCTGTCGATATATGCGCCGAGGTCGATTTATGGTACTATGAAAAATGATTGTTAGCAAACTTGAACATTATTCCAAAGATTTAATAATTTACGAAATTTCTGCTACTACGAAAAATGGTTGTTAGCAAACTTGAACATTATTCCAAATATTAAATAATTTACAATTAAAAAACTGCAGGGCTGTCGATATATGCGCAAAATTAAATAATTTACGAAATTTCTGCTCCTACAAAAAATGGTTGTTAGCAAACTTGGACATTATTCCAAATATTAAATAATTTACGAAATTTCTGCTCCAACGAAAAATGGTTGTTAGCAAACTTGAACATTATTCCAAAAATTCAATAATTTACGAAATTTCTGCTACTACGAAAAATGGTTGTTAGCAAACTTCAACATTATTCCAAAAATTCAATAATTTACGAAATTTCTGCTACTACGAAAAATGGTTGTTAAACTTTATTCCAAAAATTGAATATTTTACGAAATTTATGCTATTACGAAAAATGGTTGTTAGCAAACTTAAACATTATTCCAAATATTAAATAATTTACGAAATTTATGCTACTACGAAAAATGGTTGTTAGCAAACTTAAACATTATTCTAAAAATTAAATATTTTACGAAATTTCTGCTACTACGAAAAATGGTTGTTAGCAAACTTGAACATTATTCCAAAGATTTAATAATTTACGAAATTTCTGCTACTACGAAAAATGGTTGTTAGCAAACTTCAACATTATTCCAAAAATTAAATAATTTACGAAATTTCTGCTACTACGAAAAATGGTTGTTAGCAAACTTGAACTTTATTCCAAAAATTCAATAATTTACGATATTTCGGCTACTACGACAAATGGTTGTTAGCAAACTTAAACTTTATTCCAAAAATTTAATAATTTACGATATTTCGGCTACTACGAAAAATGGTTGTTAGCAAACTTAAACTTTATTCCAAAAATTCAATAATTCACGAAATTTCTGCTACTGCGAAAAATGGTTGTTAGCAAACTTGAACATTATTCCAAATATTAAATAATTTACTAAATTTCTGCTCCTACGAAAAATGGTTGTTAGCAAACTTGAACATTATTCCAAATATTAAATAATTTACGAAATTTCTGCTCCTACGAAAAATGGTTGTTAGCAAACTTGAACATTATTCCAAATATTAAATAATTTACGAAATTTCTGCTACTGCGAAAAATGGTTGTTAGCAAACTTGAACATTATTCCAAATATTAAATAATTTACTAAATTTCTGCTCCTACGAAAAATGGTTGTTAGCAAACTTGAACATTATTCCAAATATTAAATAATTTACGAAATTTCTGCTCCTACGAAAAATGGTTGTTAGCAAACTTGAACATTATTCCAAAGATTTAATAATTTACGAAATTTCTGCTACTACGAAAAATGGTTGTTAGCAAACTTCAACATTATTCCAAAAATTAAATAATTTACGAAATTTCTGCTACTACGAAAAATGGTTGTTAGCAAACTTGAACTTTATTCCAAAAATTCAATAATTTACGATATTTCGGCTACTACGACAAATGGTTGTTAGCAAACTTAAACTTTATTCCAAAAATTTAATAATTTACGATATTTCGGCTACTACGAAAAATGGTTGTTAGCAAACTTAAACTTTATTCCAAAAATTCAATAATTCACGAAATTTCTGCTACTGCGAAAAATGGTTGTTAGCAAACTTGAACATTATTCCAAATATTAAATAATTTACTAAATTTCTGCTCCTACGAAAAATGGTTGTTAGCAAACTTGAACATTATTCCAAATATTTATTAATTTACTAAATTTCTGCTCCTACGAAAAATGGTTGTTAGCAAACTTGAACTTTATTCCAAAAATTCAATAATTTACGATATTTCGGCTACTACGACAAATGGTTGTTAGCAAACTTAAACTTTATTCCAAAAATTTAATAATTTACGATATTTCGGCTACTACGAAAAATGGTTGTTAGCAAACTTAAACTTTATTCCAAAAATTCAATAATTCACGAAATTTCTGCTACTGCGAAAAATGGTTGTTAGCAAACTTGAACATTATTCCAAATATTAAATAATTTACTAAATTTCTGCTCCTACGAAAAATGGTTGTTAGCAAACTTGAACTTTATTCCGAAAATTCAATAATTTACGATATTTCGGCTACTACGAAAAATGGTTGTTAGCAAACATGAACATTATTCCAAAAATTGAATATTTTACGAAATTTATGCTTCTACAAAAAATGGTTGTTAGCAAACTTAAACATTACTCCAAAAATTAAATATTTTACGAAATTTCTGCTACTACGAAAAATGGTTGTTAGCAAACATAAACATTATTCCAAAAATTAAATAATTTACGAAATTTCTGCTAACTATAAAAATAAAATAAAATAAATAAAAATTAAATGAAATAAAATAAAATAAAATAAAATAAAATAAAATAAAATACCATAAAATAAAATAAAAATTAATACTATGCAACAAAAATCTCACGTTGCTGGGCAACGGGCTTACAGCTAGTTTTAATGAATTCTCTAATTAATATCAGCAACTTAGTGTTCAAAAAGAAAATATGAACCAATTTGTTTTACTTACATGTTATATTCGTTTACTGCCAGTAAAAATGATGAGGTTTTCTGTAAAGAAAAGAAAATGTACATTAGTTGGTTTTCATAAATTGAATTTAGTAAATAGCATTTAATAATTTATTTAGACTAGTTTACTATTCTTTAATTGTTGTACATAATCAATATATATTTTGAGAGCGACGGTTCCCAACTGGAGGAGAATCTCACCATTGGGGTGAGGGTCGTTGTTTTTTTTAAAGTATTATTTTTATTACAACAAAATATGTTCATCAATTATTATTCATAAATTCACTCTTAATCAGTCAATCTTAACCTTTTTAGTGATCCGCACTACTCTGAATCTGATATGTTCTCGCATCCGATCAAGTGATCAGTTGACAATGCTCGCAATGAGCTAAGCCGGTCCTGACCTTCTAAATAAATTGGAATAAAGTACAAAAAAATATTGTGTTTTTATTAATATAAGCAGTGGGGTAGTGGGGCCAGGTCGGCGACCTGGCACCTGCAAATAAGAAAGGCGCCCTGCCACCTTTTTGACTTGTAACTTAATTTTCAAGTGCATACATATATTAAAAATCATTTTTTATTGATTTAATTGTTAAAACTTGTGTTTTTTTTTAACTTCAGACGGATATAAAAAAAAACAAAAAAAATAGGAAAGAAATCAGTGACCGACTTGGCACCTATTTATTTACCACTTCTCCACTGAATATAATGCCTTTCCACCAAGTATTAGGTATAAGTAGATAGTGAATACCCTAAAAGAGATTCTTAATTATTTATAATTATGCGTCGCAACACAACCAATGAAATAAATAAACCAATAAAAAAATTAATTTGCTATATAACGTATGCATTCTATGAATAACTACTGTCAAAATTTTCAATCAAGTAAAATTACATTTGACGTAGATACGATGTAAGTATTACATAAGATTGCAAATTTTGTACGGGTTTCATTTAATTTTATATACGATAATATACCTTTCCATAAGAATTTCCTCCTATGACATGGCGAGGCGGCAAGATGGCGGATAAAAATCCATTTTCCGGTTGCAAAGTCAGCGATTTTCCGCTGCAGGTGGAGATTATTTAAAAGGCGGTTATCAGGATTCGAGAAATGCGCGCGAAGGATCGAATATCCGAAAGGTAATCTGATGCTCGCATCGCATAAAATGTATTTTTATTTAATGCCGAGATTGGCACAAATGCTTAGCGTATTTATTATAGAAAATATTAATACGAGAGAAAGCTATCGCATATTTGTGTTTTTAATGTATTTTAATAATCGACTAAATTCAACCAATTCAAAGAATATATATTGTAAAAAAAAAGACACATTTTATATCCGGAAAAAAAGTTAATTCATTACATTTAAAACTATATTTTTCAACATACGCTAAGATGTTAGAATAGGTGAGAAGAAGTTTTGTGTATCTTTTCTAAGCCAGTATTTATAGCTAAAATTAAAGTGAGGAAACCGAAATAGCTATCAAATAAATAAAATAACATAATATTTGTAAAACAAAAGTACTTTGATATTTTTTCAACTTATTAAAATAGAGTTCTACTGAGTAAACTTCATTTCAGTTAATAACGTACAAATAAAATGTTTTAAACATAACTGGTTCTGAGCCAATTGTTTAACTTTTCTGTAGACAAGTTAAGAAAAGGTGAATGAAGTAAGAAGGTATTTGGTTAATTGTTCTTCTTAAGGCTTGTTTCTTAGGATAAGGTAGTGGAAAATAAATCAATCCATTTCTTTGATCCTTTTTAGGAATTAAACAAGTTGCCTCACAATCAAGTGTATAAAAACGCAGATACGTTTACCACTTGGCTAAAAAAACAGTGGCTTTATAATATTGGACGATAATAATAAAGAATTTCAATTAACCGTTTTATGTGTCACTTTAGTTAATTCAAAAATATTTTTAGTAAGATAAAGATTACCAGGTGTTTTTTAAAACGTTGTGTCGTTAATATGAGAAGAAATTGTTCGTCATATCAATTTCTATACAAATACCCAATTGAAGGAAATCATTTTTATTTATGCTAAAACAAATTAAGATTTCAAATATTATAAAAAGGGCACAGTGTCCAGTTAATTTATTACTTACCAATTCAAATTAAAAGATATTTTTGTTTTTGTCGACAAAATTCTCTTCACCAAGCATTTATTGTGAGTGAACGCCTTAAAAGTGACGTGTCTATTCGTTGCCAAGTGCATACTAAAAAAAATCGAATATATATATTTTACTGTCATAGTAAATTATATATTTATTTCTGTCTTATCACCTGGCCGATAAAATATGAATAACTTTAAATTATGGGCTACAGTAAATTTTAAAATCATATCGTCATAAAATTTTAAAAATGCGGTCCACGCACAGCGTTAAGTATTCAATCACGATGTAGTAATAAAAATCCATCACACAATTTTTTTGTAGCATTTTAAAAGACTTAACAAAAAAGAACCAGCCTTCTTAAAATGATAGCTCAGAAGTGTCATGATTCAAGTAAAGGCAAGTTCAGTAAAAAAAACAATTTAACATTTGTGTTTTAATGTGTAAGTGATTGTGTTATCACACAGGTGAGTTTTTAAAATGTATTTACACGTTTTACAAAGTTAAGTAAACGTATTTGGAATATCAGTAACTTTCCGGTCGGAAAAAAACGACAAGCAAGGCTTAGGCTTTCCGGAAGCGGTAGTATCACGCAACTTAACCAGTTTCAACGTCTATCCAGGACAACTTACGTCAACAAGCGCTTACCTAAAATCTCCATGAACTTCACGACAAAATCCAACACAAGTATCTTACTCTCCCCAACAGTTGTTATTGAGTTAAATTCCACAGCATTCATTCTTTATCTTAGACCGAGATTTGTTTTTTTTTTAACTTACTGTCTTCCGGTATTTTTACACCAACGTATCGAAAGCTTTAAATTTTACCGAAGAACTATCAAGACAGGTTTGGTTACACATCTCGTCGGGCATGCTTGTGTTTATTTTCAGATAAATGTGATCTGAATAAATTCTGAACCCATCAATTGTTTCTTATAAGTCCTAAACAGATTTGTCAAACATTCGGTAATAAATTTAATTTAAAATGTGGTGAAAATTATACATAATATGTAAATTTTCTTCTTCTTGGTGCTACACTCCGGGGTAAGCCTTAGCTACTTGAATCAATATCGTCCACTCCACTCGATCCTCCACCTTCCTACTGCTAGTCACCAACCAGTACTCACAGGTCCTGTTGACAACCCATCATTGATAAATTCTGTGGCATGTTAAAAATTCTCCAACGCTTCGTCTTTCATCAAGAGATAAATACTACCAATACATTCTATAGGCTTATTGCTGGTTAAATCAGTAATTAAGAAAACTCTTTGATGGTAAAAAAACGATGTTTAGAGGCAGCAACCAGCGTGTAAGACCCATTGCTAGCGACACGTCGATACATCATAAAGTGCTAAACAACCGGCGCACGAATGTGATAAAGATACATTTTTAATATGGGAAAACAGCAATAAACCAACGACTAACCATATTATCATCGCTCGGCACAGAAAGAAAACATTTCACATGCGAACCGAACATTACATTTTTTATGTTACCCTTGCAAAATTTATGAATCGATAGACCTTGTAGTGGTATGCGGTATCAATGACAGAATTTATTGTTATTACAGTGCCGAAAATAACACACGAAAAGTAGAAAACGGGTGTAAAAATATTTTTTTTCTTCTCAGACATTCTTAGCAATAAACTGATAAATAAATAAATAATACCATTAAAACTGAGTAAAAACTATAGGCAACTTTTGAATGTATTAAGTAGGGATTATGTGTCAAAACAACTCTAAAATATATTCAAATAAGAGAAATCGATGATTTTTTCATTCTCGGTTCGCAGGACTTTTAAAATCAACAACCCAAGACTTGAGACTCGCTTACTTTTTAGTAACATTTCTTAAAGAAGATGTTATTCATTCACTATAAATATAGACTGAAAATCTATATATCTTGAAAATCATTCATTGTACTTTTAGAAAGGCGAAAAAATGGTGAAAATTCTTCAAAACTTTTCATTTATTAAATAAAATAAATTATTACCACTGCACATACGTTTGACAGATAAAAGTTTGTAGTACTAAACATAAAATTTAAGACCCAATGTAGCACTTCGAAGGAACTGATTTTATCATCAAAATCAAACGAATCCTTCAAATTAGTGTAATAAAAAAATATATATTAACAATACAATTTTGTAATTTTTTGCAAAATATTTACTTTAAAAAATAAGTTTGCATGAGTTTTGTGTGCCTGACAGTTTTTACGAATAGACATATTTGTTTTAATATTTTTTCATAAAAAAATGCTGCAATACTATGGTCTCGGGACGTAATAATTTTCCGGGACATGAAAAAATTTGAGACTTCAGAATCCTAAGTGTTAAGTTCCTAAGTAATAACCTTTGGAATGTTAGATATTTGGTGAATAATCCTAATAACTCCAGCCAAGGAAACATTATTATATTAATTCAGTCCGCTGTATTTTTGGTCCAAATAAAGATAACTCATTGTAGCCATAAATGAATAATTAAAACAAACAAAGTAAATTATGTAACAACTGACGTGTTCATAACACAAAATGGTCATTCGTTTCAAACACGGTTCTCGTTACATTGCGTGTCTCTTGTACATAAAACGCGAATTTATTATTAATTCAATAATAAACGATACAAACCGCAAATAATAAACTCAAATACGTGTTTTATGCACACACTGCTCGTAAAATGTTTACAAGTCACGGAAAACATTCATTCCAACGAGAAAACCCGACATTAATGAAGCATAATTAATTTGATACTCGGTGGATACAAACGTGAGATATTTATAATTGATACAATTATATTGTAAACTAATTTGAATTACCCTTATTTTGTCTAAGATGCTCATTAATATGAAACAACGTAAAGTATTAAATAAATAAATTTTGTAAAGGGTCTTTCAATAGTGACGCTCGAAATTTTTTAGGTTATAGCAGCCATATTTTTAAAGTGACATCTGTCAATTTTGTTGTCAATTGCTTAGTAGAGTATGGCAAATCACCATGGAAGGTTATAACGTTGAAAAACGTGTGCAAATCATCACATTTTGTAATCAAAGTCACTGGTCCGTTCGAGAAACGTTCCGCGCAATACGTGATTTTTGTCCTCACCATAACCGTCCTGCTGAGTAGACTATTCGAGTCAACTAGTTTTGTAAATAGTCGACCAACACCAGTACGTCACCGAAATCCAAGATCTGCTGAAAAAACAAGGCAATCTATTTCTCTTCGTTCACAAGAACTTGGCCTTTTTACAAAACAGAGCCACGGCGGACATTTATACGAGGTCATATTTCATACTGAATTTCATAAAATATATTTTCAAATGAAAAAAAAAATGAGTGGATATCTCACACACAACTTGTTTTATTTACATTTTAAAATCGAGCGTTCTTATTGAAAGACCCTTTGGTAATTTCACATTTATTTATTAAGATAAGCTCATCACGAGTATTTTCAACTGATAAGAATATTATTCTGCCATATACGAATGGCTATTTAATGGATATCACAAAAAATAATATTTTTCTTTAAAAGACAAAATAATTATGATTAGAATACCAAACAATTTTTTTGTAGACCTTGTATCTATAAAAAAAACTATTTATGTTAGTTTGTCAACATAGCATTTTAGAATTATGAAAACAGCCGACATTGTTTCCCTAGCCCTCATAAAAATAAGAAGAATTATTTCCTTTTTAATACTGTGTTTGTTTTTTATTATTGACATTTATTCTATTTTAAACAATAAATAAAACAATAATTGTCCAAGGAACCGTTTTAAAAAAAATAGAATAAATATTCCAACTATCAAAAATTACCACTTATTAAGCGTGTTATTAAATTGAATTTAAATGACTATCGTCAAAACTTTATTTTAATATAATAAATTATTCCAATATATAATTTTCTTTGAAAATCAGACTTTCTTGATGTACATTTATATTTATTGAAGAAAAATATTGTAAAGCATTTTTATCGCAACATGCAACAAACGACATTGATATCTTCATTTTTGCAT
The DNA here is from genome assembly GCA_030503985.1 of Himalopsyche tibetana. Lineage (NCBI taxonomy): Eukaryota > Metazoa > Arthropoda > Insecta > Trichoptera > Rhyacophilidae > Himalopsyche > Himalopsyche tibetana. The sequence goes on from JAPJYX010000006.1 coordinate 2,186,692, forward strand.
ACACATTTTCAAGTGACATGACTGGCATACAGTAAAATGCACTTTGAAAGCAAATCAACGTCATTGCAAGATACCCTGTTACCAGCCAACTAGGGCAAGCATGCCGATTCTTCGAAACACGTCCTTCGAAGCGAGCTTAAAGCTCGTATCACGCTACGGTGATGCTATGTGCCACGTCGTGAGACGTCTGAAAGTAGAAGTTAGAAAACTGACACCCAAATAAAGCTTCGCACAGCGGTGCGAATGAACATACAAATATACAATTATTTTCAAAACCTATAATAGTACCTAGTAAATTAATTGTATGCACTTAATTTTATTTAGAAAATGTTTTTTTATCCCTTTTCGAACATGATAGTATTTTTATTTATTTATATTTCAACACTTCAAACGACGAAAATATTACCGAATCAAATAAAAACATTTAAAAATTCGATTCATAGCAATTCTTGGCTCTGAACCAATTCAGTTTATACAATTTAACAAGGACTCAAGACTTTTAAGGAATATTTTATTGTGCATTCCTCAATCGTATATTTTTGGAGCTTTAAGTACCAGGATACGTTAGCATCAAAGTTCTTCAAGTCTCCTTCATCGCTAATGTTTTGAAAAGTTGTATTCCCTCACCATCGTTGCAGACGGGAGGGCGTTTTGCTCGATGACCCACCATAGATCTTATGGTTCGTCTAAAAATAATAAACAATTTAAAAAACGAACTTAGCATCATGAAAATGACTTTCCTTGGTAGACTTCTTTGCGTACTGTATGTGTATATGTATGTATGAGCATGTGTGTGTATGTACGGATGTAGTATGAAGGGAAGTATATAGAATGTGATTAGAAAATTAATGCATATGGAGTCCCTGTGAACTGGTTCCACTAGGGGGTTTTTTTAACCTCCTTATACGTAAGTAATTTAGAACTCTTTTAAGCAGTATGTTGAATATGTGATCTGTGTTTTTTTCTTAGTTGTAAATATGTGCATTTTTATAACCATGTTTGTTCACAATGTTTAGCATGTATACTCCTAGTGAATCTTATCTGTACGATAACTGATTGTTACTCAGTCGCATAAGCTTATATTTTTTTTTTAAATATAAGAAAAGAAAATAGAGCTAAGCAAAGACAAGTAGTGAGCATATTGCTCTCACTACGCTCTGTTTATAGGATCTGATACAAAGGAGGGTGACATCCTAAAAATCCATGCTTTCGAGTATACATCTATAATACGATTGTAAAACTAATAAGATGATACTGCCCGTACTGGGCTTTGAGCCCGTTATTACTACAAAAAAAACTAACGACGTAAACAACAGACTAAAGGTCCGGATAAACTACTCAAAATTATTTGTACAATAACATGGAAAACTGCAAGAGCACTCATATTTGTTTCGGTTGATTTTTTATTTTTCTGGTGTAATAAACAGGAATCCTACCTAAAAGTCACCTGCTGTGGCCCAGTTGGTTAGAGCTTGCTCTATCGATTACGCAAGACTGGGTTTGATTCCCGGTAAGATCACAGTGAATTTGAGTATTATTCAATTCAATGTTGTGATCGAAGACTGGGTGTTTATGATGTCAATTCACATCATTTCCTCTTCTCCCGTCTTTCTGATCTTTTAATAACTGGGTGTAGCAATAGCGATTAGTCAAACACTAGTCCTGTTCTAGCCTTATCCTTCTTTCCCTACTACTCAATTTGAAAAAAAGAAGTTGAAGTTGAGCGAGTGATTAACACACAGTTCTCGTAGAAAAACTTCTGTTGAGACATTTTCATTAGGATGCCATATGGATTTAAAAAAATGAAAAAAACAGACATATTAAAAATATGTGTTAAAATTCTGTCTGCTTCAATAGATTTAGCGTGACACTGTGTGCCGTCAGGGGAACCTAATTCGATTGGGTGGTGCGACGCAGCGGGCTTGCAAATTTGCCACTTTAAGGCATACTTACGCCTCTAATTTAGTTAAAAAAGAACGGAATATTTCTCTATCGAATTGCGAGTCATTTTGTAGAATTCTATTTGAATAATTATTTAAGCATGGTCTTCTATTATACTGCTCTTAAAACGAAAACGATATAATTCAATAATTATTGACATTTATCTGAATGGAAAATACATTGATGAACGCAATTTTACACAAAACGTTTTTATTCGACTGTTGGCATAGCCAAATACATACAATAAAATATCTTCTTCGCCACGCGGCACCACCATGTTTCTCTGTATCCCGCCAATTGCTTTGCTTCCTTCCATGACATGCCAGCATCCCACAGTTCCGCCGAGTACATCCTATGGACACCCGACAGACGTCCGGGGCCCCGGAATCCCACCGGTCGAAAGAAGAGGCAGGCAGGGTTGAGGCATTCCGTAGGCATCCGCAGCACGTGACAGCCAGTTCCAACGTCTCTCCATTACCACTGACGTGACGGAGCGCTGTCTTACACGCTCTTTTATCTCCGAATTCCTCACAAAATCAAACCACCTCACCCCCATTATCCAACGCAAGCATCTGTTCTCGAAGCTCAGTATACAGTATTTCTGAGTCTTCGCCGTGTGCCATAAGTGTGTGATTTGCAACCGTAAAGCAGTAAATATATATATATAATGTCAATAATGAATTAATGCCAACTCGAAATAGACCGACATGAATTTTGGGAATTATTATAACATCAATGTAAAAAAAAACCTTAAATCTGCGATGAATATATTGAATGATTAGTAAAAAAAACTATATTGAAGAATTTTTGGTATCAGACGATAGTATTATCATGTTAAATGCGTATTGAAAATACGCAAATATTGATGTTGCGGTAAAAAAATCTGATGTATTTATAATGTTAACCTTTTTTACACCGATACACACCAACCTTCGTCATCCGTTTCTTGGTAGTCCTGGCCCGATGGGATGTGCTAGTGTTTTTTTTTTGTGAATTTCCAACGACGTTGCGGTCATGACGTTTAACTGTTTTACAATGTGTCTGTATGTATGTGCAATATTAGTAATCCATATCCGCTCCCAATGTGGACCACAAGTATATCAACCGAAGTTTTTTCTGCGAGAACTTTTGTTCACTCAGTTGCTAAGCCTCTTTTTTGCAAAGAGATAGAATGAATAGTGGTTTGCTAATCTCTCTCGTTACGACTACGGTGGTAGAAAACTTTCGGACATTACAAATGGGCGTTCAAAAATAAATCAATAAATCAATTGAAAAAATGTTGTTTACACTTGTAGTCGAACTCACGATATCCATCACAGAAGCCAATAATGTTGACAACTGCGCCACGAACCCGATATAACAACAATTTAAGAACTTTATAGAACAATAAATATGATTTTTCATGCATTATATTGTTATATGTAAGCTATCAATGTATTGTATAATTTAATAATTTTACGCGTATTTTTAATCTTCTACAATTTTTATATAAAAGTATTAAAAAGATTTCGACTGTAGATACAAACATGGCACAGTCCGCAAACTGAAAAGTTTAATTGAATGTTAACACTTTCAACTGAGTAAAAATTGGACAAGCGAACGGGTTCTTTGAGAATTATGGACTTTTCTATGGAATTGTGTATTTCAAAAGTAAATTTAACTTTTTAGTACAAAGTATTCATGCATATTTTTCAAATATGACTTTAAGATTTATACTGACCCTCAACCAGTGTGGATTTAACCTTTCGATCTAACGGAATACAAAAATATTGACTTCTACCCGACAAGTATAAAGGGAATTGTTTTTACAACAGCTAGCTGATTGATCGTGTTTTCTTTAAGAAGGGTTGGTTAAAATCGATCGGAAAAAAATGTGTCGATTTCTGTTCGAAGGCATGGTTGCTTATGATGTCAAAAAATCTCTCCTACCCTTCTTATCTTAAAATAATGAGACATAGCAAGAGAAATTAGTTTACAACTAGTCATTTAATAACCCTATAAGTACTTCTATCTTTACTCACTACGAACAAACAAAGGCTGAGCAACTCAGTAATAAGAATTTCTCGTAGAAAATCTTTTCTTAGATAATTACATTAGAGGCCATGTGTTCAACATAGAGAGAAGAGGGTATAGATTTTAAAAAAATGTTAAATATATGAAAAGAGGAAAGGAGTAACTTACGACTTTGATACGACCCGTTTAGAAAAATCAACAAGTTTTTTGTTTGTATTTGGTATTATTTCAATCTTGCTTGCGTATTTTAATAATCGTAGCAATTGACACGTGTAAGAGAGCATTTTAATATTATATATTTAGAGAATATTTTTCATTAAAAAAACATATTCAATTGGCTTGACAATTTTGATCACCTTAAAGATTTTGACAAAAACCACAGCGCCTGTTCTGTGTAGGCACCTTTTGTTAAGCGCAATTTTCTTCCATCTCGCGCCAAACAATCAAAGTTTATATGCGTGACAAAGAAAGCTCGCAGCACGAAAAATGGAATTGATAATTTGCAAAAGCTTGAGAAAAGCTCCACTCCCTGAAGGGAAAATTAAATTTATCAAAGAAATCGCAGAACGGAAGCAAAGTAGACATACTTTAGCAGAACTTTTTTGATAAATTTTATACTTACGTTACTTTATCAAAACTCTAACGAAATATTTAAAACTAATTAAAACTATTCTTTTAAAACACATACAAAATTATCTTAGATCTTTTAAAAACAGAACGCTTGATTCAAGGCACAGAATTATATTTCACGGTTCTTTGAACGAAAATATATTTAAAAAAAAATTAGAGTACAATAATAACAAATTGCTTCGATCATTGATTACAACTAGGGTATCCAATCCCGGAGCTTTTTTGTGATCCCGAGTCTTCGGGATTGACTAATTTTCAATTTCGGGATTGGGCACTCAAATTGAAATTTTGTATAATTTGAGAAAAGTTTTGGTGTCGGAATTTTTCATTATTTCATTTCCCATTTTAAAAAAACCCAGAAATTCTCCGATTTTACCAAAATATCAGTGACTCGTTTTTTTTAGCTCTTTCAAATCCAAAATATTATAAATTTTCAGTATTTACTTAAAATTTTTCAATCCCGAAATTCCGGGATCGCGACCATACCAATCCCGGGATTTTGGGAACACACAATTGGACGGGATACCGGGATTGGAAAGTCTACATGATACCACAATAATTTGATAAAAACAGGATTTGAAAGAATTTTAAAGAATGAACTAAAATTACAAATGCGAATGCTCAACTATCTCAACTATCAACTATCGGACGCGTACCTATACGCGTCCGATAGTTTTCCGGGATATGAAAAATCCAAAAGCTTAGAATCCTTAGTGAAAATTGTAAAAATTAATTGAATTTGATTTAATGATATTTGAGTTATATTATTTGAAGTTGAGTTCATTAAAAAAAAGTGACTATGCGTCTTTTTCAAAATACAGTTTTTTATTTAGCTCACTTAACATTTATGTTCCGACATAAAATTCTCCAGTGTGTGTATAAGCAACCTATTAAAGCCTGTGATTGCAATTCTGGAGGCGTGAAAAGTTAAACTCTACCTTTGGATGTTATTTCTTTATAACTTCTCGGAAAATTGTTATTTACAGAATTTACAGAAAGGTTTCCACGTGCGGTTATTGCGAAAACTCACAACAACAAGGTATCTTCACAAGTTGGAAAATAATATTCTGTAATATATAATAAAATACATTCTGAGACTGAGTAATGAAAATTTCTTTTCAAATGTATGATTACTTTTATGTTATTATCATAATTATTTTTGACGTGAATACGTTTTTAAAATTGCGTCTATAGGGAGGCAATTCAAAAAAACGAATGATAACAAAATCGGGGGATACAGTTTGGTGTTGCAGCTTCATATCTATTATCGCTATCCAGAATTTAATTGCACCACTGGAAAGTTAAAGAATTTATTAGGCTATGTAAAGACTGTGATACGTAGCGCGGAGCGGAGAAGAAAGCGCCGCCATTTTGAAGTCATTTTACTGCGTATCGAGATTTCTATTTACTATAAATTTTGACTCAAAGAAGTTACGATGTTTGTTTGAGTTTCAATCGCTAGCTCTCAACAAAATCGATCGATTATAGATAAAACATTAGTGTAATATTGTGACTGTGACTATAATTAGGTGTTAAAATATACATATATATAATGTCGGGCTTAACGTGTCAAAAAGCCAAGTCGAAATACAAAGATCGCATACAGTCGGAAAGGGCTTCTCAAGAGCAATAGAATGGTACCATTAAAACACCATATGTCAGAGTCAAGCAGTGCCGGCAACGTAAAGATGGAGCGTAATATCACATATTACGAGACGTATTCACGTACAACACACGGCCGTGTCCATGACACAGCCATACCCTAATTTTTTTGATGGATTCGTAACGATCTAAAACTGATTTTTAATGTAAAACTCTAACTGATAACATTGTAATTCAATTCCGCTATAGCATCAGAAGGAGGGATAAAACGTGTGTACTAGTTGAAAACAGCTGAACTGGTTGACAACAGAAACTTTTCAGGTCCCATCATATATGGATCTAAAATTAACGTAACACTTTAGAACATGGGTGGTCAACCTTTTCAGCAACCGGGCCAGATTTTAGAAATGAGGTTTCCAACTGGGCCGGTTTTTTTTCTTAAATTTCCTTTATTAAGATGATATAACAAAAATGAGAATCAAACATATTTATTTGATTAGAGTTAGGTTTTTTGCGAATCATGGCACCTGACGATGACTGTATACTGAGCTTCGAGAACAGATGCTTCCGTTGGATAATGGGGGTGAGGTGGTTTGATTTTGCGAGGAATTCAGAGATAAGGGAGCGTACAAGACAGCGTCCCGTCACGTCAGTGGTTATGGAGAGACGTTGGAACTGGCTGGGTCACATGCTGCGGATGCCTCCGAAAAGCCTCAATCCTGCCTGCCGCTTTTTTTGACCAGTGGGATTCCGGCGTCCTGGACGTCCGTCGGGTACTATCCATAGGATGTCCTCAGCGGAACTGAGGGATGCTGGCATGTCATGGGAGGAAGCAGAGCAATCGGCGGGAGACAGGGAAACATGGAGGTGCCGCGTGGCGGCCATATGCTCCACATAGGGAGCGAACATGGCCAAAGAAGAAGAAGGTTAGGCAATACAAAATATAATAAATTTTAGTGTGACTTCTGATTTTGCTGCTACACGTAAACAGTTTTTCAAATGCTCACCAGTGATTCGTGTTCTCATTTGATATTTAATATGCTCTGACTAAAAAGCTGTTTCCAAATAACGAGATCATCGATAGAGCATTTTTGTAAAATTCAGAATATTTCACCTTTAACTGCGCATCACAAAACATTTCATAGTGTTCCATTTGTAAAATTTTTGGCAATAAATTCACGTCTACAGAGAATGGCGTTGCAAATGCAGCAAAAAGTTCTCACGATACTTCAATCAATGTACTGAGATACTTCCATATATGAGATATGATACAAACTACGTACGTTGGAATGTTATTTTAGTGGTTTTATGTACGCTGAAAGAAAAAAATGTGTGCATATGCTCCGCGGGCCACAAGTAGACACCCAGCGGGCCGCTGGTTGGCCACCCTTGCTTTAGAATATACAATATAATGATGAGCTTAGGCGATAGCGTAGCCACGGGTATAAAAAAACTTTGCCAAGTACCTTAAGGGAAACAAGACCGATCGGAAAGCTGCGAACACGACGGGAAAACATGAAGTTTACTTGTTTTTTTGTCCATATTGAATTTTAATTGATCTCACAGCGCACAGCGTCTTTTACGAATATAATATGTACAATTACAGTCAGTTCAAGTTCATCCGTGCACTTTAACGTCTCAAGATGCCGAAAGGCGAAAACCGGGTCGTTAGTGACAAAACTTGTGTGAATGTACATAATTTGAACGATTCAAATTTAATAATACAATTATCTACTTATATTTATCGTGAAAAGTGTTCCACTTAATTTGACGCTAGAGAAATATGTGAGTTATCACCAAAGTTCCCACTATTGTGTGTGCGGACCATCAACTTCTGTGAGTAGTAAATTTTCAGCAAAATAAAAAATGTGCGCAAATATAAATATTTGTTCAAACAAACTTATTTTTACAATATTTCTTTGTGCGGCCTTCTGCGGGGATGGAAAAATGTGTGCGGGCACATTTTGGGAGGTGTGCGCGCGCACACGCGCACACCTTAGCCAATAATGTGATAACCAATGTTCCCACATTGGTTATCACAACAGTACAAGATGTGAGTGTTGGGGTAAAAAGAAGCCTTCTGTAGATGATCGATCAACACGGCGAAGATATAAGCAGAAGTTCAATATGTTGGAATCCTGATTTATATTATTTATTGCTGAACCATAAACGAAGGTACTCGTTCTAAAAGGAGATAGTTTTAATTTTATTTTTTTTGGAAACTTACCATTTCTTCGAAAATACCGCCGCAATTACTATTTACGCTCGAGACATTCTATTACAGGGAAGTAATATTTAGACGCTGAGCTTTTTTTCCAAAAAATAAATTTCCAGCGCAGAAAGAACTTCATTACAGCAAGTCATACATCATCGAGAAGAGGAAAGGGTTAAGCTTTTACGTTAGGAAAGGCACGAAGGAGGGAATGTTGAAATGCAAGCTTGAGTTTTATGAGCTATATTTAAGATTATTTTTTTTACAAAAATTTCTTATTCTCATAATGAAAAATGAGATCGCAAGTTCAACGTAAAATACATTAAATGAAATGATAATGAAAAGAAAAGAAACCAAAACAACGATTTTGTCATAATTTCGAAACACTGCTGATACAAATAAATACACACAAACCGATACACAATATTATAAGAAAGACTCGTGCAAAAAATAAAACTGGACTTATATGACTGGCCCTTGAAACTGTCGAGAAAAAAATCAGTTAAGTGATTAGTTACAACCATTTTTACTAAACAAAAAAAAAACTTATTGTGTCATTAAAAACATCATAAGGTACATGACATGTAAAATATCTATGATATTTTTTACCGCATTGCAATGGCGTTCAACCAAGTTAATGCCAATTGACTCAATACATGACTTGTTTTAGAAACATTCGTTTGTTTTTACATACAGTATAAAATTTTGTTTAAACAAAGTTACTGGCGTAATGGATGCGACTTTCCTGGACAATAACACATCGACTGTGGAAAAGAAAAAGGAAATAACCCGCAGTTTTTCAAAACAGATTTTTTTGATAATCACAATGTATCAAACTTAACACACGTTCTATCAAAAGGATACAAGCTGCAAATCTCGAATTAGTATCTAAATTTAGCGTTTATGTTTGAAAAAGATGATCTTGTAAAAAATTAAAACCAAGAAAAAACACTGAAATAAAAGTTTTTGCAAGACAATTTCTTTAATTAATCTTAGATTATGTCAATTAAACACCAGTTTAGAAGTCTCCGTGCACTTCAAGGTAGTGTATTATTCATAATTTGCTTATTGTCCAAAATCATCAAAACGCATTTTTTGCGCCTCCTGTAAAATTTGATATGTGTGGTTTATCCTTTCTAGGGTCGAATTATTATGATTTCTAAAATTATTTTTAATCTTGTGTACTTAAAAAAATGTTCATACGAGTTTCATATTTTGAGTACATAAGAATAACTGTTAAATTTAGCTTTGTTAAATTAACTCCTCCATGCTCATGATGCATTCATAGCTAGTTGAGCCATTAAATCATTCAAGCATTTTAAGCATTTATAAATAAAATGAGGGTGAAAATTAGACCTAGAATATATTTTCAAGCATATATACATTTTTTATTATACATAATTATTTTTAGCTTCTAACATAGGTTTAAATACTGTCAATAAACAGTGAAACTGAGATGCCATCATGGCAGGGAACGTGATTTTTTAGGATGGCATGTTACGGGTTAAAAAGAGTTTGTATTTTTCAGCAAATTTTATTTATTCGCCAAAAAAATTTTGCTATCAACAAACTAAATCTTTATTAATTCATTTTCTATGCTAAGAGCTTCTTTTGGCATAGAAACGCATACAAAATAAGGCACTGTTGTAGTACATTTCATCATATTTAAATAGCATATTTCAGTATTTTAAAAAACCATAACGAGTACCTACACATAGAACACTGTTCCCCTATTTTTATTTAGATGTTAATCTTCTCAACAATTCCCATTGTACAAACAAAAAAAGCCTTTATCATCGGCACATGAATATTTTGATCGAAGCAAATGGAAAAATTAGACCCCGCTGATCGCGTGACAGATAGCGCACGTCATTAATATTCTAGCCCGGATATACTGAAAGACCCCATTTTTTGGGTAAATTTTGTCCATACACATTCTCTTTACAGAATGTATGAAGTTATTAAAATACGGTTCATGAAAATGAAAACATTAGTGACATTGAAAAAGTTTCCGAGGTATAAATTACCAGATTTTTATCAACATTAATGCGATACTTAATTACAAGTGATTATTTTCATATACAAAAGAGACATAGATGGTTTTTTTATAAGATAATCTAAATTATAAATATGTACACATAAATAAATTACAGACATTATTTTCAAAGGTTTTTTAAATATTAAACAGATTTATTATTAACAAGACACAAAAGTAAAAACATTTAATGGGTTAAGTAAGAGGGTAAAAAAATATCTAAATATTGTATTTCTAAAACTATAATTTTATAAATTGTTAAAAGCTGTATCTATTTTAAGCCAGTATATATAAAACTTACTTCGATATGTGTTCACCTTATAACCATAAAGTTCTACATTATAATGCGAATTATTTCAATAAATTTTAATGAAAAAATCAGTTTTTATTTGTTTTATATGTTTATTTGAATACGACGAGTATAAAAATTTTATTTTAATATTTGACAAAACTAGAACCAGTGTAAATTTGAATCGTTCAAATCTTGTACATTTTCACATGTTTTGTCACTAGCGACCGGGGTTTCGCTTTTCAGAATCTTCAAGCGTCCAATTGCTTGAATGAACTTAAACTGACACTTAGTAAATAAGTGTATTATGACTATCATAATTTTTGGCTAATACACGAAACTCAAACACTAATTTACTGTAAATTTTTGGCAGTTTTGCCGTACTAGCAATATTGAAATAATTAAAGATTTCGACTGAAGGTGCTTCGTGGAATTTCAATATTAAATAAAAAAATAAAAAGTGCACGGATGAACTTAAACTGAACTGTCAGTGCATTTGAACTCTGAAGACAAAACCCGGGTCTTTGAGTGACAAAACTTGTGTAAATGTACATAATTTGAACGATTTAAATTTAATCTACTGATAATGTGTAATAAAAGTTTGATTGAAGGGTTCTGATTTTTGAACATAGTATCTTACAGTGCCATGAAACATGTTCGCGATAAATCACACGTTGAACTGCTAATCATTAGACCAGGAAAATCATGAGATAAATTATCCACGATCATTGTTCCACAATCATATTTTTTGGCACTAAATAATATGGTTTCAAAACAAAATAATTTTATATGACAGAAATAATTATAAATATATTATTTATAAGTAGAATAAATTATGTTAGGAACAACAAAGAAATACTTTCTTACCGGTAGATCACTTAGATCAGGAAAGAAAATTAATTAATTTTAATTATCAATAGACCCTGGCCGACATTTGGAGTGAAAATATTGACGTTCAGCTCTCCTTTGATGGCCGAAATTCAATCTACACAAGCTTTTGCTAAATAAACCCCTCGGAATTATCACTTAAGACACGGTATGGCGTCATAATTATCTTAATTGAAATGGAAAATCAAAAGCTCTTCGGTGGGCAGGGTGGAGTTTAAAGGTGAACCTTAAATATCAAGGTTTCGTAATTCTTAGATGTATAGATAATCGTATTTATTAAGAAAAGCATTTGAACAGTTACAATGTTAAAAGTGTAATGACATTTTTTTTAAATAAAACAATGACTTACATGTGTATACATGTCGAAAAGGGAAATTACTTAAATTTGAATCGTTCAAATAATGTACACTAACACAAGTTTTGTCACTAACCACCAGGGTTTTGCATATCCTAGCATTTAAGTGCACGGATGAACTTGAACTGACGCTTAGTAAATGAATTAATCGTGTTTATATAAGAAATAAATGTATCATTAAGTTTAAAGCCATTGCTGGCGAAAAGGATTAACATTTACACATGGGAATGCCTACAGATTTAAATGGTGGGTAATTTTAAAATTATATTTAATATATATTTAAAAAAAAAAATGATTATGATTACTCACATATAGGGTATAAGAGTGGAGAATTTGGCAGATTTAACTGCTCATTCAAAATCGGTAAGCTTTTCAATTGTGCTCTAGTTAATTCTAAAATTTCCTGAAAAAATAGTTTAGTTTATGAGCGTCCGTATTTGGGTGCAAAATTTTAATCCCCTGTTGGTCATTGAACACGTGGCTTTCTGAAATTAAGTGATTTACAAAAGTAGACGTGTTTTTCTTGGGAAATCACTCATTAGTTTTTCATCTCCATATTTATTAATTTGAAATTTACCGCTTAGAACTTTATTATATAAGCGTTTGAGAAGATTTTAATTCTCAATTCGATCTCAAAAACCATCGAGTAAAAGTTTGCTTTTCTCATTTTAGAAAAAATATTTAGCGCGTTGGCATAAGCTGTCAATTCAAATATTATTTTGCGTACTTTTGCTATATAAAAAAAAACAAATAATAATTTGAATCGAAACATTAAAACGTACTGCGCCCTTTATGGCTAGTTTTAAATTACTAAGAATAATAATTGTTTGGGTATTTCTTTGAAACAGAGCCAGAGGCGGAGTGCTGTGCGAATACTCAAAATAATTGAAATATAAATATTTAAACGTGATGAACGTGCTTTATATTGAATGGTTAGCTAAAGAATATTTTTAATTAAAATCAAAACTTTGTTTGTAGGTAACACAATACCATACTATTTTAAAGGGAATTCTAAGTCAGTTTCTAAAAGCGGCAAAAAATGTTTGTTTTATTTTTAAAAATTAAAACTGAATTTAAAAAAAAAGCATTTCAGCTTCCAATGAGAAGCATATGGACTACTAATGGAGTTTATCTCAACAGAAGTGTTTCTACGAGAACTGCTCGTTACTCAGTTGCTCAACCTCTATTTTTCCAAAGAGAGTAGGGATAGAAAGATAGGGCTAGGACAGGACTAGTGGTAATTTAATCGCTTTCAATACGCCCCGTTTGTAGGATAGTATGGGCGGGAGGGGGAATTCAAGACATCACATACATCCATGCCTTCGAAAAAAATTCGTAAATCGATTGAAAAATCAATTTATAAAACTGTCCGTACCGGGATTTTAACAGAAGCCAACAACATCGACCACGCAGGCGGCTAAATAGTGAATTAAAAAATAATATTAAAGTGTTTGGTAAGACAACTAATTGAATATATATAGACTACTTGATATTGAACTGAAACTCAGACTATCAATCATTGATATTGACGTGAGGATTTAATATTTCAATATACCAATATGTCTTTAAAGGCGTTGAATTCCTGAGGATACCGAAATTCGAAATTTGGATCATTAATGAGATAGCGTATGGTAACATAAAAAATATGAACGATTCAAATTTAAAATGTTTTAATAAGGTAAAACATTTTTTTTATAAATGAGTTTACAGCTATTTCGGCAACCGCCATCGTCAGAACTAATCAGGATATTATTTTAAAAAACATTGTTCTGACGATGGTGCAAGCCGAAATAGCTATAAACTCATTTTATATATAAAAAAAATAGAACTAAATACGAATCAATTCAAATTTTATATTTATATGTTAAGTGAATTTCAATCAAGATGAAATCATATTTACGATGGGTTGAAGATAAATCAAAATATTTTTTTAATTTAATCAATTTGTCGTTTTTCTTAATACTAAAGTAATTTTAGGATATTTGAAACTAAATAGATTAAATTACATTTTTTGCTCCCGTATTAATGTTAGAATTGGGGCGATTCAAGATGTCATACTAACTTACTTTGTACTGAATCGGGAAACTACCTTTCTTGGGGCAACTGCGGACTCTAAGAAGCAAACTTCTCCAAATAATAATAATTATTGGGTCGGCAGTGACGTACTTATAATTATATACAAAATAATAATTTAAAGAATAAAATACTTTATCAAAATAATGTAATAGGAAAAATAAATTATTTCTGTTGCTTAAATATTGTTAAATGTTTATTCAAACTATAAAAACATGTTATTTATCAATTAACCCTTCCCTTACTATGCGAAAAAAAGCACAAGTTCTTGAGCTGTGTATCCGTTACACATCAGCCAAACGGGAGTGAATCATGACAATTATATGTAGTACTGCTGTAGTAGTGTTATACAATTGTCATGATTCACTCCCGTTTGCCTAAAGTGTAACAAATACACAGCTCAGGAGCTTGTGCTTTTTTTGCATAGTTAGGGAAGGGTTAACCACTTGAATACCAAGCAGACACAGGTGTCCGGAACATATGCAAGCGAACACGGATGTCCAAGACATTTAAAAAATCGCTTGCTTAAGTACGAATGATTTTAATTTAACTATTCTGATATATTATAATAAAAATCAAATAAAAATGGAAGGCCAGGAGGGGATTAACTAATGAGTTGCATCAATTAGAACGGGTTAAACTGTTGGAAAATAAATTCAACAGTGGCGAACCACCTGTTTTATTCCAGATATTATTTAATAATATTTCTTTATTGTTAATACTTTATTTATTTATTTCTAAAAATTCTAAGCTATTCATCTTTTAACCCGTTTTATCTACTCGATGGAGTATTTCTATGGAGGATGTCTCTGAAAGAGGCAAAACACGTGTCACAGTTTGTAGCACAATACGTGTAATAATATAAGTTATTTTATATTTTACAGTTACAAATAGTTTTTGTAGGAAGAATATCTGTTAAATACTTCTAGTATCTTCCGTGTATACTTTTTTAGCCAGTATACATTGCTTAGTTAATGTGGGTTATATTAAGTATCCTGTGTATCCGTATGCTGAGAATCCGCCGTGACTACCTGTTATGATCATAAGACTTTCGATGCTACGCCAATGTTACTGTGTAGAAGAGGCTTCGTTAATAAACGATCTTACAAGTTAAGCCATACAATTAGTGCTACGACAAGATTACGCGTATCTACGCTTGATAATGGCATAAAGTTTCGAACGAAGGGTCGTTACAGATAATTGCGGAATATTTTACACTGATTATATTTTTTACGTTGATTTGGTTTTGATTTAGAGCTCATTCGGGACTAAAGCCCGCTTTCAAAGTCATACTCACTATTAACACGGCGAAGAGTTAATTATTTTAAATTAATAAACGGATAATTATGTTTGTGATTACTCTTAGTCACTACATGAAATTTATTAATCTTGGATGACTTTTTATATTATTAGATGTGTTAAACATTTTAATTTTGTGTTATTTTAGAATCACTTATAATGTTTTCGGTAATTTCTTTTCAATTGTTGTTAACAATTGTTATGTGAGCAATTGTTATTTTTGCATGTTCTTAGAAGAAATATCTTTTTTGTGTCTCGGTCATTTTCATCAGACTATAAATCATTTAATATTACATAGGATAATGAATTAACTTTGTTCTGTTTGAGGACAACTTAAAATTTTGTTTTTCGTTACAATTTTATAGTTTAGCGGCAGAAGTTTGAGATAGAAATAAAAAAATGTTTTAATTCTTAAATGTTATACATGCTTTTAACAATGTAGAAATTAGTTCAAAACTTTGTTAAATGTTGCCACTTCAAGCTTGACTTGTAATACACACTTTACGCAACACATCTGCAAAGTAACAAAAGTGTTGTAAGCAACAGAAAGTTGCGATTCATAGTAAACTTTTAGCCTTACAAGATACCACTTGATTTAAGTTAATTAACTTCAACTGGAACAATATAATCATGAACCCTTGTTACGTTTGGAAGGACATCAAAAGCTTTCATCGCTGCTGTAGAAATTATTTCAACTGGGTCATAAGCAGGACGTACATAGTATTCTATTATTATATTTCTTCTTCTCATACTATACCAAAAACAATTTTTTTCAACAATTACTTGAGTTTGATTCTTAATGCTAGTGATAATGATGTGTCTTTTATATGGAGCTTTGGAAGCTAAGACCATCAGTAAACTTTCCAATTTTCTAATATTCTAATCAAGGTTTTGAAGAATACGCATACGGTTACAATAAGGACATAAGACATTGCATGAAATAATTTCTTGTGTAGTATCGTTTCTTTATCAATTTTGAGTGCATATCAAATAATCCTTCGAAAATACTTCTGAAGTCCTGACGCAATATCGGAAATCAAAGAAAACTAAATGAACAATTTCATTCTTTAACTTTTAATTGGTTTTGGAATTTTCACACATAATCTGAAATGTATGTATATTTTCGATTCTTTCCAATTCCGACTTGATAAGCTTGTGTGATTCAACTCCCATACAACCCTTAAAACGGAAGACCGCTGAAAGAACGATTAGTGAAATTCTAGTCTCATCCAATACTATATATTATATATTTATTATGACGAAGCGACTGAATCACAACCACTAAAAGTAAAAACAGCCAGTGTAAATTTAATTATTAATATTGAGATAAGTTTCCGAATGAAGTATTTAACATTTGCATAATGGTTAACACCTTCGACCAAACACTTGATTCCCTTGTCGCTTGAAGTAAAATAAATGATATAACTAAACCACATAAACAAAAACAATGATGGAAACTCATTTGGACTGTTGTGGCGGGAAAACTTCCCGTTCGCGATATTAGCAAAGTTAGGTAGCGAAGGGTTTAAATAACGCGCATCCCTTTCCGGTTTCTCCGCGAATCACGAGGATTTTCACTAATGGCGCGAAAAGTTAAGCTTATTTATGTTTTTGCGGGTAATTAGGTTTTCGTCATTGGCATTTAAGGGGTTTTCTTTTTGGCTTGTTTGTTTTTACTGATATTAGTAACACACAGTTAATCAACCCCCGAGATATAAACACACAGTCATTCTTCGTGACTCGAGAAAAAAATGGATACGCCACAACGTCTTGTAGTAAAAAAATAAACGAAAATGTAGTTATGTGAAAAGAACTAAGATAAAAGAAAACTTGTACAAAATAATAAACTAAGAGCATTTACACTATGTACATTTACACAAGTTTTTCACCAACGGCCCGGTTTTCACCTTTCGGCATCTTCAGTCATTCAAGTGCACGGATAAACTTGAACTGACGCTTAGTAAATCGTAAATCGCTTAGTAAACGCTCAGTTCAGTTCAAGTTTATCCGAGTTTTTGAACGTCATAAGATGCCGAAAGGCAAAGCCTGGGTCGTTAGTGACAAAACTTGGGTGAATGTACATAATTTGAACGAAATTTAATATTGGAGTTCCACCAAGCACCTTCAGTCGAAATCTTACATTAAGAGTGTTTACAATGAGTTGTTATGACCGTCTGATCGAATAAATAATATTTTCATACACAAAACGGTATACATATTTACAAAAGTAGTCTATAAAACGATATCAGTTTCTTATTTTTAGTAGATTTACTACATGATTAAAAAGTGGCTACACACCAGTCACTTTTCACATTTTTTCAGGTAATTGTAAAAAAGTAACGACAAAAAATACATGCAAATCACTCATGATACACCCTGCTATCAGGGTTGTTAAAAGTAGGTGAAAAAATCTCACAGCCTTTGTAATTTAATTGAAAAATTGTTTAACATGTGGGAAACATGAAATATAAGTTCACTGCGTTAAATCAACAATAAAACCAGAAATTAAATAATTACTGCATAGCCAACATCATTTCACACGAAGCCTTCATTATGACATCAATCAGAGTCAAAATGTATTAATTAACTTAGTATTTAATTAAACACGGCTGTTTTTATAAAATTAAAATAGAACGAATTACACCCATTTATTATAACTTTATATAATTAAAAAAATAAGAGCTCTACAAATCCACTCGCTCACTTTTTGTTTCTTCCTAAAATAGAAATGTCCTCTTGCTAAGCCACCGTTGTTCCTGGAGGGTGGAAGGTGGAGTATCCGGATAATGGATATTTACTGCGGAGGCATTTTCACCTTAAACAGCGTTATGCATTATGCATGCGGGTTCAATTCACTTACACTCGCCCGGCGTCGGTTTTCACGAGGCGTCGTTTCTTGGCGTCGCAACGTTCATATAATGCGTTACCGGGATTAAGCAGTGAGCGTTTTATATTACACAAGATGGAGTATCTACTTGATCAAGGCTGTTTCCGGTCTGTGTTGAAGTTCAGGCTACGGTGTATAAAAAGGTTTCGCAAATGAAGACGCTTCTAAGCTGTGATTAAAATTTATGATGTTTACAATGAAGAATTTATCCAGTCCTACGGAAAAAAATGTTTTTTTAAAAGAACTTGTTTTTTCCTATTCTATTTGAATCCAAATTACATTACTCTACAATTAAACAAGCGTTTACAATATTGAAAAGAGTATTTTAATATTGTAGACTAACATATTGACTGTGGAAAGGAAAAAAATGTAACCAAATTTTACAGGAGGCGCAAAAAAACTGTTATTATGATTTTGGGCTATAAATTATGTAATATACACAAACTTGAAGTGCGCGAAGACTTGTAAACTGGTGTTTAATTGACACAACCTAATAATAATTTATTAAATTGTTTTATAATAAACTTTTTTTAAGTCTATTTAACTATTTGCAAGATTGACAGGCCCACCTTTTTTCAAACTTAAAAGTTAAATTAAGATACTAATTCTGGATTTTAAGGTGACATCCTTTTGATAGAACGTGTATCAAGTTGTATACATTGTGATTATTGAAAAAAGCTGTTTTGAAAAAACTGTGGGTTACGTCTTTTTTCTCGATTTTCAGATTTCTGTTCAAATTCATGGATATCAGTGATGTCTTCATTCCATACGACACATAAGATCATTTAAATGAGATTGAGTGAGAGCCATTTCGTATCTCACTACTAGCCTTTTATCTATATCATTAATCTCTTCACCATAATAGAGTTTAAGCGACTTCATAAAACCTAGTTATATTAGAATAAATTCTGTTTAAAACCTCCATCCGAAGTCAACATGTATTTATACAATAATAAATCTAAACATAACAATGTAAACTTTATAATAATTTATTAGTATAATTGTACAAATAATTTCTTTTGGGCATATTTGAGGGGCTTAAAAAACAAACTGCCAAAACACAAAAGAAAAGTTTTGACTAAATTATATGTTTCAATATGTTTTACTAGCCTTAATCAAACAATAATTTTTAGTTGCATACAACAAGCTTAATACATTTTTAAGATTTTTAATTTTCACTCAAAAAATTTGATAGCTTTTGAAAGATCTGGTAAGAATTGTGTATTATACATAAATTAACAAAACCACGAAAACCATTAATTAAACAACAAAAAAACGTTCCAACGACACATGTGCTTGTATAATACGTGATATTAATGATAAGTTGACGTAGGTTTTTTTTCAGCATAGAAAATGGTAGTGGAGGAAACAAAATGTCGGATAACTCGAAAAAAAACTCTCATTTCTTAGTCAGTAAAATTTCAATACTCTTGTAGTGGTCAACTATAGAACGCAAGTAATGGAAAACAGTAACTTATTTAGAATTATTTTCATTTTGATTTTGTACACTTCCATGAAATTCTTGGTCGAACACGACCCGGGTTTTGCCTCTCGGCATCTTCCGCTGCTAATCAGTGCGCGAATGCACTTGAACTGACAGGCAGCGGAAAGTTTGCATAGTCTATATACAAACACACAAGTACATTCGCTCTATACGTATTTTTAACCTAATTAATAGCGAGAATTTATGATATGAATTATTGTAATGAATTAAGTGGGTAGATTATAATATTGGGCATAATGAATTGCCAGATAATAAAATGTAATCGTGAAAAAAAAATATAATACTAAAATAAAACAAAATAAAATAGAATAGAATATTTTTTGTGAGTTTATAAAACGACATATAATTAGAATTAATTGATATTAATTATTTAAAGGGGTATAACAATGGGGAATTTGGGATATTTAACTGTTCATTTAAGATTGGAAAACTGGAAAGCTGAACCCTATTTATTTCCAATATTTCCTGGTAAAATAATTTATGTTCACATGTGTTTTTGTGTAACAATTTCACCTCTGCAGATGCATCGAACGAGTGATTCTCCAGTAACAGATGATTAAATTAACTTATAAAATTATTATTTATTATTATCAACTTATAGTAACTTATTTCCTTGTTTAGAAGAATTTTTACTTAATCAAATAATCTCATTATAAAATAAAAATATCAACACTCTTAACTCTTGTCAATTGAAATCCTACAATACGCTTTACTTTTTAACTGTTAATAAACAGATGGACGTAGCAATAAAGTACAAAAAAAACACGGTAATTATTTGTATACCTACAACACGAGAAAAGCACATTGCCGTAAAGATAATGCCTCCTCTTTGAGGCCGTATGCATGGCTAATCCTGGCGCACACCTCCTACCCCATTCATTATATATGGGGAGTAGGGAAGCGAACCTTTACTCGATAACATACACAATCTGTATATTCTGTGCGTATATTGTTTATGATACAATAAATAACAGAATGCGTGTTATAATGGGTATACCGTTATTGTTTTCGATGTGAAAAGTATCTCTAGACCTGTTTTTTTGAAAAGTTATAAAAAATTACGGTAACTAAATAATTATTAAAATTGATAACCATTTTTTAGTCGAATGCAAAATTTAATTCGTCAGTACGAGTGCACTTAACAAAACCTTAATGTGTGTATTTTGATTTTGTAATTTTTTCACTAAAACGTCATAAAACAAGGTAAAGCGAAACAAAATTCTTAATTCTACAAGAAGTCAATTTTAAATTGTATGCTTTTCAAGCATAACGCCATCGTAAAACAATCTTCAATAAATCAAAAATTCAAGCTATCAAATTATGCACATTTCTATACGTGTTGTTTCTTACGTCCTGGGTTTTCACTTTTTGGTTTTTTTTACACAATTTTAACAATCCGAATTCTATCAAGCACATACAGTCGAAATCCAAGCTATTATTAGGAATCGTTTTCACTGTAAAATTATTTTAGTAATATGTGTATGCATTTATTTGTAAAAATATCAAAAACTCATTTTCCGGAGTAAAAGTTACTACGAAATTTCTACATTTACATTTCCATGTCAGTACCGTTACACTTTATACAATTCGTGATAAAGATATAAACATTTATACAAATGTGTATTATATTATGTTTTCTAACGAGCTAACTTACATCAAATATCTGCGGCAGAGAATTGGTTAAAAATAGCCATAGCACAAAGAAGACCCTCTACTGTGTACTTACTCCTATTTGAGTACTCTGCGACCACAATCATATTATAAATAAAACGATTAAGGTTTGCTGATATTAATTACAAATGTAATCTACCAGATGCAAATATACCGTGTTTGATATAATGGCCCTTAAAGGTATAATAAAACATTTTATATCCATGAATAAAAACTGGGACATAAAACCTTCGTGACATTTCTCCCTGGCCATTTATAATTATAAAAAAGTAGCCTGGATTAAATACATCCCCATATTTACGTATAACATATGATATTCTTTTTTGTGGTACTACAATATAAGGTAAAACAAGAAAAGTTTGTGATTTACTTTGTCTTACATGAAAATCAAAAAAATAATATTGTTTGACTTTATCTGCAAGTCCAGTAACGTAATAAATCACAACTTGGAGCTTTCACACAGTTCACAAATCACAAATTGAGATTTAAAAAAGTGTGTGCATGAGCTTTATGCAAAGCTGACAAAACTTTCTGTTAAATAATACTGGTTTTAATGTGTGCTTAAAGCTGTGACGGTTGTAGTGATACCGTATTAATACAAAATAATTTGATCTTTCAAAGATTATATACACTGCATAACATTTGTATGGAAAACTTTAACTAAAAACAAATAAGAAGGTGTAACAAACAGTTATTAAAATAAATATTAAACTAATTTGACAATAGCAAAATTTTTGCGTGAGCCAGTTTCTTAGTATAAAAACATAGCCGCCTGTGGGGACGAGTGGTCTATGTCGTTGGCTTCGGTTACGGAGGTCAAGGGTTCGAATCCCAGTACGGACAGTTTTATAAATTGATTTTTCAATCGATTTATGAATTTATTTTCGAAGGCATGGATGTATGTGATGTCTTCAATTCCCCCTCCCACCCATCCTATGAACGGGGCATATCGAAAGCGATTAGCTAACCACTATTCCTGTCATAGCACTATCCGTCTATTCATACTCTCTTTGGAAAAAGAGAGTTTGAGCAACTGAGTAACAAGCTGTTCTTGTAGAAAAACGTTTGTTGAGATAAATTCCACTAAGAGGCCATATACTCTACATTGGGAACGGACATGTTCAATACATATATATATATATATATATAGACGAAGCCTTAATGCTTAATTCGAACAAAAATACTACTTTATAAATCTATATATTGCTTTTGTTATGTTCATGAAAACAAAAAGTTCAGGCTTCTGTGATATATGGCAACAGGCAGGGCTTGGTGATTTTTTAAAACGGTTTTTCGAAAACTCAATTTTCAGTAGAAGTTCACAACATTCGAAAGTCGTTTTTTAAACATGCCTACCCGGTGTAAAATATTAAAATGTTTTACAATTATACACGTTAGTATTTTGATTTGAAGCTGCCTTAATTAAAATTAAAATGAAATAAAATACGTAGCTTAAAAGTCAGTAGACATCGATGAATGCGTAACGATATTATATATCAGATCATTTTGAAAATATTTTTGATGTGCATTTTGACACGAATACACGTTGGAACATAATATCCCACTAAATAGAAATTCTGAATATGAGTTTAAAATTGTTACTATCTTTTTGTAGCGCTGTTTCTGATAAACAGTTTTTAAAAAACTTTACGCTATTTTCATTGAATTATCCTTTTTTTAAACATCTTTTTACCTACATAAGTTTTAGGATAAATTGCAATTTATAAACCGGTTTTTGTATAAACCCCAGTGTATGATATTATTTGTATTATTATTTACCCCCTCACATAAATAGATCTCATACCAGGATAAGAGGAACCTCTGAAATCAGGATTCAGGATGGTAATATATTCAAGGCATCACTTACAGCGTAAAGGAGGGGTTCTGATGTCACCTGTGTTATTAAGAACGACATTCACGTGTAAATACAATTCACATCAAACAGTCTGCAAGGTGGGTGTCATACATTATAATATTATCTTTACATCGTTATACACATCTTAAATCAAAATGATATTGAATGATATCTGAGGACATCGAAAATATATACACGTACGTATACATCCATATTCATAAAATAGTTCATCAATGCCTTGTGTGGGCGTGCGTTGTCGTGAAGAAGAAGCACTTTTTTCGATTCCCATTCTGTTAACTTTTCCTATTGTTTTTAAGTGTCTTTGCACTGTATACCACGGAATATTGAGTCTTTGTGATAACTTCTCGATACTTAGACAAGGATCAGATTTCACTATGGCCTTCAGCATGTTATCGTCGGATTTCAAGGGTCTTCCCGATTTCGGCAAATCTTTCAAGCTTCTATCGCCTGATTTAAATCGCCGAAACCAAAACTGACATCTGTTAGGTGTTATTACCGCTCCATAAATTTTAGTGAGATGTTCAGCCGTTTTTTTGCATTTCAGCCTTGATCAAAAAAAGGAGCATGCAGTGTCGTAAATTTTCCTTTGTTGCTTCAGGCTTGCTCATTTTACCCCAAATACGAAAAAATATGTAAAAAGCAAAAAATAAAAGCAGAGAAATAGTACTATAGAAAAAAAACTCACAGAGATGTTCACTTCACGGTGTCTAGAGACAAACTGATCTCAAACAAGGCATGCTAACAAATGGATTTATTTTGGGTACCCCTAATATATTTCTTATCAGTTGACAATGCTCGCAATGAGCGAAACTGGTCCTGACCTTTTAAATAAAGTGGAATAAAGTACAAAGGAATATTGTGTTTTTATTAATATGAAATGGTTATTGGAAAATTCAAATATCAGTGAAGTAAAAAACAAAACGAAAAACGTGGGATGGGCTAATTTTCTTTTGTGAGATAAAATAGTCATTTATAATCACGAAAAAATTGTAGTTGACAGAAAGAAAAGAATATTATTTGTAAAACCTCTTATCTCTCCTTCGTAATCTTAAGCCGTATTTTCGAAAACACATATTTTACCATCGACTATAAATGTCAGATAGTGAAGTGACTGATTTAGTTTGAACGTGTGTTGAAAAAATATTTCTTCATTTGAAAGCACTCCGCGAAATGGAAAACGTGATATTAATAAAGCAGACGATGACAAAGTGTGTGTACTTGAGGGGAATGTATATATTGTTTTAAAGCCGAAATAATGAATAATACGTGTATCATTATATCAATACAAAATACATTTGATGAAATGAAATTATTTTTAAGAGAATATTACTGTGTATGGTTAGCGGTTGCAACTTGTAACCATACATTTCGAGACATATATATTTATGAACCACTCACAGATATTGTGTTGCACTTTATAATTTTAAGATTGGAAGCTTAAATTAGCTAGTATTTGTACACAGTATCAACAAATAATAAATTTCAAAATAGCCCTGTAGAAATCAACATGTACAAGGGGCCATAATATGTAAAAAATCATACATTTATTTCACCGTTTGATTACAACGATGACAAATAAATCCTGTAATGTTTTGACGATTTGAATATTACTACCAACAATATCACTGTGTTTTTTTTGTAAATAAAATTTTATTTTATTAAAGTTTACTTTATAAAAGTCAATATTTTCATCACGATCATAAATCTTACATGTATCGAGTAAAAAAAAGTTCATTCATAATATGAGAAGCAAACATTCAAAAATTGATTTGTCACAAAAATGCAAAGCTTGAGAAATGAAGATTTGAATGTTTACTTGAATGTGTCAACTTTATGATTTAATTTTTATAGGAAAAACCCCTTTTTTAACACTAATTGTGATTTCCATTCATAGATTTTATTACGGACTATCAGAAGTGATATAAGCCCTTTCTTAACTAAGATGTGTAAATGGTACACATACCTTCTAATCATTTACATATCTCTGTATATATAATAAAATCGGCCTAAAATTCAGGTATTCCTCCCTTATACATTTACGCATTGAGTAATGCAATAATAATATTGTAGTAGTGTTATATAATTTTCATGATTCACTCCCGTTTGCCTGATTTGTAATGTATACACATCTCAGGAACGCGTGTTTTTTTGCAGTAAGGATATGGTTAAACGGCATTTTTCAAAATTTGTGACAAATCACTTTTTGAATGTTTGCTCCTTATATTAAAAGACCGTTGAAAACATAGACAACAATGCTAAGGAAATTTCAGATCGATGAGAAACAGTTCAGTTGAAAATTCTCGCAATGAGCGAAACCGATCTTGACCTTTTTAATACAGTGGAATAAAGTAAAAAGGAATATCGTGTTCATATTTAAATAATGTCTTTTCATCAAGTATTGACAGTGAACGCCGCCTGTGTGGTGGAGTGGTCAACGTCGTTGGCTTCGGTTAAAGAGGTCACGGGTTCGGATCCCAGTACGGACAGTTTTATAAATTGATTTTTCAATCGATTTATGAATTTCTGTTCGAAGGCATGGATGCATGTGATGTCTTGAATTCCCCTCTCCCATCCTATCCTATGAACGGGGGTATGAAGAGCGGCTAGCTTAATCACTAGTTCTGTTCTAGCCCTACCCTTCTATTCCTAACTCACTTAGGAAAAAGAGAGGTTGAGCAACTGAGTAACAAGCAGTTCTCGTAGAAACACTTATGTGAAGAAAAACTCCATTAGGAGTCTATATGCTCCACATTGGAAGTGGAAATGGTAAAAAAAAAAAAATTGACAGTGAACACCCTAAAAGTGATGAGAGAGGAGTTGTAATTATTTCGCCATAAAGGCATAATTTCAGATCTACTGGTTGCAGCTATTATTTTTATACCCGCTTCCATATATTATCTGACATTCATCTTCCGCACTGATTTCATTTCGCCCTATTTTGGCTTTTTTATATTAAATGCGAAACGACGTTCACTTTTTATGAGTCTATGCTTTTGCAGGAAGCTTTTTATGCGTGACACCAACGCCACGCCGTTGACTGAAACGTATTAAACCTACGCCAAAAGGCTGTAACTTTTCAAGATTTTTATTATATTACGTGTTGATGCATACGAAATTTATTCACTTTGTTTTGTTTTGAGCGTTTACTGTACGCCTGAGGTGCGAAAAAAAATTAAACGTTTCATGGATGATGAGATTTTTCATGCCTATTTTATTAGCGAAAAAATTAATATAAATTTTACGCTTCCGACACTTCCGGATATCAAATAAAACATTTTAAATTTTCCGCAATTTAAACTTTTAGAGGAGTGAATAGATCTATACAGACCTTACTTTAATTTACTGTCTTTTCTTAACATGACGATTTTGTGACACTCCTGTGTTGAGTTTAATGTACGGTAGAACCTCGATTATCCGGACCTCGATTAACCGGATTTTTGATTATCCGGATTGTTTTCCGGAACAATTTTTTTACGAATTTGCTAATTTTCTTGTGGCGAATTGATTCCAACGTTGTTTACATATGTGATGGAGTTCATACTATTTTTTTCGTTGTTTGAAATCGAAGAAATCTTCTGGTTGAATATTATACCATCAGAAAAAAACAGGATAAATGGTGAAATTTTTAAAATCATTCTAAAAGTAAAAAATATCAAAACTGCATAGATAAAAGAGGAAAAACATTGTTATTGCTAGATAAAGCATAATCTCGCCTACCAATAGAATGCTTAAACCAGATAATGAAATGTTTCCGTTAAAATTTCTGAGAGTTGGAATTTCTTAGATTTGTCGACAGTGAGAAAATCATGGAACAAATCCTTGAAAAGACTCTCAGAAAGTTCAAGTAACACACCAGAAATTTTTAAAAAAGACATTATAGAAGCAATAGCACAAATTTCAATATGTACTGAATGTGTTAAATTGTTACGCGAACGATCTTGGATTTCAAATTTTGAATGATGCGAAAATAATTAAGGAAATATTTGTGAATGACTAAGTTTATCAAATGGCTTGAGTATCGGCAATATATTTAAGAATAAGCAATTTTACAATGTGGTCAATCCCGCATGGTAGTTTCTGATACGTTGACATACTTTTCATAAAGTGGCGTTAAAATACGGACTCCGAGGCTTGACATTGATAAATGACTACCCATTCTGTTCCACGGCATGAAAAGAGGCGATTGCATTGCATATAAGACATACAGTGGAACCTCTCGTAACGAGTAATTCACATAACGAGAAATATAGATTGTGAAAAAAATGCTCCCTTAACTAGCGATATTTCGCATAACAAGTAATGCAGAGTTTTGGAAAGATCACTTTCACATCGTTGCTTGTTTCAAGATGATTGACAAGGCGTGGGAAGTGGTTACCAAAAGAACTCTCACTTCAGCTTGGAAGAAGCTTTGCCAAGGAGCGTTGTCGAATGTGATTTTGAGGGGTTTGAAACAGTACCTGTGGAGTCTACAGTCAACGAGGTTGTATCTTTGGCTAATACCGCGGGACTGGAGGTGGATATCAACGATATTGATGAGCTTGTGAAAGAGTACAGTCAAGAGCTGACCACCGAAAATCTTATGAAGTTGCATTGTTTTTCACATCAAAAAGTTATAGAGGAGAGTTTATTAGTAAAGAAACAATCTTCTGGCGCAATAAGAGAAAAGCTGAAAGCATGTGAAACTGTTGCATCGTACACCGAGAAGCGTCAACTAGTCGATTTTTCGCATTCCAGGTAGTTACGCTCCTTAACAATTTACAAGTATGTAATTTTACTTGAATACACGTTAAAAATATAAAAAAAATTTCGGCAAGAGAAAAATAACGAGTGTTTCACATAACGAGTAAGATTCTGAAACGAATTAAACTCGTTATGAGAGGTTCCAATGTATTGCCAAGAACTTTTCGCCTATACTAACACAATGCAAGTGTTGAAAAGTTTAAAACGTGAAGTATGATAATGCTCCAAGTCCTAGAGATAATACGAGGAAGAAAGTTGAGACAGAATTACTCGCGTCTTGGGAAAAGGCTTAAGTTATTGCTTATATACACAAGGAAATGTAAAGTTCCGACAATATCGTGATTGCAAATTTAAAATATTATCTAGGGTTCGGATCTTCCAGTTTACAGTAACTAAAATACAAACTTGAAAAGCAGGGCGCATAAGAAACATATATAACAAACATTTTAATATAATAATAAAAACACAATAATCCTTTGTACTTCATTACAGTTTATTTAATAGGTCAGGACCGGTTTCGCTCATTGCGAGCATTGTCAACTGATAAGAAATATAATTTAACAATGCTATTTGTACAAAAATGAAAAGTTGTTAACAACAATTGGCATTTAAAAGAAATTACCAATTATATTATAAGTGATTCTAAAATAACACAAATATTTTAAAACAGAATAAACACACTTTCGATATTGGTAGAAATTTTAAAGTTCAACATTTAAATAACAAGTCTGTCAAACTAGACAAACAGGAAATCCTAGAAATCAATAGATTCAAATTTTAACCTGATTCAGATCTTTTGAATTATCAAATTATTTTTGCAAGTTCCCCGTTACTTTATCCATTGCATTAACCCTTGTTAATTATTCTTTCCATTATCCATAAATCGGTTGAAAAATCAATCTATTAAAACTGTACGTACTGGGATTCGAATCTGTTTCTTCCGTGTTCTGAGTAAACGACGTTGACACTTGATCACACAGACGGCGTCTCGGTAATATCGGCTTTGTAGTTACAACAGAACGTTTCATCATTGGATGATAATCAGCCGAAAATGGAACAAAGGATTAATGACAAAAATACAATATTCCTTTGTACTTTATTTCATTTTATTTAAAAGGTCAAGACCAAAGCGAAACCGGTCCTGACCTTTTGAATAAAGTGGAATAAAGTGCAAAGGCGTATTGTGTTTTATTAATATAATGCCTTTAAACCAAGTATTGACAGTGAACACCCTAAAAGTGATCAATATCAAGGTACTTACTTCATGACCCTTAAAATAGTTTGACACATTTTTAATGAACGTTAAAGATATGTGACATCAAATTATAGAATCGATATAACATATCCCCATGTAAAAAAGCCACCCCTAAACGCCTCTTCAAACGGAAGGCTTATTCGCGTAAACAAAAATAGTCGTATCTATTTACAGTTTTATGTCCCACGGCAGCGCCATGGACCGTGCGTAATTTAGGGAAAAGAGAAAAACGACCCTAAATTTATTCGTAGCCAAGAAAATCGTAAGGGTAAATAATAAAAAGGTTTAACCGACCCTTTGTTGCGACATGCGAACGACATACGTTTTGAAATATGCCCTTAATGTGACGAGACTCACTGTACTAGAATATTTCTCCACGGGTTTTTGAAGATGTACCCAAACAATTCAGCTGAGCTTAAAGCTTCGCGATGGGCTATTTTTTTCCATTCCATATCGACTGTGGAAAGGGAAAAGGAAGTAACCCACACATAGCACATTTTACAGGAGGCACAAAAAACGTGTTTTGATGATTTTGGGTTATATGCAAATTATGAAATATTCACAACCTTGAAGTGCACTGAGACTTCTAAGCTGGTGTATAATTGACATAATCTAATATTAATTTAAGAAATTGTCTAGAAAAAACTTTTTTTTTCAGTCTTTTTTCTTGGTTTCAATTTTTAAAAGCTCATCTTTTCACAAACATAAAAGCTAAATTTAGATACTCATTCGACATTTGCAGTTTACATCCTTTTGATAGAACGTGTATCATGTTTGATACATTGTGATTATCGAAAAAAAACTATGGGTTACGTCCTTTTTCCTTTCCAAAGTCGATATAAAAAAAAAACTAATCTGCGTATTATTGAAAGATAAACTCTTTTATATTTTACAAATACACAATCATCATTTTATAAATCTACGTCAAACAAGTTTGTTACATTTTGTATATAAATGTGGAGAATATTTAATCTTATTGGAAAAGAGTATCTCGCCATAAGTTGTTTAACGAGAACTAGTCGTTATTTAATTGCTGGAGAGTAAGTATACACGGATGCGGAAACGTTTCTTAGAAAAGAATTTCATTAATATATTTTATGTTCACTGGTTACTTTTTTTATTAAATCCATATGGCATCCTTATCTGAACAGGAGTCTTTCTGCGAAAACTGCTTATTATTCAATTGCTCAACATCTATTTTTTTTAAATAGAGTACGGGTAGTAATGATAGGGTTAAGACAATACTAGTGGTAGGCAAAAGGTGGAAAAGAATTTCCTGTCGTCATAAACATCCATGCCTTCGAACAGAAGTCAATAATCACTTTTAGGGTGTTCACTGTCAATACTTGGTGGAAAGGCATTATATTAATAAAAACAATAATCCTTTGTACTTCATTCCACTTTATTTAATATGTCAGGACCGGTTTCGCTCATTGCGAGCATTGTCAACTGAT
Organism: Himalopsyche tibetana; assembly: GCA_030503985.1. Lineage (NCBI taxonomy): Eukaryota > Metazoa > Arthropoda > Insecta > Trichoptera > Rhyacophilidae > Himalopsyche > Himalopsyche tibetana. The sequence goes on from JAPJYX010000006.1 coordinate 2,217,416, forward strand.
AAGAAATATAATTTAACAATGCTATTTATACAAAATTGAAAAGTTATACACAACAGTTGACATTGAAAAGAAATTGCCAATTACATTAAAGTGATTCTAAAATAACACAAAATTAAAATCACTTTAATGTAATCGGCAAATTCTTTTCTATGCCAACTGTTGTGTATAACTTTTCAATTTTGTATAAATAGCATTGTTAAATTATATTTATTATCAGTTGACAATGCTCGCAATGAGCGAAACCGGTCCTGACATATTAAATAAAGTGGAATGAAGTACAAAGGTTTATTGTTTTTATTAATAGAAGTCAATAAATCGATTGAAAAAATACTGTTCGTAAATAGGATTTGAATTTGTGAACTCTATCAAATCGAACTCTACAATCGATGGTAAAATTTTTATAAAATAAGCGTTCAAAAATATAGTTTATCTTTTTATTTTAGTAGAAAAAAACATAGTTTTAAAATGAAGGTATGAAAGTTCATATAATATTGGAGACGAATTACTTTCAACCCGATCATCTGACAACTGCCATTGCTAGCCGTAGGATAGTTTTCACTTGGTTATTGTATGCTTTCTGGATGATGAAAAGCATCCAGCGATGCAGAAAAAATATCAGCAACCTTTGAAGGGAAACATTTTCATCTCGCACAAAAGGACTACATTCTGTAAATTGATAGCAGACTTCAGAACATATATGTAAGTATATGAACATCCGGACCTTCGCTACTAGAAACTCATTTTGTATTTTATCACTTTAATATCAAGTATTTAAAAATAATAAAATATATAAACTTGATGATTTTTATTTGTGTTCGTAATAAGGTATCCAATCCCGAAGCCTTTTTCCAATCCCGGGATTTCGGGATTGATTTATTTTGAATCCCGGGATTGAGATTTTCTCACCGAGGAATTTGAAATCCTCAATTTGCTATACTTTTTCCCGGAATCTCAAGGAAACTCGTTTTTTTTTTTTTAGCTCACCGAAGAATTTGAAATCTCCGATTTGGTATACTTTTTCCCAGAATCCCACAGAAACTCGTTTTTTTTTTTTTTTAGCTCACCGAGGAATTTGAAATATTCAATTTGCCAATTTCGTGTAAATTTCGAGAATTTGCTCAAAATTTCTCAATCCCGAAATCCCGGGATTGGATGCCCTAGTTCGTAATGTACATTAATTTAAAAAAAAACTGTTATTATTTATTATGACAATAAAAAAATATTTTTACGTTTTGAAATTTTCCGAAACTAAAAATAAAATATTTAAAAAATTGTAATTAAATTTTTAAAAGCCAATAATGATTTTTTGTTTGAAAGAAAGACGTCTAAGTTGTTGATTTTCTTTGCCACCTTTTTAATTCTTAAAGCGTATTTTTATTATCCATGTCCGCTGCCAACTTAGAGCATATGGTCTCCTAATAGAGCTATCTCAACAGAAATGTTTGTAACTCGACCTTCCTTTTCCAAAGAGAGTAGTAGGGTTAGAAAGATAAGGCTACGACAGGACTAGAAGTTAAATAATCGCTCTTGCTACGGCCAGTTATTAAATGATTGGAAGCGGAAGGCAGCGAGAGAATTTTCTACATGTCACAAACACCCAAGTCATCGAACAGAATTCAATGAATCGATCGATGAAATACTGTTCGTACTGAGGCTCGAGCTCGTGAGATCCGACACGGAAGTCATCAACGTTAACCGCTGCGCCATAAAACCCGACGTATAGAAGGCGTAATCCTTAAATTTTAAATTAAAAAAACAGAGTCTAAACGGACGTATACAAAAGAGTGTTCGTTAAAATAACGTCCGTTGATCAGGGTTAAATTTACAGTAATACACGACTTTAATTATTTTTTAGTCTTAGTAATATGCAATGGCGCCACTTGTGACCGTATTGATATGAATATACATTTTTTTTAAATTCTCGGAGTTATTAGTTATTTTTAGTACGATTCCGGTTAAAACAGTCCGACTCCACGACTGTTGACTTCAAATCCCTGGCAGAAACAATACATGAATGTAAAGAACATAAATACGTTTAATAATTTTCAATTCAAAATGTTTACAACAATTTTCATGTTTGACCGGAAGTTTTGTCAGACACAGAAATGTTTATTGTTTTCAATACAATGTCCTAATTCTGGAATGTTCGCTCTTTTGGAGAAATGTTTGTCGAATTTCTAAGCCTTTTCAACATTTTGTTACTGTGTATCGTTTAATATTATGTATACTGTAAAATATATGTATATTAATAGTATATATGTCATACACACGTCACATATATGAATGCCAAAAGTCAAACATCCTGAGGGTGATTGTTCGACTCGAGTTTCTATGGGAACGTTCAAAATGGAAATTTACTCATTCGGAATATAGAGGAAGATATGTAAACTTTTCTCTTTGCCATATGTTCTGTTGTACGTTCAATTCGCATGTGGTGAAATGAAAAAGTGGAAAGTGTTTTGATGAAATTTTCTCAAATATTGGATATTGAAATTTTAGATGCAGGTTACTTCGGAAGTTTTATTTTCAAATGACGTTATGAAATAAATTTTACTTTGAAATTGTTTTTCTCAATGACGTTATGGACTCGATCTGATAGAATAATAAAAAATATTTTATTTATTCACAACTTATTAACGATGTAAAATAAATTGTATAAAAAAGATTTACCATTTTACTAGATCACTTTCAGGGTGTTCACTGTCAATACTTGGTGGAAAGGCATTATATTAATAAAAACGCAAAATTCCTTTGTACTTTATTCCACTTAATTTAATAGGTCAGGACCGGTATCGCTCATTGCTGACAATGCTCGTAATGAGCGAAATCGGTTCTGACCTATTAAATAAAGTGGAATAAAGTACAAAGGAATATTGTGTTTAAATAACACTTTTAGGGTGTTCACTGTCAATACTTGGTGGAAACGGATAACATTAATAAAAACGCAATATTTCTTTGTACATTATTCCACTTAATTTAAAAGGTCAGGACCGGTTTCACTCATTGCGATCATTGTCAACTGATAAGAAATATATTCGAATGTAAATTGTAAAAATAAATTTAAATTAAATGAACCTTTCATTTCAATTTATTTTTGTATACATAGCACTGTTCAATTATATTTCTTATCAGTTGACAATGCTCACAATGCGCACGAAACTAGTCCTGACTTTTAAAATAAAATGGAATAAAGTACAAAATAATATTATGTTTTTATTGATTTTACTAGATGGCTCTGTTTACTTCTCGAGTCCATATTATATATGTTATGTATACACAACATTAACCTCTCTGCCATGTTAATTCTCTATGACATAACTTGTAACAATAAAACTTTCAACTGACTAAACCAATATCCAATTCCTTCTCTTCAGTTCGAATTGAGAGTTTAAATCGAAAGGCCGAACAGCTCAGTAGAAACTCCTCAATACTCACGTCGATATTATTTTGATTTAATAAGATTTAAGTGTATAAATTATGTTATGGAATAAAGTTGAAACAACATTGAATTAAAAATAAATGTTTTAGTAAAAATATATCCATAACATATATTACACAAATAGTCCACAGGCAGCATTCTTGTTAGTAAAGATGTGACCTTTAATTCACCCTAACATGTTCAATAATGTACCCACATTTTGTTCGTCCATGAATCACTTGCCTGAATCAAAGCGAAACACGTGCTGACATGACAGCGAACGCATTGACGACTGATGGGTCTTGTTATCTGAATGTAGAATATGCTTCCCTGATACAATGAAACCAATTATATTTAAATTAGTGTTAACTCCATACATCCATACAACTCTGTACCAAATTATTTTGAATATTTAAATGTGAACATCTTCAAAATGGATATATATAAAAGAGCATCAAAAGACATAAAGTCCACAGCCGGAAGTATAGGAATGAGTAAATTAAATTTTAAGTAAGCATATTTTACAAACTACAATCTACAAAGGCTTTAAATTGGACGGTTTTTAAAGATATGTCAAGCTTGTCAATCAAACACAAATGAGCACCAAAGTTACGTAGGCTATTTATTAAACAACAGACAAACGACAGGCTTTTATAACACGTTATGTAAACCGAAACATTTTTTTTTACTTGTTACTTTTCCACTTAAAAAATGGTTATTGGAGAATTGAAAAATTAAAAAATCTTGGCTATGAAGGTTGTTTGTTTACCCGCTCATGTTATCGTATTAACGTTATCAGTTAAATGTCTTTGTTTTTTAATCTTTATTAAAATATTAACCTCTCGTAATTTACAAAAAATGCTTTTCCTTGAAATTGTTCTAAAGTTGAAAAACAAGTCACAATAGAAAAAAAGGCCTATCAAACTACCAGAAGATAGTAAAAGAGCTATGTCGTTTTCCTACTATTGAAAATAGGTAAGAAAAAATTCCAACATGTTTACTGCAACATTTTGTATTGGAGAGCGGACAATCCATAACTGGATAAAAAAAGATTATATATCTTTCATTTTCATTTCCCAATACTTATTTATTTATACAGTTTTTTTGGCTATCCTGTAAATAATATTTCAGAAAAAATGATTTCAAAATACTAGTTACTCCATATACTTTTATACAGCGACAGCAATTGTATAGGTTAGGGAAGCTTGTTACCAGGAGTATCTCAGGAGTAAAAACCAAAACCTGTCGAAATTAGAATCGTTCAAATTATGTACATTCACACATGTTTTGCCACTAACGACCAGGGTTTTGCCTTTCGGCATCTTTAAACGTTAAACTTGTGCACGGATGAACTTGAACTAACAAGGATGAACAGTTATATTTATAAGTTCATTCGCGCACTTGAACGTCTGAAGGATCGTTGGTGACTAAACATGTGTGAATGTACACAATTTGAACGGTTCAAATTTAATATTCCACCAGGCACCTTCAGTCGAAATCTTAAATAATACCTGGTGAGTTTAATTTAAATATGCGGTAATAAATTCCATCAAATAAAAATATGCAAATACGAACATAAATGTATATGATTCCTTCTGTCTGTGGATATCCAATCAAATAGACTCGGTATGCTTACCTGAAAATAATAGAAACAAATATATTAGTAATCTTAAACATATTTTATGTAAGTTAATAACTTTACATGCATATCATCACTGTACTGGCAAATGTTAGAAAGTAACAAAATTTACAAAATTAGTTAATCACACAATGAGATTCTTGGGTATCTTTTCGCTGTCGGGAATAAGTCAGCAATTATTAAATATACTAATTTTGCAAAAACAGCATTTTATCCGTCATTACGTAGTCTAGTATCAACGTCGTTGGAGATTACATGTTCGAAGACCAATACGGACAATTTTTATAGATTTATTTATCAAACAATTTATGCATTTTTGTTCGAAGGTATATTGTGCTGATACCGCTCGGGTACGCTTGTTTACATATAAGTATCTAAATACGTTTGAGTGTTAAGTTTAAGAGTTTGTAATAATATATATTTTTTAATGATAACAATTATAGCAAACGGTTAGAACTTTTGAATGAAATACTACTGCTCGATTATTTCAACATGGTGTGATTTTTGGCTAAGCCTGGCGTAGATGACATAGGACTCATTGTTCAAAAAACTATCTGAATTATAAATATCTTTTAATATCGACGATTATCTGTAAGAACGAAGAAAAACATTATCGATTCATCGGAAATAAATACATCGTTCTTTAAAATATCTGGACTACCAAACGTAGCGTATAAGACGTCGCAGGAAATTGTATTTCAAAGAAAATTATTTTTAACGTTTCAATAAAAGCGAAACGGAAGATTGCTGTCAACGGAAAACCGAAAAGTATCAGGGCGCGATGACCTTTGAAAGATAACAAAAACCATCTGCCAAAGTCACATACAAACTGTATGAAAATTGTCACAGAGGGCGCACTTTTTTGTTATTTGCATTCCACGTACGAAAGTTTTGTCTAGTCACTTGGCACGTTTCGTATAAATGTAATCTTCTTTACTTTCATTTGGCAACAAACAAAACGGCAACACCAACCGCCGTCCTCTGCTCGCCTAATACATTTTACAGGCGTTAGGTAAATTGAAATAAGTAAAAAGCAAACAAAACATGTTTGCGTTTCGTAAATTGATATTTTTATTACATTACCGCAAAGCCAATAAAAGGAAAATTCTTTTATTTATTCGAATTGGAAACAAATATTTTTCTTTTTTTTTCAAACGTGTTGTTGACTCTCGACTAACACCCGTTTTTATCGACTCTTGTTTTAATACCTTAATTCTGGAAACGAAAAGAAGCAAAAGAAAAACGCTTGACGTTATGTATATTTTAATTTCAGCTTTTATTATTATAATGAAGTTTCTCCAGCTTGCAAAGCATATTTTTTTGATATAAAATTATATTGTTTATTACAGATTAAAAATAACAAAGTATTTTAGCTCTACAGTTGTTATTAATTTTTATGTGTTGATAGCTATTTCGGCTTGCGCCATCGTCAGAACTATGTTTAAACTAATATTTTGCTCATAATATTGTGTATCTTTTCAGAGCCAGTATATTTAGCTGAGCAAAATATTAGTTTAAACATAGTTCTGACGATGGCGCAAGCCGAAATAGCTATCAACACATAAAATTATTAAAAATTGTAGAGCTAAAATATTTTGTTATTTTTAATCTGTTATAAATGGAGTTCTACCAAGTAAATGCCAAATCAATTAATATATTGTTTATTGTTTCAAATGAAAAGAACAGTATGTATATGGCATTACAGCCAATTGACCATGGCCTTGACAAATATAATCAAAATTAAAATACAGTAAACAACACACATTAAAAGACAAAAAAAAAAGTTTTTTCTCTTTGTCATCAACATACATAATTATATCTGATGATGCTTCTTAAAGAAGCAAGACAGGTGTCACATTTTGTTACACGACAGGTGGAATAGCAATGTTTTATATTGAAAATTAATGCATTTAAAACACCAGACAATTTAGTATAATTAATCTACTCTACATTATGTGTTTATAACAGGCGTGGGGAACCTGCGGCCTTTTGGCTTCTCTGGTGCGGCCTTCTAGCCAATTCTACGATTCTGTAAATTCTTAAATGCCCGACATATTCTGACCATAAATTCCTGTTTTTGGACAAATATTCTCTAGTCAATGTTTACTGCGGTCTTGTGTCGATTCAGAAAAATAAATGCCGCATTTAGAAAAGAAAAGGTTCCCCACCCCTGGTTTATAATTAGTTAGCAAACTAAGAGTCTTCCAAAATGATTTGTACAAATTTACGGTATATTGAAAAAGTTTTGTCCAGTAATTAATAGTTAATAGAAATGATGACTTGAAATTAACAGGCTTAAACAAAACATCTTAAATGAACAAACCATTATAAATCCATCACCGTTGTTAAAACCCCTAATGTAATTAATAATAAATATTAGTATAATTTATCCTAATTTACCTTGAAAAATCCCATATTGCTTATTGTTTTTCGAAACACTAAAGCTATAGTTAGTAAATTTAATGTAATGTAATTATTAATAAATATCAGTTTAATTTTATCCTAATTAATATTTTTAAGAACCCAGATTACTTATCGTTCTAACACTAGAATCACATTTAATAAGTGTAATATTGTAATTATAATTTGAATTAGGATGTTAGAGTGAATAAAATGATGCATTGTGTATCTCTTCGAAGCCAGTATATATAGCTGAGCAAAATGTAAGTTTAAACATAGTTCTGACGATGGCGAGAGCCGAAATAGCTACCCTATTATAATGGAGTTCTACCAAGTAAATGCCAAATCAATAAATAAAATGTAAAAAATATTAAGCTAGTTACTTAAAAATATACATTCGACACTAGCAAATCGCTTGAATAAAAAAGTGTATGAAACCTAGTCGGTCAATAAATTCAACGACATATCCAGAACCCGCCCCAAATCAACAACGTTTCCCATGCGTTGAACCTGGGCTTAGTCCAAAAAACACGAACGCAGAATCCATTACCGCCTATAAATTTCAGCGCGGCGATGTTGCCATATGACTCTAGGGCTGAGCCCGCCCATACGATGCGTACCAGCCGCCCTTCAGGATTTATTTAATCCTCCTTGTTTGGGTTCTGGCAAAAGTACGTGTAAATATCATATATGTATGCTGAAATCACGCTGGACCTTCAGAAGTAGAGCTTAAAGCATAACCGGAAAATCTAGATATTCATGTATAGAAGTATACGATTTGTCAAGTTGGATTAAAAAGACGAGAAAAAAGGAAAGAAGAACTTATAAGAGCCGGCCAAAAGGTTTAAATTGCAATATTTCAAAAGAAAGAAATTGAATAAATGTTACTTTTGTATTTTTTAATTACTCTACAACTATTGTTTAAATTGTTGAAAATTACATAACTTTTTTATGATTAAATATTTAGGTACACGAGAGGTAAACTAAACTATTTATTGATTTGGAATTTACTTGGAAGAGCTCCATTATAATAGGGTAAAAATATCAACGTATTTTATTTCTACAGTTCAATATATCAACGCATTTTAACGTATTATATAACATATTAACGTATTTCAACTGTAGACCTAAAATACGTTGATATTTTTACCCTATTAAACTATACTATGTAAGAAAATGCAGTTTTTTCACTATGCCTATTCAACATTCATTATGAAGTTTATATTAAAAAAAACACTATTTATTATAATATTTTTGTAAAATACCACAAATGTATGTTACATTGTAATAATGTATTTTTTAAAAAATTAGAAAAACCGTTTGCATACCGCGCAAATAAATCATTTATATGTCCCAGAGATACTGTGTGTTTTTGAGAAAAATAATTTTGCCTAATATACACTCGAATTCAATATTTTAAAAACCTATATTGACTCAGTATAGATAGCACTACACATATTCATCAAAATATTGCCTATATTCTATTAGAATACTAAGTATTTGATTTTTTAAATGTCTTGACATCCGTGTTTGCTTGCATATGTTCCGGACACCTGTGTCTGCTTGGTATTCAAGTGGTTAATATGAATACCTAGAGTAGTATAAATACTGAAAAATGCTTTAATCAACTAAAACTGTATGCCAATAAGCTAGATTTAAAGCACTTTTACAGTATTGACTGCTAAATTCTTGATAGAAAAGAAATACAGTTTTCAAAAAGCAAATTTGTTCGTAGTAAATCTACAGTTGTAATATGTAGGATCAATTTTGTTTATTACCCACAATTATCTAATGATTTTTTATTAAAACATCCATATTTAAAAATCTCACAATGAATTGAACGCAACATATGAAGCTTTTCACTCGCCCTCCCTTTAACGAGTAGATTTAATAATAAAATGTACCAATATATTTCTGTCGTTTTTTTCTTCTAAATATTGGTAACATGCTGACGGGAAAATTAATATATTATGTTGTAAGTAATTAATTTGCTTCGAAACACAAAAATGAAGTCGAAAAAAGCCAGATGTTACAAACCACAGACTGTAAAGTGTGATCGTATGATAACAGAAAATAGCAACTGGCCGGCCTCTTTATGTCCCATATTAACTTTTATAACGGCTTATGGATGGCATATTAGTTACGTGACGGGTTAGGGTGTCGTCAGTGGCGTACACGCGCGCACATAAAGAAAGGATATGTAAGCACATGTATCTAATACGGAAACTAATAAGAACATATTTTTATTTCTCTAGAACTTACACATTTGAAATCATTTTCATAAATGCTTCAGGCATTTTATTTCAACAAGATTGTATGTACTATCGGCGTAAAAAATATTTTACGTTGATTATTTTATTTATAATCAACAAGAGGAGGGTAAAATGTTGTTTTTTGTTAGGAAAACAATATACAGTTTTACGAGAATTATTATAAGTAAAATGTTGATAGATGATTCGATTAGACGCCTCCATTAGAAATATGATTCAATGCAAACCCATTTAACCATAGTTCTGGTAAATGTAAAGCCAATATAAAATGTTGTGATTATTGTAATGTATGATAAATATAGTTGAAATATCAGATTTCATTTTGTATTAAAAATATTCCTTCCTTCGAAAATATTTATGTTTTTTTTGTGTATCAACAACGATTAAAATGAATGGCCTTTAAAGACAAAAAAATAAGGTTTTCTATAATTTAAGATTTCAGCTGTAGGTGTTTGGTGGAATTTCAGTATTAAATTTGAATTGGTCAAATTTTGTATAATACATAAACACAAGTTAACTGAGTTATAGTTCTTACGTCTACTTGAACGCCTGACAATTCCAAAAGGCGAAACCCAGGTCGGTAGTGACAAAACTTTTGTGAATGTACAAAATTTAATGTTTTCTGTTTTATAATACAAGCAGCGATTAAGGATTGTAAAAATACATTCTAGAAAAAACTATATCGAATATAAGTTCATATTGGATAATTGAAATTGTAGTAGATTTTATAATGACTGACCAAAAGCAATAAAAATATTACCATTTATTATATAGATAATGCCTCAAAGCGATCATCCTGTTTTTATTTAAAATTACCAAAAATGATACTAAACATTGATGAAATTTTAATAACATTTTACAAATCTCATACACGATCTAACTACAGAACGTGGAAGGAACGATAATCTATTAACTATTCTCCACAAGCTTGACTCTTTGCCTTCTTCGATAAGAAATGTGAAGTTAATGTCCGTCAATTCAAAATTGGGAATGGACATGGTAAAAAAAATAACGATAACATTATGTCAACATCCTAAGCGCGCACGCCACTGGCGTTAAAAGCGCAGCCAAGTGTCAGTGCGTGAATACGTGATTTGTGCGTGCACACGTGTGCACAGCAGTTCCCTACGTGCACATGAAGTCTGCGTCCATAATTATGTACATCACTTACCATAATAATAAGATAAAAGTAATTTTGATTTGCAATGGGGAAAAATAGTTCAAATTGTTTTTGAAATGTTTACTTGATCAAATTAAATATATTCGACTAAAATCTTTGTAACGATATGGATACATATTTTATATTGTACTTTATTTGTGATTTTGACCGTGATTGCTCTAAATGTGGAACATGCTGACACGTAATGGAGCATCTCTGTATAAGTTGATCTACAAAAACTACTTGTTAATTTAGGAGCGACTAAGGATGAAGATAGGACTGGACTAGTAGCTAGCTTATCGTTTTTCCTGACCTCTGTTTTCCAAAGAAATGTAGACATTTATGCCTTCGATTTAAATCCATACTAATGGAAAATATTTTTGCCATTTTATTCACGAAATATATTTCAAAAAATAACAGCCGTACTTTTTATTGATAAGTGCAGCGATTTCCAACCTGGGACCTAGTAAACCAACATTGTAGTGACCGCATATCTTCGACTATAGTTCCTCGAAAACATTCCGTTAACACATTGATTTCTAACGTGGGAGGCGCGAACCGCTTAAAATATGTATTTACCCTTAATTAAAAACGTGTCTTTATTAATATATGTTTTAGTAAAAACACAATATTTATTTGTACTTCATTCCACTGATGCTGAGTTGAAAATGCTCGCAATGAGCGAAACCGATCCTGACCTAATTAATAAAATGGAATGAAGTACAAAGAAATATTGTGTTTTTACTAATATAATGCCTTTCCACCAAGTATTGACAGTGAACACCCTAAAAGTGAATATATGTCTTTATTAATATTGAAATATGAAAGGATAGGGAGGTGAGAAGATATTTTTTTTTTCATATGAAGACGTAGTTACATTTGGAAACCACTGGATTAAGGTATTGGTCCTATGAATAGAACCGGAATCCAAACGTAGATAAAAGTTCTTTATATTAACTTATAAATGTATTTTTTTGTTATTTATCTATACATCGAGTGTACATTTATACAAAAAGTATTAAGAATCAATGAACCAACAATTCCAAAATAAAATTAGTACCTAGTTATATATATATTGTGCTCAACAAAATTTATTAAACGAAGGCTAATGCCTTATTTACACCATCCGAGTGCGCTGTCGAGCAGAATTATTGACCGAGTAAGTGTCTAAACGCATATAAGTTTTTTTTAGCGAGTTAGATCACCTTCGCGTACATTTCGTTCAATTCAACATCGTTTCAGGAAGAATAGTCATCGTAGAAATAAAAAAAATATCAAGTCAATAGAAAAAATATATTTTACGAGCAAAAAAAGATTCTGCGCAATCACGGTGTTGTCAATGAACTTTAGACTCAACACTCGTCGAGAGAATGTCCAAAAATGCTAAGTGCGTGAGCGGGTGATAAATAAGGTGAAAGTTTTCCCTCGCCTTAGGAAAAAAAACGGTTTATATTCGCTAGTTCGCTGATTTTACTCGTCTGCTCACTAGGCCGAGTACTGTACTTTCAGTATTTTTCTAGGTATTATTCTCTCGATACCGTACTCGACAGAAGTAAAAATCATAAGACAACGACGACTAGATAATTAATCGCTCTTTTAGTTGGAAAGAATGAAAACATTTAGTACATGCATTTGCTGATATACTTTATGAGAGATTATTTTATGGTCCATATTAAGAATGGATATAGTTACTAAAAATCAAATATTATGTAAGATTATGTATACTTGGTCCAGTACGACTTATCATTTCAACATTAACAAATAATATGATACTATTGTCGACACAATACACGAGTAGTAAAAAGCCTGTTGTGGTATATTTACCCCAAATTATGTGAACACGACGAGCCATATTCACGTACGTCCTCTGAATACTATTTACAAAGCGCGCCTCACACCAAAATTTTATTCATGTATTCGTGAAATATTCATTATACGCTTCCATCCCACCCCACGCCGCCACTGTTTTTCGACACGTGAGCCACCTGTAAGGCAGTGCCGGGTAATTTGAGATAATTTATTCAACCGACGAAATTGCTTAATTTTATACATTGAGTTTATTTTAAATATTCAGTTGGATAATAAACATTTACAGTATACTATAGGAGATTTTTACATACGCATACGATTAAAGATTTTTTTAAATTTGTAATTACCGTTTACCACCTTCAAAATGTAATCACAACTTTTCCCTTGAAGTAAAAGAGTATACATTTTATGTAAAATTATACATTTTTATCACAGTATTAAATAAATGTAATGATTTCGGCACTTTTAACAATGTTTAAATAAGTAAACCCTGATTTCATACTGGACAGTTGAATTGTCAGTGCAGTGCAGTCAATCCGTGCACTTGAACGCCTGAAGATGCCGAAAGGCGAAACCCGGGTCGGCAGTGACAAAATTTGTGTGAATTTACATAATTTAAACGATTCACATTTAATATTGAAATTTCACCAAGCACGTTTTAAATTAAAAAACAAAAAATATTTTGTGTAAAACATAGTTATTTTAGTCAGATATTCAAAATCCGGATTATCGACATCAGTGTATTAAGTGAAATATGAAAACAAATATAGGTAAACGAGAGAATAAAATAATATTTAGTATACATCAAATGAAAAAAAAAATATTAACTATGATTGCTTAAATATTATGCCATAAAGCATTCAAAAAAAATAATAAGGGAGCAAAGTTGATGACTAAAATTATGTATAAATAACTATGAAGTAAAACTGGTCCTAATATGGAGCATATAGACTTGTAATAGAGTATATCTCATTAATAGTTTTATTCCCAGGAGAACTGTTTGTTACTCAGTTGAATTATCTCATTCTTGAAGACAATAGGAATAAAAGGATAGGGCTAAGACAGGACTAGTGGTAAGCTTATCACTTTGGCCTCGTTTTTTGGATAGGACGAATGAGAAGGGAGGGGGGAATTCAAAACATCACATACAGCTTATGTTTATATAAAAAAAAAATATTTGTTTGTTTGACTTTTTTTCGATCTCTAAGCACTTAAAAATCGTTCACTTAAAAATGTGATTGCAATAAAACTTTGACAACCTTTTAGCTTGCACTTCCGGGAAGGTTATAGGCGTATTCAAATTAGCTTACGGTGTTGAAAAAACTAAAATAGTCGTAGAATTTCAATGTTTTTTACACTGCAGTATAACAAAACAAAAATAGCGTTCGAAATCATTTTGAACGGTGGCCATTTTGTTTTGATGTATTGGCAATCCAATATATCAAAACTGCAAGCGCATTTTTTATCGCCGTAGTCAACGACATTTGCCACTCGACCACGCAGGTGGTGAGCATTACAATATTACATTATTAAATTTATATATAAGTCTTCGAAAGCTTAAGGCTCTATTTTTGATAAAAAAAATATATACTCGATTCAAAATGTGGGTAAATTGAGTATGGGGTTGCGTAACAGTTCATGGAATTTGAGATTTACCTTTGACTAAATTATTCGTATTTACATTCGGCGCTAAGAGGTGTAATAGGTGAAATCGTCGAAATATTTTTCAGTACATTGAGCACAGTGAAAAGCGTCTTCTTCCACAGAAATAATTTCAATCCCTTTTCGATAAATGTGGCACATTACGGATCACTTGGCACGAATAGGCCTCGCGCGCCTACGGTTGCAATCATCTGTTCGCGTGAACGGAAACCCTTGCGTCGGATCACTGCACAGCGTCCCAAATGTTGTATCAAGCCTGTAAGGCAGGAATAGTGAACTTTCGAAATCAATTTAAAAGTAGGCCAATTGGCTATTAGCGGCGGGGTGAGCTTTACAATTCTTATTAACGATTATAAAAGTGATAATGGATTCTTGAACCAAAAGGGCACGCAAATGAAGGTTCGGTGATTCTTCTGGACACAGATCCTTCCGTACATAGACTACTCAGTACAAAACAGCACAATTTTTCTAAATTTATAATCCAAATTCGTATTAAATGATAAACTGTTCATATTGACTGTGGAAAGGAAAAATGACGTAACCCACACATAAAAAATATTACAGGAGGCGCTAAAAACGTGTTTTGATGATTTTGTGACATAAAACAATTATGAATTATACGCAACCTTGAAGTGCACGGATACTTCTAACCTATTGCTTAATTGACGTAACTTAATATTAATTACAGAAATTGTCTCGGAAAAACCTTTATTTCAGTGTTTTTTCTTGGTTTTAATTTTTTACAAGGTCATCTTTCTCAAACTTAAAAGCTAAATTTAAATACTTATTCGGCATTTTTAGCTTCCATCCTTTTGATAGAATGTGTGTTAAGCTGTATACATTGTGATTATCGAAAAAATCTGTTTTTTTAAATTGAGGGTTATGTCCTTATTCTTTTCCACAGTCGATATACATTATAATTCAATATTTCGTTTTTTTTCCACTTTGAAAAAATATTTGACACAATTTACATAAAACATGACACATTATGATAAAAGAATGATTTGTATATTTAAAATATTTAAATGTACGGAGTATTCTATGTTCAGAAGATTATGTGTCCGGAAGAATCGGTATGGGGAGTATTTTTGTGCGGAGAATTCGTGGTCGAAAGATTCTTGTTAGGAAGAATCTTTTCCTCACATTTAAGATTTCGACTGAAGGTGCTTGGTGGAATTTTAATATTATATTTGAATCGTTCAAATTATGTACATTCACACAAGTTTTGTCACTACAAGTTCAAGTTCATCCGTGCACTTGAACGCCTGAAGATGCCGAAAGGCGAAAACCAGGTCGTAAGTGACAAAGCTTGTGTGAATGTACAAAATTTGAACGATTCAAATATTTAAATATAACATCATATATGCGCTGAAAATTATCAAACAAACAGCCACAAGGTAAACGATAATTTTGCAAAGCATGAAGAATGTTAAGTCAGTGTGAGATCAATATAGAGTACTCAAAAAATATGGATGGGATTGGATTTTCATTTCAATGTGTAATTAAAATGCGTGAATGGTAAAATTTTTGTGTTTGAATATTATATTATGAAATATAACCACCCCTAAATATACAAGAGGTGCATTGATCAAATGCCACATTGACTGGCCGCCACTGTGTTAGAGTCATGTTAGTTAATAACAAAAGATACCGCAACAAAAGATATTTATCTTAATTTGATTTCGTGTACAATTAATATCAGCCATGATGAACTATTGCAAAGATATATTTATTTTAATTTAAAACATAAAAGAAAATAATGGTAATATAAAATTTATATCTTTCTTATAGACAATAAACTAATTAGTCATAGCTAATTACCTATTTGTGCAAAATAGAAAGTAAATGTATCAAATATGAACTGTCAAATCAACAACAGATGTTCAAAGTATTGCCGCAAGTTTATATTTACATTATTGTTTTATTCGCAAATGCTTGATCAGTTACCGCGGAGAGAGAGTAAAGAGTTATGCCTTTTGGTCAAGATGTTTGTTCAGAGATGACTCGAAGACACGAATTTACAGTGTTTATTTGACCCCGGGGTACGCGTAATATGCAATCAAGTTTGCCTTTCCAAAGGCCCATGAAGCCTCTGACCGAAGGTCTTTGAGGGTATTTTGATACCATGTCAAGATAGGTTATATAACATTCATTAATACATTAAGATACAATTCACCAATTTCAAATATTAAATGGAAAGAATTTACGTTTTTTGGCCGAACATCCACATCTAATATATAAAAAATAATGTTTGTTTGTTCGACTAACGATCAAACAGCATTCAGACGGTTCAAACTTGACGTTCGATTGTTCAAACTATCAAATCGTGTGGTCTACATTTTGAAATTCAGTTCAAATGTGTTCCGTGCATAAGGTGCGATTGCTTTTTCGTATTTTATGCGTTGCCACATCGCGCATCCGATTACAATAAAACTTTGACAAGCTTTTTGCTTGCACTTTCGCGAAGGCTATAGGCATATTTAAATTAACTAACAGTAAGTATTATTTATACAAATCAATGTTCAATAAACACAATTAAAACACAAACACTTTCTTTCTTTGAGTGGCGTTGCAACGCTTGCCGGGAAGTTTTCTATAATAATTAAGTCTGGGCTTGTTCTTTGCAAGCAATATTATTGCTAATACTTGCGATAAGCGCATCCTGACCAAAACGAAATATGATTAGTTGGTAAAAAAAAATGTGTCTTATTTTTAAAGTAAAGATTTAAAAAATGTACACAAAGATTTTTTACCGTGCAGCAGGATCAATACGCAAGCACTTTAGCGTAACTAATCGGCAACAGTGTAGCACTGTTGTACTTTTTTAAATTGATGTATCGATTTATGTTCGAAGGTATGGATGTTTATGATGTCTGTAAGAACCCCCTCCCACCATTCCAATCCTAAAATAATGGGGTGTATCGAGAGTGATAAGCAAACCACTAGTCCTGTCCTATCCATATCCTTTATATCCTTACTCTCTTCGAAAACTAAAGAGCCTAAGCAACTGATTAACAAGCAGTTCTCTTAGAAAAAAATCAGGCGTGCAAGTGCACGGATGAGCTTGAACTGAGTGAATGTACATTATTTGAACGATTCAAATTTGAAATTGAAATTCCGCGAAGCACCTTCAGTCGAAATCTTAAATTATAAAATGTTATTTGTAGGTTTCTGCCAGTAATTACTGTCATTTTTTTTTTAAATATCGAAAAATATAAATATAATATGAGTGAGCTTGTTTTTTCATACGATAGATCGTGCTTGAGTCTTTCCATCTGCATTAATAACCCAAAGCATAATATACGTTTTCTGTGCAGCATACCGATAACTGGCTAGATATTGCTAAAGTTAGCACTTAATTTGAATGCATCGCTGAAGCATAATAAATTGAACAATTGGCGTTGATATATAAATGGAAACGGAAAGTGTTAAACGCATGTACACGCATAAAGAAAAGGTGTGCACGAAGACTTTCGATGCAAGTTTCTTCCTCAAAATAATGACATCCGAAAACAGCATAGCAACAAGCTGTTTTTACTTTCTTCCTTATTCTTTGGGGTCAAGGGAAATCGGATGAACAATAATGAAAAGTGAAAGGTTGTACGTCAATAGGTCAAACACAATGACGTTATTAAGACTTGATTTGAGATGATGTATCGATTGGCAAACATGAGATATTATAAGCAATTGAATTACAGATTACGAAGAACGTTTCTAGATTTTTTTTATACTTCGTTACTTTACTTTGAAAAGGTACAGACATTTTGGCCGGAAAATTTTGTATTTGTCACAATCTAGCATATATATTAATTTCAGAGTCATGTATTTGTAAATAAAGAAGTAAGCAAGATTCAAGAGTTCTACCTACACATTTTCTTTCATACATTCATTTTACAAGCTTCGAAGAAACAATAGGACTTTTTATAATCGATTTATAAACAAAATTTGTATGATCAGTCAAATATTCAAAACATGATTAAGTGCAAATAGAACCTTTTCAAAGTAAGGTAACGACTTATAAAAGTTACAGATTATATTGTTGCGCGAAAAATCTTTTTTATGAGTTTACGATATTAAATATTTTTTTCTTAAATTACATACAATATTTTTTTTAATAATATTAAAAATATATAATATAATGATTGCACCTGAATAGAGCTTATACAAAAACTGATTTCTGAATTACAATATTTCCTAGTTTTCAAATTTCTCAAAAACACTAACAAAAAAGTACTGAAATTTCATGAAATAAAAAATACTCTTTTACTGTATAGTAAATAAAATACCTGACAATGCTCGCAATGAGCGAAACCAATCCTGACCTAATTAATAAAGTGGAATGAAGTACAAAGGAATATTTTGTTTTTATTGAATAAAATAATAGGTTAGATAGTTTTTGTGGTATCAATTGAAATAACAAATTAATTCTTTTGTTTCTAGACTCGTATATGTGAAATTCACATATACGAGACATATACATCACTTCAGTGTTTTTGAGTTTGATGAATTGAACTGTTATCAGAGTCAAAATGCACATCAAAAATATTTTCGAAATAAAACTAAATATTTCATTTTGAACGCATTCATTGAAATTTACTGACCATTAAACTACTGCTTGATGATGCCGAAAGGCGAAACCTGGGTCGTTCTTGACAAAATCTGTTAGGTTGTACATAGTTTGAACGATTCAAATTTAATATTGAAAGTCCACCAAGCACCTTCAGTCGAAATCTTAAATTACATATTTTAGTTCATTTTATTTTTTACTATCGAAGTTAAAAATTAAAATATTATTTTTTGTATTCAATTAATGACTAAGTCATATATTAGAAACTGTATTACCAAGTTAAAAAAACCGATTTTCGAGTGTCGAAAATTTTGTTAAAAACCGATTTTTTAAAACCGACAAGGTTTTTGAAAAAAACTCTCGTCTCTGGAGGGTAAATATTAAGGTATCCAATCCCAGAGCCTTTTTGTAATCCCGGGATTTTGAGATTGATAAATCCCGGGATTCCGGGATTGGGCACTGAAATCGTGAACGGGGACGAATTTTAAATTCTCAAAACTCACCGACGAATTTGAATATATTAACTATAAATTTCTCAACCCCGAAATCCTGGGATCGCGACCATACAAATCTCGGAATTTCGGGATCGCAAAATTTAACGGGATCCCGGGATTGGAGACCCTAGTTAATACGAAGTTATTGCATACGTGTTTAATGTGGGAAAATTATACTTTTTTTACTTGACATGTCTCCATTTTAAAATGTGTTAAGAAAATAAGTTTTTCATCCACGATAAGAATGAGTTCCAAATATTATTATAACAATTAATAATGAGGGTAATCTTGTTCAGCTTTATCCGTACAAAAAACAGGACCGTTTACGATAAAAACTTATTAGGGTCACAGAATAGCTCGACAAAGGTTTAAGTCCATAAACAATGACATAATATTATCCCTAACGCATTTATGGCGCCCTGGTGCGTCGAGCCACTAATACCTAATAAAATGGCGATGCGGTTGTCATAATTACATTAATAAAATGTATTTTGTGCATAATTTAAATAACAGGGGATGGGTATTTTAAGCAATGCTCATCTTGCAAACATTACACGCTTTACTCCGTGATTTCACCCCCCCCTGAATGAGTTAAAATTTCAATGCTCAAAATACGAGCCTCCGATGATTTGTTTGAGATGTAGTTTCACAGAAATAAAATTCACTATTATCCAAACTTAATATTATATAACTTTCAAATGTGTACTTAATTTTAGTTAAAATATTATTTTTGTCGCGTTTCACTACGCCAACTGAACAATGTTTAAAGTACATAGATTCAAATTGCTGCCATTATAATGAGCTATTTAAAAAAAAACACAAATTTGCACTGGTTTTGAAGATTGTGATTTGCGCATGAATGGAGAAGGGAAAAATATCAAGAGGTAAAATTTTAAATGTCGCCTGCTGTGGCCCAGTTGATAAGAGCTTGCTCTACCGATCACGCTGGTCTGGGTTCGATTCCCGGTAAGATCTCAGTGAATTTGAGAATTATTCAATTCAAAGTTGTGATTTTGAAAGACTGGGTGTCTGTGATATCAATTCACATTATTTCCTCTTCTCCCATCACTCTGATCCTTTAATAACTGGGTGTAGCAATAGCGATTAGTCAATCACTAGTCCTGTTCTAGCCTAATATTTATTTCCCTACTACTCAGTTTGAAAAAAAGTGAAGTTGAGCGACTGAGTAACAAACAGTTATCGTAGAAAAAAACTTATGTTGAGATACCTCCATTAGAAGGCCATATGCTCTACATTGGAAGAGGAACATAAATAAAAAAAATACATCAATGTGTAGTGTGTGTTTTAGTTATATAATTATTATTCTATACACAGTTGATAGCTTTTTTGGCTAACGCCACTGGCGGAATCTAACGAGGGTGTAAGCCAAAATAGCTTTCAACTAAACCAATGTAACTGACTGTTGAACATATTGAATACATTGATATTTTTTCACTTAATTATAATGAAGTTCTACCAAATTATTGTTCATTAGTCAGTAAAAAAACAGAGTGGTGTTTATCTTTAAAATTATTCATTATAAAATAGTTTTTTTTTTCTATTAATGTTATAACTAGGTATGAAACGTGTTTGGCTTATTTGAGAAGCATCCACAGCAGGCTTCGGCAACCTTTTTTGGCTGCGGGTCAAAGTAAAAAAAAAAATGTGACTAATAAGAAGACTATTCGGATCAGTGGGTATTTTCATATCATATTGTAAGTATAATCACTTGAAATCATCAAATTGTTACAAATAGTAATTTTACAAGCTTGTAAGAAACAATAGGACTTTTTTTATAATCGATTTATAAACAACATTTGTATGATCAGTCAAATATTCAAACGCTCATATCTCAAAACATGGTAAAGTGCAAATATAACCTTTTCAAAGTAAAGTAACCACTTGTCAAACGAATCCAGTTTCAGGAAGTAAACGCTGTTTGATGTGTTACCATAAGGATTATGGTCTCATATTAACACAATAAGGGAATAAGGGATGTGGCACTAATAACGATACACAATAATAATATCATAACAGCTGGTATCAAAATACCAAGAAGACGATAATGATACAAGACAAACAGACATAATGGATGAGCAAACATACTTCACTCTTACGAGATAATAATTGTGCTGGGAAATGTTATATATCTGCTAGCGCAGACAAACCAATGAAAAAATATCCCAAATGCTATTTATCAACCCTACTCCTAAAGTAAATAAAATATATTTGTAAGAGGTAATAAACATTTAAACTTAAAACTATTTAGTTTGCCACTTATTAATATTTTGTATTTTTCTCTGTAAATTCCTCTCATATTTATATTAACAATAATTGGTACAATAACCAAAATAATTTGCTTTTTCTCTGGAATACTGAGAATAGTGCTGAAATTTAGCGCGCCTGTTGTCAACGAGTTGCTCATGAAAACACCGCTGTTTGTTTATTAAACCGTCTCTTGTCGAATATCTCTTGTCAACTAACAAGCAACAAAACATAGTTTATGGATTGAATCTTTCACGCATATTTGTTTCCAGTCATCACAAATCGATTGAAAATATGATATTCTTACTGCGATCCGTCAAGGAAGCCTACAACCCCTTGTTTTTTTGCAACGAGCATTTTTTACGAGCCATTTTTGGCAGACGTGCACTTTTTTTACCACCCCTGATATGAGAATAATATTTTGGTGAAAGAGATAACGCGTAATAATACTAAAAACAGTTATTTTACACGTTTATAATTTTATATTGTACAGAAATTAGGAAGGACTTTGAAGGTTGTTGTATTTGCCTGAATATAAAGAAAAATTTATTTTATGTAAAATATTTTATTTGTAGCATAGAAATTTATTCACTGTATTATTCCTCTTATATATCGTATTATATTTAAAACATGTCTAGTATGGCGTGTTTGAATAAAGTGACGGCCCGTGATTGCTACTTTGGCATCAATGGGATTCATTGTTTTATGAACTCCCCTCGCAATCACTTGTAACAAAATAAATACCAACAGAGTTTACAAAAAACATTTGATCATGTGGATTTTAATAAAATGAAAATTATAATTTCAAATCAATATTGATCAATAATTGAAATGAATGAGCTTCGGACATCAAATAGACATTTTCGAGTGAAGCGAAAAAAACATTTATTTTCATTTTGAATTTCCTCTCATTTCAAGCGTTTTAATGCCAGTAAGAGAAAGAAAGTGTTTGTGTTTTAATTGTGTTTATTGAAGTACATGTATTCTTTTACTGCCTGTTTGACGTTGCTACCGATTGTCTATGGTACAACACACGCGCCACCTACTGTAAGTTAACTGTACTATAACCTTCAAGCAAGTGCAAGCATACGTTGTCAAAATAACTGTATGGCAGACATACAAACATTTTTTTTATATATATAAAACTTAATGTAAGCTAATTTTACTATGCCTATAACCTTCCAGGAATTGTTTTTATTAAGTTTTAAAAAAGGTATCTATTAAAATTTACCTCTAAAACTTTGTCATACAATTTGTAACAAGTTTACTCAACTGAAAATCATTTACGTAAATGATCGTTGTTCGTTCACACACATATAGGAAAACATTGTTTATTTCAGTATATTAAATAAAATAAATATATTCTTATTCAAGTTGTGTTTGTCAACGTAATATGACTTTAATAGGACAGGAATCTATTTATTGACTAACGAGTAAATACGTACGTAACATGTTTACCACTATAACGTCAACGTTGGTACCATTGCTTTTTTATTTCTAGTGTTATTATTAAATGGACTATTTTTTGTTTTAAATGCTAAGTGACTTAGTAAAACCAGTTTGGATATGAAATTATTTTGTCATATACAAATAAAATTTGGTAACATTTCTTATTTTACAGGTGTGTAACAAATTGTGAATTGTGGTGACGCATCTTGTGGAATAACAAATTTATCAAATTAAATTATTTTAATCAAAGCTACCGGAGAATCCATCAAAAATATGTTTAAAAAAAAACATATGTTTACAAAAACTCAACATTGAAATCTGTTGTTAATGTAATCAAAATAATGCAATTTAAAAAAATTGATATTTAGGTATTTAACATATTGTGTTTGAAAAATTATTGTGAGATTGACTAGCTTTGTCTCTGTTTCTCCTTCCTACACACGGCTAGAGTCAATTTCCTCGATTTTTATTCGTCTTCTCGATAAAATAGACTAGAAATGTATCAGGGGCGCATAGCAAGAAGCGGATAGAACGCGCTCGCCGCCACCGTTCGTTAGACAGGATTCCACGCCGGCCAGAGCAAAACTCGTTTCCCGCGAGGTATCTTGTTCCTTTTTTTATATTCTCCGCCAAAGGAAGTGTAGTACTGACATTTCAATTACGGAAGCTACTCGCCGGTAGAGGGCACAGGTATGCTTTTGCATCTGTATAGTGACTGGTGTTGCCACCAATACTAAATAAATATAAATTAACAACAGTATTGCCGTGTTCGATGATATTTATTCTGACCATTAACTATACTTTTTTGGGGTTACTTAACCTTAGATTCGAACGTTTTTTTACGTTTAGCAGTACTGCATTAGAAGTTATGTCACATCGTTTTGCTTACACTGTGAAACAATGGAATTTTAATAAATAAATCAATGCTATAAAGCAGTGCTTCCCAACCTTTTCCATGCCACGGACCCCTAAATCTGAAAACCATAATCTGCGTACCCCCGATTTTTTTTTATTTCACATGTTCATGTTTTATCACAAAGCATGTTAAGAGAATGAAAATTTTCGCGGACCCCAGGTTAGGAAGCACTGCTATAAAGTATCTACTGAGAGATTTACTACGTAGCCGAGAATTAATAACTGTGGTATTTATTTCCATTTTTTTTTAAATTTATTTATTGACTTGGCATTTACTTGGTAGAATTCCAAAATAGCTATTTCGGATTTCGCCATCGTCAGAACTAAATACGTTGCTATTTTTACCGTATTATTTCCATATTTCTTTTGGGAATCAACATAAGTAAGATATTTTATTAGTAAGATAGTAAGATATTTTATTCTGATTATTATGATTTGGCGCGAAATGATAACTGTCAAGTGCCACCGCATCAATTTAACAAGGCAACAATTTCCATTTGACATTTACGCATTTACAATACGACGATGTTATATGACGATAATTTGTCAAGAGTTACGTATTGTTGGGTTGACAAGAACTGTCACTGTACTTGGACATGTCGAGGGCATGTACCTGAATTTTCTTTATTATCCTAGTAAATTACTGCGTGACATGTCCTGTCATCACGGAAAACAGGAGACCTAACATGCTTATGAATTAACTCCCATTAAAAATCCCCATGTCTCTACGCTCGTAGTCATAATATATAGTGATTAATTTCAATAAAGAAGTAATAAATTAAACGGCAGTGGAGCATCTGATTTATTAAAACAGGTAAATAATTTTACGAAAGCCCGGTAGGTGTCATTTATAATTTGACAAGACTTTATCTGTGCTATTTTTATCCAAAATATTAAATTTTTAAATTGAACAGAATCACGTGATCTGGTAATAAAAAGATGAACAAACACAAAATAAATAAAGAAAAATATGTAATTTAAGATTTCGACTGAAGGTGCTTTGTGGAATTTTAATACTATATTTGAATCGTTCAAGTTTTGTCACTAACGACCCGGCTTTCGCCATTTGGCATCTTCAGGCGAAATTTGAACGAAAAAAAATTTCAATCGCTCAAATTGTGTACATTCACACAAGTTTTGTCACTAACGACCCGGGTTTCAACATTCGGCATCTTCAGGAGTTAAAGTGCACGGATGAACTTGCACTGACGCTTAGTAAATGAATTGTTCGTGTTTATATAAGAAATAAATGTATCATTGAGTTTAAATCCATTGCTGGCGAAAATGATTAGCCCATGGGAATGCCCACAGACTTGAGATGCCGGAAGGCGAAACCCGGGTCGTTGGTGAAAAAAATTTGTGCGAATGCATTTAATTTGAACGATCCAAATTTAATATTGACATTTCACAAAGCACCTTCAGTCGAAATCTTACATTAAATTATTGAAAAATATATAGTTCTTAAGTAAGCAAGCGGTGGTGTTAAAGTTTGTTACAAATGTATAAAAAATACACTTATCCTAATTTTGCAATAGCCATTAATTTATGCATAATTTTTGGGTTTTTACTTTTTTCGTTTTAGCGCTAAGATGAATGATTGATGAATTGTACGATTCGGAAAAAAAATGTATAAAATTGGGATAGGGTTTTTACTATATATGAGACCTGAACATATATTGTCTATAGATTATGTAGGCAGATATGAACTACGAATTAATTATAGACAAAAAATTTAGGTGGATAACACCATCTTGTTATGGTATTTAAACTTAACCTTTAAGCTGCCGTAGATAATTAATAGTAATTACCTAGGACGCAGGCTATAGTTTGAGACTATTAATTTAATTAGTTACTGACGATATAACTCGTCTCTGGCGTGTTGAGCACGAATTTTTTACGAGATATCTCGTCTGTAGTCTCGTAGTTAAGAAACAATTTTACTTTAAATATTTTTTTATTTCACTCAACAGCACACGCTCCAAACAGCAGCAATGTACTTCTTTTTTAAAAAATCACAAGCATATTTCTCGTATCCGTTGAAAATCCTTATCGTCTAGTAAAAAAATACTCAGTGATAGGGCATCGAGTGCCCATGAACTGAGCATGCTAAACGTACAGGTAGTTCGTAGCTGGTTAGCGTAGAAGGTCAACAGAGTTTGTAGGCATCTTAAAAAAGCGTCTTGCATCCAGTGGTGGATTCATATAACTAGTACATACTTATATATAATATGTGCATTCAAATTTTATTGATAACTTACATATGATGATCAAATAATCCTGCGTGAAGCAATCTCCAACTGATCCTGCAAAAAAGAAAAACTTTTTAATTAATCGAGAAAAATAAATAAATATATTATTTACGTTTAATTTATTACAGAAAAATTAAATTTATTCATTTTTCGCAATACAAACACAATAACATCATTCTTTATAGCACGGGTCGTCAACTCGGTACTTAAACCTCGTCCATGGTTGGCGGTGGGTGATTTTTACTATTTTATTTATTCTTTCATTTTTTTGTTTTTTTTAGAAACTATTCTGTATATAATGATCACACGAAGAGATATTTGTGTCCGTTTAAATGAATTTATAATTTTACAAAATTTTGCAACACCGTATTTTGATGATTTTTTCAACAATTTTCCAGAATTTTCCTGACAAATTTTCCGACACGGATTTGGAAATTAATTAAAAATGTTGTCAAAATTAAGTGAGGTGTGGTGTGGAAAATTTACCAATAACAATATAAATAAGTGACCAGAAGGTATAAAAGGTTAACGTTCTTTGCTTTATAAAGTAAATAACATTTTTTTATGTTTGGTAACATGATTCGGTCTCAAATAATAAATTAAATTAAAATAATTATTAATTTCACGGATAATCATTAATCAAGAGTTTTCCCCGTAGTATAATAATAATGAGAGTATAGAAATACTATTTATGCAATATATTAGTAAAAAATATTTTTTATACCATATAACTAGAATTGAATGAATTCTACTAAATAAATTTACTGAAAAAAAGACCATTTGATTTCTGTTGTCCGATTCAATGAAATGCTATGCAGAGCGATGAATAAATAGTTCTTGCTAATGTAAATTTAATTAAATTGATTAAATTACTAACACAAATATGAATATTAATCACTTTAGTATATTATAACATTTATTGTTAAAGTATAAATATATTGAATGCACAAATCATTTCATGACAATTTTATAAATTAATTTCAATCAACAGAATTTGCATTCAAATAAAAAAAACAGCAGATTAAAAACGCATTAGGTATTTAATTTATTTAATTGAATAACCAAATCAAAATATATTTATATATAAATATATATCTCTATAAAGCAATGTTTACTGTCATCAATCAACCAATTTCCGGAGCTTTGGAGGTTATTAAAACTTTCAATATATCTAAAGGGTTGACATAGTTGAACAAATAATAATATACGCAACTACATAAAAACAAATATTGAAATTAGTTGGATTAATTTAATGGAATATAATTCAATCAGAAGTTAAATTATTTTGACTTTGACGCGTGCGGCATTTGATTTATTGAAACGAAATCATTAAAAGTTGTGCAATCAAGTATTCCATTTTTGACACGAATTTTTTAAGTTTTTTTGAAATTACATTATATAATGAAAAATACACATGATAAAATAACAATGTTATATTTCGGTACATATTTTTGTGTATGAAATATCCAAATTTTGTTCATTACATCTATCTATTTTATTTATGGAAATATCATTTTATCCACTATTGAATGTACAGTTGAATTTTAATCACGCTCCTGGTTGATATTATTTATTGTAAAATAAAAATTATTTTCCAACAATTATGGTAAATATTTCAATCTAGTATTGATATGTTTTAAATGAAAACGATTTAGTAAATTATACGTGCAAATTCGTTTACGTATTATTTTTTTAAAATCCATTTCCGCTCTTAATGTGGAGCATATGACATTTTAATGGAGGTACCTCAACAGAACTTTTTCTACGTGAAGTGTTTGGTACTCAGTCACTCAAACTTTCTTTCCTAAAGACAGAAGTGGGACTAGTGGTTAACTAACCGCTCTCTCTACACCCAGTTATTGAAGGATCGGAAAGGTGGGAAGGAGTTTTTAGACATCACAAACACTTATGCTTTCGAACAAAGATGCTGTTCGTACTGGGACTCGGACCCGTGAGATCTGGCACGGTAGCCAAACACGCTAACCGCTGCGCCATAGGACCCGACAGAATTGCCAAGATGTAATTAATGATAGTTGCAAAGAGATTGATTTTTATATTTTCAAAGAGTTGCATTTTCTCTTAATTAATATAGAAAACAAAACGTTACGAAGAACATTTCCTTACTGTCAACACAACTAGTAATTATTTTTATGGAAATACTGGACCAACTGCACTTACATTCTTTATGTAAATTAATTTACCTGTGTATTTAAAATTTTGTTTTTTTCCAGGGCTGTGATGTCGGAGTTGGAGTCGGAGTCGAGGTATTTTGACCGGAGTCGGAGTCGTGAAAAATGAGCGGCTCGAATTTTTTTCGAAAAATATTTTCAATGAAGTGTATTCAAACAAAATTTCATGCTTGGCTGACTACAGATGATCTGATGATATATACATTTATATAAGTTAAAATAAAAATTTTGAAAAATTTCTCCACAGTGACTCCACAGCCCTGTATTTTTCTCATGTTTTCCACCGAGCTATAACGCCTTTAGCACAATGGTGCGAAAGCGGAACGGGAGCGGACCGGTATGAAGCACAACCGTACGGTACGGTTTACTTTCGTTCCGTTTCCGCATCTGTGTGCTAGCATAAACATCATTATTGAATATTTAATAAAATAGTACGAAGAAAGTGTGAATTTAGGGAGTTATTTTTTCTTTAACAATAATTAATGTCACGATGTGCCAACACATTTCGTAAAAATATGAAAATTACCAACATTTATTTTATTTATTTAACTATAAGGCCGGTGATAAATGCTAAATAAGTTACGTACATGTTGGGTGAAGTAAAATATATTACACCGATTTAATTTGAATAAAGCCTAAATAATTGCAGGTCCTCGGCTAGGCTGGGCATAGTCGTTTATTTCCACGAGTGTTTGCTTAAAGGCGTTTTGATACAAATCGACCGAGATTAACGTTTTTACGTTAACAATGAAACATAAAATAATGTTGGCTTCTTTTGTCAAAAAAAAAAGTTGTATCTTTAATCGGTGATCATTCAAAGTTATCTTATGAGGTCAATAAACCAACAAACACTATATGGATAAATATATTCTTGGCTAAAAGAATTAAATTGAACGCCTTGCGGATATTCTTGTTTTAAAAGTCTTCTCTTCGATTTGAGTGGAAAGTGATTGTAAAATTACAAAACAGATGGTTTAAAGTAGAAAGCACCTTTTCAATATGTATTATTATGATGTAATATTTTGTACTTTTAAACATACATTCATAGCTTACATTATTAATCAGAAAATTATGCTGTATTTATGTGTTTAATACAAATGTAATATGTATATATATTGATCGATGATGCGGGAAACAATAATTTAAAATATAAATATTTTATATGCGATTTTGTTGGAATTGCCTAGTAAAACAAGCGAGTTATAAAAAATTTGGAACAAAATAAATGGTCAGAGTTAAAATAAATTTTTGGTCAGAATACAAATATACGGTCAGATTTTATAATAATTTTGGTTACGTTAGGTTATGTTTTTTTTAAATTTCATTTCAATTCTGACCAATGTAATATAAAATCAGTCTTAATGATAATGATAAAAATTATGACCAAAACTGTATTAAAATTCAGACCAGTTCAATACGAGCCTAACA
The DNA here is from genome assembly GCA_030503985.1 of Himalopsyche tibetana. Taxonomy (NCBI): domain Eukaryota; kingdom Metazoa; phylum Arthropoda; class Insecta; order Trichoptera; family Rhyacophilidae; genus Himalopsyche; species Himalopsyche tibetana. The sequence continues at coordinate 2,247,329 of JAPJYX010000006.1, forward strand.
AAATTGAATCCAATATAAAATTATATAAAAATTAACAGAATAGAATATTTTAAAAACATTTCTTGAATTGTGTTAAGCATGAAATTTTATTATCATTTACCTATATATTCATTTTTTATAAAATGTAAAGGCAAAATATTTTTTGGTTTTGTTTTCACTGTCGAACATTTCTGGCACTGTTGAGATCACAAAATTTACACACACACACATTTAAAAAAATATATTTACATGATTACTAATTTACTATTGTTTTATTTTCTTACTAAAGATATCAAAACTTATTGTTTTTGTTTGTTTGTTTTGCACGAAACGTCAAAAGTACTGAGAGCGGCCACGCAAACTTTTGCTCCGTCAAGTATTAGGAGAACATAAACACGACCGGGTAATCCGCTCGATACTACGCGAGGGACTGCCGCTGTTCGGCGCGCGAAGTCGTCTTCGACCGGCACGCTCTCCGGGTACCAGGCGCCCATGCCGGCGAGGAGGTATAGTTGTGAACAGATTTCACGCGATAGGTATTTATTTATTTATAAAACGGTCGTCGATCTGACAGCCGGCGAAGTGGCGGGAACTCTCATTTAAATTTGATTGCTTCCTATAATAACAAGCGTTCCCACGTTTTGACACGTTTCATTCTATCCATTTTCTGCGCTCCGCGGAATTGGGAAAACTCAATAGAAAACTCTCAAAATTTAGTTGTCTAAGATTGAACAAATATTTTCTTTCACATATTATATTTAGGAATCTGAAGAATGACTAATATGAAAATGTAAGGAAATCACTAAATAAGCACAAAATATTAATGACCGAAAATCGAATGTAATTTTTCCAACTTGTTGAATGTTACAAATGATTTTAAATTGCATTAGGACTGAAATTCGGTTTCGATTTAATACAATGGCAATTATGGTCGTTTTAAATAATAATATTTAATTCGATTTATGTAAGTAGTTTGTTTTTATTTATTTAATTAGGTGTAATTTTTTAATGCCGTTCGGTGCACATATGAAAAGATGAAACATAAATTTCGAATATTTGGTCATAAGTATCCGGGTTCCATGAGAAACAAAGAATAAGCGGTCAGATGGAAAAAAAACATTATTTTAGAAGTATATACAATAACATTTGTTGCTAATCAGAACAACGTAAGTATTTTTTACTGAGTTTCTTTAGATCTCTTATCTTCACGACTATGACAAGACAAATGCATAAGAATCGTTTAAGACCGAGATCAGTTCTGCTCGACGACCCACCATAGATTTTCTTTATCGTCTAAAACCAATACAACGTATAAACACGATCATTAGCATCATTAAAATGACTCTTTGGTTGACTTCCTTGTGTATGGATATAGTATATGAGTAGGTGTATATTATATAATGTGATTTTAAATTGAATGAATGTGGTGTATGCGTGAACCGGCTTCACTAAGGATTGCTCAACCTCTGTAGCGATCACGCCCTTCCATCGGCAACGATGGTAAAAGAATTCGAATGGCCGAAACATTAGCGATAATGGATACTCGAAGAACTTTTAAACTAAAATAAATTTGATATCCAAAAAAAATCCATACTTTATTTGTAAATATTTTCTGTATTTAGAAAATAGAAGGTAAAAAAAAAAAAAAAATCATCGCATATAAATACATCATCTTATGAGCGCGTTTATTAAATATTAATATGTAATATGCATTTTGTAATATTCCGTACTAAGAAAAAAATAGTTATGTAGATTAAAAATGTACATAATTGACCAGCGGGATACACTTTGTGAATGTTGTATCAAAAGATAACAAATTTAGTTTTTTGGTTTTAATTTTTAAGTAATTGTGAGCATTTAAAGCAAACCGATGAAAAAAAATAAGGAAAACTATTGAAAGAAAATTTTCAGTTTACAAAATAAACAAAAAAAAATGTTTTCAAATTTATTTAAAAAAAAAACCACCACCCACTAAAAAAATCACCATCGCACTGTGATAAGACCCCCCCCCCCTCGCCGATGCTGTGCAACTAGCTAGTGAGTGTAGGGATTCAAAACAACACAGCTAACGGATGTTTAAGACAGGTTCAGATCTCAATCCATGGCGCTGGTCTCTGTGGGGAATCTTGTCTATACTGTGGGGTCATACCAGGGCAAAACCTGAGCTGACCGCAAGTCGCCATATTTCATTTCTTGCCATCTCTCCCGCTATCCCGGAACATTGTTATTCCATATAACTCTGATTGGAGTGAGACAATCGAAACTACGGGGCAATAAAAACAGCTGTAATTTTATTAACATTAAGGAAGTTCGTTGATCCCGACGACCTCTTGTGAGAATCTGTTTAAGCAATTCATTATTTATTTGCAAGACTTTTGTTATAATCATTTAAAATAATTTTTACACCCGGTCCAAAACTTAATTTATTTTCGTACAAAAAAAATATTTAAACCATAATAGGTATACCAAAAAATATGTTTTTGGGCAAACTTGAAAACTCTTACCTACAGTGGCGCCAGTGCCTGACCGAAAGCGCGAGGTGCAATGTATCAGGACAACATGCCAGTCGAGGAGGTAAACACTTTTCATTCGTTGTTCGATCAAAAGCACTCCGCTGCACAGTGTCTTGTAAAATGCAGCAAATCGTTTATACAAATGAAATAACACTAAAATCCAAACACACTGAAATAAATTTGTATTTAATCTACTAAATCAGGCGTGGGGAACCTGCGGCCTTTTGGCTACTCTGGTGCGGCCTTTTGGTTACTCTGGTGCGGCCTTCTGGCTAATTCTATAATTCTGTATTTTTTGTAATTTCGTAAATTCTTTGGATTTTCGATGTCAAAAGCTTTGAAAGACCTAAAAAAACGGTCCCACGCTGGTAATTTTGGGAGATCCGCAAATTTCTGGGCTTTAGAAGTTGGCATGAAATGGTTTTCGGCCAAAAAATCCTAGTCAATACTTACTGCGGCCTTCTTGTCGAATCAGAAAAATAAATGCAGCCATTAGAGAAGAAAAGGTTCCTCACCATGTACTAAATAAATGCGCTCCAGAATCCGTTTCAACTCCGTAAATGGTGAATTTTTCGAAAATACTAAACGTCATGATATTTTTAAAATCTTACTCGACGAAATGCTTAATAGAAATTGCTATGACTAACAACTAGTCAGATAATAGTAGTGACGAGGGGCAAAAGAACCACCGTTCGAAGCTGATACGATTCAAGATGGATTAAAAATGTCAAAACATATCGATTGTGGAAAGGAAAAAGGACGTAACCCATACATAACAAATTTTACAGGAGACCCAAAAAACGTTTTCTGATAATTTTAGGTCAAAGTCAAATTGTGAAATATACACAAGCTTGAAGTCAGTGAAGACTGATAAACTGTTTTTTTATTGACTTTATCTGATATTAATTCATTTTTTTAAAATGAAAGCTTTTTTCAAGTCTTTTATTCTGATCGCAATTTCTATCGGCCCTTTTTTCTCAAACTTAAAAGATTAGTTTAGATATTTATTTGAAATTTTCAGCTAACAATCTTTCGATAGATCGTATATAAAGTTGTATTACATTGTGGTTAACGAAAAAAAACTATTTTGAAAAAAACTGTGGTTTACGTTCTTTTTCTTTCCACAGTCAATATGGTATTTTATATTTTTGACAAACTCAAAAGTGGTCATTTTTAATCCTTTATTATTTACTAGGTGCATGAAATATAAATATTGATAAGAGTAATCATAAATATTAAATTAAAATAATTGAAACAATTCAAAAAAAATTATAAATTGAACAAGTTAATTTAATAGACATAATGAGAAGCTATTTCTTTTAACGAGATGTTTGAAATTTCGAAAAACATTCTTTGAATTCGTAATAATTTCACGTAAAGCATATTTTAAATTAACGGGATTGAGGTTTGGTATTCGAAATCCTCTTATAAATTGGAAAAGGATCTTACGCAAAGAAATATTTTATTCTTATCACGTATATTGCGAAACAAATTGGCGTCATGTCTGTGTTTATTAGTTTTCTAATAATGAGCTCGGTAATGTTTTTGTTTGATCAATTATTTTCTTTGTACATGTTTGAATAATTATGTTGTTTATTTAACAATCAGCAAAAAAAAACTTGAAACGTAAAATATACTCAAACACAAGAGTTTCTATGTTATTAGACTTTAAACTATAACAAAATATGACTAAATTTCATAAGCTTCTCATGTGACAAAAACAATTTCAGTATTTTACGTACAAATCGCGACCCAAAAACTACAAGGTGATTAGTGAAAATTCTTAATGAAACAAAAGTGACAATGAAGCAGTTTTCCGAGTACCCATTTATAGCACCCGATGTTATTTTTGTTTCGCTAAAAATCTTCAATTAGTTTTCCTGTCACGGAATGTACAGGTGGGTCCTAATTTCTTTCAGAAACGAAGCTCTTGTCAGTTATTTAGGAGAAAGATCATTAAAAGATTTTGTTAATAAAAACACAATATTCCTTTGTACTTTACTTCCATTTTATTGAAAAAAGTCAGGACCGGTTTCAGTCATGGCGAGAATTGTCAGTTAACATTGACCTTACCTTTTCCAATACAGTGAAAATAAATAACAAATAAATATCGATAACAGATTAAAAATAACAAAGTATTTTAGTTCTACAGTTTCTACTTTGTTATTTTTAATCTGTTATAAATGGAGTTCTACCAAGTAAATGCCAAAACAATTAATAAATAAATATTGTGTTTTTATTGATATAATGCCTTTCCACTAAGTATTGACAGTAGCCACTCTTAAGTGATAAAGGTTTTGTGTTATAGAAAACTAGAAATTAATTTAAAGCATCTAAGCTATGATACCATCCGATATAACATATGGATATATACAAAATTTGATTAAAGAAAGAAAATGTTTGAAATACAATAATCAAAAGAATATTTATTTAAATACGTTACACCATCGATGTTTAAGAAAATTAATTCGAGGTCACTTGATATACAAATTAGACAATTTAAAAAAAAATAATAACACATTTCAAGGAGAAAATTTCTCGAATGGTCCCTAGTCCACGCCTAGCAAATGATTTTCGTGTATTAGGACTGCATAAAACATTTAAAAAATATATTTGCAGCCAAATGGCAACCAAAGTTCTGGGTGACAGCTCAATATTACTGATCTTAATAATTAGGAACACAGAATGCTGTAAGGGAAAGTTTATATTGAACACTTGTATTTAAATGGCGAAAATTTTACTTTCAAGACTATAATGCTTTAAGGCAGTAGTTTCCAGCTTTTATTTTACTGCGCCTCCCTTTGAAGAAAAAAATATCTTCGCGCCTCCCCAACCTTCATTTCATATAGTAATAAAGACACGTTTTAAAGGGTAAATAAATATTTTGGACTGTTTGCGCCTCCCTTTGAAACGGCCCACGCCTCCCAGGTTGGAAATCGCTGCTTTAAAGCAATAAATACTTTATTCAAGTAGGGTAAAGTTTAAATAAAATTTATGCGAGCGATGTATCAACGGTAGCTTATTGTCTGTCAAAATGATTAGATATAAAACCGATTATACCAGGGCGTGTAAATAAATACATTGGTGTAATAATTATGTCCACACTGTGGAAACGGATTTAAATAAATAAACTGAGAAAATATCACTGCAAACAATTACATAAATTTAGACGTTTAATTATAGGAATTACATGGGATGAAAAACAAATATTTATTATGCAACAATCGAACGGACTGAGTCGACTGTTGGTCGGAGGAGGTTTACCCTCCGGGTATTAGGCGAACAGAGGTAAGTGAAGAGTATCGGTGCCTCTGTTACTTGCTGTAATCCTCTTAAGTGTTAGTCAAGCTATTATTGGAGTTAAGAAACCCGTTTTTTGTTGGTACAGCGTGCTTTCTTTTATCTCATAAAAAATAATAATTGTTTACGTACTACGGCAAAAAAAAATACCTTGACAAAGTAGTTGGTAACACAGGATATGAATTGCATTATTCTTAAAAGGGCAATTATGCAATATGGAATATTATATAATTGGTTTAATTAGTTAATTATTTAGTTGAATAGTGAATTATTTTTTCCTTAACTCTCATTATTTTATCCTATAAATAAAAAGAAAATCCGGAAAAATTCATGAATTTAAGGGTTAAAACATACATAAACTTATTGAAATTATATAAAAAAAAAATTATTTTAATAAGCGTCTTTGATAGATTCGGCGGTAACGTTTGGAAATTCATTTTTAATATAATATTAAATATTATAACTTTCTTATCCTATTTTTTGTGCTACAACTTGTGACACGTGTTTCACCGGGTGTTTTAAGTGATCCAACTTCTATCGGGGTAAAAGAAGTCACGGATTCGAGTCCTATAATTGTTAATTGATTTATGTTCGGCGGCATGGGTGCTTGTAATATCTAAAAATTCACCCCCACCCTTGCAATCCTAAAATAGCGGGGTGTAGTGAAAGCGATTAGTCAACAACTAGTCCTGTCATAGCCCTGCTCTCTTTAAAAAAGAAAGCTCAATCAACTGAGTAACAAACCGTTTTCGTACAAAAAAAACTTTTCTCCATTAAGTTATCTACATTAATATGCTACATCCTTTACATTGGGAGTCCATTGCCATGGATTTAAAAATATGTCACTGTCTCAGAATCTTCAATATTTCTTTCTCTCTAAGCCAGCGATTTTCAAACTGGCAAGCTTGTACCATAGCCAAAAGAGGCGAAAACAGGAACACTTTTAGTCACTTAAACTTTTTCAAGGGATCGAGCTAAAAATTCTGTAATTGTTTAAGTCGACACATTTTTTCGCCTGTAGGAAGGCACGACGATATGTATTTTTTGTAAGGGAAGCGTAGTAGCATAATGTTTGGAAGAAAATGTTCTGAGCCAGCGTTTCCAAAATGATTGGTCGCGACCCAGTACCGGGTTGCAGAAAGCATAATGCCGGGTCGCTAATCTCATAAAATAAATCTGTATATTTACTATATAATTTCGTAATATGTACCTCTCATTGATAAATTGTTGGTAAAATTTATTTTTATATAGGTTTATCAGTAAATTATTTTGTATTATAACATATAAAGACTGTGTGGGCGTAAATATACTGTTTTATTTTACCTATAGGCCGGTAGTTATAGGCCATAACAAATTTGGTGGGCCACGAAGAAGAAATATTAAAATAACCGGGTCGCGGGGGGGAAAGTTTAGGAAGCGTTGCTATAAGCTAAACAGTAAAAATGAAGACACAGAATTTTTTTTTTTACATTTTAACTGACTACGAAACACGCTGTATCTTTGGGATTTCCATCGCGGAGTGGGCGCGGCCAGTGGATTAGCGTGAGCCGAGATGAGCGCCAGATAGAGTCTGAAAGTATCAGGCGAGCATAAACGTCCAGCAAGTATTTTATTTTACCGACCAATGTTTACACTACTTAAATTATTTTTAGCGCCATCGAAGAGATAGAGAGTTAATTACTTTGTATTTAAATGTACATTTTACGTGCTTGACGTTTGTGCAAATAAGCGTATTTTTAAAACATCATAATTCATAACATAATCAATTTAAAACACCCATTTATTGTCAGCAAGGAAAAAACTATTTCAATTACTATATGAACATAATTACAGTAGGTTTGTTAAAAATGGTTTCATGATAATAATGTAAAGTTAAATTAATCTCAACTTCATCTGTTTATGTTGTGACTGTGATTCCTTTTTAATTATTTAATACAATTTGATAACTTTGTTATTTCACAGGTTGTGTAACAAATTGTTAAATTAATTTATTTTGGGTATTACCCTTCCTCATACAAGTAATTAATTAGCAATCAGCCCTATTATTGTTTGTACTTAAACCCTTCCTTGCGTGCAGTAGAAATGAAAAAACTACTCCAATTTCCATTGTATAATCAATGTCTAGTTTAGTTGTAAATAACCTTACAAAAAAATATCTGAAGATGTTTCTCAATAGACGAAGCACGGGCTACAATTTTTTACACAACATGTGGAGTAATTAATTTCTTAAAATTTCATTTTATTTTATTTATATGAGATAAGAGCTTTAGTGTTGAAGCTTTAGGCTTAATGCGAAAGAGGAAGGAAGTTTCATCTCGAAAGATTAATTATTTGATTTTATATTTTTCTGAATCACAAAAACATACGTATATTAATAAAACATCATAAAATTACAAGATCATCTAAAATTCAAGAATAAATAATAAAATTTAATATTACAGTCAAACTATTTTTTAATGGCTCAAGTTGTTTTGATTAATGTACTCTCTATCTTGACAATTACTGCAATTGAATGAAATTACATATAAACCTTATTTTGTTTATGTTGTTCACTGTCAATACTTGTTGGAAAGGCACTATACTCCCAATTATACTAATAACACTTTTATTTTAAGCGATCAGGACCGGTTTCGCTCGTTATGTGAGCATTATCAACTGATATTGTTAATAACTTCATTTGATAATGCTCGTCATGAGCGAAATCGGTGCTGCTCATTTAAAATAAAAAAAATGTCACCCGCTGTGGTTTAGTTGCTTAGAGCTTAGTCTACCCACCAGGTGGGTCTGGGTTCGATCCCCGGTAAGGTCAGTGTCAAGTTTAGATTTTCAATTTAAATTTGAGACCGACATGGGTGTTTATGATGTCAATTTACCTTTTCTTACAATACTAATATTCTCATCGAGTTTTTCTTGTATGATCTTTCAACATTAAAATATTTGGCGCATTGCAATTAGCTGTAATGACAAATACATTTTTTTTGATTTAAAAAAAGAAAGTGGGAATTAATAACAAATGAGTGATTTATTTAAGTTTTTTTTTAAAAGAATACACATTATTTAACCAGTTAGTTAAAAATTCATTTGTGTTACAAGAATTTTACGACCAGGTTCGCAGAAATGTCTTAAGGTGACATTTACAAGAAAATTCATAAAAACTAGTTTTTAAAGTTTCGTTATTAGGGTCGCAGAATATTACTTTTCATAAATCATAGGCCGTAGCGAAATCGCACAATGGCAAAATCGGTCGAATTCATAGACGTATGTATGCCTGAGTCAGTAAGTATGCAATGTATGCAGGTGGGGCATTAATCTACAAGGTAATAAACGTCTGGAATAGCGCCAGGAAGAAATTTATGCGAGATTATCGAATTTGAATAGCTAGATATCCGGAAAGATAGATTTAAGATCCCATATCGGACTTGTACGGGTTGTAATATCGGTTTGCGGTCTCGGAAATATATTATTATGTAACCATGAATAATGTAAAGAGAATTTAAATAGCAAATGAAGGCGAAATTCTGCTTGAAAAACAAAATGGAAATTTATACAATATATACAGACCTTAGCTAAATACACATTTTGGCGTTGTGAATTTAATTTATTTTATGCATCTATAGTGATCATTATCTTTAAAAAAAATGCAGAAGGTGTTTAAAATATCATATTCTTGTGTTTCTAACGAAATTTGCCAAAGTTTATTATGCCTAGATAATCCGGGTTAAAATCACTATACCTAACCCTCTTATTGTTATACTAAACGTATCATTCACGGTGAAATTGGGTAGTAAGAAATATTAATCGTTCGAATTATCTACATTCACACAAGTTTTATCACTAACGACCCGGGATTGCCTTTCAGCATCTTCAGGCGTTCAAGTGCACGCTTTGAACTGACGTTTGACATAATTTGAACGATTCAAATGTAATATTTAAATTTCACTAAGCACCTTCAGTCGAAATCTTAAATGTGTAGTAAGACTTTTATTTGCTAGCAATAATATTTTCTTTTAGAAGAAAAGTTGGGCCTTTTGAAGTGTATAAGAATAAATATTGTGTTATAACTGCATATGTCATGTTCCTGTGTTGATATGGATAAAAATATTTATTTATTTACTTGACTCTGATTCTCATAAAAAACGTTTAAATAAATATTATATAAATGGTTTATCTTATTTATCAGGTAAAAAGAAATATGGCATTAATTGTTTTGCCATTAACTTAGTAGAACTCTATTATAATAAGGTAATAATAAAAGTTCATTTATTCAAAAAAAAAACAAATATTTATTTATCACTTTTAAGGTGTTCACTGTCAATACTTGGTGGAATGGCATTAAAATAAAAATAATAAAACATTTTTAGTACTTTTTCCACATAAAATTTATTGGATCAGTTTTTAAACATATTTATTTGATAGCTATTTCGGCTTTAAGACATTCGTCCGAACAGTTTGGACGAGGCAAAAAGCTGAAATAGCAATAAACCAAGTGAAACGAGTTTTATCAAACTAAATAAAGTATTATTATTTTCCCTTTTAAAATAAATATATTAAGCTTAAACTTAAGGGGTTGCTGAAATCCTTGTGTATACAATTCTATAGTAAATAGATGTTGAAAATATTCTGTTCGCTTTTTGTGATCTCGGGCAAAGATGTTTGTGATTTTGTTGACTCAATTTGATTTGGAGTGACTTAACATTTATTTTTTTAACATGTCCGCTCACAATGTGGAGAATATGTACTCCTAATGGAGTTTATCTCAACAGAAGTGTTTCTACGAAAACTGCTTGTTACTCAGTTGCTCAACTCTATTCCTAACTCTTTTTCCAAAAAGAGTTAGGAATATAAGGATAAAGCTAGGACAGGACTAGTGGTTAGCTAATTGATCTCAATACGCCCCGTTCATAGGATAGGATGAGTTAGAGGGGGGAATTCAAGACATCACATTCATCCATGCCTTCGAACATAAATTAATAAATCGATTGAAAAATCAATTTATAAAACTGTCCGTACCGTGATTTGAACCCGTGACCTCCGTAATTGAAGCCAACGACTTTGACCACTCGACCACACTTATACTAATATTTGATTTAATTTCTCATGATTTTATATTATTAACGAATTCTTAAAATATGATTTATACTGACAAAAAAACAAATAATACAATATGAAAACATTGTTACGTTGGTAAAATAACTACTAGGAGAATAAATTAACTTTCTAAAAATTATGGTGAAATCCGTTTAAAAATGATTCGATATCCTACTAAAAAAAACTACAAACGAAAATACTTTTCTAAGAAATTATGCCCAATGTATTCAAGTTTCGGAATTGAGTTAGGAGACAATAAAAGAAATTATAATAAAAAATGCATACTTAAAAATACATTGATGTTAAAATTCGACTTTTTAAGATGTGAAAGCGAACAAAATGCACAAAAAAATGTAGGTGCATTTTGCATAAGTTACGTTCAACAAAAAGCGTATTCTGTGTTATACTTATGCAGATGAAACGGAAAAATTGAGAGTTTTTATTAATCAAAGAAGAATTTTAAATACCCTCCACTTAAGTCATGAACTTTCTCATCTTCTTAAACTTTGCTCATTAAAGTTCTGTACAATGAAAATGATGATTATATGCTATTTTTATTTATTCAAAACAAAGTTTGCCTTTGTTAGTATTTTCTTTGTAAAAATGTTATGTAAACATTGTTTAGTTGCATTTCGCTAAAATTTAATTATAGTTTTCGTTAACCTTAGACGTAAATGGAACTTATTTAAGGAAAAAAATAATGAATTCTTTTACTGTTGCTCTGTTGAATAGTTTATAATATTATGTCCATGTTAGAATATAATGAGCATAAAAATTTAAAAAAATGCTTAATCATAAGTTTTGGATGACCCGTCTAACGTTCTGTTCAGCGTTTCCAGATTTCTAAAATCACAGGTCTGGACATTCACTATTTCGAAGATTTTTATAAATGTACACATTTTCTTAAGTCGGGATTTTAGAGGGACTTGCAATGCGGGGACTCGGGATTTTTCAATTGAACTCGGAACAGTCCCGCTAAAATAGAGACGCCTGGCAACCCTGGTTATGTTCCACAACTATTATCTATCTATATATATAAAAATGAATGTTTGTATGTTTGTTACCTATGCGCTCCTATACCGCTCATCCGATTGCGATAATTTTTTTGGGGAGTTGTTATGCGGAAGCCAGAATAGGTTTATGAATCAGCGGTGGGCTGCCAATGCGTTAATTTGTTTGTTTGTCTGGTATGCGTTCCTATACCATTCATCCAATTGCGATACAATTTTGGCGAGTTGTTGTGCGGACGTTCTTAAATGTATATAAATCAGCGGTGGGCTTCCAATGCGTTAATTTGTTTGTTTTTTTCTGTATGCAATCATATACCATTCATCGGACTGCGATAAAACTTTGGCGAGCCGTTGTGCGGACGCTCGCGAATTTATATGAATCAGCGGTGGGCTTCCAATACGTTAATTTGTTAGTTTGTCCCTTATGCGTTCCTGTTCTTATACCGTTCATCCGATTGCGATAAAACTTTGGTGAGTTGTTGTGCAAACACCCGCAACGGTATCTGAATAAGTACAGCCAGCGGTGGGCTTCCAAAACGTTAATTTCTTTGTTTGTTCTGTATTCGTTCCTATACCGTTCATCTGATTGCGATAAAGCTTTGGTGAGTTGTTTTGCGGACACCAGCAAAGGTTTTTGAATCAAAACATACAACGATGGGCTGCCAATACGGTAATTTGGTAGTTTTTCCTTTATGTGTTCCTGTTTCTATACCGTTCATCCGATTGCAATAAAACTTTGATGATTTGTTGTGCGGACGCCCTCAAAGTTTTCTAAATTAGTACAGCCAGATAGGCTGCCAATGCGTTTACAAAGGGCTCGCTTTATATCAAAGCAATTCTCGGTATTCTAGGAAGCAGTGAGTTTGTTATCACTCTGATGGACCACTTAAATAAGCAATCGATTTTTACTTAATACATTTACAATATGTACCAATACGCAATTTACTGTAAACTCATCAATGTGAATGGCCGAAAATGTAATACTGTGTATACTGATGCTGTCATAGATAATGTATTTAAGTCAGAAATTGCAGCTATGCACTCATTTGATTTGAGAATATTGTTTTCTCTTAAATTAACAAGGGGCTGGCCGACCTTAGCAAAATTTCACAAAGGGCTTGCGCGAACCCCTCTGAGCTTCCTCCAGCCCACCCCAGAGTGCAGCCATTTTACAATGAAAAATTTTGCCGAATAAAGCGATCTGTATGCCACGGCTGTCAGTTTCATGGCAAATCATCGGTCGCGAAAAGTGAAATTTGGACCCGTTGATTGGCTATTTTTAGTATTCTCTGTGGCGCATTTTCTAAGAATTATCGCCTTTTCTGGTGACTTTTCTCTATTTAGCAAATATCTGTATTTGATATAGTTTAGCGTCAGTTCGCGTGTCTTTGGTGTTTACATTTTTGGATGGTTGTCATTCAGCACTGAAATTGCATTTTAATGCAAATCACTGAGACACTAACATGCAATATCAAAAAAAAATCGGAATGGGTGAAGAACTTCAATCATGCCAACTCATAATATGAGACGAATGTACTATGGCGCACAAAAAGGCATTGTAAGCACTACACTATGCACTAAAAGATTTGAGAGGAAATAAATAGTGGTTTTTGGTAGCGCACTTATTTTATTGTCTGGTGATTTTTGACAAACCCTATCAGTTATACCACGTTCAACAGCTGTTGATGAATTAAATGCATGACTCAAATCATCAGTTTTATGGCGACACGTGCAGAAATTGGATTTCAAGGCCAGCATGCGTGTAGAACTACAATATGACACATCCGCTGAACATTTCGCAAAATAATTGTTGGATATTGGGAATAGAAAATTGGAAATAGATGAATCAACACAATGTATTACATTGCCAACAAATTTCTGTAAAATTACAAAAACAATAAGAGAATTGATTTACAACGTTTTCCCAAAAATATCGCAATAAATTCTTCTGAATTCTTAAATTCACTTGATTTGCCAGCCATGCCATCACACGTTTTAACATTGAAAATTGGCGTACCTATCATTCTTCTCCGAAATATAAATTCACCGCTTTGCAACGGTACCAGACATTCAGTGAGAAAGATAATGCACAATATCATTGAAGCTAAACAAATTAACAGGAAAATTTAAAGGAGACAATGTACTATTGCCAAGCATCTCAATGATTCCAACATATATGCCATTCGAATTTAAATGTTTGCAGTTTCCGGTGCGACTCGCACTTGCAATAACCATCAACAAAGCAAAGGAACAATCGCTACAAGGGTGTGGACTAAATTTAGAAAATCTATGTTTCCCACATGGACAGCTGTATGTGGCCTGCTCAACCGTTCGAAAACCTTCAGATCTATTCGTATACGCACCAGACGGAAAAACAAAAGATATCCAAAACCACTTCAATAAACAGAATTAAAACACTTTCTTTCTTTGAGTGGCATTGCAACGCATGCCGGGTACTCGCTAGTACTATTATAAAAACAAAAAAAATCATTCCATAATAAACATAACAACATACTATCATTCATTTTGGTATTACAAATTATGTGAGGAAAATTCACTTGTATAAAGCTATTATATAATTTTGGTATACATCGAGAATGGGCTGAAGACGGCTCGCAAGTCTCCCGCGAGCCCCTTGTTAAATTTTACTCAGACTGGCGAGCCAGTTGTTAAATTGAGAAAAATAATATCTTTCTGACATTTGTATCACTAATAAAAATAATAAAAGATTTTTAGTACTTTTTCCACATAAAATTTATTAGATCAGGACCGGTTTCGCTCATCGCGAGCAATTTCAACTGATGATCGCGATGAGCGAAACCGGTCCTGATCTAATAAATTTTATGTGGAAAAAGTACTAAAAATCTTTTATTATTTTTATTATAATGCCTTTCCACCAAGTATTGACAGTAAACACATTAAAAGTGATTTATATCACTATTATATCAACAGTTTTATTATACTGTACAAATTTTCAGCTAGTGATGTTATTGTCTACTGTAACCTAATATAAGTATACAAGTAACGACCGATTGCTAACACAATTAACAATCAACAATTTATCATGAACGTTGCAAATAGCTAACCTCTTGTCAATGTAATGGCAACCCACCGCTGCTAAACCGTAATATAAAGAAGATTCAACAATTTGAATGATTACGTGCAAGGGCTTATATTTTAGTGTAATTTATATTTTTTAAGTACACACAGTCAACCGATCGAAGTCTACATTGATCGAGTATTCAAAATGAGCATGAAATGTTTCCAAGATATAAAAACAAAGCCTTACATTAATACATTGTATAATGATGTCTGTTCGTTCAAAGCTTAACAAAAAACATTGCATTCTATAGGTCAAAATATGAATATAAGAGAAAGATTGCAAATCAGTCAATCTTATTGTTTAGTGATATTTCTGAAAAGATCTTGCATTTGATAAGTTACAGGTAACTTTCCAGAAACCTTTCAGAGTTAAAATGCTGCTATATTGAAATCAATAATAAATAATTGATGAGCTTCTTTTGTAGTTGAGTTTGGGAAAAAAGTTTCTGTCAATCAAAAAACATCTTACTTTGCCCGAATCGTGACTTTCATTCAAAAGATTGACTTGATAATATTAATATGATACTTGGGCTCATCAAAATATGTTGGCCGGGAAACAAAAAAATATTAGAGAAAGTATCAGGGTCACATGCCACCTTAAGATGTTAACGTTGATGTAACACACCGATTTTTATGATGTGAAGACTTTCAATACATTGACTACAGATAATAAACAATGTATGGTATTAAGAAATCAATCTGAGTTTCTAATCTTCTTGAAATAACGTAAAACAGGGTTTTCTATGTTTTAAACTTTAAACCAAATGTCAATTATTTGGTTTTGCTCCACGAATTATACAATTAATATACAAATCGACTGTGGAAAGGGAAGAGGACGTAGCCCACAGTTTTTTCGAAACAGGTTTTTTCGATAATCACAATTTATAAAACTTGATACACGTTCTATCAAAAGGATGCAAGCTGCAAATGCCGAATTAGTATAAAAAATCAGCATTTAAATTTGAAAAAGATGACCTTGTAAAAAATTAAAACCAATAAATAAAGGTTTTTCCCAGATAATTTCTTTAATTAATATTAGATTATGTCAATTAAACACCAGTTTTGAAGTTTCTGTGCACTTCAAGGTTGTGTATAATTCATAATTTGTATATGGCCCAAAATCATCAAAACACGTTTTTGCGCCTCCTGTAAAATTTGATATGTGTAGGTTACGTCCTTTTTCCTTTTCACAGTCGATATATGAATAAAACTCATTTACAAAGATTAGTTTGACAGTCAAAGATACCAGAATTGCCCACGCCTCATATCTCAAATCAAATAATTAATATGCATTTTAAATTATCAACATTTTATGTTATTTGACGCCTCCGAAAAATCCTTCTTCGCGTAAAATTAATCTTACGCCAATTGCGAGTAAATTTAATAAAAAAAACCATTTCAAAATGGAAAGAAAGGTATCCGGATCGCATAAGATTATATGGGTGATTAGCGAATTATTCATTTCCAACAATACGAAAATGTTCATCATATCTGACTTAAAATCTTGAACAAATGCATCCGGCTTTTGCGACTTTCTCTGTACGGTTTTTTTTTTACTGAATCATCATTTTAACTTGATAAGGTCACTTTCAATATTAAATATGCTAATGCAATAAAGAACCAACTTCTTAAATAGGCATTCACATTACAATCAAAAGGAGCCATTTCAAATCACGGAATTAAATTCATGGAATCGTAAATTCGAAGCATTCAAATTATGTACATTCACACAGATTTTGTCAACGACCCGGGTATCGCCTTTTATCATCTTCAGGCGTTCAAGTGCACGGATGAACTTGAACTGACGCTTAGTAAATGAATGTGTCATGTTTATTTATATTTAAAAAAATGTATCATTGAGTTTAAGGCCATTGCTGGCGAAAAGTATTAGCCAATGGGAATGCCCACAGCTTTGAGTGGTGAGTAGTTTTAAGGAAAAGGTTTTATGATTATATTTATATAGGTTACAAAAGTGGAGAGCCAGGCATGTGTAGCATTTCATTAAAAATCGGAAGACTGTTCAATTGCACTCTGTTCATTTCTAAAATTTCCTGGAAAAAGAGTTGATGAGCGTCCGTATTTTAGTGCAACATTTTTATCCCTTGTTCCTGATTGAACAAGTCTCTTTCCGAAATTAAGTGATTAGCATTCTAAACGTCAGTTCAAGTTGATCCGTGCACTTGAATGCCTGAAAATCTGTGCGAATGTACATAATTTGAACGATTCAAATTTAACATTGAAATTCCACCAAGCACCTTCAGTCGAAATCTTAAATAATCGAATCGTGTTAAAACAAATAATTCTTGTAAAAATATAGCATTTGATATTTTTAGTGGACTGTTTTGTTTCAAAATCGTGTAAAAAATAGTTGAATGATCAAACGTAGTCTCGTATATAAATATGAAACAAAACAGTCAATTTGTTAGAATATTTCTTTAAGGTCCGTATATTTATTATCTACATGTTTTATAATAAAGTTCATTTAACAACATGGGAATTTAGTTGTAGGTCATTGACTGGTTTGCACAAAAGAAATATTAGTTAATGTCAGAGCGTGGGTTTATGAACTTTGGTTTGATACAATAAATAACAGTTAATAATAAATATATACTATTATTTTGTTCGCTCACATGTAGTGCGGTTTTCATGCTAATAAAAAACACATTAGCAACTTGTTGTAAAAACGTTGCATACCTTCTTAATATATGGGAATGTGTTTTTTGATATGTAAAAGATTTTAGTAGTTATTATATTTAGGTATAACGTAATAAAAATTTAAACATATAAGTGGATGTGCACCGATCGTGATTGACTATATTACTTTGCGTTGAATTCTCTTAGTAGTAAGATTCGTTAACGGAAATTTTTATAGTATCAATGGGGTGGAGTGTTGAAATAAAATTAAGAAAACAAATATCAATGAGTAATGGAAAATAGCCAACCAAGTCCGAGTCCCTGTACGATCACTTTCGTAAATTGATTATTCTATTAATGTTAACATTTCTTTCTACACATTCGATCAAAAAATAGCACAGTGAAAGCTATTGGAGTTCTACTTATCCTGTTTCAGTCCCATACTCCACCCTCTCCCTCTGCAAAAGAGGAGCTAAGCAAATTCTTAACGATGTCATGCAAAAAAAATCATTTATAAATTTATAATTAAGTATTTCGACTGAGGGTGCTTGATGGAATTTCAATATCAAATTTGAATTGTTTGAATTTTGTACTTTTTCATGAGTTTTGTCGCTAACGACCCGGGTTTCGCCTTTCGGCATCTTCAGGCATTACAAGTGCACGGATGTACTTGAACTGACGCGTAGTAAACAGTTTGTATCGTTTATATTGGTACAAAAATATAAGTAGATCACTAAGTTAAAAGGCTATTAAAATGTATATGAATTTATCGTGATGTCTTGAATACCCTCCTCCCTTAACATCCTATGGAGAGCGACTAGCTTACCACTAGTCCTGTCCTAGCCCTATCCTTCTATTCCTACTCTCTGTGATAAAAGAGAGGTTGAGCAACTAAGAAACAAGCAGTTCTGTTAGAAACACTTCTGTTGAGATATTTCCATTAGGAGTTCATATGCTCCACATTGGGAGCGGACATGGTAAAAAAAATAATATTATAATTATAAAACAAGGTTCTTTGTGAAAATACCCTTTTCTTATAAAACTTTTATGAAATTATATTGTACAGAATGAATGCATTTTTTTTTTGTTGAAACATTGTACTAAAATTATTACAAGAAATATTAACAATGACCATCTGTCAGTATGCACGGCTGTAATTTATCATTAACTAAGTTCATGCTTTCTCACTTCACCTGCAAGAGAGTTGCCTAGTGCCTACACCTAGTATACGTTTATTACTGTACAAAAATGAAATGTATGTACTAAAAACAGTCTTGCAATGGCCCATAAGCCACCACATCATATGGCTTCATTAGCAAGTTTGCGGTCAAACGGCCTATGTGCCAGATTGTAAACGAATTTAAATATACAGTGGAACCCCCCGCATTACGCACTGGCTTGAAATTTGCGCCGAAAATCCCCCAATGGCACTGTCGCATTCCATTATCGTTGCTACGAGACGGTCGTCTGTGCGGCGCATTCAGTCAAATTTTGGCTGGCGTCTGTGTATTCAACACGTGCCAGGCTATACACGTATAGCCGGACGACTGTCTATGAGTTGGATTTTGGCGCGCTTTGCATTTTATCACTTAGTAACTAAATATTTCGTCCATATTTTTTTTTGCAAAACTAAGGGAAATCTTAGTTTGTATGAGATTCACTACCCCAATTACACCACCTCGAATTACACTGTCCCGACTGTAGTGTAAATGGGGGTTTTACTGTAATGATCATAGTATTCGCTCATGGCGACCATTGTCAACTTTTCACTGTGTAGATCAGTTGACATTGCTAACCATGAGCGAAACCGCTCCTGGTCTTGATAAATAAAAAGTGAAAAAGAGTACAAAGGAATATTGTGTTTTTTGAAATTATATTGCCTTTCCACCAAGTCTCACCAAGTATTGACAGTGAACACCCTAAGAGTGATATTATTCTCTAGAAATTTCCGGAGATGGTCAATAAAAACAGACTTATTATTATGTAAATACAATATGATAAAAATTAAATTATATTTGATAACTTTTTTATTCCACATGCTACAAAATTTTATTCGCCTCTTTGAAGGGCATCGTTAGGCTTAAAAATAAACTAAACATTTTAATTCCTAAATAATAAATTACAAAATAAATAGATTTTAAATACGAACAGTAAGTATATTTGTTTAAGATCTATTTATGGAAAGCATTCGATATATACGCGGTATTCACTTCTAGAGATGTGCACAAGAATTCTAATAACAGATATTCTATTAGAGGTAATATATTATTTCAATGGATGACCTTTAACCAGTCTGCATGCCTTAGAAAGGTGTGTACGTGGAAAGCGCATCGCCAATTACCTACAAGTGTTGGCATTCTCATATGTACCTTTAACCTTAAAATAATTTAGCCCATTAACGGTCAAGTGAGCCAAGTGGTATTTTCTAACAACTGGGCGAAGCAAGAGCGATAAGTTGACCACTTTTTATTCCTACTACTCTCTTTGAAAAAGGAGAGGTTGGGTGACAAAATTATGTTGAGATAACGCCATTAGGTAGCCATATGCTCCACGCTGGAAGCGGACATGGATAAAAAAAAATATTTTTTAATAAAAGTAGTATTTCTGTAAACCAATTAAATTCGTCACCAAAAAACAATGCTTCCAAAAAGGTCAGCAAATAGTTCGAAAGACACTTGGAAAATCACAAATAAATTATTACACCCAAACTTATACTTATACATATTCGCTTTCGTTTAAACGAAAACATTATTTTTGATAAAATTTTACGAAACAGCAATTTTTTAACTTTATTTATAATGTTCATCAACAATTAAATTTATTTATTAAGAAATACAATAACCTTAGGAGAGTTGCTATCGGTTATTTATTATATTCAATGATTTTCTAGATAAACTTTTGAGGACCATTTTTTTTAATGGACCGCATGCGGCTCGTAGGCCTGGGTTGTGTATGCCTGTGTATTACAGAATGTTTATCAAAGGCTTAAATTCTAAGCCACAACCTAAATTCTCGAAAAAAATGAGAGAAAAGACCCTGATGTTCAGTTACCATATTGAAAAAAACTAAAAAGCATGTCATCTTGTGATGCAATACAATTTCTTAAACAATTTTTCATCAGCCGCCCGTTATTATTATTTGATGAAATATTATCGTTTTAATATCATATCGCGTTATTAATATTGTATCATTTTTTTGCGGGCAATATTAATGGCCGTGTTGTAAGCGAAAAATCAGATAATAATTTGATTTACGGAATACATTTTATTTTATTTTTTTGATCGATTGCAATGTTTTGTTAAGTAAGGAGAATATGATAAATCTTCCGATTAAAAAGATTACTTGCTAAGTAGCGTTACTTCATTGTTAAATTGCAGCCATAAATAATATTATTTTAGCATAATTATTTATGTGCTGATTTTGTTTTGAAAAAAAAACAGAACGGTATTTCGCACGGCAATCTCTTAAAGATCGAGTATTTATTAAAGTTTGTATAGAAATAGTCAATTATTGAGATGTGTTTTTTACGGAGAAACAAAAAACCTACCAAACACTCATTACCGAGTGTTATCGACTTAAAAAGACTAAACGAAGTTAGTTATTTCGGCATAATTTTTCTATAATCAAAATATATACAACTAAACACACATTCAATCAAAGGGATGTGATCGGAGAATACTTAGCTTTTAAGTTTGAGAAAAGAAGAGCACGTAAACGTTGCAACCAAGAAAAAGCACTTACAGAAGGTTTTACTTAAACAAACTGTTATAATGTTTTCAGATTTAAGTACATAAAACATCAGTTAGACTGCCGAGCTTTTTATGTAGGAAAGACAGGTAGAAACTTTAATATTAGAATTCAAGAACATATAAAATATCAAAAAAGTTTCAATTTTTCAGAGTTTGCCAATCACCTAATAGAAAACGAGCATAATTTTAATCAGAATAGTAACATAGAAATACTCCGGGTAAATAAAAAAGGTTTAAAAATGAACAGTTTAGAATTTTTAGAAATTAGTAAAAGTATTAACAATAAAGAATTGTTATTAAATAATATTTTAAATATGATAGGTTACTCGCCACTGCTAAATTTATTTCCAATGTTTTAACACATCCTAATTGATGCAACTCATTAGTAATTCATTTTGTAACGTGCATGTCATTTGTAGTATCATTATTGTTTGTATGTTTTTCTAACCTCTGTTTTTATTTTTATAATATGTCAGAATAGTAAAATTTAAATCATTCGTACTGAAACAAGCATTGTGAAAGTAAGATTGTCTAAGGATGCCTCTAAAAGAGGCGAAACACGTGTCACACTTTGTAGCACAATACGTGGAATAATCTCAGTTATTTACAATTTTATATAAAAACATTCGTTTCCGAGTTTTTGTGCCATTCAAGATTGTGCCTATTTAATATTTTGACTTTGCCATAAATCAAAAACTGTATAGGTTATGTTATGCGTTCTTTTGTTTTTATAATGTCGAATGATGAATAAATACAACCGCCTGTTTTTTTAAATATTGATGTTGCCACAGAAAAATAGCGTTTTCTTTTCAAACATAATGCCTTTCCATCAAGAGCTGATATATAATACTTTATAAAGTATCTTAAACGGTTTCTTAAATTAAAAAGTTACCCAAGTTCAAACAGTAGTGACAATAAATAGGAATAATATGTTTTGTAACGAGTGTTAACGTCTCGTTACATAGGTTGAAAAGCACAGTTATGAAGCTTTGAGATTACATTAATATAAAGCTTTCTCAGGTCACCATGATCGAGAGAAGAGTAAATTATGTTTGGAGGCTTTATCACGGGATCGCAGAACAAGCGAAGCGGTGCAAAGGTCAAATAACGTGGCGCGTGGTGTTGCATTTATTAAGCAGTTTGGGCACCAAAGGAGGTCGAGGTATTATTGTAAGTCGGTTTCTCTCAAACCTATTTTACGTCATGCCCATAGCCTTTTTTCTCGGTAGAAAGGTATAATATTTAAAAAAAATCAAACGCAATCAATTTTAATTAATACAATAACATAATATTTCTTAAAAAAAATTTATAAATTGACTCTAATATATTAATTGAAAATTGATTAACGCAACTGTCATTCAGACTGTGTGAAACGGTCAACAGAGACAACTTGTTTTATAGGAAAATTGAATTATTTGGAAACATTCGTATAGTTGATAAAAAAATGTTAAATTGAATTTTAAAAATATTCTAGTTGATAAAAGTATTCCTTGTTATACTATTTCACAAATATTTTACTGTAATAATGAACAGGGAATCATTGGCGTGTTTAAACAGAAACCTCTTATTTTCTTAAAATCTCAATCAAAACATCTTTTTTATATCAACACTAGCTTTACCTAGATTTTATCAGTTACACAAAAGTTAGTTAATAAATCACAAAAATTTATTTTCTAAATTATAGATGTTGCTGTAGACTGTTTGGCTGGCCTTAAATTTGATCATTTAATTGAATTGATTGTGGAATTATTAAAAAAAAAAGTTAGTAAAATATTGTACTCCTAATGGAGTTTATATGAAGTCGAAAACTTCTTGGTACTTGTTGCATTTTTTTCATTGAAAGTGGAGATAAAAGGATAGTGCTAGGACACGACTAGTGGTAAGTTATTTTCTCTTACTGCGTCTCATTTTGAGAATCAAATAAGTGAAATTTAAGTTTAGGCAACACATAAAACAATTGAAAAATCGACTGTCCGTATTGGAATTTGAATTCTTAAACACCACAACTGAAGCCAATTGAGTTAACCACATGACCATGAACCATGACATACCAATAAAGGTAAGGATATAAAAATATTTCTTCAATAAAGTCTTTTCGGTTTCATTTGCATACAATATTTCAGGCTTTTTTAATATTTATTTAGGGTTAAAATGTATATGATAAATGTAAAAAAGTCTTCTTTAACAGAAACCTTGACTTAAAAAAAAACTAGCGTATAATTTTCCTCACTCTAAATGATGGCCCGTATGTGCTACGCTTCAGCAAAAGCTTAAAGCCTTTAAGGAATACCAAGAAGATAAATATTGTGACATGAAAACATCCCTTAATAAATATGGCTGTAGTGGCGGTCATATATCAACACCCACAATATTACTGGCAGACCTATAAAAAAGGGAAAATGTCGATCCGAATATTGTAGGAGTAACGTAGAATACAGTTGCGTCAATAATTCAAAAGATTCCAACTACACAATTTCACGAGGGCAGAAAGTTTTCTCGAAAGCTTTTTTCACAATATTTCAACTTTTAAAATAATTACTTATTTTTGATACGAGTTATAACTATATTGTCCAAATTAATAAATATGTATATATATTTAGACATACATGATTGTTTATTTAGGCAAACGACTTATTGTGTTTATAAATAAAGAATAAATATTGACAACACTTATTAATAAAGAACTTACAGTATTCACTTGATTGGGTCGGTAAATATATAATATCATGTTAAGAAAAACACAAAATTCATTTGTACTTATTTCCACTTTTATTTATCAAAATCAGGACCGGTTAAGCTCAAGGTGAGCATTATCAACTGATAAGAAATATAATTTAAGTATAAATAACACTGTTAAATTATATTATATTATCGGTTGATAATGGTGGCCATGAGCGAAATCGGTCCTGATCTTGGTAAATAAAAGTGGAAATAAGTACAAATTAATATTGTGTTTGTCTTAATATATTGTCTTTCCACCAAGTATTTGACAGTGGACACCCTACAAGTGATAATATCATAACACATTCATATAGAAAACTACACATATAACATAAACAATTAGCATCAAATGGTTTATGTTGTATTTGTAGTTTTCTTTTATTAACTTTTTTTAATTAAATACATTGTTTGTTAATCTATCGAGTGACATGGCGTGGTTACGAAAATCTACTCCATTCACCGAAACATTTTTACCTTTGTCAAATATCTATTGGGACCAGTAGACATGTTGAAAATATGATTTTTATTTAATAATAATATCAAATTACTTCACAAATTTTGACGGAAAAACGACGAAATTACATGCCCCGAGATAAAAAAATTGTCTTCGTCTCAAATCTTATTTGACGAGCAAATAATAAAGAATTCACTTCTCCGCCAAATATCAAATGTATGTTTTTCACGAGGGCAAGAAAAAGTGAAGGGAAATTTATTCCACCTCTGATGTTGATAGATGATTTGGCATAAATTGAAATAGCGTATGGAAAACAGGGTAATCTGAAGAGATTGAAAGAAATACCCAATTTCAAACTTCCGTGTGTACCATAAACAAAATTACAATATTATTAAAATAATGCAGAACGTTTGGAAAATGTTTTCACAAAATATAAATAGGCATACAATTTTAGCATTTATTAAAAACATGACAGCTCTTAATACCAAAAATATGCAATATTCTACTGAAACATTTTTTAAAGATTTTGTGAAACGAAAACTGTTTGCGAATACCCTTTTAAAAATATTGTATAATTCACTAAACAGTGGGAATAATTTTGCCATTAGGGCATCCTGGAATTGAAGATTCAACATTAAATCGTGTATAAATTCTGGATTAAGAATTGCTTGCTCAACGATGTTAAAATCCTGGGATTTTTCAAAAAAAATTTGGCTGATTACCAAATCACAGGAGTTTACAGAATTTCTAAAACGAAAAGACGCTAAACCGTTTTTTAGCTCTAACAAGATTTGATAATTAAAAAGGCTAGGAATTTGCGGAATTACCAAAATATCAAATTGGGATTTTTTTAAACCCTCGCGCAAATTCCTCAAATGTTCTCAATTAGTACTATGATTAGATAGTTGCTTTGTAACGGTAGTGCATACTTTTACATTATATCAGTATTACTTATGTTATGACAGATACAAAATCTTTTTAATTAGGAAGGAGAAATATTATTGCAACGTATCTTAAATGAACTCCTACACAAATAAGAATTAATATTAATTGAAAGTTGTATTTACTTATTGCATATTGATTTAATACCTACGCACTGTCAAGTTGTCAGTTGGGATATTTTTCTAACTTTTGATTGATTTTATTCTGGTCTTTTATTTTTGTAATATTTCAAGCCACGTTTTAAAAACATTTTTTGTTATATTTCAACTATCATTCACTTTCTCTCGAGTTTTAGATGTTATAAAGGCGTAATAGCAAGAGGATACAACAATCCTCACTCATTTTGTATTTTTTTTCTAGACTATGCGTATTTAATTATATGATATACAGAAGAAATGATCGATTTAATTAAAATTCTATCAAAAAAATTGTATAAATGTAAATGTAATTAATAAAAGAATTTTACACTTGATTACCAATCACTCTTAAGATGTTCACTGTCAATACTGGGTGGAAAAGCATTGTGTTAAATGATAATAAAACACATATTCTACATTTAAGTAATACAATCATAACCAGTTCCTCACATCCCAAATATTTTAAAATGATAAAATAAAATGCTTTTTGTGTGGAAAAAAATCATAATCCTAATAAATAATAGTACAAAAGAGTGTTTTATTATTTTTCATACTTGAATATTATAATATTATAAACGGCATCAGCAAAAAAATGGAAATAGTTGAGTTTCCACGGGGCCATCAGAAAAAAATATCACAGAAAGTCTTACCAACAAAACAATGACCTATCTGAAAATTTTTCACAAAGTGAATTATCTTTCACGCAATAATTATCTCTTCTTGAAACTTATTTCATGTGGAGTATATGAATTTTTAATGAAGTTTATCTCAACAGAAGTGTTTCTACGAGAACTGTTTGTTACTTAGTTTTTTTTTCTTAATAGAGTAGGAATAGAAGGATAAAATTAGGGTATGATTAGTGGTTAGTTAATCGCTCTCGCTGCGATGATTGTTGTGAGGGGGGGAATTCAAGATATTACATAAATCCAAGACATTAGACAGAAATTCATTAATCGATTGAAAAATCAATTGATAAATACTTGGATTCAAACACGCGACCTCTGTAACCGAATCCAAAGACGTTGACTACTCGACCACAAAGCCAGCAAATAATATTTGTAATTTTGAATGATTGCTACGGCAAAACAGAGGTGTTAAAATAATATAGTAGATAAATTGGTATTAGGTTCTAACATACACTTGTGTTTACAAGAAATATCTAAACAACACTTATTTTTTTAATTTTGTTTAATATTCAAGATTGGTTCACTCTAAGATTATGAATGACTGACTATATATGCGTACAAGAGTATTTTTTTTCCATTACAAAAAAAAGAATGAAAAATATATAAATGCTATGAAAATAATTAAAATTTTGAATAGTCGTTTTATGACAATATTAATTATGATTGTTTTGAAAACATGAAAGGAAGTAAGCTTATGTATTAATAATACCCCAAACGTAATAACTCGCTTGTTATATTGTAAAATACATTTTTTTGATTTTTTATAATTGCGTTACTTAATCATTTCGTTGTATCAAGGTTGTAAAAAAAAACAAAAAAACAAATCTTTGTTGTAAAACAATGTACGATACAACAATGACCAATCCGTTAAACCCAATTAGACCTCTTAAATACTTTTTACAACGTTTCGGTTAAAAAACAAATTTATTATCAAAAGTGTTTCATATGTAAATTTTTCATACAAAATTAAATATCTATTATTACACAATCAAATTAATGTGGTTTTTAGTAAGGCGTCATGGGAACGATTCTATGCAAATCTTCATATTAAAAGAAGCCAGTGAAGATTTTATACGGGAAATTTTTGGAAGTTAATTAAATATAAATTGAACAAAGATTTACATGTTTGAACTATGTATGATAATGACTAGGGCCACCAATCTCAGGATCCCGTCGTTTCGTTTTGGAAAATCCGCAAATTCCTGGAATTTTGAAATCAATATGAAATTGTTTGAAAAATCCCCGAGCAAATTTTTTTCAACCGCGAATCCCAATTTATACATGATTTTATGTTGAATGTTTAATCCCGGGATCGGAAAAAATATAAAAAAAAAACAGTGATATAAAAGCAGTTTTAACACGCAGGTACGGAAAAGTTAGATTTCAATATCACGACTGGTTACTAGCCACTTCTAGGGCATCCAACTCCCGTCGTTTTATGTAAATCACGGGATTTAGGGATTGACAATTTTTCAATCCTATTATTCCGGGATTGATAATTTCATGTTTCCATTGTAGAAATATCACAAAAATCCATATCCAAAATTTTAAATTAATATTGAAAAAAATGGTAAGCTTTTTGACTGCTTGCTACAAAGCATGAGAGATAAAAAGAAAGTAATTCATTCACGTATTGCGATGGTATAGTACAACATATGTACATAAACAAACTAAGGTACAATTAAGGTTTTTTTTATTTTTAAATATGATAATCAATTAGGAAGAAACAGGATTTAAAATCTGATTTTTTACACGTGACCGCTAATTTCCTAAATCCCGGGATTATTATAAAGACAGTCCCGATAATAAGATCGCCAAATTTTATCGGCATCTTGGAATTAAAAGCACTAGCTACTACAAATAGGAAATACAGCTTTTTTGAATTGATTAGTTCTTCTTCGTGTAACGTTTCTAAAATAGTTACTAAAATATACAAATCAATATAATAATGAACGTGTTCTATCAGGAATTTGAACTCTTAATTTTGCAATTGATTAATACGAAATCCAAAGAGCGTCAGCACTCAGCACTTGGCTGCAGACGTCTGTATTATTATTTTTGAAATAATTTGAACCGTCATTTATTTATATTACATATATTAAATATCTGAGTTTTTTCAGCAAGAGTACACGACTACATATAATACTTGGGTGTTAAGAGAACGTGTTTACTGGCATCCAAAATTATTAGTATAAAAAAATCGTTCGTAGGACAAGTTGGGTTCACTGGATACTTCTGTGATGCAATGGTATAGAAGAGAGGAAGTAATAGCTAAAGTAAGAAGCAATCAAAAGTGAGACAAGTTCACATAACGTGTTCTTGCACGTTCAACGGAACATATTCGCCTAACGGCAAGGCAAGTAAATATATCAGAAACCGGCCCGCTCAATTATATATAAAACACTGATTTTCAAAATGCGTAATATAAATTGAGAATGTTGAGTTGAGAATGAATGAGTTAGTAGAAAGTGGAAAATTCAAATACAGTAAAACCCCTATTTACACTTAATTCAGGACCGTGTAATTTGGAGTAGTGTAATTGGGGGAGTGAATCTCATACAAAATTAAGGATGTTGCTTCTTCCGTGAAAAAAATAAATATGGACGAAATATTTAGTCACTAAATGATAAAATGCAAAGCGCAAAATCCAGCACACAGTCACCCGGGTATGCGTGTATAGCCTGTCACGTGTTGAATACACAGACGCTGGCCTACATTTGACTGTATGCACCGCACAGGCGGCCGTCTCGTAGCAACGACAATGAAATGCGACCGTTCAATTGGGAGATTCGCGGTGAATATTTCAAGCAAGCGCGTTATTCGGAGTTTGGGGGTTCCACTGTACTAATATTACCAAAACCGGAAACCCGGTTTTAATAATGTGTTTTCAATACCGAAATACTGAATATATTGATATTTCAATCTTAAAAATTAACCAAAAACGAATTTTAAATGTACAAATTGTATTTGTATTGATAAAATTTACGAAAGTTCGATGATGTATTGTTATTGATACCGTAAGTTATTTACAAAAACCAGCCGTTTATAATTATCATACATTATTGTAAAACCGGTATTGATATATTCGACTGGTATTGAAATCACTAGTATGAAACGATGACAAGATTACTGTCGTAAATACAGTTCGAAAACAATCAATTCAATTCATTTCAATTCAAGTTCATCCGTGCACTTGAACGACTGAAGATGCCTGGGAAAAGGAAAAACTTGAGTCGTTAGTGACAAAAATTGTTTGAATTCAAAATTAACTCATAAAGCAATTGAAAATTCAATGTATGAAATAGCAATTACTTGAACAGAATAAAGAATATTTTAATCAAACTTATCATGGTAAGATAATAACGAAGCTATCTCTTATTAGTTGACGTATAATATATGTACATACTTCCATTCAAGGAATCAAACCCTTGACCACGTGATCAAATAGGACAGTTTCCCTAAATGTTACTGTCCACCTACAGCGTTATTATTCTGAACAACTTAAAAACTAACGCTTTACACAGAATTTTAAATAAATTAAATAAAGAAGGCGAAATCACAAATTCAATATTTTTTTTTGAAATTTATGATTGTCTCAAAATAAATTAAAAGACAATCTCTGTTATGTAAAGGAAAAAAATCTTTATTCGCAACATACTTTTTTTTCTTCAATGATAGACGATTGACTTAATAATTATGGATTAAAATATCGGTATTATCAAAACCGGTTCCGTTTGTTTCAGTTTTTTTCTATGTTTTGAAACACCGGCTTGAAACATGTGCCAAATTTATTGCATTATAACTGCTTAAATTATTCAGTCCAAATATTCATTAAGTAAATTGAAAAAAAATGATCTGTAAAGTCAACTTAATTCACAACATATTTTTTTTAAATCTTAAATGATAGACGATTGATCAAATAATAAAGGATTAAAATATCAGTTTTATTAAAACCGGTTTACGGTACTCGAGCTTTTTTCTCAGTTTTGTGGTACTGGCTTAAAACATGTGCCGGATTAATTGCATTGTATTATAACTGTTCGTTTAACAATGTTAAATTTGCGAAGAAATTTTGCAGCTTTTTATATTGATAAACTAACCCAATGAAGGGGAACCTGCAGCCTTTTGACTTGATCAAAATATTCACTTTGATCAAAAAATTATACGCAATGTTGGGAAAAATAGCGTAATCAACCCATTATATGGTCGACAGTCGTAAAAAAAGGGGGGACGGTGTCAACGTTTTATTTACTGCGGCCTTATGATGAATCAGATAAATGAATGTGGCCTTTTGAAATGAAAAGGTTCCCTACCCCTGAACTAACCCTTTGAAGGCCATATTTCAATTTGAAAGAAAGACATTAAATATATTTTTTTTATAAAAAAAATATTATTTATTTTCGCTCATTTTAATCTAATTGTGTACTAATGGTATTAATGATTGTGGTACCAGTATTTTATATAAAATACCGGTATTGAAATTTAGCCTGGTACGGGAATATCTTTCAATAGATAGTACGCTTAAAAGAGTCCCGTATCTCAAAATAGATAGAATGAAAGCTTCCAATCCAATAAACAACCTATTCAAATACTGGCTGCTCGGCTATCTGCCGAATCTATAGCAGGGGATAAGCGATAAATTTTAATGTTTGAGAAACACTGATCGAGATAATAAAGTTTGACGATAACGATCTTTCCGCTTTATTTGCACTGGCAAGAAAACAGATGTGATTTTAGACTAACCTTGCATATTATTATTCCTGAATTACAAAGTCGTTAAAGTTAATTTAATGGAACAGTTAACTTGAAATACACAAACGAGGCGTAATTTTAAGGCAAACGATTTTCGAATTTGTTTAATGTTTAATCCCGTAAAAATAAATTAACAACTTAGAATTTTCCACGAGATAAAGCGGATTAATTTTTATTTATTGAGTTGATTATGCGATCGTTTTTACTCAAACAAGGGTGCTTAAGTTTAACGAATAATAAAAAGGAATTTTCATTAAATCTTTTAAGTAATAATCTACTCCATGTTCTACAAGATTTTATCACCATTTAGGCATCAATAGTGCGCGGGTGAATATCTTGCAGAAATGGTGTAAACAATATTCTAAATTTTAATAATAAAATATTATATACATACACTTTATAATGGATAGCACGTAGTAATACGTTAAGAGGACGAACATAGTCAGATATGCTATACTAACAAGTAAATACTACTTATACAGTGATGTAATGTAATAAGGGTAACATATACATGTATCGGTGACTGAAAATTACTGGCCACATGACCAAACAATAAATCATTCATTTATTTTTGTTGCAATTAAACAAAGATAGTTTTTGACCACTTTTAGGTGACAGTCAAATTATTTTTTTGGCGGAAAAGCTTTATTATTATAAAAATTATATCTTAGTTGATTTCTATATTACAACATCAATGTGTAAGTACAGTCCAACTAGATATGTAAATTAAAATTCGTCCTCAAATAGTTTGCTTTTAACAGACATAAGAAAACAATTTGATATATTTACATTGTAACATAACCAAACCTTGTATGGAACCGTTAAATTTACATATTGAAAGTTTTTATTATATTTTATAAAGTCTGATTTTTTTATTGTATTTAACTGTAAGAACTCTTTTGGTCGTCTACGGTAGTGAAATGATCGAGGTATGTAGTATTTTGAACTAAGATAGTTTGTAAAAAAATCTTTCTTTACATTATTTCTATTCTCTGGCCTCTAGCCGAGTAATTAACGCGTTCTCTTTGGTTAACGTGTCTAGCATTTTTGGATCCTGATTTTTATACTTTATTTTTTTAATTGACATTTTTCGAAGAAAGTAATGCATAATATGCATACAATCCATTGCGTATGTACAGAAAACTATAAGCTTACTAATAAGATCCATCAATCTACTCTTAATCTCTTCGAAAAGGGGACGTAAATATGTGACTGAAATAAAAACAGTTGTTGTAAAACAATTTCTAATATGATAATCTATAATATGATGCATATGCTTTAAATTGGTAATTGAAATGCATGCGTAAACGCACGATAAGTATTTCTTTGGTAGAATTCCTGATGTTTAATGTTATTTTTTTTTTATTATCGAAGGAAACAATTAACATACTAAATAATTGTTTGTTGGCTGAAAAAATATGATATAGTGCCAATAACTGATATTTCACTCTAATATTAATAGCAGTATAAACAGTGGAACTAACCGATGAGCACTTTGCTCCGACAGAGGATGTTAGTAATGAATCCTCTATGATTAGCGTAGTGGTTTGCGTGCCATTTTAGCTAATCGCTTTCCTCTTACATCCCGCTTATAATAAGCACGGCAATTTTTCTGTTGCATCGATTGATTCCAAAACAATACTGCTACTATTCATTGGGGTAAAAAAAATGATTTATATAACGTGTACATTTTTTAACTAAAATTGAGTTTGCAAAAAAAGCGGCAATTTACATTGTACTGTAAATCAAACACGGCAGTTTTACAATATTTTTTAGCTACATAGAACTAATAAGAATATTAAACATTACCTTTTTAAACATATTATAAAAAAACGTTTTTATTGATTTGACAACGTTTAAGGATTATGAAAACTGCCGCTTTTGTTTCTCAAATATAAACTAGAACAATACTTGAGTGAAAGTAGCTTATTTAAAAATATGTATAAAACAAAAAAAAAACAAACAAGCAAGAGTTATTAATTTCGGAATAATTGTCTCATATGACTTAAAGTAAAATCGCGCGGCGAAAATATTTATTTGATATTTTATTGTAACGTACTTTAACTTACTCTAACGTACATAAACAAGCTTTGTGAAAGTAAGATTGTCTGAGGATGCCTCTGAAAGAGGCGAAATAGGTGTCACAGTTAGTAACACAATACGTGGAATAATTTAAGTTATTTTAAATTTTATATTAAAATGAACATTGAAAGTATATCCAATACTTCTTAATTAATACGGGAATTCATCTTATTTAAATGATTTAACCATATTTTTTTGTTGATTCATGTTAATTTAATTTTACACATGAAGAATCGATCAATAAACTTGTCTAACGATTTGACTTTTGCTTAAGATAAATAATTTTATTACAATGCACTTTTTTATTTTCAAATATTCGTGTATTAACACGGATATTTTTAAAAATATGACTCATTCAATTAAAATAATTAATACACACTATTCAACGACTGTAAAGCATCTTTAAATCAATAGATTTTACGGATAAAACAATTTCAAGGTCTCACCTACTGACATAATATTACGAATAGGCACTAAAAAATGGGGGAAAAAATTACAATATATTTTCCTGTTGAAAAAACATGTTTTCTAATAGAAGTGTTATATAGTAAACCAGTTGGATATACATTTATTTTTGTTTTCAAAATATGTACATCGTAATTAGGGCATCCAATCCCGGGATACCGTTCAATTTTATGATCCCAAAGTCCCGGGATTGGCATGGTCGAGATCCCGGGATTTTGGGATTGAGAAATTTTGAGCAAATCCCGAAAATTGATATGATATTGGAATTGCAAGAGCTAACAAAAATCTGGCGGAATAGTATAGCGAATTCAGAATCTCAAATTCCTCGGTGAGCTAAAAAAAAAACGAGGTTTGGACATAATCCAGGGGAAAAGTATAGGGAATTGAGGATTTCAAATTTCTCGGTGAGCTAATCCCAATCCCGGGATTGGAAAAAGGCTCCGGGATTGGATACCCTAATCGTAATGCTAAAACTTATGACATCATAATCATGGCATCTCATCCGCGTTGAGTGTTTGAAAAAATCATGAGAACAATGAACAAAACATTTTTTTATTAAGATATTAATTCCATTCGTGTTAGTTTTAATAGATGGAAAATTTATGTTTACGATTTCAAAAACCTCATAAAAATAGTATGATGTGTTCTCATATATATTCGTTTATTTGAAGACCTCAGGAAATCAAACACGTTAAGAAACATTGGTTTGCAAAAAAATACGTAATTTGCTTGTGGTCAAGAGATTTCAACTTACCACATATTTAACAGAATTGTTTTTTTGGAAAAAATAAATTGCATGAATAATTATTATGACTGGCCGGTAGGCTAAGTGATCGAGTGTCAACGTCGTTTGCATAGAACACGGAGGTCACTGGTTCTAGTCCCAGTACGGATTTTTTTTGTAATTAATTTTAAAAATTAACAACACGGTTTACCATATATTTAAAGAACGAGTAGGTACTATATTTTTACAAGAAACATTTGTTATAACATTAATTCAGAAAAAAACAAAAAACACAGCGGATAACGGATTTTCTAATGATAAGAAATTCAATTTATAACAAACAAAAGGCGTCATTAGATCCTTACACATTGAACCAAAAATTTCTAGCTATGAAAGCGATGTGTGTCCAGTCCCTCATAAAAAATATATAATCAAGTAGCAATGAGTACAAATATTGTTTCTAATTTTATTAAAATACATATGCTGTATAATATCTTGTGTAATTCACTTATAAGGTCTTCATTGATATATTTTTACACGACTTTCTAAACCACATTGTTGTTAATTTTTTCAGGGAACCAATCTTCAATTTAGGTCTTTCGGCGCAGTGGTTAGCGTTGTGGGCTACAGTACCGGACTTCACGGGTTCGAGTCCCAGTACGAACAGCATTTTTTCGATCGGCTTATCGATTTCTGCTCGAAGGCATGGGTGTTTGTGATGTCTAAAAATTCCCTCTCACTCTTTCCGATCCTTTAATAATTGGGTATAGAGAGAGCGATTAGCTTACCACTAGTCCTGTCCTAGCCTTATCCTTCTTTTCTTACTTCTCTCTTTGAAAAAAAAGGTTGAGCAACTTAAGCAATAAACAGTTCTCGTAGAAAAAAAATGTTGAGATACCTCCATTTGGAGGCCATATGTTCAACATTGGAGCGGACATGAATAAAAAAATCTTCAATTTTTCTTTGAATTATATCACTTTATTATTACACGTTTTTTTTTAAACGTATCTACCGTGTAAAAAATAATTGAGTGTAAGTAGAATATAATAAACGCTTTATATGTGTTATATCCCAAAAATAGCACTAACATTGATGAACAAAATTCAGGTTCAGGTCCATTGCAACTTAAGCAGACGCCGGAGTCGGAATAAATATATGTGCTGTGTGGAGAAACCAAAAAGACTAACGAATAATCCATGCGCATGCATCATTATACGAAATCAAATTATGATTCAGCATTTTGTATGACCGTGAACACGATTCGATAACCTATAAGTGTCTGCACTAGAAAAAACTAGTATTAAAATTAACTTATGGAAATATCACTTTTAAGGTGTTCACTGTCAATACTTGGTGGAATGGCATTATAATAAAAATAATAAAACATTTTTAGTACTTTTTCCACATAAAATTTATTAGATCAGGACCGGTTTCGCTCATCAGTTGATAATGCTCGCGATGAGCGAAACCGGTCCTGATCTAATAAACTTTATGTGGAAAAAGTACTAAAAATGTTTTATTATTTTTATTATGGAAATATCTTAGTTGGAAATTTAGTTCGATGATATTTTTACAGTAATTCAAACAATATTTGCTCTTGATATAAAATATACGAAGCAGTATAAAAAAAAATATTCTACTGATTGTAAACGAAACACTAAAAGCGCACTTTTATATTTAATAATAATATTATATAAAGTAGTCGAAAATTGTTTTTTTAATATCACGTGACGAACTATTATGTTGATAAGAATTGAACAATTTTATAACTTAATTTGTAAAGTTTTTTTAATTGCGGCTCGGAGACTAGAAAAATACTTGTCAGCCGATGGGGATCTTTTGTGACCCCAGTGGTTTCCTCATTATTGGCCTTATTCTTATGAATTTCAAAAAAAAAATAGTCCAAGGGCTTTAAAATATCTCTTTGTATCATTCTTCATACATTTTTTTATAAAAATCTGTGGTTTTTTAATAAATAATCATATTTTAAGTTGCGCGTAAAAAAGACGTCATCCCAGCACAGATGTGAATTTACAACTGACGAATGTTCTCAGCGTTCTCAGCTATCTTATTAACAATCGTTATCGCGGGCTCTTATCACCTGATAAGCGTTATCGCGTATTTATATAAACTACAAACGGTTCAAAAACTATGATATAAGAATACATTAATTATAAACATTGTATCACCCATATTAAAATAGATATTTAAGAAAATTTTGGTATTGGGGTCGCATTTCTTGAGCTTAGAAACGGAAAAGTTAAATTGTTTTACATATTCAAAGGCAAATTTGATAGTACCCTTATAACAACAACACTTTGTTTAAATACATGCGGGAAAAAGTTATACAAAGGCTTTGTTCATTACCCACCCTAGAAATATACAGGAAACTGTATACCTACATAATGTATTATATATTTATTCACAGTTAGAAAGTTAAGAATGTAAGTAAATGATTATGAGTTACAAGTTTTTTATTTGTATTTTTTTTCTTCTGGACATGATCACGTATTTTTTTATTACTTTTTTCCAACTCCAAAAACAGTGAATACAAATGGCGATAAGATTAAAAGTCAGTAAATTCTTTTTTTTAATCCATGTCCACTCCCAATGTGGATCATATGGCCTCGTAAAGGAGGTATCTTACCAGTTTATTTTAAGTAGAGTAGAGATATAAGGATATGACTAAATCGGAACTCGTGGTAAGCTTATAACGATTGCTATGTTCGTTTTGAGAAAAGAAAGGGTGGGAGAGAGTTTAAGATACCACATGCATCCATGACAGAAATCTATAAATCGATTGAAAATCTATCTTTAAAAACTGTCCGTACTGAGATTCGAACCCGTGACTTCCGTGTTCTAAGTTAGGGACGTCGACACTCAACCAAGCAGCCGGCGTAAAGATTGTTAGTTTTTTTTACTAATTACTAGACCTCAGAAGAGAAAGACTAGCGACTGTCTAAAAGTCTGTTTAGAGTTTTCATAAAGGATCGAAAAAATGCTGTTCGTACTGGGACTCGTGAGATCCGACACGGCAGCCAACAACAATAACCACTGCGCCATAGGACGCGACGATGCAACTCTTTGCATATTTTAATTATTTCGATTCATCTGAAAGAATTTTATTAAAATATGGTTTTTATATAGTTAATTTTCGATACCGAATTTTGATATTTTCAAAAACGATATTGAAAAAAAACACCGCGATTACCGGGATCTCGGCTACGGTAATACCGGTAATGAAGTCCATGACCTTGACGCTTAATTAGGAGAGAAGAGAAAACGGCATAAAAAATATTCGTGTATTTTTTTTTCTTTTTTTCAGAGTGGTAAATTTTTTATCGTATTATAAACGTTAAACAGGCAAAACACGAAATAACCATTATCATATTTACAACTAAAGCATGCCATAAAACTTAAATCGTTATCGAATCGTTGACATCAAAAAATAATCTCCGACGTTGGCAGTCGGCAGCAGATGGGTTAAAGTCAAAAAGAAATCTCAAAATTAACCCAAGTAGGTCGAAAGATGCGCTATTCAAAAAGAAGGTCATATAAAATACATTTTCAAAAAACGTTTAGCGATGAATAAAATTCCCATTGAAAGAAATGAACCTCATTATATGAGCGTTAACGATTGGAGCGTTTTGTTTTACAATCGCCGTGAAATATGGTTGGCGCATTTTAGCGTAGAATTGTCTGAGAAGAAAGTTTTAGTGATTGTTGAATTTGTTTTACATATTACTGATTTTGTCCTAATGAAAACGGTTCTCAAACCAACATTATTATAAATTATTTTAATATTGAATGTTAGATTTTAGCTTCCGTACTTACTTATCGTGATAAAAGAAAGTTTTGCAATAGCGCAACGGTTCAGAAAAGAATATGAGAGAAAAAATATTCAAAGTCTATCTGGAAGAACTTAAAGATCAGGAAGTATTAGGCTCAATTCTTGATTAAGTTTATAAAGTAAATTTGAATCGTTCAAATTATGTACATTCGAGCTTCGCCTTACGGCATCCTCAGGCGTTCAAGCGCATGGATGAACTTGAACCGACGCTTAGTAAATGAATGTTTCGCGTTTATATAAGAAATAAATGCATCACTGAGCTCAAAGCCATTGCTGGCGAAAAGGATTAACTCATGGGAATGCCCTCAGATTTGAATGGTGAGTACTTTAAGAAATATATTTATTATTGTTTGTTGGAAAAGCTTTTATGATTATATTTATATAGGGTATAAAAGTGGAGAGCCTGGCATATGTAACTGTTCATTTAAAATCGGAAGACTGTTCAATTTTGCTCTATTTATTTCTAA
Source organism: Himalopsyche tibetana (assembly GCA_030503985.1). Lineage (NCBI taxonomy): Eukaryota > Metazoa > Arthropoda > Insecta > Trichoptera > Rhyacophilidae > Himalopsyche > Himalopsyche tibetana. The sequence continues at coordinate 2,285,984 of JAPJYX010000006.1, forward strand.
AATTTCTTGAAAAAAGAGTTTATAAGCGTCCGTATTTGAGTGCAACATTTCTATCCTTTGTTGCTGATTGAACACGTGTCTTTCTAAAATTAAGTGATTAGCAAAATTAGACGTATTTTTTTTCATTCTAAAGGCTGCCATGTGTTCTGATAATCTGGTATTCAATGTCCTTTCGGTTTTTCTGATATTTATCACAATTTGAACGATTCAAATTTAATATTGAAATTCCACCAAGCACCTTCAGTCGCAATATTAATTTTTTAAAAAAGTCTGCAATTGTACTTAACATGATGTCTTTGTCATGAGTATGCTCTACTATAGTTCTTCTTGTACCCTTGTTTCATTCCGTCTTTACTGTTTATTTAATCTAAAGTAATTTAAAAATACTTCACCCAGAATAATTGCAACTACTGAGATTTTTAAATCATATTTTTAGTTGATGATTATCGAATAAGTGGATATGTAAATTAAAACAAACAAGAAAAACAATCGATGGAGTTTTACTAGTCAAGTAATGATATATTAGACATAATTTAGTCAGCAGATTTTAAATGAAGCAGAGTCACATTACGTCATTAATCACGAAGAAACGTTAAGACTGACTGGATCACGTGCGATCATGCAAACGGAGAACCTTAATCCTACTTGCTTTTTCTTCTAGCGATAAGATTCCAGCATCCTAAATGACTTTGATGAAGTTGACGGAACTGAGGAAACAAAGCTATTAGCGGATGACCGGGAGTCATAAAGGCGTTGCGTGGTGGTCATATGCTCGACATATGAAGCGAGTTTAGTCTTAGAGGAAATGGAATCTAAATCGGTAACACAATTTTAAAAACCACCTTGTGAATACTAATTTTGACCTATCAATATAACTGTGTTAAATTTTTATCAAGAATTGGTGGCGAAAGTGATGTGATGTTAAACTGAAAAGGTTTACTTACACGTGCTAAGTTCTTTATAAACTTTCAAGCGTGAAACTCTTCTACAAAGTTTCGCACACAAGATATTCTTTAATTTCCCTTAGGGGGATTCTTAAAGCATCGATAAGCTTATCGATACTGTGCTTAGACATCTCCAATGTGGAAAAAACTGTAAAACAGAAGAGAAGAAGCTGCTTAGGGGAACTCGATATAACCTTAAGATAGCTTTGGAGGTATTGGCTTTGACATACAATTTATAAGATTGAAGAAATTTCATTTTTAAGTACAATATTATACTTATCAATCGAAACAGCTTAGGATCAAAAAACTACTTGTAAACTACCCAAACTATTGTTATATTTTAATAATATATTCAAAGTATGATACAAAAAATCAACCACAAAAATAATCGAAAGGACTTTTTATGTAGTTTGAGAATGTTGTGTGTTTTTTGTTATATTGATCACAGCTCTTTCAAATTGAGTTTATTAGCATGATAGCAAAAACTTCGAATGTTGCACTATGCGATGTTTTATATATAATAATACTGACGATAAAAAAATGGTTTGTGTAAATATACGATTTAAAACTTGGAGAAAGTTCGGTGAAATTATATTCACTTTTAATACATGGCAATTTTTTTTAATAAAAAACTTATAAGTCACATCTTTAAGTATGAAATTATGTTGATTTGACTATGTTTGCTCTGACCCCAAATGATATTTATCGAGTTCATAAAATTATTATTAAAAAATAATTGTTGACTAGCTACTGTATTTGTTTATTAGAATGCAGTCAGGGTGACTTTTTAATTACAATGTCTAATTTTGCATCATAGAAAAGTTAGTATATGATAAATCTTTTTACGTTCATTTAATATGTAGAATCATTAATTTAATATTTTATGTATGTATCATTAATATAGATCATCAATATTTTTATTAAGTCTTAACGTTTCACATCAGGGATTGAGTGATTTAATAATAAAAAAACACTTTGTTTTGATGGTGATTTTTAGTGGACAAATTAAAAAAATATGCATTGATTTCAAATGTATCTTCAATTAATAAAAACAATAATCCTTTGTACTTCATTCCACTTTATTTAATATGTCAGGACCGGTTTCGCTCATTTTTTTTTTATATAAATTAAAAAATAAATAAATATAGATTTCTTTTGTTAGAATTGATATGGTCTTTGAAAAATTTGTTTTTCAGAATCTTTCTGGCTGTCGATCTTGTTTAAGTGATGAATGAACACACCAACTACTTGGAAGCGGGGAAAACATAAAACTATCATTAAGCATATTCATATCATTAAGCATATTCACTTTATTAATGTAGCATTTTATCACTTTGTCAAAAATTTCCCAAATTTTAATTATGTTTGTAATTACTTTCAATCGCATTCTGAATTTATGAATCTGGGATGACTTTTTAATTATATGTTAGATGTGTTGAACATTTTAATTTTGTGTTATTTTAGAATCACTTTAATGTAATTGGCAATTTCTTTTCAATGCCAACTGTTGTGTATAACTTTTCAATTTTGTATAAATAGCATTGTTAAATTATATTTCTTATCAGTTGACAATGCTCGCAATGAGCGAAACCGGTCCTGACATATTAAATAAAGTGGAATGAAGTACAAAGGATTATTTTTTTTATTAATATAATGCCTTTCCACCAAGTATTGACAGTGAACACCCTAAAAGTATCTTCAATTGTATTGTGTTTTGGGTTTCGCTTCTGTAATACAAAGCATTTTTTTTAAATGTGTATGCTTCATTATACATGGGAACAAAAGCGTATTTTCAACAAATCTAGGACAACAATGTTTTTTTTCAGTTACCTTTTAAGGTTAATAACAATACAAAGTCTTGTAGAAATATGAAAAACATTTCTTTTTTTTTGTTCGTGGTATAAAAAATAACATGTTTTGTTTGGTTCTGTCGGGGCGTGTTTCGATTATTAATAAATTATTTATAGCCACCCTACCGACAATCGCCAGACAGGATACTGTGTCCTTTTTTAAATAATCCTTTGTTTGATACACGAGTCAGAACTGTCTTTTCAATTTGCCGAATCGTTTATGGTCGCAAGACTAATTTCACGGCGTCACGTTAAAAAAATGCAAAACCTTAATTGGATTTGTCGACTGACAACAAGTTCCGGTCAATTTCAAAATAAATACACAAAGCGATAATTATTTGAACAAAAACAATTCAAATGAAGATAATTACGATTTGCGCGCATATTTTTACGCTTATTCTCTTCAATTTTAAACAAAAAAAAAAAACAGTTTATTTACTACTAATTGTTACTATTCATGTACAATTTTTATTATTTAAATATGCTTTTTTATTTTTTTTTAAATAGATTTTCCGTCAATTCAGAAAAGGGAAATACATATTGATCAATATGATGATATAACGTTAAAAAATCAATTGACTGTTTTTGTTTTAGACAGCTTATATTTTGTATTTTTTAAAAATCTATATCCGTTTCTAATGTGGAGCATATGGTATCCTAATGGAGATATCTCAACAAAAGTTATTCTTCGAAAAATGTTTGTTACTCAGTTGTTCAACCTCTCCTGTTTTCAAATAGAGTAGTAGAGATAAAAGGATTAAGCTAGGAAAGGACAAGTGGGAAACTAATTGCTCTCGCTACGCCCAGTTGTTAAAGGATCGGAAATGGTGGGAGAGACATCACAAAAAACCCATGCCTTCGAACAGATATCGATAAATCGATCGAAAAAATGCTGTTCGTGCTGGGACTCTAACCCGTGAGGTCTGGCACGGGAGCCCACTACACTAACCGCTGCGCCATAAGACCCGGTGTGTAATAAATAGCTCGTCGAAAAGCATTAAATAATTGAGAACGACAAAGAGTCGTACACATATTGTTGGAAAAAAACGATAGACATTGTGCCACTAATTTTGAAAAATTTAAATCACTGACATAAATGCCTAAGATATCAAACGTTAACGTGAACATATATAATGATTGAATAGGCAATTAACTTGGTAGAACTCCATGTTAATAGGGTAAAAATAGCAACGCATTTAGTTGTACAGTTTTTATGATATTAGTTAAAAGCTATTTCGGTGCCATCGTCAAAACTATGTTTAAACTTACTCGGAAGTAGGGCATCCAATCCCGGGATCCCACTCAATTTTCTGATCCCGAAATTCCGGGATTTCAGGATTGAGAAATGTTGAGCCAATCCCGAAAATTTACACGAAATTGGCAAATCGAAAATATAATATTCCTCGGTGAGCTAAAAAAAAAAACAAGGTTTGGAGATAATCCGAGGAAAAAGTATAGCGAATTGAGGATTTTAAATTCCTCGGTGAGGAAATCCCAATCCCGAGATTGAAAATTAATCAATCCCAAAATCCCGGGATTGGAAAAAGGCTTCGGGATTGGATACCCTACTTGGAAGATATCTTTATTTGATTTCCTTTACCGATATTTGAATCCAGAACTGTCTAATCTTATGTCTGAAAGCGGAACACAGCGATCGAAGCAGCCATTAATTTGATTGAATAATATAATAAATGTTGAACTAAATAACATTTTAAATTATTGTTATTTATATCTAAAATTTTAAGCTCAATTTAATCAATAATAATGCAAAAAATACAACGAACAGTCTATTGAGTTAACAAATTTAGTTATTTTCTTATGAGAAAATCTAGCACTAATATAATAAAGTGGTTCAAGTTGAATGTAATATAATATCGGTACATACTTTTACGATTAAAAATATAACATTGTTTGCATCATCTTTAAAACATTTAAAATAAGCTACTTTAAAGTGTAAGTAAGAATTTGAAATATTTCGTTATAAACACATAACTTACGACATTTTAATGAACACTTAAACAACTTTGTCTCCTTCCATGTGTAAGTAATGAAAATGCCTAAGAATGAGAACAGGAAATATTTCATAAAACTATTCCTGAAAGTTATTTTTTAATTATACATTATTTAATGAACAAATTACAGCTGGAGAGAGAGACCTGGAAAAGAATCCATGAAGTTACAAAGTTAGACTCTAAGCTTTATTTTTGCTCGAGATAGAATTATTTGTTAAAGGCAATGTTTTGTTTATTAATTGAGTTGGCATTTACTTGGTAGAACTCCAGTATAACAGATTAAAAATATTAAAGTATTTAAGTTGTACAGTTTTTAATAATTTGTATGCGTTGCTAGCTTTTTACCGGCTTTTGCCATCGTCAGAACGATGTTTAAACTTATATTTTGCTCAGATATATATTATATACTGGCTCCGAAGAGATACACAATGCATCAAGTTATTCACTCTAACATCCTAATTGAAATCTGGGTTTTTCCATAAAGATTAATTAGGATAAAATTAAACTGATATTTATTATTAATTTCATTACATTAAATTTATTAACTATGGCTTTAGTGTTTCGAAAAACAACAAGCAATATGGGATTTTTCAAGGTAAATTAGGATAAATTATACTAATATTTATTATTAATTACATGAAGGGTTTTAACAACGGTGATGGATTAATAATGGTTTGTTCATTTAAGATGTTTTGTTTATTTTTACATCATTTGTATTAATACAGCCGCCTTGGTTAGAGCTTGCTCTACCAATCACGCAGGTCTGGGTTCGATTCCCGGTCAGATCACAGTGAATTTGAGAATTATTCAATTCAAAGTTGTGATCGAAGACTGGGTGTTTGTGATGTCAATTCACACCATTTCCTCTCCCCCCATCCTTCTGATCCTTTAATAACTGGGTGTAGCAATAGCGATTAGCCAAACACTAGTCCTGTTCCAGCTTTATCCTTCTGTCACTACGACTCACTTTGAAAAAAGTGAGGTTGAGCGACTGAGTAACAAACATTTTTCGTAGAAAAACTTCTGTTGAGATACCTCCATTAGGAGGCCATAAGCTCCACATTGATTCAAAAACATATACATATAATAAAAATAATAAAACATTTTTAGTACTTTTTCCACATAAAATTTATTAGATCAGGACCGGTTTCGCTCATCGCGAGCATTATCAACTGATAAGAAAAATACAAAAACAGTGATATTTATACAAATTTAAATTGAAATAAAAAGGTGTAAGCAACTATTAACAATTTAAAGGATTAGCAAATAACATTATAATTACACAAAATTAAAATGCTTAACACCCATAACAATTAAAAACTCATCATCAAAGAATAATAAATCTTATCAGTTGATAATGCTCGCGATGAGCGAAACCGGTCCTGATCTAATAAATTTTATGTGGAAAAAGTACTAAAAATGTTTTATTATTTTTATTATAATGCCATTCCACCAAGTATTGACAGTGAACACCTTAAAAGTGACATATACATATATTGCCTTTCAGCCAAGTATTGACAGTGGACACCCTAAAAGTGAACAGTTTAATTTTTTTTTTTTTAAACATGTCCGCTCCCAATGTGGAGCATATGGACTCCTAATGGAGTTTATCTCAACAGAAGTGTTTCTACGAGAACTGCTTGTTACTCATTTGCTCAACCTCTCTTTTTCCAAAGAGAGTAGGGATAGAAGGATTGGGCTAGGACAGGATCAGTGGTAAGCTAATCGCTGTCGATACGCCCCGTTCGATACGCCGCCTGTGTGGTCGAGTGGTCAACGGTGTTGGCTTCGGCTACGGAGGGCCCGGGTTCAAATCCCGGTACGGACAGTTTTATAAATTGGTTTTTCAATCGATTTATGAATTTCTGTTCAAAGGCATGGATGTATGTGATGTCTTGAATTCCCCCCTCTCACCTTTCCTATCCTATGAACGTTTAAATTAGCATTTAAATAAAACTATTGGTTTCCTCTACAGCAGCGATTTCCAACCTGGGAGACGTGGACTATTGCAAAGAGAGGCGCGAACATTCCAAATTATTTATTTTCCCTTTAAAACGTGTCTTTATTACTATATAAAATAAAGGGTGGGGAGGCGCGAAGATATTATATTCTTCAAAGGGAGGCGTAATGACATAAAGGTTGGAAACCACCGCTCTACAGCATTGAAGACATAACAAATCCACGACAATGCGAAAAAATTCTCGGCAGTAATGATAGAAGCGTACAACGGCAACGTAGAAACACATAGTTGCCAGTAAATCCTTTTCAAATCCCGAAATGCAATACAACTAGTGTCAGGTTGTGGAGGCGACTATCCGAAAGACTCACACGTGACGCAATTACATCTGAAAGTTTTCCCCCATTCCTTTTATATGGAAAATTTATTTTACAATGGCAACACTGAGCGCATACATACAATTGTTATATTGTATTGTTTGTGGTTTTAATACAATACAACTTTGGTGTGCAAATAGTAGCTAGTTATTGATTGAGTTGGCGTTATAATCCAACGAAATGCGCCAGAGCTAGTGAATTATGTACAAACAAAACATTGTATTATATTTTGCATATCGTCTTAGTGAGTACGTCAGACCTACAGTTGAATGGATCATACATAATACAAACGTTGATTTAGTTGGGTGAGAGATTTATTTACCGCAGTATCAAATAAAAAGGTTTAAAATGTTTTTTCAAATTTTCATGCCTTAGTTATAATATTGTTTCGGTTTCTTTTGATTCTGTAAGCTTTGCGTTCCGTGATAGATAAGGTAAGACAATGAAATGACGAAAAATCTTTATTCTCTCATCGTCAAGATACTTTTTTTCCAATCGAGTAATTCGGCTAACGATATGTGAAGTAACGCTTATGAAATAAGCAGTGCCTTTTAAAGTACAACCAAATTAAATAAAACTCTGCAATGAATGAAGATGAAAATAAACAGCGTACAATTTGACGCTAGAGCAACGAAGCAAAGAGATATATCATAAAACGCGTCCCAAAAGTTGAACGATAATATTTTAAGCCGTTAAATTTGGGATATGTTCAAATTTTTTTAAACTATGTCCGCTCCCAATGTGGAGCGTATGGACACTTAATGGAGTTTGTCTCAACAGAAGTTTTTCTACGAAAACTGCTTGTTATTCAGTTGCTCAACCTCTCTTTTTCCATAGAGAGTAGGAATAGAAGGATAGGGCTAGGACAGGACTAGTGGTTAACTAATCGCTCTCGATACGCCCCGTTCATAGAATAGGATGGGTGGGAGGGGGGAATTCGAGACGCCACATACATCCATGCCTTCGAACTGAAATTCCCAGTAAAATCAACGTACAATTTTATTTAATGATGTTAATTATTCTGAAGTGACTTAAAAAACTTTCATAGAGTTTATCTCGTATGATCATTCAACTAAAAAATATTTGGCGAATTGCCATACGTTGTCATGCCAAATATTATTTAAAAAATATATATTGTTAATGTTTAATACTTATTTTTTTTTAACAGCTGTAGCTCCGTTTCTAGTTACCGAGTTATAATCACCGCAAGTTGTGTACTATGCAACAGACTGTGAAATTTTAGATGCATTTGGAAACTTAACTGACTTATAAAACATAATATGTTTGAAGAAAACAAGTTGATACCATTCATGAATAATTTACAAAGCAAGCTCCATATTCCTAATTCAAATGCAAAAAACAAATGCTAATTGTTTCGTTTTATCGAAAACAAAAGTGTTCTATTTCTGACAGATTATTGTGTTCCCAAGGATCGGTGTTGTAATAATTTATTAAGACTCATTTCAACATTCAGAGATTGATTAAATAATTAATTTAACAGGGTTCTGTTTTATAAAATATCATAGTTCAGTGTAGAGTGACATTTAAAATGAAAGAGAGAATTAACTAGAATTCAACGTTTTATCAATATAAAGTGAGTTCAAAGTTTCTATTATTGTTCAGAATCTCTTTTTGAAAAGAGATTTTTTGAGACTTCATTAAAAATTTATAAATATTTGATTGATGAATCCGTAAAAAATATTGTTATTTATTAGTATTTATACATTATAAGTTTGTTGAAAAGTTACGGTAACGATAAATAATATAAAACATAGCATTATTCACAAGCCTAACCTTTTATGGTTAATCTAAAATCTAGAAGTAATGAAAAGTAATGATAATTGACCATGTTTTTTAAACTTGTTCATTAATTTAGTCTTCTTCCTCACCCAATAAAACCCAAAAAAATGGAAAGGGAACGAGAATAGTTTTCTACTAGTCCGTCCCTAAGCTGAGATTTTTAAAGGAGACTTCACTGAATGGAGGATTTAACAACTGTTTCATAAATATTATAGTTTTTGTTAATTTAATTTAAAGTTATCACTGTCGATAATTGGTGGAATGGCATTTAATTAAAAAAATAAAACACTATGTTGTACTAATCCCACATTTATTTATATGATCAGGACCGGTTTTGCTCAAGACGAGCATTTTAAACTGATGACACCATTATGTTCAAATGATTTTTTTTAATCTATGTCTGCTCCCAATGTGGAACATATTGCCTACTAATGGAGGTATCTCAACAGATTTTTTTCCACGGCTGTTTGTCACTCAACCTCTTCTTTTCCAAAGAGAGCAGTTATTGAAGGAAGGCTTGCGAGGGAAATTAAGACATCACAAATACCCATGCCTTCAAACAGAAACCTATCGAAACAATTCTGTCCGTACTGGGACTCGAACTCGTGAGATCCGACACGGAAGTCAACAACGCTAACCGCTGCGCCATAGGACCCGGTAAAATTAAAATAGTCTTAGCAAAATTGGTTTTCTGAATTATTGATTTGAAAAACTGTCTGATTAATGAATGAGTTTTTTATAGATATACAAGTGTTTAACAATGAGAATACATTCAATTAATTATTTTGTTTGTTTCTTTCTTCCCATCTTACTTATAATATTTGGTTTTTGAATTTTATACAGTTATTTTTTAATTACATCTTTGCAATTTTGAGCGATTTAAATTTGATATTTACGTTCTATCAGGCACTCTAAGTCAACGTGTTAAATTCACCTATTTATAAAACATAGTTTTAAATTTCATTAATCTGTTAAATATCTTTTTATTGTGTAACAAAGTTATGTGACGTGTTTCCATATCAAATGTTTAAAAGGCGTTAAACTAATGTTACAGATTCAGAACGTTCTCCCGAGAATGCGATCGTATCAGGAGAACATATAACAAAAAAGGTGTGAAACTGAAAAATGCAGTCATGTAGAGGTTTTCCAGAAACGAAACGTATTGCAGCATCATGCATACAAAGTCGCGCCGTGCCGAGAAGTGTGAGAATGCATGCAATATTTTATTATTCGTGGGGCAGCTTTGTGGATATACATTTATATGACCAGGAATTCTACACTATTTCTTTTGTCCTCTTCTGCCCTCCGGATACATTTAATATTTAACTTCATTGACTTAACATTCCAACATATAATATTTTTCATTCACTTCAGAGCATGCTTATTATATTTAAATAATAAAATATCAGTTACGGCTTGTAGCCTAACCTTACCCAACATTTTTGATGCAGATAAAATTAATATTTTACCTCATTAGAACGATTGAATCTTACTTAAGCCAGCAGAGTAAATTTTACTTGACAAATAGAGGGTCCAATATAATTGTATCTTAGTAAAACAGTTCATTTTCAGTATTCTAAACGTATATTGTGATTTGATTATCTACTATTTATCATAAAAACTATTAGTAACATACATGAATAATACGTTATATCATTGATATGAGGTTAAACCATATCAAAGAATTTTAGTTTTAAAAATACTATTTTAAGTTTAAACATAGTTCTGATAAGCCTAATTAGCTAAATAAATCCGAAATTCTGGGAAGAGTTTAAAAAAAAGCTCTCGTGTCTGTTAACTTTTTAAAATCCGCAAATTCATGGATTTTAGAAATATGACCACGCAAAAAAACCTAGTATTTGAACATGAACTGCACTCGAACGGCTGGTCATAAAATGCGCGATTTCTTTCTGGTCCGTCTAATATAAAATAATATTTGTAGAACTAACATACTTTCATATTTTACATCTCATTACAATTTAGTTCTAACAAGTACATGCCAATTGAATCAATTATGTGTTTGTCTAGTCATATTAATATAATCAATACAAGTTTAAAAGACTATACTATCATTATATTACTTTCTAGCGATTACCTTAATATAAAGATTTTGACAGATCGCGCTGTTGTTAAAAATCAACAGATGTTTTGATTTTTCAAACATTTATTGCAAAAAAACAAATGACTGATAAACATGGGCGACTTTAAAATATGTAAATTTAAATGGCATTATAAGCCATTGGAATTATTTAAATTAAACGGCAAAATGTTAAGTTGGCCAAGAAATGAATTATCATTTATTTATATTATTTACTAATAGTTTATCAAACTGGTTCGCACACCAAACATTGTTACATTTAATAAATAGCACCCGTATGACAGATCTGTGATGACAGATTTTACACAATTTTCAAGCTAAAAGTTAATAAGGTAATGATTAATACGCGACAATTTTCATATGAAACAAAATGATTTGTTCAAATATTTCCAATACATAAAGGTAATTCCAGTAATTTTCCATACCTCATGAAAGTTTTCTGTATATTAAAAATATGTTTTCCGGTGCATTCTTTTCATTGTTTTTTTTCCATTTATTTACAAAATAATTATCAAAAATGTGTGTGTATATACACACATATATTTAAAATTTCTTCAACGCATTTCTTAGATAATAGAAAAATGAATGCGGCTTCATAAAGGTTCCCCACTCTTTTTCTACACTAAGCGAAGACGAGCGTAAAAATTCCCACGTATTTTTGAATATCTACCTTCAAGATGATATGGCGGCATACGCAGCATATCGATAATAACTCCAATTTAAGCACATAGCATTCAGACTTGATTATTGTTAAGTAATAAATTGATACACCGATTTCTTCAAATGAACTCTTAAATATATTTCAGATATTGGGAATGGATTAATCTAATGTCTTTTCATTTTTTGTTTTACTGTAATCGAATTTCGACGACGAATAACTTCTTTACACCGCAGAATACGCCCTTTATAATGAATTGAATTAATAACTGATTATGATGAGATATAATGTAGTACTTTTCGACAAGATAAGTTAAAAAAATAAGATTTTTAATATAACAAAAATGATTAATTAATTTCATTAACTATTCTGTCAGTTTACCGATCGTGATGGTTAAATTAAATGTATAATAGCTGTTTGCATACTAATACTTTTAATCTATTCATTTTTTTATGCAATTTACTCAAAAAACATAACGTTCACTTTCAATCAAGATACTGATGAATAAAAAGTGAATAACAATCAATGAGTCAGTCAAGGATCCAATCTTTTAAATATCAAATCATTATTTTTTGGATGTAATAGAATCGTTCGCAAAAAAACGAGTTCAAAGTGCGGGTCGCACGTTTGAGGTTTACCGAGATGGATCCGTTTTCAATAACGAGTATTTTCGTGACCACATGTCTATAGTTTATAATATCATTAAAAGCCACAAGATTACACCACACACGCCGAGATTTATCTTGATATTTGCTCACACACGTTATTTATTAATTTGGCCAAGTTTGCTCTTTAACTGTGAGGTCAGAGTATTAACAAATCCGTTAGTGTGTAGTTACAGATGATGCCAGTGAACATGGAGATCTTATTACTGTTACAAGGCCGACAAGGTGTTTAAAATATTCAGATGTTTATTGTATATATAAATACATACCTACAAAATAAATAATACTTAAAAAGAAGTTAACGTGAATTTAGGTTAAGAGCAACAACGTTTTTACAGCTGTGTTATGCCAGAAAATGCTATTTCAATTACAGGTTCAAAGTCATTATCGGTGGCTGAATTCTAAAAATGACTTAACCACTCGAATACCAAGCGGACACCGGTGTCCGGAACATATGCAAGCGAACACGGATGCCAAAGACATTTAAAACATCAAATACTTGGTATTCTAATAGAATATAAGCAATATGTTGATGAATATGTGTAGTGCTATCTATACTGAGTCAATATAGGTTTTTAAAATATCGAATTCGAGTGTATATTAGGCAAAATTATTTTTCTCAAAAACACGCAGTATCTCTGGGACATATTAATGATTTATTTGCGAGGTATTCAATCGGTTAATATTGAAATCCCCGAATTTATTGCTTAAATTTGTTTTGCTCGTATTTTTCTGGTCAGAGTTTGTATTACATTGGAATATACATGTAAAAGCTTCTCATCGATAGCGAAGTTATAAGACGTTGTCATATAAATATCGACTGTGGAAAGGAAAAAGGACGTAACCCACACATAGCAAATTTTACAGGAGGCACAAATAACGTGTTTTGATGATTTTGGGCCATATGAAAATTATGAAATTTACACAACCTTGAAGTGCAAGGAGACTTCTTAACTGGTGTTTAGTTGGCATAATATAATATCAATTAAATAAATTGTCTAGAAAAAACCTTTTTTTCAGTCGTTTGTCTTGCTTTCAATTTTTACAAGTTCATCTTTTTTCAATCTTAAAAGCAAAATTAAGATACTTATTAGACATTTGCAGCTAACATCCATTTGATAGAATGTGTATAAGTACACTTTTAAGGTGTTCACTGTCAATACTTGGTGGAATGGCATTATAATAAAAATAATAAAACATTTTTAGTACTTTTTCCACATAAAATTTATTAGATCAGGACCGGTTTCGCTCATCGCGAGCATTATCAACTGATAAGAAAAATACAAAAACAGTGATATTTATACAAATTTAAATTGAAATAAAAAGGTGTAAGCAACTATTAACAATTTAAAGGATTAGCAAATTACATTATAATTACACAAAATTAAAATGCTTAACACCCATAACAATTAAAAACTCATCATCAAAGAATAATAAATCTAAGTGGCAAACGATATCAATTATAAACACAATTAAAATTTGGGAAATTTTTACACAAAGTGAAACACTACATTACTAAAGTAAATATCCTAATGATGATTTGGTGTTTTTCCCGTTTCCAAGCAATGATGTACTTCAACAAAATCGGCAGTAATGAAGATTCTGAAAAAGACATTTTTAAAAACCATATCAATTCTTACAAAAGGAATAAATTTTGAAAAACATATAAATAATATAGAAGAGCAGTTAACATAGGTTAGAATTAGATTAATGAAACGGATTATTATTTTTATTATAATGCCATTCCACCAAGTATTGACAGTGAACACCTTAAAAGTGATCAATGAAGCTAGTACGGCTAAACTTACTGTCTTATTTAAGAAATACAAATTAAAACAGTGTTTAGCGTCACAACATATTTGGTTCAATCGAGAGTGTTTACGGCTCAAAGTTGTTCCAAAATATGTTAATTTGAAAACGAAGTCCAGTTCTCCAGCGGCGATTAAAGCCCTCAAGTTGGCTCAGTTAACATGGATCAAACTGGAAATGAAGAAATGGTACAACGTAAGAGATTCGGTGAGTGTTTACTTGTTCCATATTCATTCTTTATTAACCAGTAAACTCCATCCATTAGAATTTGATTATTTAGACCACAATATTAGATATGATGTTAACTTCCTTGTACATAAAACTTTTTTGAATCAGAAACAAAAATTAACTCGGTTAGTTTACGTTGAAAATTCTAAATGTGTTAAAACTACTGTTGTTGATGTGGATAAAATTACTTTTGCTAAACGCGTTGTGAACACTTCGTCTATTAATTTTGATTCTAACGAAATGAATTTATTAAATAAAGGTTTAAAATATTGTCCTAATATTAAATTAACTACGAAAAATTTAGAAAATCTTGCGATTGATGTAGATATTGCCATTAGGTCAGATATGGCGGCCAAATATTTATGCTCAACTATTCTGAAGAAGGAAACTTGTTCTAACTTAAATAATAACTTAGTTGAAATGCGTGCACTTAAATCAATTCAATCGAAATCAAGAATTAATAATTTAGTAATTTCTAAAGCTGATAAAGGTAACACGACTGTTATTATGAACAGAAGTGATTATGTAACAAAGATGAATGATGTTTTGTCAGGCCCTTCTTTCGTTATCTTAAAACGTGATCCCACTGCATCAAGTGCTGAGAAGGTTAAAACTGTTATCGATGAGGCCAATGCGTGTTTCCCGACAGAACGAATGAAAAAAATGTACAAACTTATGAACCCCCAGTGTCCTAGACTTTATGGTTTGCCTAAAATTCACAAAATTAATACTCCCTTAAGGCCAGTAGTTTCATTCAATTCAGCACCTTCCTATAAACTAGCTAAAAATGCGAACCTACTTTTTAAATATAAATTAAATTTCAGTCCTAAATTTAGTATTAAAAATTCGATTGAGTTAGTAAATAAAATTAAAGATATCTCAGTGCCTTTAAATTCTAAGCTTGTTTCTTTTGATGTAGTAAGTTTATTTACGAGTGTCCCTATACCTGAGTTAAAGTTAGCTTTTTTAGACTTTATAGATAGTAAAAATCTTAATCCCTTGTTAGTTAATGATATTAAATCTATTGTCAATTGTTGTATTGACCAAAACTTCTTTAAATTCAATGATAAAATTTACCAACAGTTGAATGGGTTGGCAATGGGTAGCCCTTTGTCTCCTATTTTAGCTGATTTTTTCATGGATTTTTTAGAATCTAAAATCAGTAATTTTGATCTCTTTAGAAATGTCATTTACTGGTATAGATACGTAGATGACATCTTAGTACTTTGGGGAGGTACAGAGAGACAACTTAATCAATTCTTAAAACTTATAAATAACGTTAACCCGCATATTCAATTTACAATGGAGTTGGGGTTGAATAAAATAAACTTTTTGGATTTAACGATCGAGATTATTAATAATCGGCATTGTTTCAGTATTTTTAGAAAAGATTCATACAGCGATAACATCATTAACAATTCTTCCAGACATCATATCTCTCATAAATTAGCAACCTTTCATTGCTTTATTCATCGTCTTTTGTTGATTCCGATGACTAAAGCAAGTTACGAGCTTGAGTTAAATACGATAAAACAAATTGCGATGAATAATGGTTATGATTCGGATTTAATAGATCGTCTTTTATTTAAAAAACACAAAAAACTAGCTTTGCTAAATGTAAGCTCTAGTTTGGTGATTAAGGAGCCTGCCGTTGAGAAACAGTGGGTGAAATTGAGCTACCTGGGTAGAGTTTCAGAAAAGATTTCAAGAAAATTCAACAAAAACCTTTTTAATGTCATTTTTTATAATTCTTTTAACTTGCAACGCATTTTAGTAAATTCTAAAGATAAACTTAATATTCTTAACCAAAGTGGCATTTATTTAATTGATTGCGACTCTTGTGGAGCCAGGTATATTGGTCAAACGGGAAGAGCTTTTAATATCAGATTTAAAGAACATCTAGCCTGCTCCCGTAAAGGGAATGAATTATCTTCATTTGGGAACCATTTGTTCCTAAATAAGCATACATTTGATATCTCTAAAAACTTTAGAATCCTGCATGTCAACAATAAATCGTTAAAACTTGATAAACAAGAAATCTTAGAAATAAATAGACAAAAATTTTTACCTAACTCTAATTTATTAAACGAACAGGTTGTATTTGCATCATCACCTTTGTTATATCCGTTTCATTAATCTAATTCTAACCTATGTTAACTGCTCTTCTATATTATTTATATGTTTTTCAAAATTTATTCCTTTTGTAAGAATTGATATGGTTTTTAAAAATGTCTTTTTCAGAATCTTCATTACTGCCGATTTTGTTGAAGTACATCATTGCTTGGAAACGGGAAAAACACCAAATCATCATTAGGATATTTACTTTAGTAATGTAGTGTTTCACTTTGTGTAAAAATTTCCCAAATTTTAATTGTGTTTATAATTGATATCGTTTGCCACTTAGATTTATTATTCTTTGATGATGAGTTTTTAATTGTTATGGGTGTTAAGCATTTTAATTTTGTGTAATTATAATGTAATTTGCTAATCCTTAAAATTGTTAATAGTTGCTTACACCTTTTTATTTCAATTTAAATTTGTATAAATATCACTGTTTTTGTATTTTTCTTATCAGTTGATAATGCTCGCGATGAGCGAAACCGGTCCTGATCTAATAAATTTTATGTGGAAAAAGTACTAAAAATGTTTTATTATTTTTATGTGTATAAGTACATTGTGATTATCGAAAAAAAGCTGTTTTGAAAAATCTGTGGGTTACGTCCTTTTTCCTTTCCACATTCGATACGTATAATACAAAAATACTGTACAGTGAAAGCCGATTATAACGGTTATTGAATAATCTTTGGACAACAAATATCAAGAGCATCATTTAAAATAATTCTCAAAGATAAAATCGCAAACAAAACGAAACCAAATTAATATATTGCAAGAATCAAATGAAATAATTCCAACTGTTCACAAATCGTCTAACCCGGGATCATTGCACAGAGTCTGCGAGGATCAAGTGATCATGGAATTCTTGCCACCGGAAGAAGGATACAAGAAAATTGCGAATTTGAGTTGTGGACTTTCAACATTAATCGTTTTCTTAATTTTGTCGACGTTAAATATTAATTAACCAGTTTAATGATTTACAAACAAGCTTTAAAATGCTTGTTTTTTTATTTAACGACATTTAAGGTTTACTGTGCTGTAATCTTTATCCATTAGATTGACAACAAATTCAAATTTTAGTAGTCATTATCGAAGGCTTGTTTGACATCATTAAATTTTACAGCCTGCCATTCTGACACGTTTTGATTAAGATAAAAAAAACTCGCACCAATGCCAAAACGTGAGATTTGTTGAAAAAAAATTGACGTGAAAGCAGATATTGTGCTCGATAAAAAATATCATTGAAAAACATTTTTTTCTAATGAAATAAAACAGCGCCAATAAATAAAACAAAACGGGTACAAATATTTGTTTTTAATCACTTTTAAGGTGTTCACTGTCAATACTTGGTGGAATGGCATTATAATAAAAATAATAAAACATTTTTAGTACTTTTTCCACATAAAATGTATTAGATCAGGACCGGTTTCAATTTTGGTTGACAGACATTAAGATTTATTTATTATATACACTAATTGTTGGTTTTTACTTTGTTAATGATAATTCATACCTAATTGGTTTTTGTTGTAATAGTTTTCATTGCTAAGTGGTCTTCAACTTTTTATTTATAGTTTATTTTCCTTGTATTTTGCTTCAATTCTTTTGCTAGGTTGTAATACCAATTGTTTGTCATACCTTTATTTTTATCACTTAACTTTTGTATAAATATCACTGTTTTATTGTTTTTCCTATCAGTTGACAATGCTCATCATGAGCGAAACCGGTCCTGATCTAATAAATTTTACGTGGAAAAAGTACTAAAAATGTTTTATTATTTTTATTATTTGTTTTTAAGTTATCTTACGCCTTCTCCTAATTAAGGGAAGAAAACCTTTTTTTGTAGAGCATGAAGTTATTTTTATTATTCTCCATTCTGATTGTATTTTTCAGGATTTGAATGAAGGGTATATTTTTATTTTAGCGAGATAACACAACTACAGTGTGTATTAACCAGGCTTATTTCACTTTTATGTTAGTTTATGACATGTAGAATATTTAAACGTATTCAACTTATTTTTTTCTAAAATACCACTTAGATTCATCACTTAACTTCATCTCTCAATAACTCATTTAATAATATAATTATACTGATACACATAAATCAGCTTATCTGGCTAAGAAGTCAGTCGATTGTAATGTCAACACTTTATATACATAATTTTAGCCCAAATGAGATACTGAAATAAAATTAATAATAAATAAGCACTTACCGCGTAAATATATGATCCTTCGTTACAACATCTTTGTTTATCCGCAAGGAAATCTCGGATGTAGGCTGAAACAGAGACGGGAAAATTTTGTAAAAACATAATCCAATAAGGAAAAATTCAATTTGGTTGACTGGGCACAAAGACAGCAAGAAAATGTGTACAAACAACGAAAATTCGATAATCTCTTTGTGGAGATTTTTGTAATTCAATTTTGAATGAGACGGAGAGGGAATAGTAGAGTAATGATTTCAATTTAAAATTAATAAAATATAGATTATGATATAAACGACACAAATGAATAACAAGAAGAGTGAGCTTTTTGAAATTTATTTAGTGTTTAATTAAACATTTGTTTTTCAGGTTTTGGACAGGTTTTATCACTGGTAGCTTATTTGAACAACATGCAAAAAGATACGCTCTCAGACTATCAACTCAATTCAGTTTTGCAATCAACGTTATTCGGACCCTAAAAGGACAATTTTAATGATTGAGGTCATATTTAGTTCACAGAACAATAATTAAATATTTAAAAGATAGCTATTCAGGGAGCTATGTTGCAGTTCTAACGAAGGTGTGATACTGCCAGAGCTATCAATTTTATCATAATATTACTGCAGAATTTTATATTTTACTTTGTCATAATATACCTTTTAAAACTACAAGTCAATTCAATTCAAGCTTTTCTATTTTTTCTCAAGGGTTTTCTTAGTTTCTCTTCAAACTTTTTAATAAGAGCGTAGTGTAGTGTTTTCAAAGATTTTTTGATTCATATCCTCTAACAATTGTGTTTTCTATGATATACGCGTATTATTTGTTATTTTAGAATTGGAGTAAGTTTTTAGACATCACAAACACTAATGTCTCCGAAGAGAAATCGATAAATTGATTGAAAAAATGTTGCTTGCACCGGGATTTGAACCTATGAAATCCGACACATAGCCCAATGACGTTGACCACTGAACCGCATACCCGGCATATCTTATATAAGGTCCGATTGATACATCAACCCAGTGAATATTTGGAAGCCTTTACTTCCGGTGTGAACTCAAAACGCAGAACACTTATGACGTATGGAGAAATCGAATTCCTTTTCCACATATTTGGGGAATTAATCCGATTTATATGAGGAAAAAATTCACCGCGAAAATATCCCCTCATGTTCTCACACACTCATTTCTTTTCAGTGGCGTCACGTCGGAAAACGACAATTGAATATCGCTAGGTTAATGGAAATGTTCGCTCCCGTCCCGACAAAAGAAAAATAAGCCCCCATCCATTGTGTGCCTCGTTTCGACTGATTCTCAGGCGTCACGCAGCTCGGTCCGGCCCTTTGCAGTGAATGAAAATAGTGCGTGAAGTCAACGAGGCGAGAGGGTGCCATATAATGCATTAATGTAAACGCGCCAACGTGCGGTGGTTATAAGATACAGAGGCCAGCTCAACCAAAAATACCCTCTCGTGTCAACCCTGCACTTTATATCTAGAAGCTGTAATATAAAGTAACGAAACGATGGCTAGGTCAAAACTATCTTATTATTGGCAATCGTCAAAAGTTAAAGGTTGCCGTTTTTGATCTGCACTTTATTATTGAGTGAAAAAAAGTAAGTGCTAGTTAACCTTTTTATAAACTCACTAAATCCACATTTTGTAATTGTTTGACATGGACGGTGTTGTCCAATGATCATTTCGTGTGTCGATTTTGGGTGTTTGATTTTTTCGTTTAATACATTTTTGTCAGAATTTGATGCGAATAAAAAAATACTGCTCACTCCAACAGGTTCAAACCTGAAAAAATACTACACGAAACGATCCCCTCGCTTGCTAGCTTTAGACTGATTGAGACTGATGCAATCTCAACTTTTATTGCGTTATGCATAATGGAGTGGATGTAAAAATACTAAATGTTCTAATACTGGAACACTGGGCAAAAATGAGTTAAACGTCAAAATGAATATGAATTATACATATAAAAAAAAACGATTTTCATTTTTTTTTACCATGATTGCCATCTATAAGATTTTATTATAATTTGATGTCCATAATATATTTTTTTGACAGATGCGAAATTTAAGTGTATTTTACACAAAACTCCGTTCGGTGGATAACTTGTTATTGCGTGACACCGTCCATATATCATATTGTTGGCTTTATCTATATTTGATCTCAAGGCTCGCTCATAAATTAGTGAACCGATAGGTCTAAGTATCTACAGTTAGAAAAGCAGGCAAAAATTCCAATACATTCTGCCCTAACGCCTTTTACTGGCCATTCTCCCCCAATTAAAGAAAGCAATCAATACGATCCCTTTTGGACACGCAATAAATAACAGCCCTATAATCAAACATACTCTGAAAAGCTTTCTAAGATACGATACTAAAAAAAGTGACTGCTACTTTCACGTCACTGTGACGAAGGCTGGAAGTGGCAGGCGTGACCGTTTTTGGCACTCTGGTCGGGGAGGTCCGGTCCGGTAACGAAAATGAATAATGCTTTCCCTCACCTGACCATTTGCTCAAGCCTTTGTTACCTGCCAGCAGGAAAATAAGTGCGATGCTTTTTTTTTTTCATTTCTACTTCTAGGTATATTTTTTTTATTTTTGACAGACAAATAATGTAAAATTCCGACGTGTTTTTACAGCGAGATTAATTTATACTCGTTTTCAAATGAGTTGATGAGAGTTGGGTATATAAAAATATCAAATTTTTGCTGCAGGAAATTCAGTTTTCTATCTATTGTTCTGTCAAACATGAACGTAGAACTAACATACACGATTTCATTTTAGGGCAAATCTATATACAAAGTACCTGTTGTATATCACCTCATCATCTTACATTTGATATGATTGTTTAAGCCCGGAGGAAACGTAAGACCCAGGTTGATGCGTGAGCTCAAGAAAGTGAAAACAATATGTGACTGATAATATAAATAATATTAGCTATCTACAAACAGGTAATTAAAAACAACGCAATCATGGATTAATTATATGAAAGTTTTAAGCACTCAATGTTTATTTAGCAACTGGAATTGAAGATAGCTAATTTTTTAAAAAAAAAAGACGAACAACACGGTGTTATTGAAAAATATAATTTTACAAAAATAAATTGTATTTTAGATGATGTTTATCTACAATCACGGTTCTTTTGGAGTTGGCAGCACGAATTCTTTACGAGAATTAATTATTTTCTTTGTTGCTTATCATTCAAGCCTCACCCTTGTGCACTATCGATCTCTGAACAAATAGTCCACGTCCTAAGAAAAGGTTTTTCGAGTGAAAGAAACTGGACCATTTTTCTTGTCAACCGAAGGCCTCTAAATTAATGTTTACCGAATTGAATATTCAGAACGTCGACGAGCTCTTTAATCTTCACTGTGATTTTTAGTACACTCTGTCTATAAAAACACAGTGACTACTAAAATGAGGAGTCGAAATAACATTTTACTCACATATACTAGAAAATTGTTTATTTCTTTTGCTGGATCTGATGAACGTTGTTTTGATTGCTTGTTTTCATCATATGTAACATACATATTTTTGAAGCTGGGAACTAATAACTGAGTATTTAGTAAGATGTGTATTTAACAAACACTGGGTGTAAGCTAATCGATACCACAATTCAAAGTGTTTAAGAATATAGGGGTATGTTTACAACAACATTTTGTTAGCGAATTTAATTTCGCCCAGTAAATCGTTGTAGGGATTTATTTCTCATTAGCGTTGATGTTTGTATTGCTTACATTCCGTATCATGTATACTATATACTATCCTGAAAAAAGGGTGAAGCATAAGCAATTGGTAATTACGTGATTTTTTCTAGTACTATCTTTTCATACTTACACTCGCCAAACAAGAAAGATCGATTAAATAAGATCCAATTCTCTTGAAAAAACATATATTGATATGCTCTATTTGCAGCTTATATAAACCACATTAGCAAATAAAATAAATAAAATAACATAACGAAGTAATGATAAACATATAATATGCTCTTAGTTTATTGAATTACAGTCACGAAATGATATATTTATTCACAATATTTCATTATGATTGGGGAAGCAAAACTAAATAAAAAATGTGAATCCCTTTAGAGCTTTGAAAGCTCGTTTGGTAAGTTTTATAAAAGCGCCGATAAGAAAGTTTCCTGTGCAAAGAATTTGTCATTTTGTAGAATAAAGTACGTAGTGAGGGCATATACCTTTACGATGTGCTTTTTTCAAATGTCATGATTGAGATATCGATTTGAATCAAGTTGAAAGCTTTTTGAGAACGTGAATCTTATCTCGCATATATATTATATCTGCATACCTTCATCTGAAAGTTTTCGATAGAAAAAAAATCAACAGAAAGATTCATTCACCTGCTCATCATGTTGTTGTATGACATACAAAATAATGTCACCAAAAAAATATTCCCTTTATATCTAATAACCATTGAATACCACTGGCAGTGTGTCAACTCGATGGTACTTAAGATAAAAAATAAATAAAACCTAGCTTTGCACCCTACAATCGGCGAATATCAAAAACCAACATGTCCATAGAAGATAATCGTAGTATAACGGAAAATTAATATTGCATGTGTTTCAGAAAAAGCTCATGCTTCAATGGATTTTAGCACACTTGATAGGTATTTTAACGAGAAGGTTAGTTTTGAAATTAATAACTACAAAAATTTGATATTGTCACATTTTTCATAGTAACATAATAAGGTATTAAAGAACATTTGTTTTTACTTATTTTCATAGTTATCTGCTTTTAGTATCTATAAAATTTTATTGATATTATTTAAATAGCCTCTATTGGATGGTTCTAAAACGTTAAGTATTATTTTTTGAATCGTTCAAACTATGTACATTCTCACAGATTTTATCACTAACGACCCGGGTTTCGCCTTTCAGCATCTTCGGGCGTTCAAGTGCACGGATGAACTTGAACTGACGCTTAGTAAATAAATGTTTAGATTAAAAAAAGACAAGTCTACTTTTGCTAATCACTTAATTTCGGAAGGACACGTGTTCAATCAGGAACAAGGGATAAAAATGTTACACATATAATCATATAATCATAAAACCTTTGCCGACAAACAAATAACATAATTCTTGAAACTACTTACTACTTAAATCTGTTGGCGTTCCCATGAGCTTATCCTTTTTGCCAGCAATGGCTTTGGACTCAGTGATGCATTTATTTCTTATATAAACACGAAACTTTCATTTACTAAGCGTCAGTTCAAGTTCATCCGTGCACTTGAACGTCTGAAGATGCCGAAAGGCGAAACCCGGGTCGTTAGTGACAAAATCTGTGAGAATGTACATAGTTTGAACGATTCAAATTTAATATTGAAATTCCACCAAGCACCTTCAGTCGAAATCTTAAATTAGTTAAGTATTCTGTTTTTATTAATTGTAAAAAAATCAATTATGGCGAATAATATAAATGTCACGATAAATATATTGTACCGCTATTAAAGATGAACGAGTTTAGATCGAAACCTTTATAAATTCAAAATACATTTTATCAAGATTTATTGAAAAAAAACTCACCTATGTCAATGCGTATTGGAATATTTATTGAAGTGGTTCCATAAATCGTTATTCAAAAGTGATTTATCTGATAGATTTACTTTAAAGCTTCATTTAATTTAAGAACCTGTCATACTTTAACTATATTACTTCGATTATATGTATGTAAGTTATTTATTATCGAAGTATAAAAATTAAGAAACGTACATTTTGTATCGCGCCATTTGTTGGGCTGGTTTTTAAATGTCAGTTTTTTTTTATGTGGCCTTAAGAATGGTACTTCCATTTTTTTTTTTGATTTTTACGAAATGTCAGGTATAAGAATATTTTACAAAATTTTTATTTTTTTCCCATGCGAAATAACTAGACTATAAATGTATTTATATTCATAGCATTCAATAATACATATAATAATTTATTCATTTATAAATAGTTCATTTGATTCTTTGACTGTTCAAAGAAAAGCACTTTAATCGATTTGTGTCTGCACTTTCTTCGTAAGATTCGTTTTACACGGTCTTTACAAAACATGTCAAGTACAACACTTTTTCGTTTTAAATAACTTTATTGCCAGTTATTTTGACAGAGCATCTATAAAAAATTCTGCTTTGATTTGACTACAAACTATTTTCTTTCCAATAACATAATATAAAACACTTTTTATGATGAAATATTTTTAAAATTTGCTGCGACAGTTACTTTTTCGTATTAACTTATTTAAGCTAGTTATGATAAGTATTTCGAGTCTAAAGATGGTTTTCAAAAAAGCAAAACACGTGTCAGAAATCACAACCAGTGGATGGTCAAAACTATCAATCTTGAATTAAAATATTTTTTAATTAGTTCTTAGTATAGACAAAAATGTTCATTTCAATATTTTTTAAAATTTCAACATTCAATGATCAACAATTTTGAAAATAATTACACACTTTGTCAATTCAATGGGAGTATTCAAAATAGTTTAATTTGTCTTCCACCTAGCTTGGGTTATTTATTACACATCTATTGTTTGTATTTTGCCTGCGTGGTTGACGTCGTTGGCTTCGGTTACGGAAGTCACAGGTTCGAATACCAGTACTGAAAGTTTTATAAATTGATATATTAATCGATTTCTGTTCGAGGGCTGTCTGTGTCTCTGATGACTTCACTTCGCACTTCCTACCAGCCCAATCCTTAAAACGGGGCAAGTCGACAGCGATGAGCTGACCACTAGTCCTGTCCTAGCTCTATCCTTTTGGTCTTAATTTATTTCGATAAATGAGAGATTGAGCAACTTCGCAACAATCAAATAAATAATAAAAAACGCTAATTTATATAGATTGGAATAACAATTAAACTGAGCGATCCACATTTATTGTTGTATATAAACGATGCGTGAAGATGCCGAAAGGCTAAGCCCGGGTCGTTAGCGACAAAACTCATGGGAAAGTACAAAATTCAAACAATTCAAACTTGAGCATCAATCAGTTCACGTACAAACACTTATGTTGAGAAAAATGCTATTGGGAGTCCATGTGCTCCACATTGGGAGCGGACATGGATAAAAAATGTTCGTTTATCAAAAATATATTGATATATTTCAACGCGCCAAAAACTGGTACAGACAACACAATTCCACATTTAATTCACTGAAATAAATAAATGCCGACCTTATACCTGGTGCGCACCGGGTATAAAGCGGGCGCTTCCTTTCACTTCTAATTGGCCTGAAGAGAATCATACGGAGTGTGGCGAAACGGGTCGCGCGAGATCGCCCACGCGCGGCCTGCGAACCTTGAACTTTTGATCCGGCCCCTGGGTACATGTTCGGTGCGATTGCACGTATCTTATTAAAATAATTGTTACGAAAAATCAAAACGAACGGAACGGGGATTAATTTGTTCATTATTTTGTACTCTCATCGGATTTAATTGTGACGGCATATTATATCAGAAGTACCGCACTGTATATGTAAAGAAAAAAACATTTTTTTAGTAAGTAATTACACACAAGTCGTTCCGATGGCGCAGCTGTTGGCGTTGTGAGCTTCTGTTCCGGGCCTCACGGGTTCGAGTCCCAGTACGAACAGTATTATTCGGTTGATTTATCCATTTCTGTTAAAATAGTTATATATATCCATTAGTTAACCACTAGTCTTTCTCTAGCCTTATCCTTCTATCCCTACTATTCTCTCTGAAAAAGATAGGTTGAGCGACTGAGTAACAAACAGTTATTGTAGAAAGAACTTCAGCTGAGATACTTTCATTAAGAGGCCACATGCTTCACATCGGGAGCGGGTATGGATGAAATTACACATTATTGACACTGGCGATTTTATGCTACTTTCTTTGATTCGATAAATTAATATTTTACCTATTGGAAAGTCCCATTATTTTTTTTCTTTTCTCATCCGAAAATGACAGATTTAGCGAATAAATAGCAATTTTCTTAATACATAATACATTGATAAATGGTTCATATGAGAATGATTTGCTACTTATCATATCTTATAACATTCTTGTACCCGTATCTTTCAAAAAATATGATGTAGAATGACTGATTAACAATTATATATCGCCAAAACAGTTAAAATGCTCCGTTACTATTGAAATCATATATATTCGTCGGAGAACTGTAATGGAACATTTTAAACAATGGTCGGTCTTTAGGAGAAAAATTTCTTATTTTTTGAAAAAAAACACTAACACGTCTTAAAATAGAGCACATCATCTTAATACTATATTTTAGAGAATTACAACTTTCATGAGACGATACGTAAATACCGACCTGCATCATAAATTTTATAAAATATCTTCTGTTATATAATTTTAAAATTTTTATGACGTCGTTCGTATGCGATAAATATCGAGCATAAAAATTGTCAATCGAGCTTCTTATATATTTTGGCCGATCGCTTTAAATCTAGTCTACGCTATTCGAACTCTACTAGACTTTCGCTGACAGCAATTGTTTTACCATCGTTAATGATTCGGCAGTTAAAATAAATATAGCGTTGGATCACTTGAGAGCTTGTTATATCGCAGTGGTGTTTCGCTGACGCATTCGACAATAAAGATTCATCAAAAGCTTTCGTTTGACGACTTTCACTCAACAAACTTCCAAAATAAGGACCTCGCCGGCTTTAATCACTTACTGTCTCACATTTGAGCGCTTTTATAGTTTATCCACCCTACGAGAGGGGCGCCGTAAAAAGATAGTGCCTATAAAATAGCAAAAATACCTTTCCAAATGCCAGGTTAAGTTGCTTTATTGACTAAAGGATATATACCCACTTATGTTAATACCCATAACGTATTCAAAACGATGAAACGACTTGTACATGGAAAAACTATGTTCGTATAGTATACTGTTTAGGTATACATGTCGACTTTTAAACAATATAAAGATCAAATTAATATTCGACACAATTTCTTTGTACACATATATGTTGACGGCAAAATGGTTGATAAATTCGGAAAGACAATACTTTTTTAGATGAATATATCAATTTTCTGTGATATTTTAATGCGCTCAATCAAAACCAATTTAACACTTTATTGTTGAAATATCTCTAATACAATTACTGTTGTGTAATGTTTGTCGGGTCCTGTGGCGCAGCAGTTCCCGTGCCGGATCTCACGAGATCGAGTCCCAGTACAAACAGCATTTTTTCGATCGATTTCTGTTTGAAGGCATGTGTGTTTGTGATTTCTAAAAACTCCTTCGCACGCTTCCGATCCTTTAATAACTGGGCGTAGCTAGAGGGATTAGTTACCCACTAGTATTGTCCTAGCCTTATCCTTCTATCTTTACTACTCTCTTTCCAAAAAAGAGAGGTTGAGGGACTGAGTAAAAAACAGTTCTCGAAGAAAAACTTCTGTTGAGATACCTCCATTAGGAAAACATATGATCCACATTGGGAGCATATAATATACTTTGTTATTTAAAACATATTTAAATGATAGCTAGGTGCAGAAGCTCTGTAATATTAAAAAATAGTAGCACAGATGATGAAGGTATTTCAGCATTATTCAATACAATAATTAATACGTGTTGCAGATTTGAAATTATTCATTTAGATTGGTAAACTAAAATGCATTAATTAGTCATCAGAAAGAAAAGCTATTTAAACAAGAACAGCTTTATTTAAATACATACATATTTTCTTGAAATTGATCAAATTTAAGCAAACATCTGTGCCACTGTTTTCCCAGCACAAATCGCCTGAAAAATGTCTCAACACTCTCAGAGGAAATCACCGGAAAACATAAATGGAAAACGGTGTCTTTTATCTTTCCTTTTATCGAAAATAGCAGCTATAATTTTACGCAAATGAAATATTTATGGTAATTTTCAATGGAAACAAAAGGTAGCATAAAAATACATGCCTGGCTTTAAATATATATATATATATATATATTTATAAATGGGATAAATATCATCGAAAATCGTATTCGACCGTTGTCTGTTTTGATTCGAGGATATGGTAGAAGTGATACGATGAGATAGATTAAAAGCTCATGTAGTCAATACTTATTTTTGCTAATACAAAATCAAAATCAGACTCTAAAATTGTATTTTTATGGTTGTTATATGTGGTATGACTTTGACGAATTTTCACACATTTACTGTTACACTATGTTGTATTGAAACGCATGACTAGATATCGTCATATCGGTATTACCGAAACCGAAATCCCGGTTTTCATGATGTTTTTTCAATATCAAAATACCGTAAAATTTTGAATTTTTAATGAAATATTTTAAATCTACCAAGATTTGTATAAATATTGACAGGTTCCAAGAATGGTGGCCTTTTTTAGTAGTTTATTATTATTTAAGAAAGTCTCTCCCGTTTATGATTATGGTATATTTTTTATTGACAGTATTTTATACGGAATATCGATTTTGATTAACACTCCCGGTAATGAGATCCGATTTGGTAGTAATTTTCCCAATTATTAACAGTTGTTGTCAAAAAATCTTGTGTTGAAATATTTTATTTAGAGCTTATTTTATTAGAGGAATATTTAAAACAATATTTTCGTGAGTTCTAGAGTAAAAACAAGATCTTTAAAAATAGTTTAATATCTAAAATGACTATGTGATATGTAATGTTTTCGAAGATGTAGACCAAGTTTCATAAATTGGTGTTATTATTATTTAAAATTGAATACTAAAGCTGATGATATCAGATTACTTTCCGGATTACAATATTTGGATTGTCAGGTATTTTTAGAAAGTTGTCGTTAAAATTTAAAAATTCCGCCCATTGTTAGCGAAATAAAAATTAAGTGGCAAACATGTCAGTGTAAAAAAACCATCGGAATCAAATACCAAAGTTCACGAAACCTTTTAGAGATTTTTGTTGTGTTGACGAAACCGGTAAAAACGCAAATCCGCATGACAAATGCATGTCAGGGCTTGGTGTTTACTGATCACAATGAATTTACGTGAAAAGAATTTAAAATACAATAAATAACTTCTTCTCCTTGGCGAAGGTAATATTTTTTAAGACTTATTTATATTTGATGATTATATTTTCATCCAAAAGAACGAAGAAATAAACACCATTTACTGACTTAATCATTTGATCAAATTGTGGAATCTGTACAAGAAAATGTATTCTACCAGTTTTTTTAAATGAATAAAGAATACACTTGCCATTTTCAACTGTACTCAATCGCTTGACTAGCTGTGCTCACAAATCAAACTGTGGAACACGGCTTAGATAGTAAAAAAAATGCTTTCATGTTATGTATAATTTATAGATATTGTTTTGTTACAATATTTATTTTACACACTGTTTTATTAAAAAATATATATTTTTTATACATTCAGCACTAAGTTCTTTAAATTGTATACAATACGTTCAATAGAAATAACAGCCCGAAAAAAATATATTGTAGTAAACTTCCATATTCAATATATTTCTGTGCTAAGTTTGCTTCTTTATATGGGCTTGAAAATATCTACCGTGTGCAAGTTTATTCGAGAAATCTCTCAAAAGTTTCATGGTGAGGTAGGCACACATTTTATCCCAACGATCTCTTCCCTTCACAATTACGACGAGACAATACTTGAGAATTCTTTTAGGTCCAAAGGAGTTCTACTCGAAAACATATCAAAGGCTTGATTTTTCTTTTAATAAATATAACAATTAAGAACACAACCTTTCTTCCATCATGGAAATGACTCTTTTCGTTTATTTCTTTTTGTATTTTATGCGTGTGTGTATGCGCATGTGTATCTTTATGTGTTTCAAGTATGTATATGGATGGGCACATATTGTGTGCACATGAACTGACTTCACTGCAAATTTCTGACATAAAGCAATCACAGCCTTCTGTCAGTTACGATGGAAAAGGAATGCAAACAACCAAAACATCGATGAAAGAAATTCGAAGTAGTTTACGGACATTGAAAGTTGATTTTTTGTAATTTTACTTTTTTACTTAAGAGAACGTCTGCAATTTATTTTATAAGACCAGTGTTATTTAAGTACTTAAGTAATGGTTAAAGAACAGTGGGCTTAACATAATATATAGTACGATGAATTCTGCAACGAATATTCATTTATTTTATTAGACCACATTTTATTTGATGAAAATTACTATTTAATTTAATTACTAAAAATGTAATATTTATTTGATTATAAACTAAAAATGTTTTCAATCTCTGTAAAAATTGTATTTAATTCTCACACTTTTTGATAAACATGTTATATTATCTGCTATTGATTCATCACTAACACTTTTTCTTAACAAACACATCTCTGTCTAGAAATTATAACAAATAAAAAAATACCAAGCCTTGGCATTTAGTTTATTTCCTCGAAGAAGACCACACTTCACAAATCACGTGCATTAAAATTTTACTTATTGTATTTTTTATATCACGATGCGTGATTTGGATATTTTAAAATTTACACTGAACAAATATTTGGATTGCTAATTCAAACAATAAATAATGGCATGCGAATTTAAATCTTCTGATTACAGGCTTATTGGCGAATATAAAATATACTTAAACACGAAAGCGAAATATCGATTCATAGAAATGTGACATCGATGTCCTAACATTGACAGCTTATATCATCATTTTTTTTATTCTCAGCTTTTGTATTGCGTATTTAATATATATTTATAATACAAATATATTACTTTTAACACGGTTGATACTCTGAGTAAAGTCATTATGATCAAAAAGCAATCATTTGTACTATGTAATTCCACTTGTATTTAATATGATCATGACCTGCTTTCATGACGAGCATTATCAACTGAATAAAAGAATAAAATACTCAGTTATATTAAAAAACAAAATAAAATTTTAATGAATCTCTTTGACGCGTATAACATAGCCACAGATGCGATATGCTTTCGGCATTAAGCCATTGTCAGCCTAAATATTCTTCCAAAGTGAGTGATTCTTTATCTATACATAAATAAAAGAAATAAGAAGGTCGTTGAAGACTTTTATAAATACGATAGTGAAAAGGTGATATTTGTTTTTCGCCTTGTGCTGCTGATACTGCATCCTTCTTCTTCTTCGCATTTATCTATCCAGCGTCCAAGAATATTGGTCAGTGAGTCAAAGGATTTTGTCGGAAACTTTACAGTCTACATCTGAGGAACCTTTTCCTCTCCAAAGGCCGCATTCATTGTTCTGATTCGACATGAGAGCCGCAGTAAAAATTGACTAGGGAACTTTCGGCCGGAAACAATTTCATAACAATTTCTTAAGCCCAGAAATTTCCCAAAATTACCAGCGTGAAACCTTTTTTTTAGGTCTTTCAAAGATTTTGACATCGAAAATCCCAAGAATTCACGAAATTACAAAAAAATACACAATTAGAGAATTGGCCAGAAGGCCGCACCAGAGTAGCCTAAAAGCCGCATGCGGCCTTAGAAAAGAAAGACAAAAATAATTGAATTAGCTGAAATCAGGTAGCGAAAAAACATTTAACAAGCTCGTGTCCAGCCTTGAAAAATATTTTTAACAGAAATTTAAAATGACCTTTTTAAAAACACCAATCGTGCGATTTCGTCGAGTCATACTGTACGTGAATATTTGTATTATTATTTGTACAGTGGGATGTTTGGATGATATATATAATTAACGGCATGCCGACTACCATTTCGAATGCGTTTCTGTATTTCCTAATCGATTTACTACGCTGACCTTATGTGGTATTTACCATACAAAATATAACATTCATTTACTTCATAGTCACGAGTGTATTATTGATTGAATCGACAGCCACTTGGTAGAACTCGCTGCAAATATCAAAGTGTTTAGTTAGGCAAGAAAGTGAAAGCTATAATCTTACATAAAAAATGAATTAATAAAAACACTATATTCCTTTGCACTTTATTCCACTTTATTAAAAAGGTCAAGATCGTTTTCGCTCATTGAGAGCATTGTCAACTGATGTCAAAGGAATATTGTGTTTTATTAATATAATGCCTTTCCACCAAGAATTGACAGTGAACACCTTAAAAAAGATAAAAATAAATGTTTGTTTGTTCGTACTTTATACGTTGCCAAACCGTTCATCCGATTGCAATAAAACCTTGACTGCAGAATTTTTTTTTAGTCTGCACTTCCGGAAGGTAATAGATATAGTAAAATAAATTTACAGTAGGTCTTATACATAAAAATCAATGTTTGTATGTCTGCCGTACAGTTCATTTTGACAACGCATGCTTGCACTTGCGCGAAGATTGTCGTACAATTAACTTACAGTAGGTGGTGCGTGCGTCGTACTATAAACAATCGGCAGCAAACGTCAAACAGACGGAAAAATAAAACATACACATTCAATAAACACAATTAAAATACTAACACTTTCTTTCTTTGAGTGGCATTGCAATGCTTGCCGGGAACCGGCTAGTATCATATAATTATAGAACTTCATACTTTGTTAAGAAACATTTAAGATTGAACATGATAATACATATATATATATATGTATTACTCAAATCGTTTCGAACATCAGGTGAGCTGGTCGATCACTTGTCTCTTGTGCTGACTGTGATAATTATAAATCGACGAAAAAACTTCGCAAAATGGATTATGAAAAAAGTAAAGTTACGTCATCAAACTTAATAAGTCATATATTTATATGAGGCAAGCAATGTTGGGTTAGGTTTAGATGAAGTGAAACAGGTCATTGCATATATGAAGGAGAAGAAGAGAACGACCTGAAAACGATGTGTATATGAAGAGAAAACTACAACCTGGCTAATCACTAGCAAAGTCCCGTTTTTTAGGATCGGACCTCCGTCCAATATCTTTGAAGTAAGTAATAGAAGATTAGAGAAAAGGTAAGTTAAATGAAACCTTATTTCATTGGTGGTACTAGTTTTTTTGTGCTATCTTATGATATCATTATATCAATGGTAAACTATAAATTATATATTTCAAGGTCCTGAACCTATTTTTTTGCCAATATTGCACAAAAAACCATTTGGTATTGGTGTCATGCTTTTAATTTTTTGTTCAAGATGAACTAATCTATTAATTATAATGAGAAATATGAGCCAAAGAAAAATTAAAAGTAAATAAAAAAATACATTATAGGTGCATTTTTGTTCATGACATAATAATATTTTAAATGTTCTAATCCAACATAAACAACAAACTATTGAATATGATAATTATTCTTGTAAATTTTCATCGGTGCAGTTATTATTTTTTTTTATCAAACACGGAGTATGATTCGTTTCGTATAATAACACTGTGAAATGTTTTTTTACGTCGTCGAGTAAATAAATTATTGATGTGATATTTTGCGCAATAAAACGGTAAGTTTTTTCGTGTTTTTTTTTGGCATTTTGGCAAGACGACAACCGAAAATGATTTCCGGGTGGGTATGTGAATAAGGAAATTGCCAATTTCGTATGCAATACCGTTAACGTTGTGGGTTATTTGTTTTGAAAATGTCGTAAATAGATTTACCATCTGATGAACTCTTGGCAATACAAATTATAAAATATAATGTTTAAAATAATATAAGAAGCCAAGCACAATTGCTCAAATTTATTTTTTATCCACCATGAGTCTGAAATGTTGTGTTATTTTTATGCTGATTATAAAAATGACACAAACTAAATGACCAAATAAAACATTAGATAAGAATGATAGGAAGGATAGAATAATTAATATGATATGTTAAATATGTATTTACTTATTTGAACACTATCATAATATCTCGCAGCTTTATTATTGTATGTTGTCAGGACTGCATATAATAGGAAAAGAAAATATTTACAACCCTGAATTTTTTTTAAATTTGAAAAGTTGGTTTGAAAACCAACATTTGCTAATTTTCATTTGGTTATTTCAAATCTTAATATCCACACAGAGTTATGGGTTTATGTGTTCATTATTCGGACACAGGAATTGTCTAAGCCAGCGATATTCAAACTGGGAGGCTGCCTAGTCAACTATTGCAAAAGGGAAGCACGAACAGCAAAATTTCTTTACTCTTTAAGACGTATTATTATTTAAAATAAAGGTTGAGGAAGTGTGAAAATAACTTTTTTTTCAAACGTGAGCGTAGTAACAAAACGTTTGTAAACCACTGGTCAAAGCTCAAAGGTGAAAAAGATTAATTTAAAAAAAAAATCTTATAAAAATAGATATTGGCAAAATATATTAATTTTGTAAAAACACAAGTTTCTGAAAACATATTGCTATATAAAATTTATCTTCTTGTTATATATAGCCTCTTGTAAGTGGCACTCTTTGTTTTTTTATTATTTATCTGCAAATTTTCTTTATAGTTCTATAATCAATTTTAGTTGCACCTTAAAATATAAATATTCGTAAATATAAATACCTAAAAATATTCGTTCTGTATTCACAGTATTTCTTATCATGCTCAAAATGATCAAAACATGTCATGATCACAAAAAATAAAAATGGTATTAGTAGGTACAAAAGGGTGTTTTATTTGTTCAATAGAATGCCTTTTCACCAAGTATTAACAGTGAACACTGAACACCTTAAAAGTAATAAATGTTTCATGTCAGCTAAGATTCAATTAAAACTATACTTTCCAGTAACGACGGAAAGGTAAAAAAGTTTGTAAGCATTTTCGAACATGAGTTAATAATTCTTTCGCTTTTTGTAGCATATTTGAAAAATGCATGCTCGTGTAAGTTTATCGTGTTCACAACTGTCATTTCAACAAAGTTACGCGTTATAATGATAACCAAATGAACCTTAACAAAATGTACAAACAGAAAGTTAAATTTAACCAGATTAATGACAAATTCTCAAGCTTGTGTCCATTTGCATGCCACCGCAGTGCTCTTGCCTTGAATAAACAAAGGAAGATTAAATCCTTTAATGAGAGGTGTACGTTGGATGGATCTAGCGCAGTAGCTATACTATATATTATACATTTAGTTAATTACTCAAAATAAAAAATAAGTTTACTGTTATAACTAGACATGATTTATTGTAAATCAAATGAACGTGGTTAATTAGTGTAAGCAGGTAGTTAATTATTATGATATGATTATCTCTTTTGATATTAAAACTATGCTGGGTGAAATTTATTCGGTGATTATAATTGATCTATAAAAATGGTTTAAAAATACCTCCTTCAGCCATACCTGATCTTTATTTTGAAAATACGTTCACTTCATTGTATTTCAATGATTCTTCTTCCCGCGTCAAACTGTTTTGCTTTCACCCAAGTTACGCCTTTATAAAGCATACTCATCAAAAAGACTCTAATAAACCTAAAATAATTCTATATATTTGATAGTAGAGCGTTTCTCAACAGAGAACTGCTGGCTACTTTTTTTCTCATCTGTGTTTATCAAAGAGAGCAAGTATAGAAAGATATGATTTAGAAAAAACGAATTGTTAGCTTATTGCTTCCGGGATACTCCTTGTTTTTATGATCTGATTGATCCAGATGTCACAGACATCTATGTCTTTTAACATTAATCAATTAATTTTATTGTCTGTCCAATTTATACTTATGACTTCTTGGTCAAATAATAATTTAAATTAAGTTAATAATACAATTTATCAGAAAATTACCAACTCTGCTCATTGTAATAATTTAAAACGTGCAAATACACATATATCTTTAATAAAATATCACGCAGTTTTGTAGTTTTTGAGACTAGTTAGATTTTTTAGTTTTAGTTAGATATAATTTTGAAGTATCAAGGTGCCGCCTGTGTGGTTAAGTGGTCCACGTCGTTGGATTCGGCTACGGAGGTCACGGGATCGAATCCCAGTACGGACCGTTTTATGAATTGATTTACAATCGATTTATGAATTTCTGTTCGAAGGCATGGATGTACGTGATGTCTTGAATTCCCCCCTCCCATCCATCTTATCCTATGAACGGGGCGTATCGAGAGCGACTAACTAACTATTAGCCCTGTCTTACCAGTATCCCTCTATTCCTATTCTATTTGGAAAAAAAAACTGAGTAACAAGCAGTTCTTGCAGAAAAAATTCTGTTTAGATACCTCCATTAGAAGTCCATATGCCCCACATTGGGTGCGGACAAGGTAAAAATAAGTCAAGGTGTTGGTTAAGGTTAAGTAAACTTATATGAAGGAATCTTGATGATAACGACAACATGAAAACGTTTGTTATTGGTCACAACTAGAGCATCCAATCCCGATATAGTATAGCGAATTCAAGATCTCAAATTCTTCGGTGAGTTAAAAAAAAAACAAAACGAGTTTCTGACACAATCTGGGGAAAAAGTATAGCGAATTGAGGATTTCAAATTCCTCGGTGAGTTAAAAAAAAAACGAGGTTTGGAGATAATCTGGGGAAAAAGTATAGGGAATTGAGGATTTCAAATTACTCGGCGAGCTAATCCCAACCCCGGGATCCCGGGATTTAAAATTAATCAATCCTGACATCCCGGGATTGGATACCCTAGTCACAGCGATCGACCAATAGGATGTTCTGTCTAAAAATTTGACAACTTCCCCAATAATTTATTTTTAGTGCCGATAACAAAGGAATATATTTATAGTGAAACCCATACCAAAGCATGTTTTACATTTTCGTTCATGCTAAATCCTATTCCACCGTTTCTACATAATAAAACTTTTTCCATTAAATTTCATAAAACTCTTTTTTACTTCGCATTGCCGCTTTTTATTTGTGCGACCTTTCTGTTATTAAAATTCGTCGACGACAAAAAAAAAACAATTTTATTTTGTTTTTACAAAAGGGGAGACGAGCTTAACAGTAATTCGGCATTTGAAGGGAATTTTGAATTACTGCATGCCTATTTGAATACAAATTCATTTTTTAAATATTTCCCCATACATTTCATCATATACAGCCACCACTCGTTTAACACGGTATTCGCTTAACACGATTTCAGTTTAATACGCTTTTCATTTAAGAGAGAATTTTTGATTAAATCATGCATTGTAGTGTCTTGAGACTCTCAGTGTCAACGAACAATGAAACAATCCATTGCTAGATATGAGAAATTTACACAAATCTCAAAACTGATACACAATTCAATATTACAGATTTTTTGATTCGGAATACGAAAAATGACGGAAATATAATCGAAAGCACTGATGATGACATTCAGCCAAAAACAAAAAAAAACCTCCGTGATAATTTCTAGTGTTAGTGAGATCGAATAATATTTTTTAAGTAAAGTAATATGTGTTTATTTTATTAATATTTCTAAAAAAAGAACTTACAATCCTCTTTTCTATACATTTGTGAGTCTCGCTTTACACGGTTTTGTTCAACACGGTGATCTAGCAGAACATATATTCCGTGTTAAGCGAGGGATGGGTGTATTTTATCGCATTATTTTATTTACATTTTGAAATTTCTGGGACTTCATCCACGTCTCAACTATTTCCTAATTAATTTATTTTTAATTTCCTTCTACCCACTCAGACTTTAAAACAGAGCATATCAGTAGTTAAAATTATATCCTAGTCTCAACCTACTACTAATAGTGTTATGTGGGGTGTGGCATGCAGAGTGCATGTTAAACATTATCTTACAACACAGTACACTTGTATTGCACAGCACGTGTTTGATATGTACGCTGCACGCGACACCACGTAAGACGATACCACTGAGGCATGACCCTTACATTTTCTGAAAAAATCGTAGAGTGACTTAATAAAAAGCAGTATATTGGTTGATATGTCTCTGTGCTTTATTTTAGAAGGGGATGTGGTTAAAAAAAATAGTCCATACAATCGAAAATGACATCTATAACTATTACCTTATACAATGTAAACACAATACCAAATAAAACATTAGATTGAATACTTGCGAATTTTAAAACAAGATGAGAATATTTGTTAAAATATTATCGGTAGTCAGCGTAAAATTTGTGGATTTTCATTTTTAATATACAATTTAACTAACCAACTTTTTTATTTCACTGTATTAAAAGTTGTTACACGTGTTACGCCACTTTGAGAAGCGTATTCAGAATAACTATCGTAATTTTACTTATAAGAAAACGTTGTTTTTAATTCTTAGCATATAAATTACGACTGGACTGGAGAGGTTTGATATAATAAAGAATATTATGCTCCGCGATCACTGTTTTATTATGGTGAACAAACAATATTATAAACTATGTCATTATTTAATTTAACAGGGCACAAAACATTTGTGATATATGTAACTTGCACTCAAAAAATAAATCACCAATTTGTACTAATTAAACTTTAGTGTAATAAAATCAGGAACAGTTTCTCTCATGACGAGCATTATTAACTGATAAGAAAATAATTAGTGTTGCAGTGTAGTTAATTAATAAAATAAGTGGGGTTTAACAAACAATTGGTACTTGAAAGGAATTTACTAATAAAAGTACAATTTATTAAAAAAGTGACTCTAAATTGTCTAGACTAGCAGTAAAATCGAACGTAATTTTAATCTCGATTTTTTTAAACAAAATATTACATATAACTATTTTTTTAATAAAATGCCGTTCCAACAAGAAGTAAAAGTGAACACCTTAAAAGTTAAACTTTGTAATTTGTCTTAAGAAATCTATGCAAGCCTGTTTCAATAGTTGGCGAGATTTTTGGGATATTTAGTTATGTCTGAGCTATTAAAAATTCATCGGTCTGAAAATCACAGTTGGCCAGGTGAATTTAAAAAAATGTTCTGGAATAAATATCATTTGTAATCAATATTACATCGTGGATTGCCTGTCAATCATGTAACAACGATTTAAAGATGGTCAACGATGGCGATCAAATGGCGGGCAAGGGCATCAGGAAACGGACACAGGTTGTCACACCATGTAACAACGAACAGCGAAGTGAAACTGGTTGTCCGTGGAATCGTTTGAAATTGTATTTATTACAATAGCTCTTGGCAAGCTTCATGCATAAAATTTAAACTATATTAAATTCATATAAAATAAGTAAAGCAATAACTGAATTCGGAATTGAATCACAAGAAAACTGGCGTTTTTATAATACAAAAACCTACCTTATATTTTGACTGGTTTGATTATATCAAGTTTGATCAAATAAAACACGGAAAGTACAGGAAGACCATCATATACCATGTCTTTGAAAACAAGTTCTGAAAGAATAAAGAATTGAGTCCAATATATATACACCCATCTCTCAGTTAACACGATACTAGCTTAACATGTTGTCGGCTTAACACGGTTTTCATTATTGTTCTCATTACAAAAAAATCTGGTGAGATACATTCATAAAGTGAGATACATGCTCCACGTTGGGAGCGACTAGTTTTCAGACATAATTGCAATGCTTTTAAATTCTTCTTTTTTAACTTCCCTATAATAATTTAAGATTTCGACTGAAGGTACTTGGTGGAATTTCAATATTAAATTTGAATCGTTCAAATTATGTACATTCACACAATTTTTGTCTCTTACGACCCGGGTTTCGCCTTTCGGCATCTTCAGGCGTTCAAGTGCACGGATGAACTTAACTGACAGTCAGTTCAAGTACATCCATGCACTTGAACGCGTAAAGATGCCGAAAGGCGAAGCCCAGGTCGTTAGTGACAAAATCTGTGTGAATATACATAATTTGAACGATTCAAATTCCCCATAGTAACTTCAAATAGGACCAGAAAACTTTTTACTCAATGGTAAGTACTTTTTCATCTCAAAAAACCAGGGCTTTGGAGTCGAAGTCGTAGTATTTTGACTGGAGTCGGAGTCGTGAAAAATATATTTAATGATGTGTATTCAAACGAAATAGTCCAAAGTGTTTTATGCTTGGCTGACTAAAGATGATCTGATGGTATACATACATATAAGTTAAACTGAAATTTTGACTTATATGTATGAAAACTGGAGTCGGAGTTGTCCTTTTTTTACACGACTCCACAACCCTACAAAAAACTACAAATATTATCATACTGAATTAAATTTCAATATATATATTACTAAAATATCAATTTCTTGTGATCGTTTCTCATGAATCAAATGTAAAAAAAAGACATAACCGCTCAAAGTCATTTGACATAATACTATGATGGCTAGTATAATTATATGTGGTTTGCCGCAACTGATTTATAATGTGAGTACCTGCCTTCTGCTATAATCAATCAACAAACCACCAGATGCCGCTCTGCTAACTCCAAGTGGAACGGAAACCTTATCCGGTGCGTTGCAAGGTTAACACAATGGCTGAGACAAAGATCTGACTACTTTTTTCACACTGATCAACTAAGGCAGTGTTTCCAAAAGCGTGGTACGCGGGGGTAAGCTCCATGCTTTAACCACTTGAATACCAAGCGGACACAGGTGTCCGGAACATATGCAAGCCAACACGGATGTACAAGACTTTTAAAAAACCAAATACTTGGTATTCTAATAGAATATAAGCAATATTTTTATAAATATATGTAGTGCTATTTATACTGAGTCAAAATAGGTTTTTAGAATATCAAATTCGAGTGTATATTAGGCAAAATTATTTTTTTCAAAAACACGCATTATCTCTGGAACATACTAATGATTTATTTGCGCGGTATTCAATCGGTTAACAGAGAAGGTCCTGAAACACATCTTGCCTTTTCCAACATTATATATATAATATGTGAAGTTGGTTTTTCAGCACTTATGGAAATTAAGTCAAAAAAGGGAACAGGAATCAGATGAAATTAACAACCAAAGAACCAAATTATTATGAGGCGAAACACGTTTCACAGTTAGTAACACAATACGTGGAAAATCTAAGTTATTTTATTTTATATTATAATGAATGTTATTTGTGGCATAAACTTTTTCGTTTTTTTTTCGCTTATTATTATTTTTTTATGTACTTACGAAAAAGGGGAAAAATATATACACTTTGATTGTTATTAAAGTATATATATGCAATTTTTTATGAGGGGTTCTTGGTGTTACAAAAATCATAAAAGGGGTACACATATGTCGACAATTTGCGAAACACTGAACTAAGGTAATAAATAACAGACAAACCTAAAGGTGTATGTGAATTTGATTCCAATCTCCACATGGTAAATAAATATTTAAATTTCACAACTACAGTGTTTCGTCAATATATTAATTTACTAGTCAACATATACGTTAACAAACGTTTTTAGTTGAAGCTTAAATTATTACAATTCACGTTCACTTTGACAATTTATGAATTAATTGACTAGTAATTATACACCAATATTTTATGTAATTCACTTATTGGGTCTTTATAATTAACTTTTTTACACGACTTTCGATACCACAAAGTTGTTCTTTTAAAATAACACGGTTTATTTAATTCAGGAAACAAATGTTTAATTTTCTACGAAATCTATTACTTTTTACACAGTTTTTTGTGGAACTTATCTACCATGTAAAAAATGAGTTTAATTATAACAAAATACAGTCTTTAACACTACATGAAAAATAATAGCAAAACTTGTAACAAAATTTATTACATTTTTATTTTCCGTTATCTGCAAATCTTTCTTTTATAATATAAAAGCTTTTAGGAATTTTATTAAAACTATCCGAAAAAAGAAAAATGATGGCCTAGTCAAAGTTGTGTATTATTTGAGCAGCGCATTCCGGTTATTCCGGGTTTTTTGGTCCTTTATTGCAAAATTTGCATACAAAATTTCCGTCAAGTGGTTTTCGGATGGTGTTAACAGGATCGTTATGTAAATTTCCCTACTAGCAAGGATGTGTGCTAACAAATGTTAGGTCATTTCTCAGGGGTGAGTGCTGTCAGAGATACAGTAAAAAAATACAATCAATCATATTTAAATAAACATAGGAAATCAATTACAAGGCATAAAATATTTTAGTATATTTCAAAATGAACATTCCTTTTACTAATAATGGCTGACAAAATAACAGGGTAAAGATCCTGAAAATCATCAGCGTGTTCGATAGTATAGTATTTTGGAAAGTTCATCGAAGTTCAGATCAAAAAAGTAATGATGACGCACAGTGCCACAATATTATTACTTAACTTTACACCGTTTACATAGGAAATGCATTAATAAGACGCAAATCGAAGTAAGTAAGTAAATAAATTTATTGTCTTCTCTGAATCTTTCACGTTAGCCGTAATATATTATTATACAACGTAGTGTTTCAATACTTATTGGATTGTTAGTGATGTATTTCTTTTCTCACTCTGAATGCTATGCTATTGACGAAATAGTATTAAGTATGAAAAAAAAGAACATTTACGACCATGCTAATATTTCTACAGAACTATTACTACGAAAATAGAGTTTTTTGAATAAGATCAATCGCAAACGACATGTCTCAAACAAAGCTATCTTATTTATAATGCGTTTTTACCAAGTATTGACAGTGAACACAAAAGTGGAAGATTTGTTTTATATTATTCGAAAAAAAACATCTTGGATTTGCTACAAAACAAAATAAGAAATAGTGATTCAAAAGAGAAATATTTTAATTTGTATTCTATACAGAATAAATAAACAGTATACGTTTGAGTGATTCGATAGTGTATGGTCGTATATAGATTGAGCATTCTTTTAACGTCATTGAATGATAACTAACCTTGAAATTCTTATTTTAATACGCATGGTTTTTTATTCTTAGATTTTAGTGAACTTTTTTATCACTCATTTACGTAAAAAACTGGCAGTAGAAACATGAAATCATTAACATGAGTTCCACGCGTTCTTGTAGTCAATTATTGAGCTCTTTCGAATATTTATTTTTTCGAAAGTGGTGATAAATTCAAGCCAACCATATACTATAGAATTACTCATCTCTCTCTGAATCTATTGTTGACTCTCACTGTGTGTTATATTGGTATGTTCTATGGGTAGCGTTCAATTTGCATAAATAACCAATTCCGGAAGAATTATTATGATTTCAAACAAATGATCATAGTGAAAAATGGCTTCTTTTATATGATTTCATCGTAATTGTTACAGTGAAAAAAAACAAACTTTATTTCTAAATATAATTACATGTATTAAAAGATGTTTAACAGTAAGCACAATAAATGCCGCTATATAAACAATATTTTAGTTAATATTTTCTTAATTATTTGTGTATTATTATTCTTGTTTTATTGATAAATTAATTTTTTTAACATCTTACATATACAATGATGTACCGGTAAACTATAATAATATTAAATTAGATCGGTGGGATAAATATTTCCAAAATTCAGAATACTTATCCTCAATGATGAAAGAATGAATTTCTTTTATGAGAGCATGTTTTAATTTCTTAAAAAGAAAAATTCAATTGAGAACAATTTATACCAAGTGTATCTAAACAACGTAATTAATGTATTTAATACAACCGATAAGTCAATTTTAATAAAAAAAAATAGTCCTTTGTACTTCATTCTACTTTATTTAATAGGTCAGGACCGGTTTCGCTCATTGCGAGCATTTTCAACCGATAAGAAATATAATTTAACAATGCTATTTATACAAAAATGAAAAGTTGTAAACAACAAATGGCATTGTAAAGAAATTACCAATTA
This sequence comes from Himalopsyche tibetana, assembly GCA_030503985.1. Lineage (NCBI taxonomy): Eukaryota > Metazoa > Arthropoda > Insecta > Trichoptera > Rhyacophilidae > Himalopsyche > Himalopsyche tibetana. Next base: position 2,330,172 of record JAPJYX010000006.1, read on the forward strand.
CATTACAAGTGATTCTAAAATAACACAAAATTAAAAAAAAAATTAACACATCTATCATATAATTAGAAAGTCATCAAAGATTAATAAATTTAGAGTGGTGACTGAAAGTAATTACAAACATAATTAAAATTTGGGAATTTTTTTGACAAAGTGATAAAATGCTACATTAATAAAGTGTTTACACTATAATGCCTTTCAAAGGGGTATTGACAGTGAACACACTTAAAGTGATTGATAAGTCAATGGTTAGATTCTTACCAAATTAAGCAAACCTAGTGCGGTATATATCTATATGGAAATATATGGAAATAAATGATTATTTTATCAATTGATTTGGCATTTACTTGGTAGAACTCCATTATAACAGATTAAAAATATCAAAGTATTTTAGTTCTACAGTTTTTAATAATTTTATGCGTTGATAGCTATTTCGGCTTTCGCCATCGTCAGAACAAGACGTCAGAACTATTATTTTATCACTCATTTCTATACATCAGTAAAAACATAAAATATGTATGTAAGACAAATATTGTATATTATTTCAGTTTTTATCTGGAGCCCAGCTTTTAGTAAAACGTTGTCAAATACTTAATAGTCTTGACCGGTAAATTCACTAAGTAATAGAAAGATTTATTTGCCGTTTACCGGTAATAAAATTTGACGGTAAATTGCAAGCCCTAGCTTGGGCACAGTTTTATATTCAACACTACCAAGTCACTTCTATTGACCGTAACGGTCGATCGTGAGACCACAGTAATGTCAGTGCATGTGTTTAATTCTTCCTACGATGGCCGTAAGACAGAACTGTGACATGACCGACCAATTTCTGTAATAAATTCACAAGCTACATTTGGAGCCGTCACTTCCAAGACTTTACTGGGTTCGATTGTAAATTCCTACTACATCGTGCGAAAGAGTGGAGCGGTTTTCTAACATTGCTGACGGTACCTGATTGTTAATATTACACCTTACCTCACTATTGAAATAGATAGCGTCAGAAGAGTGAGGTAATGAAGACACCAATCGTTTATTACGACTAATAAATTTTATTTTGTTTTGTATAAATAACACTGTAAAATTGCATTCTTTTATCAGTTGATATTGCTCGTCATGAGTAAAACCGGTTTTAATCTTATTGAATAAAGGTTAGAATTAGTGCAAATGAGTATTTTATTTTATTAATGCTATGAACTAAATACTATTTTTAGGAACACATAGTTTTAAAGATCATCCGTGCACTTGAACGCATGAAGATGCGAAAAGACGAAACTCGGGTCGTTAGTGACAAAACCTGTGTGAATTTACATAATTTGAACGATTCAAATTTAAATAGCTTTTGAGAAAAAATACATACACACATTGTTAAACTCGAAAAATAAAACACTATTTTGTATAATTAAATATTTATTAAATATGATCAGCATCAGTAGCTCGTCATTAATTGACGAGTATAAACCTGTCCCAATCTTATGAAATAAAAGTGGAATTACTACAAAAGAGTGTTGTTTTGCCATGATGCCTTTCCACCAAATGTGGCAGTAAACACTTTAAACGTAATAAAAATAATAAAACATTTTTAGTACTTTTTCCACATAAAATTTATTAGATCAGGACCGGTTTCGCTCATGGTGAGCATTGTCAAGTGATAAGAAATACAATTAAACAGTGATATTTATACAAAAGTTAAGTAAGAAAAAACAAGGTATGACAAACAAACAATTGGTATTACAACTAAGCAAATGAATTGAAGTACAAGAAATACAAGAAAAATAAACTATAAATAAAAAGTTGAAGACCGCTTAGCAATGCAAACTATTACAACAAAAATCAATTAAGTATGGATTATCATTAACAAAGTAAAAATCAACAATTAGTGTATATAATAAATAAATCTTAATGTTTGTCAACCGTAATTGGATGTGGAAATTCCAGTAGAGTTATTTAAAATTTCGACTACATGTTCTTGATGAAAATTTAATATCAAATTTGAATTATTTTGATTCTATGTCGTATTCTATGAGTAAAGACTCTATGTCGATAACTTTAAAAGTAAACATTAATTGACTCTAAGCATCCAGGTTTACGTCAATAAATGTTTTAATAATGTATATCTTAGTGTGATCATTCTGGGTCTCGACCCTTAACCACGGTTCTAAGTGCTTAGCCAGCTACCGCTCGACAGTTGAAACCGGAATATTGTGAATGTCACCATACTGAGGTCACGCAAAGAATGACCGTGCAGTCGCTCGAGAATTTAATGCAAGAGCTACACCAAAATATGACCACTACTTTTTTTTTAAACGATCAATATAAACCAGAATTGATAATAATTAGTTTTTTTTTGTTTGAAATCCTTGCTCTCCTTGAGGCGCGCTTACACTCACCAGTAGACCAGACAGACCTTCGTGCCAGTGGAGCCGAGTAGAGTCGAGTGGGCATGCAAGGAATGTCGCGCCGCATACTTATTATTTCATTATTTTGCATTTTAAGCATTACTGTGACGAGTTGACTTTCGATCATTTGCATATCGACTGTGGTAAGGAAAAAGGACGTAACCCACAGATATCAAATTTTACAGGAGGCGTTAAAAACGTGTTTTGATGATTTTGTGACAAATGCAAGTTATGAATTATACACAACCTTGAATTGCACGGATACTTCTAAACTGGTGTTTAATTGACATAACGTAATATTAATTAGAGAAATTGTCTCGAAAAAACCTTTATTTCAGTGTTTTTTCTTGGTTTTAATTTTTTACAAGGTCATCTTTTTCAAACTTAAAAGCTAAATTTAGATACTAATTCGGCATTTGCAGCTTGCATCCTTTTGATAGAATGTGTGTCAAGTTGTATACATTGTCTTTATCGAAAAAAAGCTGTTTTGGAAAATTGAGGGTTACGTCCTTTTTCCTTTCCAAAGTCGATATGTAATAGCGCTGATGTTTTATGTGGTCGCCTCAGCAGAAAGATTTTATGTAAGTCGTGATATCATTCTTTATAATAGTGTATAACGAAATGTTGAAAAGTATTGATTTCAATCAATTGTTAGAATTTCGAACACATATTTGCCACTTTTCTAATATTGTAACTTTGATAAATTATTCCAATATTATTCGTGAAAATGTTTTCAGGTTTTAGAATGTAATCTTATTTTAAGTTTAAAGTTGTAAGCTTATTAGCAATCAATCATTTCTAGCCATGTGCACTCTTGGTACGAAGCATATTAATTCCTTACAGCAGTGCTTTCCAACCTTTATCTTACTGCGCCTCCCTTTGTAGAAAACAATAACATCGCGCCTCACCACCCTTTATTTCATATAGTAATTAAGACACGTTTGAAAGAGTAATTAAATATTTTGGACTGTTCGCGCCTCCCTTTGCAATAATCCACGCTTCTCAGGTTGGAAATCGCTGCCTTACAGAATTTTCTTAAATAAATATGTCAAAAGATACCTGTACATAATACATTGCAAAATCTCCGAAAGTACGATAAAATAAGCAGTTATTTAATTGGAATTCTCTTGGTAGAACTCCATTGTAATAAAGTTAGCGTTAGCCAAAATAGCTTTGTTTAATTTTTTATTAAAAAATAACCTCCACAAAGTTACTGCCGAATCCATAAAAAAAATACATCAACTTAGTTATATATATGGATACATAAATCCTTTTATTTCTCTTCTAAGCCAGAATATAAATTAAAGTTTATGTACGTTTCAATATAATTCTTCATATGTCTACGTACTTATAAATATGAAAAATAAGTAACGTTGATCAATCGACATCGACAGGCAAAGTTAATTATAATTAGCGAGAAGAAAAAAAATATTAATTTTCAATTCCTTTGACAAAAAATGTACCATTTTTACTTACCGTTGGTTAAAAATGTAGATACGGTAACTCTGCTTAGCGTGTCAGTATATAAAAAGAAAGTGACGAGGTATGTGAAGGTTTAATACAAGGGTCTCCAACCCTTTTTGCCCTGGGATCGACTTTTCAATCTTATGCTTTCTCGTGATCGACTTCTAACATGATTCTTGTTTCTTGATCTCTGGTTTTTTTCCTTTCTTCAAACATAGAAATGTTTATTTTAAATGTGAAATACACATCATTAAAAAATTACAAAATAATTCAACTTTAGTATTTTTGTATATTTTATACTTAAATTATATATTTTTTCGATATTCACGGAAGCTTTCGGGATCGCCAAAACTTTGTTCTGGGATCAACCGGTCGATCGCGATCTACCGGTTGGACACCTATGATTTAATATAATGGTATTTGCTTCCACCGAAGAGTGATCATAATACGCAGGTCATGGAGAATCCTTAACGGCAAGGAGACAAACAATACAGAAAACTTACTGGTTACTTAAGTATTCAGAATCTCGATTGTAGCATTAATGCTAGGTACAACTATTTAAAGATTCGCGCATGAAGGTTATTCAAGATATCTATGCAAATGCTAAGTGAGGTAAGGCGATATTCTCTATACAATTTCATATATGGGCATACGATTTACCTACTGCAGTTGACACTTAGCACAGTAAACCAACATTGTAGAGACCGCATATCTTCGACTATAGTTTATAACAGAAAATATTCCGTTAACAAATATAACACTTTTTGTACTAATTTCGCATACTTACTACATAGATCTGGTTTGGTCAAAAATGTGGAATTAGATTTAAATCCCTTTTATAATGTAATGCCATTTTACCAAGAATCAACGGTGAAAACATTAAAAGTCATACAAAATTATATTTACAAACAACTTAACAAAATATACCAATTATTTTATTGTAAGAACCAAGAAAGGTTTTAAATATAAAATTAAAAATAATTTATTACAATACTGAATTTTGTACTAGTTGAGAAACGTGTCTATCTAATGCAGCGATTTCCAAAATGGGAGGTTTAAATAAGAAATAAATATATCACTAGGTTTAGTGACAAATTTGTGTGAATGTACATAATTTGAACGATTCAAATTTAATATTGAAATTCCGCCAAGCACCTTCAGTCGAAATCTTAAATTATATATCATAACCCTTTAAAATGTGTCTTTATTATTAATATTAAATAAAGGAAGGAGAGTTGCGGAGATATTTTTTTTCAATGAAATGCCTAGTAACAAAAGTTTGGAAACCACTGTTATAATGTGAAGATACTTCTCAGAGAGCTTAACCACTTGCCACATTACACACACACAGCGAGTAAAATAAAAATATCAAATGAAATTTTACTTATAAATATTTTTTTACAAAGTCACCGCCGAACACATCGAAAGTTTTTATTTAGTAATATCACTAAAATAATATATTTTTAACACGTTAAGCATATATATGACCCTTAGAGAGAGTTTTGTTATTGTGGAATAAACATACTTATTTCTAATAATCATATTTTCTAGAGACATAGAGCATACGAACCACTAAGTGATTTTTGGTATGTGTTCATCAAGAGTAAGGATGCCGTCTAGCACAGTGATCAACGTTGTTGGTTTCCATACCGGACTTCACTAGTTCGAATCCCAGTAACAACAGCATTTATAAATTGACATCGATTTCGGTTCGAATGCATTGATGTTTGTGATGACTAAAAATTCCCGCCCACCCTTCCAATAAGCTAACATAAGAAAACAATTAAAGCGATAAGCTGACCACTAACCATATCCTAACCCTATTATTTGTTTCGCTACTCTCTTTGGGGTTGAGCGACTGTCAACAAACAGTCTTCTTAGTCATGTTAAAATACATTCATTATTAAACAATATGCATACTATTAGGAGCAAACTTGGGTTAAGTATAATCATTATGTGGTGTAGTCAAAAATAAAAACAGCACAGACGTTGATGTCCTAATCTCGAAGCGAATATGATCAGCTTAGCCGTTGGTACACGGCCACGGAGATTGGAAACAAGTCGTTAATGTTTATAATGTAAAAGTTAATGACCATTTTATTATTAATCAATTATTAATTTTCTTAATTATTCAAAGTTATCTACATATATTATCTTTTCAATAAAAACTATGGTGTTAAACGAAATCCACTCCCTTTTAACTGACTTTGGATCATGGATGAATAAAATGGTTACGCTAGACAAAAAAAAAACAGTATCTTGCTGATAATAAGTAGATTGCGGACGTAACTCAACAGCATTGTCCCACCGCCACGTTGGCAAGGGTTCAGCAATAAAAGTAAACGAGTCAGTAGGGTGTGGAAATATTTCAAAGGAAGTCGCACTTGGCACAGGCCTGTCCAGCAACGATAAGAGTTATGTCGTAAAATCTGTAATGCGGCGCAATTTTCTTTGGTCCTTTACCAAACAATTCCAAGGATTAACTGAGTGTTTTACCAGATGTATCTCCACACACCATTTATGAAATAAATACCCTTCGCCAAGGTGTAAAAATCCTGTTTTTATGAACATGGTACATACATGAAAGTCAATTTGAAACATGTAGTTTCCGACGCAGATCATATTAATCATGATGTTAAACAAATGTAATAAAGAATAAAAATGTCAACGTATTTAGTTCTTCATTTTTGTAAGATAAGTTTATAGCTATTTCGGCGTGTGCCATCGTCAGAACTACGTTGCACTCATATAGATTACGTTAATAACAATTGACACTTGAAATGCCTGAAGATACCGAAAGGCATAACCCGGGTCGTTAAAGACAAAACTCATGGAAAGTACAAAATTCAAAAAATTCAAATTTAAAAAAAAATAAATAATCAATTTTTATTTACACAACACAATTAAAAAAGATTATATGAAATTCTATACAATTTTCGCATGCGCATAAAAAACCGGATTATTGATCCATCAGTTTTTCTTGAATAAAAACACATTCATCTTTATTCTTTATAAGATAGGGTGTAGTAAATTATAAAGATATAGAAAAGTATGATAGAATAGTTATTTAGAGACATTTTTTAAGATGGACCCATTGGCCTTAATTATCAAACGGCAATAAGTAGAAATTTATTTAAAATAATAAAACATAGAAAAAAGCTATTTAAAAATCAAATTATATAACAGAAAGGTCAGATTTGTATATTTAATAAAGATCAAGCACATTGACAACATAGAGAAAAAAACATAACAAAGGCTACAAATATTTAATGACCAATAAATATTTATTAGTTGTTTTTAGTCCAACAAAAACTAAATGATGAGATTAAATTTATGGCGTTGGTATGTTTTTATGAAAGAAAGCAAGGTGAATATTTTACAAACGAAACAGTCTCAGATTCAAATGTTTTTTTTTAAATATAATTCCAATGTTTTAGTTTGTCATTATTATGCGTATATTTTCCATAAATAATAAAACCAGAATTTAAAGAAAAATATGTCACTGAGGTCTACGTTCTATACGACAACGTAAGTAACACTTTTATTCTATCATTTTTTTTCTTGACATAAAAAAATGCATAAATTTAAGAGATTGCTCATATTAAATAAATTACTAATAATTTTTTGACTTTTTTCCATTGATTTCCTATTTTTATTTAAAAATAATAATTATTGGGTTTTACCTTTTAAAATACTTCAAGTATGAAATATGTACGTATTGCCTTGGTAGGCAAGTAACATTTTTTTTTTAAATATTATTCCTTGCATTTATATTTGTTATGATAAAAAATTAAACAAATATATGTTAACGGTCTCCATAGAAGTTCACTACACTTTGCCAACACAATATCAATGTAATCTTTTATGTCATATTCTTACTTATACTTTTCAAACGTAGAGTTGTTTATTTGTGGTAGCGAAACATTCAGAAAACATTAAAACAGAGTAGTAAACACGTAATGCGTTTCGGAAATACCATAATAGCGTTTGAAATCGGTGTTCAATATACCCTTCACTAATCTATTATGTGCATCAAACAAACGTTTGACTTTCAAAGCAAAATTTACAGCGGCCACACGACCGAAAAACCGGCCAGCGATTCTCGTTCCAATTAAACTGATAATGATGCATTATTTTGCAAGGCTATAAAAGAGAAAGGGAGATTATGCAGACGCGATGTTTTCGATGCCCAAACCGGTCCGAGACGACAGGCGTGTGGAAGACACCACGACCGTGAGGTCGTGAGTTGAAAGAGTAGAAATTGAAGGATTTTGGAAAAGATATTCACGTTGTGTGCATAACGGCGTGGCGAAAGCTGAATCTGCTAGCCGAAGAATAATTACTTATCCACTACTGCTAAGAATAAGAATAGCGAGTCCGCCAGCTCAAGACCGTATGCGGCATTATAGGCCCCAATACGGACGGACATTTCAATAAATTTCGATACCAAAATTTTAATCTTTTACTTAGATTAATGTTTTCATTTTGTCTATGATTGTTTTAACCATTTTCAATACCGAGAGGAATTATTATTAAAAATAATAACAAATTCTTTTATACTTTTCAAATCCATGTCTGCTACCAATGTGGAAAATATTTTTCTAAACGACGAGAACTACATATTACTCAGATTCTCAGCCTTTCTTTTTTTTCGATAAGAGAAGGGATATAAATGATGGGGCTAGGACAAGTGTTTAACCAATCGCTCTCGCTACGACTCGCTATTTTTTTTTAGCTAGAAGGGTGTGAGAGAATTTCAGACATTACAAACAACCATGCATTCGAACATAAGTCGATTGAAAAAAGCTATTCGTGTTGGGACTTGAATCTGTGAGATCTGTCACAGAAACCAATAACGTTGAACCCTGCGCAACGGACCCGACCGAATCCAGTTGAAAGACTGATCCTCATTAATAAATTTAAAATAAGTACAATTAATCACTTTGAATTTTTTCACTGGCGGAAAAGTACGATATTAAAAAATACAATTAATATATTTTAACAGAGCAGCAGTTATTGCTATTTTTACAAATAAATTAACATTTTACAAAATATATTTTTTCATGCTTGTTTAATAAAACCTGGTGAGATAACTTAATTAATAAAAAAAACAATAATCCTTTGTACTTCATTCCACTTTATTTAATATGTCAGGACCGGTTTCGCTCATTGCGAGCATTGTCAACTGAAATTGTCAGTTGTCATTGTCATTGTCAGTTGTCATTGTCAGTTGACAATGCTCGCAATGAGCGAAACCGGTCCTGACATATTAAATAAAGTGGAATGAAGTACAAAGGATTATTGTTTTTTTTATTAATATAATACCTTTCCACCAAGTATTGACAGTGAACACCCTAAAAGAGATAACTTAATGTGACATGAAAAAAATATTATAATGATTCGTAACAAGTACATATCGATAAAAAAAATATTAGTTTTTTTTACCAAACTTTTCAGATTTATATTACTTATCTTTCTTTCGTGTAAAAAAATCATTTTTCATCTAAATTATATGAATCTCAAATAAAAGTGTTTTAATTTTTATATTTATTTTAAAATAACACTACTTCTGCCGTTATTTAAATTTCACTTACATAAGACAGCGTTATAAAAGTAATAACGATAATTCAGTAATATAAAATATTAATCTGAATCGAAAAAAGTAATAGTACCTTTATTGTTTCTGAACAACTAACTCATTGGACGTTAATTTCTTTTTTAAAAACTAGAAACCAACCTAATTTATGGAGGCAGATCAATAAATTCTAACAGCTGAAACTGAGGCGTAGGTGTTGTTTTACAAATATTATTCTTTCTGATTAAATTGATTTCGAAAACCTAATTGATTGACTTTCTTGTCATGCTGCATTGAATCGTCTGCCATTGTTTCCGCCAGTCATTTGTAAAGCCACAAAAGTCCATAACAAATGCGTCATTAACACGTTGGAGGCGGAAGTGTTTGTACTAAGCCATCCCACAGACTGAGTGAAACTTACTCTCGGTTCGGAACTTTTACTTTTTATTATGTGTATTGATTGAGAGGCGGTTTGACATCCTTTGGCTCTATTGTTTTATATGTCAGCCCGATTAATAAAAAAAAATTTGCGTGGATGCGTTTTCAATCATTTTCATTATTCATCATATATGCCGTACCCCTTCAGGCCAGTGATTCTTATTGAAAACGTCACTTATAATCAATACTTTTTTTAGTGAGTTAAAGATTAAAATAAAATATCAAAAAATTCTTACCAGTATTTTAGATTATCTTAAAAACCAAATAAGGTAACACTGTTTCGCGATTCTGTAAAAAAAAGAAAATAAATTTTAAATAACATATCGACTGTGAAAAGGAAAAGAACTTTACCCACAGTTTTTTCAAACCAGCTTTTTTCGATAATCACAATGTATCAAACTTGATACACGTTATATTAAAAGGATGTAACAGATTATATATGTTATAATGGAGTTCTACCAAATAAATGCCAAATCAATTAATAAAAGGATGTAAGCTGTAAATGCCGAATTAGTATGTAAATTTATCTTTCAAGTTTGATAAAATGTGAGCTTGTAAAAAATTGAAACCATGAAAAAAGACTGAAAAAAAGTTTTTCCTAGAAAATTTCTTTAATTAATATTAGATTGTGTCAATAAAACACCAGTTTAGAAGCCTCCGTGCACTTCATGATTGTGTATATTTCATAATTTGCATGTGGCCCAAAATCATCAAAACACGTTTTTTGTGCTGCCTGTATAATTTGCTATGAGTGGGTTACGTCCTTTTTCCTTTCCAAAGTCGACATTAAAATCAATCAGAATGTTCCTCTATATACTATTGAAAGAATACAATGGCAATAGATAATTGTTGTGTTTTTTTATTCATAAAAAATATATGGGATAAGAATATAAATTTATTTAAGTAGAATACTTTAATGAACAATGTTTAATGGTAATTTATTCACAAAAATCCATCTTGGCGCACATTTTCTGGAAAATCGCAGATAAAAACAATTCTATAAATGTATTTTTAAGCTTCATAATAAATATCAAGGACTTGTCTTAATTACCATGAAATGACGTTGAATGTTTTTGTTGTGAAAAAAATTTACATAGAATAACGTAAAATGATGGTCAAGTTACCTTTTTTGGTTAAAAAACGTTTAACATTAAGAACGGTTAGACGTTAAAAAATTACTCTTCCTAACTAAGATTTTAAAAGGTGTTTTTCTTAATTAAATCTTGTAAAGCCAGCGTCAAATTAGCAGATTTTTAAACCCAATTAGGCGCAGGGTTTTATATTACTACACGCCATTAATTATATCAAAAAAATACTAATAAAAGTTCAAAACAATGTTTAAACGGGCAATGTGATGACGTTCAATATTTTGGAGCGTGTAGTCAGATAAAATTAAAATTGTAATTTTTGAGATACAGCAAAAACAAAGTTCAAAAAACCTGATAAACATTCCGTTATCTTTACAAATAAAAGTATGTATTCTTTTCAATACCAATTGTTTTTTACACTTTATTAATTTCATTTTGTTTTGTATAAATTACACTGTAATTGTATTTTGTTATCAGTTGATAATGCTAGTCGTGATTGAAACCGGTCCTGATTTTATTAAATTAAACTGTGAATTAGTACAAACGTTTAATTTTTTTTTTTGAATATAATGGCTTTCCACTAAGTATTGACAGTGAACAACCTAAAAGTCAACATTTGATACAAAAAATATTTTTCACTGCTTTTTCTGCCATCTTGAATGTTCTCTGTTCGACTAAAATTAAGTTGAGAAATCGTGTTGTACATCATTTAAAAAGTGTTCCGTGACACTATACAATTTAGAAACGGTGGTACAGAGGAAACATTGCCGGTTGGAAGGGTTGTGATTAGGTCATCCAATCCCGGAATCCCGTTCAATATTCTGATCCCGAAATCCCGGGATTGATATGACTGCGATCCCGGGATGGGATCGAGGAATTTTGAGCAAATCCCGAAAATTGACACGAAATTTGCAAATCGTGAATTTCAGATTCCTCGGTGAGCAAATCCCGGATCCCGGGACTGGAAAAAGGCTTCGGGATTGGATACCCTAGTTGTGATGACCAGGGCTGTGAAGTCGGAGTCGTGAAAAATATATTTTATGACGCGTATTCAAACAAAATAGTCCAAAGGCTGACTTAAGATGATCTGATACACATATACATTAGATAAAATAAAATTATTGAAAAAAATCTTAGGAGTCGGAGTCGTCTTTTTTTTCAAGACCTTACAGCCGTGGTGATGACACTATTTGTTGGACGCAATTTGGTTGCAAAAGAAAGGCTATAAAGAATTAGTTAATAGCTCCCATTTCTAAAATAGCTGATTCCGTTGCATTTCGTTGCATTTGCTAATACGTTATTTTACAAGACGCGAGCTGAGTACTAATTTTATCCATGAGTTTGCTAATTGACTTGCAAAATTCATATGAATTTCGTTAACATTTTCCTTGTTAAAGAGTAACTCCATATTTTTTTGGTAACTAATTTTATTACGTGCTTCAAAAGCATGTGAATTTAAAGCATCACAATTTTATCGCTTTGAAACATGCAATTTGACATGGCTGTTAGTGAAAAGTGTTTTGTCAGCCCAACTTGCAACTCTGTGGACATTTTTGGGGGGAAAAAATACGTTATATTTTGACTAAAATTAAGTAATAAAAAAATAATTGTTATCACACGGTAGAAAGATCAGTAGTTCCAAACCTTTTTCGCCCTATTCCCCTTTTTACTATTACACATAGATAGAATTCCCATCCTACCCAAGAAAGTAACTTAACTCAAAAGTTATATACATATACGTAGTGTTGAAACTCTTTTTAAATGTTTAATATATACATACATGATTAACTAATTACTAAAGTATTCAAAAATGTCGTTCATCTGCATGTGAAGTGGTTTTAGGAATAATAATTGATGGTCATATTGTATTTAAATAATACTTTTAAAGAACATCACAAAATTAAAAAAATCTAACGATTCAACGATTTTCCACCGGTTAGGAACCTCTGTGCTAGATGGTAAATTAGGGGATGGGTGTAGGTGTTTTTTTATCCATGTCCGCTCCCAATGTGGAGAATATCGCCTCCTAATGAAAGTATTTCAACAGAAGTTTTTTCTACGATAACTGTTTCATACTCAATCGCTCAACCTCACTTTTTTCAAAGTGAGTAGTAGGGAAAGAAGGATAAGGCTAGAACAGGACTAGTGGTTCACTAATTGCTATTACTACATCCAGTTATTAAAGAATCAGAAGGATGGGAGAAAAGGAACACCCAGTCTTCGATCACAACTTTGAATTAAATAATTCTCAAATTAACTGTGATCTTACCGGGAATCGAACCCAGACCTGCGTGATCGGTAGAGCAAGCTCTGGCCAACTGGGCCACAGCAGGCAACTTTGCCATTAATTAGCATACACATAAATCAATTAACATAAGATTTGTCTAGAATAGTTAGACAATCCAAAAAAAAGTCATTCACTTCATTAACGATGAATAAAATGACTTTAAAACAAAATAACAGGATGTCATCTTCTGCGACTCCATCAGCCGATAATATATTATGACCCTTATAGCTTGATGACCTTAACAACGTAAATTTGAAATAGGTTCCACAGTTCCATTTACAGGGGGTTGGAAGTGTCCATTACAGATGACTGACTCCAGCGTTAGAAGGCATTAGAAGCACCAAAATATATAGTTTGTACAGGTCATTAGCCTGATGTAGACACCAGCCGCACTTGCCACCGGGTGGCCAGCGATAATATTGGCTACTGTACTCGACTACTGAAGCATACTTTTATGCCATTGGTGGTACGTAGGTTATTTCAAGATTTGAAATATATAAAAAATACTTTTACGTCCACCTCTCCGAGAGATCTTTTTTTCCTCCTTTTTTATCGACCTTCTTTTTAACACTTGCCCGCTACAAATTTGGATACTAAGATCTCCTAATAAAGTATTTAATCTTCTACAAGATTTGATTGTTCAGTCACTTCAACTCTCTCATTTTTTTAAGGTTATGTCCACTGGCATTTTAGAACATATGAACTACTAATAGAGGTACTTTAACAGAACTTTCTACAATTACTGTTTGCTTCTCAAATTGCTTAACCTCTCATATTCGAAGAGAGTAGTAGGGATGGAAGGATTGGAAAAGACAGGACTAGTGGAAAACAAATCATTCTTCTTCTTGAAGAATCAAAAAAGAGGGAGAAAATGTCCATGCATCACAAACACACATGCCTTCGGACAGAAATTGATAAATCTGTTCAATAAATGTTGCTCGTACTGGAATTCGAACCCGTAAGAGAGCAACAACGTTAACCGGTGCGGCACGGACCTGACTTTTTTTATTTAACGATGGGCTTAGAAAAGGGAAAATTTTTAATAAATTATTTGATTCGTTTTTTTACCGATCGGTAGGTCAAGAAGGAATGAATGAATCACAAATAGACATGTCGTTGAAAACAAATCTAAGCAGGGATAAAAAATATATTCCAGAACACATGGAAAAGTTTATGTGTTTTTTATTTGTTTTTTCTTAGTTGTTATTGTTAAATGGAAAGCGATTCAATACACACAGGTAGCGGGGTGGATCAATTTGTGCTCGCTAAAAAAGTGACTTTCGATTCACTAAACCAGGGGTGGGGAACCTTTTCTTCTCTAAAAGCCGCATTAATTTTTCTGATTCGACATAAGGTCGCATTGCTAAAGCACAGAAATATGCGGATTTCCCAAAATTACCAGCGTGGGATTTTCTTTTTTTTTAAGTCTTTCAGGAATTTTCAAATCCAAAATCTCAGGAATTTACAGAGTTACAGAGTTGGCCGCACCAGAGTAGCCAAAAGGCCGCATGTTCCCCTCCACTGCACTAAGCCAATACAAACAAGTCAACTCTAAAACTAAAATAGAGATACAACGTTTATTTATAAATACTTTGATGTGTCCACGTTATTATTAAAAAACTACATTCTTTAGGTTTTTGAGACAACAAAGAATATTTTTTTATAACAGGTTAAAAATATCAAAGTATTTTAGTTCTACAGTTCTTAATAATTTTTATGCGTTGATAGCTATTCCGGCTTTCGCCATCGTCAGAACTATGTTTAAACTTATATTTTGCTCAGCTATATGTACTATATACTGGCTCTGAAGAGATACACAGAGCCTCTGCAGACGTCTTCAGAGCCAGTATATAGCTGAGCAAAATATAAGTTTAAATATAGTTCTGACGGTGGCGAAAGCCGAGATAGCTATCAACCCATAAAAAATATTAAAAACTGTAGAACTAAAATACTTTGATATTTTTAACCTGTTATAATGGAGTTCTACCAAGTAAATGCCAAATAATATTTTTATTTTATTCGACACATTATTTTTTTTTGAGTGAAAAATAATCGAAAAGTGAAATAATTACATAATTTAAATATTATTTAGGCAGTTGATATGTGATAAAAAACTTAATATGTACTTACAACAAGTAATTCGTTCTGTATCAGTTACGCCATTGGCTAATTGAAACTACTCATACATCTTGTATCACAGCAAAAGGTGACTATCACAATTGGCACTAAAAGGCATACTAGGTCTCGCTACAACGCTTCCAGTACAAATGGGCTATTTATTTACACTTGTCATTATTTATGTTCTCCTGCTACTTATATTGCACAACAAAGAACCATCAATACAATAACGAAGCGAATTTTGGAAGCCTTGGAAAATGTGTGCTAATTCGTATGAAAAAAAAACGTATACCGGGAATTATTTATGCTCTCCTGATACTTTTACTGATTTTTTTTTATTTTATATCAAATTTTAATCAAGTTAATATTTAATCGAAATAAAGTAAGTTAACTGACTTTTTTTAGCGGTAACTTGTTGTCAATCAGACACTGAACGTCTCTCTCAAGGAAAAAAAACTGTATGGATTGTCAAAGGTTTATTGTAGGACTATGGATGTTTTACTAATAGCTTGTTCCTACGTTCTAGCATAGAAGTCGTGCTTTAATTTGGTCATACCAAAAAATGCCAGGTGTACGGTGCAGTGATTAGCGTCGTTGACTTCTATGAAATATCTCACGGGTTCAAATCCCAGTACGAACAGCACTATTTTCAATCGATTTATCGATTTGTGTTTGAAGGCATGGGTGTTGGGTGTTTTAAAATAAAACATAACCGAATCGAATGATTAAATAAAAATGTGTATTTGCTAATCGATATTTATATAAATATATTTTTTAATTTTAATTGATACTCTTGGTTGTTTGAACAAGACACAGATTAAAATCACATTTTAAAAATGATTACTTAAACGCTACAAACAAGAAATGCACGGGCAATTGACTAATAGTGTAAAAGTAGCTAAGAAAAGAAAAACCTAACCATCTAATACGATGACTCAGTATAACCCGACTAGAGGTAAGAAAGAGAATTGAAAGATAGATGGTCTTGAACTGAGATAATGGAATTACATTACTTAGTAACAGGCATAGATATCCTTTACGAATAATACGGTAAAGGAAACCAGGCATTATTATTTTATGTGTTTTTATTTTATACTTATACATAATACGTTTTGTAATTATTATATCGTATCCACTAGAGCAGTGCTTCCCAACCTGTGGTCCGCGGCCCCTCAGGGGGGCGTAGGATTTCTTGCGGGGGGCGCAAAATTCAGTAGAAAGTACAAAAATCTATATATTTAAGTCTATCAAATCGTTGTCTTCCATATTGGCGGCCGCGGAATATCTTAAGGGGGCCGCCGAATTGGATTTAAAATTGGATTCTGGGGGAAAAGTATAGCAAATCGAGGATTTCGAATTCGTCGGTGAGCTAAAAAAAAACGAGTTTCTGTGACAATCTGAGGAAAAAGTATACTAAATCACAGATTTCAAATTCCTCGGTGAGCTAAAAAAAACGAGTTACGACAACGAGACAATTGAGGAGGGCCGCGGACTATTTTTCTTAGATTTAGGGGGCCGTGGAACGGAAAAGGTTGGGAAGCACTGCAATAGAGCAGTGGTCGGCAAACTGCAGCTCGCGAGCCTCATGCAGCTCTTTGGCTCTTTGAGTGTGGCTCTTCCAAATAATACAACTACATACAGTGCGATTGAAACATCGTATCCCACGCGCAAAAGTCGGTTTTCGGTCTATCTCAACGAACGTTCCTCAATCAGATTGAGGACCTTTTAAGCGAAAGCCAGCTTAAGAGTACCCTGATCAAGTAAATAATAATGTACATACCTGTATACTTGTAGTTAAAAAAAATTGGCTTTGAAAAAAAAATCAATCTTATTGTTTTTAAATTATTAATATAAATACTTTCAAACAAAAATCTATTGGAAAATTAGTTTTTAACTGTACGTACTGAGATTCGATTCCTTGAACACCGTTATTGACGAGAATAACGTTACATACAGTAAGAGGTCTGGTTAATAATTGATTTCTATAATTGCTTGATTTATTTTACTGTTACTATCGTATTTTTTCGAAGTTAAGTTAATCTAACTAATTGTAATATTTAAAAAAAAATCTATCTCCGCTTCTAATGTGGAGCATATGGCATTCTAATGCAATGTATCTCAAAAAAAGTTTTTCAACGAGAACTGATTGTTACTCAATTTCTCAACTTTCTTTATTTCGAAGAAAACAGATAGAATTTTTTCATTTATTTGAGGATTTGCAGGATTTCACATTCTTTCGAACAAAAATAAATTGAAAAAAGTTAAAAAAAAAATTAACACTGCAACACAGACCTAACAATGAAAGATTGTTAATAGGGCATCCAATCCCGGACCCGTTTTGTGATCCTGGGATTTTGGGATTGACAATATCTACAATCCTTGAACATTCACCATAATATCATGTATAGGTTCGGGATTGAGAAATTTTTGCTCGGCGATGTTGAAATCCTGGGGTTTTTCAAAAACCTAGGAATTTACCAAATTCCCAAAATAGAAAGATACGCGATCTTTTTATGTACGCGAGACCTTTACGAGTTATTAATATTATTTATGTATAATATGAGCCAATAGACTTAATTATAATTTGAATTTATAATACAAACAAACGCGAACATAACTAATTCAAGCTTCTAAAATAAAATCGTGTTGTATTAATAACAGTTGCCGCAAAGACGACGATAGACAATCACGTTTTCATGCCGAAATATTTCACGCTGTATTATACAATGTTACAGTGGATAACCGAGCATATGATTTACTAACTGATTAAATAATCAAGTTAGTGGTAATGATAATGTGCCTCTCATAAAATTACTGTTAAAGACCGGTAGGAATTCAGAGCGAATCAGTTGCGCTATTCAATTAATCAGTTTGAAGGAATATCTTACAAATTAATTAGATTAGCAAATCAAACATGTATTATAAACATTAATTACATCTGTATTACTAGATCACGACTGATTAAAAATATACAATTGAACGAATTAATGTAGTCAGATTCAATTCACTCGAATAATTACTGTCAATTTTTGATGATAAAGCGTTGAATTTTTTATAAAGTAAAACACGATTTTTAAAACAAGTTACAAAACTTTATTAAAAAATTAAGACTGTATTTGTTTTTTCTAAATTCCGTAAAAAAATAAGTAGGTGTTTTTTTTACCATGTTCACTCCTAATGTGGAGCATATGGACTTCTAATGGAGTTTATCTCAATAGAAGTGTTTCTACGAGAAGTTGTTACTCAGTTGCCCAACCTCTCCCAAGCCGGGTTTGCAAGAAATACCCTCAATTTTTTGCTTTTTCAATGTCCGCTACCAGTGTGGAGCATATGAATTCCAGTTGGAAGTTTGTTTTAAATTGATAAAATATAGTTGATAACAAAACATTTTTTTACCATGTCCGCTCCTAATGTGGAGGAAATGGACTACTAATGGTGTTTATCTCAACAGAAGTGTTTCTCCGAAAACTTCTTGTTACTCAGTTGCTCAACCTCTCTTTTTCCAAAGAGAGTAGGAATAGAAGGATAGATCTAGGACAGGACTAGTGGTTAGCTAATCGCTCTCGATACGCCTCGTTCATAGAGTAGGATGGGTGGGAAGGGGGAATTTCAAGACATCATATACATCCATGCCATTGAACAGAAATTCATAAATCGATTGAAAAATAAATTTATAAAACTGTCCGTACTGGGACTCGAACCCGTGACCTCCGTAGCTGAAGCCAGTGACGCTGACCACTCGAACACACAGGCGGCTCAAAATGGCGGAAATTTTTTATAAATATTTAAATTTATTTTATCTCCACTATATGTTCGCTCTAATGTGGAACATATGGCTTCCTAGGACAGAAGTTTGTTACTCAGTTGCTTAACCTCTCTAAAAAGTAAGGATATAATAAATATAGTTAAAACATAGCTAGTGGTTAGCTAGTCGTTATTTTAGTATTGTAACGGTGGAAGGGATCTTTTTAGACATAACAAACTTCCATTGATTTTTTGAAAAAATGCTTTTCGTACTGGGACTCAAAACCGGTGAAATCCGCCACAAAAACGTTGACCACTGCACCACGAATATTAATCTTCATTAATTGATTCAGGTAAATATTCTTTTGTTAAACAAAGATATAATTATATATTTGATTGTTTTTTGAATACTTCTAATTTTTATCATCTTAAAGGACAAGCAAATATTAATCCACATTTTGTGATTTTATTTATAAATAGAGATAAATTGATAGTGAAAACAATTTTACACGATTTTTTTTCTTTACAACTGTAAAAACATATTTATAACTGTATTTAAAGCAATATTTTGTTTAAAAAAATATTTAGTTGGATAACAACGATTCTTAAAAATAAACAATGTTAATTATTATTATGAATGTTTTGGAATTCTGTGAACACGATCAAATTAAAATTAAATATATTATAAGACACAAGAGTGGTTATTTAAATAAATCATACAATTGTAATGATGTAATAATAATGAATTTTTCTTGATTGTGAGCGATGGCAAATATCAAAGTAATCTTAATGAATATCTCATATTATTATGGATGCTGTACACGAAAATATTCATTAAAATACAACTTTTACAGGAGATGAAATTACTTGTACGCATAAAAAAAGTTTTTCGTAATTTATGTATACACGTATAATTTTTATTTAAGGATAATTTTGCGAACATCATCTGGCAAAGTAATAAAAATTGAAACATTTGGTAGTGTTCGCGGTGAGGGAAACCGATTCTGATATTTAATAAATAATGTAAAAACCAGTCCAAAAAGTGGTTTAATTTTTTAAAATTACAAATATTGTCAGTATCTAAGCGGAAAAAATAGAATTACTGTTATACTGTGTAATTATAAAATACTTCGTTCGTAAGTAAATTTATTTTTCACACCTACGGAAACGGGTTTGCCATCACTATGCCAAACGTATTTTTTTTTCATCAGAGAACGCAAATTGCATTGAAAGTCATTGAATTGCATCTTCCTTCATATATTTCAAGGATAATTTTCATTACTTTGGCATTAAAACACCGATTGCACTTTGATTTTTAGAACAGTTTGCATTACCGATTCATCATACAATCAAATTAGCGATGCGTTATTTATGTAAATAAAGATGCCTATTTTGGGCAATGACTATTTTTATGTTGTGTTATAATAAATATCAATAATTATGTAATCGATAATTATGATTGATTGTTATTTATGCTTAGTTAAAACGATATCAATAACTTTTTTAAAATTTATTTTTAATTAAATTTAAGAAGTGATATTTCAAAAACACACCATGTTTATGATTAAATCGAAATTACTTATGTACACCAATGGAAAGTGTTATGGAAAATGTACACCTCTCAGAGCAGCCATCTGCATTAGCTCCAGATTCATTTATGCAATACACTTTTTCGTCTTCTTTGACCATATTCGCTTCTTATGTTATGTTGTGACAGGGAAACTTTGAGATACCATATGCAGCATATGGTATCTCAACGTTTCCCTGTATTCTGCCAATGGCTTTGGTTTCTCCCATGGCATGCCAGCATCCCTCAGTTAAGCCAATTGCATCTTATAAATTACACCAGACGGTTATCGAGGATGCTGAAATCTCCCGTCCAGAAAAAGAGGCAGGCAGAATTAAGGATATCTGGAAGCATCCGCAGCACATTACCCACCCAGTCCAACCGTCTCTCTGTGACAACTAAAGAGACGAGGCGCTGTCTTGTACGTTCTCTAAACTCCGAGTTCCTCACTCAATCAAACAACCTCAACCTCTATAATCTGAGGCAAGCATCTATTCTTGAAGTTCATTATACAGGTTTCTTAAGAGATTCGCTACCGATAAGCAAAACTGGAAGAATGCAAGTGTTGAATAAATATCATTTGACTTTAAGCGTGTACAGCTGTATGTCCTAAATCATAGTTTCTTAACGTTTTTGGACCTGTGGCCCCTTTTGAGTATCATACTCTTCCGTTGGTCCCTTACCCGTTTTTTATATAAGCATATAAGTTTGAATTTGATTTTCAAAATATAACAGTTTTACAAACATAACCAGGAATTTACAGATTTCCAAAAACGAAAAGACGCGAGACCCCTTTTTTAGTTCTACTAAGAAGCTCAATTTCAAAAACCTAAAATTGCCAAAAATCTGAAATTGGGATTTTATGGATTTGCCCGTGACCCCCATAACTGTTCTGTGCTGTGACTCCCCTAATAATATGTTTCCTCTTTGGCCCTCTTGGAATATGCCTTGGCACCTGGTTGAAAAAACTGTGTTCTAAATAGTCCTCATTGAGAATATGGCTCCAGCTATCCAATATATATAAAAACATTTTAAAAAATAATTTAGAGACGCTAGAATTTCCAAAAATACTTCAATTCTTACCGACTCTACTGTCCTAGTGTAAAATCATTGTATATCAATCTCTCTTTAATGTAATGACAAATCACCAATACTAAATATGTTACATAACTAAAAATTAGAAAACCATAAAGTTTTTGTAACCAAAAGGTTAAAAAACCACTTCATTAATAATGAAGATTGCATAAGGTTAGTTAATTTCTTGATACATCGTATGGCATTTACAACATGAATACATCGTTTAAAATTTTGCACACCAATAAACAATCATAATTAGGATTTTAGTTGCTGAAAGATATTTCCACACGACTTTGAATGTTAAATTTCATCTCGTGACTGATTACTCTTTATGAATACTTCATATGGGTTGTCTTAATAAATATTTCTATGAAGTGACTTAATGGCTGTGATTAAACAAGGTTTAACATTTAAACAATCACTGTAAACGCTTATAAACAAATTTAATAAATATTATCTTGGGAAAACTGTGTTGCAGATGGGACGTTTCAAACCTATTTATTTAACAAGTTTTTTCTTGCAGATTAAAGCATGTTTACGTTGAAACAAAATATATGACATTGAACTAGGCATTCTTAAATTTTTTAATATTATCTTGCTGAAGAAAAATAACAGATACATATTATAAAAGATAAACATTTATAACTTCATTCAAAGATGTTTTTTTTATTAAATTTCAAAACAACCTTTTATTAATAAAATCCCTGTAGAGATTTGAAATTAAATGCTGGCTTAATGTTTTTTTTTCCGCGAAGTGAAAACTTTTATTTATTTCACCCCGGTGAATATTAACTGCGAGTTACAAAAAAAATATGTTGCGGGGAAGATTTACGGTTTTAGCAAAAAAAAAATAGTTATCCCAGTGTAAAATATTAATTTTACTGATAGTTTCGCCAGTTTAATTCTCACATTTTTTTTTATTTTATGTAACTATATTATAAAATAATTTAGAATTTAATTGAATAGTTTTTATTTCACTTGTATTATGATATGTGACAAGTGTTTCGCTTATTTGAGAAGCATCATTAGATAAAACTTCACACAAAGATTACGAATAAACATAAAATTGTAAGGGTTTTGTCCATTCCAACTGGACACAGGAAGGAGGTAAAATACAAACATTGATAGTAACAATTACAAATAAATTACTCAATTTTAGGTGCGGTAAATCTCAAGGGAAATAAATTCAACAATGGTCATCCGCATATATTATTAACGTATGTTTTATTTCTATGAATGACTTTAATAATCTCCAAAAACACTAAACTATTCATTCTTTACCGTTTATATTATTTAACACACGGAATTTTTAAACTTTTTAATTTTTAAAAAAATAAAAGTTTCTACCAATCTTGCCCTATATAAACAACTTGGCAGACTTAACAGATGAAGCAATACATACTGTTATGAGCAAATGAATCTCTACTATTTAATGAAAGATATTAATTTTATAAAAATCGGGTTATAAATGAACTTATTTACCACCGAATAAATCAAAAATGCTTATTCTCAATTCGTTGAGAAAAATCATTAAATATTTCAAATTGTGTCAACTGCAGAAACGCACGAAAGTAAAATAAATAAAACAACCCATAGCTGGAAAGTCGTACTATCCAAAAAAATCACTATAATTCAAAATAAAACCAATTCTGTAGTTTTTAATTCGCAATGACGTAAAATGTTTGCATCAAATAATATTTATATATTAAAAATGTAAGTGATACTAAGCAGTTTTTTCTTAAAAATGCTTTCATTATTTTTGTTTTTAGAGAAGCAGGTTGAACCGGAGAACATTATCTGATATCTCTCCTAATACATATGTTATTTGTTTATTGAATATTTTTACATATCTTTATTTGAAGTTAATTATAATAAATTCAGAAGTAAGAGAATTTCGTCACATTTATAGCAGAAGTTGTTAAGTAACAGATTAATAGTTACGAGTAAACAGGAAAAAAATCAGCATTTAGGATAAAGCTTCCACCATCGATATGCTATGGTGCATATATAATTAATGCATTAATGCCAATCTGACACAAATAATAGATTGGGATATTTTCTTTACTTAGAACAACGTTAATAATAATTTTCTACAAAAACAAATGGTTTTTTTGGCAAACTGGTGTAATCAATACACCAACTGAGTTATTCCAAACAAAGAATTTATATAAAAGAATGTCGTTGTATACTGAGCTATTTTTTCAGTTTTGTTAATTATCAACTTCTGCCAGAAAGGTGGCGAGGTTTATCTACCCAAATTTATTATTAATTACTAACAAGCTATTGTATACATATTTATATCCTAAGTTTTTCATTCTTGTATCTTTCATATCCTTTTACGACATTTATCATAAATGTGTTACTAAAAAAATGAACACAGTTCCTTTATTATATTTTCATTGTGAGTAAAATAATTTATTTACTAATGGAAAATACAAAGACCGAAACAATTACGTTATATCTTAAATAATACGAAACATCGCAGCCCCATCTATCTTCCCCTTAACACTATTTCATCACTCTATAATAAATACAACATTAATGCGGGAAGGGTTTTGTATTACCGGTCGGGTCAGTGGCACACAACTTGGCTGTCGCATTGTCAGGGAATAAATCAATTTTATGGTTTATATCTGAGCTATAAATTCTACTGTAAGGTTGAAATACTGTCGAAAATGTTTAAGCAAATGACAGTATTTCATGATTGTGTTGAAAGTCGGATATTAAAATATCTAGTGCTCTTATAATAGTTATTACTGAGTTTAATTTATTGCTCGACATAAATTAGAATGGAGCAGAAACTACGGTGTCGAAAATTTAAGTTAATTGGGTATTTATACGGTTGGGGTATATTCGATATTATAACAAATTATAGTCGCCTGTTGTGGCCCAGTTAATAAGAGCTTGCTCTACCAATCATGCAGGTCTGGGTTTGACTCCCGGTCAGATCACAGTGAATTTGAGAATTATTCAATTAAAAGTTGTGATCGAAGAATGGGTGTTTGTGATGTCAATTCATATTATTTCCTCTCCTACTATCCTTCTGATCCTTTAATAACTGGGTGTTGCAATAGCGATTAGTCAACCACTAGTCCTGTTCTAGCCTTATCCTTCTCTCCCTACTTACTCACTAGTGAAAAAAAGTGAGGTTGAGCGACTGAGTAACAAATAGTTCTAGTAGAAAAAACTTTTGAAATATCTCAAATACGAGGTCAAATACTCAAAATTGGGAGCGAACATGGATTAAAAAAATAGTATGACAAAAAGAAATGTTTTTAATTCTCAAATTATTGACAAAAAGTATCTCCTGGCTTATTGGGTTATTAAACGAATTTGTTCACTCAGATATACTATCAAATTATTTTAAGAGTAATTCAATTTTACGAATGATGTGAAAGAAAATATTTCATAAACATAAAGACAGATAATCTTTGTATTTATTTTAGTCCATGACCACTCCCATCATAGTGCGTATAGCCTGCTAATTGAACTATCTAAACTTTGATAAATAAATAATATTTTGTAACCAGAGCTGGCTAGAGGATTTATACGCATGTGTCAAAACTAAGACTAAATGAGTGGATAGACCAGAGGTGGGGAACCTTTTCTTCTCTAAAGGCCGCATTCATTTTTCTGATTCGACATAAGGCCGCAGTAAACATAGAACGGGATTGATTAATATTCAATCCCTTACCTTACTTTTCCTCGCTATAATTATTCCCCAGATATCTCCAAACCTCATGTTTCCAGAATTGGTCAGAAGGCCGCACCGGAGTGGCCAAAAGGCCGCGGGTTCCCCACCTCTGGGATAAACTGTTAAAATATTGCATTTAACACGTGCGACTATGTGCACTGCGCACTTTATACGCGTCA
This sequence comes from Himalopsyche tibetana, assembly GCA_030503985.1. Taxonomy (NCBI): domain Eukaryota; kingdom Metazoa; phylum Arthropoda; class Insecta; order Trichoptera; family Rhyacophilidae; genus Himalopsyche; species Himalopsyche tibetana. The sequence goes on from JAPJYX010000006.1 coordinate 2,355,796, forward strand.
CGAGCTGACCTTTTTTGTAAAATTACAAAAAATCTGGAAAGAGTTTCTTAATTCTTTATCGAGATAATTAAATATAATACTGATTTATACCCTCGTTCACAAGGGAAATTGTACATACAGTATTTATTAGGGGAACAAATTAAATGGTCAGAATTTCAAGAAATTTTTGGTCAGAATAAAAATATTATACGGTCAGAATATTTTATAAAAATTTTGGTTTGCAGGTTAAGTTAGGTTTTTTTTTTATTTCATTTAAATTATGACTATTAATTCTGACTGATATATTATGACAATTTAATATAAATTCTAACCAATGATATTTTAAATTCTGACCAGAAAAATACGAGCCATTTATAAGTTAACCAAAAAGGAGAAAGAACGACTGTATAGACTAGAATAAAGGGAAATAATTGGAAACAATGTTGACCATTTCAACAGAGAAAAAGATGATATTTCAATCTTTTTAAAATCGAATTCAGAATCGGATTTGGATTTGTTTTATTTTTTAACGATTTCACAGCCCTGCAGGAATCTGAACAAAATTTGTTATGCTTACATTGTTGTCAGTTTTTGTAATTCAGTCGCTGAACCCCTGTCATCAGGGATAATAAGGAAAGAAGGATGAGATTAGGAAACTACCAATATTAAGTAAGTTAATCACGTTTTCTACGCTCCGTTTCCAGGATCGGAATGGATGGGAATAAATAAAACATGGAAGTTTTGCCATGCGGTACGAATTACGAATACATACATTTATCTCTGTAACACAAAATAATCTTAATTTGATTCAAACACTTGATCATACTAACAAGACTAACAAAGTCTTATCTTAACAAAGTTGTATATTTACCACTCGCCTGGTAGTAAAAAAAATCTTTTAGTAATCATACATTATAAACATAATAGGATGTTAGCTTATATTTATGTATACAGTTTCAATATCCGTAATGTCGGGTCCTATGGCACAGCGGTTAGCGTTGTGGGCTTCCGCGCCGGATCTCACGGGTTCGAGTACCAGTACGAACAGAATTTCGATCGATTTTCTGTTCGAATGCATGGGTGTCTGTGATGTTTAAAAATTCCCTCTTACTATCCCAATCCTTTAATAACTGGATGTAGCAAGAGCGATTAGTTAACCGCTGGCCCTGTCCTAGCCTTATCCTTCTATCCCTACTACTCTCTTTCTCAAACAATTCTCGTAGAAAAACTTCTGTTGAGGTATTTCTATTAGTAGTCTATATGCTTCCACATTGGGAGCGGACATGGATATAAATCAACATAAAAAAAACCAAGTGGTCGAGAATTGACATAATAAAACATTTTCCATCCATTACCGCTTCCAGTGTAGAGTATATGTCTTCACGATGGAAGTATTTCAAAACAAGTTTTTCTTTCTTTTTTTAAGAGAGTAGTAAAAATAGAAGGATTTTTCAGGGCAAGGCTAGTAGTGAGCTTATTGCTGCTGCTACTCTCCGTTATCTAAGGATTAAAAAGATGGGAGGAGAGGGAATTTTCATACGTCACAAACATCTTTGCGTTGGAACAGAAAAAGCTGATTGTAAGATTGTAAGGGGTTCGAACCCGTGATTTCCGGCATGGAAGCCAACGACGTTGAGCACTGTGCAAACGGACAGATAATAAATAACGCAGATGATGCTAGTGATCAAGATAGAACTGGCGTGTTAGCAGTCAGCAGTGTTTGATTACCACCTTCGGCGTCCAGAAGAGGTCATTAATCTGTCATCATCATCATCATCGGGTTGAGTTACGAGAACAGAGACGTCCATAATGGTCAGGATCGGGTAATCAAAACACCAACATAAAACTAGATTTGATAGCCTCGGGTCTTTGGCATCGCCTTATTGGTAAACCGAGATGGCTTCTGTTTTATATTACTGTCATAGCGTATCATTTTCCTTAATTAATTATCGATTATTTTACATTTATCGTTTTGTCTCAATGGAGTTAGTCGAGGGGTAACCCTCTAGAAATTTCAACTTTATCGGGTTCGAATAAAAAAAAAGTATTTGAATACAAATTATTTTATGATATCAACCTTTAAGACGCACCGAATTCATTGATTAAAGTATTCATCCTTTCAGGTTTTTTTTGGGTCCGTAGCACAGTGATCAACGTCGTTTTTCTTCCGCGACGGATGTCAGAGGTTCGAGTCCCAGTACGCTTAATGTTCGGACATGGATGTTTATGATATCTAAAAATTCCTTCTCACCCTTCCAATCCCTTAATAACGGGGCGTAGCGAGAGCGATTAGCTTCTAGTTCTGTTCTAATCTTATCCTTCTTATCCCTACTCTCTTCGAATAACATCTGGGTAACAAACAGTTCTCAAAGAACTCTCTATGCACGTTGGGAGCGAACATGAATTTAAAAAAATAAAAAATCAAGTAAAAGGGTGTAACAAGCAATTGGTAACAGAAATTCGTAAGAAATTTATAGATAAAAATATTAAATATTAATTTAATTTAATTTTAATTTAATTAAAATTATTCGTACTTTATCAAACATTTGTGAAAGTAAAAAAGTCTGAGGATGCCTCTGAAAGAGGCGAAACACTTGTCACAGTTTGTAGCACAGTATGTGGAATAATCTAAGTTATTTTATATTAGCTATTATTTCTTTTACTTAGATAAATGATGGTATCAAATAATTTGGTAATTACTCCTAGAGCACCCCTGGCAACGATTTAAAAATGTGTAAGCCTGCATTGTTACGTGATACCCTCACCTTAATGTGACGGCAATGAACCAAATTCGATTGAAAAAATGCTGGTCGTACTGAAATTCAAACCCGTAAAGTCCGGCATGGAAGCCAAAGATGTTGACCACTGTTTCATGGATCCGACAATGTATACATAGATTTGTATTAATGCTTATTTTTATCAGTGAAACCGGTCCTGATCCTATAAAATAAATGTGAAATTATTATAGTGTTTTATTTTTTGAATCGTGGCTACTCTGTTTTAAAAACGAAATTTATTACTCGAAAAACAAGGTAAAAGATGACTGTCGATTTCACGTCACAATATTCGTACAAGAGAAACAAAACTATATTTTATCTTCACAGCATATTCCTTTGTATTCTAAATTTCCTGAAATAACAAGATCAAAGATAACATTATTTCGACATTCCCTTTGATATAAGATCACCGACATCCGGGAATGGTCAAGAAATAGGCAGACAGAGTGGAGAGTAATAATAATTGTAAAAGGGGATTAAGGTTATTCAAAAATATAGGGATGCTACAAAAGATATTAATAAATACTTGGGTAACAAATTGGGTACTTACTTTTGATTATTTTGGTACTATTATGACTCGGGTTGACAGACATATAGGAACTTAACGAATGTGCTAAGCGTTAAATTTGAAATTAAAATTCTACTTTACTTAAGCTTTACTTTGCATTATTTAAGCAAACTTTGCGATAGTAAATCTGAAGATGCCTCTGAAAGAGGCAAAACACGTGTCACAGTTAGTAACACAATACGTGAAAGAATCAAAGTTAATTTAAATTTTCTATTATAATTCTAACCTAACTTAACATATTGATTTATTTCTGAATTAATATAACATTACTCGAATTATGTGAAATGATAATCAATACAACAATGTAAGTGTTTTACATTATACAAGTTCCAGAGATTAGTAATTTTTCTGCAGAGTTTTTACTAGTGCAAATTTTTTTTTAAACCATGTCCGCTCCCAATGTGGAGCATATGGACTCCTAATGGAGTTTATCTCAACAGAAGAGTTTCTACGAGAACTGCTTGTTACTCAGTTGCTCAACCTCTCTTTTTCCAAAGACAGTAGGGATAGAAGGATAGGGCTATGACAGGATTAGTGGTAAGCTAGTCGCACAAGATACCAGTCACAAAAATAAAAATAAAAATAAATAATGTAGTAATCGAAAACAAAAGCTCCAAGGAAGATGGTTGATTGGTATTTTATACTGAATGTGGTATGCAAAGAGATATTCCTAACATTACAAGTCTAAAATGAGCAAAATTCCAAGCGTCAGGAAAAGCACTCGAAGAATAAAATAACGTCTGAGGCCTTTACTACTTCTGCTCCGAGATACTTCTTGGTTAAAAATAATTTGATTTCACAGAAATACAAAAAAAAATAAAGCCTAAAAATTGTAGATTATAATAATATAGAGAGAAATCTTGATGACAGCTATAATATCAAACGAGGATAAAAACAAATCCAAATAAAGGACTAATCTAATACCAAGAAGGAAAAAGGAAGTTTTATTGTGCAAATGAGTTCTAGAATTACGAGGATTTTTTTTAGGATTTTATGATTATTTTAACTGGATGGCTGCCACAGACGAGATATTTCGTCAAATTGTTCGTACTTAACACGCCAGATACGAGTTAACTCGTCAATAACTAATTAAATTAATAATTACAAATTATAGCCGGCGTGCTACAAACGTACTTTTTTTCTACGGCAGTCAAAATGTTAAATGTGGAACCGCGATTCATTGTTTGGTGAGATTCTAAGATCTAAGATGTTATTTTATTTTTTATTTGATAGTTTTATTATATCATAGATGAAGGATATGAGACTTTTATGAAAACAATGACTGTGAGAGAAAATTATTAATTAATACACAAAAACTGGTTTTGCTGAAAACTGGAAGCTGACAATACAACTATTATAATTTGTGTTTTAGTCTTATATATCACGCAAATTTAAATGATCGTTATTTAATTAAAAGTAAAATTGAATACAGGTTTTGTCATTTTAACAAAAAAGAAACTCAAAAGTAAAGCCACAACTATATGTCATGTATTTGAAACAATTTATTCTTTCTTCCTGGGTCTGATAGATAATTTAGTGAATGTTAATAGATAGCAGGTTTATTTCAACAAACCAAAATTTATTTAAAAAAAAATATATAGTTTGTTATTTCTTATGTTCACTGTTACAATGTTTACAAAAAATATTTTAATTAAAAAAATACATTTTTTACCGTTTGTGTTATATATATATGTTTTCTTAGGACAAAGGAAGATTTGCGGAATTTAGATTAAGGGATTTCCGCTCTGATACAAGATCATCCCCTCCACGGTGCGGTCAAGAAAGGGCCGCTCGGTAAGTGGGGGCAATAAATAAATTACGGCTGCCCACCGTGATTTATAAGGGGACAGCATCCCGCCCGAGGCGACTGATTTTGGACGGGCGTTTTGTTGCGGAGGCGGACCTGGATTTCATTGTACATTAAGTGGACGATTATTTTTTATTCAAGTGTATAAATACAGTCGAGTGAATTGGGCACGGTGCGCAATTATTTTTCGTTTATAATTAATGATTTTAAGCCTACTCTATAAAATCACAAGACCTCTTTTGCCAGAGAGGGAAATCAATCTTTCGGTAAAGAAAAAAGAATATTATGTTGGACCAACGGTATTTTTTGTCGACTTTTCAAATACTATTGATAAAATTTATCATAGCTTTTTATTTCATTTCAAAGATCCACAGTAAAATCGTCACTGTCTTGGCAGAATATCTTTTAGGGTGTCCACTGTTAATACTTGGTGGAAAGGCATTATATTAAAAAAAAACACAATGTTTCTTTTTACTTTATTTATACAGGTCAGAACCGGTTTCGCTCATGGCGAGAATTGTCAACCAATAGGAAATGGCATTATATTAAAAAAACACAATGTTTCTTTGTACTTTATTTATACAGGTCAGAACCAGTTTCGCTCATGGCGAGAATTGTCAACCAATAGGAAATGGCATTATATTAAAAAAACACAATGTTTCTTTGTACTTTTTTTATACAGGTCAGAACCAGTTTCGCTCATGGCGAGCATTGTCAACCGATAGGAAATTAAACAATGCTGTTTACAAAAACAAATCGAAATAAAAAGGTGTAAACAACAATTCACATTGAAAAGAATTTAAAAATTACAATAGGAGTGACTATAATTACACAAATTTAAATTTTTAGCACCACTCACATGTATGATAATTAAAAAATCATCAAAATCACCATCGTCTTGACAGATGTTGGTAAGTTACATATTGATAGTTCTGAGTAAAAATAAAATGAAAAATGTCAGCTTCTAGGACAAGCCTTCTAGAATCGATAGCTTATATAAGATAAATAATTGTAATAAAAGTTTTTTTCAAATTAGCACACAGTGAAAATCACATTAATAATAATTGCATACGCAAATAAATGTTTTTTTTTGGCATACTGGTACAACAACTGAGTTATTATAGATAAAGAATTGATTTTAAAAAACTTTTTGTTTATTTCGTTTAAAACAGTATTACTTATTACCAACTACTGCCAGAACGGTGACGAAACTTCTCATAAATGAAAAAATATTTAATACGATTAGAACCGGGTTTGTTCATGTTCGTTGAAATGTTGTAAATAATAAAGAAATGTGAAGATTCTCTGAAAATTTTGCCGTATCACAACCATGTATCTATTTGAAAAGCTACAATACCCAGTGAAACCGCGTACCCCGTTCTCAACGCATTGCTTGCTTGTAGGGATTCTGTATCGAGACGTCCCGGGACAAGAGTCCCGGGACTTTTATGGTTTTTTGCTGTCTTAAGTCCCGGGACATTTAACAACAAAGTCCCGGGACTTAAGGCAGCCAAATTGTACATTTTTAATTTTGAAAAATCCATTCTAACAAATAAAAATTGGATGCAAGCAATCGCTAATGTGACCTAAAAAGTTAATTTTGATTTAAAATAAAGTTACATCGGTGTGTATCCGCGGGATCAGTTTTGCAAAAAAATGCATTATATTTAGGCTAAGGATTAAAGGCCGGGGTTTTAACAAAATTAAATATGCATATATAATATAACAGGGATCTTATTAAAGAAACAGCTGTTTGGATTTATAATTGTAGAAGTTTCAAATAACATCTATTTATATATTGTAATACGAAACAACCATTTTTAATGGGTAGAGAGAGACATGCAGAAATACAAAAAAAACTTAGATACGTGTTCGCTTAACTATTTTTGCAGCATGGGATAATCGCACAGAATTCCAAGAAATAATGGAACCAATAGTTATTTCTAGAAAATTATTTTATAAATCAAGGCGGCTTATAAATGTTTTATTACCAACCGTTCTGCTGGGACTAATTGATTTTCGAAAAGAATACACGAAAGATTTTGAAAAATGCTCCACAACAATATATTTGAAATACGGAGATAATTTACTACAACGTCTTTTCTCCGTGGAAAAAGATATCGAGGTATCTGAAGAAAATATCGATGATGAGATAAATATTGCAGAACTGTCACTGGAAGAAGAATTAAATAGACAGATTACAAAAAATCAAAAGATTTCTCCATTATAAACGAAACAACTAAACGAATTTAAGATTTTAAAATCAACTGGAGAACGGAAACAAAGATTATTTTTTATATATAACATTAAAGCAACATTGACTGACAATGATGATTAGCAACAACGTTTATTACAAAAATAAGAAATCGGCTGTCTGATTCGTCATTAAATTTATTATTATTTTTAAAAGCCTATTTTGATTAGCAAAAATAAAATATTAACTTTTGTTTAAATAATACATACTATGAATGATTTGAGGTTGTGACTTTATTATTGAATTAATTTAATATTTTTATTATTAATAAATAAATGTGTTCAAAAGATGTATTTTTTTTAATTAACGCATACTTTCGCCGCCCTTTTAAAGTACGCATGAAAAAAAAATACGTCTAACTGCGTAAAAAACGCTCAAAAAAAATAGTTTAATTGAAACGAAATATTAAAAAACGTTTGGGAGAAAGATATCTTTATTTATGTTATTAGAAATCTGTTTAAATCAATTCATAATCGTATTAAAAATATAACTGTAGCAAAAACAAATTAAAAAATAATATAATTAAGTGTTCATACCTGATGGTGTTTTATTCACAAATGTTTTTCACTATTGTACAAAGTTACCAATGTCTCAATAGGACAAAAAAGGTATAAAAGCTGTATTGTGATTTGTGAAGTAACGGTCATAATTTTACCCAATTCATTGTTATTTTTTCAATACATGAACCGTTATCATCTCTTTTTAGTACATACATACAAATATTTAATTTTAATAAATTTATAATTTTATTGAAGGGGAAATAAAAGTCCCAAGTCCCGGGAAGTCCCGGGACTTTGACTTTATCACGTCTCGTGTCCCGGGACTTTGAAAAACCCGAGACTTCAGAATCCCTACTTGCTTGTTACACGATAGCACGGCTTCGGGAATAAAAGTGTTAAAAAGTTTATTCTGCTGATTGAGTTAGCAATATATTCAAATGATCAATTCCTGCACTACGAGATAGTGATTTCGTTTAATTAAAGAAATTGAATATAAGTTTATATGCATCATATTATTTGTTGGTGTAGAATCCATCTATATTTTTTTTTATGTAAGTAGTTTTAAAAGAAAAATTGTAAACAGATTTGATAAAAAAAATAAAAATATATACTTATAAAACGAGAATAACATTTTCAATTCCGATGCTTATACAAAAATAGTCGGCGAGAATGATGAATGTGAGTCATTTTGTGATCCGGTGGCAAATTACCCATTATTAGGCCATCCTGTTGTTCAAAGTAAATTAAGCCAAACTTGGAGTCTTACATTCGTATACGGGTCAACATCTTCTGGTGCCCTTGTTGTTATCTGAATCCCTCATTACGACATGATTACATCGTGTATTATTTTTTTAGCAATCTATTCATGATAATCGTTTTTTTTTTAAATTGTTTTAAGATGTCTATTACTATATTTATAAAAATAAAACAGAATAAATTCAAAACCAAATTTGATATTTTTATTCATATAATATTATGAGGGCATTCTATCCTGACCCCTTTTTGTAATCCTTGAATCCTGGGATTGAAAATTCACCATAAAGACGTGCATAATTTTGGGATTGAGAAATTTTTGCTCAGTGATTTCGATTTTCGAATTTTCGAATTCGAAATCGAATTTTCATTTGAGGAATTGCCAAAATGGCAAAATCTGGGATCTTTTTTTAGCCCTCGCGCAATTTATTTCAATCCCGAAATCCCGGGATTGGATAGTAATAATCCGGTATCCTGGGATTGGAGGCCCTAAATATTACGAAATAGACAAAAAAACTTAAAATTGTCTAAGATAATTTTTGTTCCATTGATTCGTTCGGTTAATTTTATAGTAATATAATAGGTGGTGCTAGATGCTAGAAAATCAAACATACACTGCAATAAAAATAAAATAAAGAACGGAACTTCTTCAAAGACAATAATTCTACAAATCGATATTTTTAAGAAAACATTTCCTCACACAATAGAGCAGTCAGAATCGATGAAAAAAGCTTTATTAACCTAGCACACAGAATACGAATAATTTAACTCACCCTATAACTAACTATAGTCTGAAAACTTCGAGACCGCTTTGCTGACTCCACGAGTGGTTTCAGTGGAAGAGATAGGTAATTGTCGGATCCGTGGCGCAGTGGTCAACCTCGTTGGCTTCCGTAACAGATCCCACGGCTTCAAGTTCCATAACGAACAGCAATTTTTCAATCGATTTATCAATTATTGTTCGAAGGCATGGATGTTTTTAATGTATAAAAATTCTCTCCTAACTTTCTTATTCGAAAAAAGTGAGTAATTAACCACTATTACTGTCCTAGCTCTATCCTTCTATCTCTACCACTCTTTTTTTTAAATAACCTACTGAAAAACAAACAGTTATTGTTGAAAAAAACCTGTTAAGATACTTTCATTTAGAGGTCATATGCTTCACATTGGGAACAGTCTTTTCTTTGTTGTTTAATTTATTTCTCGTTAAGCAATTCTTGTTTAAGCTCGTCATTAACTGTGCTTGATAATTTAGTAACATTACTAACCTTTCTTGTTGTACATTATTAAAGATGGTAATGTGAAAAAATGGGGTTGATTATATCGTCCAACATACCTGAAAAACAGAAAGAATATATGTTAAATTCAATAATATTGCATTTGATATTATACACGCGCACCGTAATGTAAAGTAATATGGTTCCACAAAAATTCAATTCCGTCTTTTGTGAAGTTCGAAATTGTATAATACTCAGGTGTTCGTTTTAAAAGAATACCTAAATGATTGATATTCTTTATTTTTTCTATAAACAAAACAGAAAATAAAACGACACGTACTGAATATAAAAAATACATTAAATGTATCAATTATTCTCCATCACTCTTACTTACAGTTTCATTTTGTCGTCTCGGTTTCAAGTGAGATTAAAAAACTCAAATCAATAGATTGTCTACTTCAAGCGTGTAATTCTATTTAAAGATACTGTATTTCCCTATTCAATTTAATTTTTTTATTCATCATAGGTTTATTTTCTATAAAAAAAATTGAAGCTAAAATAAGAGAGATGACAATCTGTTTTGCAATGTTTTGATTCAGAGCAATAATACTTTGGAGTTTTAGTGGGAGTCGTAAGTCGTCGAATCAGGTGTTTTTTACCAGATTCAAAGTCAAAAAAATCCATTAAATAAAAAAAAATATTGATGTGTGTTGCCACTGCATGCTAGACTGATTAAAGATTATCTGATGGTGTATATACATAGCATATGTATATGTAAGTTAAACGGAAATGATTTAAGTAGTTAATTCGGAGTCAGTTTTTAAGTATGGTAAAAATATAAAATCTGACAGGATTGTCGAACACTATAGTAATTACGTTATTCACAGCAGTATTTTTTATCCGTTGTTTAGTATTTCAATTACATATTGAATGGCCTGTTAATTGGAAGACATATTTATTATGCGGATATGTTGATTCAAATTATGTTAATTAAAAATAATAGAGACAATAAGATATTAATCACTTAACGTGGAATTTGTACAAATAATAAGTTGGATAAATATTAAATCAAATGTAGGTACGTATTATTACTTCTATTGACATAATTATACAAAGAGTCTTTCCCTTTTCTTTATTTACGTATCCTACAAAGTAAGTACAACATAATAAAGGATGTGAAAATCACTGAGAGACTTATGATATCACTGTGCCATACCCTTTTTCTTATTATAATGTAACACAGCTTCGCTTCTGGAGCACCGTCGATTGAAGGATCACCAAAACTTGATAATAATGTTGTTTTGATAAAGCGAACAGGCTGTGCCATCATAATATGGCCCATGGGGAGAAGGGAAATGATTTAGTGGTGTCAATGGGGTACCGGGTAATGGCAGTTGATTTTCATACCACGTGTGGCAAAAGCTATCCGTATGAATTATTCATTTTGAGGAGCTTTAGGGTAAACCAAAGTTCGCTTAATTGCGAAATCTCACGAGAAAGTTAACGTTGGAAATTTTAAATGATAATTTAATCTTGGCCCGTCTTCCGCGATTCATTATAAATTTGAATATAATACCCATCATGTATAATGAATAACTAGTTCAGTGTTAATATTGCCAATCATTTATTACCCAAATGTTGTAATATTGCTGAATTGATACGCTTCCAAATTGCTGAATTGTTTACATGGTAAGAAGTAAGACAATTTATAAATAAACCTACTAAGAACTTCCTATCCCATAAATGAATATATTAATTATTAAGAGCTTATTTTTAAGCAGGCGTAATTATTTTTGTTTTATTTGACTAGCACATTCAACTAAATTTGTGTAAAAAAAGATCTGTAGTAAAGGTTTATTTTAATTTTCGAAACGTATTAAACAATTTAAGGAACAATTAAAGGAAACGATGCAAATATGCGTCTATAATACTTGCATTTTTCAAATGAACTAATTATAATTAATACATCAAATTTCTTTTATAGAAAAAGTAAATACCGAATCAACTAGGATTTTTTACATGTTTTTTTTTTAAAAAAATAAAATAAAATTCAACAAATATTAATAAAAACACAATATTCCTTTGTACTTTATTTTCACTTTATTTAAAAAGGTCAGTACTGGTTTCACTCATGGCGAACATTGTCAACTGATAATAAATATATTTTAAAAGTGCTATTTATACAAAAAATTAAATAATGAAAAGGTGTAAACAACGATTAGTATTGAAAAGAATTTGCAAATTACAGTGATTCTATAATTACACAAAATTCTGACCTTTTTAAATAAATTGGAAATAAAGCACAGTGGAATATTGTGTTTTTATTAATATAATGCCTTTCCACCAAGTATTGACAGTGAACACCCTTAAAGTGATCTACAAATATATTTTTAGTCTAATGTGTTTCGCATAATTAAAAATCTTTTTTTAAAAGTTCATAAATAAAATAAGGCAAGTACTTTATTGCTATTACTATTTTAAAGACGATTCGTAAAATAAACTATTTTTTGAGAAGTAAACAGTTTTAGTATCACTGCACTAAGATATTTTTCTATGGGGTTTCTTATTTATTCACAATATATTACCGTGAGGTTACAGCGCGTTGACATTATTATTTGATACATAATAGTAGATAGCTATTGAATATTGATCGCTTTTTTCTATTTATTTTTATTTAATGGCAATTAAGATAAGATTTTAATAAAGACGAAATAGTTTTTAGATGCGAAGCGTCATATTATGTAAATTAAAAATATAGTGCAAAACATGTTATTTTTAATAAACTTATCCACCGAATTTTATAGCGAATTCAAAATTCATACCTCCATTAAAAAACACCAAAAGTTAATAAATTTATTCATTAAATAAATTTCTGTAAATAATGAGTCAATGAATTTAAAATAACCATTAATTAATTATTTATGCAAAAGTGTTTTTGAGGCGAAGTTGGCGCATCTTCTTTGATGGATTACCAGGATTCAAGATTTTTTTTTTATAATTTGTCATTTTGATGCAATGTTATAAAAATATTTTGTAATGAAAAGTAAGTGACTAGTTTATCAATTCACACTCCAATATATTTGGTAAGTGTACTATATGCACAAATATAACAAAATTATTCGAGTGTCTGTAGATCAAATATGGCCATATCTATTTTATTTTAATTCAAGAAATTTTTTAAAAAAAATAACTAATCTGGTGTAATCTGAAAATGGTTGCAATTGACGAAGCTGACTTTTATTGTTATTCTTATATATATCGACTGTGGAAAGGAAAAAGGACGTAACCTACAATTTTTTCGATAATCACAAAGTATCCAACTTGATACACGTTCTATCAAAAAAACGTAAGCTACAAATGCCGAATTAGTACCCAAATTTAGCTTTTATGTTTGAAAAAAGATGGGCTTGTTAATATTGAAACCAAGAAAAAAGACTGAAATCGAGGTTTTTCTTAGACAATTTCTTAAATTAATATTAGATTATATCAATTAAACACCAGTTAAGAAGTCTCCGTGCACTTCAAGTTTGTGTTTATTCATAATTTGCATACGGCCAAAAATTATCAAAACGTTTTTTTGTACCACTTGTAAAATTTGCTATTCGTGGGTCACGTCCTTTTTCCTTTCCACAGTCGATATGTATTATTATTATTTATGTATGTGCTGTGGATTAAAGTAATAATTAAATACGATATTGTTATCAAAGTTTTAATAAAAGTAAAATTAAAGCCACGCATTTGTTTGTTTGGCTACCTTTCCACCCAATTGGTTTTCCGTTAACTGAAATGAAGAGAATGAGGGTCTTAATTTTTAAATATATGATGAGTTTTTACCTAATAATTTATGTTAATTAGTACCGACATGATAATTTAAAAAAATATGTCACTTTTCAATCACAGAAATAATCAGTTGTTGGAGATGGCCACATTTGATTTTCACCGACTCGATTATTAATGTGGCTATCTTATGAAGTCAGTGACGCCCAACCATTTAGTAAGGCAGTCTAAATTCGGTTGCGGCTTTATGGCCCCGTGATCTAAATTTGCTCCCGAATAATTCATTATCTTCCCTGGGCAATACATTAGCCGGGCGGGCGAGGGTCCGACGATAAATCTCGCGACTTTTCACACGCGACGCAGGCACGTTAATCCAGACATCGGGCGTATGGTTTGCTATGCTTCTGAAGCGACCCTCTGTTATTTTTTCAACTGACTTCCTGCGATAAAAGAATTAGACGTTTGTCACGTGAAGTATTTTTAAGCCTAATGGCATTCATTCTGATTTCTGACAATACGTATAATAATATGATAGCAATAGTTTGAAGCTTTTTTAAAGCGATTTGATGGAGCTTTAACACTTAAATGCACAGGTGACTACGAAAAGTACAAAATTTTGTTTCGGACTTTTCTCAAAACAGAAATCGATTTTACCTTTTATTTTTATACCCAATTGTACAATACATATTTACCCTTCATATTGTTTCAATACATGTCTTGTCTACGCGTGCTAAGCCATTATAACCTTCATTCGAACAAATCAAGTTGTAGTTTTGATGGCCATTGATTTTCGACATTGTTCATCTTAACAGCATTAATTAGTTTTATTGTGTATTTTAAGTGTTGCCTTTTTATGGTTCCCGGTAAATTGCTCGAATGGAAATTGCTCGAATAACAAGGTAATCAATTTGTTTCCGTTTATTCTGTCCGTTTTTTCTGTCTTAGCCCTAGTCTTATATGTTTTCTGGAAATATATAGAAACAGTTTGAGTAACTAATTAATAAGCAGTTCTCGTAGAAACACTTCTGTTGAGATAAACTCCATTAAAAGATCATATGTTCCGCATTTAGAGCGAACACGGTTTAAATAAATACTTACGAAAATTATTTTTATATTTCACTCTCTAAACAAGAGTCGCACAAGATAAAAATGAAATTCGTAGAAAAAGTCGTGAAAAATCGTTTACATAACCAAGCAATTCTAATAATTTGTAATTCGAGCAATTTACCGGCTCCGCCTTTTTATATATATGTGTTGCATGTTTCATGCCTTTAAAATGCCTCTCATGCCTAAGTGTTTTTGGATAAAAATATGTAAAAAAAAAAAACTATTGAAGTTTTTTAAAAATATTCTCCTGCAATCACGCATTGTATATGAAAATATATTTTTATTATTTAAAAGTAGAAAATCTTGCATTTAAGGATTAAGTTTTATTGACGATTTAACTACACCTTCAAAAATTCTTAAATAAAATTTCTTTTCGAATGTTACCTGATGTCTTATCTTTTTTATTTCCGATGCTAAATTGCATATTAAGGCGATCGTTTACGATTATAAAGTCATTTGCGTTTGTATGGATATTATGTTACTCTTGCAGATGTTTAAAACAAGCACGCCGCTGATATAAAAAAGACGACATCTTTAAATTAAGAGAAATATGCGAAATTATTACTATTTAGCTAGTTTTAATTATTCGTGAGTATATTTTATTTAATTTCATAACTTTATAATTACACTGATAAATCGTAAAAAAATGTGATACGTATTTCTACACACAGTCTGGAAATGCTTCTCAGTGAGACGAAACACGTCATCAAATTTTGTAAAATAACACAGTTATCAAATTAAATTGTATATTTTAAAAGAAATTTACAAAAGTTACCACCAATTTGATTGTTTTAATATTGTGATGGTTTGCTTTACATAAAACGTTGCTAAAAGTTTAAATTTACAAAAATAATATAAACTAAATATGGATATCTTCATTATTACACTGGTTGTCAATTAAAATGTGACTCTTGTTTTACCACTTCTACAAGTATCTTCACACATTATATTATTTCAAACATTTATTACCATTCTTAGATGACTCAACGTTAAGAGTGAGAAGTTGGGTTTTTTCGCTTACCGTGCGTGTAGAGGATGATAAACAAACAATAAAAACACTCACTGTTTACGCGTGAGAGTGAATAAACATAATTAAATAAATCTATTGAAGGTTACCCACCCACTTGATAAAAACGTAATTTACTAATAACTGACATTGAAGCCTAATTTTCATAAAAATATTTTTGTCGAAATGCAATATTATGATCGTTTTCAGGGTGTTCACTGTCAATTCTTGAAGGAAAGGCATTGTATTAACACAATACTGTTTTGTACGTATTTACACCTTTATTTATCAAGATCCACACCGGTTTCGCTCATGGCGAGCATCATCAACTGGTAAGAAATAGAATTTAACAGTGTTATTTGTACAAAACAAATTGAAATAAGGAGGCGTAGAAAATTGCAAATAATTTACAAATTACTGTAAACATTATGAATAAGTGACTCTGAACTAACACAAATTAAAATGTTTAATTAATTGATTTGGCATTTACTTGGTAGAACTCTATTATAACAGGGTAAAAATATCAAATTATTTTAGTTCTAGAGTTTTTAATATTTTTTATGCCTTGATAGCTATTTCGGCTTTCGCCATCGTCAGAACTATGTTTAACACCTCTTACGTGTAATTAATTACAGTAAGTATAGAGTTCAGAGTCACTTATTCATAATTTATACTGTTATTTGTAATTTATTTTCAATGCCAATTGTTTTTTTACACTTTTTCATTTAAATTTGTTTTTGTATAAATTATTATTTCTTATGAGTCAACAATGCTTGCCATGAGCAAAACCGCTCCTGATTTTGATAAATAAAGGTGGAAATAAATACCAATGAATATTATGTTTTTCTTAATGCAAAATTATGAGCTCAAATTCCCTGAATTGGTATAAAACTAAATAAAGACTTAATTTTTAGTTGGAAATACCTGTACAAAACGATACCGTCAAAATTGGTAGTTTTGGGTGAAAAAAAAACGTGAAATTGAAAGCGATTAGATCACTCAATGATCTGAACTCAAATGAAAGTTTTGAATGGATTTTAAAACTCATTCGGCACCTGTCCATTTACTATTAACCTAACGTGGGATAGACTTTCTCGTCAGCCGCACAATATAGTTGGTGAGAACAATATTTGCATTATACCAATTATTTTGAGCTTAATTATTTTCTAGTTACGTAAAACAACATCATGGGTCATCGACAGTAAATGATGCATAGAGTGATAAGGGTTAATGGACCATAAAACTATTTGATCATAGGCTCTGTTTAAATTTGTTACATACTTATTTCAACATATCTATGTAATTGACTTTAAAAAAAATCTGTTTTCGAAGTTTTACACAAAAAAGAAAATTTGAATAAAATAGCAAAAACTAGTTTCGTTTTTTTACTGTGACAAAAAAATACTTCAATTTACAACAATTTAATTTGTTATTCCTTGTCATAAGATATGTTTTTTGAAACAAAATAAACAGCAGAAATATTTAGTAACTATGGTGTTTATAAGCCAATATATTATACTAAGGTTTTAAGTCGAATGTATTTTTTCTCTAATATTTGATACTGGGTTTCCAAATTGAAAGAATCGACTTTTGAAAAAAGTAAAACTGATTTCTTACTAATTTTTCATTTACTATAAAGATCAGAAGCGGTTTCAATTTATTTATATTGCCATGTTGTTAGTGATATGTAAGATAGTTTAGCTACATAATAAATATATTAAGAACATCTGACTTTTATACTACACACAGGTTTGTCGTTGCATTCACTTGGGTGTGTTACGAGGTCTGATTGTATTTAAATATCAAGAAGCATTCACACACAAAATTTTTAAGATCTCAAAATGAATACATATAAAATATAATTTAGAATTTCGACTGAAGGTGTTTGATGGAAATTGAATGTCAAATTTGAATTATTGCTGCCCGTCAGTTCAAGTGCATTCGTGTACTAGATAAAAACAGAAGATGCCGAAAGGCGAAACCCGGGCCGTTATCGACAAAATTTATGGAAGTGTACAAATTAAAAATAATTCAAATATAAAATATATTTACATAATCCTTTTCCATGCAAATTTCAAATTATTTTTACAAATATAGATTTGGTATAGGCAGTTTGCTTGAACCAGATTGAGGTCCGGCAGGGTCAATTAAAATGCTGCATTAATTATCATACCAGTTTTTTTACAGCAAAACAAACGAAATCGAAATATGCTAATTATAAACACGGCAAGTTTCCATAAATGAAAAATTTTACTTTCAATTTTGCAACTGTCTAATTAAAGAATTAAATTGCAACACCAGTCGACGTGTTTATATTAATTATTATTCAAATATACATTGATGTAGGCTGGAAGTAACCACAACTAAAATATAATGAAATAATATGGTAAATTATTTATTATGCGAAGAAAATAGACGATGATTTATTTTATACTTAAATAAAGGCAGGGCGCCACTATTCTTTAACATAACATTAAAATAAAGTGAGTGGGCCTATAATTATTATTATAGTATATTCGGTGAGAAACTATTTCTGGCCTTTTTTTACTTTATTAGTGATTACCAATGATCCCCAAGCGTGGTGATACCATTTTACTTGATTTTTGTGTATAATATTTTAACCAAAAGCAACGATCAAAGATTTCTTAATGTTTAACCTGTTTTTAAATACCTTGTCGGCTCCCAATTTCAAGCATAAATGGACTTCTAAAAATGTTTATATTAACAGAAAAACAGCTTGCCACTCAGAGGCTTAATCAATCTAGTATTAAATTTTATATATCTTTTTAATCAGTTGATGTTGATAGCTATCACTTCAGTAGTTCTGATGAAGGCATACCCCGAGATAGCTATCAACTGTTTTTTTTAATGTATAACTTAATACTTTGCATTTTTTTTACCGTATTACAATGGAGTTCTAAGTAAATGGCATTTCAATCAACTATCTTTTCCAAATAGAGAAAGGATATAAAGATAAGGCTATGATTGGACAAGTAGTTAGCGAATCGCTGTCGATACGGGTGGTATTTCACAGTAAATGGAATTTCATACATCACATTTTTTTTTTAAAAACACTTTTTTCAATTACTTATTGATTTGATTGTCTATTCGAAGTGATGCGTGGGTATTTGTTTGCAATCAGTTCTTCGAAAAAAGTTATCTGTATTTTTTTTAAATAGTGAATTGGCACAAAAAATCAAGCTGTAAAACAAAAAATATAATATTATCGAATTTTATAGTAAACTGCAATGTAGCGTTTCCGTTGAAAATAATGATTTATAGCCTACACTCGACTCATTTTTTACACGATTTTGAAATAACACGGTCCACTAATGAGAACAAACACTAGCTATATTTTTACACAAATCATTAGTTGTAAAACAAAAAACACAGAAACAGATAACGGATTTCATGATGAAAAGAAATTCAACAACTCAAGACAGTACAAGCAAATCAAAGGCTGCATTAGATCCTAATACATTCGACACATTATTCATTTCTAACGATGAAAGCAATTTATGCCAAGTCCCTTATAAAAGATCCCGTGTATAACTAAGAAGCGATATACTAAAATACATATTGGGTCTTTATTAGCACCTTTTTTAAAACGATCCTTTATGAACTCTATCACTTTATACACTGTTTATTTGTGGAAAGTATCTGCCAGTGTGAAACACTTAAGTGTATATTTTGAAATCATAGGAAAATTAATTATTCACTTTTATAGTTCAATCACATTTTTTTTACCAAAGTAATTAAACCTAAATAAAAATATAATATAGCGGAGTAAGCTGCTTACTAGCTCAGTGCTAAAATTAATCTACTGTGATATGTAATATCACTGATAAGAGAGATTAGGTGAATAACGTGGAAAATGCTGATTAGAAAATGTTTGATGCGTAGGTGAAATATTAATTAGATAATGATAAATTATTCAATCTGATACTTCCAGTTTATGTTATTTTTATCTATTAGACACACCAATTGATCTCAGTGTTGTTTGGTTTTTGAACCTTTATTCAGTAGTTTTTCCTCTTATTTCATATGACAATGTTCAATAATTAAATACACCAATACGTAAATCGTTTTTATTCTACTTTTTACTATAAATTAACGTGTTGATATACTATTAAATTACTGTTCTAATTTTTGAAGAGAGCGTTGAAAAAATGCGAATCAAGGAGTCTGTAGAATGGAATCATAGCTTGATTTTTTTTATTTAATAAACAAGCAAAATAGTTTAGTTTATTATTTCTTAATTGTTAATAATATAAAATAAGAGTGTTTAGTTAAATAGATGTTTCAGTGAACTTAAAACATACATAATTTTTATTGATTTATGAATATTTCAGACGCAAATTGCGGGAAATAAAAAGTGAAAACGCGTATACAGTAAGTAAACTTAAATTAAACGAGACTGCAAACTTTGCAATCAACTAGAAGGAAAACAGGTCGAGGTTCGGGTTAGGGCCGGGCCCAGGCAAGGACTGTTTGTCACATAACAAAAAAACTATAAATTTAGTAAATTCTACCACATTGTCATGAATATTTTTTTTTTTTTTTTAGTTTGTAGCAAATACGAATCTAAGAAGCAAATTCAATTGCGTGACGTAATTTGAGCTTAATATGAAACAATGATTTTTTATTTAGGAATTATCAACTAGTGGTTTAAGATTGACAAACTAGCCTTAGTAGAGATATTTTTAATTTTTTACGCAATAAAAAAGTTTTAAAAAAATTATCAATCAAGTAGGAGAGCTACGTTAGGTTTGGTAAATTTTTAAACTTGATTTCATAAATAATGGCTCAATATAATAAATATCATTTCAGAATGTGAATTCAAAAAAATGGGTTTTTTCTGACCGGATTATGTTTGAATTTTTCGGGCTCGGACTGGGTCATCAAATTTAGGCCCGTGCAGACCTCTAATGCAAACTTAGCTGATATATGTATTTAATATATTTTAATTACTCTACATTTCAATATAATATTTTATCAAATTAAATTCTACTTTAAAGTCCTAGCTTAGCTGATAAAACATTTAGTCTAGTTTTTATAAGAAACCAATATTCCTTAAAACCCAGTAGTAATGTATGACTTTTACGAACTACATTCATGATTTTTTCACTATAATCAACAACACATTTTAGCAGTTTTTAATTTATATCATTATTATTTTGTTGTCTTAGGACTGATATAGTTATTTGATTTAATTGCATTTAGTAAATTTCAATATTTTAAATTAATAATCAATTTATCTTTACACTCGTATTATCCGTTAAAAAATCCATAATGGTTTTAATAATAATTATATAAACGAATCCACCACGGCTGAGAAGCGCTGGCGTCGGTACTTATAACAACATACATATTTTAATCCATATCAATATAATACCGACAAAAGGCAATCTCCCCACGGTTTCAGGATTTTTATATTAAATTATTGTATCACATAGTGATTTGTGTTTTTTTGATAATATTTGACGATGATAAGGCTGTACACGTTTGATTACCAGTGCCATAAAGATGTCAAGCTTAATTATCAGTGGATAGTATAACAATCAATTTTCATTTTACTGTTAATCCATGAAATATGCGAATAAGTAAAAACATTAATTTGAAATGTGCAGTTTTATCGTTGAAGACAGACAGGATTACTGTATTTTTGCAATGGAAAAATGTAAAAAAATATGACATTTGCAGATGCACATATGAGTACACAAACAATGTATAATGCAGGGTTTCCCAAACTTATTGTGCAATGGAACACCCCGCAAACCTGGATTTCCATCACTCGATTTTTAATATGAAGTGGAAGATGCTTAAATTTATTGCAGCGTACATATACTTATTACTATTGCAGATTTTCGTGGAAAACCTATGTAGGTCCCACGGAACATAGTTTGGGAAACCCTGGTAAAATAAATCCTCTTAGGTTCGTGGCTAAATTAAATACTATATATTTACGTTCGGTACATGCGTATACTCTTGCTTTAGACTACGTCAACTAAAATCTTTGAAACCCCTTACGAATACTGATAATGAACTTTGAATGAATACAATTTTGTAATACACTTAACGTGTCTTGTGGTCAGTAAAATTTGATTAATTGCTCGTGAGTTCGAATCCCAATTCGGGTAAATTTTTCAATTTATCAATGGATTTCTCTTTGGATGCATGGA
This sequence comes from Himalopsyche tibetana, assembly GCA_030503985.1. NCBI lineage: Eukaryota > Metazoa > Arthropoda > Insecta > Trichoptera > Rhyacophilidae > Himalopsyche > Himalopsyche tibetana. The sequence continues at coordinate 2,377,723 of JAPJYX010000006.1, forward strand.
TGTATGTGATGTGTGAAATTCTCTCCCACTCATCCCACTATTAAAATGAGGCTTATTGAGAGCGATTACATAACCTTTCCTCCTGTCATATTCCTTCTCCTTCCCTTACCTCATATAAAAAGAGACGTAGAGCAACTAAGCAACAATAAGACATCGACAAAAAACTTTTGTTTAGATAAAATTTATTTGGAGTCCATATGTTCCACATTGGGAGCGGCTATGGTTAAAAATATTGTTAAGTCTAAACGGGCACTTATTTAAAATCACATTACAAAATTTAATTTGAAGAAATAACAAATAAAAAGATTTATTAACACTAAAATAATAGTTTTATAAACTCACTAATCGTGCATTAAGAATATATCAATATTTGAAGCAATTATGTACATTTTATTACATACTTTTCAATGAATTTTGCTATTTGAAATTTTATAAATGCGAGTGCCGAAATAATAAGTGTCTTGTGTGACTTAAAAAAATCTGGTTATTTTGCATTTTTGTTTTAAAATGTGATTGTATTTTTTATTAGCAATTCTTATTTGAAAGTAAAAAACACGATACGGCACGATTGACTCATCTTTTTCAACATCACTGCGAAAAGAAATATTTTGAAACAGAATTTAATATGTAAATAGCATTTCAAAATTAAAGGTGTGGTTTACCACGGTGCACCCACCCGCATAACTTAATTGTGTTGCATAAGAATGCAAGAGCAACATAATTATTTTATTACATTGTATAAAGAAATAATTACGTACGCCTCTGTGTTGCTAATATTATGACAGATTAACAATGTTTTGTGATGTTTCAATTGATTTTTTTTGAAGCAATAATAAATAAAATTCTCCTTCTTTTAATGGTTACTTGAACGAAGATTAACATACAGATTTAGTTAGTAAAATAAATGGTGTTTGTATACCGTTGTATTTTATTGTTGTTTTATTCAATTAATTCTCCTAGTATATATGAAGATTTGACACCTAAACACAAGTTAATATATTACTACTAGAATATGACTAGGAGATTGCAGGGCCGGATTAGTGGTCAACTAACCACTCTCTTCCTTGTCCTGTTTTTAGGATCGTATCTATGAGAGAAAATTAGAACATTACTGACAACCTGGCAATTCATAAATCGATTAAAAATTCCATGTGCACTCCCAATATGGAGCATATGACCTCCTAATGGAAGTATCTTAACATAAGTTTTTCTTCAATTCAGTCGCTCAATCTCTCTTTTTCAAAGAGAGTAGTAGGGATAGAAAGATAAGGCTAGGACAGAACTAGTGATTAACTTATCGTTCTCGCTATAACCCAGTTATTGAAGGATCGGAAGGGAGGAAGGGAATTTTTTAGACATCACATGGCTTCGAACGAAAATTGATATCTATATTGAAAAAATGCTGTTTGTACTGGGACTCGAGCACGTTAGATACGGCACGAAAGCCAACAACGCTAACCAATGCGCTATAGCCCGACCAGTGACTAGGTACTAGTAAAATTTTTAGATATAAATTTATTGAAATAAAAAATAAAAACATATTTTTTAATAAGTCAATATTTTCTTTAAATGAAAGTCTGAAGTGGTTTTGTTCATTTCAAACATTCATTATGTTTTAGTTGTTAATAGGATAATACTCGTGCATTTTTTTACAGTCAATTGGACAGTGGAGGTTAAGTTTTCACGGGCGACTCGAAACGCTTAATTTGTTGAATAGCCATATAAACTGTGTAATAAATTCGATAAAACTACGGTATTTAATATCAGAATAATAATATTTACAGTTATATTTTTTTTTTTATGTCCGCTCCCAATGTGGATCATATGGCTTCCTAATGGATGTATCTCAACAGAAGTTTTTTCTACAAGAACTGTTTGTTACTCAGTCGCTCAACTTCACTTTTTTCAAAGTGAGTAGTAGGGAAAGAAGGATAAGGCTATAACAGGAAAAAATAGTTAACTAATCGCTATTGCTACACCTAGTTATTAAGAGATCAGAAGGATGGGAGGAGAGGCAATAATGTAAATTGACATCACAAACACCCAGTCTTCGATCACAATTTTGAATTGAATAATTCTCAAATTCACTGTGATCTTACCGGGAATCGAACCCAGACCTGCGTGATCGGTAGAGCAAACTCTAACGTACTGGGCCACAGCAGCCGACGATATTTATTTTAAAAATTCTAAAAAAATCAGGAAATTGAAAAGTGTAATAATTTTAGTAAAAACCGTTGTACTGTTTATTAAAAGTAAAATTTCTTAAATTGGCAAAATTTACTCGCCTCCTGATTTTCTCGGGTACAACAATTCGAAATCTTTTGGCATACATATTCAATTCAATTTGCAATCACAATGATGGATGATCAGCGGCTATGGTACAACAGTCGTTTTAATGAAACATTATTTGCTAACAGTCATTTTATAAAATCACGATTTCTCTCGGTAGCTTTGCAATCGTTGGCACCATCTTGTGTAAATTGGTATTGCATGTAAATTATTTATTGTCCGTTAAATAAATGTGAAGTCATCTCATGAAAATATTCCTCATTAATTTCAACGTATCAATAACACATACATATTTGACACGTGCGATAGTCAAACAGCGGTTGCTCTACGTCATGGGTGTCCAACCGGTCGATCTCAAAGCAAAATTTGGACTATCCCGAAAGCTTCCGTGAATTTCGAAAAAATATATAATTTCAACATAAAATATACAAAAATTGATTTATTTTGTAAGCACATTACTATCTGATGATATTTATTTCACATTTAAAATAAAGATTTCTTAGTTTTAAGAAGGGAAGAAACCCTACTTACTAAAATTTCTTAAAAGAATCATGTTAGAAGTCGATCGCGAGAAAACTTAAGATTGAAAAGTCGATTCCAGGTCAAAAAAAGTTGGACACCCTTGTCCTACGTTATTCAACACAAACGAGATACATATCGGCCCAATATTCCCGCTAAGGTGTGCAATTGTCATAATTTAACAAAGTCATATTTTTTTTCTCAAGACAAATAAATAATAGTTTAAGTGTTTTAAAGAAATATGTAAATAATTGGTCGACTGATTGGACTCAAATAGAATAAAGCACCAAGCAAATCGGGTTAGAATATTATACAATTTTTATAAACTTCATTGATACAAAGAGTTTTTTTTTTTAGCAACCTGATATGATGAATTGATTTATCAAGCGTCAGTGAGTAGGTCATTGACTACATACCTTTATACTTGCGCACATGTTTTGTTTCTGCTGAAAATTAATTGCAAAATGAAGTTGATGGTCCGCACACACAATAGAAAAATTAGAGATTACGTTGCATATCGCTTATGATAAAATAATACTTCCCATTTCACAACTTTGTCAAAAGTTTTTGTTATATATTAAACATCACAATATAAAAAAAACACCATCTAGTAAAATCTAACAATCACAAAAGTGATGTTTACTTACTTTGAGTTCTCTCCTGTAAGGATTTTTTATCCTTGTTCGCTCCCAGTGTTGAGGATAATGCCTCTTAATGGAGGTTACTCAACAGGAATTTTTCTACGAGAACAGTTTGTTTACCAGTGGCGGTTCTAGGTACTGGGCTAGGTGGGCTAAGCCCGACCTGCATTTTTTACTCAAAACTTTAGATGGCTGAACAAAATAAATACATTTATAAGCGTAACTAATCTTTGACAAATGAATACAATATCTTTGTTTTGATTTTCCTCTGTCAATATAAGACAATGCTATGTCTACCTACAATAATATTATCGATTGTGTTTTGTATTACAATTTTAAACTGAGCCAGCATAAAAAAAACAATAACCCTATAAATACTTCATAGAGAACAGGCAACGTGACGCCAGTCTGGCAACACCTACGTATTAACGAGTCAGGGGCTGTAAAGATCTAGCCCGTGTTTTTTCTCTTACACTGGGGCGCAATCTAGCACGATTAGATTTGTTTGTTAACTCACACGATTGTGCGTCAAATTATCTAACTTCTGTCATTCGTTGGGGACTAAATTGAATTTGTCCATGACCCACCCATACATTCAAACACAAATACCAATATCGTTGTATTGTATGAAAGTGACATATATTGACTTTCAGTGACAACTCTGTATTGCTTTTTGTACTTGTTATTTCACTTTGAAAGAGACGAATTTAAAGTTATTATTTTATTATTTCTTACTTATATTAGCATTGATTTTATTATATAGTAATTTATCCTTTGCAGTAGTGTCGAAATATTTGTTTATTTGCTTGTAGATTAATGTATAAGGTGAAGTGGAAAAATACACAATTTCGTAAATAGTATACAATGCTAAACTTTCCTCTAGCCCACCCAAGATTATAGTTCAGGAACCGACACTGTTGTTTACCTCTCTTTTTTACGAAAGTAGAAGAGATATATATATGACAGGGCAGGACAGGAAGTGGTTCTCTAATCACACTCGCTATTTAAGTATAGGAATGATGGGGAAGTTAAGACATCACACACATCCATGCCTTTGAACAGAAACCGAAAAATCGATCGAAAAAATTGTGTTCGTACTGGGATTTGAACCTGTAAAGGTCCGGCATGGAAGCCAACGACTACTACTCTGCCATGAACCTGAAATGCAATAAGATTAATTGCCTTTATCAATCTCTTTTTTCAACATAATCAAAGCAAGTTTGATTCTATCCTAGACTAATTATATACGATTGAAAATGAGTAAGGGCGCCAGTAGCGGATTTTCTGCAGTCATTCAGGTAAAAAGAGAATTGGTGTACCAAAAGAAAAATCAAACTAAATAAATTTGAATCGTTCTAATTAAGTAAATTCACACAAGTTTTGTCACTAACGATCCGGGTTTCGCCTCTCGGCATCTTCAGGCGTTCAAACGGATCAACTTTAACTGGCGCTTAGTAAATGAATGCATCGTGTTTAAATAAGAAATAAATGTATCACTAGGCTTAAAGCCATTGCTGGCTAAAAGGATTAACCCATGGGAATGCCTTCAGATTTGAATGGTAGATCATTTTAAGAATTATATTTATTTTTGTTGGTCGGAGAAATCTTCCGTTATAATATATAAAAAGGAAAAAATCCTTAGCTACTCTTGAATAATAAATGAATAATACTTACACAGTAATATCCGGGTTAATCGTGCTTCGACCTTCGGCTTAAGTAAAGCCTTAGGGCTTTCACATTCAATAATGTGTCATGTCATGCATTGCTTAACTTTTAATACATGGATGCCGTCATCAGCTTACTACTGTTCGTGAGATGGACTCGTTTTGGTATAATATTAGCAAGGCTAATGATATTTGATGCACACAAAGCTCACGATTATCCAGTAAGGCCAATGGTGATGATTATACGTCATGAAATAACATAGTAGGAGATTTTTAATAAACGGTCGTACCATAAACAAAGGAAGTATTTTAGTTTATTAATGCTGACAGATCTCATATCGTTTTTTTTGCTTATCAACGTGGCTGAGTGGTAATACAAAACAATGCCATTTGAACCCATCTCAATCAAGATTACCAAACTTTTCGCTTAACATTAATTATATATTATTATTATTTTTAGAGCGTGAGTTTATATTTGGAATAAATTATTAAAACATGTGTAACTTTTATGGTATCGAAAAAAACAAACGAATTTTTATGTTTTTGAGCTATAAAAAAAACCGCCTGTCGCCTGCTGTGGCCCAGTTGGTTAATACTTGCTCTACCGATCACGCAGGTCTGGGCTCGATTCCCGGTCAGATCACAGTGAATTTGAGAATTATTCAATTCAAAGTTGTGAACAAAGACTGGGTAATTTTGATGTCAATTCACATCACTTCCTATCCTCCCATTCTTCTAATCCTTTAATAACTGGGTGTAGCAATAGCGATTAGCCAACCACTAGCCCTGTTCTAGCCTTATCCTTCATTCCCTACTAACCACTTTGAAAAAAGTGAGATAAAGCGACTGAGTAACAAACAGTTCTCGTAGAAACAACTTCTGTTGAGATGCGACATTGGGAGCGGACATGGATAAAAAAAATTATAATGAAATAACAAATTTAGAGACTTCGATGTCTATCACTAAAATTTAGAAACTTGAATTAATTTTACCAGTTTTTTCGGCTTATTTATAATTGATATACAGTAGAACTTGGTTATTACGAAGAATATGGGACCGACTGAATTAGCTCATTATAAGCATTACTCATTATATCAGAGAATAGGTACTTTTAAATGCTTACAAACATACCCATCACATGAAGACATGAAGTATCTGTAGCGGTCACATAACACAAAAAGTCGCAATTCAAACAAAAATACACAATTACAATTTATTTACACACCCACATATTACATTTTTCTGTCAATCCACTTTTTTTATAAAATTTAAAATTGATGCTTGTTTCATTGTTTTCACTCTCATTGACGATATTTTCACTCGGTATGCCCGAGAAGTAATAGCTCGTTATAAAAGTTAATAAACGAGTTGAAAAAACCGTAAACTAAAATGTCAACAAATGTTTCCTCACAACATCCGAGAATTAGCTATTTCCATGATCGTAATAACCGAGTTTGACTGTATATTTATTATCAATAAATTTTAGAAGTATATTTTTTTGTGATGATTGTAGGACTTCTTCACATTCTGTAGAAAACGAAAAAAAAAATACCATTTTTTATTTGAATTTATCATCGCGTCATTATAATTCTTGTCGAACTTGATATGGGCTACGCTTAGCAGTGTAAAGCATAAGGAGCATCTTTATTTATTATCACAATTGATACGTTGATTGATTGTTATGTAACAAAAAATATGTTTTGTAGTGCGATTATGTATGTATGTACAGTGGAACCCCCAACAACGCGACCTCGAATTACGCGTCAAATAGAAATATTCACAAAAAACCCTCAAATTGCGCGGTAGAATCCCATTGTCGTCGCTACTGTACACGTCTGTGTGGTTCACATAGTCAAACGTTGGCGAGCGCTATGCATTTTACCACCTAAAAACTAAATATTTCACCCATATATTTTTTTTCATTTATTCTTACTTTTGACAGCTTTGCATTATTCAAGAAAAAAAAACGTAGCCCCTTAATTTGTATGAGATTCACTCCCCCAATTACGCGGTCCCAAATTTCGCGTAAATGGGGGTTTTACTGTACGCGTAAAAGTTGATTGGCAGAAGCAATTACAGTTTATACGCATCGACTGACTGTTTTAAACAAGTAATCGATTTTGATTCAAAATTATTATAGACATCGTATCTGTGCATGCCACCCAGATTTTCTTCTTAGAATAAGATCAAAAGTCAGTCATGCGTCGACTTCGTGTGATCGGATCGCATTGTAAGCCAAAAAAGGGATGTCGTTTTCACGGATGTTGTTGAAATCCATCGTTCTCTTTGAATCCATCTCATCGTTGTAAACAACGAAGTGAAAAAAGGCTAAGCGGATGTTTTATCGATTCGGCATGCGTTTACGCAGTCAACCTATATCAAAGACGAAATTGAAATGTTTTTTTTTAGCTTACTTATTCGTATAAGTATCACAATTTCATAGTCAACTGATGATCCGGAATTTTAACTCAGATACAGCTAGTAAATATGTCGACTGTGGAAAGAAAAAATGACGTAACCCACACATATCGAATTTTACAGAAGGCGCAAAAACATGTTTTGATGATTTTGGACCATATTTTTAAATTATGAATTATACACAAACTTGAAGTGTACGGAGATTTCTATGCTGGTGTTTAATTGACATAATCCAATATTAATTAAAGAAATTGTCTAGGTTAAGCCTTTATTTTTTCTTGGTTTTAACCATTTTCAAAGTCATCTTTTTCAAAATTAAAAGCTAAATTTAGCTACCACTTCAGCATTTTTTCCATCATTTTGATAGAACGTGTGTCAAGTTGTATACATTGTGATTATCGAAAAAAAAATCTGTTTTAGAAAAACTGTGGGTTACGTCCTTTTTCCTTTCCACAGTCGATATACATATGTTGTGAACCTAGTGTGCAATTAAATCTATATATTAATAGCCGATAATGTCCGTCCGTAGTTAGGTCCCGGGGTCTTCTTCTTCTTCCTTCCAAATATATTGGCTTGCGTACTTGAAAATGTGAATTTGAATTCGTTTTTATTTCAATGTAGGTATGAAGTTTTTCTACGATAACTGTTTGTTACTCAGTCATAAAAGAATATTAAATGTAATATTTATAAGAAGTGGATCCCATAATTCAATGTCACATTATAATAATATGTGTGTTGGTTGTTATACGACAAAGTATTTACATAATGTGTATGCAATTAATTTCAACCTCGAGCGGTCAAGAATCTTGTCGGCCACACCTTCTTCGAAAAAAAAAAACAACAACGCACAAAGAAATACCTTTTAAATGACAAAGTGAGCAATCAGGTGCTGCGAAAATACCAGATCTATTGGATCACCATTCGCCGGACGACAGACGACGCAGCACAACGTCACACGCCAAGAGATACAGCAATGACCTGGTTGATAATGGATTCGGTAAAGAAGGTGCTGTCAAGTCCCATCCATACAGAGTTCACAAACTGTGTCCCGCAGACTAATTATGTCTCGCGAAATTTATGTTGTATCTAGTATCTCCATACATTTTTGTCTTCATACGGAGGAGTATAAGCATTTTTTTTTTATCCATGTCCGCTTCCAACGTGGATCATATGGTCTCCCAATGGAGGTATCTCAACAAAAGTTTTTCTACGACTGTTTGTTACTCAGTCACTCAACCGCTGTTATTTAAAGAGGGTAGTAGAGATAGACGGATAAGGATAGGACAGGACTAGTGGTAAACTAATCGCTCTCTCTACACCAAGTATTAAAGAATCTTAAAGGGTGGGAAGGATTTTTTTAAGCATCACAAACACCCATACCTTGGGAAAGAAATTGATAAATCGATCGAAAAAATGCTGCCCGTATTGGGACTCGAATCCATAAAGTCCGGCAGTCGGCACGGAAGCCCACAACGCTAACCACTGCGCCATAGAACCCGTAAAAATATTACTTTTAAAATAAAATATCATCTGACAAGTATGAATGGTCCAACATTTTGATATTTGTCAAACATGATCATTAAATGACTTTTTTTTTATTTTGAATTACCTATATGTATTTGAAAAATTCTACGATTAGCATTAACTGCTTGAATACTGCGCAAATAAATCATTAATATGTTCCAAAGTTACTGCGTGTTTTTGAGAAAAATAATTTTGCCTAACATACACTCGAATTCGATAAAATAAAAACCTTCATTGACTCAGTATAGATAGCACTACAAATATTCATCAAAATATTGCTTATATTCTATTAGAATACCAAGTATTTGATTTTTTAAATGTCTTGGACATCCGTGTTCGCTTGCATATGTTCCGGACACAGGTGTCCGCTTGGTATTCAAGTGGTTAATACATCATACATGGGATCAAAATAACAGACGACCACATCGAATGCATTTTGCGTATTTATACCACAACATTTGAGCCTTGTTTGCAGGATTTAGTTGAGAAACTATGTAGTAAAGGTTCAATTGGCGAACGCGATCAAGAGAAACGCCTTATATGCTAGAATTTAATCTTATTCATAACATCGATAGCATAATATTGGGTTTTCACTTCGTTCTTCGATCTTTATGATAAAACCTCAAGGTCTTCTTGCATAGAATTTGTGGCGGCTTGATTTCTATTTTGCAACACATTCCGGCAGGTAAGAACGCGTCCAAACATTCAGCCGCCTGTCTGTCAGTGTTATTAACCTCTTGGCGGCCGGCGATCTTCAACTTGTCGGTCACAGTTGATTTCACGCACCTTGTGGCCGGAACAATGTTGCCATACGATTAAATCTTTACTCCATTTCGGATAATTTGGTTTTTTATTCGTTTTATAGATACAACGGTTTATAAACTGGTTATCAACAGCTTTTGATAAACTTTAAGCCATCTTTATCGGCAGACTGAAACCAAATCAACTGTGAAAAGATTGTATTGATAACAATACAAATTATGAGTTATTGACACTGAATTGACTGTAAAAAAAAGGAAACAAACTAAATGGTCAGAAATTATATATATTTTTAGTAAGAATGAAAATATTACTAATTTATTTTTCGTAACTATTCTTAATTATTATGCTTTTAAAAAAATAATCATCTATAAATTAATAACCAATAAGGTTTGTTTGTCTGAGTGAGTGAATGTAGGTCCACGATTTCGCCTTTTTTTTGATGACGTAGGAAGATGGACGTGATTGTACTTAAAAGTCAAATGGAATAGTTTCACCATTTTTCTATTTGGTTCACTTCAAATCTTTAAGACTTATATATTTCTAAAAACAAGCTCCGTTTGGAGAATTAGTAAAGTGTATTTATTCTGCTTAATTTGATAAGTAAGTATGCATTTGATTGTTACATATCGGAAAATTTCAAATATTTTTGAAATTCGAAAAAATCCTCCAGTTGGGGAAACGGGCTTACAGCTCGTTATTTTTATTTATACTTAATGTAAAGAATTAACGTTATTTTAGAATACACAAATAAATGAGAAGCATACATTCGAAAAGTAATTTGTCACAAATTTAAAAAAATGCCGTATAAAAATTAAATCATAAAGTTGACACATTTAAGCAAACCGTGATTTATCCAACACTCAAATCATCATTTCTCAAACTCTTTATTTGTGTGACAAATAACTTTTTGAATGTTTGTTTCTCATTAATTAATATAAGAAGAGATGTGTTATAAAGTTTTTTTTTTCTTTTCGAACCCCATCCACTTGCAAATTTGGATATTAAACGAACGAAATGGATGCGTTGATATACCCTTTAACCGAAATCACCAAACCATGAAATTCGAAAGAAAATAACTTATTAGTAAAAACACAATATTCCTTTGTACTTTATTTAATTGATCAGGACCGGTTTCGCTCATTGCAAGCATTGTCAACTGACAGTCACAATCAGTTGACAATGCTCGCAATGAGCGAACCGGTCCTGAAATAAAGTGGAATAAAGTACAAAGGAATATTGTGTTTTTATTAATGCAATGCCTTTGCACCAAGTATTGACAGTGACCACCCAAAATGTGAAAAATTACCTACGTGATGTAAGAATTAAGCCAACGATATATTATCAAGTGTATACCGTATTTATTTATGTAGAATTATTAACATAAATCTTTGTTACAAATTACCATAAATACCCATAGAATTGTCATTACGTTAAATAATAACAAAAACTCAGCATATTGGTTTGCTTCCTTATTAGTTGTAGTGTACAAGTACACAGTATTGTATAAGTCATACAAAATAATTCATTTTAGTTAGACTGACCAGAAGCCATAAAAATCGACAGGTAACTAACTCATTATGTTTGTAATTATTATTCTTTTGTAGAACGTAAATGGTCTGCAGTTGTACTATTGTCTGTAAAACGAATTACTAAACTGCATAGAAAGTCAAGAGAAACGACAAATAGTATTTATTTTAATAACTTAGAATAAAATTTGCATATTTCTTTTATGGAAAAATATGTTTTCTTCTTTGGATCAACTTATACTTCACAGAACTTTCCAGATTTTTTCTCTTCGTTAGACCGTAAATCATTACTATAATATTTCTTTTCAAGTTATTGATACTGTAAATTTAGTGCACGAGTTGACCAAATCTTACTTTATAAGAGCATAGTATCACAGCGCTGATGATTTTTTTAGACACACAATTAATTTTCTGTCCATGTTGAAATAAGTGGTCAAAGTCGTTGGCTTTCGTGACGGATCTCACGGTTCAATTCCCAGTATGTATTTCAATCGATTTATCGGTTCGAAGGTAGTAAGGCTTAAGCTTACCACCGAAAGATATAAGCTAACCACCAGTCCTTTCCTAGCCTTATATTTTCTACATCTACATCGAAGAAAGGTTGAGCTACTGAATTCAAGCAGAAAACCCTTTTGAAACATCTCTATTAAGAAACCATATGCTCTAGAATGGGAGTCAATATAAATTTAAAATTAAGAAAAACACAATAATCCGTTGAACTTATTAACACTTTTATTTACTAAAATCAGAACCAGTTTCGCTCATCAAGATGCATCAAGACCATTTAATGCTCGCTATGACCAAAATCGACCCTGATATTGGTAAATAAATGTGGAAATAAGTACAAATCAATTGTGTGTTTTCTTAGTATAATGCATTTCCACCAAGTATTGACAGTGACCTTAAAAGTGATAAATTTAAAAAAATAGTTTTTAAAATACACATTTTATGTATCAAGTCTCATGTCGAAATAAAGCTTCAATTAAAAAATGAACTCACTTATTTATGCATCACTGTTTTTTCACAGTCTGGCAAAAGAAATGTTTGCTTACAATTTTTGGGGTATTTAAGAAATATTCCAGCACCAAATTATTTCGTGGCTTTTCGCGGTCTGTTGAACTACGTATCGCCTCTCGACATCTAAACACTTTATCATTTCGGGTTCAAAGGATACATTAAGATTAAGATTTTGAAGGGATACTGATAAAATATTGCATTATTATTGAATAACAGTGATAAGTAAATTTTATTGTTTTTAAAAATACTAAATATCGTCACCAACGCTCGAAAATACATCAAATGTGTCCAAAATGTAATTGTTCGGGAGGCAATAAAAACCGTTTTTTTACTACAAAGAAACAGTGTTTTTTTGGTTGGCGATAATCACATGACATATCAAAACCTTTGCGCTTAAATATGTCAAATAATTGGTGTGCACAAAACTCACCCATCATATATAATAGAATATAAATCCATTAGCACTTCTCAGAACAGCGTTCGATAGCATGAGATCAATAATTCATTTTCCAGTGTTCTGGGAAACTCGATGACAGAACCTGAAATGATTTCTCAATCATTGGGTGATTACCAGCAACCAGTGCCGTCGCGGGGTTATTTGGATCTCTAAGCAACGATTTCTAATAACTTGTCCCATTTATTTTGTCGAAATAATGAAAAAAAAATACTCGGGATCGTAGAATTTTTTGAAATATATCCATGTCCGCTTCCAGTGCGAAACATTTAGTCTCTTAATGGAGGTATCTCAACGGAAGTTTTTCTACGTGAACTGTTTGTAAACTCAGTCGCTCAACTCTTCTCCTTCTTTTTTAAATTTTATATAATAGGATACATAATTACAACGAACAAATGCAAACGACAACATATGTAAAATCAAACATATTATTAGAGTATATAAAAATAATTTGAATACTCCGTTTATGTGCCCCTTAATGGTTTGCCCCCAAGGCGGTTGCCTAGTTTGCCTGTATGGTGGCGTCGGTCCTGCCAGGAGCCAAAAAACTGTCCCTCCTATTGTTGTATTTATATGTAGCAGGAAACATTCAAATTCTTTAATTTAAGATTTCGACTGAATGTGCTTGGTGGAATTTCAATATTAAATTTGAATCGTTCAAACTATGTACATTCTCACAAATTTTGTCACTAACGACCCGGGTTTCGCCTTTCGGCATCTTCGGGCATTCAAGTGCACGGATGAACTTGAACTGACAGTTCAGCACGGTCAGTTCAAGTTGAATGCCTGAAGATGCCGAAAGGCGAAACCCGGGTCGTTAGTGACAAAATTTGTGAGAATGTACATAGTTTGAACGATTCAAATTTAATTCAAATTCTTGTTTAATTAATATAATTATAAATATACAAAATAGTATGTAGTAGTAGTATTATATTCAGTAACACATTGGGTGTTATATTTTTTTTTTTACACGTGAATGAATTCATAAAATGCAGTTACATGGCAGACTTGCATTTTCTGACCTTAGCGAAAGGTTATCTAGCGAACGCATCGATGCACGCAATGCAACACAAGCGTCACTCAGTTTTGTTACACGATCCATTATAATTGTGCAAACATTCAAAGAAGATTAATATCATTGCCTCGTATAATGTAACACCGTGCTCATAGTGACAAAAAAGTCAAGCAAATGCTACAAAAGCAATATCGTACATTATATGGGCATGGCAAGTTCAATGCAAAACTATTCGCGCTGTGTAAATTGATTTTAAGGCCGGACTGTTTACCGAACGGGACGTTAATCGTGTTCTGTGGGACTGTCCTGGAATGGAATACAAACGAGCAGAACTGTTTGCTGTGGTTCGTCCTCAAACGGGCCCAATATGTCACGATGATTTGATTGCAACCAAGGCTAACTTCAACTCCAACAACTTTAAACTCGTATAAAATGTCATGCTCTCAGTATACGAATTATGAGCAGAAAACATAGTACGTATAGGTATTTTAGGGAGTTATATTTAATATGATATCGACTGTGGAAAGGGAAAAGGACTTAACCCACACATAAAAAGTTTTACAGGAGACACAAAAAACGTATTTTGATGATTATGGGCCAAATTCAAACTATGAAATATACACAACCTTGAAGTATACGGTGACTAATAAACCAGTTTTTTATTGATTAAGCTTTATATTAATTTAATATTTTTTTCAATTAAAACCTTTATTTAAGTCCTTTTTTCTGGTAGCAATTTTCACATGCCCTTCTTTTTGTAAACATAAAAGATAAATTTAGATACTAATTCAGCATTTTCAGCTTAACTCACTCTGATAGAACGTGTATCAATTTGTTTAAATTGTAAATATCGAAAAAAAACTGTGAGTTACGTCCTTTTTTCTTTCCAAAGTCGATATGCATATAAATGCGCATGAAGCCCACGTAAACTAGATTCACCGTGGATTGCCCACCTCTGCAGCAATCACGCCCTTCTGTCAACAACGATGGAAAAGAAATTCATATTAACATGATAGAGGAAACGTAAAGAAATTTGCATTCAATTTGCTGTCGAAGAACTATAACCGCTTAAAATGTGGAAATATTTCCGTACGTAATTAATCTCTTTCCCACTTAGGTAAACGACGATACTCAGAGTTTTGTACCTTATTTAGGTCACTCTTACGCCTCTTGTATCAAAAACAATTGATTGCATAACAAATTATCTGGCTATTGTTTTCGTGCTGAGCAAATGTGGCAAACATAAATACATATAGAGTGATTAATGAATGGAATTATGAATGAAACAATTTGAAGAAGTATACTTCAAGATTGCGAATAAACAGCGGCGTCAAAGGAGGGAGCATATCGTCGGTAATTTTCAATAATCTCGTATCTCAAAAAGTACAAGTTTTCACGATACACGCTATCGATTTCTATCGCCTTAAAACGCCATTGGAATGGTTTTTTCTTGAATTTGTTGAGGAACTTAAAAAGAAAGTAAGCAACGTCGTTTCCATCCATGCCACCTTCTTCTTTGTCCAAAACATAGCACATGACTATATTATTTGTAAACGTTTTTGTATGAAATTTGAATTATTTTGATTCTGTACTCTTCCGTAAGTTTTATCGATAATGACCCAGGTTTCGCCTTTCGATATCTCCAGGTATTAATTATCAAGTGCATGAATGCAATTGAACTGACGAGCAGCAAGCCCGTGTCGTTATCGATATAATTCAAATTTGATATTTAAGTTCCATCAAGTACCTTCAGTCGAAGTTCTAAGATTTTTTATTAGGTAAAGTAAGGCAAGAAATATTTATTTTTTGGGGTACGAATTAAAGGAATATGTGTTTATTGAAATTCTGAATTCACGACATCAAAAAACTCAAAACTGACAAAAGTTCAAATAGGTGTTTCAAAGAACATTTTGGTGTCCCAAAAGTGGGCACCAAAATGGGGCTAATACTTTTAAAATTAAATTTGTGACATCGTTTTATTCATCACTTCAATACATACAATTTATTTATTTATTTAATTAATTAACATTGCACAAGTTTGACAGATTACAAATTTAAAACTTTTACTATGAAGAAAAAAAAGCATAGTTCAATTCAATATTAAAAGCAGTAGGAAAAAATGGCAAGGAAGTCAACTGAGTAAGCTCCAACGAACTCTACTTTAGTACATTTATACCTTAATATTAACTATCAGAACCTGAGAATCGTCGATTCTTACAAATGTGTCCCATTTAATAACAAAAAACGCACGTGTTTTGTACTTGGAACCAGATTGGGTGGCACTTGGACTTGTCGGTTTTCAAATCTGTGTTTAATAACAGAATAATTAATAGTTAAGAATCGTTATTATTTTTGTTTGAAACTCACACTTACTAATAGAGTAATCACCAACCTAGCTGATTGATTGCAGCTCATTAGTTCAATAGTTTGTAATGTTTAACGTCATTAGTAGTATGATTATATTTATTTGCTTTGTTTCGATTTTATAATCCCCTCCTTGCTTCCCTCAAAAAGGAAAAATCCCAATCTGATTGATTGCAACTCATTAGTATGATTATTTGTTTGCTTTATTTCGATTTTACACTCCCCTCCTTGCTCCCCTAAAAGGAAAAAAAACTCAAACTCCATTTTGTAATTTCATAATTTTAAAATGTTAGAATCAATCTTGCTTCATTACTTAAGCAAACTTTGCGATAGTAAGTCTGAAGATGCCTCTGAAAGAGGCGAAACACGTGTCACAGTTAGTAACACAATACGTGGAATAATCAAAGTTAGTTTAAATGTTCTATTAAAATGAACTTCCACAAAGTTACTGACAAAACCATCGAAAGTACTCACACTTACAAATTAAAATATGTCGTTAACTGTCATAAAATGCGTTGTAGAATGTTAATATTAAATTGAAGTTTATTTTAAAACAGAAATTGTCAACTATTTTTACTCGGATACAGCCCACGAGTACATACATCAAACTCAAAAATACTGAAGGTCGAATTTTACATAATATACGGGTATACAAACAAAAGAACAAACAATTTGGATCTTCTGTTTGATGTCATGCAAACTACCCCCTATAAATTACCCAGCGTAAAGTTATTTTCTATTTCTGGAATTTTTGTTAACAAAATTACTTTACTTTAGATGAGTGAACGTTTTATGTTTTCTAAAAAAATGTTTTCTGAAGAGGAACACCAAATTAAGCCCGGTTCGTGATAAAACAAGTGTGAATAAACAAAATTTGTATGATTCAAATTGGTAACAAGGTTTTTTATAAATAAAAGTTAAATTTTTCATATAATGCCTTGCCACCAAAAATTTGTCGTTGAAAACCTTGTTAAATTAAGAAAAAAAAATATTCTCAAATCTTTGCGTTATATAATCTATAAATATGCAATATAATTAAATTAAATAAGTAATAATGTATATCATGTAATAATGTATAACAATCGATGGATTTGATGATTATTGCGTATAATTTCATGAGTGATGAAAAATTCACACTTTCCCTAGAATATCAGAGAAGATTAAGCGAGCCCCTTGTTACCGTATTGGAAGCCCACCGCTGCTTAAAAGTGATTGATTTAATAAAGCAAATTTCCACTAAAAGATCGAACTTCACACCGTAGTGTGGCAGAACATAAAATTAATCATTAAACGACGGTTCATTTTTCTTTTAAAAATATTCGAACTGCCATAAGCACGTTGAAATTTTTAAAAATTTGACGCCAAAGCATTGAGATGAAATTGTTAAGATTGCCACATAGATTTTTCATAATATTTAATTTGAAATATAACCGCAAAACTTGCGTAAAAAATAAGTGTCAACAATTTATTTTATTTTCTCAACCTGTTCTTTATTCTTCATAATACAATTATTACATAAATTTCATAAACCACTTCTGTAATTTTTATTCTTTTAAGCTTTTGGCTGCCGTAGAAAAAAGTATGTTTATACTTAGCACGTCGGCTATAATTTGCAAGTATTAATTTAATTAATTATTTACGTGATATCTCGTCTCTGGTGTGTTGAGAACGAAAAATTTTACGAAATATCTCATCTGTGGTATTCATCCAGTTAAATACATTTTAACGCTTCCTACGTCCATAAAATTTAATACCACTTATTCATAACTATGTTCATGAGAACCAAATGTTTCCTTATACCATTATTCATAAGCCCACAAAAGTTTTACAAAGCATCCGTTTCCTAATGGCAGCATATCATCGACATTACTAGCAAACTACGTTTGTTTATCAAAAATTACGAGCAAGTAATTAAAACCGTATAATATCGATTCTATGATTCCTTTCATTGATATTTTTAATGGTTTTAGCGATAACTTTGTATAAATTCATTTTGAATATAAAATAATATTTCATAACATTTCTATTCCACTGTTTGTAACTAGGGCATCAATTCTCGGAACCTCTTTGTGATCACGGGATCTCGGGTTTCAATCTTTAAATCCAGGATTATTAATCACTTAACATAATTTCTTGTTTTCGTTCTTTTCATTAACAACAGTTGCTTGATATCATCAGCGAAAAAGTGGCTAGTTAACCGATTCTACAATTTTTCTCAACACGAAGACCATTTTTTAAATACTATTATAGTGAGTTCTGAAACCCTGGAATAGGCACTAAGACAATCCTGGGATTTCAGGATCGCCAAATTGGTTGGGATCCGGGATTGAAAGCCCTAGTTGTGACGCATGTTTCGTCTCTTTCGAGGGTATCTACAGCTTTACTATCAAACGATGATATGTTGTAGTAATAAAGTAAACACTTTCCTATGTAGCTAATTCATAACTTATAAATGAAAAAAATTAGTGTGGGATTCGTCTTGCTACTAGAAGAATCTGTCAATTTAAAAATAATATAAACTAAACAATACTTTACTCGGTAAGTTAATTTTCTGTTTTGCATTTATTTCCATATCTCACACGTAAATTGCTACAAAAAATCTGATACGCCAGAAAATTAAATAAAACTACGACAAATTGATAACATGAACACAGTTAATTCGCTTTTTAGACGGTTATGTTAACCACTGGAACGTATTGTATGCTTTAACACAAAACATACAATTTTTTATTTCAATCATTAGACAAAGAAACATATTTAAAAAAAAACTGCAATTATGATAAAGAAAATACACTAATTTAATTTTATCCATATCAAAATTGCTTACAATTAACATAACTATTCTCAAAGATATGTAATTTTATTTCTTTTTGTAAATAAAATGATCTTACTTTATTTTTGTTATATTGATATTTATTTAGTCACTTACGTCACTTATTCCATGAAATGATTTATAATACAAATTATAATGTTGTTTTAAAACATAATGTGTATGATAGTAATTAAAATAATAACAATATTTTATTAGTAATATTATTCAGATAGGTCAGACATTACTCGTAATTTATTTTAGAGCGAGTTTCATTTATTGTGACAAATTTCTACTATTGTTCACGATGTTTAGCCCCAAGAATAAATCCCCACTAATAAAAGTCATTACGACAAATACAGTTGGTATAAACTCGACGAAATAAAACCAATCGCTCTAGAATCACGAAAACGTTTAAATAAGAATTTGCAATCACTGAATTAATTACATACAATATTTAGCAGACAAAATTTTGAATAAATACAATACACAATGACTATCTTTAATACCTAGCTTGCTCACACGATTTTATAAACGTTAAGAAAATTGATGTTAAACTCTGCGCGCAGAACAAAATGAATTTTAATTTTCGTCGAAATGGAAAAATATCAGTTCTTTCATCTCGGACGAAAAACCACAAAAGAAAAAAAAACTGCAAGTGAATTTACAACTTAAGCCTGGAAGCAAGTCCCAAAGACCGGGAAGTGTCCCCCACACACGTTGTGTTCGGTTCGTGTCTCAAAGAGCGAGGAAGAATGAAACACAAATCACATCGGATATCGAAAAACAATGTTACCATTTAAGGCCATAAACAATAAAACAATTGATTAATATCAATTAATCAATGGGTTACATTATAACACAACTTAAGCACAATTAATTTAGCTACACATTTTAAAATTCTGCCAGTTGTCATCACAAAAGTGGAAGTGGGAGCGCATGACAATAAACCATACCGTATCAGTATCTTAAAACTAGCTTAAGTTCTAATAGAACACATATTGTAGATATTGATATTATAACTACATATACAATTAGTGTTATAAAATAAAAAAGCTATTTGACTCATCATTTTTTTAACTGAAAGGAATAGCTTAATTTTAATTCCAACATGATACTGTCGTGGTAAGACTCAGGATTTAAGCCTTTGAACAGATTGAAAAAATCTGTTCATTTTGGGATTCGAACCAGTGAAATCCAGCATGAGAGCCAACGACGTTGTCTACTGTTCCATGGACCCGAATTATTTTATATTGAGATTTAAAAAAAACATAGTATGTATGAGACATTTTACATCCGTTCTCGATGTCAAGCATATAAACTTCTAATAACGTACCTGAACAGAGATTCTTATGCGAAAAGTGATTTTTACTCAGTTGGTAACTTCTTATTTTTGGTGAGAGTGAGTTTGTATTAATTATAAAGATTAAGCTAGCATAGGACTAGTGATTTGCAAATAGTTAGTAAATTTTAACTTACAACAGTGTATGTGTGTAAATTTATTCAATGTTTTTCGATGTATTGTATGTATGTATAGTCCACTTTTAAGGTGTTAACTGTCAACACTTGGTGGAATGGCATTCAGTTGACAATGCTCACGATGAGCGGAACCGGTCCTGATCCAATAAATTGTACGTGTAAAAAGTACTAAAAATGTTTTATTATTTTTATTAGTATGTATAGTTTTTAATCCATGTCCGCTCCCAATGTATATATATCTAAGCATCAACACAGAGATTCTACGAAAAGAGCTTGTTACTCAATTGGCACTTCTTCTTGTAGAGATTAAGTGTATAGTATTGAGCTGGGATAGGACGAGAGATTAGTGATTGGCTAATCAGTTAGCAAAAAATTGATCTTAACTAATGTGTGTACTTTTACTGAATGTGTACATAACGATGTATTTATTGTTCGTTATGTTACAAAATATCATAAATCATGTTAATACATAAATAGCAGTTAATTTATTCAAGTTATAAATGGATACGCAAATTAAACGTTTTGAAAGGTCACAGATGAAAAGCTTTGCAAATTCTTTACAAATAATACAAAATGACCCCAAGAGTGACTGACAGAATTATGTTGTATGGCACGGGAATATAAAAATGTTTTATTATACATATAACACTGTGACCTTACTTTGTATAATAAATTGTATAAGGTTATGACAAAATATTTTTTGTTCATCTCGAAAAGGTATTGTGTCATCGGCGCTCATTCAATTCATTACCCAGCATCCCAGCAGCAGAGCGAAGCCAAACCATTTTGTTATAAAATGACAAAAATATACAATTATTGTCATTAATATTTAGCACATAAAAGTATAAAAGAATTGCTCACTAAATTGATAACGAATATTTTTTTCTGGGCTTGTAATAAAAGGAAGAATTTATTAATATTCTCCTCACTCTGGCAAAATAAAACAACTGAATTGTTACTCAGTCGCTCAACCTCACTTTTTATTCAAAGTTAGTAGTAGGGAAAGAATGATACGGTTAAAACAGGACTAGTGGTTGGCTAATCGCTATGGCATCGAAAAACTTATGTTGAGATACCTCCATTAGGAGGCCATATGCTCCACATCGGGAGCGGACATAGATTAAAAAAACTGGGAAAAGTTAACTTTGGAAAAACCTTCCTCAATTACGCTTTTGACAATTGTTAAAAAATAAGGTGTATGCCCAATATGATTGCATTTGGTGATTATTTGCACCAATGATATTGAATAAAAATGGATTTAGAGAGGCATCAAACATACAGCGTTGTAAAATTAACCACTTGAAAACCAAGCTGACACGGGTGTCCGGAGCATATGCAAGCGAACACGGATGTCCAAGAAATTTAAAAAATACTTGGTATTCTAATAGAATATAAGCAATATTTTAATGAATATGTCTAGTTTTATCTATACTGAATCAATAAAGGTTTTTAAAATATCGAGTTCGAATGTATATTAGGCAAAATTACTTTTCTCAAAAACACGCAGTATCTCTTGGACATATTAATGATTTATTTTCCCGGTATTCAAGCGGTTAAAAAGATTCAATGTAAATATTGTTTTTTTTATTATTATTTTATGAAATGTTTGCCATGAATGGTGACGGTGAGCGCGTCATCAAAATAATACGAATCGTGATGTCCTCTTGAATGGTATTTCATAAACGATAGTAGAGACACGGATATCTTTACAAATTATTAAGTAACAATAAACCACGAGCTTAGTAGCACCAAGCTGTAACAAGCGACATGGGTAAAATTAAGCGAATTCTCTTCACGATTTTCCAACGTTAAGGTTAAGGTGTGAGTGTTTTTACAATATACCGTTTGATTACTACTCAAAATGAATATAAAAATGACCCTTTAAAATGTGAGAGAGTTAGAAGCAAAGGTGGCGATCTTGATTTTTTTTCAATATATAGATTATCTTGTTATCTGATATTTCAGTAGAAAATCGTTTTTTTTTAATTCGCTTTAGGAACAAATTCAACTTCTTTACTCTAACCCACGCGTGGAGAACCTACGGTCTTTGGCTACTTTTGTGCGACCTTCTGGCCAATTCTGTAAATTTTTGTAAATTCGTAAATTCCTGAGATTTTCGATGTCAAAATCCTTGAAAGACCCCGAAAAAAAGATTCTCGAGTCACTGTGAACTGCGGCCTTATGTCGAATCAGAAAAATGATACGGCTTTGAGTGAAGAAAAGGTTTCCACCCCTGCTCACAATATTCTACTATAGGGTAAATCATAAATTAAATTAATTAGTAATGCTTTTATTGCGCTCCTTAAAAAAGTCGCGGATGAAGAGATTGTACAATTATGGAAGGAGCTTTTGTTTAGCTACATCCTTTTTAAAAATATAAAAATTGCCAGTGATTCCAGAGCGAAATATTTTATCTAGAGAATTAAACAGATTTTTCACTTGTTTTAGTAAATCCCGAAATCCCAAGATTACGGGATTGCATGTTTTCCCTGGATTCTGGGATTGGAGTGGTGGGGTAGTCAACAATATAATAAAAACACATGTTTCATTACAATTTGTCGTTGTGTCACTAATGAATTTTTTAAAAACAAGTTCCACCTTAATGCTTTACTACCTTAGATTTAAAAAATGTTGGATAGTCACGTCTGGTACTGAACAATATTGATGTTAAATAGTGTTATGAAAAATGTAGACTTCGCATATAAATAACTTGCGTTGTCTGAAAACTGTAAATTGTGCAGTTTTAGAGAAACAATTTCTCACAGATTTCAAGTTGAGACAGCCACTTTTTATTATTGTTATAAATATGTGGGAATTTATACTATTAACGTTTACATGCGACTAAAGCGAATATGCAATAGCATAAATAAAAACATACTTTAAGCCAAATAGATAAGTTCAGTTTAAATTTGAACAACTTGAACTGACTTGTCAGTTCTAGTTCATTCGTGCACTCGAACGCCTGAAGATGTCGAAAGGCGTAACCCGGTTCGATAGTGACAAAAAATATTTAATAGTTTAGTTTAGTTTTTCGGATGCTTTTTTTGATTATTTTTGCCGGCTGTGTAGTCAAGTGTCAACGTCGTTGACTTAAAATACTGAGGTCACGGGTGCAAATTCGAGTGCAGACAGTATTTATAGACTGATTTTTCAATCTAATAATGGATTTCTGTCCGAAGGTATGAAGATATGTGATTTATTGAATTCCCTCCACCTCA
Organism: Himalopsyche tibetana; assembly: GCA_030503985.1. Lineage (NCBI taxonomy): Eukaryota > Metazoa > Arthropoda > Insecta > Trichoptera > Rhyacophilidae > Himalopsyche > Himalopsyche tibetana. The sequence continues at coordinate 2,401,422 of JAPJYX010000006.1, forward strand.
TCCTATTAGAGAGCGCTTAGCTAACCATTAATGCTTCTCTACTAGAAATTACTCGGTGTTACTCTTCAGAAAATATGATTTAAGAAAACACAAAGCGTCCACTGATCGTTTTGTAACAAAATTGCCTGATATCGAAAATACCCTTACGCTGGATAATGATGTGGGACATATGGTCTTTAAGCCATCAAATAAAAGATCCAAATTTTCTGTCATTTCGTTGATAGACTCGTTTATGAAAAATTCGATACAACCGGTTACGAAGTTGAAAAACCGATTTTCGAATGTCACAAATTTAGCCAAAAAACCGGTTTTTAAAACCGACAAGCCCTAGTTAGCCTAGCAAGCCTTAGTTAATTCATATTGCAATAGTGTTAATATCCGTAAAATAAAAATATGCAATCCACCAAAGCACCAAGTAAAGACGTGATAGTACTTAAAATCCAAGAAAACAGTTTTACCATTATACTATGAATATAAAACAAGTTAAAACTGCATTCCGCTATATTTAAGATTATTGTGCATTTAATAAGATTTGAATGTGCGTAAAATTTTGAAATATTGCTTCCAACTGCAATGGATTTAAATTCTTCCAACTTGCAAGAGACTAATAATAAACGGACATTTGTTTATACTTAACTACTCTACTAATAGTAAGTTTCACAGGAAACCATATCGACGGCTTAGTTTCACAGTGCTACAACTTTTGTTAAGTGCAACAGTTTTGACGAATCTCAACTGATTTGTAAGACAGTGATCATTATTATTTGTTTCATTTTTTTGATCTTAATTCGATTCAAAATTATTGCAACGTTGCCAAAACCGTAAAACAATATTTTGAGTTGCATTTATATGAAACAGAAAGAAGATTGGTATGTTAATAAAAACACAATATTCATTTGTACTTTATACCACTTTATTTAAAAGGTCAGGACCGGTTTCGCTCATTGCGAGAATTGTCAATGCAATGAGCAAAACCAGTCCTGACCTTTTAAATAAAGTGGAATAAAATACAAAGTAATATTGTGTTTTTATTAATATAATGCCTTTCCATCAAGTATTGAAACACCCTAAAAGTGATGGTTATTTTTTCTCGTTGTACTTTTGTGGAGCTATAGAACATAGGTTCCCAACCTTTTCCGGGTGGCGATCCCTTTTGTAAAAGCCATGTGACCCACGGCCCCGTTGCCATTGAAAAGGGCATTTTTTTTTTCAATAAGGTAACTTTAGTTGACTGTAGTTTAAGTTTTGTTGTTCAAATTCAAAATCGAAAAAAGTTGGCTACCCATAGGTTGAGAGCCCGTATATTAGAATATAATGGGTTAATAGCTAAAATTATCAAATTTTTGACATAACATTTTGTAGAACTACACCGTCGATATATTGTGAGATAGTAAAATATTTTTCTATTCTGCTGGAATTTTTAAAACGATGTCATTATTTACGGATATTTTCGTCTTAGCTACGTCGACGTATAGAATTATGAAGTTTTTTTTATTTATTTTATATTGCTAAACTTATCTGTTAGTCGCGTGTTCCTATGAATAAATTAATTATTACACATCGTTTTTTTGCGGTTAATTTCTGCCAGTATTTATTGAAAAAAAATACCCACGAATATTATGCGGTTTGGTGTGACACAATTAAATTATAAATATTAAGTGTATGTCCGCTTGAGAATTTAGTTGTTTTGCCAATCGCAGCGACGGTGTCGCAGCCAAGAATCAAACACTCAAGTCATTCTACTTGCATGTTCAAGGGTTCTTCTAGCCGTTTTTTCAATCCATTCTAAGGATAAGTTAATATAGGGGTATAATGAAATGTCTTCGAAGTATTAAGCCCGTTCCGTCTAAGGCAGTGGTCGGAAAACTGCGACTCTTTGGCCCCTTGAGTGTGGCTCTTCCACAAAATACCACATACATACAGTGTGATTGAAACTTCGTGTCCCAGGCGCAGAAGTCGGTTTTCGGTTTTAGAACTTTGAGTTGGAAGGGGGGATCTCAGCGAACGTACCTCAATCATATTGAGGACCTTTTAAACAAAAGCCAACTTAAGAGTACCCTAATCAAGATAATAACAATATATCTATATATATAGTTTAAGTTCAAAATAATTGGTTCTTAAAAGAACATTAAATTTGAATCGATCAAATTATGTACATTCACCCAAATTGTGTCACTAACGACCCGGGTTTCGCCTTTCGGCATCTTCTGGCGTTCAAGTTCACGGATGAACTCGAACTGGCGCTTAGTAAATTAATGCATCGTGTTTATATAATAAATACATTTATCATTTAGCTTAAAGCCGTTGCTGGCGAATAGGATAAACTCATGGGAATGCCTACAGATGTGAATGGTGAGTAGTTTTAAGAATTGTATTTATTTTTGTTTGTTGGAAAAGGTTTTATGATTATATTTACTTACGTATAGGGTATAAAGTGGGGAATTTGGCATATTTACCTGCTCATTTAAAATCGGAAGACCGAAGAATTTATACCAGATACACTTTTGAAACCCATCGGAAGCCTTTAAAAATGAAAGGGGGAGTTAGGTCTAACCTGAAAATGTCAGTTTTATTTTTGTCCTGTGGCATGTCTACACACTACTTAAAGTCTGTGCCTCCATAACGAGAGACATGGTCAGTTTTTGTTAATTTAAAATAAATAATTCAGATAACAAACAGATGTCTTTTTTTGTAAAACGGGCTTCAATTACAAAAAAGATACCGTATATAAGATAATTGTTTCATATTTAGATAATTTATTTATCTTTTTCCTTATTTTGGATAAAAAAATAATTCGTATATATCTGTTACTGTGATAACCAGAAAATTTGGCTTGGCGGTGACGATTACACTCATATTTTTTTTCCTCATATCACTTTCTCTTAACAATTGTGTACTCGCAACTTTTTATTAATTTTATCCACTTATTTGTGTCAACACTATTTTGTCAAAGCAAGTTTTTATAAACGTTCAAAAGAGATGGTCGCATAATATGCGATTGAGACCAAATCAATTGATGGTGAGTGCATAACTGCATAACTGACAATATGCTTTGGCAACTGAATATCTGCCGGCTGGAATAACACTGATATTATACGCATGTGCTCTCGTACTAGGCAACGTGCGTATGGATGGATGTTTACAGAATTCGTATATTGTTGTATATATTTGCCGCTTAGAATAACTATGTAGAAACGATGTTTACACACTGCAATCTGGATCACAGGGAAGATAATCAACTCATTTTACAGAATAATAAACAAACATTGCCAGTAAATTAAGTGGCATGTCATATAATGGATTCAAAAAAGATTAACAGTTTTTTTCTTGCTTCAAGTGGGTGATACAAATGGAAAAATTTAGAGAAATAGCGGTGACCATTTGTTTGATTGGAATGTATTTGGAAAAAAATAGTGGGCTTTGAATGGAAACAAAAGAAGAGAGGATAAAAAACTTTTGTTTGCATTATTGTAGAAATTAAGTACATTTATGTTTCAAACATGTCTGCTTACATTTTAAAGTATAATAAAGATTCAACATGTAGGATTTTCAGAACAGCTTTTTTACGAGAACTGTTTTTATTTATTTGGATTTATTTTTTTAGAGTGTGAAGATCGAGTCACAGGGCTGGAATAGTAGTTACTCTCATTCCCGTTTTAAAGATCGGATGAGTAGGAGGGAATAATAGCATCAGAGACATATATTTATAATTTATTAAGTAAACACCACGGTTGAAAAGAACGAATGCCCAAACGAACGCTAACTTTTTGTTTGACTTCAGGTTTGGAAATGATTTGGATGAATTTGTATTTTTGTGTGCTTAAATTTCTGTTATGTCACTATTATACATATATATCGACTGTGGAAGGACGCAACCCACACATACCAAATTTTACAGGAGGCGCAAAAAGACCTATTATGATGATTTTGGGTCATATTCAAATTATGTAATACTTATACACAAATATAAAGTGCGCGAAGACTTGTAAATTGATTTTCAATTGACATAATCTAATAATAATTGAATAAATTATTTAAGAATAATCTTTTTAAGTCTATTTTACTGATTGCAATTTTGACAGGTCCAACTTTTTCCAAACCTAAAAGTTAAATTTAGATACTAATTCGGCATTTGCAGCTTACGTCCTTTTGATAGAGTGTGTATCGAGTTGTATACATTGTGATTATCAAAAAAAGCTGTTTTGAAAAACTGTAGGTTACGTCCTTTTGCCTTTCCACAGTCAATATAGTATGTGGTATATGTACGTATAAGTATTAATATGGCACGGCCCACGTAATGTAGCGAAAACCAGCATGCGGCTTAAATGAAAAATAAGTTAAGAATCCCTGCTCCAGAGTAATTAAAAATGAAAAATTAAATTTTACGTTTCTTTTTGTAAAAACATTGTGTTATATTGAAACGATTGGTAATAAACTATGCTCAAGTTGTAAAAGTAACGCAATGCTATAAAATAATAACGGCTTTGTAATAATTTAATAGAGATCCGCTATTTCAATGTAGATTTACAAGCAAATTTGACGGTTATACAATAGATTGCATGGTTATAATTATTAACCACAAATGTTGGACTCATCAAAGGCAATCAAACAATTTATTTTGGCTCGTATTGCCGTAACGAATCTGCTAATTTGGTTGAAGAGCGGAATTCCGTAGATTGTGCTCACTGTACCCACGAAATAATAATTTAATTGATCCCGCTGTAATCAGCGCGAACAAACATCCGAAAAAAGACCGGTAATATTTGTTACGTAAATATTTTTTGACAATTTCGTACATACGGCGTTTTTCTTTTTCATAAGCGCTTAATGTATTTATAATAATTTATACATTTCATCATACTGAAACAAACGTAATACCTACTGTCGGAATATTTTTTTAAAATGAGATTGAAGCTAGTGTCAAATTTATGCCTTTTATCTAATACAATAGAATACAATTTTTAATTTATCTAGTGGAACCAGTTTTCGCCTCGGCCTCAAAATAAATATAGCAACTGGGTATTAAGTTATAAACCACATAACAAGTAATTCCTATTTATAATTTTGTTTTAGATCACCTACCTTCAGTATTTGTCAAGGGGTTTTCTTAAATGCTTTCCCATCTGTTTTTACTTTTATCAAACGTTTTCAATTTAAGATTTCGACTGAAGGTGCTTGGTGGAATTTCAATATTAAATTTGAATCGTTCAAACTATGTACATTCTCACAAATTTTGTCACTAACGACCCGGGTTTCGCCTTTCGGCATCTTCAGGCATTCAAGTGCACGGATGAACTTGAACTGACTCAGTTCAAGTTCATCCGTGCACTTGAATGCCTGAAGATGCCGAAAGGCGAAACCCGGGTCGTTAGTGACAAAATTTGTGAGAATGTACATAGTTTGAACGATTCAGTTTTCAATTTGTTTTTTAGAATGTCAAACTGACAAAAATGTGGTTTATCACATTGAGGAATATAAATTTACATATTTTATTTGTAAAATATTTTTTATATGATTGAATCTAATGTTTTGTGGTTATTATTTATTGTATATTTATCAGGTATTTATTAATGTTGGTGAAACATTGAAAAAATATACATTTTTTTTTGCAAATAATTAAGATAAAATAAAGATCTTTTAAAGTTTTCACATATTTTCGTTTAACACTTAATACCCTTTTATAAATTATGTGTGGGTTTGTATTGGATTAAAACGTATGTTGGGTAGATATATTTTTATTATGGACAAGGAAACAATCCAGGTAGGCATATTGACAATAAAAAAAAACATAAATATATTTTTTAAGACATATATTTTTTTTGAAAAACAAAAAAGCAAGTGTAAAAAAGAAGGATAAAGATTGTTGTCGCTATAATAGTAACCGATACATCATTTCATAGAATCGAAATAATATTAAATATTTATTTATTAAACAAAATATTAATTTGATTACAAAATATGAGATATTATAATATAATATAATACGATATATATATATGTGAGAACTCGTTGATGACCAATTATGTCGATATCATGACTCTGAAATGGCTGATAATTACAATCTTGCTAATTTACTATAAGTACTCAACAACCTTCAAAAACAAAAATCTATATTTTGTTATACTTACATACAAACACATAACGTCTTAATATTGGAAAAATGTCATTAGCAGAAAAATAATCTTCCTAGAAGCTTAGATACATCATTATGATGTATGGAATGTTAAAGTATTATATTATACATTTGAAAATGTCTTTGTCAATAATTAAGATTACATCATGCTCAAATAATAGTATGACTAGCTGTAAGCCCGTTGCCCAGCAACGTGAGATTTTTGTTGCATTGTGTTTAATTTTATTTAATTTTATTCTATTTTATTTAATTTTATTTAATTTTATATTATTTAATTTAATTTAATTTAATTTTATTTTATTTTATTTTATTTTATTTATTTTAATTTAATTTAATTTAATTTAATTTAATTTAATTTAATTTAATTTAATTTAATTTTATTTTATTTTATTTTATTTTATTTTATTTATTTTATTTTTATAGTTAGCAGAAATTTCGTAAATTATTTAATATTTGGAATAATGTTCAAGTTTGTTAACAACCATTTTTCGTAGGAGCAGAAATTTCGTAAATTATTTAATATTTGGAATAATGTTCAAGTTTGCTAACAACCATTTTTTGTAGTAGCCGAAATTTCGTAAATTATTTAATTTTTGGAATTATGCTTAAGTTTGCTAACAACCATTTTTCGTAAGAGCAGAAATGTCATAAATTGTTTAATATTTGGAATAATGTTCAAGTTTGCTAACAACCATTTTTCGTAGGAGCAGAAATTTCGTAAATTATTTAATATTTGGAATAATATTCAAGTTTGCTAACAATCATTTTTTTGTAGTAGCCGAAATTTCGTAAATTATTTGATTTTTGGAATTATGCTTAAGTTTGCTAACAACCATTTTTCGTAGGAGCAGAAATTTCGTAAATTGTTTAATATTTGGAATAATGTTACAAAGTACCATAAATCGACCTCGGCGCATATATCGACAGCCCTGCAGTTTTTTAATTGTAAATAATGTTATTTTTAGACTAATTGAAATGTTTAAATTTGCTAACAAACATATTTCGTAGAAGAAGAAATAGATTTCGGGACATATATCAACACCCCTGCAGTATTTAATTGGAAATAATATAATTTTTAGAATAATTAAAATGTTTAAGTTTGCTAACAAATATATTTCGTAGAAGAAGAAATAGATCTCGGGACATATATCAACACCCCTGCACTATTTAATTGGAAATAATATAATTTTTAGAATAATTTAAATGTTTAAGTTTGCTAACAAACATATTTCGTAGAAGAAGAAATAGATTTCGGGACATAAATCAACACCCCTGCACTATTTAATTGGAAATAATATAATTTTTATAATAATCGAAATGTTTAAGTTTGCTAACAAACATATTTCGTAGAAGAAGAAATAGATCTCGGGACATATATCAACACCCCTGCACTATTTAATTGGAAATAATATAATTTTTATAATAATCGAAATGTTTAAGTTTGCTAACAAACATATTTCGTAGAAGAAGAAATAGATTACGGGACATATATCGACACCCCTGTAGTATTTTAATTGTAAATAATGTTATTTTTAGACTAATTGAAATGTTTAAATTTGCTAACAAACATATTTCGTAGAAGAAGAAATAGATTTCGGGACATATATCAACACCCCTGCAGTATTTAATTGGAAATAATATATTTTTTAGAATAATTGAAATATTTAAGTTGGCTAACAAATATATTTCGTAGAAGAAGAAATAGATCACGGGACAAATATCGACACCCCTGCAGTATTTTAATTGTAAATAATGTAATTTTTAGAATAATTGAAATGTTTAAATTTGCTAACAAACATATTTCGTAGAAGAAGAAATAGATCTCGGGACATATATCAACACCCCTGCACTATTTAATTGGAAATAATATATTTTTTAGAATAATTGAAATATTTAAGTTGGCAAACAAATATATTTCGTAGAAGAAGAAATAGATCTCGGGACATATATCAACACCCCTGCACTATTTAATTAGAAATAATATAATTTTTATAATAATCGAAATGTTTAAGTTTGCTAACAAACATATTTCGTAGAAGAAGAAATAGATTACGGGACATATATCGACACCCCTGTAGTATTTTAATTGTAAATAATGTTATTTTTAGACTAATTGAAATGTTTAAATTTTCTAACAAACATATTTCTTAGAAGAAGAAATAGATTTCGGGACATATATCAACACCCCTGCAGTATTTAATTGGAAATAATATAATTTTTAGAATAATTAAAATGTTTAAGTTTGCCAACAAATATATTTCGTAGAAGAAGAAATAGATCTCGGGACATATATCAACACCCCTGCACTATTTAATTGGAAATAATATAATTTTTATAATAATCGAAATGTTTAAGTTTGCTAACAAACATATTTCGTAGAAGAAGAAATAGATTACGGGACATATATCGACACCCCTGTAGTATTTTAATTGTAAATAATGTTATTTTTAGACTAATTAAAATGTTTAAGTTTGCTAACAAATATATTTCGTAGAAGAAGAAATAGATCTCGGGACATATATCAACACCCCTGCACTATTTAATTAGAAATAATATAATTTTTATAATAATCGAAATGTTTAAGTTTGCTAACAAACATATTTCGTAGAAGAAGAAATAGATTACGGGACATATATCGACACCCCTGTAGTATTTTAATTGTAAATAATGTTATTTTTAGACTAATTGAAATGTTTAAATTTTCTAACAAACATATTTCTTAGAAGAAGAAATAGATTTCGGGACATATATCAACACCCCTGCAGTATTTAATTGGAAATAATATAATTTTTAGAATAATTAAAATGTTTAAGTTTGCCAACAAATATATTTCGTAGAAGAAGAAATAGATCTCGGGACATATATCAACACCCCTGCACTATTTAATTGGAAATAATATAATTTTTAGAATAATTGAAATGTTTAAGTTTGCTAACAAACATATTTCGTAGAAGAAGAAATAGATTTCGGGACATAAATCAACACCCCTGCACTATTTAATTGGAAATAATATAATTTTTATAATAATCGAAATGTTTAAGTTTGCTAACAAACATATTTCGTAGAAGAAGAAATAGATCTCGGGACATATATCAACACCCCTGCACTATTTAATTGGAAATAATATAATTTTTATAATAATCGAAATGTTTAAGTTTGCTAACAAACATATTTCGTAGAAGAAGAAATAGATTACGGGACATATATCGACACCCCTGTAGTATTTTAATTATAAATAATGTAATTTTTAGAATAATTGAAATGTTAAATTTTCTAACAAACATATTTCGTAGAAGAAGAAATAGATTTCGGGACATATATCAACACCCCTGCAGTATTTAATTGGAAATAATATAATTTTTAGAATAATTGAAATATTTAAGTTGGCTAACAAATATATTTCGTAGAAGAAGAAATAGATTACGGAACATATATCAACACCCCTGCACTATTTAATTGGAAATAATATAATTTTTAGAATAATTGAAATGTTTAAGTTTGCTAACAAACATATTTCGTAGAAGAAGAAATAGATTACGGGACATATATCAACACCCCTGCACTATTTAATTGGAAATAATATAATTTTTACAATAATCGAAATGTTTAAGTTTGCTAACAAACATATTTCGTAGAAGAAGAAATAGATCTCGGGACATATATCAACACCCCTGCACTATTTAATTAGAAATAATATAATTTTTATAATAATCTAAATGTTTAAGTTTGCTAACAAACACATTTCGTAGAAGAAGAAATAGATTACGGGACATATATCGACACCCCTGTAGTATTTTAATTGTAAATAATGTAATTTTTAGAATAATTGAAATGTTAAATTTTCTAACTAACATATTTCGTAGAAGAAGAAATAGATTTCGGGACATATATCAACACCCCTGCACTATTTAATTGGAAATAATATAATTTTTAGAATAATTGAAATGTTTAAGTTTGCTAACAAACATATTTCGTAGAAGAAGAAATAGATTTCGGGACATAAATCAACACCCCTGCACTATTTAATTGGAAATAATATAATTTTTATAATAATCGAAATGTTTAAGTTTGCTAACAAACATATTTCGTAGAAAAAGAAATAGATTACGGGACATATATCGACACCCCTGTAGTATTTTAATTGTAAATAATGTTATTTTTAGACTTATTGAAATGTTTAAATTTGCTAACAAACATATTTCGTAGAAGAAGAAATAGATTTCGGGACATATATCAACACCCCTGCAGTATTTAATTGGAAATAATATAATTTTTAGAATAATTAAAATGTTTAAGTTTGCTAACAAATATATTTCGTAGAAGAAGAAATAGATCTCGGGACATATATCAACACCCCTGCACTATTTAATTGGAAATAATATAATTTTTAGAATAATTGAAATGTTTAAGTTTGCTAACAAACATATTTCGTAGAAGAAGAAATAGATTTCGGGACATAAATCAACACCCCTGCACTATTTAATTGGAAATAATATAATTTTTATAATAATCGAAATGTTTAAGTTTGCTAACAAACATATTTCGTAGAAGAAGAAATAGATCTCGGGACATATATCAACACCCCTGCACTATTTAATTGGAAATAATATAATTTTTATAATAATCGAAATGTTTAAGTTTGCTAACAAACATATTTCGTAGAAGAATAAATAGATTACGGGACATATATCGACACCCCTGTAGTATTTTAATTGTAAATAATGTTATTTTTAGACTAATTGAAATGTTTAAATTTGCTAACAAACATATTTCGTAGAAGAAGAAATAGATTTCGGGACATATATCAACACCCCTGCAGTATTTAATTGGAAATAATATAATTTTTAGAATAATTAAAATGTTTAAGTTTGCTAACAAATATATTTCGCAGAAGAAGAAATAGATCTCGGGACATATATCAACACCCCTGCACTATCCAAATGTTTAAGTTTGCTAACAACCATTTTTCGTAGTAGCAGAAATTTCTTAAATTATTGAATTTTTGGAATAATGTTCAAATTTGCTAACAACCATTTTTCGTAGGAGCAGAAATTTCGTAAATTATTTAATATTTGGAATAATGTTCAACTTTGCTAACAACCATTTTTTGTAGTATATATATTTTATCAAACTAATTTTCAAATACGCTCGAGGACATCAGTACGCACACATTTGTGAAAAGTAAAAAGTAAAAAGTGAAAAGTGAAAACTTATTTTATCGGCTATTAATATATAGATATTACTAAAAATGCACGCTAGACTAAAATTATGGTGCATTTGTTTTGTCTATTTTCCTTAACCATCTATGAAAATTTCAACAATGCACTCTCGCTTAATTAATCCGGTCATAATAAATCGAGACTGATTTTTAAATATATATTTTAGATATTTCGATGTAAAATAAAATTTTAATAAAATGTCTTATTTCTGACACAGTTTTTTTTATAAAAAAAATGTTCAGCTCCGATTATATACTTAGTTGAACTGTCTTCCTGTATTTAATAAATTAACTCAATTTGGGCCTAGTAAAATATACTTTTTTTTTATTGCAACAGTAAAAAATTAGCAGTCATTTAGCTTATAATGTTATCGTTATTGTTTTAAAAGCGTTCTTAGATTTGCATACTGTCGATGGATGGAAATGCACCAAAGGTAAGGTTGTGATATTGCCATACGAAGCCGCTTATATTTACAATCCAGAAAAATGACGGGTTAAGAGCGCGATTACTAAGCTACTCGTCTTTCTTTTATACTATTTTTTAAACATGACTTTTTAAAGCTATATTTTTGCATGGCTGTATAATTTTTGTAATGGCATAAAAAAACAATATAAAGTGAAATATAACCAGGACTGTGGAGCTGTGAAGAAATACCGCGACTATGAAATTTACAAAAGTTGAGAATCCGACATAACATTAAAAAAGATTGAAGATTGTATATATGTACTCAAGAACATAGCGGTTTACATTTTAATTTAACAATACTAATAAAATGCGAAACGTTTTTTATGACTACAACTCAAACTAAAAAGCTACGACTTCACAACTTCTAATCTTAAGCCCTGAATATGTAGCCATGTGTGATGACGACTTGGTTATCAGTAATATAAAGAAATTACAATAAAAATCAATTAATCACCATTTATTATGATACTGTGGTAGAGTTCTAGCACGTTTGTGACGTTTCAATCATATTTTTTTTAGTAAAATAAAATTCTTAATAAAAACTGCCACTTTTTAAATCTTAGTCGGTCTCGACATTTTTCTATCGCTCAAACATAGAATGCAAGTTTATTTTGTTTATGTTTGCTCAGTGTTGCCAAACGAACCGTGACTGTGTAGTCTTATTTAATATGCATGGTAATTCACTGTAAAAGAAATAAAAAAGAGCGTAATAGGGGAGAATTAAATTTCAATTAGCTTTGTGTTATACGAGTAAAATTTTTCATTTTTTTTATTCACGGGAAAAAATTATAATGACACGTTTAGTTTGTGGGTATTTTGTGGTGTACATTTTACAGAGATTCGCAACTTTCTGCTTGGAAAAATAATCTGTGTAATGAAATATTGGAATAAAAAAATAAAATAATTCTATTACCAGACAAAGTTGACATTCCATATAATAAAAGATTTAATTAATTTACGACGTGCATAAAGAAGCTTATCCAATAAAGTAATAAAAGCTCCAGGCTGCAATTATAAGTAATCTGTCGTCCTTATGATCTGAATGGCTTATTTTAATTTTTTTACTTGAAATCTGAAGGATAGGTCTGTCTTATTTTGAGCTTTCATGATTTTAAAATAAATGGTGTATTGGCGATAAACAAAACAACAAAATATGTCGGTAATATAATGTAATTCTTAAGTTTTGATAGTTTACAAAGAGATTAAACAATCACACATCAAACAACATATGCATATTACAAGTGGCGGATAACCCCATAAGCGCAAGAGGCGCACGCTTGGGGCCACCGCATTTAAGGGACCTCAAAAATAGCATAAATTATATCAATCCTTATATTTTAATTTCAGTTCTTAATATTCATTATTATTCTCTGAAGTGTTTTGTAACACTTTTATGTCATTCGAAAAACAGGGCCTCCAAAATTTATTGCGCTTAGGGCCTCCAAAGTGCTTAAACCGCCATTGCTAATTACTACATATGACCGACAATTGGAGCATTGTCCATAGTTCGATACTATTACTTTACTTCACATGCTTGATTTGTTTATCTGTTTTATGTCTGTAACTCTTAGCTCAACACTGTGCTTTCACACGATATATAATATTTTTATGTGCTGTGACAGAGTGTAGGGTTGACTGCTGACAGGTGGTACTACCGATTGGTATATAACTAATACTATACTTATATATTTTTTTAGAAAAATAACCCGTACGCGATTCATTTGTTTATCATATATGTCCACCAAGATATTAGTTTGTCATATGTGACGAGAGCAGAGTGGGTAGTAGGATAGATTATCTCTTGTACTAAATCATTAAATTATTACTATGAGTCACCGAGTCTACAAACGAAAAAATACATGTAAATCTTTGTTTATTTACGATTTCACTAATGTGTGTCATTAGCAACGACATTACTAGCAAGTGAATACATAACCAATAATTTAAGAAGGCTGCTAGTGTTTTGAAAATCTCTTAATACACCCTTTATTCACCCTTCATAAATATGAACTTTTTAGTGAGTCAATTAATGTTTTATGCTACCGTCCACTATTTTTAAACGTATTGGCACACCTTCGGTATAGCTCAGGGGTGGAAAACCTTTTCATTTCTGAAAGTCAAATTCATTTATCTGATTCAACATAAGGCCGCAGTAAATAAAACGTTGACACCCCCCCACACCTCTTTCTTTTCGGCTGTCGAACATATAATTGGTTGATTGCGCTCTTCTCCAAGCGATTGCGTATATTTTTCTGATCAAGTTAAAAGGCCGCATCGGAGTAGTTAAAAGGTCGCAGGTTCCCCTACACTGGAAGAGTTAAATAGTGTTAAAATATACTAAAAAATATATTTTGAGATACCTCCATTTGGAGGCCATATTATGCTTGACATAGGAAGGATCTACACTAAAAAAGAAATAGAAGACAAAAAAGGGCGTAACCAACAATTGGTGAAAAAAAATACGAAAATAATTTATGGATAGTGATAATTTTAATTTATTGTTTGTTACCTTTCTTACTATAATTGTATTTTTTTAATGCGATTGCAGATCAGATAAGTAAAATTTATTTGTATAAGTGTTATTTATTTACACATATTAAATATGATTATCCATAGATTCTTTTCATATTTATATGACCAATAAATTGTCCTCTGCATCTTTTTTTTGTCTTCGTTGTTTTGTATACATAATCCTGTATCAATGTTTAGGGAAATATTATACATTGGAACCCCCAATTACACTACCCCGAATAACGCGCTGGCTTGAAATATTCGCCGCAAATCTCCCAATTGCACAGTCGCATTCCATTGTCGTTGCTACGAGACGGTCGTCTGTGCGGCGCACACAGTCAAATGTTGACTAGCGTCTGTGTACTCAACACGTGACAGGCTATACACGTATAGCCGGCCGACTGTTTATGTGTTGGATTTTGGCGCGCTTAGCATTTTATTACTAAGTAACTAAATATTTCGTCAATATTTTTGACGCTTCTATCAGTGATCACCGACTTATGACGTTTAAGCTGTGACAAAATCTTGGTATAGCTGATGAACAAATAATGAGTTGCAATCAATCAGATTGGGATTTTTCCTTTTTAAGGGAAGCAAAGAGGGGATTATAAAATCGAAACAGAAACCACCTCCTTGCTCCTCTTAAAAGGAAAAAAAACCCAAAAACTCCATTTTGTAATTTCATAATTTTAAAATGTTAGAATCAATCTTGCTTCATTACTGCAAACTTTGCGATAGTAAGTCTGAAGATGCCTCTGAAACAGGCAAAACACGTGTCACAGTTAGTAACACAATACGTAGAATAATCAAAGTTAATTTAAATTTTCTATTAAAATGAACTTCCACAAAGTTACCGCCAAAACCATCTAAAGTATGCATTTGGCTGCTTCACGGCTGACAAATGATATAATTAATGCAGCAGAGCGCACTATAAGCCGCTGTAAGCTGAGAAATCAGACGCAATCTCCCTGGTGGACCCAGGCCTTCTCTGATTTAAGGGCACTCTTCAAAAGAGCCATGAGGTCACTCCAAAATGCTCACCGGGCTGCAAAACCACCCGCCATCATTTAATTACTGGAAGCCAGTAAATCTTAGTTTTGCATTTTTTGCAAAAAAAAAAAACAAATCCCTAATTTTGCATGAGATTCACTCCTTCAATTACACTACCCCGAATTACACTGTCCCGACTTTAGTGTAAATGGGGGTTTTACTGTATTGTTATCAGTTGAAAATGCTTGCGATGATTAAAACTTATCTTGATCTCAATAAACAAATGTGGAATTCGAACCAAATAGTGTTCAATGATGTTTTCTATCAAGTGTTGATAGTGAACATATTAAAGATGAATATCAGTTATGTGATCACATACTTTTCTTTGCCTACAAAAAAGACGAACCTTTTATTTGTACAAGATGACTAAATTAACAATACTTTTTATTTTAAAACTAAAAAACAATAAAATGTTTAAAGTGGCTTTAAAAAACTTATCTCAACTAATGCATTATGCATAAAAAAGTACGTGATGGGATTTGTAATAAAGCACTCTGACAACCGTCGACGACTTAAGCATGCACTCAGCTTATCAACTATCTTATCAGAAACACCAGTGCTGTACATGCAAGATACACTTTATGTTTATTGTGTCTTCTTTAAATGGTCTATAAAGATAAACATACTTAAGCCCCGTTCAGACTGAGTCACTTTAGGTATAGACACTTTTAAAAAATATGTGAATTATGTGACACGGCTCTTTGTACTTACATAAGAACTGCTATTTTAACCGTTTGTATACCGAGCAAATAAATCATTATTATCTCCCAGAGATACTGCGTGTTTTTGAGAAAAATAATTTTGCCTAATATACACTCGAATTCGATATTTTCAAAACCTATATTGACTCAGTATAGATGGAACTATACATATTCATCCAAATATTGCTTATATTCTATTAGAATACCAAGTATTTGATTTTTTAAATGTCTTCCGTAATCCGTGTTCGCTTGCATATGTTCCGGACACCGGTGTCCGCTTGGTATTCAAGTGGTTAAGCACAGAATAAATCGTCAGTGCGAAAATACCTCTTATGTGATCGATTTTACGAATATGCGTTAACACTCAAAAACCGAAACGTCGAAAATATTATTGAGGAGCGGTGGGGTATAAAGTTAACTACTAAACTTACTTATAATTGTAGATTACAATAAATATCAATTAATGGTATTTAGTGAATGGTTGAAATAAGAAGAAACAATACATATTGTTTGTTATAAATAAAAATATTCTTAAGAAGGGGAAAAACGTGCCACTACTACTGGCTACATTATAGTTTCTCAACCTTTTTGGGCCCGTGATTCCTTTTAAGTGTGTAATTTTTTTCCGTGCCCCCCATACTTGTTTTATAATAAGGAAATTTCGGATTTACCAAAATGAACGCCGTAAGAACATTTTTTAGCTTTTTCAAGAACCCAGGATTTTTTTTCTTCGTGGCCTCTTTGTAACATATGCCCCCCCCCCCCCCTTCATTGAGAAACACTGGGTTACACGACCAGTATTATAACAAAATTATATATTTTTATTTAATATTCGAAAACTAATTTCTACAAACTATTTACCTAAAGATACGCTCTCCTAAGCAAACAAATTAATTTGAAGTTTCATTAAGCAGAACGGAATTATATTTGAGGTTAATAAAAAACTTAAATATCTTAACTGACATATTGACCCGATGATTATTAATATATCGAATGTTATCAAATCACATAACAATGTAACATATTATAATGTTGTTAAACTATCAATCAATTTTAATATTATAATAACAATACACTATTTGAATACTGAATACTGTTTACATTATTATTTTAATATGCGTATACTACTGAATATTCTATATATTATTATCTACATATCGACTGTGGAAAGGAAAAAGGACGTAACCCACACATATCAAATTTTACAGGAGGCGCAAAAAACGTGTTTTGATGATTTTGGGCCATATGCAAATTATGAATTATACACAACCGTGAAGTGCACGTAGACTTCTAAGCTGGTGTTAAATTGACATAATCTAATATTAATTGAATAAATTGTCTAGGAAAAACCTTTATTTCAGTCTTTTTTCTTGGTTTTATTTTTTTACAAGGTCATATTTTTCATACCTAAAAGATAAATCTAGATACTAATTCGGCATTTGCTGCTTCCATTCTTTTGATAGAACTTGTATCAAGTTTGATACATTGTGATTATCGAAAAAAATCTGTTTTGAAAAACTGGGGGTTGCGTCCTTTTTCTTTTCCACAGTCGATATAGTTTCCAGTAATTGTATTCAATAAAGTTGTCATTAACCTTTTGACCACCACAATGAAATTTATTGGTTGAAGTCAAGGGTGGGCTGGAGGTGGCTGGCAAGGTCCAGCGAGCCCCTTGTTGAATTTTACTAAGCCCTTTGTTAATTTATGACAAAACAGTCTTTTCAGATCAAGTGAGTGCATAACTGCAATTTCTGAATAATGTATTATTACATATATATTATTACAGTTTAATTATACACATTCATACATTTTCAATTATTTACAATGTTTAGTTTACGGTTTATTGCATATCGTTAAATATTATAAGTGTATTAGGTAACAATCAAATACTTAGAATTGCTTAAATAAGAGTGATAAAAAATGTACCCGTTTCCCAGATAATCGCCAATAGCATAGACAAGGGTCTCGCGTCTTTTCATTTTAAGTAACCGTAAACTCCTGGGTAATGTTTTGAAATCTGCCAGCGAGAAAAATTTTCAAAGAAATGAAAACTATTTTGGAATCTTTCAATTTTTTTTTAAACCATGTCCGCTCCCAATGTGGAGCATATGGACTCCTAATGGAGTTTAAATCAACAGAAGTGTTTCTACGAGAACTGTTTGTTACTCAGTTGCTCAACCTCTCTTTTTCCAAAGAGAGTAGGGATAGAAGGATAGGGCTAGGATAGGATTAGTGGTAAGCTAGTCGCTCTCGATACGCCCCGTTCATAGGATAGGATGAGTGAAAGGGGGGAATTCAAGACATCACATACACCCATGCCTTTGAACAGAAATTCATAAATCAATTGAAAAATCAATTTATAAAAACTGTCCGTACCGGGATTTGAACCCGGGCCCTCCGTAGCCGAAGCCAACAACGTTGACCACTCGACCACACAGGCGACAATTACTCAATTACTCACTTTTTTCCCAGTCATCAATCCCAAAAAGTTGTGTCCCCGAGTCTCGAAAAACTTATACTCTCATATAAAAACGGCGTACACGAACCCAAAAATGTTGAGAAACTATGCATTATACCACCGATTTCCAACCTGGAGGCTTGGACCATTGCAAAGGGAGGCGCGAACAGTCTAAAATACCTATTTACCTTTTGAAACGTGTCTTTATTACTATATGAAATAACGGAGAGGGAGGCGCGGAAATATGTTTGTCTTCAAAGGGAGGCGCAGTAACATAAACGTTGGAAACCACTGCATTATACGGTTAATTGTTCTATATTTGAATGGAATTCTGAAATTTGAATGCCAATTTAATCGAAACATTGAAAAAATAAATGGACATCACGTTATAAGGAAAAAAATCAAAGAGCTCGATAATGTATTATAATAGTAAAGCTTCTAATTTTGTATTTGTTAGACAGAGGAAAAATGTATTTAATATTGTTAATCTAATGAACGCGAAAATTGTGATTGTTTGCCAGTCTTTCATTTTTACTGCTTTTGAGCATATCTCTTTATCAAGGTAAATAAATCTGTGGCAATATTTGCCAACCACATCTCCCTGCAATGCGTTCGTTATCACAAAAAAGATGGTAAATAGAGACTAATTTTGGAGATACGTGATGGTTATCTTAAATGGTGTTATTTAATTAAGGTATACAGTGGTTTTCAAGTGTTAACCAACAACTACAAAAACTTTAAGGGTATCTTTTTCTCGACGGTATAACAAATATATTTGCATACTTATTTTGTATATGTGGCAATGTACTGTGGACATTATTAAAAAAAACATTCGATCGAATTTTAGACACGTTTAGTCTATGGTTTATTTGTTAAAAGATTACAGTTTTTCGAATACGAAGGCCACAGCTGTCAAATTTGAGAAGTGTCAATCACTCAATCAATAATTATTATGGTGTGTTGAATTTATTAAAATAATAATTACATAATACATGTTTAAACATAATTTGTTCTTCCATATTTTTAGCTAGCAAAGCTTATTATAATAAAATATGACATGAATTAAATTCTCTTATATATTTGAATTTAAAATTTCGACTGAAGGTGCTTGATGGAAATTCAACGCTAATTCAGAATTATTTTCATTATATACATTTCCATACAATTATTGGTCGAACACGACCCGGGTTTCGCCTCTCGGCATCTGCCGGTACTACTCAGTGCGCGAATGCACTTGAACTGTTTATTAATAATTCTTCTTTTTCTCCGCGTTGCCGATAATATTAATAACACGCAACAATATAACAATCACATATTCGTCGCCATCTTTTAAACCAGCAAACAATATAATATGATGCAAGTATATAGTCAAATAAAATATTTTCAGAAAACTGAAAAATAAATAAAAATAAATTACGTCATTCAAATGGTAAATTTTATTTAGTCGATGTGGTATCGAGAAGAATAAATAAATATACGTCAGATTGACAGGCAAGAAAAGTCCAAATTTAAAATACCAAATATTGATCGAGCATATCTTGGCCGCCGGTGGAATTCGGAAGTTATCAATTCAGTGCCAGAAGCAGGCTGTTAAACGAACGCTCAAGATTAATTGTCATGATTATAATTATTTACGAGTAAACTACTGTGTAAATAAATAATGTGGGCTAACGATATGTTAAATTTTTTGAAAAGTTTATGGCAATGCGCAGAAGAAAAACGAGTAGTTATATGAAGACGGTAATCTTCGAAAAGAATTTAAAATTCCAATCGACAATTCTAAGGATCTCATAGAGGCTATGACAGGTAACGTAGTACAGCGACTTTCTTCACGCGACTGTGGCGCCCTCGCTCAAAGGCCAACACATACCGGTCGATCAAAAATATATTTTGTTTCATCTCTGTTCTCAAAAAATTAGTTGCTTGAATTCTACACATCCGCAGTGAAATCATCACATTATTCAGATCCCTAGAATCAACTATAAATTTTATTTTTTCTATTCATTGGCGTTCGTTTGAAAATTAAAAAAAAACTATTTGTTCGCGGAAGTTGCGGTTCCGCCATAGAGATTGCACAGATATTCACATGTATAAATAATGGACTTACATCGGTAAATATATTGTATTATTATAATACAGTCCGCATATAGCATATAAAACCATTCATAAAATTAACAATAAATTGATAAATTTACCGTTATTATTTAACAATGTAAGTTGCAATATTTCTACGTTAAGGTCATGTACATATTATTGAATGCAAATAGTTTATTTAAGACATTTTTTTAAAATACGTATTACTATATTTTGTATTTTTTTCTGTCAATCCTTGGAAGGGAGACAATTAACAGTATGATAAAACAGTTTTTGATCGTCTTTCTCTTTAACAGGTCAGGTTTTTTTGTATAAATACTTGAATGTCCACCTTATGTTTCAATCCATTTCCTCTCCCAATGATGCAGCTTAGATAGCTTCCTTATGGAGGTGTCTCAACAAAATTTATATTTCTCCGAGAACTACTCAAATGTCCAACGTGTCTTTTTCGAATAGAGAGATAACGATAATAAAAGACAGGACTAATTGTTAGTCAGTCGGTCTCACTGCAACTCGTTTTTTGAGATCAGTGAGTTGGGAGGGAATTTTTAGACATCACCAGCACCCATGCTTTTTCTTAATGATAAATATCGCTACTATGGTAGCTTTAACGATAAAATTATTATACAATAAATAAAAAAAAACCTTATAAGGTATGATTTTTGTCTAAATACATCAAACAAAACGCCTATGTTGCTGGTGTGGGAATTATGAGTTATTTAAATAAACTATTTTTGATTTATAATATTGCAATGCAATTGTTGAGTAATTTTACTGTGAGTTGACACAGTTTTTCGTAAAAATAGAGCGATTCGCATGAAATCAATTACTATGCAATCATCGCTGTCACTGCAAATTTTGCGAGTTTATACTTATTGGTATCATTTGAAAGTCCTCGAATTGTATTCATAAATCAAACAAAAGATATAGATTGCTTTTCGCAAATAAACTCAATATCTAATTGATAAGCATTGTGATTATATATTTAAATCTTTCAAACTTTCTACAGTAATAAATGTTTTGTTACAAACGACCCGGGTTTTTCCTTTCGGAATTTCCAGGCGTTTAAGTAAACGGATGAACTTTAATAGAAAATTTAAATTAACTTTCATTATTCCACGTATTGTGTTACTAACTGTGACACGTGTTTCCCCGTTACTCAAATTGTTTCCAATTAATAGAGTAATCACAAACCTAGCTGATTGATTGCAGCTCATTAGTTTAATAGTTTGTAATGTTTAACGTCATTAGTAGTATGATTAAATGTGTTTGCACTGTTTCGATTTTATAATCCCGTCTTTGCTTCCCTTAAAAAGGAAAAATCCCAATCTGATTGATTACAACTCATTAGTATCATTATCTGTTTGTTTTATTTCGATTCTACACCCCCCCCTTGCTCCTCTTAAAAGAAAAAAAACCCAAACCTCCATTTTGTAATTTTATAATTTTAAAATGTTAGAATCAATCTTGCTTCATTACTTAAGCAAACTTTGCGATAGTAAGTCTGAGGATGCCTCTGAAAGAGGCGAAACACGTGTCACAGTTAGTAACACAATACGTGGAATAATCAAAGTTAGTTTAAATTTTCTATTAAAATGAACTTCCACAAAGTTACCGCCGAAACCATCGAAAGGATAAACTTTAACTTCAAGTTCATTCGTGCACTTGGACCTAGTGATAAAAAATTTGTTGTTAGTGATAAAACATGCTCAAAAAGTAAAATACTCATTTCAATTTGTATTAATTCTGATATGATCAGAAACGGTTTCTCCAATGACGAGAATTATCAACTGATAATAGAATACAAATATTATTGTTATTTATAAAAAACAAAATAAAATTTGTAGGGTATAAAAAACAATTGGTATTGAAATGAATTTATAGATAAAGGTACAAAATATGAACAAATGACAATAAGTTGACTAAACATTTACATTAACAGAATTAATAAATAAACGACGATTAAACTATTTCCAAGTAACACAGTTACTTAGAAGATACTTTTAATATAATACTTTTCCACCAAGTGTTAACATTGAACACCCTAAAAGTGATCACTTTTTAGAGTTGACTCTTGTACACTCGTAATACTACTTTGAAACTGATTAAAAATCAAGTGAACATTGGCAAAAATACGACTTGGCCGTGTATGATAGGAGACGCCTCATTTATATTATATTTTCTCTGGAAGATTAAGAATCGGCGATATTTTTACTTACGTCATTACACTACCAAGGCACTTTCAAGATCAGCAAGGTTGCGTAAATATCAAATTTAAAAAAAGCAAGAAGTTATCGAGTCCTTTATGTGCCAAAACTATTCATGATAAATTACCTTATCAGTAAAACTGTTGATGAATTTCAAACGTCTCCATATCTAATCTGTGGATATAAGCAGTGCATACCTGAAAAAAGCGAAAAAATAAGACGTTAGACTTATACAAATTGACAATATTTTTAAAGTTCTTAAATAACATTGATATTATGATTAGAGTTTTGCAGAGAAATGTTATATCACACCCACTCTGAAAAAGGTGCGTTTACGTTAATTTTACCCAAATGAGAATATTTAAAGAACCTTCCAAAACATATCGACTGAGGAAAGGAAAAAAACGTAACCCACACGTGTTTTGATGATTTTGTGACATATGCAAATAATGAATTATACACAACCTTGAAGTGCACGGATACTTCTAAATGGGTGTTTAATTGACATAATCTAATATTAATTAGAGAAATTGTCTCGGAAAAACCGTTATTTCAGTGTTTTTTCTTGTTTTTAATTTTTTACAAGATCATCTTTTTCAAACTTAAAAGTCAAATTTAGATACTAATTCGGCATTTTCAGCTTTCATCCTTTTGATAGAATGTGTGTCAAGTTGTATACATTGTGATTATCGAAAAAAAGCTGTTTTGGAAAATTGAGGGTTACGTCCTTTTTCCTTTCCACAGTCGATATGTTCTTACTGGCGAGTGTGCGTTCACGGAGCTGTTTTCATGCGACCGCTTTATTTAACAATGAAATACTCAACTTTTTGATAATATTGTTAATTGGAATTGTTTTCCACTCCGTCTAGATAATTATATATGTAACACAATAATGTTTATGTAATGAATAACGTAGTTATTGTATATATATATATATTTAAACCATGTCTGCTCCCAATGTGGATCATATGGACTCCTAGTGGAGTTTATCTCAACAGAAGTGTTTCTACGAGAACTGCTTGTTACTCAGTTGCTCAACCTCTCTTTTTCCAAAGAGAGTTTGGATAGAAGCATAGGTCTAGGAAAGGATTAGTGGTAAGCTAATCGCTCTCGATACGCCCCGTTCATAGGATGGGATGGGTGAGAGGGGGGAATTTAATAAATCACATACATCCATGCCTTTGAACAGAAATTCATAAATCGATTGAAAAATCAATTTATAAAACTGTCCGTAACGGGATTTGAACCCGGGCCCTCAGTAGCCGAAGACAACAGCGTTGACCACTCGACCACACAGGCGGCATAAATATTTTACATAAACATAAATAATATTTAAATCTTGTTTTTTAGCAATCTGGCATGCGCCCACCACTATTACCATAAATGTTAAATGCGCCCGTTACGACAATAAAGGTTACGATTCCCTGATCTAATGTATTTAAAATTAAAAGCGCATTTGAACAACATGAAGAAATAATACATACATTTAAAATCAAACGAAAAGCTTTTCAATTTAAATCTAATGACAATAAATATTTGCAAGTGTTAATGAAAAATATTTTTCGTGACGATTTTTGGGTCAAAATATATGTCCTGGTTTCTTAGTGCGATGTGCGAACTATGTCGCAGTTTTCGTTTTTAAGTAAACTTCGTTAATTTCACTTTGAATAACCTAAGCGACTGTCAGTAGACAGTTAAAACAACGCATAAATCGAGTGTTTTGCTATCGTGGAGATGAGTCATTTAACCACAACATAATCTAATTGATACTGGAGTACAAATCCGCTTTCTGCGTTGTGAGTGCATTCCAACATTGACAACAACGGTAATCACAAATGACAGTCGGCGCACAACTGTCAGCGATAATTACAGTAATTTGACAAACAGATCGTTGACAGAAAGAGAATTTCATAACTCATACCATGCAGGAATACATAAATTGAATATTAATGTGTGTAACTAATTTGTACAGTCAAATGACGATCGTCCGATCAACTACTGCCATTTTAGTAACAATTTATATTTTCTCTAATCATTTTGTTGACAATCAAAAAGTTACTAACGTTTCATATGGTAAACTAATAAACCACCGCCAATCGGTCAAGTACGTATGATTATAAGAAAAAAGAACGCACAGACAAACAAGTACAGATTTTAGACACATTGAATTAACATAAAATACATTTAGCAAAAATACCTGAAGTTTACATTACATTTACAGCCATAATCGACTTGGTTTGAAGAACAAGACGAATGGTTTATTAAATTAACGTTTCAATGTATTGATTCATTTGTGTTCGAAGATATGGAAATATCACTTTTAGGGTGTTCACTGTCAATACTTGGTGGAAAGGCATTATATTAATAAAAACACAATAATCCTTTGTACTTCATTCCACTTTATTTAATATGTCAGGACCGGTTTCGCTCATTGCAAGCATTGTCAACTGATAAGAAATATAATTTAACAATGCTATTTATACAAATTGAAAAGTTATACACAACAATTGGCATTGAAAAGAAATTGCCAATTACATTAAAGTGATTCTAAAATAACACAAAATCAAAATGTTCAACACATCTAACATATAATGTTTGTAATTATGTTTGTAATTACTTTCAATCGCCATTCTGAATTTATTAATCTGGGATGACTTTTTAATTATATGTTAGATGTGTTGAACATTTTAATTTTGTGTTATTTTAGAATCACTTTAATGTAATTGGCAATTTCTTTTCAATGCCAATTGTTGTGTATAACTTTTCAATTTTGTATAAATAGCATTGTTAAATTATATTTCTTATCAGTTGACAATGCTCGCAATGAGCGAAACCGGTCCTGACATATTAAATAAAGTGGAATGAAGTACAAAGGATTATTGTGTTTTTATTAATATAAAGCTTATGTTCTTTTGTGGACTAAATAGAACCAAACAAAACAGTATTGACCAGAACATTACAAGACTTGTGGGTTGATTTTAAAAGTAAAATAATTTGTTGTGAATGATTTATTAACCACTTGAATACCAAGCGGACACAGGTGTCCGGAACATATGCAAGCAAACGCGGATGTCCAAGACATTTAAAAAAATCAAATACGTGGTATTCTAATAGAATATAAGCAATATTTTGATGAATATGTGTAGTTCCATCTATACTTACTGAGTCAATATAGCTTTTTAAAATACCGAATTCGAGTGTATATAAGGCAAAAATATTTTTCTCAAAAACATGCAGTACCTCTGGGACATATTAATGATTTATTTGCGTGGTATTCAAGCGGTTAAGATAAAATATCATTGATATGCTGATGTTTTATCTAGAGAAAACCAGCGGGCCACCCTTTAAGAAGCGGTGATTTAAAGAACCAATAGAAGCCAAGCAAAGAGGATAATATTTTATTATGCATGTACGCAACTACTTTCATTACAGAAATGGCAAAATCTCGGAGAGAAAGCTTATTTTGAATTTGCGAGTGGGAAGCTTTTTATAAAATATATTGGGCACACATATCAAAAGCGAGGAAAATAGCAGCAAAGAGCGATACCCACCGACATATCATCCCTTATTTATGGAGGGGTAAAATTACACGAGAACGCTTTCAAAGAACGCCGTAAAAGAAATCAGCAAATCGGGCTCGTAAAAATCTGTGTTTTTTGTCTTATTTATAGTTTTTTTTTTTTGGGAAATAAACATTTACGTGGTCAACCCAAATGGACATAGAAATATGTTTTGATGTATATTTATATTAGTCCCAAAAAGGCATACAAACGAAAGCAATGTTGGATTATCAAAAATGTTATGTTCGTATAAATAACCTTATTGTTATTGATCAAATCAATTTAAGTGACCATCAGTTAT
The DNA here is from genome assembly GCA_030503985.1 of Himalopsyche tibetana. Taxonomy (NCBI): domain Eukaryota; kingdom Metazoa; phylum Arthropoda; class Insecta; order Trichoptera; family Rhyacophilidae; genus Himalopsyche; species Himalopsyche tibetana. The sequence goes on from JAPJYX010000006.1 coordinate 2,428,121, forward strand.
ATTGCTAAAAATCCCATCTGCTAAATTTGTTTAGGAATTACTTTTGAACTCATTATAACCTGCTTACTTGATTGAATTATAATTTACTTCTTTTTTTTATGACAAATAAGTAGTATGTATTCTCAAGACGTATTTTTCAATGTTATGATTTAGTTTTATTAATATATTAGGTTGGTCTTTGCGTAAATTTAAAAAGATAGAAAAATAAAAGGTTAATCATAATAAACGCCTGCTAACTGTCTTTTTATGCATATCTTGTCTATAAGCAATCTTTTGCACCGTTTATCTTGGATCTGCTTCGATAATAGCACTTCAATTTTAGTCAATCTTCTACACCAAAATTGACACTTTCTTAATTTTACTGCACTACTTGTATATTAATGAAAATATGATTTTAAAGCCAAACTTTCATACTGTCTAAGCCAGCGATTTTCAACCTGGGAATCGCGCCTCCTTGGGAAGGCGTGGACTATTGCAAAGGGAGGCGCGAACTGTCCAAAATATTTATTTACCCTTCAAAACGTGTCTTTATTACTATATGAAATAAAGAATGGGGAGGCTCGAAGATATTTTTTTCTTCAAAGGGAGGCGCAGTAACATAAAGGATGGAAACCACTGGTCTAAGCTGATATTAATATAACATTATATTCTGTAACCAGACTTTTTTCATTTCACTTTCTATTGTTTGTATAGGGTTAAAAATACTCAATATTTTTTCACCAGAAAGGAAACCAAAACAACTGTCGTCATTTAATACCAAAAACAATACGGGAAATAGCATTAGTTATTAAGTGATAGTGTATATTGGGCGTGTGCGTTTATGAGACAACCTATCTGTTCTAATATATTTTTCTGCGTTTATTTTTTTACACTTTTTTCTTAACTATTAGACGCAGAGATGACTACGAAAAGTACAAACTTTTGCTTAGAATTTTTGGATCGATTTTACCCTTTATTCTTTTACGATGTTGTAAAATACATATTAACTCTTCATATTGCTTCAATAGATATTTTGTCTACCCGTGCTAAGCCATTATAATCTTCATTCAAATAGAGCAAGCTGGTGTTTTGGTGACTATTGATTTTCGACAATTTTTTAATAAAATTTTTGAAATAAAAAAAAAGTGGTTTACCATTCATTACCAACATTCAATGGCTTAATTGTGTATTCTAGTTATTCATGATTGTGTATTTGAAGTGATGCCTTTTTACAAACTACTTATTATATTTTTAAAAAAACTTTCTAAAAGTTTTAAATTATTTGTCCTGCAATCACACCCTCGCATTTGTTAAAATCATACATTTAAGGGCTAAAATTCAGTTTTAATAACCGTGGATTGATTTATATTGTCATCAGTGTTGTTGAGAGCGATCAGTCTTCATCTTTTTTAAAAAAATGGGAATGAGTAAATACAGTATCTATTATTTATTTAATAAATCATTTCCAACCAGTATAGGCAATGCATGTCTTCAAAATGCTTGACCACTTGAAAACCAAGCGGACACAGGTGTCTGGAACATATGCAAGCGAACACGGATGCGCAAGACATTTAAAAAATGAAATACTTCGTATTCTAATAGAATATAAGCAATATTTCTATGAATATGTGTAGTGCTATCTATACTGAGTCAATATTGGTTTTTAAAATATGGAATTCGAGTGTATATTAGGCAAAAATATTTTTCTCAAACACACGCAGTATCTCTGGGACATATTTATGATTTATTTGCGCGGTATTCAAACGGTTAAACTAAGCGATACCTCTTATTGATGATATTACATAGTTAAAAAGATTATGTGACATACAACCAAACCGGTATTGGTAATAAGTTGCCGTATTGAAAGTATAATAAGCCAATTAACCTCAATTTCACGTTGAGGTGAAAGAATGTATGCATACAAAATTGACATTATTAAGTAATTTCAATATTATTTACATGCGTAGTGAATGTAGGCAAGGTCGGCGTAGAGAGAAATGGGAGAAATAACAATTTAACGTCGATTATATTGAAGTAGTTTTAATTGATATTTGATTAATATATTATTTCCGTAAGAAACCATTCTTGAAAGTTTTTTAATCAATCGAGCGCAATATAATAAATTATTTAAGTATTTTTGAATGTCCGTCGTCTAAACGAGGGTCTCCATTCCCGGTATCTCATCCAATTCTGTAATCCCAAAATCCTGAGATTGTGACAGTTCGAATCCCGGGTTTTTGGGATTGAGATAATAGAAATTTGAGAGAGGTCAAAAAATAAAAAAGGAAGGTTCCAAATTCATGTATTTTGGAATTAATAAATTTCTAAAATACATGAAATAACACTAATCCCAAAATTTCTGGGGTTTTAAATTTGAAAATTCTAAAATGTTACGCTGCTCATTTTAGGAAGTCCCCCAATTTCTGGGTTTTTGAAATCGACATGATTTTTTTTAAGAAATCCCAGGATTTCAAAATCACCAAACAAAAATTTAAGACGGGAGTTTATGGATATTTGCCCGTGCCCCCCCAAAACTGTGTTGTGGCTCCCCTAAAGATATTTTTTCTCTGTGCCCCCCCCTTGGAACATGCTGTGGCGTTTGGTTGAGAAACCGTTCTTTATTTTTGTTTCCTGAATTCCTGGGTTTTCAAATTCGAATTGTTATGGGTAGAGAATATAGACAATCAAGAGAAGACGCGGGCCCAAAAGGTTGAAAAACACTGCTTTAGAAGTTTATCGGGATAACATTTTTTGGTTTTCGCTTTTCTTTAATTATGAGGCAAATGAACACGATAGAGCGCCAAAAATTTGCACTTAACGTGTGCATATTAATTAAATAGTTATAATTTAAGATTTCGACTGAAGGTGCTTGATGGAATTTCAATATTAAATTTGAATTGTTCAAACTATGTACATTCTCACAGATTTTTTCCACTAATGACCCGGGTTTCGCCTTTCGACATCTTCAGGCGTTCAAGTGCACGGATGAACTTGAACTGTTCAAGTTCAAGTTCATCCGTGCACTTGAACGCCTGAAGATGCCGAAAGGCGAAACCCGGGTCGTTAGTGACAAAATCTGTGAGAATGTACATAGTTTGAACAATTCAAATTTAATTAAATAGTTAATTCTAATTCCGATTTTTGAGCTTTCTGCATAAAAAACTTTATAATTGATCTAAATAGAGTTGTTAATTGAATATATCAGTTGAATATGCTGGTGATGAGCGAAACCGGTCAAGATAATAACAAAAAGTTTCTCATTGTCGGTTAATGTCATAAATATCATAGTTGATTTTATTAAAATATATTAAGTGTTTTTGTTGCCAAGGACAAGCAATCAACTTCATCGTTTGAAATGTTATTAACATTAATTTTCCGTTTTAAAACATGCTCATTAATAACAGTTTTCATTGCATTTTAATGCATTAAGAAAATAAATAATTTTGTTAAATTTGGATAATTTTAACTACTTTATATTTTAATTTCTTTTCGTGATTTATTTAACTATATTTAATTCATTTTATTGACAAATATACCATTGACACCGTAAAAATACTAATGACATAAAACTAGTTTTTTATTCTCACTTAATAAACAAGAAAATTTTACAGTGGCAACATTCAACATAAATCATTAAACCAATTAAAATTCAACAGCTTACATAGTAAATAGCTTTACCTATAAATGGAAATATTTTTTCAAGACATCAACAAATTTTGTATTGTTTATTTTTATTATTTCGGGTCAAAAAAAAACCTGTGGTAATAATAAAGGAATTATAAAATTGACTAATGTTTTTACATGAAAATGTTCCGTTAGTATATACAACGCTTTGTTTTTTTTTGTCGCGAGTAAATTAATAATGTTTACAATGGCTATAAAATAATAAAATATGAATTATAAAAACATTATTTTTCTAGAAAACAACATAAATCTTCAAGATCATCGAATTATGAATTTATATCTTTAAATATATGTGAGATTATTACGAAAACATTGAATATTAAAAATGATAATATTTCATTCAAATGACCGTCAAATTAATTTTGTTTTTTCTTTGGTTAAATAGAAACCATACTGCGTGATTGAAAACATATGTTTAATATATAATATTATGTTAACTAAATCGAGAATAGTATTGTATAATTGAAGAGTTACTCTACGAATTTTAATAATAAGTGGGATAATATATCATGTAAAACGTATAGCAATTCATCTAACACAGTGATGCATAACCTTCACCTTCTAGCGGGCCGCATAAAACAAATTATCGTTTGTTCGGTCCGCAAAGAAAAAAATGATTTATATACACTGAGCATATATATATATGTACGCTCCATGTAAAACAGCCTAACAAAAAAATCGTGTAAAAATATTGAGTGAGTTTAGATAAATTAATGATAGGTTTCATTACATTATTTTGACCGTGTTATTTTGAAAACGGTAAAATAAATAAGCCATGCAAAAAAAGGATTATGAGCACTTGTTTATTAAAAATCGTTTCATTGTGAAATATTAATGTTTCGTTTACATGAAATTCAAAAATTAATGCGATCTTTCTCTTTGTTATTTTTTTTTTAATTTGACATAATATTTGTAAGCCTGTTTCTATGAACCGATTTATTCTCCTTCATTGAAGAAAAAGCTTGCTTACGTTTATTTAATAAATGTTTTACGTGAAAAACTATGTTTGAGAAAAAGATTTAAGGGCCGCCACAAAATTCAAAAAGGGCCGCATGCGGCCTGCGGGCCGCGGTTCGAGCATCACCGATCTAACATCAACGATTGCTTGTCAAGTGTATTGCACCATAGCAGTGTATTGCAAAATAATGTTAGGGTAAAGTCATTCAAATTCTGTAATTTTACACACGTATAAACTTGAACGGATGTCAGCATAAGTTCACCCGTTTACTTGAATTCTCAAAGATGCCTAAAGACAAAACCCGGATCGTTAGTGACTAATTGTGCGAAAATTTAAAAAATAAATAAATAATGTAAATTTAATATTGAAATTCGATCAAGCACGTTAAGTCTTAATCTTAACTTACAGGTTTAGTTTAAAAAGTGATTGATATATTTTTTCATATTTCTAAATTCATGCAGAATAATTAATTATTACACATAAGCGTAATTATGACAAGTGCTAACTGATAACGAATTAAATACAGGGATTAAATGTGGTTTTTTTTCATGTTATGGCAGACTGATAAACACATGATTAGATACATAACAGAGGTGAAAATAAGATTAAAACGCTATCTTGATATTATATTTAAAATTATGATAATAAGAGCTACGGTAATAGGTCATTTACGATTAGATTATAAATATATAATTTTAAAAAGGTTATTTTTTTTCTATTTTTAATTGCCTGTAAATCATTCATTGGATAGAAGTAATAAGCAGTACTTTTAATATAAAATTAACTCTTATAACCTATAGTAATAAAGTATATAACAATGATAACTTTCATATTCACTAAATCATAGTTTCTCAATTTTTTTGTCTCAAGCTCATATATTTCCGTGGCCTCCCAATTACCCCGTACAAATAAGTTCTTCTGATTGGAAGATTACAAAATAATGGTCAATTTTTTGAACATCTTGCTCGCTGGTAGATTTCAAAATTTGTCCCATGGATTTACGAAATTCCCAAATTGGAAAGAAGCGAGACATTTTTTTAGCACATCCGTGATGGCCAATTTCAAAAACCCAGAAATTTTCGAATTTACCATAATGAAAAGGCACATGGCCTTTTTCTAGCTCTTACAAGAATTTTCAGTTCAAGAATAAATAAAATAAAAATAAGATACAATCATTGATAGTAAGTACTACAGTAAGTAAGTATAACATTATTAAGGGTCGAGAAGGGCGAATTTTAAGTTAAGGTTAAATTTTAATTATACTATTGTCTTACAAGATATGAACACTAATCAGAAGTATATCATTATAATTGACAGTCAACACTTTTCACGTGAAACAATGTATTAATTAATCATTACATATAATTAATATAGTAAACGTTAGGTGAGTCGTAAAAGCCACTAATTAAAGCTACTTTTCCTATTTTAAGTCTGCTTCACCCTACCGTTACGTAAATATTACCAGTTATAATTATTATTACACTCAAATCACCGTTGGAGATTCCACGACGACACGTTGTTGGAGAAGTGACACTTACGTCACAGACTACAGTGTATTTAGCATAACTGACAACGAACGTAAACTTAATGATGTGTATAGGTACCAAAAACATTTTTCTCAGAAGGCCACGATATAATTATTTTTCTACGCCTACCGAAATCAATGCATACGTCAAGAATTATGATTTTTTTTTTTTTTTTACTAAAATCTAATGATTAATAAATTTTAGCAACGTTTTGTAAGAGATTTATCAATTTATAGTAATAAAACTAAAGTTAACTGTTTAATCACGCCACCTATTTCCTGATCATTGTATACAGTAAACTGTTAATGGAATAGTATAATAAGAAATAAGTAAATTACAACAAGAACAATTAATTTAAGCGTGAAGTGCGAAAAATTATATTTTTGTCTGACATATAGTGTTATCATAAGCTAGCTTTATAGTTCAATTAACCGTAGGTATTTTCGTCCATTACGAATAGAAAAATTAGAAATTACGAAATAAAATAAGGTCCTTATACAATATTAAAAAAAAATATCTGGGGCAAAACCGATAGATTTCTTAAACAACTTAAATTTAGTCCAGCTACTGCACTGCCAAATCAAATTTTAAAAAATAATTTTGTCAGATTAACATAACTTGAAATAAAACTACACTTTAGTGCAGCTCTAGGCAATATCAAATATGGTAGGACATTCCTTAAAACAAGACTCAACAACAAAAAAAGAAAATAAATATCGCATTCAATTTTAATCATCAAAAATTATGTTAGTTTTTTGTTTTTTAATGTAATTACTCATCCGTTTATTTCTTTTTTAATTACTGTAACCGGACAAAACCGATCAGGGTAAAACCGTACACAGACAAAACCGAACACGGACAAAACCGTACAATGACAAAACCGTACACGGACAAAACCGTACACGTAAAAAACCGTACATAGAAAAAGAAGTATTCACATCCAGAATATATCTAATCTTTTCGTGAGTTTTGTTTTTGTACGGTTGTATCTGTGTACGGTTTCATCCGTGTACGACCTGTTCTTGTCCGCTTTTTCCGTTAATAATACTTGGATGTAAACTATTATAGCACGTACGGATTCAATAACCATACCGAATGCATTATGCGTTAAGATAGTGGCAAAAATCCTATGAAAGGATTAAACGAAATAAGATAACTAAAATTATACATTATAATTCGGTGATTGATTAATGTTTCCATATTATTTTTCGAAGAAAATTTATATTAACTTTGATACTTTATCAGTGTTTTATCAGTTAAGCCGAGTACAAATTTACTATTCACAATTGAGAATAATTGATAATTATAAGAAAAATTAACTACTTTTTAGCCGGATGAGTATCACTGTTATCGCGGTTTTTTTTTATGGCACTATCAATAATAAATATTGTTTAATTTTCTTGAGTACTTCCATGTAATCAGAGTTGATTAAAAAATTAATTTAAAACTAGTGTCAGAATTTAAATTAAAAGCTTACGTTCTCTAATCCATTTCAAAAATACGATAAATTGAGAATTTATTATAACAAATAAACTTTCAAATATCTTATTACTTAATGAAAATAGTCCGTAAAAACCGTACTACCGAAACGACAAAATGCAGTCTCTTATATTGTACGTATATTATACTAGTGCTGGAGTAAAGGTGTGAAAACATGGCGGAGGAGCCTTGGCTTTTGGACGGAAAAATATGCCCGTACCCAATGTGGAGCATACGGCTTCTTAACAGAAGTAACAACAGATTTTTTACAAGAACTATTTGTAACTCAGTCGCTCAACCTCTCGTTTTCCAAAGAGAGTATCAGCGATGGAAGGATAAGGCTAAAATATGACTAGTGATTAACTAATCGCTACGCCTACTTATTGAAGGACCGGAAGAGTTAGGAGTAAATTTTTAAAGATCACAAACACCCATGCCTTCGAACAGAAATCGATCGAAAAAATATTAGGGTATCCAATCCCGGTCCTTTTTTTGTGATCCCGGTATTTCGGAATTGTCAATTTTTCAATTTTTGAAATCATCGGAGTTTTATAAAAAAATTATGTAAATACTTTCGATGGATTCGGCGGTAACTTTGTGGAAGTTCATTTTAATATAAAATGTAAAAAAACTTACTGATTTTTATTATAATATATCATAATGGTAAAATTAAAATCATTCGTACTTAAGCAAACATTTGCGAAAGTAGTCTGTCCGAAGATGCCTCTGACGGAGGTGAAACACGTGTCACAGTTTGTAGCACAGAACGTGAAATAATCTAAGTTAATTTTATATTTTATGTAAATTTGAAAAACTCGAAAATTTTCGGATTTTCTAAAATAACCAGCATGGGACCTTTTTTTTTAGCTTTTTCAAGAATTTTCGAATTTTAAATCTGAAGAATTTACGGATTTTCCAAAAACAGCGCGACATCCGTGTTGTTTTTTCTCAGTCTCAACATTATTACTGTCGCAATCTCGGGATTTCGGGATCATAAAATTGGACGGGATTCCGGGATTTGGACCCTAATAATTACGGTTATATTTACTGTCAACCAATCGAAGAAATACGTATCAAAGTGGTAATTTTAATTCAAACTATCAAAATGAACGTTAACTCGTTAGGTAGCAAGTAACAAAGAATATGTATCTCATTACCAGCACTCTAATATGTATATCGAATGAACATGGTTACTCATAAATAAAAAAAAACCTTGAATTAATCAAACAAAATTCCGTTATTTGTTGTCGTTTGAAAAATCGACTACAGCGACATTGAGAATATGTTGTTGTATTACATTTAAACTATACCAACGGAGAACACCAAATACGAAAAACATTTCTAGTATTAGAGACCCGTCTTATTAGTGTCTAGGATAGTGCTGGCGGACCTATGACCTGCGGGTCATACACTGATACACAAATGCTTCCTCTTTTCCTATTTTCCAAGCGACGCCACTGACTTAATGAACCACGGCCTGGTGTTTAAAAAAATTAATGAGCAAAATGTGTCCCACTCCTCAAAAAGTTTCACCATCACTGGTCTAGCATCTAGTGGAGGGGCTTTGGGAGGAGTTGGCTACACTGATGCGTCCTTTTGACTTGATCAAAATATTCACTTTGATCAAAAAATCATACGCAAGCTATGTACATTCTCACAAATTTTGTCACTAACGACCCGGGTTTCGCCTTTCGGCATCTTCAGGCATTCAAGTGCACGGATGAACTTGAACTGACGCTTAGCAAATGAAAGTTTCGTGTTTATATAAGATATAAATGCATCACTGAGTCCAAAGCCATTGCTGGCGAAAAGGATGAGCCCATGGAATGCCAACAGATTTGTGTAGTGAGCAGTTTCAAGAATTATATAATTTGTTTGTCGGCAAAGGTTTTATGATTATATGATTTCGGACAGTCATAAGCTCTTTTTCCAAGAAATTTTAGAAATCAACAAAGCACAGCTGCAAAGTCTTCCGATTTTAAACGAAATATCAAACTTTCCCACATCTCCACTTCTATACCCTATATAACCATAAAATCATATAATCATAAAACCTTTGCCGACAAACAAATTATATAATTCTTGAAACTGCTCACTACACAAATCTGTTGGCATTCCCATGGGCTCATCCTTTTCGCTAGCAATGGCTTTGGACTCAGTGATGCATTTATATCTTATATAAACACGAAACTTTCATTTGCTAAGCGTCAGTTCAAGTTCATCCGTGCAATTTAATGCCTGAAGATGCCGAAAGGCGAAACCCGGGTCGTTAGTGACAAAATTTGTGAGAATGTACATAGTTTGAACGATTCAAATTTAATATTGAAATTCCACCAAGCACCTTCAGTCAAAATCTTAAATCATACGCAAGCGTTTGGAAAAAGAGCTCAATCAACCCATTTAACAATCGAAATAAGGTGGGTCAACGGTTTCTTTACTGCGGCCTTCTGTTGAATCAGATAAATGAATGTGGCCTTTAGAAATAAAAAGGTTCTCAACCCCTGCTCTAAGCCATTGATAAAGCGTTTTTTGAATGAAAATTGTTTGTGTGTTGAGTGTTGTCAACTCTTCTCCTAATACAATCATCGAGTAGCGAATATTTAAATCAGAATAATTGTAAGCTTTGTTTTTTTAACCTATTAGTATATTTTATTACAAAGGTCTACATGTTGTCTTGAAGCCTAAAATATAATAGACTATTTTTCATTGGTCGAATCGACCGTAAGCGGCTTGATGGGTGACGGAATGTCTGCGGACGGTGTGATGATGGTCATCGCTGGTTTTTTTATAAATATTATAAAATGTATTAATAAAATCAATATGAGTAATCTGTTAATAATGTTTCATTTTTAATATAAGTTTATTTACAAAATAAATTTTCATTTTGTTTAAATTATTCTTTAATATATTTACTAAGCCAATTTATTATTTGTTTATATGATATCATTTTTTCCATAAAATAAAATGCCAAACTACTCTCAGCAAAACAATCTTTATTTTATGTAAATTGATTTTTTTTTTCAAAATAAAACACCGACAGTGCATTCCATTGCATTCAATTTATAAAACTGTCCGTACCAGGATTTGAACCCGTGACCTTCGTAACCGAAGCTAATGACGTTGACCACTCGACCACACAGGCGGCTGTAGGAAATTACATTTACATCTAATTAGACAATCTCTTCAACATTTTTGTTTCTATGATTAATTAATTTATTAAAAATGACAGATTAAATAAATTGCTTGTAAATTATACAATATTTATGTAAAATTGTAGGTGACCACGGCAACAAGTAGATATGTAAAATCGAATATAATTTTCACGAGATTATACAAAAGCTCACGAGAAGAAAAAATAACAACGAAAGACCTTTGTGAATGTCAGACAGAAATCCTACATGACGTGAAAAATGTTTTGGAAAGAAAAATAATAAATCGTTTCCAGACTCAACATTTGAAAATAACATGTATCGAAAAAATCATACAATTTCTAGAGTAAGTATGTTTTTATCATTATATATAGGGTAGAGCGTTATTAACGTGTCTAATCGTGAAGTAAATATAATATACCGAAGCTCAATCATTGTCACAAAAACTGGTTGACAGTCAATTAGGATAAATATTTTTTTATTATTTATGCATTACATACTAATATGTTTGATTTTGAGGTTGGATATATTTTCAACTTATCCACTCACATCCAATTATAATTATAAAAATCTTAAAAAATACATTTGATATAACAACTTTGCCAATATCCCAGCTATTTTGTTAATACACTCAACTATTTTTACACGGTTTTGAAATAACACGATTCATTTGAAAAATCGAACACTATATATTAACACAATTCCCAATAGCAAAAACACAGAAACGGATAAAAACAAAAGTCTTCATTATATCCTAGCACATCAGACGTGTCAAGACATTTCTAGCGACGAAAGACATCAAGGTGCAGCGCCTCATAAAGTCCCCACAAATAATCAAGTAGCGATGAGAAGAATTAATACTTTTTAATTAAAATACAAATTAAAAATATTATTTTGCATAATTTACTATTTTTACACGATTTTACATACTAAAATGTTTTATATTTTTTTAAATATCATGGTTTTTTTTAATTCAGAGAACAAATTTTCACTTTTTCTTTGAATATGATATCTTTTTACACGGTTTATTGTTAAGGGTACTGTCTAAAAAAAGTGTCCATTACAATTACTTGTCACTCAAGATTAGTTGAGAAAAAAAAATACCCAACTAAATCACCAACACCCATGCCCGAGATGAGAAATTATACATTACAAAAATCTAACATTGATTTTAACCTTGCATGGACTGAATCCGGTACTGTCGAAAATTTGCAGCAAATATGTATTCATTAAAACTGTTTTTTACAAAATAAAAAAACATATAATTAATTCATTTGTATTTTTTAGATATCATTTTTTTTCCAGGATACGCTACGTTTGTCACGAGGAAAAACATCATTTAGAATGATGGCAACATATGTGCTGAAAACATCGTCTTATTTTTATTGTTGTTACGTTTGAGACGTAGAAGGAAGCAACCTGCAAAAACCGGTTGCGTAAAAGTTCAAATATTATTAATAAAGCAGTCATTACGAAACAGGTTTCGTCATTTAGGTACTGACCAACCGGTCATCTCGCGAATAACTCTACACAAAAAAATAGTCACATAACTGTGAATGTAGAACACGAACGTGTTTTTTCTTATATCGAACCGTTTTTTTGCCTATCTATCGGTTGACGAAATTTTGGCATTTTTCTTTGGCAATAATACTGACTATATTGCTACTGTGTTGCTTCTTTAAAAAATCATTGACCCTCGTCAGTTGTTGAAGGAAAAATTGTTTATTGTTTTTGAATAAATCATTAATCAATAAATACACTATATATGTATATTTATAACGGATGAAGAAACCAACTCCTTAGTTTATAATAAAGTAAATTTTTAAAGCGCTTTTTGGTTTGTTTGGACCACAAACAGCGCATTATTGAAATTGCTGGTGGTGAGTGAAAACGATCCTGATTTTGATTGAAATATGTGAAATAGGTAGAAAAATTATTTTATTTTTTAATAAATAAATAATGTCTTTTGATAGGGTAAAAATAGCAACGTATTTAGTTCTAAAGTTTTTATATTTATTAGTTGATAGCTTTCGCCATCGTCAGTTATCATCCATATCCATCAGTCAGCCATATCAGTTATTATGAGTTAGTTCTGACGATGGCGAAAGCCGAAATAGCTATCAAATAATAAATATAAAAACTGTAGAACTAAATACGTTGCTATTTTTACCCTATTATAATGGAGTTCTACCAAGTAAATGCCAACGAGTGTATAACGAGTGCTTTTTACTCCACGTATCGCGATGAAATGCAAAATTTTATTTTTATTTTGCTTGGAAAGCTTTTGATTTTTTAAGCCAAAAACGAGATTATTGAAAATATATTTTTTAACTATTTATCTCGCGAAAAAGGAAAAAGCAAAAAAAAAATAACTGCATATAAATAAGCAAATAAACATCAACCTTTTAATACTTTTGAAAAAAATACACAATTTGGTAAAAAAAAAACGAAAAAAAGAGAGTTTGAGTAACTAAATAACAAGCAATTCTCGTAAAAAAGTCTGTTTAAATACTTCCAATAGTAATCCACGTAAAAAAATATCTGTTAAGGTCCATATGAGATGAGGACAATTTTACATGAGTTCAATTAAATGTTGTCACTGAAAACTCCGGCCGATACTAAAAATAGTTTAACAGTTTTTATATAAAAAACATCGTTTCAATCAATATGATGTCATATTACAAAACAAGTCATACAAATACAATAATGGAGATCCTTATAATATATTTTTCATATTTTAATCATTAAAATAATCAGAAAAACCAGTATTTAGTCGGTAATACCAAACGAAAATTTAATATTAAAATAGATGAAAAAGGATTTTAATATAAACATGCTGAATGTATTTAAGATATTAATAATGTACCGCTATAGACAAGTTTTGCCAACAAAGAGCAGTGGTGGAGTGATTTGTATTTTGCTAGAGTTAAGAATCAATTAAGTATAAGTGATTTGTAATAAATATATTTTGTGAAATCGGAAATAAATCGACTCGTAATAGGCAAAAAATCTTGACCGACATTTTATAAATTTTACGAGGGAAGTTTTTTTTAAATTAACGCTTTGGATACCGCGCAAATAAATCATTAATATGTCCCAGAGATACTGCGTGTTTTTGAGAAAAATAATTTTGCCTAATATACACACGAATTCGATATTTTAAAAACCTATATTGACTCAGTATAGATAGCACTACACATATTCATTAAAATATTGCTTATATTCTATTAGAATACCAAGCATTTGATTTTTTGAATGTCTTAGACATCCGTGTTCGCTTGCATATATTCCGGACACCAGTGTCCGCTTGGTATTTAAGTGGTTAAGTTCGAAAAAGGAATTCCTTTAGTGCGGTAAGTAAATAGTAATATTTGGTCAATGCTTATGCTGATATTAATACAAGATTGTCTGATTACATTCGGTTCTTTAGATCAGCGTTTCTCAAACGAGGTCCACGCGGAACACATGATAACAAGTCAAAACACTAAAATGTACAGGCCTTAAAAAATATCAGGCGAATGAGATAACGCTGTAATTTTGCTGTTGATGCCATATGCCAGTTGTCGCCAATGCTCTATTTTGCTTAAAAGGTCCTCAATTCGATTAAGGTACGTTCGCTGAGATTGCCCATTTCAATTCTTAGTTTTAAGACCGAAAACCTACTTTTTCGCATTTTTTTCTACGAAGTTTGAGCGTGGAAGATAGAAACGCAATTAAACAAATTGTGTTGCTTAAGTACATTTGCCGATTATGGGTCGAAATAATTTATTGGGCTCTGAAATAAACAATTTAGTCAAGAGCAATTTTCCCTCCCGAGAAATGTGTGCCCGCACACATTTCTTCACCCCCCCGCCGACCGCACACAAAAATATTGTAAAAAGAAGTTTTTTCTACCAAAAATATGCAAATAATGAGTTGACTTTCTGGAATATCATTTATTTCTCGAGTTTTTAGCGGCATGATATAATAACTAATGAATTTATCAAACGTTCTACCTTAATCCATGCGCACACATTTTTTGTTTTTGCTGAAAATTAACTGCACAAAGCAGTGGATGGTCCGCACACACAATACAAAAATTTGAGGAAACGTTGGCCAAGAGGTATTCAAACATGATAAGACCAACATCGCATTTGCTTAAAACGTATAAAAATATTGTGTGAATTGTGCTTCCATTTGATACCTTTAAATTATTTTTACACTGGTGAAATCAACATATATACAATAACAAAAAAACAGTATGTCAAAAGATATCAACCGCAGTGGAGAAGTCAATGAAATAAAACTCATACAAAACTCCAGAGAAGCGTTCGTATTTCACGCAGTAATGATATTTTCTTTTTCGAAAGATGTCTTTTGCACAGATTTTCTTTAAAACATATCTGTATTCCGATATTAAATGTCAGACGGAGGCTGAAGTGTATAGGTTACCATACATATTATTAAAGGAAAATTGTTGACAAATGTCGCTTTTAACATAAATATTACAACGAAACATTTCAATAAACTAAAAATATCAGACAGTTTTCAAGCTTTTTTGTAGAACGAAATATCTTCATATTAATATAATACTTAAATAATGTTAAAATGTAGTTTTTTTTATGAAAATGTCAATTCAATCAATATACAAAGCATTTTATTTTAACACCATATCCTATTAAATAACTCAATATGTTTATTTATTGATTTGGCATTTACTTGGTAGAACTCCATTATAATAGTGTAAAATTAGCAACGTATTTAGTTCTACAGTTTTTTATATTTATAAGTTGATAGCTATTTCGGCTTTCGCCATCGTCAGAACTATGATTAAACTAACATTTTTCTCAGCTATAATATACTGGCTCAGAAGAAACACACAGTGCATCATGTTATTCACTCTAACATCCTAATTACAATTATAATATTACACTTATTAAATACGACTCTATTGTTTTGAAGACCGATAAGCAATCTGGGGTTTTTAAACTTAAATTAGGTTAAATTGAACTGATATTTATTATTAATTACATTACATTAAATTTATTAACTATGACTTTCGTGCTTTGAAATACAATAAGCAATATGGGATTTTACTTAATGTGTGTTATTTAATAAGATAAGCAAGTTTGTTGGTTAACAACATGAGTGTCATGATAGATAGAGTACGGTGAGTAAAGTAATGTTAAGTGACATGGAGGTAGGAGAAGACGTATCTTTTTTTTAAATAAATATGATATATCATTTCCATATTTTAAAAACCATAAAGCATATAAACAGAATATTTTTTAAAAGAAAACAGCTAGTGGGGAAATGATAGAAGTAACGTTGTGTTTCATTATCAGATAGAAGGTGCTGCTAAATGAATTGAATACGTTACAATCATGATATTATATTGAAACATCGATGAATTACAGTTTTTTGTAACGGGATTTAAACCTGTAACTGCCTAACTGAATTGACCACTTTAGTAGAGGTTCGCATTTTTCCTTTTCCAAATACTTTTCTCACCATAAAGCATGGGTGTTTGTGATGGTCCGATGTTGTATTTCATCCTACCCTTTCAATACTGAAATAAACAAGGTGTAGCAAGAGCTATTAGCTAACCACTAGTTATATTCTTTAAAAATCTACTCTTTTCAAAAAATATACGTTAAGTACCTGAGTAGCAAGAAGTTCTCGCAGATTAAAGATTCACATTGAAAGCGTACATCGATTAAAGAAAATCTCTTAAATATATTATTTATTTACATATAAGTATAATTACAATGTTTATTAAAAAATATATCTGTGTTATTAGAGTGACGTTATTTTTTACTTTTTTAAATAACACTTTACCATAAATATTATAGGAACAATGGAATGAAATTTTAAATGCAATGCGCAAAAAATCTGAATAATCTGAAATGCTTTGCGAAAAATATTATGAATGAGTCAATTACGCTTAAATTATATTTGAATGAAATTAGGCAAAGTATTGTGGAATAAAATTATTGCTAACTATACAAAAAGAAAAAATTCAAAGAAAGAAAAATGCTAAGCACGCAATTTTTATTTAGGCTATTTCGATAAATAATATTCATTGTCAGCATTTTTTTATGTAACTAATAATATGTAAATTTCAAAATTGCCATGAATTGCCTAATTAATAAAAGGTTTTTTTGATTCTATAAATAGGATTAATCAGGGGTCAGCAACCTTCTACAAGAAAATAATAAGAAAAAGAAAATCAATGTTTATAACCTTAATTCCTTAACATGAAGGTAGTTTTTTTTTCAAGATATCGACTGAAGGTGCTTGGTGGAATTTCAATATAAAGATTCAATTGTTCGAATTGTGTTCACTTCTAAATGTTTTCTTCACTTACGGTCCGGGTTTCGCATTTTGGAATTATCAGGTGTTCTAGTGCATGGATGAACTTGAACTGACTGTCAGTTCATGTTCATCCGTGCATGTTCATCGGTAGCGACAAAACATGTTAGAGTATTGATTTGCTTTTAGCATTTAACTTCAAAAAATAAATTCATGCATGGTAAATACACATTAACATTTTTTATGAACTTTGTGACTTTTTCCTTTCGCTAAATTAACAGTTTCTCTTTGAAACCAAATATGCAGATTCCATGAAAGCACACTCATGTTTATCAGTCGGTATAGATTTCTTATAAAATTTTCAAAACATACTTATAGCAAATATTTTTTTTTAACTTGTAACTGAAATACGAACCAAACACCATGTCAATGAGTGTAGTCAACTTTTGGCTATGTTTCCGTTGCTGACAGTCTAAATTGTTGATACTAACTATTATTAAAATAATGCTGAAACATATTTTTGCAAGCAGTGTTAAGCATACATATATAAATTTCCACTTCCAATTAAACTTTTTACGAAAAAAGATTAATAACAAGTGTCTTTTTAAGTTCCCATCGTCAAAAACTCCACTTTTTATCAGATCAAATTTTGATGAATCTCCTGGGTACAGACATTGATACGTTTTGCTTAAAATAAATGTAACCCATTTCAAAATTAAGAAAAAACACAGTATTCCTTTGTATTTATTTCCATTTTTAATTATCAAGACCATGACTAGTTTCTGAAGATTGACAACAGTTGATTATGCTCACCATGAATGAAACAACCTCTCCTGATCTTGATAAATAAAAGTGGAAATAAGTACAAATGAATATTGCGTTTTTCTTAATATAATGCCTTTCCACCAAGTATTGACAGTGAACACCTTAAAAGTGGCCATTTAAAGATGCCTATTGGTGAAATCAAACTAATAACTTCTATCTTATCAATATAACAATAAAAAATAGTACTACTTAATACATGTATTTATTAATAAATTGATTGACTCACAACGAATTTTTTAAAGCGTAAAATTTTACAGTTCAACTATCTAGCATGAATAAATAGTATTCATTTATTTGAAAATTGGTAAAAAAAAAACACATTTTATGATTGGCGCCACACCTCATCGCCTATTCAAAATATTTGAATTTTTAATAAAATTAAGAATGTACATAATATTTGTTTTTTTTAATAATTCAACAAAGACGATCGATTATTGTTTATTTTTCTTCTCAAGGTGAGATCATCAATCTTTTCATCGAGTTTTTAAAAGTTTTGTACTAATACGACAACAAAGTGCGCTGCTGACATTTAAATAGTTTTCACCATTTAAAGAATAAAACAATCATTTGTAGTGATTCCACTTTAATTTAATATTATCAGAACCGGTTTCGTTCATGACGATATATTACATTACGAACAGTATCGAAAAAATATTTTTCAATCGATTTATTGACGTATGATTAAAAGACGTGGGTGTACGGATAAGGTGAAGTCAATACAATTTGTTATCATGTTGCTACTCTTTTCGAAAATTAAATGATTAAGCAACCGTGTAATCAGCAGTTCTCGTAAAAAAACTTATGTTGAGATAAACTCCATTCGGAGAATTCAAATTTATAGTCCACGTTTGAAACGAAATGGCTTTGAATAATTTCATTTTATTTCTATTAGTTTTTAAATAATTAAACTTTATTAAAGATGAATCATATTGAAGAATTCTTTTTATCAACGTTAAAACAAAACAAATTAATAATTATGTATTTCCTACTTGAAATTAATGAGAAAAATAAAAATTAATTACATGAAATAAAAAAATATTTTTATACATTGCTTTGCTTTAAGAATGAAATTTAATAAAAATATTCACCTTTTTGAAAAAAACTGCGGATTGTTATGATAAAACTTTTTACTACGTCTGCGTATACTATTGCTTTATATGCATAATTATTTTAATAGCCAGAGAAATTTGTCGCTTAAGATTGCTTAGCAACAAAAAAAAATATTTTTTCTTCTTAATGAATTTTTCTATAGATTTTTTGAATACTTTTGAGATCAATTCTTTTTTTGAAAAACTGTTTGAGAAGCACCTTTGTAATAAAAAGAAAACAGCTTCATTATAATTGTTTTTCAACGAAAACACGAAAAAATACATTTTTGGTGTTTAATGGCAGTCGTTCAGCTTTAGGGATTACTTATCATGTTATGAATTAATATTTGTTAAGCTCGTAATAATAAGAGATTGAAAATATTTAGAGGGTGAGAAATATTTACAAAAATATTTTTATAAATGTGATACTTGCCTTTTTTAATTCAATACCGAGACACTTAAATGAAAAATAAAATATGTTCTTAAGAAATAAATTAATATAACATGAAGATTTATCTTTATTTTTAATAGCTTCTCAAAAAAACTGTAATTGTTTTCATAAAAAATATGTTTGACCTTCATAAAATAATGAGTTGTCAAGAATGAAAAAATATTCAAATAATAAAATAAACTAACCAATAGTTATTATATTTAATCTTTTAATTATTTTACAACTAGTTCTTACGATTGCCTTTATATCAAGATGGCTTACAGTAAACCTTGCAATCCAATCCTTGTGAAACTATGAACATTCTTTTTTAACTATGTACTTTTAATAGAGTTCAAAGAAATAAATCATACAATCAAAAAAATATTTTCATTTTTTGTTTATATTTGTTTTTATTTTACTTCATCATCATTCACGGTGACTTCATTTGAGTGTTTATAATAAATGCATTATTTTACTACGAAAGCCATTAAATAAATGAAACCTTTGAAGCATTCATTAATGATGAGTGCACGACTTTTTTAAAAAGGTTAAGAAGACGTTCTTCGAAGGTTGCCCTCAAGGCTATCTTCAAAAAACTAATGACCCTATTAGTGAATAATAACATACATTATTGCAAAAAAATGATAATAGTTATTAAGTAAAATGATTAAACAACACAAAATTGAGGGTATTACTTGCAAACACGCCTTATTCCAAAATGGTTAAAAAATGAAATTTGAATTTCATTTTGAAAAACAATGTAAGTACATACATTTAAAAAGTATTTTTAGTCTTACATTAATTTGGAATTATATCTTGGATGTTGTCAAGCTATGTTTGAGACTGATATCTAAAAATACTTTCAAAATTTATTTTTATCTACTAAATTACATTCATGGTTCATGTTTCAACAACTTTGGAATAAGCCGGAGTTTGCAAGTATAATACCTTCAATTAATACTTTTTTGCTTTTTCAATGTCCGCTACCAATGTAGAGCATATGAATTTTAGTTGGAAGTTTGTTTTGAATTGAAAAAATATAATTGATTATTATTTACATAAAATAAAAATTACACAATGTTATTCTTAAAATTTACACCTCTCTATGCAATGCGGTGATCAACCGGACAGCCTTTGCAAATGGTGACATATAATTATCACTTATGGATCAAATTGATATAATAATTCAAAAATTAGATTATTAAAGTGTTTTCTTTGATAATCGAGTCCTTGGACACCGCAACTGAAGAAGAGAACATTAATTAGTCACGTATAGACCATACTTACAGTATGTAAGGTACAAACATTAATAGCACAGTGGAACCTCTCATAACGAGTTAAATTTGTTCCAGAATCTTACTTGTTATGTGAAACTCTCACAATTTTTTTCCATATAAAACAATGTAAAGTACAATAATGTGTTCCATGCCGTCAAAATCAATTTATATATTTTTAACTAGTGTTAATGTAAAATTACATACTTATAAATTGTTAAGGAGCGTAACAACCTGGAATGCGATAAAAGCTCATCAATATCGTTGTTATCCACCTCCAGTCCCATGGTATTGGCCAAATATACAATTTCGTTGACTGTAGACTTCACAGGTACTGTTTCGAACTCCTCGAAATCACATTCGACAACGCTCCTTGGCAAAGCTTCTTCCAAGCCGAAGTGAGTGTTCTCTTGGTAACCTCTTCCCACGCCTTGTCATGCCTTGCCACACATCATCTTAAGTCAAACAACGATGTGAAAGTGATCTTTCCAAAACTGCAACAAAGTCGATCGTTAAGGGAGCATTTTTTTCACAATCTGTTTTCCTCGTTATGCCAATTACTCGTTATTCGAGGTTCCACTGTACATGAATTACTTATATTAGAGACGGTCAATCCCAAAGGAAATTAGATTATCAATGGTGAGCCACCTGTTCTAATAAAATGTTATGTATTATTGTTTATATCCCCTCCATGTCCATGTGTAGGTAAGATAGAAGAAAAACTCTGACACTATGTAAAATGTTATTGGTAACATATGAATTGGAACAACTTTTTTGTTTCTTCGTAAACGTTGCGTCTCATAAATATTTAGTCTGGTGATGCTTCTTAACCTTTATAGTAGTATTGACGTAAGTTTGTTTGCACCATTTTTCTTTAAAGGAGTACGGACGTACTTTTAACTCAATACAGGAGTGTTTATTTGTAAGCATATGTATGTTTTAAGTATGAATTGCATATTGGAAAAAAGTAACAATTGTTAACATGTTAATAAAAGTCAGAAAAGAAAATTAAGGTGAGTATAGATCTATTCACTCCTCTAAAGGTTAATGAGGCAAAGTATGTATCACAATTTGTAACGCCTAATTGAGAATTACTATTTTTTAATTTTATATTAAAGCTGCCGCCGATTCAATCAAATATAAGAAAATGATTTATTGAATCAATTCTCGATTTCTCATTTTAAATTATTATTTTATTTTACATACAAAACTGTTTTAACAGAAGACTAAGTACTATAGATACAGTTGGTATAAATATTTTACTGAAGATGATCGAGTGATAAGAAGCGGATAACAATGGATGCGTCTCATAAAACTTAATTCTCTTTTATCCGAACATCTCGATAAAAGACTCTTTGCAGAAAAAAGAAGTAGAGAAATATTGAATAGGAAGATGAATTTAACATTTCGTGGGAATCGGATATTATCATTGAAAACAATGGCCCAATTAAGTGCCATAAAAATATTTTTTAAATAACGAGTAAAATTAACCGTTTTTGGAAGCGCGTTTACTATTACATTTAATTTATTATTTAATACTACACTCTTGTGAGCGGTAAAAGGGCATTGAGAACTTTTTTCTGTTATTTTATTTCAAATGTGTGATGCTAAGTTTATTGTACTGATAAACGAGCTAGCCGTCGAGTCATTGTATAGGGTCTTTCAATAGCAGCCATGTTGTTAATTAAAGTGAAATCTGTCAAATTTACTGTCAATTGTTTAGTAGAGTACGGAAAAACCCCATGTAAGATTATAGCGTTGATCAACGTGTGCAAATCATCAAATTGTATTATAAAAGTCACTGCTCCGTTTGAAAAACGTTTCCGCCTTTAGACCTCTTTCTTTGGGCTATTTTAAATCGTAAGTCTTTGCGAATAAGCCGCAAACAATTGACGCCCTAAAAGTCAACATAACAAACGACATCCAACAAATTCATCCGACAGAAAATTGAACTTCCCAAATACATGCCACCAAGCAAAGCCGAGGCGGACATTTGAACGAAGTTATATTCCACATTTAATGCTATATAATATACTTTCAAATGAAAAAATGAGTAGATATCTTACACACAACTTATTTTATTTACATTTTAAAATTAATCAAACGTTCTTATTGAAAGACCCTTATATTAAGATGATACGAATACAGTTTTTACACTCCAAATTGGACATTTTACTAACCAAATTGGACATTTACAAATCAAATTGAACATATATATATAAACTGCTGGAATTGATAAAAAAATATAGTTGATTTTTGTATTTATACATATTTATAATTATTTGAAATTCTTCATTATAGTCTCGTATTGCAACCGTCACTTCTGCAAATTGCTATGATTATTATATAAATATTTATATCGACTGTGGAAAGGAAAAAGGACGTAACCCTCAATTTTTCAAAACATCTTTTTTTCGATAATCACAATGTATACAACTTGATACACATTCTATCAAAAGGATGGAAGCTGAAAATGCCAAATAAGTATCTAAATTTAGCTTTTAAGTTTGAAAAAGATGACCTTGTAAAAAAATAAAACGGTTTTTCCGAGACAATTTCTTTAATTAATATTAGGTTATGTCAATTTAACACCAGCTTAGAAGTATCCGTACACTTCAAGGTTGTGTATAATTCATAATTTGCATATGTCACAAAATCATCAAAACACGTTTTTAGCGCCTCCTGTAAAATTTGATATGTGTGGGTTACGTCCTTTTTCCTATTCAAAGTCGAATTATGAAACTACCTAAAACTGCCACGCAGGAACATTTATTTTATACTGATTTCTAACGGTATTTCATGAAAATGTGCGTAAATATACCTAATTTATAAATTATTCGATTGTTTTTTTTGTAAAATGTCCAATTCGATTTCTTAATGTCCAATTTGTAGTGTAAAAACTGTATACAATCTATCATCTCTATGAATCTTGAGATTAAGCCACTGAGTAAAAAACTTGTAGAAAAATTTATGTTGAGATACTTCTATCTTCGCTCCCAATGTGGAGCATTCGGAGACGGATTTAAAAAAATCTACATTCATAACTCAAAATAGCCGATTTTTTACATAACGCCAGTTCACCGACGATGTATTATAATAGATTAGTTTGTATTCTAAATGTATTGTATGATAAAAAAAAATACAGCTTTATTGATTGGCCAATCGATTAGCCAATCTGCGACTCTGTTCATATGGCAAATCGAACCATTGATCACGCAATCGGGTTATGCAAAAGATCGACTCAATTCAATGCATTCCATATCATTCTCACAAAAACAAACTACGTCAAGACGACAACACTGAAAGCAGACGATCAATAAATTCAAGCTAAGTCGGGTCCATTAATAATTTGCTACGTTTTTTGTGCTTCTTAAAAATAAGAGACGTGTATTAAAAATAACAAAATTTATCGCAGCAGGTAGTCGTTGAATCCACGCTCAATTAGTTTGAATGATTTTATTACAATGCATTTTATCTACCTGAAATGATTACTCTACAGTTAGCTATCCACCATTTATATGTACAATATAAAAACTAGATACCAGCCGATACTTAATCTTTGCTTTATCGAAAAATATAATAGATGTATAATATCAAAAATATATATATATCGACTGTGGAAAGGAAAATGGAAATAACCCACACATATTTTACAGGAGGCACCAAATTAGCGTTTTAATGATTTTGGGCCATATGCAAATTCTGAAATATACACAACCTTGAAGTGCACGGAGACTTCTGAGCTGGTGTTTAATTGACATAGTCTAATATTAATTAAAGAATTTGTCGACGAAAAACCTTTTTTTCAGTCTTATTTTTGATTTCAATTTTCACAAGCTCATCTTTTTTCAAAATAAAAGCTAAATTTAGACACTAATTCGGCATTTGCATTTTACATCCTTTTGATAGAACGTGTATCAAGTTTCATACATTTTGATTATCGAAAAAAAACTGTTTTGACAAAACTGTGGGTTACGTCCTTTTTCCTTTCCACAGTCGATATATATATATATATGTGTATGTAAGGTGTTTAAAAAAAGGCACCGGAACTAACTTCTTGTATTTTTTTTTCTAATCCATATCCGATTCTTCCGTGTTATTTTTTTTTTAACCATGTCCGCTCCCAATGTGGAGCATATGGACTCCTAATGGAGTTTATCTCAACAGAAGTGTTTCTACGAGAACTGCTTATTACTCAGTTGTTCAACCTCTCTTTTTCCAAAGAGAGTAGGGGTAGAAGGGCTAAGACAGGATTAGTGGTAAGCTAATCGCTCTCGATACGCCCCGTTCATATGATAGGATGGGTGAGAGAAGGGAATTCAAGACATCACACACATCTATGCCTTTGAACAGAAATTCATAAATCGATTGAAAAATCAATTTATAAAACTGTCCGTACTGGGATTTGAGCTCGGGTTCTCTGTAGCTGGAGCCAACAACGTTGACCACTCGGCCACAAAGGCGTGTTATAGACAAATAGTTTTCTAATGGAGGTATTTCTACAAAGTTTTTTTACGAGAACTTTTTGTTACTCAGTTGCTCAAACTCTCTTCTTGTCTCCACGAAAACGCAGATTGCCTACAGCAGCTGCAGCACATTTATACAAGGGTCCAAATTATGTTTCCTCTCTTCAAAAACTTGATTTAGTGCTTTATTTTTTTTGATTTGTAATATAAAAGTTCACATTGATATCACAGTTAAGATATTGCAGGTCTAAACTTAGTTCTGACAATTCTCAGAAAGCTTAACACGTCAATACAAGATTCGAAGATCAAAAGTTTTCGAATTAATTTTTGAAAATATTGATTTGAAACATTAAAAATGTCTAGAGAAAGGGTGCTGGAACACCGTTCCACCACGTAACATGAGAAAAAAGGACTGTTTATGTATATATCAATGTAGAGCCTATAGCTTTTTAGTAGTAGGACTAGAAGGATAAAGCTAGGAAAAAAACTAGTGGTTAACTAATCGCTCTTGTTATTTATGAATACGAATGCCGAGGGAACAAACATTCATGCCTTCGAACAGAAATCGAATAAATCGATTTTAAAAAGTGCTGCTTGTACTGTGAATCGAACCCGTGAGGTCCAGCATGAACGCCAACGACGTTGACCACTGTGCCATGGACCCGACGTAATTATAATTATATATATATTTTTAAATATAATCTACAAAAAAAAATGTTCAGTATAAACATAGTTAGGTCTATCCAAAATCGTGTTTCCTTATTAACTCAATACAACGCTTTTTGAGTTGTTACACTTTGGAACTCAGGAATTAGTGTACAGTAAAATCCCCATTTACATTAAAGTCGGGACAGTGTAATTAGGGGTGTGAATCTCATACAAAATTAGGGAATTTGTTTTTTCTGCAAAAAAATTGCAAAGCTAAGATTTTCGTCAGTTTCGCAAAAAAAAAAATATTAACAAAATATTTAGTTACCAAGTGATAAAATGCAAAGGGCGCCAAAGTCCCACACATAGACAGCCGGCCGCTGTGCGTCTATAGCCTGGCACGTGTTGAATACACAGACGCTAGCCAACATTTGACTGTATGCGCGGTGCAGACGACCGTCTCGTAGTAACGATATTGGAATGCGACCGAGCAATTAATTGGGGGATTTGCGGCTAATATTTCAAACCAGCGCGTAATTCATGTGTAGTTTAAATGGGGCTTCCACTGTATACGTTTTTTATAACGTCACGACCGAATCAGAATCATGGCAAAAAAAAAACATTTTAATATCGATCAATATTATATTTCTTGTTTTGTTATCTAGATTTTAGGTAATAAACAAAAAGAAAAGGACTGACAACTTATATGGTCACAATATAAGATGCTTGAAGGACAAGATCGCTTATACTTTATTGGATACAATATTTGTCTACAGGGTATAATAACTCAAACAATGCTGTTGTACCATTGAATATTCGTATTATTATAAAATGTTGGGAGCCACCGTTTCCTGTTATATACTAAAAACATTTGATACGATTCAAAACTAACTGTTTCTAACATCAAACATTTATGATACTAATAAAGATTCTATCTTAAAGCAAGGTTTTAATTTTAACTATACATATGAAATAATCTACAACCCATGAGAGAAAACATTTAATGCTGTAAGAGTTCAAAGTAAAGGTCAATAAATGTATAAATATTTCAGTCAGGTAGGTTAAATAACTGGATTTTAATTACTGAATTCTTAATTGCCGGAATAATTCATTTTGTTTTCCGGCTTCTTTGATACCATAATTATTAACTTTAATAAAAGTTTTACCATTAACTTTCGCCAATGTATTAATTAACTATTCCAAAAATACAGATAAATATTTCTCAATCTATGTAAGTAATTTTATATTGAAAGAATGAAATTGTTTGTGTGGTCTTTATTATAGTATATTGCTTGCTATTAACATTTAGCATTTATTATAATAAAAAATTTAATCGAAACTGTAAAACGCATTTCTGAATAAATGAGGATACAAAACTCAGGGCTGTGGAGTCAAGAGTCGGAAAGATTTTACGAGCCATTTCTAAAAAATATATTTATTTAATTGTATTCAACCACAATTTCCACAGTGTTGCCAATGCATGCTAGGCTGACTTATGATGATATAAGTTAAAATTTAAATAATTAAAAAAAAAAATGGAATCAGAGTAGTCTTTGTTTTTACTCAAATCCACAGCCCTGTAAAAAAAAACCTCAACTTTCTTTTTTTTGCGTTATCCCAAACGCCAATTCAATCAATGTATTAAAGAGATTTTATATTAAATGAAAATTGTGAGACTAACTGATAAGGTATATGATAATAAGAATAATGTAATACAGATAATGAGGCAATTGAAGTAATTAAATTTAAATAAAACAATCCCATCACTTCAATGAATTGACGTCATTAATTAAAGCTATTAACGACGTCATTTCCCTTAAGTGATTAAATAATAACATATTATAACGAAAGCAAATTCAAATGTAATTATTGAAATTAATTTATTCAGGAGAAAGTAATAACAATACATATTTGCAATCAAATAGACATATAATCATTCAAATCGAATTATATAAGGGAATTTACGTAGATACTTAAATAGTCGATTGATAAAAAAATTATTGAAAACATTTGAAGATTTTATTAATATCAAGTGAACTTAAGTTTGTATCATAATAACTAGTAAATAATCTTTTAGTACTTGTTAGTACAATCACTTATTTACTTGATGTTTTAGGTGGTTGCATATTTTTTTATTTTAGAAAGACAGCACTATTACAGTGTGTATTTACTGAACTCACTTCACTTTTACGATACTTTAAGGCAAGCAGATTATTAGTACACTTGGCTCATTCCACCTCCAGGGTCTCAATGGTTGATAGCTTTTAAGGTTTATTATTTCATCAGAACTATGATTAAACTTATATTAATTTATACTGTTGATATATGTTCGTATTTACTGACTAAGAAGAGAAACACAATACGTCTAACATCTTAATTTTTATTGCGAAATTACAGTATAATATTACATTCTATCAATTGACTTTTGTGTCTTCTCAAACGATTAAAAATCTCGGATTATTCAAAGCAAATTAGTTTAATTGAAATGAGTATTTATAATTAATAACAAAATCATCTTGTAATAGTTTCAGCAACGGCGACATATTGATCTTTATTTGGTCTCATTGGCTTGATAATGTCTATTTTTTTTAGTGAGTTTAAGTAGTGTAAACACGTGAGTGCTGGATAAAAATGTATGCTAAACGATTCTTTTATGAGTTCGTTTCCAAATTGAGACTCTTAACGTTTGCTGTTATGACACAATCATGTCATATAGTATTAAGTATAATTTAAATTTAAACATACAGGGTCATTAAAATCATACAAAAGTATCAAACAATGGGGTGTATAAAGATAATTACAATAGGATGGAGTAATACGTTGAATTAGTATTTATTCTTCAGTATTAACAACTACTCGGTGTCTTATATTACGTTAAAAGGTCATAATTATATAGAATTATTTAAATGATACCCTGCGAGTATCCGATAGCTGGGATCCTGTACTGGAGTGACTACGACAACTATGTAACATCCGTTGTGGAAATATTCGCTGCCGGATGTCCGTTGGAAGCACTCACTTGTGCAGATACTTAACACTTTCGGCTCCGACCCAAATCGGATGAAACAATCCCGTGTGCCCGGGCTATTTTTGAATAATTGCATTTTTTCTTAAGGACTTACAAAAAGTGCTTCAACTGTTAAGCCACATAGTCAAATCAAATGAAACCTTTTATGGTTGTTAAAAGGGTTATATTTATTCAATTGTATATATGGTATTATTGCTAGAATTTTCAGATATGTAAAGCCATATTAAAATGTTACCAACTTACTCATTTTTTTGTTTGGAGCACACCTTGCAGGTTTTACTGGGCTTATTTATGTTTTGCTGCTGCTTCTAGTAAAATAATGTTTAGAAATGCTTTTTGACATCCTTTTTTACGGAGTATCTAAAGTTACAATTGAAAATGAACTTGAAGTGATTGCAACATCGTCTGATATCAGAAGAACAAATGGATGCATCAAATTCGTTTCTATGTATATCCTTAAATTTTGATTTATAAAATCAGTAACTATATTTATTAAAAGTAATAATTAATAGACTTATTTCGAATAATTTGAGTATCTGCTACAACGGTTAATGGTTATTCTGAATTATTTATAAAACATTTTTCTAAATACCAAAATTATGGCTCTATTTAAAAACATAGCGCATCACGTAAAAAACAAGATTCCCGAACTCAACGTTCGACTAGCTTATCATGTGCAAGCACGGCTACGGGATCCAACGTGTTAAAACCATTTCAGTTCCATAAGTCGCTTAAAAATATATTATTAAGCTATTTTCTGCACCGCGGGCTATATAAATAATGACATTGTTGAATGTGAAATTATTAATACACAGGATGTCGTCGATGGTCTGGCAAAAGTTGATAAGTAACAGGTTAATAGTAAATGACAAGCGAAAATTTTTCGTTTTTATGTTAAAGCATCTACTTAGCATTGATATTTTATATTAGATATATATTTATAAAATTTAAATATACATGCAATAGTCGAAAAATTTAAAATTTAAAGGCAAGGGCCTGCCTTTAGTCAGTATAAATAATTATGTCTATAAAAATAAATGCTTTTTTTGGCAAACTTTTGTAATCAATGCACCAACTGAGATATTTCATACAAAGAATTTATATAATATAACTTATTTTCATTAGTAACTCGCTTTAGTCAGTTGTTTATACACATTGTGACAAAGTCATTAAAATTTAATTATATTTTCTATATTATAGAGATATTTTCTATATCAATGGCTACTAAAATAAATGATAATGTGTTATTTTTATAGTCTCTTGAACATTTTTTTTTAGCTTGCATAATTAACGTGGGTATTAGGGTATCCAATCCCGAAGCCTTATTGTAGTCCCGGGATCCCGGGATTGGGCACTCAGCGTGAAATCGTATATAATTTGAAAATTTTGGTGAGTCGTTTTTTTTTTTTTAGCTCACCGAGGAATTTTAAATCCTGAATTCGGTATACTATTCGCCCAGGTTATCTCCATAACTCGTTTTTTTAGCTCTTCCAATTCAAAAATCTTCTCAATTTTCGGGATTTGCTCAAAATTTCTCAATCCCGGGATCGCGACCATGTCAATCCCGGGATTTCGAGTTTATAAAATTGAACGTGATCCCTAGTGGTTATTTGTATTAAAATTATATGTCAGGATTGTAAAAAAAAGCGTTAGAAATAAGCACTGATATATAATAAAAGAATTTTCTGATTGTCATCGTTTGCAAAATAATAAATACTTCTCAATTAAGCTTTTCGTGTTTTAAAAATTGACGAAACTGTATATTATTTATTAGTTCCCGCGGGGTTAAAGTTAAAGGTCGCAGACATACGAGCGGACGAACGATGAGCGGCAAGAGAAAGTCATTCAGACGTTATAATAAATCGTTATTAGACTCTAAAAAACAACAAACTGATCTTACAATAAAGTGCGAGTATGACGTACACTTTTGTACAATATAATTGAAAAACAATACTGAGAGTCAAATTTATTTGTATACATACTCAGTATACTATAATGTGACATAGAACGGTTATTAAATATACTATTTAAAGTTAAGAACTACATTCGTTCATCACAAGTAGGGTATCTAATCCCTAAGCCTTTTTCCAATTCTGGGATTTCGGGATTGATTAATTGGGATTTGCTCACCGAGGAATTTGAAAACCTCAATTCGCTATACTTTTTCCCCGGATTATCTTCAAATTCGTTTTTTTTTATTATTTCTAGCTCACCGAGGAATTTGAAAACGTCGATTTGGTATACTTTTTCCCCGGATTATCACAAAACTTCGTTTTTTTTTTTTAGCTCACCGAGGAATATGAAATTCTCGATTTGCCAATTTCGAGTCAATTTTCGGGATTTGCTCAAAATTTCTCAATCCCAAAATTGCAGCCGTATCAATCCCGGGATTTCGGGATCAGAAAATTGAACGGGATCCCGAATCTTGGGTTGGATGCCCTAATCGCAAGCATCAATTTGAGCATGGTCAAATGTATCAAAACCAGTGCTACAATTTTTAGTAAAAATAATTAAGTACAACAGAATTCGGATCGCAACACTGGACAAATTAATCCATATCATTTGGATATGTCATGCAAATAAAATCTTTAAAAAATACGTTAATCATAAACGGGTGATTTTCACAAATAAATTACGCTTTCTTACGTTTATATTATTATTAATGTCCGCTCTCAATGTCGAGCATATGGCATCTCAATGGAGAACTAATCTCAACAAAACTCTTCTACGAGAACTGCCTCGGTCGCTAAACCTCTCTTTTTCGAGGGGAGTAGTAGGGATAGAAGGATAAGGCTAGGGCAGGATTTTTTACCATGTCCACTCCCAATGTGGAGCGTATGAACTGCTAATGGAGTTTATCTCAACAGAAGTGTTTCTACAAGAACTGCTTGTTACTCAGTTGCTCAATCTCTCTTTTTCCAAAGAATGTATGAATAGAAGGATAGGGCTTGGATAGGACTAGTGATCAACTGATGCTCTCACTACGCCCAGTTATTAATCGTAAAGGGTGGGAGGGATCGAAAAATGATGTCTGTACTGGGACTCGAACCTGTGAGATCCGGCACGGAAGCCCATAACGCTAACTGCTGCGCTATATGTCCCAATTTGTCACGTCAATTGAAGAGTGTAGAATTGGTTCAATTGACTGTTTTATTTTTAAACATCGAATCCATTTTATTTTATCAGTAAGTCTCGCCATGCTTTATCACCAATACTTTCCCGTTTTGATTTTACACTGTAATGAATAACGTGTCAGACATATTTTTTCATCCTAGCAGAATGCACAGTAATCAATATATTTTTTTTAGGCTATCTATATTTTTATATTTAACTCCAAAATTTATTCACGTTTTTTTACCCAATGTTATATTTTATTTACCATTTCTATTTAACGTATATACAACCCAATCATTCAACATTTGTTAAACATAGTATGTTCATCATTTTATACGCAAAAATTATTATTCTAAGCAAATCAAACCAAACTGTACACGTCATGTCCACAAATTGATGCTAATATTTACAGTTCATTTGCTCACATGTCATTCATTTCATTCAAAATCATGTAAGATATTTTTAAATGATTCATCAAGAATTGAAAGTTGATTCATATTTATTTAAAATAAATATTTTTATTATTATGACTTTTGGTCATGATATCTTTTTGTAATAAAACGTTCTGTGCATTCTTTCTTAGGAAAAAATATTTAATAAAACATTTAACTGCACCATTTGATATTTTACGGCCTTTTTCTAGCTTTTTACTTTTAATTTAAATGTATATTTCATACGGGCCTTAGAGAGGTGAAGTGAGCCAACAAATAAAATGGCGAAACTCTTTTCTTTGACTTTTAACTATAATCACTTCCTTATTTGATGTTTTGTTGGATTGAAAATTTATTTTACGAAGATAAAAATGCTGCAATGTGTATTTTATAAGGTTACTTCACTTTTACAATAATTTAAGACGTGTAGAATATAACATCTCACGCATTTTATTTATATAAAATATCACCCATATGTAAAATCATATTCAAGCATTATAATTCGAACGAAAATTTTACTTCCAAATTAACTGGAAGCCAAAATTTTGTTTTACATTTTAATCCGAAAGCAAAATACAAAACCGTACTCTCGAGAAACTCGTTTTTAGGGATATGAGCTTAATTAATTTTTGAATAGCGTCTAAAAAAAATCTGAAATAATAATGTTTTTAAAAGAATCTTGAAAAAGTTGCGTCAAACTTATTTTTTTGTTAGGGTAGGGTAGCGGGAAATATGCCGATGAAAAACTTTTAATAGAAGAATTTTGGATAAAATTAGTAAGATAAAGGAATTGTCCCAGTGCGTCATGGTATATTGAGATTGGAAATCTTCAACAGACTAGACTCTTAGACAGTGATTGACAACCTTAAGTACATGGCATTCTGATTTTATTATAATATGTCCGCTCACAATAGAAGTTTTTTTATTAAAATGGTGAATCTGTTCTCTCCTTAAAGCCGCATTTTAAAATTTGATACAGGGCGATGCGTAAAAAACCCGCGACTCCAACATTGACAATAAGTAATTTTAAGCCCCTAAACGAAATCCCATATATGTATGTTATTGTTCCTTGAAACAATATGGTCAATATATTAATGTTATAGCGGATGAGAAGTTATGTTGTGTATCTCTTCTAAGTGAGTAAATATAGCTTAATAATTGTAAGTTTAAACATAGTTATGATGGCGTAAGCCAAAATAGCTGTCATCATACACAAACCAATATTGTTTACATTTTAATGGATTTAAAAAAATGGCATCACAGGTAATGCAAATGCGCCAAATATTTTCAAGTTGAAAGATCATCCGAAAAAAACTCGACGAGAATTTTTGTATTGTAAGTCACTCGAGATAAGCTCGAGATAAATTGACATCACAAACATCCATGTCTTAAATTTAAATTGTTTTTTTTTTTTAATTCGACATTGACTTTACCGAACACAGAACCACATGGTCGGTAGAGCAAGCTCTAACCAACTAAACCACATTGGGTGACATTATTCTAATCGCAATGGAGTCATTTCTAACAAGTAAATCCCAATACTACCGCAACAACTGCCTGTTCAATCCTCAAATCAGGTTATCGGGAGAGCGATAAGCAAATACTACGATTCTAAAACTAATTAATGTCACCATATTCAACATATTTGAAGGTGGCATAGTTTAAAAGGTTATTATGGTTTAATAACAATATGTGTATCGTAAACCATCAGTTGGCTATTACTGCGTCAGACGGAATGAACTAGCTTCAGACTATTATAAGTAACCGATGAAAGTTTGACAAATTCAGTCTGAAAAGAAATAAATTATCACAGGGGAATGAGGAAAACCTCGTTTAAAGGTTGGGTTTTGTAATTTTAATACGCCTCATTTGCTATATATTGTCAAAATATGTAAAAAGTGAGCAAACGGCAAACACAGAATATTCTTAGTCAGCGTTTCCCAAATGCCGGATCGCCAATTTCCTAAAATAATGCCTTTTGTCACAACCTATAGGTGTGAAGCAGGCTTCAACATTGGTTTTCTTGAAAAATAAATATAGAAACCGATTGTAAGTCGAACTGGATCTAAGAATAAAGCTATCATACTTCTTCCAACCCAACAGAGAACCCAAGAAACAACAGTACACCTCTCATTAATAAATGATTGGTACATTTGATTTCTGTATAGGTTTATCAGAGTAAATTATTTTGTATATAATATATAAAGACTGTATGGACATACATATACTGTTTTGTTTTACCCATAGGCCGGTAGTATATAGGCCATAACAAATTTGGGTTCCATGAATAAACAGATCATGATAAAACAGAACATGAAATCATAGAACATAGACAATTCAGAACACAATCATTTTTTAGTTGAATGATACCTGTTTCTTCTTAACTATTTATTGGAAAAATATTATAGATTAACAGGTAATAATTTAAGAACAGTGTGTAATAACGTGCGCTTTACTTTATCAGTCAATGGCGACTATTATAATCGTCGGATATTTACGACAATTTCAGTTTGAAAGTGTTATTGATATGCAAGATTGCTGTTTTATTTATTGTATCTAATACGACATATAGATTACTAATTGATTGTAAAACATATCAATACTAGTGTTTTCTAAAGATATATTGTACGTTTTGTGATGTTCTGTTTTATCCGGTTACCCAAATTTGGTGGGTCAGGAAAGAGAAATATTAAAATAACCGGGTCGCGTAAAAAAAAGTTTGGGATTTGGTTCTGTTATAAGTTATAAAAATTTATCGACGAATAAATATGTAATTGATTATTACTGTTAGACAAGCTACTTGTATTGATGAGCGTCTGTCTCATTGTGACATAATAATAATAAAAAAATACAACAAAAATTATGGAGATTTTTCTATTACTGGTTTGCATAAAGAACGTTCCGTATTTTTTAAGTTGAAGGTCTGCCCGTATCTTTATTTTTCTGTTTACATTAGTAAAAAATGATTTTCAATTACTTCATTCTGTATCAACGTTTCTCAAACTGTAAAATTTAGTTCAATTGAGTCAACTGCCAATCTTTGATGGAAATATTTTTATATAATCTACAAGCTGGGAGTCGCTCCTTCCCGTGGATGCGTGTACTATCGAACAGGCATGGGGAACCTGCGGTATTTTGGCTACTCTGGTGCGGCCTTCTAGCTAATTCTCTAATTCAGTAAATTTATGTAAATTCGCGACATATTCTGACTGTAAATTCCTGTTTCCGGCCAAAGATTCCCTAGTCAATGTTTACTGCGGCCTTATGTCGAATCAGAAAAATGAATGCGGCCTTAATAAAAAAAAAGGTTCCCCACACCTGGTATAGAACACTTCTTTACCCTTTTGAATGTGTCTTTATTATTATATGAAATAAAGAACGGTAAGGCGTGAACATATTTTCTTTTCAAAATGAGCCGTAGAAACATAAAGTTTGGGAACAACTGATCTACATAACCATTAACTACTTATCAGAAAATTCGTTTAAAATCGGAATCGGTTTTACTCAGTATGAGTGCTGCTTAACCTCCCCACTAAAAAGTTTAAAAAAATAGTATTAAGTGATAAATGTTGTGCTTAATGATTTTTGACGAGGCAAATCTTTTGTGACAAACCATAGTTTGTCAAATACACTTCATGAGACAGGGAAACACAGAGGTGCCGCGTGGCGGCAATATGCTCCATGCAAACATGGCCAAAGAAGAAGAAAGAGAATATACTTACGCATTGGCTGCTCAGCCAGTACGGATGTATCTAAAATAGCTATAATTAAAAACGCAGCGATTAGAAGATGCAAAATACAACACTAGCACAACGGGTCAGTACTACTACTAAATTCGTACGAAAAGGTCGTTTCGGATGTATTATGGTGTAACGTATGTATAATAATGTAAAAATGCGGCATTGATGTTGGCAATATAATGAGCAGTGAACGTGTTATGATAACACAAAATAGGACTCGTCAGGCTATAATCCATAAGCTATACAATATACATGTCGAACGTGAAAAGGAAAAAGTACGTAACCCACACATTCCAAATTTTACAGGAGGCACAAAAACCTGTTATTATGATTTTGGGCTATATTAAATTCATGTAATATACACAAACTCGAAGTGCACGAAGACTTGTAAGCTGATGTTTAATTGACGTATCCTACTAATAGTTTAATACATTGTTTAAGAATAATCTTTATTTAATTCTATTTTTCTGTTTGCAAGTTTGACAGGCTCTCCTTTTTTCAAACTTAAAAGCTAAATTTAGATACTTACTAATTCGGCATTTGCAGCTTACATCCTTTTGATAGAACGTGTATCAAGTTGTATATATTGCGATTATCGAAACAAAGCTGTTTTGAAAAAACCGCTGGGTTACGTCCTTTTTCCTTTCCACAGTCGATGTTTAAGACAATGAAAGCGACTAACATTTTTCATGAGCCCAGCCCACATTTTGAGAAATACAAAAAAAAAAGAAAAAAAGATTACCGTGATAATATCTAATTACTAATAGAAAAAAAAATCAAACACCATTTTTTGTGCGATTCCCATAGTAATGTCTAGCACAAACACAATAAAAATACAATGAAATAACATGTTAAATAGACAATAGGAAACCTGTTAAATCCGACGTCCTTCGTGGAGTCTGCGTATTTTTTTCGCGTGATTATTTTTATTGATGCCAAAGCTGAATATTAATTGAATAAAATAAATTCATTTACTAAATTCCTTTTTATAAAGCAAAAACTAGGGACCGCAATACCGGTATTACCGAATCCCGGTATTCATCGTGTTTCTTCAATACCGAAATAATCATTTTTTTTAAATGCAAAAGTATTTATATTTCGATATTGAAAATGAAGCAAAAAATATTTTTTTAATTGCTTACAATGAATTAATAGTTGTATTAATTTTGAAATTTTCCACAATGTATGAGCCTTTCAACGTTTAATTATTATAATTTCGATGATTTCGGCGGTCACTTTGTGGAAGTTCATTTTAATTATAAATTAAATTTGATAATTTTGGAATAAAAAAACTATCGCATTTAGTTTTTTTTTATCAAAATCATTCCCTAATGATGTTAGTATATTGACTGTGGAAAGGAAAAAGGACGTAACCTACACATACCAAATTTTACAAGAGACGCAAAAAACGTGTTTTGATGATTTTGGACCATATGCAAATTATGAATTATACACAACCTTGAAGTGCACGTTGACTTCAATACTGGTGTCTAATTGACATAATATAATATTAAGTAAGGAAAT
Organism: Himalopsyche tibetana; assembly: GCA_030503985.1. Taxonomy (NCBI): domain Eukaryota; kingdom Metazoa; phylum Arthropoda; class Insecta; order Trichoptera; family Rhyacophilidae; genus Himalopsyche; species Himalopsyche tibetana. The sequence continues at coordinate 2,465,755 of JAPJYX010000006.1, forward strand.
TGTCCGGGAAAAACCTTTATTTCAGTCTTTTTTCTTGGTTTTAATTTATTACAAGGTCAACTTTTTTAAACTTAAATGCTGAATTTAGATACTAATTCGGCATTTGCAGCTTTCATCCTTTTGGTAGAACATGTATCAAGCTTGATACATTGCAATTATCAAAAAAGACTTGTTTTAAAAAAACTGTGAGTTGCGTCCTTTTTCATTTCCACAGTCGATATATTAACCCGTAATTTGCAAAACAGCGTAAGCGACAATTCATAAATCTTCATATGTCTTATGAAGATGTATGAATGCATAGGTCTTAATCGTACCAGATGGTTTTATTAACTTCTTCTCGTAATATGTTCGCAAAAATAATTTCTTAAATGCGGTTTGTAATTTCTTGATCAATTTAAGTTTCTTTTTATGTGCTTATTACGAAAAGAAGTTAAAAAACAAGCTTCTCCTGTAAACTTTATGAATTGCCGCTTACTTTTTTTGCCGATTATGTTTCGATATTTTTTATAAAATATCTAAATACCTTTTTTGATTTACTTGCCCGGTATTGCGTAAACTTTTTGCAATATTTTAGATACCGGTCTTTGATAGGAAATACCGATATTTATTTATTCGTCCAGTATTGTTATCCCTGAGCGATATGTTAAATATCACAAGAATAAATGATAATGAGTTGAAAATTGGCGCCAACGGTTTATCAATAATTTTTAATCGTGCTCATAATATATTTTATTTTAAATATCTAGTATAATTAATCTTGGTGCATATCGGATAACGAATTTTGTTGTTAGTCACTATGATGGTTTAACATTATACTGATATCGTGAACACTCGTCTAAAAAAATGTAATATGTATCTAACAATTAGTTTTTATTTAGGTTCGGGTCTGTGGTCAAGTGGTTAATATCGTTAGCTTCAGTTTCGGCGCTCACGGGCTCGAATTCTGAATACGGCCAAACCCTTTTTAAACGATTTATAGAATTATGTTTAAAGGAACTGATGTTCAGCTTATTCTTAAAAATGAGGAAAAGCAATGTTTTTTTCTTCTTCATTGACCAAATTCGTTCCCTATATAGAGCATATGGGCGCCACAAGGCACCTTTATTTTTCCCTGTCTCCACCCAATTGCTTTACTTCCTCCCATGACATGCCAGCATCCCTCAGTTCCACCGAGTACATCTTATGTATAATATCCGACGGACGTCCGGGGCGCCGGAATTCGGTCGAAAGAAGAGGCAGGCATGATTGAGGCTTTCCGGAGACATCAGCAGCACGTGACCCAGTCAGTTCCAACGTCTCTCCATAACCACTGACGTGTACGTTCCCTTACCTCCGAATCCCTCACAAAATCAAATCACCTCACCCCCATTATCCGACGCAAGCATTCGAAAACAGAAACTTAGTATACGGTTATCCTTAGTCTTCGATTGGTGACATGATCAAATTTATGGAGCTCTATGTCATAGGACGCGTTAGTCTCCTTCCCCGTTGATGTTTTAAAAAAACTGCAACAATCAGCTTTTATTAGATATTACATCATACATATTTTTACGATTACTAACCCAATACCCGGCCGGCTATGGAGCTGGTAATGACGCGAAATATATAAATTTGTTGAAAAGTTATTTTAAGGAAGGAAAAAAATGTGAAACAAAGATTTTTTCCGACTCGATGAATTGTACGCCCACAGTGGAAAACGGTTTTTGTGTTTTCTCCAAAACCTATAAACTGGATATGAGAGCATTACCCTTTCAGGAACAGATAAAAAAATGAATAAGTAGGTTATTCTACAGTATTTCCAGTACATTATAGCCTTACATGTACCAGGGACTGTTCAACCATTTTGTTACTTTTAAACTTATTTTTTCAAAAAAGCGTAATCAACACTTTATAAATTTTACAGACGGTTTTTTTTCAAATTAAGTTCGAAAAAGGAAATCCTTCGTTACGGTTACTAAGTAGTAATATGTCAATGCCTATCCTGATATTATAATAAAATTGTCTGGCTAATTTCAGTTCTCTAAATCAGTGTTCCCCAACCGTTGGGCCGCAGAGACTTTCCGCCGGGCCGCAAACAGTATGCCAAATTTCAAGAAATTCGCCATGCAAAACAAAAAAATGTAGGATTTTGTATCGCCTGCACGTTTTCTTGTATTTTTAGTTATTGTTAAATAAGAATAGGTACATCAATAATGCGGCTTTTTTTTTGTTTCTTGGCCATTTTTGTGCGGTTACATATTACTCACACTTTTAAAATCCGGCTTCTAATTTTTAAAGTTCAGTTTATTGCGGATACTTAGGTATTCTGTTGTATTATTTTTTCTGTGTGCGACACGGTGGTCGCTGGTTTTTTTCAAAATCGACAGTCATAAATATTTGCTCTTCGATAGTGAACCTAGATGCAACACCCTACCTAAATATTATATACCAATGATTTCATAATACATAATTGTTTTCACTTTTAGGGTGTCCACTGTGAATATTCGGTCGAAAAGCATTATATTAATAAAAACACAATATTCCTTTGTACTTTATTTCACTTTATTTAAAAGGTCAGGACCGGTTTCGCTTATTGCGAGCATTCCGTCAACTGAAAACAGTTGTATAGTTATGTCCATTTGTAACAATATAAGATTTAAAAAATATTACATAAAAACTGTTTTAATTTCATTATTTGTGGTCCGCATTTTTTTCCCTTTTTTTACCGGTCCGCAGGAGTAAAAAGGTTGGGGAACACTGCTCTAGATCAACGTTTTTCAACAGGGTTTCACGTGGAACAAACGATAACTAGTCAAAACACTAAAATGCACGGGCACTAAAAATGACCAGGCGAATAAGATAACGCTCTAAAATTTTTGTTACCGACGCCTTATGCAATATCAAACAATTATTGGTTTATTAAATCTAGATTTATCATGTTGTGTCGCTAATGGGTCGATATATTCACAAGATATTGATATCGTTAATACGAGAGGAATTATTTTACCGCTAGTTTTGTCTTAGACCCATCCTTATATCGTTTTAACATTATCGAATTTATTTCCATTGTGATTTACCGCACTTAATGTAAAAAAATGTAATTAGAAATATCTATGTTTGTATTTTACCCTTCCCCATCCTTCGCCCAGTAGAAAAAGAAAAAATCCTGACTTATTTTTTTTGTTATTTATTATTTAAGAATTAGAATCAATTACAATTTTCTATCAGATGATGCAAAACACGTGGTACAGTTTGTTACAGCGAATTTAGTAACAAAGTTTTTATTTTATATTGAATACAATTATATTGAAAACGGTAATTTCTATTTTACTATCATTCATTATCATGAATAAATGAACTAGATTTAAAAATGATCAAATTTTTTTCTTAATTTTTGTTTATATTTAAAAAAGATTTTACAAAAAAAACACACATATTAGATACAATCGTCTTATTAAAATGAAATAAATACTTTATACATGCAGGCGTCTTTTAAATACCCTGTCTTTTTTAAATACGTTTTGCATCATCGTTTTTTATTGGAAACAATATGATTGACTTATGCATTAGGATTTGAGAAAAAAATGTTTAAGCATACGTTGGCATAATTACAGACAAAATCCATCAATTTTTTTACCGGTAATCTTCGTTTATAAATTCAAAAAGATCTATACATAGTGCATTTTTGTATATTTTGTAAAAAATTGGCATCACACTTCGATATTAAATTTATTTCAAGAAAACTTTAATAAACTCAAATTGTATTAAGTGTACCAAAATATATTATCCACAATAATATCACGGTTTTTGTTTTCTTAAATTGGTCCGTTAAAAACGATTGAATAAAAGGGTTTTAAAATTAACATAATACACTCGTATATATAGTTACTCCCAGCGTGGAGCGATGCTGGGATTTAGTGTACGAAATTTTAAATTGATATTTATTTAATACAATTTATAAACTGATAACAACAGCTGGGTTGAAATAATTTGTGGTTTTGACGCGCTTTTACACTATGCTATACTTGTCGAGGCGAAACTAACATGTTCTCTTACTCACCCCTTTAGAGAAGACGATTCATACGTCCGGTCCTCGTAGAATTTCATATCGTATGTATTTGTTTCAGACCTTCCTTACGATAAAGTCAATTTGTAGTCAGGATGGCTTAATTTTCAGTGAGTTTAGGTTAAGTGATCTTCTATTTAAAAGACTTTTTTATTTTAAAAGATTTCCCAAATTGATAAAAGAAACACTTTAAAAGTAGTATTTACTGGATTCTTTGTTTTGTATTTAATGTTTACTAATATTCTTACGAAAGACTTTTTTTCTATACGAAGATATTTAATATCGGAGCTACGTATGCGATGATTTCGCGGTAGTATATCGAATATTACGTGTCATTTTTTTGTTTTATATAAATATCACTTTTTACAATATAAACAGGAAATGATACGGCCGCAATATACGAACCTGTAGTCATCTTACAAAAAATATATCCAGGAAACGATTTTGATGACTCGCCGCCGGTATTAAAGCTACGCAAAAAAACAAGTCCAAAAAATAATACAACGGGAAAAAACAATTTTTCCAGCGATTACCTCTCAATTCAGCGGCTGTCTCATACGAGATGCGTACATCAGGAATACCACCATAAAATACACTACAACTTTTGAAACAAAACTGCACATATAAAGCACTTTTAAAATGTATACAAGAAACACTGATACTAACAGAAAATAAGAAAACTTCAATTTTTTTCACATTAGTTTTGTCTAATAAAAATTATACATTGCTTTAATTATAATCGTAAATTAATTTAATCCTGTATTTTTATAACAGAAAATAAATATTAAAAAACACAATTTCCACAAATATTATCAATAAATATATAAAATATTTTTAATAACAGTCACTTAAGTTGTCTAATATATTAAATGTTTTTTTTTTCGTTTGATATGAATTTTTTAAGAATATCGCGATCGTACGTATTCGTAACTCGATTATTTCGACACGGATTACACGTCCAACTCATTCACCGGGCAAAGACCGACTAAAGTACATTTTGGTAACTCGCTACTCGCTGGTGAAGATTCACATTACTCTGAGCGAATAGCGCGTAATGTCGTCGTGTACCTGTAACAGGTATTGCGAAATTTATTATAATAATATAAGTACATACCGGCATTACAGGATATTTCAAATTTATATAATTTTAAAAAGTTTAAGTATACTTTCTGGTAACGGATAATTCGCTATTTTTGTCATTATCATTTAGACAAGAAATAAAATAACATGTAATTTAGAAAAATTTAGAATTTTTGGAAACGGTTTCTTATTTTAAAAGAGTCTTTTACCTTTCACTTAGTATAGAAAAATTGATTTAAAGTATACACTGTGTTAATGTATCACAGAAACCATATCAATCTACGTCAATTTTTTTTTCTGGAATGAGTTTTCTAATCAAGTAATGGCATTGGTTCATAATATATGTGAATAAAAAGTATGTAAAGCTTGTATAGTTCACGGTATGTTACCATTAAATATAAATTACAGAATTTATTGGTTAGAAATTTTATTGATTTTTTTATTTGGTTGCCAAAGAATTGTATCCTCTAAAAAAATTCTGGAAACTCGCAAGCAATAAATAAAAATACTGTTAGACCTAAGATAGTTTTGAATATAAATTTCATCAAAAAATATTTTTTTGCATAAAAACCATCTTGTAAAAAAAACCAGCTGAGGCATGATTTTGTTTTCAATACAATATATACATAAACAAGTTATGATAATTATTATTTTTGATAAGCACTGTTGGATAGGTCACAAAGTTGAAAATCAATTTTCCTTTGAAATTTTACGATAATTTTGAAACGCAATGATAGGAAGGCTCTTAATTGTTTATTGATAAATTACATGACTAAAAAAAGATGAAGATAAAAAAATATTTAAAAATAAAAGTGAAATTTATAATTAATGGCACTATTGCATGTATTTTTTTCACGAATTTTTGAATATCCTGATTATCCAAATAGCGACACATAAAAACGCAAAATATTCTTAAATGAAACGGGATATAATACATTGCACCCAAACAGTGCGAAAACGTTAATTAGTTTACAACAGACTATCAGTAAATACATGACAGACGTTACGTAAGCATTGCATTTGAATTGCCTAAAGAAACTAATTTTATTTCCCACCGATATGTATAATATATTCTTTATCGCTTAAAGTCAATGAATGAAGAAATTGTGTTCTATTTTTTTTTTGCAATGTAGATCAATCGAATTGTTGCCACATTTATTGTCATACAACTTTTTAAAAATGCCAAATAAAACACATTTCGATTGAATGAGGTAGATGACGTAATAGAGGTCACCTGTAGTGCGCGCGCAATGCAGTTGCACTCTTTTGGACAACATTATTTATTGAGTGCTACAGTATTTCATAAATATTTTTATATTACAATTATTTACAATGTTTTCCTTTATTTTCTCACGCAGAATTAAAATGACTAATATTATTTATATAGTTAAAGAAAAAAAATATAATAATTTTCATTAAAAAGGCTAATTAAATAGTATGAAAGTACTCAGTTATTTAAATTCTTTTGGGTACAAGTAAACTGACGTAGCGAGATGAGGGTAGTCGTGAACAGGACGGTTTAAATGTACAGAGATGATAAAATTGTGAGGGCTTTTGAAATCAATGTATGTATTGTTCGCAAAGGTATTACATTTTAGATTATTATATTCCCATATTATATCCTAGAGTTTACTACCACTGTATATTAAAACAGATCCAATTAATATGTGACATCGGCTTGAGTATTGATTTGAACATATTCTTGATATTCAGTGATCAGTCCATCCTCCCTTTTCAAAAGTCAATACGCCTATGACCTTGAATGCAACCAATAATTCCCGAATATCTATCTTTCTGAAATTCAAAACTCTTACTGGGCTTAACTCGAAGTACTGCAGTGTTAGTCACAAAAAGTTTTTTTCTACGAGAACATTTTGTTTGTCAATTGCTCAACCTTTATTTTTCTTAAAGAGTATAAAAGATATAATGATAGGGCTATAAGTGAGGCATCCAGTCCCGGATCTTTTTTTTAATACCGGGGTTTCGAGATTCTCAATTTTTCCAATCCTGGATCCCGGGATTCAAGATTGAGAGATTGTAGGTCGATAACAGATTTCAAAAAAAATCAAATCCTGGGAATTTACATATTTCCTAAAATGAAAAAATGTGGGATCATTTTTTTAGGTCTTTCACAGATTTCTATTTTTTTTTGTCACTGGCCAATTTCAAATGCCAGAATTCAACAGCGTAACAACATCAATCATGATTCAGAATTTTGCCTCAATTAACCGATAAAAACTCATGAATTCTTGATTTGCATGAAATCTGCACTATCCCTTCTATCTCTACAACTCTCTTTGAGAAAGAGAGGTTGAGTGACTGAGTAACAAATAGTTTTCTTAGAAAAACACCTGTTGAGATACTTCCCTTAGGAAGCTATATGCTCTACATTAGAAGCGAACGTGGACAATAAAAAATGACAAAGAATACCATCGATTCTGACAATTGTTAAAATGATTCCCAGGAGTGTCTCAGGTGCAACAAAAAGGTTTCTTACCAACACCAATTGTGTATTTCTTTGTGGTGTTTTTATAAATTTTATTTTATACGTTTTACGGAATAATTTTAAAGTGTCTTATTCATAGCTATGGAGTCGGATTCGCGAAAAATGAGCGGCTTGAAACATTTGAAAAAAAAAACAATTGATGTGTATTCAACCATATTCCACAGTTGATATGTATGTAAGTTAAGATAAATAATTGAAAAGATTCTTTGGAGTCGGATTCGTCTTTTTTTACACTCGACTCCACAGTCCTGGTGTTATTCATCAAAACTTATAATTCACATTCATATAAAAAAAAAAAAATATTGAAATATTATGTTAGGTTTGGGAAAGTCTGGTGTATGAACAAGTAGATATAATTGTAATGCCCGCACAATCGCCCGCGGGCCGACCTATGAGCAGAGCGGTAGTTGAAGACGAGTTTTCATGGCCGACGAAACGTCCAGCGGGGTGAGGCACCTTTCACTCACTCGCTGACAGAACTCGACATAAATTAATACTTGCAGTGCGTCGTGAGTAGCGAATACTTGGCTCCAGTAGCTGGCTAGCATAAATGCGGCTTACCTTCTGTAACAAAAAAGAAAGGAAAGTTGGTGAATATTTTTTTCATCATTAAAATAGCATTCTTACTTACTTAAAGACAATGTGTAATTGTATTAAATGCGTCATTTTTTAAAATTTATTTATTTGAAGATAACACTGAGAACATTTCTTTCTCTATGCGAAAAGAATACAATATTAAATAAATAATAAATAAAACATGTAAGCTCAAAATGTGAATGGTACATATTATTACTTATTTATTTGTTTAATTAACATTGCACAAGGTTGACAAATTATAAATTTAAAACTTTTACAGTGAAAGAAAAACAAAATAGTACAATTTAATATTAAAAGCAGAAGAAAAAAAATGGCAAGGAAATCCGACGAACTCTACTTGAATACATAAAAAATAGTATTCGTCGGAACTCACCCACGTCTACGTGGAATATGTCGACATCCGAAGCAATATTGTTGAACACCGTTAAACCTCTCCTCAGTGGCATCCCCATTGGCAGGCTGGCTATACACCTTGAGAGAACAAATAAATTCATGTCCACGATTTCTCAAAAAATAATCAAGAACATTAAGATTTACATTCTCAATAATGGTGGAATTCTCATTTTGGCCTCGTATAAGTCGAAATAAATATATGGCCAGAGACATTTCATGTGAAGCATATGTCCTTCTCAAAGTTGTACCAAAAAGGATGACAAGATGACAATATTTATTATTGGTTAGCTAATAGCTACGTTGTTTTGGTATTGAACTGTTTAGTAGGGAGTTTTTAGGCATTACAAACATCTATGTCTTAGAATGAAAATCAATTTTTAAAAAAGGGCTTTTTGTACTGGAATTCGAGCCCATGAGTACTGCAACCGAAGCCGACTACGTTGAACACCATACCGACCAGGCAATACTTTGAATGCGAATGTTAAATATACAAACGAGTTTTAAGCCAATTAAAATAAGCTTGCAACACTCTGTGCGTTACATTTTCATCAAAGGTTGAATTTGTGAAATTTTGACGGAGAATAACATAATGAAGTGGTTTGTAAATAATAATTTGAAATTAGTAGATTTGCTAAGTCAAAAAGCCCTCCCTCGATGTAAACTTAAAACAATGGCTGCACGAAAGGCTTTTGGGAAAGTGCAGAGCTTTGTTCTGAATAATTTACCGATTTCCTGGAAAGCAGTTGGAGCTTTTGGTTACAATCGCGAGTGATAAATAATTAAAAATTAAAACAATTAGCGGTGAGTGTTGGGAGGCATTGCTGACAATTTTATTGAGCTTTTAATTTAAATGATTTGATTTCGTTTGTACAGAAATTAACAATAAATTTTCTATGATAAATCATTGTTTTTAATTAAACACTTTGAATAATATAAAAAACACTCTTTTGTACTAATTCCACGTTGAATTGATATCATCAAAACCGATTTTGGTAATCACGAGCATTTTTAACTGACAAGAATATATATTAATATATGGCTTTGTATACCGATCAGGCAGTTCTGGGTTCGATTCCCAGTCAGATCACAGTGAATTTGAGAATTATTCAATTCAAAGTTGTGATCTAAGACTGGGTGTTTGTGATGTCAATTCACATCATTTCCTCTCCTCCCATCCTTCTGATCCTTTAGTAACTGGGTGTAGCAATAGCGATTAGCCAACCACTAGCCCTGTTCTAGCCTTACCCTTCTTTTCCTACGACTCACTTTGAAAAAAAGTGAGATTAAGTAACAAACAGTTCTCCTAAAAAAAAGAAATCTGTTGAGATACTTCCATTAGGAGGTCATATGCTCCACATTGGGAGCGGACATGGATTAAAAAAATACTTATATTAGTACCCTTAACAATTTTACTTAGTTACATATAAATAGTGGGTTTTTTTTATATAATTGATTGAATTGGAATTTACTTGGTAAAACTTCATTGTAATGCGGTAAAAAATATCAAAGTATTTAGTTCTACATTAAAAAAAAACAGTTAATAGCTATTTCGGCTTATGCCATCGTCAGAACAAATTATAAACCAGTACTTACTCAGCTATATATACTGGCTTAGAAGAGATACAAAACACATCTTGTTATTTACTCTAGCATCCTAATCTATATTACAAATTCTCGTATTACATTTATTAAACATGACTTAAGTGTTTCTAAGAACGATCACAAATTTGGGACTATTAAAGGTAAATTAGTTTAAATTAAACTGATATTTATTATGAGTTACATTAAGGGTTTTAGTAGCAGTGTCTAAGCCAGTATATATAGCTGAGTAAATGCAGGATTAAACATAGTTTTGAATAAGGCGTAAGCCGAAATAGCTATAAATTAAATAATGTGATTTATAGATTTCTGTCCGAATTTTTAAAATGTTTTTTTTATAATTTAGCAAATCAAATTTAAATTAAAAAATAGAGAAAGTTTGTTGTTTTATATTTGTGGATGAATGATAATATTATTTAAAAAAAAGAATCCATATTTCTCGATTGGCAACAAAAGTACAGCGGCCGAAATTGTTTCAAATTCTCGTGGGAGACTCATTAAATCAGCATTTATTGTGTCTAAATGTTGGAAAAAAAAACAAAGCATTGAATCGTCTTCAATTTAAATTAACCCTGCAACCCCTACCCCGTTTTAAAACAACGTAAAAGAGTATTTGTGGAGTTAATTACTTTTCGAAACCCAATCTAACTGGTGTTAAATTGATTCATCAATAGTTAATTAAAATTTTGTTTTCTTTTTAAATGGTCTGCTTCAGAAAGGCAAAGAACAAATTGAATTTAAGCCTGAAACACCGATAGCCAAGCGTTTGTAGATGGCGAAATCGGAAAAAGTTGAGAGGCTTTTCCATGGAAATTTAATCAATTAACTTTCAATAAAAATCGCTCAACAATATTATCAATAAAGCTTATTTTAAAAATACTAAGGTATACACAAATAAGTCCGTTATTATTTTTTCATTTCAATTCCGCTATGTTTTTTTTCAACTAAATAAACACAATAAAACTAAAAAAAACATATTATTTTGTTTGTATGAATTGATATTGATTTTCGTTAAACATTCACACGTTCAGATATCTTTTAGTGGCTGGACTCATCATTCCAATTTTACCTAAGATCTATCTGTATAGAAACATTTTTGTTATGGTATATAGAAAAAGGGTATGAACTACTATTGAAAAATACGGTATGCTCTATTTGATATATGAAATTATTAGATCAGCAAATGAGCCACAAATTAAAAGCTTATAAAAATAAGATGGCCGAAATTATTTCAAAGAATATTTCGACCACATCGAAAATTGAGCTTATTCCATTAAAATAGACCAGTAGTTCTTAACCGGTTTGTGCACCGTGAGCTTGTTGCAAGTGCACCGCGGAAAAATGGTAAAAGCTAAATATGTAATCCGGTAAATTGTCCGTATTTTCTGAAGTAAACTATATAGGAATTTTGGATTTATGTGAAAGACGAATACCTAGTTTTCCGCACTAGGTCACTGAAAGTCTAGCTACAGTTTTCAACATCATATTTGTGTGAGCTCTGTTTCTCAACAATCAGTAATATAAAAACTAAAAAATAAGAAACACCTACGAATTTAGACAAAGAATTGATAGTATCTACAAAACCTGCCAGCTACACAATCACAATAATTGATTTTCACAACAAATAATCTCCATTTTATTAAGAGTTATTTTAGTTAGGTTTTTCCATATACATAGTATGTATATTTTTTCTTTTAGTGTTTTTTGTTGTATAACTGTTATATAATATGTTGATAAAGATTATGTCCGCATATTTTTCTTTGTTTTCTATCCCTTTGATTTTGGTGCACCACCATTTTTTCTTATGACAAAAAGTGCACCGTCACTTCAAAAAGGTTAAGAACCACTGGATTAGACCATATAACTACTCCATTGCATATCCAAATCCCCAAAAAGCCTCTTAATTAATCCGGACTAGCGATTTCAATACCGGACGAATGTATCAATCGCAGTACTTCAATCAATACCAACTAGTATTCAAAATGGATTCGGCGGTAACTTAGAAATTAAATTTGATTACTTTGTCACTTCACTTGTTGCGCTAAAAATGGTAACACACGTTACGCCTCTTTGAAAAGCATCATAAGACAGAACGGTTCAAGATTAAGCCGGACAGGAAAAAAACGAGTTTTCGTGAGATTCTGGGAAAAAGTATACCAAATCGGGGATTTCAAATTCCTCGGTGAGAAAATCTCAATCCCGGGATCCCGGGATTCAAAATAAATCAATCCCGAAATCCCGGGATTGGAAAAAGGCTTCGGGATTGGATACCCTAATGCTATCTATACTGAGTCAATATAGGTTTTTAAAATATCGAATTCGAGTGTATATTAGGCAAAATTATTTTTATCAAAAACACGCAGTATCTCTGGGACGTATCAGTGATTTATTTGCGCAGTATTCAAGCGGTTAAGATTAATTTGATTTATAAAAAACACCGGTATTTTTGAATTTTTAAAACCGTTATTTCGGTATCGAAAAAACATTATAAATCCCGGGATACCGAATTTAGATATACCGTTATTGCAATCCTTAACCCGGACGTATTTCGAGCATATTTATATGCATCGATAATAGTGCAGTGGCGGCACAAAAGTGGGGTTGGAATAAACAAATTTCCTAATGATGTTAAAGCGAGACTTCGGACGGAGCTGAGCACATGCAATAAATTATGCAGATAGTAGGCATGCGCTTTGTTGGTGCACTTCACAACAATAATATTCACAATCCGTATAATGTGGGAGGAACGCATCCATGAATCTTATCAGCACTTGACGCAAACGCTGCAGGAAATGCCAACGAACTGGAGCTCAACGAGTGGCGTACGTACGTATGTACTACTGCACAATATCAATAAATTGTACAGCTCGTAACGTTCAATAAAAAAAAACATTTGATGTTATGAGTCGTCTGGTATCAAAACCAGCACTGTTCCATATATGATGCATGGAACAGTTTTGCTTTTGATACTAGACGACTCATATCATATAAAACATTTTGAAGTTGAAGACAAAAGATACAGCCAGGGATGGGCTGCCAATACGTTAACAAAGGGCTCGCTCAATTTCGAAGCAATTCTCAGAGTTTTTAGGAAGGCGTGAGTTTTATTATAGCTCCTCTGCAATTATATACAAAACTTAGATAAGCAATCGATTGTTACTAAATACACTTATAATATGTAACAATATGCAATTTACTGTAAACTTATCAATGTAAATAGCTAAAAATGTACTATTGTATATAGTGAAGCAGTCGTAGATAATATAAAAATAAGGAATTGCAGTTATATACATATTTGATCTGAGAATATTGTTTTCTCATAATTTAATAAGCAGCTCGCCGGCCTTAGTAAAATTCAACAAGGGGCTCGCGCGAGCCCCTCCAAGCCCCCTCTAGCCCAACCCCTGGATAAAGCCAGTGTTGTTAATTTTAAAGTCATGTTACAAATAAATTTCCGCAAAGCTTCGAAATTTTAACAAACAATGATAAATTTGTAAAATAAAATAAATAACACAATAATAAATTTAAACACGACGATAAATTTTTCAATTTGTAACACGTGCTTCATTTCTTTGAGAAGTATCATCAGACCGTCGCAACGTTTACGAATAAACTGATGCTTTTTAAGGTGGCGAAACACGTGTCACAAATTCGAACACAAGAAGTGGAATAAATTACAAAGACATCGAATTTAATTTTGTGATAAAATAAACTTCCAGAAAGCTACCGCCGAATCTATCAATTTGTATATATATACATGTCCGCTTCCAATATGTAGCATATGGTCTTCTAATGGATGTATATCAGCAAAAGATTGTTTCATACGAGAAATATCTGTTACTCATTTCCATTGCTATAATAACTATGGTTGGCAATTTTGTTTTTTTTAATTTTCAATAAACAACACAAAGTGTATTTTTAAAAGGGGAACATTTTTATCAAGATAAGAGTTAATACTTTAAATGCAATGAGGTAAATATTAATTCAAGTGTAAATAATTTTTTACGCTAATCTTTAGGGGCAGTGACATATGTATGTTGTAAAAAAATATTTTTCAACTGGAATAAACGTAAATGTTGATGCTCGCTAGAATAGTAGCAGCATTTTAGTTGATTTAGGTAAAAAAAAAAGTTCTGGTACACACTTTTTGTCAAGATTTTTTTCTAGTCCAGGTCCGATTCATATGTGGAGCATATGGTTTCTTTGTGAGGGCATTTCAACTGTGTTTTTTTACGAGAAATACTTGCTACTCACAAAAACTTAGATCGCCAACAATAGCTGCAGCACATTTGTAAAAGGGTTTATATTATGTTTTCTCTCTTTAAAAACTTGAACAAGTGCATTGTTTTTTTTATTTATAGTATGAAAATTCACATTGACATGACAGTTCATATATTATAGGTCTAAATTTAGTTCTGAAAATTCTCGAAAAAGTACTACATCGTAAATAATCCTAAAATCAAAAGTTCTTAAAGCAGGGTGAAAATGTTTTTTTTTTCGAATATTTTGAAACATTAAAAATGACGAGAAAAAATGAGACGGAACGCCGTTTCACCGCAATACACATGGAAAAGAGTACTGCCTATCAGGTATTTTTTTCTCCATACACATGCGTATTGAAAATTTGAAAATTGTCAGATATTTGAATTAATCCATCAGTTGTTTTACTGTTTGGTTACGTAGTTAAATGAGCAGCATATTCATTATGCTTGGTAATGAAATGTTATGTAATATTATAATTTTTCTTTACTGATATAATCAGCAAATGAGACATTAAATAAACGTCTTGCTTACGTACACAAAAAAGCGGAATCTTTTTCAGAACTAAGCTGATGTGGCTAGGGATTGCAATTTACCGTCAAATTGCAATTACCGGTAAACGGTAAATAATTTTACCCATCACTGATTTACCGGCTATTTACGGTAAATGAAAAAAATAGATCTTTATAGATTAGATGATTAAAATATAACTGTATGCCACATTGCCACGTACTTTTACTAAAAACGGTATCCTAGATTGAAACCTAAATAATTTCAAATGCGTTTCAGGTAAACAATGTCATATAAACATATAATATACCATTAATTTTTATATTTTATGTTTTTTCTCCAATGTTAATAGTTGGACTATTTCTATCTCATCTATATCTCTTTATTTTTGTCCAGAAATAATATTATTATAATCCTTTGAAATGTCATACTTAATTATATCTTTGATTTTCCTCCTGCACTTTTTATTATTTTGACACATTTTTTACATTCTTTGGATTGGCCAGCTTTCACACAATTAAAATATTGCCATACTTATGTTTTATTCATTACTATACAAAACAAAATGTTTATTTACAAAATATTTGTATTTAAAATCAATATTTTTAAATTTGCATTTTTCAAATAAACAAAAATGCAATATATGCAAACAAAGAAGAATATGTACCTAAATACGTATGCTTTAAAATATGCTTCGACCCAAGATCTAAAACAAGTATGCAGGATCAGCTGCAGAGTTCGAGCGGTCACTGCGATGGTTATGACAGTTGACACCAGTATGACCACTAAAAATCTGTGTGTTTAACCCTCCAGAGACGAGAGCTTTTTTTCGATAAAAAAATATTTGTTTAGCCATATTGAAGTAACGGATAACTTTTATTCCTAATAAATTAAAAAAAAAAAAAACCAAGTCGTTGTATAGAAACCCCGCATGACTATATGATCATGGTCATCCTTTTATTACCGTGTAATATTGTGTACGGACAGTTGTAAGGACAAAAGTGACCGTATAGGCTCGCTAACATTCGGGGTTGAAATATAGCTAAATGTTAATATTTTTAAAATATTTACAATTTGACATCTTTAGATCAACATAATTACAATACAAATATATTAGCAAAATAACTGTAAATAATTTGATGTTTTGATAAAAAAAAATAACTAAAAGTTTCAAAAAGTCGCATGTGCTTTTGGTGGCCGTTTTTGTCCCCGCGGCTGACGACTAACTGAAGTCTGTACCCTTCTTAACCAAATATGAGTAAAAGCAACGATATTCAGGTAGAAAAAGGATGAATAGTGGGATCAATAGACAACGGTGTTTACTGTTACCATATGGTCACGCTCGTCCTTGGAGGGTGTTGCCAGAGTCAAAAAAACGAATCTCCCTATTTATTATGGATATCTAAAATAAACTTTCATTATAATATGATTGTATTTATTCTTGATTCGCGGTAAAATATTTTTCGGTAATTACCGGTAAGTTTCCCGATAATTACCGATGGTGCCATTTCGATGATTTACCGGTAAACCGGTTAACCGGTATTACCGCAAGCCCTAGATGTGCCCCATGTTGCCTGCTTTGTAGGAAACCTCCGGTAACATTGAACAAGTCGTACAGTTATTAATATTTGCATAACTTCTATTATATCAATGAAAGCTTTGGTGTGTTTAAACTCTACTTCTTTGTTTTAATATATTAAGTGTTTAATTAGGTATTGGGTGTATTATCTCTTGGATTATGTAAATGTGTTTAAGTTTTAATTATCGTGCAAATTGACGAGTCGTATTTAACTTATTTAATGAACTTTAAGCCTTCGCTCTCGGTTAATATTTGAACTACTGTAAACATATATCTTTATTTGACTAACAGTTACAATACGTAACTAATTATGTTATCTTTGTTTATCATTAAACAATTATAATTAGGCTATTTTTCATAGTATCATGTTAGATGATTTAATAGTGATGTTAAAAGTTGATTGAAGTTGTTTCATGTTGATTATAAATGCTGGATATTTCTGTATTCAGCAAGTTGTGGGTCTCCAGTCTCAGGATCCCGACCGATTTTTCCATCCCGTAATCCCGGGATTATGTTAGTACTAATCCTAAACTTGAAAATTATCATAGAATCTCTTAATTTCTAACATTTTCTTAGTGGGATAGATGCAGTCCATTTGATCTGCCATATTGTGGCCAGAGCTGTGAGCACTAGTTTGTAACATTACATTGTAAGTGTAACGAAAATAGTTACATGAACCATGAGTTAAGCACCTAACAAGATATTTACATCAAATACAGCTTCAGCAATTTTAACACATCTATAAAAATTGAGAAGAACCTCAGATGAAGACAATTCACGCAAGAAAATGATAATATATTATTTACGCCACAATAATCAAAAAAATAATTAAGTCTGGCAATACATAATTCATTTATAAATCGTTTATTTAACCTTTTGTTGTTTTTTTTTGTTAAGCGAAAAGGTGGATTAATACTGAGTGTTTTTACAGTTAGTCAAATCACTAGGTAAGAATATAAATGGATACTTGCTTTATATACCGACTGTGGAAAGGAAAAAGAACGTAACCCACACATAACAAATTTTACAGGAGAAACAAAAAACGTTTTTTGATGATTTTGGGCAAAAGGCAAATTATGCAATATAAATAAACTTTTAGTGCATGGAGACTGATCAACTGGTTTTGAATAGATATAGTCTAATACTAATGAAAGAAATTGGCTAGAAAAACCTCTATTTCAGTCTTTTTCTTGGTTTCAATTTTCACAAGCTCATCTTTTTTAAACTTCAAAGCTAAATTTAGATACTAATTTGGCATTTTCTGCTTCCATCGTTTTGATAGAATGTGTATTAAATTGTATAGATTGTAATTATCAAAGCTTTTTTGAAAAAACTGTGGGTTACGTTCTATTTCCTTTCCACAGTCGATATATTGTCATAAGCCAGCTCTTCCGCAGCATAAAGCGTGAAAGAAATTGTTGACGATAAAGAAAAAACTGCAGTATAATGTTCAATTAACTTACAATTTTTACTTAAGGTGCTGTGTGGAATTTCTATTTCTACTAAAGGTTGTTAGTGACAAAACATGTAGGAATGTATGTACAAAACTTAAACGGTTAAAATTTTATAGTTGATGTAAACATATATCAACTATTATCCTAATTGTTCTTGCTTAATGAAAGGTAGCAATATACCAATCATAAAAATACTTTATTTACGAAGGTGCATTTATAGTCAGAAGCTTCAGAGTGTACTAAAAAATCAATTGTGTGAAATAACGAAGAAGCGTGGGAGATCAGACGCATTGTTTGATGGCGTTCGTGCGGAACCATCGCAACTTTAAAGGGGAAATTGGAAAAAAAATCACCTAATAATGAACGATTGGGCAGCACGCGCGCGCATCTTGATCGTGAAAATGCAGTTTTTCTGTACTACAATGAATTTTTAACGATAAAAATCCAAACAAAAGAGTTGCAAGATTTGCATACCATGACGGTAGCATTTATTGCATTTACATTAAATCTTCAATAACTTTCATTATCAGTAGTAAATATTTTTATTTTTTTTTATATATATCTTACAACTTTTTGTTATGATTATGGCAACTCCAAGTAGTAAATGTTCTTATTTGTATTTATAATTATATTGAAGTGTAAGTCCAGCCTGATAATAGAGATTCTATTGGATATAACTGTAATAATGTTGAAAGGTATTGCTTCGGATGTCGACATATTTTGCATGAACACAAGTGAGTTCATAAGTGTACTATTCTAAGTATTAAATAAAATTTTGCCGGAAATTACTCAGTTGACTTTCGTGCTAAATTTCTATTTGTTTTTTTATGCCATTAAAAAAATAAAAAATGAACATACTTATTTTTTAAATTTATTTTAAAATAATAATCACTGCAAATCAAATGAGAATGCATTCATTTAATTTCAACTACAAGTGACAGTTACAAATAAGTTATTAACAGCAATACGTTTGTGAAACGACTCAAGCAACCAAAAAGTGTCGTTATTGATTGTATTCATATCGACTGTGGAAAGGAAAAAGGACGAAACCCACACAGCAAATTTTACGGGAGGCACAAAAAACGTGTTTTGATAATTTTGGGCCATATGCAAATTATGAAATATACACAACCTGGAAGTTCACGGTGACTTCTAAACTGGTTTTTCAATTGATTTAATCTAATACTAATTAAAGAAATTGTCTAGGAAAAACCTCTTCTTCAGTCTTTTTTCTTGGCTTAAATTTTCACAAGCTCATCTTTAAAAGCTCAAAGCTTAAAGCTAAATTTAGATACTAATTCGGCATTTGCAGCTTACATCTTTTCGATTTAACGTGTATCAAGTTTGATACATTGCGATTATCGAAAAAACTGTGGGTTACGTCCTTTTTCCATCCCACAGTCGATATATAACTGAAAGTACTATAATTTTGAAAGCAAACAAGGCAATGCAGTTACTACAATGTTTTATATTAAATTTTATTTCGACTATAATTAATCACATGCTGATTGCTCATAAACGGTGTTCGACTCTATCGTAGTCAATAGGGATTCTGAAATCTCGGGGTTTTCAAAGTCCCGGGATTCGAGGCGTGATAAAGTCAAAGTCCCGGGACATCCCGGGATTCTAGACTCTTATTTCCCCTTCAATAAAATTTTAATTTTATTTAAATTAAATATTTGCATGTATGTATGTATTACGTACACTCGGCGCCTTCTGAAAGTACGCACTAGTAAATATCGCATTTTTTTAATACAATGTTTAATAATTATTATTTTTCTTATGTAACGGATGTGTGCAATGCTTACGGTTAATTTTTACTAAGACGGAATGATAACGGTACGTGTAATGAAAAATATCAATGAAGCCACCGTCAGGAGTAAATTTATGACCGTAACTTCACAATACACCGTTTAGACTTTTTTTGTCCTATTGAGACATTAGTACCTCTGTGAAATAGTGAAAAAACATTTGTACATAAAACAACATCAGTTATGAACATTTATATTTAAAAAAAATTGTAATTTGCTTTTGCTACAGTTATATTACAATATATAAACACATGGTATTTGAAACTTCTACGAAATTATAAATCCCAAACATTTGTTTTT
The DNA here is from genome assembly GCA_030503985.1 of Himalopsyche tibetana. Lineage (NCBI taxonomy): Eukaryota > Metazoa > Arthropoda > Insecta > Trichoptera > Rhyacophilidae > Himalopsyche > Himalopsyche tibetana. The sequence goes on from JAPJYX010000006.1 coordinate 2,485,889, forward strand.
CTATCAGATCCCTTTTATATATGCATACTTAATTTTGTTAAAGCCCCGGTTAAGTGTCACGTCCCGACCATGTCGTGTCCGTTTTTCTTGGGGCTCCCCTTTTATATCTACTTCCATTTAATACACATCAGTCCTTTTGAGGGTATATTAACTACAAGAATTGTTTTTTGCAAAATTAAAATGAACATGTTAATAGCACATTATAAATCACAGTTACAATTCCTGGGACATTTTCCTAAAACATCCTGGGATTTAAGACAGCAAAAATCAGACAAGTCCCGGGACGTCTCGACACAGAATCCCTAGTAGTCAATTACTTGTGTAATTATCTCTAACGATACATAAACGCAGGTATGCTGTAACACGAATTATAGTGTACTTGCGCTAAAGATCTCATGAAATCAACACTATTCGTGTCTAAGTTTGAGTTAATATGACGTCATGTGTCAAATAAACGTGAGATCCAATGGGATCTAATTGGAGTTACGTAATCAACGATTAACAATAAAACAATAGTAATTACAGCGACGTATACACTAGTAAACAAACCGAAACTTAAGAAATCTTTATTACCGATCATTAATTGTGAAGCCGGTAGCCAGGTGTTAACGTCGTTTGACTTTGGGTTTCTAAGTAGACTTTTAAGAAGAAATCTAAAATGTATCCTTGACCGCTTCCAATGTAGAGCAGATTTCCTCATAATGGATGAATCTCAACAAATGTATGTTTCTCAGTTGCTCAACCTCTCTTTTTCAAAGAAAGTAGTAGGGATAGAAGGATCAGGGTACGACAGGACCATTAGCGGCCGGTCAATGTGGCATTTGATCAATGCACCCCTTGTATATGCAGGGACGGCTATATTTCATGAAATAATATTCAAACACAACATTTATACCATTCCCTCTTTTTAAATTTAATAATTCTAATTCTAATTATTTTTTTCTAAAATATTTATTATAGACAATAAATACATGAAGAGTCTTTTTTTTGTTGGTGGGGTATGACAGGTTGGTGGTTGATAAACCCACCAACCTGTCATATCCGAAAGAGAGTTTGTGCGACTAAGGCAGTGGTTTGCCAATCGTTCTCACTACGCCTTGCTATTGAGATTGTACGGGCCGGAGAGGATTTTAGACGTCCAAATGATTTGTTACAGGAATCCATGATTTGATTGAAAAATCAATTGATGAAACTTTCCGTCCATGGACTTATACTCATGAGCACAGAAACCAAAGCCAACTACTTTGACCACTTAACCTCAGACCCGGCAATTGCGTATAGCACACAATGAGATAAAATTAGTCATTGTTGTGAAGAAGTTAATACAATATAGAAGCGATTTGGATTTTTCAACCGTTGATCTATTGGTCAATTGGTATTATTCATTTTGTCATTGTTTCTGGTTTTGACATCGCCCATTGCTTCAATCGCCATAAATCATCCCGCAATAACTTTTTGTATAAACAATCAACCAACTTGCGAGACATTAATGTACACTTAGGCATCGGTGTTGGCCAACTAAAAAAATAATAAAACAAGAATGACAATCGTAATTCCGTAATGGGCAGATTAAAACAACATCTCACTATGCCGAATTGAGGCTGATCAAAGACGTGTACGTGGTAAATAATTGTGAGCTGCGCCATGAACGGTAAAGGATGACTCGTTATTTTCATAAAACAGATCCACACTAATGAATCCAATTCCGGAACCTTTTTTTAGTTCTGGGATTTAAGAATTCACAATTTCTCGGATCCCGGGTTGGTCATTTAACATAAAATCGTGTCAGAATTGTTTGAGAGTCTTGGGGAAATTCAGTATTCCCAATTATTTAGGGATGTGGGTTTTCGGAATACCGCTTTTTAGCTCGCTTGCTAATTTCATTTTTTTTGCATGTTTGACTGGTTTTAAAAACCTATCGAGAATTTTAAATAAAATAATATAATAAATTAGTAATTATTACTACCATTCTTTGTATCACAGCCCCTCCCTGCGCACAGTAGAAATGGGCAAATCCACGACGTTAATATTTGAAATTTATAACGTAAGAAGTATAATATGTTTTTAGTTTATTCTTAAACCTTACAATTAGAGCTTCTAATTAACCGGACTTTTCAACTAACCGGTTTTCGGTTTTTTTCTGCCAATAAAACCGGTTAACCGGTTTAAACCGAAATATAACGTATTTTGATTGAAAATTTTAAATATGTGTCCTAAATGCTCCAATTTTAATGAAAAATCGATATTTATCTAATAGATGGAACACAAAAGGCATTATACATAAATATATATATATATATCAAATGTGGAAAAATATTTTATGATAAAATATGTCAAATAAAAAAATAGAACTTGATAATAAAACTCATCAAAAGGAAGATCTTTAAATAAATGCATTTATTTCTTAAGCATATCGAGTACAGGACATCCAATGCTTAGACAAAAATATAGTAGAATACAATAATATTAGCTTATATTATGTCTCCACTCCCACATTGAAGTATAAAGACTCAAACAATTATTTGTTAACGAAAACTGCTTGTTACTCAGTTGTTGTTGCAAATTGTTTCCGCTTCAAAACAGTAAATTCATTGTAAAAGATTTTAATTTTTAAATTATAATTAATATTACCTGTCTATATATTATATTATATATAGCTCATCTTTTAGTGACAAAGCTACACAAAAAAAAATGAATATTTTTTTAAATAATTTATAATTATGCAATAAATCCTGCACTGTCCACTGAGGTTAATTTCCTCGCAATAATAACCCGTTATAACAAATTCATTTGAGACTCGTCTACTTTGTCTATGGCTTAAAGTTTTCTAATAAAATAAATACTTCAAATTCTATCGTGTAACAGTGTAGAGTCAAATTTAATGACCATTTAGGATAATTGATTTTAACAACGGAAGTAATTTTAAGAAGAAAAAGTTATTGCTATTTTTATTCGTAAAAAATAGCCACTATCAATCATGTATGCTAATGAAATTTGTTAAAATAACATAAGACTTTAAGCGACATCTTTATTTGTTAATTATGTGTATATACGTAATTACAATCAATTCATACACGACGAGTAATAATTTATAAGATGTATTATTTCTGAAGACTATTTTCAAGCGAACTATTATTACTACAATCACTTTTAGGGTGTTCACTGTCGATACTTGGATGAAAGGTATTATATTAATAAAAACATAATATTCCTTTGTACTTTATTTCTACTTTATTTCAAAAGATCAGCTGACAATGCTCATAATAAGCGAAACCGGTCCTTACCTTTTTAAATAAAATACAAAGTAATATTGTGTTTTTATCAACATAATTACGATGCCATCCATATGAATACGTTGATTTATATAAAAAAAATAATGCTCATTTATTATATTTAAGCTGCGTGTACTTCAAAATTAAAAAAAAATTAAGATTATTATTGTCGAGCATCAGAGGGTTTTTCATCAACACACGCATGACCGCGCGTTAGAGATTGAATGACCTGTTGCGGAACGGAATGCCGAAAAATACAAAAAAGATGGTCAAAAAAATGGGACAATAAATTTAATAACATCAGTGGTACCTACACACTGATGTCTATATTTCTTATTTGTAACATGAGCAGTATTTCATAACACAAACAATATTTTTTTCCAGATTTCATGTATACTATGAAATAAGCTTGATTTAAAGGATCTAATATTTTTTTTTTTTAAATCATTGTTGAAAATACATACTTTCGTTAAATATATCCCATGTTTTTCGAATGTGCTTTTTTTAACGAGAACAGTTTGTCATTCATTTATTTAACGTTTATTTTTTGAAAAAGGTTCTTAAGGATAAAATTAAGTGACTCGGTAGAAAATTAATTGTATTTAGATAATCGCTACCTTATGTCCTGTTTTCAGGATTGTATGTATGAGAAAGAGATTAAGACATTTATGCGTATGTATTAAATCCAGAAATTGATACTGTCAATATTGTCAATTATTCAAAAAATAAAACACTCTTTTGTACTAGTTTCACATTGATTGAATATGATCAGGACTGATTTCGCTCATCACTATCATTTTCAACTGAATCAATTTATCAGTTAAAAATTCTCCAGATGAAACTGGTCCTGGTATTATACAATAATTTTAAAGTTAGTAAATAAGAGTGCTTTATTTTTTACATGTTGTGCATTTCTAACAAGTTATTGACAGTGAACACCTTAAAAGTTGATATACAATAGTATAGATTTTTGACTGAAGGTGCTTAATTGAAATTGAATGTCAAATTTGAATTATTTTTATTCTGTACACTTCTATAAATTTTGTTGATAACGGCCCGGGTTTCGCCTTTCGGCATCTTCTGGTTTCATGCACTAGATAAAACCAAAAGATGCCGAAAGGTGAAACCCGGGTCGTTATCGACAAAATTTATAGAAGTGTACAGAATAAATATAATTAAAATTTAAAAGTGATAAATTAAAAACACTACTGATTCATCACATAAAAATCATTGTTTGTTTTCTGTATAATTGAAATTAAATCAATTTTATTTCAACCTCAATAAAATTGTCAGCAATGTCTGCTGAAACTCACCGCTAATTGTTTAAATTTTTAATTATTTGTGATGGCAACTAAAAATTCCAACTTCTTTCCAGGAAATCGGTAAATTATGCAGAATAATCGATTAATTTAATATAAAAAACAGGATTTGAACCAGTGGACACCATTCCCGGAGTGGACGAATAATACTCAAGAGCTCTCGGCTATCCGCGTTGCAAACATTGTAAATGTTTTCATGTCATTTAAAAAAGAAAACCTTTTTTTCTAACCAGAAAGTATGATAATATATATCACAAAAAATACCTAATATGCTTCTCCAAGAATAATTTTATTTTCTCAGCTTTTACAAAATCGAATAAGCTGTTACCTTAGATGAGCCGCTAAACCGCTTAAGGTGGTCGTCTGTAAAAAAAATATATCTTCGAAGCCTGAAAAGGGCTTTTTAGCTCAGAAAGCTAGCCGGGGAATAAAACCTTTGAAAAAATGACCGAAAGGTAATCTCGCCTATCTGAAGTCTCCGTCACAAAATTCGTCGTCAAGTTTATACAAAGCTCAATGTGGGCATAATATTTTTACACCATCGTCAAAATCCATAATGGCGTCATATATTATATTATATTTATTTGGTTTATGTGGATTATGGTATGCTGGTTAAAATGAAACAAAACGCAGTATTCTTGATGGTTATTTGATTATTTGGTGATATTTTATGAATTGGTATGACCATTTTCTTTCTACATTGTCTTATTCAATATGTTACAGGTATTTATGATTCTTTCTTAATCAAATTAGACATTTCAAGTAAACGCCGATTTAAAAAGTTTTAAGATGAAACATTTTGATTGTAAGATTATTCAAACAATTATTTTCTATAAAAAGTATTCTAGATTTTTTTTACCAAAAAGATAAACATGTTAAACTCTTTAGGCATTCAATAACACTGATGAACAAGAAGCTGATGTTTGGTTATTAGTTGTATCATGTATATATACTTAACTCTATATATACACGGCATATACGTTCCGTAAACAATCGTGTAAAAAAGTGATATAATTCATAGAAAAATTGAAGATTGGTTCCTTGAATAAAAACAGTGTACACCAAAGTTTTCATCCGACACCGGGTCTCTTTGGCATATGCCACAAATATTCACAATAATTATTATAATTTCAAAATTTTTAATTTCTTTACAACTTTTCTCCACGACATAAAAAAACGCTAAAAAAACATTTGACGTATGTTTTATAGAGAAGGAATACAAATAAAAAAGTATTGCCGACCCAAGTATTTTAAAATATGATAGCCACCCAACTGAAAACAAAATTCCACAATAGAGCAAATATGGTCCATTATAATTCATAATTTACCTCCAAAGGGCTAGACAGTACCATTGCTTAGCTTAGAAATTAGCAGGTGGCAATGGTATGACTATAACATGATAACGACATAACCTGAAACCTTTTTTTTCTTATACTTTCGGCGGTAACTTTGTGGAAGTTCATTTTAATAGAAAATTTAAATTAACTTTGATTATTCCACGTATTGTGTTACTAACTGTGACACGTGTTTTGCCTCTTTCAGAGGCATTTTCAGACTTACTATCGCAAAGTTTGCTTAAGTAATGAAGCAAGATTGATTCTAACATTTTAAAATTATGAAATTACAAAATGGAGTTTGGGTTTTTTCTCTTTTAAGAGGAGCAAGGGGGGGTGTAGAATCGAAATAAAGCAAACAAATAATGATACTAATGAGTTGCAATCAATCAGATTGGGATTTTTCCTTTTTAAGGGAAGCAAGGAGGGGATTATAAAATCGAAACAAAGCAAACAAATATAATCATACTACTAATGACGGTTAACATTACAAACTATTAAACTAATGAGCTGAAATCAGATAGGCTGGTGATTACTCTATTAATTGGAAACAATGTAAGTAATGGCGAACCACCTGTCCTATTAAGAACATTATTTAATAATATTTTTTTTTGTTAAGAGTTTTATTAATTTCAAAAAAATTCTAAACTATTCATCTTTAAACCCTTTTTATTTACTCGGTGGAGTATTTATAAATTACAAATCTGATTAAAATTATGATTATTTTCTATTAAATGATTGGCAAACTTAGAAAAATTGTTACTTTTTAGACATCTTATGGTGGACTTTTTTCTTATGGTGGGCCAATTTAAAACCGATGGCCAAAGTAACCCGTATTGACTGTATACAATATAATGTGTAGATGATAATTCGAAAAAATCAATGTATCTGTTTTTTTTTAAATCATGTCTTCTACTAATGTAGATCATACGGAAGTTCTTCTATAGGGTTGGTTGTTATTCGGACTTTTAATTTCTTCTTTGATGGAGCTAGAATACAAGTTGTAATGACGATGAGCGCTCAATAATTTTGACAGATAAATCATTGATACAAATAGAAAATTTACTTTTTAGCATTGTTTCCATATATATGTAGTTTGTCTGTTAACTTCACTTGGAATTAAAACAAACCCAACGTTTAAAAAATATAAAAAATAGTTGACTACGTAAGCTATGATAACAAAATAAGTTATACAAAGTCAGCGAGTATTTTTTACTTTCACACAGACGTTAACTTTGAAAGTTTTCGACCTCAATTTTTTACAGGAAAGTCACCAGCATGAAAAGATATTAAAATAATCTTTTTTAGAATTCAACAGGCTTTTAATGCTTGCAAATAATATTCTTTTGTCTCAAAAGATTGTTTTGTCATCATAGACATAGACGTTTTAATTAGGGCATCCAATCTCGTCACTAACTTTACCATACCAATATATTGTCATAAAACAACTATTTTTTAGAATTTATGACATTTTATGACGCACATTTATAGACAGTTACTGAAAATTTATTATGTTAATAAAAGGTTTTTTTACATTAAGTAAAGTAAAAACATACATAATGTCGTACTGTATTTTAATACATCATTAAAACAAGGATTGCGAGTTAACAATATACAATTCTTTTTTTTCTATCTAGAATGTTATGCAATTGCCAAAATTCTATGAACCAGTTGAAAGTAATAGGGTACGGCTCAAAAAGATATAAATACAATTTCAATGGCTGTAAAAAATACGAAGGCTATATGGACGATTTCAATTTTTTTTCTCTTTCAACCACTTTATTTTCCCACCGAAATTGAGTCGTACCTTTTCAGGATGATCCGGTATATATATGTAGAAAAAAAACTTTCCTCATCTCAAAGAGACGGTACCCTCGGACAAGTGCTTGTGATTTCTAAGCGGGTTGTAGAGTGATCCTGTCCTTATGCAGGACTTTGTAAGGAACGAGTAGGTTTTTCTTAACGCTCCAAGACCATGTATTGCTTTGTCGTTTTTTATTATTATGTAAAAAGGGTCTAGGAAAAGCAATAAAATATTTTTTTTACTCTATATAAGATAAATTGCTTTAAAAACTTTTATAATATATAACTATATAAAGTTTCTTTTATTTAGCTCTATAATCAAAAGTCAATTTGTACTCTAGCGGAAGAAAATTTTACTGTGACTCGTTTTATTTCATTTCATAATCACTATACAGTTCATCCTTTTTATATTTTTAAATATTGATCTTCATTTGAAAAGGAACAAACAAAAAACGCTATTGATTTGCTTGCTACTTAATATGAATAGATTGGTCAAAAGAAATACTGCAATCACAATATTGTCATATTTAGCATAACAGCTTATGCTAAGACGGTAAATATTTTGAAATCAAATGAGATTCACTCAATATCAACTATATTAGAAATAACATTACGAACAAGTAAGTCCGAGGTATAAAATATTAAACGGATAAATTGTATCTTTCATAGTTACTTCGTCATACCCATTTAATCAATTAAAGAAGGGGTGCTTCCCAACTGGTAGGGAATTTCAGATTTCTGGAGAATATTGCTAAATTTTTGTTTTTGAACTGAAACTTGGTTGAAAATTCTACTGAAATTTTTGTTAATATAAATATGCTTAATTTATTTTGGTTTGTTTGTTATTAGTGGCTAAAAAATATCTCAATAAATGTATGATATTACATATCGACTGTGGAAAGGAAAAAAGAAGTAACCCACAGTTTTTCAAAAAAGTTTTTTTTCGATTATCACAATTTATCAAACTTGATACACGTTATATAAAAAGGATGTAAGCTGCAAACGCCAAATTAGTAACTAAATTTAGCTTTTAAGTTTGAAAAAAGATGAGTTTGTGGAATTAGAAACCAAGATGAAAGTCTAAAAAAGTCTTTTTTGAGACAATTTATTTCATTAATATTAGATTATGTCAATTAAAGACCAGTTTAGAAGTCACCGTGCACTTCAAGGTTGTGTATATTTCATAATTTGCATACGGCCCAAAATCATCAAAACACGTTTTTTGTGCCTCCTGTAAAATTTTCTATGTGTGGGTTACGTCCTTTTTTCTTTGCACAGTCGATATGTTCATAAAAATCTACATATACACAAAATGAGTTTCAACACCACTTGATCTATCTTGGGTAGGGAAGAACTACATTCAGCAAAAAAAGTGAAAGTTGGAATGGAGAAAATAAAGTTTGGAGCCCTTGCAATGGAGAAAATCTATCACAACTTGGACATAGAGAGCGATTTTGTATATACATGATACTTCAGACAGAGGGTGTTTACAGAACCATCAATTTCACATCAGTTTTGTCTCGTCACTTAGGTTTCGTGACTAACAGTCAACTTTTTACTGTTCATCAATTCACTCAATCTTAAGTATCACATTGCATAGTTAATGACAAAATTCATTTTTTATCCAAAACCAATACTTTGAATACTTTCTACTGACGACTCTTAATATTAAGTGTAAATAAATAAATACCTGGAATGTTTGTTCTAAGATAAGAACCGTGGAAACCCATAAGTATTACCTCTCTGACTCCAGGCGAAAATCACATCTGATCAAAAAAAGTTTTATACCACATTCATGGTAGTTGAAAAACTGAAACAATCGTATTAAAATCTTCCAGTTCTTAGTCGGTTGAAACACGTACAACATTGATGTTTGTCGTCGATTTTATGCACGGCGTCCCGACGTCCCTTGTCTTAATCCCGACGCCGGAAAAGTGGAAGGGTTAATCGTAAATGACGCAAACAGTTGCCTGACTTTGCTCCAACCAGCGAAAGTGTATTATAACTAGCTTCCTATGATGTTGGGTACTGCTTGATTTTTAGAACTATTTATACGCACATTTATTTTAATGTTTAGAGGAGTATATATTATGTAGTTAATTTAACAAGTGCATTTTAATTTTTAAAATAGTAATACCAAAGCTTAAAGAAATCTTTTATATTGCTTAATTGTTTTGCAGTTTTATATAAAATAAAGCGTGTTTTATAAGCCAAATAAATAAAGATTCAAGCAATCTACACTGATACTAAATCTACAAAATAATCAGGAGTAAAAAAAACCAGGATTTACACTGCAATTGCAGTATCTCAGCAAGACTATATTTTGGCGATAATTGTAAAAGCGAATCTTATTTATATTAGAATTACTTGTTACTTAATCGCTTAACCACTATTTTTTCGAAGAGATATAAGATTAGAAAGAATAGGGTTAGAATAGCACAGTTTTAAGGGTTGACTCGGGTCCATGGCAAAGAGGTCAACGTCGTTGGGTTCCATGCCGGATCTCATAGGTTCAAATCTCAATACATTCTGTATCAGTGCTCAAAGGCATGGATGTTTGTGATGTCTAAAATCCAATCCTCTAATCCAATCTTAAAATATCGGGGTCTAGAGAAAATTATTAGGTTATCGCTAATCCTGTCCATAGATTATCCTTTACTATCTTTGAAAAAAGAGGTTGATCAACTGAGTAATAAAAAGTTACTTTCTGTTGAGATACCTCCATTAGAAGACCATATACATTGGGAGCAGGCATGGAAATTTTAGACATTAAAAATATTTATGATTTTGAACAGAAATCGATTGAAAAAATGCTGTTCGTACTTGGATTCGAATCCATAAGCTCCGTTACGGAAATCAACGACGTTGACTACTGCTCTACGGATGCAAGTCTATTTATCTATTGAAATATCATTGCTTTATTATTATAATTTGAACACAAAGCTCAGCAGCCAAATAAGAAGAACATGTTCGTAGAGCGATTGACAACAAGACCGGCTATTAAAAAGCTGGCTTCTATTATAAATCAGACATAAAAGAATTCAATATTGGTTTTGAGTTTAAGCACTTACTGTAATAAATTCATTAGTAATATATGGGTAAATTCAGTCGATTTATGTGTGTTGTCTGCATTTTTTCTCAAATAAATTAGTCAAAAAATATTCAAAATAAATATTTCTTAAAGCACCCATCTCACGATCCTTCGCGTCGTGCATCAAACAAAATCAAATATTTATAACCATAATAATACAACCCTTAATCCTTGATATAGGCTCATCAACGATTCAGTATGAAGCAAGCCCCAATCAGTAAGTAAATATCTATTCAAACGAAATCACATATTCACAATACGTAGTTCTGTGATTTACCTTATAGTATTCAGACAAGACGTTAAATTGATTGAAAATACATATGAAATCAATGAGAAATTCTTAATTAATGTACATCCTTCTTCCTCAGTTTCGAAAATTTTACAAAGTAAATTAAGCAAATTGCGTGTTTTGTTGAAAGATTATCATAAAATTCATAACTGACAATGCAATAAATTTATGATAATATTGAGAAACAACTCTGATAGAATATATCAAATTAAGTCTTAGGTGAAGTAATATTAGGGATTCAGAATATAAAAATCCAAGAATAAAATCTCGGGAAATCGATGCTTTTTTCCAGTCTCGGTTCCCGTAATATACGAGAAAAACAACTAGCTAATTCATTATTAAACTGTGACCTAATAAAATGTTTGTATTTTCTGTAGAAATGTTATAACCATATTTGTATTAAACATTCTTGAAGGCAATATTATATCTTTGTACATTCTGAGAGGTAATAAAAAAACGGAGAAAGTTTTCCTAAAACTTAAATAATTATCAAATACGTACAGTGGTCATATTAATAATTAAATATGAACAATTGCAAAATTCAAGAGTTCCGAGATTGACAGAAAAAATGTGTACCATTAATTTCGCATCAATTCCATAATTAAAACATTATAATACTTCTTTTCTAGACAATCTTACATTTCAGAAACATAAAGTGTGCATCACTCTTTTCTTAAATTTAATTATATTGCATATGTATGTATTTAATAACGCAATGTCATGATAATAAGCGGCTCGCCGGCATATGTTAAATTTAACAAGAGGCTCACTCGAGCCCCTTTGAGCCTCTTCCACCACATCTCCTGATATATATACAGTAAAACCTTCATTGACGCAAAAGTTGGGACCGCGTAATTGGGGGAGTGAATCTCAAACAAAAATTAGGGGTTATGGTTTTTTTCGCGAAAAATGTATAACTGCCAAAACTAAGAATAAATGAAAAAATATATATGGACGAAATATTTAGTTAACAGGTGGTAAAATGCATAGTATTCGCCAACATTTGACTGTTTGCACCGCACAGACAGCCGCCCGGCTGTGTGTGCAGCAGCAACGATAATGAAAGGCGACCGCGTAATTCGTAATTGGGGGTTCTACTGTATATGTATATATGAATGATATTAATGGTGTATTTTTTTATGAGGACATATAATCCGTTTGATACAACTGTTCGTCTAAGCACCCGGAAAATTCGCTACTTGAGTAACTAAACAGATGCCAAAATTGGTGACACGTAGATTAGTTAATAACGAAGACAACTTGAGCGTCTTTCGGGAAAGTGCAGAATTCCAACTGCGCAAGTTTTCAGAGAGCACATTCGTAGTCACCCGGTAGGTGGGTTATGCAAATTAGCCCTATGAGACTTGCTCGCAATATATTCACACACATGGTTAGCATAGTAAAATTATGGATAGAAAACCATCGGAGAGCGGCCGAATTCTGGCTTAAAGTGTCCTTAGCAAAAATCCATTAAGGCCCCTTAAGAAAAAAATGACACATTTTACGAATGTTGTAAATAATATTAAATTTACATTTTTTTTTTTTGTTTTCATATATATTTCAAATAATTTTTACCGTAGTTGCTCATGAAATAAATAAGTGCAAAGGAGTGTTTTTTTTAATACATATAAACAGGACCGGCTCGTGGCGTGTGCAAAGAGTGCGGCGCACACAGGCGCAGAGGCGTCGCACTAAGATTTTAAAATTTAGAGAAGTCCGTAAATTACTGAGATTTTGGATTCAGAAATACTGGGAAGAACTAATAAACACAATGCCTTTTATCCCCTCATTTAAATCTAGTTTTTTGCCTCGAAAACAGGCGCAGATATTTTGAATATCATCTAACTTTATTTTATACAAATAGTTTTATTATTGAACTGCCAACTATGACTTAACTGTCACTGCTTTGGTACTAGTAAAATAAGCATTCAAAGTTAGTATCAAAATAGTTTGAATATATTATGTATTTTGAGCATGTCAGTGTATTGATGAAATAAAAACTACTGCTTTGCAATCAACCAATGAGAGTAGATATAAAATATTAACTTAAATAATTTATCGTATGCAAACGCAGATTGCATTTTATTGGATCCACAGACTTTGTTTCATTAGGTTGATAAAGTTTGCTTTGATTTGTTTACAAGTCTGACAAAATACATGAATTAGATTACATTCTTTTTAAAAACATAAATGGTTGGAAAACATGCAAAAACTTTTTATAAAAACTTCTTACAGCTATTATGACAGATTCACGTTTATCCATCGCTCAATGTTTACTATATCCGGACAAAACATTGTTGTATTATGTGCAATTGATAAATATGTTTAATGATTCACTATTGAAGAAGCAATTTTTTTTTTAATTAAAAAAAAACTCTTTCAAACTTAATCCATCATTTAGTATCAGAACTGAGCATATTTAAGTGATTTTGATACGGTATGATTTATAGGCTTACGTTCCCACTACCACTTTTGTGATGACAACTGGCAGACATTTAAAATTTTTAGTTAAATTAATTGTGTTTAATTTTTTTCATCATGTAACTAGTAATATTGATTGTTGGATTGTTTATGACCTTAAATGGCAACACTGTTATTCGATACCCATAGCGATTTTTGTTTCTTTCTTTCTTGATTTTTGGGACACGAACCAAACACAACGTGTGTGGGAGACACTTTTCAGTTTTGGAACTTGCTCTAGTGACCTTTAATTTAGAGTTGATAGTAGTTTTTTTTTCTTTTGTGGTTTTGTGCGATACGTTATTCACAGAATAGCGTATCAAAAGACTAGACGTCCTAGATAAAAGAACTGATATTTTTCCATCTCGACGAGAATTAAAATTCATTTTTTCTCTGTCGCGCGCAGACTTAAGTATAATTTCCTCTTAACTTCTGTTAAATCGTTTGTGCAAGTTGGATAAATTGTATTGTAATAATTTAAAATTTTGTTTGTCAACTATTGTGTTTGATTAAACTTTAATAACTGTATATTCCTAATAAAATGTTTCCCTAACCGTGAGCGATGTTTTAATTTATCTCATCCTACCTGTTTTACGTCGAGTTTAATTCAGCTGTTATTGGTCTTAGTGAGGATATATTCTTGGGGAATAACAACGTGAAAAAAATTCTCACAATAAATGAAACTCGCTCAAAAATAAATTACGAGTAATGTCAATATATTGAATATATTGATACAGAGATAATTTAAGATTTCGACTGAAGGTGCTTGGTGGAATTTCAATATTTAATTTGAACAGCCTAGTTTTCAAAGTTCTTTGCTTCTTTTAAGATGCAACAAAAGCATTGCAGTCTATAAATCCATGGGTTAATCATTTTCGCCAGCAATGGCTTTAAACTTAGTGATACATTTATTTCTTATATAAACACGATACATTCATTTACTAAGCGTCAGTTCAAGTTCATCCGTGAACTTGAACGACTAAAGATGCCGAAAGGTGAAACCCGGGTCATTAGTGACAAAACTTGTGTAAATGTACATAATTTGAACGATTCAAATTTTAAACAGAGATATTTTTATAAAACCTAAAAATACTAATAAGGGTGTAACAAACAATAGGTAATACAAATGTGGGAGTTTTTAATATTATTGTCTTCATATCATGCCTTTCTACCAAAGACCGAAGAAAGGGTTTTTTCTAGACAATTTCTTGTATTAATATTATATTATGTCAATTAAACGCCTATTTAGAAATCTCCATGCATTTCAAGAATGTGTATATTTCATAATTTGCATATGGCCCAAAATCATTAAAACACGTTTTTTTGCCTCTTGTATATTTTTTTATGTGTAGGTTACGTCCTTCCATTCCATAGTCGATATGGAATCAGCAAATATTCCTGCGAAATTAATGCTTCATAATTATGAAAAATACAGTTTTACCGAAATGTTTTAAAATATGCCAAACGGTCCTCGTTATAATTAAATATTTCGACTGAGGGTGCTTGATGGAATTTCAATATCAAATTTGAATTGTTTGAATTTTGTACTTTTCCATGAGTTTTGTCGCTAACGACCCGGGTTTCGCCTTTCGGCATCTTCAGGCATTTTTAAACATTCCTATGTTATTATCAGGTCATTAATATTTTCGAAAATCCCCATAATTATAACAAACCCACTTAATCCATTGAAAATTGTATACATTCAATTTTCGCTAATTTACATTTTAATAGCCTTTTAACTTAGTGATCTACATATATTTTTGTTTATAAACGATACAAACTGTTTACTACGCGTCAGTTCAAGTACATCCGTGCATTTGGAATGCCTGAAGATGCCGAAAGGCGAAACCCGGGTCGTTAGCGACAAAACTCATGGAAAAGTACAAAATTTAAACAATTCAAATTTGGTCCTCGTTATTATGAAATATTACTTAGATTTCAACTGATAAAAAAATATATCACTGATGTCAAGCTTATTTTTATGACAGTAATAAAATCTTACTAAATCGAGCGCAAACATTATCTCGTATAAAAAAAAACACCATTCTCCCACGTTTCGCGGAATACGGAAAATACCTATTCTTTAGAAATCTATACAACTTTATTGCCGTTTTCAATTGAATTGGAAAATGATTAATCGCTGTACGTTCCCAGTCGATAATATTAATTATCACAAAAACCTTTGAGCCTGTCATTTCTTTTTTTTTGCAAAAATAATTTATTTCCGAACCGAACAAAAGCTCTTCGTCATAATGTGTTTTTACCGTTTGCTTTCAGTGACATCGATAAATAATACAAAATTCACTGTGAATCGAATTTTCATCCCATATTGTGAATTTGAAAAAATATATTTTATTTAAATGGGCTGAGATTTTCATTCTGTTAAATGTTAATACTTTTAATGTTAATTATATTTGGATACATTTGCTGATCCATTAAGCGAGCAATTAATGCTTTGGTTTTTTTTATCTCTCACCGTTTAGCGGTCTACAGTTTAAAATCCCAAATTTGAAAAAGTATTTGGAAATTATTTTAAGTAAGTATTTTCCTGTCACAGTCCGGTTTTCAATTCATCGCGAGCGATTTCAAATTAAAAGTACAACGGTAGCGGTACAATGACGATATTTTCATCTTAACAAATGGCCGATGTTTCGATGACTTTTGTGACTATACTTGCCGCTTTTCTTCACAAAATACTGACGGATGAAATAGTTTTTTTTTAAACATCATGCACATTCCAATGACTGACGGATTCGTGTCTAAGAATATTTTAGATTCAAAAGTAGCAGGATTATTATTAATATATCAGAATTTTTTTTATAATGTCAGTAATTAGATACAATTAAATCAGACGGTTCCATGGTCCATTGATCATTGTTTTGTGTTTTAGATACCCAGTAAGCACAGCATTTTTTCAATCGATTTTTCGATTTCTTTTTAAATGCATAGATGTTTGTAATGTCTAAAATTCCCAGCCAACGTTACAATACTAAAAAAAATAACGGGGCGTAACGAGTGTGATTAGACAACCTTTTAAGCTGTCCTTTCTATCCATATTCTCTTCGAAAAAAGAGAGGTTGAAAATTGAGTAACAAACAGTTATCGTAAAGAAAACTTGTTTTGAAATATCTTCACTAGGAGGCCATATTCTCCACATTGGGAGTGGACAAGGATACAAAAATGAAGTTGCATAAGCAAAAAAAGTCCTGTTGTATTCTACTGAAGAATTGCTGAATAATCAATTTAATTTACGATGTAAATGTAAACGATAACATTTGCCGTAGAAATACAAGAACATTTTGTGAAGTCGAAGTCAAATTTTGCTGCCTTATTATACATAGGAACCATGATTCTGATTTTCTCAAGGAAACAATACAAAAAATCAATAGAAAACGATGCGGAAAAGTCTTAAAAATATGTCCATGTGTAGCATTTACAATGACTAGCTGTAAGCCCGTTGCCCAGCAACGTGAGATTTTTGTTGCATAGTATTTAATTTAATTTAATTTTATGTTATTTTATTTTATGGTATTTTATTTTATTTTATTTCATTTCATTTCATTTTATTTTATTTTATTTTATTTTATTTTATTTTATTTTATTTTATTTTATTTTATTTTATTTTATTTTATTGAATTTAATTTAATTTAATTATATTTTATTTTAATATATTTCATTTTTATAGTTAGCAGATATTTCGTAAATTATTTAATATTTGGAATAATGTTTAAGTTTGCTAACAACAATTTTTCGTATTAGCAGAAACTTCGTAAATTACTTAATTTTTAGAATAATGTTCAAGTTTGCTGACAACTATTTTTCGTAGTAGCAGAAATTTCGTGAATTATTGAATTTTTGGAAAAAAAAAGTTTGATAACAACCATTTTTCGTAGTAGCCGAAATTTCGTAAATGATTTAATATTTGGAATAATGTTCAAGTTTGCTAACAACCATTTTTCGTAGTAGCATAAATTTCGTAAAATATTGATTTTTTGGAATAAAGTTTAAGTTTGCTAACAACCATTTTTCGTAGTAGCAGAAATTTCGTAAATTATTTAATATTTGGAATAATGTTCAAGTTTGCTAACAACCATTTTTCGCAGTAGCATAAATTTCGTGAAATATTTAATTTTTGGAATAAAGTTAAAGTTTGCTAACAACCAATTTTCGTAGTAGCCAAAATTTCGTAAATTATTGAATTTTTGGAATAAAGTTTAAGTTTGCTAACAACCATTTTTCGTAGTAGCAGAAATTTCGTAAATTATTGAATTTTTGGAATAATGTTCAAGTTTGCTAACAGCCATTTTTCGTAGTAGCAGAAATTTCGTAAATTATTTAATATTTGGAATAATGTTTAAGTTTGCTAACAACCATTTTTCGTAGTAGCAGAAATTTCGTAAAATATTTAATTTTTAGAATAATGTTTAAGTTTGCTAACAACCATTTTTCGTAGGAGCAGAAATTTCGTAAATTATTTAATATTTGGAATAATGTCCAAGTTTGCTAACAACCATTTTTCGTAGGAGCAGAAATTTCGTAAATTATTTAATTTTTGGAATAATGTTGAAGTTTGCTAACAACCATTTTTCGTAGTAACAGAAATTTAGTAAATTATTCAATTTTTGGAATAAAGTTTAAGTTTGCTAACAACCATTTTTCGTAGTAGCCGAAATATCGTAAATTATTGAATTTTTGGAATAATGTTCAAGTTTGCTAACAACCATTTTTCGTTGGAGCAGAAATTTCGTAAATTATTTAATATTTGGAATAATGTCCAAGTTTGCTAACAACCATTTTTCGTAGTAGCAGAAATTTCGTAAATTATTGAATTTTTGGAATAATGTTTAAATTTGCTAACAACCATTTTTCGTAGTAGCAGAAATTTCCTAAATTACTTAATTTTTGGAATAATGTTTAAGTTTGCTAACAACCATTTTTCGTAGAAGCAGAAATTTCGTAAATTATTGAATTTTTGGAATAATGTTTAAATTTGCTAACAACCATTTTTCGTAGTAGCAAAAATTTCCTAAATTACTTAATTTTTGGAATAATGTTTAAGTTTGCTAACAACCATTTTTCGTAGAAGCAGAAATTTCGTAAATTATTGATTTTTTAGAATAATGTTTAAGTTTGCTAACAACCATTTTTCGTAGTAGCAGAAATTTCGTAAATTATTGAAATTATTGAATTTTTGGAATAATGTTTAAGTTTGCTAACAACCATTTTTCGTAGAAGCAGAAATTTCGTAAATTATTGATTTTTTAGAATAATGTTTAAGTTTGCTAACAACCATTTTTCGTAGTAGCAGAAATTTCGTAAATTATTGATTTTTTGGAATAATGTTTAAGTTTGCTAACAACCATTTTTCGTAGTAGCAGAAATTTCGTAAATTATTGAATTTTTGGAATAAAGTTTATGTTTGCTAACAACCATTTTTCGTAGTAGCAGAAATTACGTAAATTATTTAATTGTTGGAATAATGATTAAGTTTGCTAACAACCATTTTTCGTAGTAGCAGAAATTTCGTAAATTATTTAATTTTTGGAATAATGTTAAAGTTTGCTAACAATCATCTTTCGTAGTAGCAGAAATTTTGTAAATTACTTAATTTTTGGAATAATGTTTAAGTTTGCCAACAATTATTTTTCGGATTTTAAATTATTTAACAATTATTTCCAATAAAAATCAAAAGATCAAATCCAATTTTTCAATAAAAAATCAGTTGCACATTTTGTCCAAGTGTATGAAAAAAGCAAAATATTATTCTATGATATATCCATATCATAATTTGAATATTCTTAATGTACTAGCTGTAAGCCCGTTGCCCAGCAACGTGAGATTTTTGTTGCATAGTATTAATTTTAATTTTATTTTATGTTATTTTATTTAATGGTATTTTATTTTATTTTATTTTATTTTATTTTATTTTATTTAATTTAATTTAATTTTTATTTATTTTATTTTATTTTTATAGTAAGCAGAAATTTCGTAAATTATTGAATTTTTGGAATAAAGTTTAAGTTTGCTAACAACCATTTTTCGTAGAAGCATAAATTTCGTAAAATATTCAATTTTTGGAATAATGTTTAAGTTTGCTAACAACCATTTTTCGTAGGAGCAGAAATTTAGTAAATTATTTAATATTTGGAATAATGTTCAAGTTTGCTAACAACCATTTTTCGTAGTAGCAGAAATTTCGTAAATTATTGAATTTTTGGAATAATGTTCAAGTTTGCTAACAACCATTTTTCGTAGAAACAGAAATTTCGTAAATTATTTAATATTTGGAATAATGTTCAAGTTTGCTAACAACCATTTTTCGTAGGAGTAGAAATTTTGTAAAATATTTAATATTTGAAATAATGTTTAAGTATGCTAACAACCATTTTTCGTAGTAGCCGAAATTTCGTAAATTATTTAATATTTAGAATAATGTTCATGTTTGCTAACAACCATTTTTCGTAGGAGTAGAAATTTCGTAAAATATTTAATATTTGAAATAATGTTTAAGTTTGCTAACAACCATTTTTCGTAGTAGCCGAAATATCGTAAATTATTGAATTTTTGGAATAAAGTTTAAGTTTGCTAACAACCATTTTTCGTAATAGCCGAAATATCGTAAATTATTGAATTTTCGGAATAAAGTTCAAGTTTGCTAACAACCATTTTTCGTAGGAGCAGAAATTTAGTAAATTATTTAATATTTGGAATAATGTTCAAGTTTGCTAACAACCATTTTTCGTAGTAGCAGAAATTTCGTAAATTATTGAATTTTTGGAATAATGTTCAAGTTTGCTAACAACCATTTTTCGTAGGAGCCGAAATTTCGTAAATTATTTAATATTTGGAATAATGTTCAAGTTTGCTATCAATCATTTTTCGTAGTAGCAGAAATTTCGTAAATTATTTAAGTTTTGGAATTATGTTTAAGTTTGCTTACAACCATTTTTCGTAGAAGCAGAAATTTCGTAAATTATTTAATATTTGAAATAATGTTTGAGTTTGCTAACAACCATTTTTCGTAGTAGCAGAAATTTCGTAAATTATTTAATATTTAGAATAATGTTCAAGTTTGCTAACAACCATTTTTCGTAGTAGCCGAAATTTCGTAAATTATTTAATATTTGAAATAATGTTTGAGTTTGCTAACAACCATTTTTCGTAGGAGCAGAAATTTCGTAAATTATTTAATATTTGAAATAATGTTTGAGTTTGCTAACAACCATTTTTCGTAGTAGCAGAAATTTCGTAAATTATTTAATATTTGGAATAATGTTTAAGTTTGCTAACAACCATTTTTCGTAATAGCAGAAATTTCGTAAATTATTATATTTTGGAATAACTTTTAAGTTTGCTAACAACCATTTTTCGTAGTAGCAGAAATTTCGTAAATTATTGAATTTTTGGAATAATGTTTAAGTTTGCTAACAACCATTTTTCGTAGTAGCAGAAATAGACGTTGTAAATTTTTAATTGTGATTATTTTATCGAATATTAATATATAGGTATTAATTTTTTGAAAAACTTATCACGCTTATCAATCGGATTTTATTATTTTCATACGATCAAGATGTACTGTGTTTAAAAAAAAAATGTTATAAACCAAAAAAAAAAACGCTCGGGGTCGGACTCGAACCACTGACCATCAGCTTACCAATCTAGCGCTTTACCTTTCGGGTACGTTGGAATTAATGAATGTGCAAAAATTAGGATATATATGCTGTGTTTCAAATAAAAAACAAAAGTTTCAAAATTCGAACGTAATACAATATATATAATGTAATTTTATCGTATCTGGCAGTTGTTTGTTTACCCGAGTGGTAAAGCTCTCAACTCATAATTCAAGGACCGTGTTTCGAATCCAGACCAAGGTGCTTTTTTGTATGAGAATTCAATTTTTCAGCGATTTGATATGTTCCATCAAATAATAGTATATAATGACGTCATCGAAAAGGTAGGAATAAAAAATGGCGACATCGAGGCTGGTGAAGGGGGAGGGGGAGGAGGAGAGGAAATCGAGGAAAATCATAAGTAACAGTGTATATTGGAAAAATATGTCTTAAGTATGAATAAAAAGTGACAGCGCGGCTTGGCAGAAGGAGGAGGGGGAGGGGCAGGGGGAGGGGAAATCGAGGACATCTTACACTCAGACGGACATTATCGGCTATTAATATATAGATTAAAGAATTCTAACAGATTTTCAAGGTCAGACGTGAAAAGATTCATCATTATGATTCAATTGATCAAATCCGCTCCAAAAAATATTAGTCTCACATCGACTCACACGATCAAACGATTCATTTCGATAGCCCTATAATCATAGTTTGCAATAGTCGAATTAAAGTCTTTGATTATTCGAATATTATGATGTATGGTGATACAATACTTTAGCTCTACACCAAGAAATATCAAATTTTCAAACGTGGCGATATCAGAACATTCACGCCCGGTTTAAAATAAGCCGCTCCCATTGGATAGAACAACATTTCAAAAATGTGCTGTTCAGAATAAATCGAAATCATTGGTCTGTACCTTACTGCGGACGTCCTTACAGACAGACCTTATCGGCTATTAATGTTAAGATACATACAAGGTGAAAATTAGTAACACTGATCGATCATTAGATGATATATCAATGGAAACATTATGAATTATCATATCGACAAGACGACTCTTGCAGACTTGCAGTCTTGGTTCGTATTATGATGGTGGCTTAATATTCATTCGTGTATATAAGAGAGATGAAAATCTTTCGAAATAAACGATCAATTTGTGATAGGACTATAATATTTAACCGATGTCTTGAGGACAGTAATAGATATGGGATTAAATCAGTGTTCTTCAACTTACGGTCTGCGGACCGGCACTGGTCCGCGAGAGTTTATTACCGGTCCGCAAAGACTTTTATATTTCGAAAATTTTTCGACTTGTTTATCTACTCGATGTTGATGCAAAATGGTGAATGAACTGCCTTCTGATATCTTTAAGGTGTCAGTTATCTCACGTATTTTAAATTTAAGATCGGTCAAAACTTTATTGAGGGACTTTTATGTTTTTTTGGAACAACTGCCGAATTAATTTGGGCGACCAGATCGTTCAGCTTATAAATCATGAAATGACCGTTCAAAAATCAGTAAACCACTTCTCTACCATTTATCTCGATGGAACAGAGTCCAAATAAGACTTATCAAGCCATTGCTTTGCTTGAAGAGTATTTTTTCCCATTAAAATCAATGCTTTATCAACACACAAAATTATTATTTTTCCATTGTTTTGAAAATTAAAAAAGTAGCGTCACTAAAACCACTGTACGAGTGAACTTAACCTCAATTGTTATGAAATTTTGACAAGTATTATTTTAAGGTTGGTACTTCCCTAAAATCATATGATTTTTTCAATAGTGGCACTATCTATATGTGATCTTACAAACTCATTGAGTGATGTTGGTTGAGGCCGGTTCGCGAGATAATTTTACAATTTGTACCGCGGATGTAAAAAGGTTGAAGAACACTGGATTAAATAACATTGCTCCATTGGGCGTTTGGCTAGGAATATAAAATAATCGATGCATTCAGGAGAACGATGAATACGGCAACGATTTATCAGGATGTACATTGTATCAGGCAGCATTGAAAAATACAATTTATTAATGAACCTTCATATACTTAGTTGACATAATACCGGAAAATGATAGACAAACAAAAATATAATAGTAGAATATTTTGATTATCGTTTTTATTGTAGATATATCTTTATCTGGGTTGTTTATTTTGTAATAGGAGTCGATAAGCAAACGAGTGTTCTATTTGATAACACAATAGCGTTCACAGAATAGATAATTAAATTTGAACTAGGGATATAATCGTTTCAATTTCACTAATTGGTTACCATAGAAAAATATGTGTTTAAATTACTGTCGTCTATATTATTTTGTCATTGGGCAGCGGTGGCGAAATAATAATCAAATACTCGAACCCAGCTCGTTTTAGAAGCTTTTTATTGTAGTTTCGGAAAGCTCGTTTATTAAATGCCATTATTACGTACGCAATTATTATTAACTTTTCCGGTTCTAAGCTCGAGAAATGCGACCCCAATACCCACATTTTTTTAAATATCTATTTTAATATGGGTGATACAATGTTTATAATTAAGGTATTCTTATATCATAGTTTTTTGGACCTTTTGTAGTTCATATAAATACGCGATAACGCGATGAGACGATAAGCGATCGTTCGTAAGATAGCTGGTCTAAACTCGTCAGTTGCAATTTCACATGTGTGCTGGGATGACTCTTTTTTACGCGCAACTTAAAATATGTATATTTATTAAAAAAACCACGGATTTTTATAAAAAAAAATGTATGAAGATTATGCAGAGAGATGTTTTAAAGCCCTTAGACTATTTTTTTTTTGAAATTCATAAGAATAAGGCCAATAATGAGGAAACCACTGGGGTCCCTAAGCGACTCCCATCGGCAGAGAAGTAGTTTTCTAGTCTCCGAGCCGCGAGAGTTAAGCTAAATAATTCGGATTGGTTTTTAGAAATTAGTGTATAGAAATCTAGTATGGATCTAAAAGTTAATGTAAATTTAATTGTATAGCTTGTTACTCCAATTGATGTGCTACAAATTGTGGCACGTATTTCGCATTTTTAAGAAGCATCATCGCAAGATTTTCGAATAAAATAAAAATTTATTGTAATAATTACAATAAAAAAGTCGGTTTTTTTCCGGTCGGTTACGGAAGTCCCAATGAAAATAATTTCAATAGTGGCGAGCCGCCTATCTTATTTAAATGATATTAACCCTTTCTTAACTAAGATGTGTAAATGGTACACATACCTTCTAATCATTTACATACAGAGATATGTAAATGATTAGAAGGTATATAATAAATACTCGGCCTAAAATTCAGGTATTCCTCCCTTATACATTTACGCATTGAGTAATGCAATAATAGAAATATTGTAGTAGTGTTATATAATTGTCATGATTTAATCCCGTTTGCCTGATGTGTAACGGATACACAGCTCAGGAGCGCGTGCTTTTTTTTTGCATAGTAAGGAAAGAGTTAACTAATGTTTCATTTGTATTAATTACCTTTTTAATTTCCAAAAATACCAAGCCATTCATTCTTAACCTTTTACTGTTTACTAAATGGGGTATTTTTTATTTTTATTTTTATCAAGGTTGAGAACAATTTTAATCAAATATGAATTTGATTTGTCCCACACTGGGAATTAAAAAGGTTGAAAAATATTAGATCTATGAGATATTCAGAAGACTGTTTCTTCATTCATCATTCTACTTAATAGATTACGCATCAAAAATATTAAATGCATTATTATTATAATAAGTCAGATATATTGGAAGAAACCAGTTGGGATATCGTTGCTAAAATAGATTTATAATGTCCAATGTTGCTAAAAGGTGAACCCCGAGGTGTTAGTAACTAAAATATACGCAATTTAATGTATTTTAATTAAATTACAAACGAAAGTTAAATTTAAAGATACGAATGCATTATGTTTATTTCGGGCTTCAAAGATAGTTTTATGTTGAGTCTACACCGTTACAACTATACTTATATTATGTGAAATTTAACGTAAAACTTTCATTATTTTACGTACGTAGTACAATATTTTCAATTGCTTTAACAAAAAGTAGTTTTTATGATAATGAGAATTGTATCAAATCGCTTACGTGAATATTCAGAAAAAAATTCTAGAAAAATATCACGAATGTCTCGAGTCCGTCCTTTTACAAATTCTGCGCATTTAAATATACCACTTTCAAAAAGAAATAAGCACCTTAGGTGGCAGAAATAATATAATATGAGTGTCAACTTCACGCCGCAGCTTGCAGTTTATTGCAAAGTGCATAGAAAACGCAAGCGAAGCATGCAATCGTAAGTTTATTCAAAGCTCCTTTTACGCCCTTGTAGAAAGTTGAGAACGGCGAAGAATACTAAGCTTTAAAGCTATCATATCTACCGTAAGCTTCAGATGACTCCATCAACGTTCATTTTTAAATTAGGCGTATACTATGCATAGGCAAAATCTTAGAGCATAGAACATTTTTTCTTATAAACATTGACCAGTATAAGTTGTCCACTTAGAGAGGGCAGTAGTGTCAATGGAGTAATGTTTTTACCCTACGTTACTTGTCACGGCCGTCATGTGACTCGTAGCGTTTATTATTGAATTTATCATTTCTTTTATAAGATTAGTCACTTTGACGGAAAGATCTGACTGTTAAAATAAAACACTTCTAGTTGTTTAGTTCCATCTTCTACCGGCAGCCAAGTTACGTTATAAGATCAATACGCTTATAAAATATTGCTTCAACAAAAATAGCGGCCATTGAAACATAAAACAAACGGTAGATTGGTGCATGGGATGCTTGTGGAGAAGTGATTTAAAATTTTCTTAAAACTTTTCTTTTTTACTTTGTTTAACACTTAAACGATGATTTAAAAATTATATAGGTATAATAAAACATACTTAAAATACGGACAGCTATTTTCCATCCTATATACTAGAGAAATTTACTTACTACTAATTAGTACTGCCCTAGTCACATATTTATATTATTTCTGCCCCAGAAAAGAAATGTTCTGTGACTTAGTAACAGGCAGTTCACGGCGAATAATTTGTGTTCATATAATCTCCTTTACATTGGTAATTGGTATAGTTAAAAAAAAGTATTGTACAAAAGATTTTTTTTTAAATCATATAAGATGTATAATATTTTACTTTGTACATAAAGCCTCACGAGAATCGAAAGATTTGAAGAACTAGTAAGACGACCCTTCATATACATGGTAATCTAGTATATAAGGAGTTATATATAATATAATTAGCATATTAACACATATGGTGTCCACGTAAACTGGCTTCACTGTGGATTACTCACCTCTTAAACGATCACGACTTTCCGTCAGCAACGTTGAAAAAAGAATGCAAATAATCAAAACATAAGCGATGAAGAAGTCTCGGACAACTTAGACGGTAACGCGTTTTAGGACCTAAAGCTCCGTGGATGTGATATATATATCGACTGTGGAAAGGAAAAAAGACGTAACCCACAGTTTTTTCAAAAAAGCTTTTTTCGATAAACACGATTTATTCAACATGATACACGTTATATCAAAAGGATATAAGCCGCAAGTACTGAACAAGTATCTAAATTTAGCTTTTAATTTTGAAAAAAGGTGAGTTTGTGAACATTGAAACTAAGAAAAAAGTTTGATAAAACGGTTTTTCCTAAACCATTTCTTAAATTAATATTAGATTATGTCAATTTAACGCCAGTTTAGAAGTCTCTGTACACTTCAACGTTGTTTATATTTTATAATTTTCATATGGCCCAAAATCATAAAAACACATTTTTCTTACTTCTGTAAAATTTGCTATATGTGAGTTACGTCCTTTTTCCTGTCCACAGTTGATATATAAAAAAAAATCACTGAATTATTTTATGTCACCCGTTGCTTTTTGTTGGGGGTTTTGAAAATAATAAAAAAAACAAGAGTTTCCCTGTGTCGCAACACATTATTAAAATAATGTTTATAATTGAATCTCTGGGGACGTCTAATAAATTGAGCGTAATTTCACTTTGCCCGATACAATTACTCGGAGTGGCAATTAGCAATTGCGTGACCACCTAGTGAGAGTGGTGTTGCCAGTATAGCTACTATATGTCTTTGAATATTCGTAGGGTATTGCGGTATTTCGTAAGGTCGAAGCTGTATATATTCACCGTCATCATCTCGATCACCCAGAACGCTAACGCAACCTTCTTTTGTCATCGCGTAAAGCTAAAAATAAATCCATTTAAAAACTATGCCGCTAGAACCAAACATTCTAAATAAAGTTGTTTGTCTTTGAATCAGAAAAATATCGTACCAATTGCTATTTTTTTTTACTTTTTCTTAAGCATTCCTATGTTGTTATCTGGTCATTAATACTTTCAAAAAATCCCCATAATTATAACAAACCCACTTAATCCATTGAAAATTGTATACATTCAATTTTCGCTAATTTACATTTTGATAGCCTTTTAATTTAGTGATCTACTTATATTTTTGTTTATAAACGATACAAACTGTTTACTACGCGTCAGTTCAAGTACATCCGTGCACTTGGAATGCCTGAAGATGCCGAAAGGAGAAACCCGGATCGTTAGCGACAAAACTCATGGAAAAGTACAAAATTCAAACAATTCAAATTTGATATTGAAATTCCATCAAGCACCCTCAGTCGAAATACTTAATTTTTCTTAAGCGTTACAGTTTGGAGAGAATCTTGTTTGTCTTGATCAATCCACTTGGTCTTCCGCCTTATTTTGCTTTTTTACGCCAATCGCTGTCTACATTTTGTTAAATCACTCGGGATTAATTCATTGTAAAGAAAATAAGTAGCCCAATACAAGAAAAAATATTATAAATATCTACGGTCTCAAAATTGAACGTGTAACTGAAAAATCATATGTTATGTTTTAACCCGACAGTTACTCATTTTTAGACCATCTTTTGACAATTGAGAGGCTGGGAAATTAATTCAATGAAATTTTAATGTCGTGCAAGGTCCACGTGATTCACGAAATTAACGAATATTGTATTTGAAACAGAAGAAGACTATGTATAATATAAAACTATTTTTTTTTAATATTTCCCTTGAACACTCTTGGTTAAAATAAAAAACAAGTTTAAGAATACTTCGTATTATGTATGTTCTCAGAGAGACCAGTGATGCATAACCTATGTGAAAGTAGAGCCATAATATATTTTTTCTTATCGCTCACCGCCTCAGGAATTTGTAATCTTTCCCGCTTAAGCTCTCACATAAACAGCTTTTTAAAAGTTTCATTGTCGCATACTAGTTACTGCAGTGCTAATATATTTTAAATTGTGTGCTCATATTATGTTAGCAAACCAAATATCGTTTTTCCGAAAGAAGTTACACTTTTTCAGATAAGTTTTTATATAAATCCAGCTCTAAAGTTAATAGTCTACCAATTTTGAATGAGCAAGTAAATCTGACAAACTCCTCACTCTTGTATCCTAAACGTAAGTTACTACAATTATAAATCTTCCACCAAACAAAATAAATGTAATCATAAATCTTCCAGAAAAGAAAAATAAATATGATTCAAATCTGTAGATATTCCCATGAGTTGATCCATTTCACCAGCAACGTCTTTAAACTCATTTATTTCTTACGTAAACACGATACATTTATTTACTGAGCGTCAGCTCAAGTTCATCCGCGCACTTGAACGCCTGAAAATGCCGAAAAGTAAAACCCGGGTCGTTAGTGACAAAACTTGTGTGAATGTACATAATTTGAACGATTCAAATTTAGTTTAAAATTGACAACATCCACATAACAGTGTGACACTTACTTTTGTACATGAAAATATTATCCAGAGTTGATTTAGAAAAAATTATAATTAAAAGCTTGAGAAAAATTGACTGTAGCACTTTTTTAACCGGATTGTTACTATATAAATTTACCTGTTAGTGTTACAAATTTTCGTATGAGCTGGCAACACTCCTTTTATTATACAATACGTCTCGTACATACATTTTTCGTACTTTGAAGCATTAATAGGTTCTTGGTACATGTTAAAATAGTAGTAAAAAAGAATATTATCACTCTGGATGTCCATCATACTCAAAGCAGTGGACGGCAAATCTATGACAGGCATGCATGAAAAATTACATAGATTATTAATTAAAGAGCACGCTGTTACAAAAGCTTTTTGAAAACCGTGTGATAGTTTTTTCACACATTGTTTTTACATGCTTGAAGTTTAATATATCACTAGCTGTAAGCCCGTTGCGCTCAACGGAGGGTGGGGGGGGGGAGGGAATTTTTGTTGCACTTTTAAATAGAAAATTTACTGCCATGAAAAATAAATTGCAAACCTATTTATTGAATAAGCCAAAAATCTAAACGTAATTAATTCTATAAAATAACTAAAATACACCGGTAAAATTTAAAAACAATATATTCATAAAAATCATAATTGAGCTGCCCTGCTGAGCTGCTATATCCAACATTGACAGTCCTGCAGTATTTATATTTCGTAATTTGTAGAATAATTCAAATGTTTCAAGTATGCAAACAAAATATTTCGGAGGAGAAGAAGAAGACCCCGGGATATATATCGACAGCCCTGCAGTATTTATATTTTATATTCTAGACGTCATCGAAAAGGTGAAATCGCGGACCTACAAACAAACACTCAGACATTATCGGCTATTAATATATAGATATTGTTGGTTATTTTCTACACACGTGTAACTCAATTTTTCTCAGTTTTGAGTTTTTTTGATGTAATGAATTCAGAATTTCAATTCACACTATCATTAGTATCACAAAAAGGGTCCAAGATTGGATGCCCTAAAGTCAACGTACTTATCTGTGATGAATAAAGTGTTCACGAGGTAATATGTAGTAAACACTGTCTCAAATTGTTTTTTTTTGCGTTCATTTATGAACACGCGCATTATTCATCATAGAAAAAAACTATCTTGAACACGGTTTCAAAACACATTTTTAAATGTTTCCTGTTACGTCATTGTTGATGTTTTTTAATGTTATAAATGATCGGCAAAGGTTGTGCTTCTTGACAGTTTCCCACAGATATGCCAATCCGACTTGTGAAATCATTAAAAAGTAATTTAAAATACCAATCATATATTATACATATTTTTTTATCATGTTAACATTTTAAGCGACTCATGAATACATATTTTAAATTACCATCAGACCCACTGAATATTATAATTAAAAATAAATAGGTTATAAAAAAAATGATAGCTTCGTTATTTCGCTTGAAACTAAACATGTAACTTTTTTTGCTTGAGAAATATCCTTTTACTTAATTATCGATAGTTAGTACCGATTTAAATCCCAAATTAATGATGGAACCCTACACTGAAATTGAGGGTAAAAAATAACGGGTGACCTTAGAAAGAGAAGAAGGCCTCATTACTCACAATCAGGGCTTGTCGGTTTTCAAACACCGGTTTTTTTCTAAATTTGTGACATTCGAAAACCGGTTTTCCAACTTCGTAAACGGTTGTGCCGAATTTTCCATGAACGAGTCTATAAACATAAGGACAAAAAAAAATGATATTTTATTTGATGGCTTAAAGACCATATGCCCCACATCATTACCCAGCGAAAGGGTATTTTCGATATCAGAAAATGTTACTACAAAACGATCAGTGGACGCTTTGTGTTTTCTTTTATCATATTTTCTGAAGAGTAACATCAAATATTTTTTTGTTATGTATTATTATGTATACAAATAAACAATATAAAAAAATTGAACTTTTTCTCGCTATTTAAATTGAATTATCCATTTTTTGTATAACTTCGAAAACCGGATAAAACCGGTTATCGAACAATATTGACATTCGAAAACCGGTTTTTTATAAGCCCTACTCACAATCATACACATAAGTAAACAGCATAAATGTATTCTCTTGAGAAGATCGTCAGATTTAACACTGTAAGGCAGTGGTTTCCAACCTTTATGTTACTGCGTCTCCCTTTGAAGAAAAAAATATCTTCACGCCTCTCATTCTTTATTGCATAAAGTTATAAAAACACTTTTTATAGGGTAAATACATATTTTGGACTGTTCGCGCCTCCCTTTCCAATGGCCCACGCCTCCCAGGCTGGAAATCGCTGCTGTAAGGTTTTTGAGTAAACCAAAAATTGATTATTGTTCTAATGTTATAAATTACAAAAACAAAAGTTGGGGTTTGTTCTTTTCTACTGGACGCAGAGGAGAGAGGGGTATGATACAAACTTTGATAGTACTAATTATAAACTAATTATTTACATTAGGTGTGGTGAATCCCAATGGACATAAATTCAGCAATGGTGATCCGGTTATTTTTTTTTTTTGTTTTATTAAAGGACAATAAATTTCCAAAAAATACAAACTTTTCATTCTTAGCTCAATTATTTAAAAAAAATATTTATATAAAAATTGTGATTATTTCCTATCAAATGATTTGCCAACCATTATTTCGTGTTTTTGAATTTTTACATTAATGTTTTTACCTGTCTGCCCAACATAAGCAGCCTGACAGTCTTGACAGTTATGTTTTATTATTGGATAAAATTCATTCCGTGTTCGTTACATATTCGGCAATTAAATATTCATAATATTTACATGATGTGTTACTGAAAAAAAAGGTAACTACGATAAATTTTATTGATATAAATATAGGGAAATAATGGAAAAAAAATACTTTTTATATATAGTACAAGTCGGCAACATATTTTAAAACTACTTTGTATTTCATTTTATGTACATATAAGACTGCTGATCGTCGGTAATTCAAATGAAATGAGTTATTACTTCGACGCAGTTTATGTGTGAGATCATAACCAGTGGTGACTAACAATTTGATAAAAGATATATATAAAAAAAATACTTTCAAATTTGCATAGGACTTGTGAAAAAAATGTTTCTTTGCTTTCGACTTGTATGATTTTAAAAACAGACAATCATCAGCACGAAAATTAATTATGACTCTTCTTTTCACTGTCGATAGATATGGACATCCTTAGTGACCCAACTAATATAGTTTTTCCGTTTGAATTCTGTTCTTTGATAGAATCATCGATTTCGCTATTTTTCCTTGTTCATAAAACTATCATGTTGACAGTGGAAATGAAAAAGGACGTTACCCATACACATAAAATATTACAGGAGGCGCAAAAAACGTGTTTTGATGATTTTGAGCCATATACAAACTATGAATTATACACAACCTTGAAGTGCACAGAGACTTTTAAACTGGTGTTAAATTGACATAATGTAATATTAATTAAAGAAATTGTCTAGTAAAAACCTTTACTTGTGTCTTTTTTATTGGTTTTAATTTTTTACAAGGTCGTGTTTTTCAATCTTAAAAGCTAAATTTAGATACAACTTTGGCATTTGCAGTTTTAATCCTTTTGATAAAACGTGTATCAAGTTTGATACACGTCCTTTTTCTTTTCCACAGTCGATGTGTTGTTTTTATTTGTAATTATTTTTATCAGATATTGCTTTTCATCAGAATGCAACCTGGCTCTCTCCATATCCACTGGACCTCACAATTTATCACCGGACACAGTGCGTTTAATGCCAAGTTACATAAATTTTAAATCAAACTTAGCCCACACTGCCCTTGTGGTGACAGTAATCAAGATTCAGGGCATATTCTCTGGATTTGTCCGATTATGTCCGTAGAAAGAGGTATATTGTTTTCATTATGTAGGAATAACTATGTTGGTCCAATCGGGCATCCAGATCTAGCTTCGTCTCCAGAAAGTTTGCTACTTCTTTTGGAGAAAAGTTATCTTCCCTGCCCCTCACCATTCAATCCTTAATCACATCTGTTTCAAAAATAAAAGTTATTTTATTAGTGTCATTAACTATCATTCTTGCTTATTATTATTTAATTGTTTTTTTTTTACTTGTAGTTATACCAATTCTATGTATTTAATTGACCTTTATTAATAGCTATATATTTTTAATTATTATTTATTGTTGCCTATCAAATTGTACCTAAACAAATGTATCTTAACTGTATCATTGAGGAGATATCATCTTCGGTGTGATGTAGAAAAAAAAACAAGTTTATCGAAAAAAAAAAATATAGTTTTATCATTTTTATCGTAAACAGATCTATTATATTGATTTAATCGCCATTTACTTTATATAACTCCATTATACTAAAGTCAAAAATAGAAATGTATTTTATTTATACATTTATTAGGAAGTAGCTAAAAAATTGGGTGCAAAGACATGATATTTTAAAAACACATACTTTTTTTTTCTACTATAACACATTTTAAAATAAAAATATCAGAACCGGCTTAGTCTATCACAAGCATTATCAGCTGATGATACAAACTGTTTTTTATCCATATCTGCTCCCAATGTGAAGCATATGGCCTCCTAATGGAGGTATCCCAACAGAAGTTTTTTTTACGAAACCTGTTTATTACTCAGTTTCTCAACCAGTCTTTTTTAAAGAGAGTAGTAGAAATAGAAGGACAAGGATTGCACAGGACTAGCGGCTTACTAATCGCACTCGCTACGCCCGGCTTAGGGTATCTAATCCCGGGATCCCGTCCAATTTTGCGATCCCGAAATCTCAGGATTGGTATGGTCGCGATCCGGGGATTTCGGGAGTCACCAAAACTTTCATCAAATTATACATGATTTCACGTTGAGTGCCCAATCCCTGGATTGAAAATTAATCAATCCAGAAATCCTGGAATCACAAAAAGGCTCCAGAATTGGATACCCTAGCCCATTTGTTATAGCATCGGAAATGGTAAGGGACATCAAAAATACCCATGCCTTCGAACAAAACCTTGTTGAATCTGCGTACTTTAAATAATTAACTTTTGGTAAAATATAATATTATACAATGCATCGTACATATAATGAATACACCTTAAGCTGGATACGGTATCAGAAGTCTCAAAGCGCCAAATATCCGTGTCCGTGCGGCCGCAAGTTGGGCGTCTCACCAGGGCCGGATTAGTCTCGGCTGGCATAAATTGCTCGGATTTGGCTGGCAATCGCAAAATCTTAACCGGGGTACGTCCCCAAATAAATCTGTCGCGCCGCAGACCGCGAGATTGCCCCTTCACGCGTGACGCGGGATTCCTGCCCGCGCATCTGCCCCTTGGAGATTTGGACTGCTAGATTAGCGGTCGTAGCTTAAGATGTATTTAACAGAAATGATATATTGTATTATTACATATTAGTACAAACAAAATTCTACACTGCAGTATGCTGTAAGTTGAATTTATTATTTATCTTATTACGCAAATTAAAACTAAACTTTTTTTATCAGAAGCTAAAAAAGCAAAATATAAATAGTATTGATTTAAATTTGAATCGTTCAAACTATGTACATTCTCACAAATTTTGTCACTAACGACCCAGGTTTCGCCTTTCGGCATCTTCAGGCATTCAAAAGGCAGACAAAATTTGTGAGAATGTACATAGTTTGAACGATTCAAATTTAATATTGAAATTCCACCAAGCACCTTCAGTCGAAATCTTAAAGTATTGATTAAGCTGATTATGTGACGTAGTGGTTTGGGCATCCAGTCACAGACCTTTTTTGTAATCCCGGGATTGATATTTTTTCCGATCCCGATCTTCCAATTTTAAACGATCAGCCGCACATGCCTGGCTTTTCACTTTTATACCGTATATAAATATAATCATAAAACCTTTTCCGACAAACAAAAACATATATATAATTCTTAAAACTACTCACCATTCCATTATGTGGGCATTCCCATGGGCTAATCTTTTTCGCCAGCAATGGCTTTAAATTCAATGATACATTTATTTCTTATATAAATACGAAAAATTCATTTACTAATGGTCAGTTCAAGTTCATCCGTGCACTTGAACGCCTGAAAATGCCGAAAGGCAAAACCCGGGTCGTTAATGACAAAATCTGTGTGAATTTACATAATTTGAACGATTCAAATTTAATGATATTTCGATTTTTCTTATATGAAACTAAAAGAAGATTGTTTTTTTGTATTTATTTCAATATACAAACATTGGCCTGTCGAGAGAAAACTAGTTAGTTTGTATAGTTGATAATAAAGCGTCTAATTCCGGAACTTGCAAAGTTCTCGAAACTTTATGAAAGCAGGCAATCAGAATTTTTTTTATAAATCTGTCAATCACCTAAAAAAAGGTCTCAATTTTTTTTAATTGAGAAATTTCCCAGGATTTCAAAATCAACGACGACCGAATATTTTTAAAATCCCGAATTTGTCTAAGATTTAATGGTGAAGTCCCCGGAATCCCGGTATTGAATAAAATGTGATTCCCAAAATCCCGAGATAACAAAAAGGCTTCGGGTTGGATGCTTTAGTAACTTTAGTTGATAGCTATTTCGACTTATGCCTTCGTAGTTCTGATGAATTAATCTCATCGCTGCTTACCTCATTTTTCATAATTTTGTTACATACCACTTTCTGCTAGTACGGTGACGATAATGTAACTACTATTTAGATTAACTACATAGTTCTAATCATATATGTGTGATTTAACGCCAATTT
This sequence comes from Himalopsyche tibetana, assembly GCA_030503985.1. Taxonomy (NCBI): domain Eukaryota; kingdom Metazoa; phylum Arthropoda; class Insecta; order Trichoptera; family Rhyacophilidae; genus Himalopsyche; species Himalopsyche tibetana. The sequence continues at coordinate 2,521,576 of JAPJYX010000006.1, forward strand.
GATGTTAAGCTGATGCTAAAATATCATAACCTGCGTAAAACGATAACGTGACACGTAATCGTATAAACTGCTTGAGAAATTACGTACTCGGAGAAAGCAGAGTTTATAAGTATACCAATTATGGCATATAAAATCTTAAAGAAGCTAATAATTGTATATTCCAAGAAACAGTTTACTAATAGGACAGAGAAAGGTGAAAGATATTTTTATAACAGATGAGAATGTTTTTTTCTTTCTTTTAATGTTAGAAAAACATATAAACTAAATGATTGGTTGTATTAAATATGTCATAATCTTGATTGTATAAAAATATTCAAAAACTTAAGTCATGATTTCACAGTTTTTTTAGATACACAACTTTATATAAAATAATAGTTTTAGAACTAAGTTTTTATATTTTCACCTTATCACCATTTTAACATTGTTAAGTAATTATACTGTCCGTAAAATAAAAATAAACAAGAAAAAAAGCTTTCTCTCTTTTGTACTCTTTTGTACACCCGTTACTTCACACTAGAAGTCTGTACGGGCCGAAATTTTGCAAAATTACCCGGTCCTAACCTGAAAGACTCAAGCCCAACCCGGCCCGGGCCCGAGTCTAATACCACACCTGTTACCCGAACCCGACCCGAAGCCCAGATTTATACTCCTTATACAGCCCAAAAAAACCCGTTTCTTATAAATTTACAACAATTTAAGATTATCTATAGAATTGTTAATAATTAAAATCAACACGATTGACTTATGACACGAACATAGTCTGAAATATTTTTCTAAAGAAATAAATTCCTTACACTGGCAAGGGCCGAGCCCGAATCTCAATTGTGCTTAACCACCCGAACCCGGCCCGAGGATCGGGTCGGGTAGGGGCCCGTGGGCCAAGTCCAGGGCCGTGCTGACCTCTACTTCACACCGACCTTTTTGCCCAGATGCTAACCTTTTTACCAATTTTAAATTAATAAAAAGGCAGTTTATTGACGTTTATTGAGCAGTTAAACATGACTTGCTGCCAATTATTTTTAAAAAAATTTATGATTCTAAGAAGAAGAGTACATTTTTATTACAGTACATAAATTCATAAACAATATTGAAACGGTGTCGTGCTTTAAATGTCATCATTAATTAGTTACTGTAATAGCTTACCTAATATAACATTTAAGTTTACTAAGAAGTCTTATACTTTGTTATATTATTATGGACGTAAGACGTAAAAAACTATATTGACATTAGAAAGGTAAAATGACTTAACTAAAAAAAATAAGCTTTTTATCGGTTATTACAATGGATACAACTTAACCCTTTGATGAGTATCGTTGTACCTGTACGTCGTACTATCTTGTCATCTATTATCTATCGCCATTCTCATAATTTGTCTCACTTTTTTGTTATTTCTTCATATACAAGACCAGTGGAGGGGAACATGCGGCCTCTGATGGGGCCTTTTGACTTGATCGAAATATTTACTATGATCAAAAAATTATACGCAAGTATTTGGAAAAAGAGCGTAATCAACCCATTATATTTTCGGCAGTCGAAATAAAAGGGGGGGGGGGTGTCAACGTTTTCTTTACTGCGACCTTATTATGTTGAATCAGATAAATAAATGTGGCATTTAGAAATGAAAAGGTTCCCCACTCCATGTACTAGACACAACCATCAGTAATTTTTGGCCACCGAGCTATTTTTATTATGCGTTTCAAATTAATAAAAGATTAAAAAAAAGGTTAATTTATGTAAACAAATCGGTAGCTTTATAATATTGAGCGTACAATTCCATTACTTGGGATCGATCCCTTCCTTAATTGGACGATTGTAGAACATGTACACAGATGAGAGAAAAAAAGATTTTGAAACAAAATCGAAGTAATAGCTTCTAGAAAAATATTTAAAAGTAATAAAGAATTAGTTTATTTTCCATTTTCAACTATGCGTTTTATATAAATAAAAACACAATTATCCTTTGTACTTCATTCCACTTTATTTAATATGTCAGGACCGGTTTCGCTCATTGCGAGCATTGTCAACTGATAAGAAATATAATTTAACAATGCTATTTATACAAAAATGAAAAGTTATAAACAACAATTGGCATTTAAAAGAAATTACCAATTACATTAAAAGTGATTCTAAAATAACAAAAAATTAAAATGTTTAAGACATCTAACATATAATTAAAAAGTCATCCCAGATTAATAAATTTAGAATGGCGATTGAAAGCAATTACAAACATAAAGTAATTACAAACATATACGTGCTATTTTAGAATCACTTTTAATGTAATTGGTAATTTCTTTTCAATGCCAATTGATGTTTGTAACTTTTCATTTTTGTATAAATAGCATTGTTAAATTATATTTCTTATCAGTTGACAATGCTCGCAATGAGCGAAACCGGTCCTGACATATTAAATAAAGTGGAATGAAGTACAAATAATCATTGTGTTTTTATTAATATAATGCCTTTCCATCAAGTATTGACAGTGAACACCCTAAAAATGCGTTTTATATTTAAAAAAAAATATTTACTTCTTGAAATAATAATAAATAGTTTTCTTAGATTGATCCGTATCCAAATATATATTTTTAATATTTTTGTGCTTGGCAATACTTTAAATAATCAAAATATAAGAAAAACCTTAAGTTAAAATTAACTCACTTCTCAAAGGGTTAATACACTTTCCATTAATTAGTATACAAATTTAGCCTTTTACGTTTGAATAATGAAAGGCACAAGAAAATGAAGACCAGGCAAAAGGACTTACACAATGGTTTTTCTTAAGCAACTTAATTTGACATTAAATTGAGTAAATAAATCACATGTTTCGTAGTTTTTGTGGACTTCAAAGTTGCATACATTAAATATTTTGGCTTTGGCTGAAAATGTTTTTTGTGCCTCCTGTCAAATATGTTATGGGTGGGTTAAGTCGTGTTGCCTTTCTGAAGTCGAATGTTATTCGTCTTTCTCGGAATAAAGTATAACAGATAAAATATTTTATAGCCTTCATAAGATACCAAAATAACTATGTACACCATTCAACTGTTTCTTTTAATTCTCATAAAAAATCCATAATTTACATGACATAAATCGTTTTTTTGTGTTTCTTTACTGTAGACTTTTTATATACTTTCACATCTATGTGGATTCTGTCATAAAAGAAACAGATTCAAATAACACCTTTTAAACTAAAACATTAAAATTGTGTATGTGTCTGTTAACTGGCAACAGTGGCAACTATCAACACCGTGCACTTAATAAAACATAACCAACAATAAAACAAATCGTAAGTAAGGATTTTAATCCCGGGTATACAATTGTTTGACACCGGGATTTTAAGAATACTCTTATGTCAATATAATTGTACATAAAATTAAATTAAGAATCTTTGCATATTATAACAAAACATTCTGGAAAATGTGTAAAATTATATTGAGTATCTCAAAAAACGTGGTCTCAAATAAGATGGTTTTATTTGAATATTAATTCCATAACTGTAACTCCTTTTTAAAAAATGATACGAAAAAAGAATAGGTTAAGAAAAAGATCTCGATAAGCTTTTGCTGCGTTTTATCTGTTTAAGACTAGGAAGTATGAATCAATTACATACCTACCCACAGTCATAATGCATAAATATACCGTAAAAGTGAGTTTGAAATTTGAATCCATATTTATCAAATAAAGACATGTTTATGAGTAATATAACACCTAATATAAACTGTATTTTTTTTATGAGAGTGGTTAACATAGGTTCTTTTGCTCGCCGCATTTTCTTTTTATTAGGAAAGAAATAAAAGGAAATTTCATTTTAATGCTTAATCATCAATTTTTCTTTTTTCAAATTGCCAAAAAAAAGTTAAATAAATATTTTAGTAAGATTTTGCAAAGAATATTAACAATAGTATTTTAAAAAACAAACAAAAAACCCGGTGTATCGGGTTTTTAAATCCCATAATGATTCCAAAATCAGCAACCCTAACAGCACGTAATAAAAACCAAAAAGTGAATTACAAGCTGTTAAGTGGCCATTTAGGTGAGCGTAACCCAAGTCAGTAACAAATCAATAATATAAACGTGATGACAGATATTTAAAATCTTTATCTATTCATATAAACGAAATTAAATGATACTTTTATTGACAGTGACAAATGTCCAAATTTAAGCTCAATCGATCGGCTATTGCGAAAATCGTTTTTGAAATTTTTGACAGTAGTGAGTTACAAGTCTGCTGTTTTGACCTTCTACCAGTTGTCGTGTCCAGGTTGCATCTAATTTTATGGCCTCAGGTCTTGATGGAATAACGATTAATAAAAACACGATATTTTAACGATACTTGATCGACTATAATATGATAGAAAAATTTAAAAAATGCAGTTTTTTATATCGACTATGGAAAGGAAAAAGAACGTAACCCACAGTTTTTCCAAAACAGCTTTTTCAATAATCACAATGTATCAAACTTGATACACGTTCTATCAAAAGGATGCAAACTGCAAATGCCGAATAAGTATATAAATTTAGCTTTTAAGTTTGAAAACGATGACCTTGTTAAACATTAACACCAAGAAAAAAGACTGAAAGAAAGGTTTTTCCCAGACAATTTCTTTAATTGATATTATATTATATCAATTAAACGCCAGTTTAAAAGTCTTCGTGGACTTCGAGGTTGTGTATAATTCATAATTTGCATGAAAACACGTTTTTTGCGCCTCCTGTAAACTGTTACTGTGAAAACTGTTTTAACTGTGGGTTACATCCTTTTTCCTTTCCACAGTCGATATGTCTTGTGTCATATAAATAGACACGTCAACTTTTGCTAATCACTTAATTTCAGAAAGACACGTGTTCAATCAGGAACAAGGGATAAAAATTTTGCACTCAAATACGACGCTCATGTACTCTTTTTCCAGAAAATTTTAGAAATAAACAGAGCGCAATTGAACAGTCTTCCGATTTTAAATGAACAACCACATATGCCGGGCTCTCCACTTTTATACCCTTTGTAAATACAATCATAAAACCTTTTCCAACAAACAAAAATAAATATAATCCTTAAAACTACTCATCATTCAAAGCTGTGGGCATTTCCATGGGCTAATCCTTTTCTCCAGCAATGGCTTTAAGCTCAATGATACATTTATTTCTTATAGAAAAACGAAACATTCATTTACTAAGCGTCAGTTCAAGTTCATCCGTGCACTTGAACGCCTGAAGATGCTGAAAGGCAAAACCCGGGTCGTACATAATTTGAACGATTCAAATTTAAATAAAAGACCCTTAAAACTGCTGAACACTTAATCGTTGATTCAAGCATACGGGATTGTGACCTACAAGTGAAGGTATATGTTGGTATATAATAAAACTCTGTACGAAGACCGTAATAGAAATAAAATATCCTCTTCTTTATCCAATTAAAACACGTCTCACCACAAAGTATTCGATTACATTTGGTTTTTATATAAGAGAAGCCATACTATGATATCAAAATGTCAAGCCAGGTTGCATAACGATTAAAATTCTAAATAATTATCGTACAATGTGTTTATATTGGTAAGCTGAAAACCTGCAAACAGTGTACAATGTATAATTAAATGAAATTGTCGGGTCCTATGGCGCAGTGGTTAGCGTTGTTGGCTTCCGTGCCAGACCTTACGAGTTCGACTCCCAGAACGAACATCGTTTTTCGATTGATTTATGAATTTATTTTCTAGGTGTTTGTGATGTCTAAAAATTCCCTCCTATTCTACCAATCCTTCAATCACTGGGCGTAGCGAGAGCGATTAGTTAACCACTAGCCCTGTCCTGCTTTCCCTACTATTTTTGTGTGAAAAATGAGGTTGAGCGACTGAGTAACAAATAGTTGTTGTAGAAAAACTTCTGTTAAGATACTTCCATTAGGAAGCCATATGCTCCACATTGGGAGCGGATATCGATAATAAAAATTGAAATCGGACGAGAGAACACAACTCGACACAACACAACAAAAATAAAATTTAAATGTCATTTTGAAGTTTTCTTTTTTTAAATGTTCGAAAATCAACAAAAATAAAGAAAGTCTTCCATATCGACTGTGGAAAGGAAAAAGGACGTAACCCACACATATCAAATTTTACAGGAGGCGTTAAAAACGTGTTTTGATGATTTTGTGGCATATGCAAATTATGAATTATACACAACCTTAAAGTGCACGGAGACTTATAAACTGGTGTTTAATTGGCATAATCTAATATTAATTAAAGAAATTGTCTCGGAAAAACCGATATTTCAGTGTTTTTTCTTGGTTTTAATTTTTTACAAGCTCATCTTTTTCAAACTTAAAAACTAAATTTAGATACTAATTCGGCATTTTCACCTTCCATCCTTTTGATAGAATGTGTGTCAAGTTGTATACATTTTGATTATCGAAAAAAAGCTGTTTTGGAAAATTGAGGGTTACGTCCTTTTTCCTTTCCACAGTCGATATTATTTTTTTGGTTTTAATTTAAATGATTTTTTTCTATTATCAAAAATCAATAAAATTAAAACATATGAAACACAATAAAATATTTCTATTGTTTCTTGATACTACGATGTATGTATATGAAAAGAATATAGTACTATTTTCTAGATAATCGAACTGTATGGTTCGATTTGTACTTTAAAAAAATCATGGTTTTATTTAGTTTATTTTGCGGCTTATGATGAATAATAATAGAAGATTTTTTTGTATTTTTTATAATTATTCTACAAATCTCACTGATGCTTTGAAGTATCAAGGCAATATCAATGATTGCAAAAGTAAGAAAAGGAAAGTATAGTATAAATTTATGTTTTACACGCGCACGATGCATTTCAAGCAAAATCATTCATAGAGATCATGAAGACTTTTTATAGAAAAGTAATATTATTTTTGTAATAAGCATTCACATTTAAAAACAGTTCTTTTCTTTTCACGTAATTTTGTAAAAAAAAAAAAATATATGTATCCATACCATGTTTGTTTAAGATTATGTGATCAAAAGCTAGCTGGTCCTTACCTGAAATAAAAAAGGAAAACATTTTTAGTGAAATAAATTGAATAGAAATAAATACTGTGAAAAATGTTCACCTGTCTCTGAAATTTTTAGTTTGATGTGTGGTATTTTAACCTGTCTGTAGGTTTAACTCCTCCATGCTCATGATGCATTCATAGCTAGTTGAGCCATTAAATCATCTAAGCATTTTAAGCATTTATAAATAAAATGAGGGTGAAAATTAGTCCTAGAATATATTTTCAAGCATATATACATTTTTTATTATACATGATTATTTTTAGCTTCTAACATAGGTTTAAATACTGTCAATAAACAGTGAAACTGAGATGCCATCATGGCAGGGAACGTGATTTTTAAGGATGGCATGTTACGGGTTAATATATATTCAAGGTCTTGATGTTTGCTAACATGCCTAGTTGTTAAAGGCCTTCCTTAAACTCGATAATACAAAATATTTTTATAATTATATATATTATAGTTAAAAAAGTACATTGCAAATGATTGCTGGTATGCCATTTTATAGCTAAAATTAATTTTCCAATTTCCCATTTACAAAATATTAAAAGACAATATGTTAAAATAATAAGAATAAACAATAAATACCTGAGTAAATAGTTAGGTCAACAGATTACTTTATAAGGTATCGAACTCGAAAAATTGTTATTTTGAGAAAATTAATCGATTTAAAATTTTAAAGTATTTCATGTCCTTAGATGTATCATGTAAATAAACATTTGTTTTGTAAGGATCACTAATTTATAACAAATCTTGATAGTGAAATATGCAATGGTTTTTGAGCTTCAGATTATTACCATCAATTATCATTACTTGGTATCCCAAAATAATAATATTCCAGTATTAATTATAGAGTATAAAATATCAATTAATTGTAAAATTGTTTTATCTCTATGTTTGCAAATTTACTGTTTAGTTTACTATGTTTAACTAACCAAATAATGGTTCCATGAATAAACAGAACATGATAAAACAGAACATGAGAACATTGAACATAGACAATTTAGAACACATTCAATTTTTAGTTGAATGTTACTTATTTCTTCTTAACTATTTATTGGAAAAATATTATAGATTAATTGAATATCTTACAGGTAATAATTTCAGAACAGTATGTTATAACGTGCGCTTTACTTTATCAGTGATTTAATTTACTTTATCGGTGACTATTATAATCGTCGAATAGAAGTGTATTTACGACAATTTCAGATATAAAATGTTATTGATATGCACGATTGCTGTTTTATTTATTGTATCTAATACGGCATAGAGATTACTAATTGATTGTAAAACATATCAATACTAGTGTTTTCTAAAGATATATTGTACGTTTTGTGATGTTATGTTTTTTCGTGTTCTGTTATATCCAGTTACCCCAAATAATGCATAAAGATACGAATCAAAACATAATATTGATTCAGACGGTTAAATCTATTTTCATATTTACTTTACTTATAATTAAAACTGTCACTTTCAATTATATTTATCCCAAAATAACTTAAATCCAATAATTGGCGTAGGACGTGACCCCTAAATATATTATTTGGCTTCAGGTCTCGCTCCCGGGCTAAACCCAATTAATAGTCGGACGCGTTTTCCTTAATCCCTGACCAAGTTATTTCTCTCCGCAGAAAAGCTGAGTTTAAATTACAATGTCTTTGAATAAACACCGTCGTGTCCGGGAGGGGTAAATCTGCCCATGAAATAATGAGGAAAATTCTACGTAATTCAGTGTTTGTATAATCTTGGGTCGAGATCGCTTATCAAATGAACTACCGAATTTACTAGGGTTAGTTTAAGTTAAAAATAATATTACCACTAATCGAAACATCATTAAAGCTTTTCGTTGGAAATTTTTAGACTGAATTTTGTACAATTTGTTTATTAGTTGACTTCCAATTGTTAGTGTAAATACGTTTTTTTTTCATCAAAATAAAGCAAAGCTTTTGCATCAATTACGAACTATATACATTCTCACAGATCTGGTCACTTACGACCCGGGTTTCGCCTTTCGGCATCTTCAGGCGTTCAAGTGCACGGATGAACTTGAACTGACGCTTAGTAAATGAATGTTTCGTGTTAGAACAGAGTATTAGAACATATGGCAGCCTTAAGATTGAGTAGTTTAAACGATTCAAATTTAATATAGAAATTCCACCAAGCACCTTCAGTCGAAATCCTAAATTATATTTTTTAATAGTTGTGGGCGGTTTTTTTTCAATACGAGCATTTTATACTAGTAGATCTTCATCATCAACCACAATGTATGCAGCGGTGGGCCTTCAATACGTTAACAAGGGGCTTGCTTTATCTCAAAGCAGTTCTCGCTGTTCTGGGGAAGGAGTGAATTTTTTATCACTCCTATGCAATTATATTTAATAATTAAATAAGCAATCGATTTTTACTTGATACACTTATAATATTTAACAATATGTAATTTACGCAGGCTCTAGTAAATTTTAACAAGAGGGTCGCGCGATACCCTTCGAGCCCCCTCCAGCCCACCGCTGAATATATGTGAAATTTATTTTAAATACATTAGAATCCGTTTATAACGACTTTGCTTAAAACGACTAACCGTTTTTAGCGAAGTAAATGCACAAGCTCATGTTTGATTTTCGTACCATAAAAGTAAATATGTTAAATGCGACGTCCTGTTTTTCTATTCCGGATTCTTCTGTACCGTATTTTGTTTTTTTAAATAAAAATATCGATGCGAAAACAAGACAATGTTAAACTCCAATGCCTCCTATTGAATTAATCCGATTTTCAATTAGCCATAAAATACTAAATTTCCGTACGTTTAATTTAGGTACTTAACATAAATAAAATGATATTTCAAATTATTTGTTTTACCATGTGGAGCATATGGACTCCCAATGGAGTTAACTGCTTGTTACTCAATTGCTCAACCTCTCTTTTTCCAAAGAGATTAGGAATAGGAGGGTACGGCTAGGACAGGGATAGTGGTTAACTAGTCGCTCTCTATACACCCCGTTCATAGGATAGGACATCACATACATCCATGCGATTGAAAAATTAATTTATAAATCTGTCCAATCTGATTCAAACCCGTTACCTCCGTGGCCGATGCCAATTAAGTTGACCACTCGACTACAGAGGCGGCAAATGAAATAGAATACAGTAATTTCTTGATCACAAAAATAGTTCTAAATTATTTTTTTATTGCTCTGCTAACTTCAGGGTTGGCTAACCAATCAGATTTGGGGGAGATCGACAAAATTGAAGTTTTACTTCTAACGGTTTGGGTTCCGTACTTTGAGAAACTGACGTGATGCAAAATCAATTACTGGTACAAGATAATATCTCCTCAGATATTATTATGGTATTCATTTCGTATCATAGATAATTTATTTTACATTTTAATCACTTTTGTATCAATTTGAATGCTCGTGGTATAAATATAAATTTATGTAAGTAACACTATGATAATTTAATTGTTTCGTTAGAAAGGAATTATAATTGCAATGGTATTACAGAAACCTGGATCCCATTATTTGTGGTGTATTTTTAATACCGAAATACCGGTTTGAAAAATGAAAAAATACCGAATTTGAATCGTTCAAATTATATACATTCACACAGATTTTTTCACTAACGACCCAGGTTTCACCTTTCAGCATCTTCAGGCGTTCATGTGCACGGATGAACTTGAACTGACGTTTTTCAGTATTGAAAAAAACAATACTGAAGGTTGTATTGTTGTTAAAATTGTGGCGCACAGTCTAATGTTAATAGGAGAGTTGTTTACCACTTTTAGTATGTTCACTGTCAATACTTGGTGGAAAGGCATTTTATTAATAAAAACACAATATTCCTTTGTGCTAATTACCACTTCTTTGGGTAAAAGATTTTTAGGGTAAATGTTTCATAATTCATGTGTTAAAACAACTTAAGGGACACTAGAGTGGAACATAGTTTTCGCAGGGCGAGAGCGCTGCTTGGATGATTTAGTACAAGTACCAAGTAAAAGGTTTAATATGATAGGCGTAAGTGCGTGTATCTGTCAATGAAATAAATTAAAAATAGTCAACTCTATAACAAAGATTGCTTCGTGAAATAAAAGGTGTAAATTAAATTTTGTATCAATAGCACTGTTTATATATTTTTCTTATCCGCTGACAATGCTCGCAGTGAGCGAAACCGGTCCTAACCTACTAAATAAAGTAGAATAAAGTACAAAGGAATATTGTGTTTTTATTAAGAGTTGCATACGGTAACAATATTATGTTTAAGTGTAAAGACATGTATTTTTAAAAATTGAATAACATTTACTAAAAACAATTTCAACCGTTTTCGGCCAACTCAGTCTCAATGAAGTAATACCGTAGTATACGACTCGGTCATCTAGGTATGGAAACTGGCATGCCAAAGCGTCAACTGCTCCTTGTAGCCATTTATTTAAAACGACTCTAAAAGTTTCTCTTTCTAATGCTGGAAAAATGTCAATGATGTTCTAGTCGAAAACTCTTGGGACACTTTGTTAGGAATTTACAGTAGAAATGTGTCATTCCCAACGGGTAGGGCTTGATTTAGGATTCGTGCCTAACGTTATTGATTGGAGTATTTTTACGTTAGAACGATATGAATGTGGTGCCTTTTCTAATTTGTAAAATGTGTTCGTAAAAATATTTTCGAACTCCCACTAATGCTCTGTTGGAATGTCAATAAATATCGTGACTTAATTTTGTATTATTAGCTTATTAATTCCAGAGGTTATTTAAAGAGGTAAATTTCATTAAATTAAATTTTAAGTTATAGTGGGGTGATTCCAAAAGCGCCATTCTACAAATAATTAAAAATAAATCAAATTGTTCGTAATTGTTTTTTTCTACTTTCGAAATTAATAAATCAAATCGATTGACGAATGGCTATTAAAAGTTTGTTTGTTTTACGTGCTTGCGGCATTGTGCATAAAAAAAACAAAATTATTTTAATTATTAGGGAACTGTTCTTGAATTAATTAAAATTTCTTACTTAAACCAACTAATTATCTAGTTTTAAAGCCAGTAAAAGTTTTTCGACTAATGAAACTGTGCCATGGTCTACTCCAGTGCTTCCCAATCTGGGATCCGCAAAAGTTTTCATTCTTTCAACATTCTTTGTGATAAAGTATGAAACAATTTTTCGAGGGTCCGCAGATTATTGTTTTAAGATTTAGGGGTCCGTGGCATGAAAAATGTTGGGAAGCACTGGTCTACTCTATGAACTGTGATAACAAGTAGTCATTCGTAATTTACACATTTCCCATAAAAATAATGAGTTTTGGGACAAAGCTTTGTAATTTAGATTTTATTATATGTTTGTGTTTACAAAAAAGGTAAGGCAATCAATTCATAAACAATTCAATGCGAAAAATTCACAAAAAAAAAATTAAACTTTCTTTTAAAACATAGAAAGTTGTCACAATGTCAAATTACTACGTTTTACGTAAAATTTAAAGCGTTTAAATTCGTCCATCATCCAACCATCATCCCACCATCTTTCTTGACGTCATCGAAAAGGTGAAATCGCAGACATACAAACAAACAATCAGCCAACACTCGGCCAACATTATCGACTATTAATGTATAGATATTAAAATTCATTGAAGCAACTTCGATCGTAGTTTTAACCTTTTTTATGTATCAAAATATTCTCATTTTATTCAATATTAACAGATTTAATTTACTATGCTTCTTGCAATTCTATGTAGATCGCATTAATTTTCAATTCTCTATTGGCTTGAGGATATACTGAGCCGTTTGTTCGGTAAATAATATTTGGGCGTCACGTAAAGGAAAAGGATTGGAATATTGGCAGAGTGACGAGTCATTAGTCACATCGCCAGCATTGTCGACGTCAGACCTGGAAACCGTCTGCCGTCAACCCTTATCTCTCTAACTGTGAGTGTCAGCGAACTTCCCTTCCTCACTGATTGCGCTCCACGGGGTAATCCCGCATCTCGTCGATTCTACCTTTCTAGCAATGGTCCATTATAACGGAGGTTTTTTTTATATTTCATTTGTATGTATAACGAAAACTCCTTTACTGTCATTTCAAACACAGTCTTGGTGTTTGATACTTTGAGGTATTTAACCATCTCTGCTTATAATCAGAAGCATATGTACGCCTAAATCAGTGTCTGCCAAACTTTTTTACTTTGCGGCACACCGGTGAATGAGATTTGTTCCGCGGCAAACCAAATAAAAATGCTTTAGAAAACGGAAATGTGGAAAATGTGTCGAGTCGATTACCATATATGTATATGCAAACGTGACAAGTATTAATTTAAGATTTCGACTGAAGGTGCTTGGTGGAATTTCAATATTAAATTTGAATTGTTCAAACTATGTACATTCTCACAAATTTTGTCATTAACGACCCGGGTTTCGCCTTTCGGCATCTTCAGGCATTCAAGTGCACGGATGAACTCGAACTGACGCTTAGCAAATGAAAGTTTCGTGTTATATATAAGATATAAATGCATCACTGAGTCCAAAGCCACTGCTGGCGAAAAGAATGAGCCCATGGGAATGCCATCAATCAGGAACAAGGGATAAAAATGTTACACCCAAATACGGACAGTCATAAGCTCTTTTTCCAAGAAATTTTAGAAATCAACAAAGCACAGCTGCAAAATCTTCCGATTTTAAACGAAATATCAAATTTTCCCACATCTCCACTTCTATACCCTATATAACCATAAAATCATATAATCATAAAACCTTTGCCGACAAACAAATTATATAATTCTTGAAACTGCTCACTAGTCAAATCTGTTGGCATTCCCATGGGCTCATTCTTTTCGCCAGCAGTGGCTTTGGACTCAGTGATGCATTTATATCTTATATATAACACGAAACTTTCATTTGCTAAGCGTCAGTTCGAGTTCATCCGTGCACTTGAATGCCTGAAGATGCCGAAAGGCGAAACCCGGGTCGTTAATGACAAAATTTTTGAGAATGTACATAGTTTGAACAATTCAAAAAAGTGACAAGTATTTACTTGAATACGTAGATGTTGAATTAATTTATAATTGAAGACAATTTAAAATTTTTGTGGCGTCATCCTTCACGGCACACCTGAGACTTCTTGCAGCACACAGTTTGGCAGACACTGGCCTAAATCAAAAAGTAAACAAAAAAAAGTTGTTATTCAGTCGAACAACTTCTTTTTTTGTAAAAATTTAAAACACGAGGCATGAAAAAGAGTAGTTAGTATAAATATATTAATATAATTTATGATTTCGACTGAAGGTGCTTGGTGGAATTTCAATATTAAATTTGAATCTTTCAAATTACGTAAATTGAACACAAGTTTTGTCACTAACTACCCAGGTTTCGCCTTTTGGCATCTTCAGGCGTTCAAGTGCATGGATGAAATTGAACTGTGTGATACACTTAAGCTTAGTGATACTAATAAAAACACGATATTGTTCAACTTGTCAGTTGACAATGCTCGCAATGAGCAAAACCGGTTCAAATTTAGTTGAATAAAGTACAAAGGAATATTGTGTTTTTATTCATATATTGACTTTTCACCAAGTATTGACAGTGAACACCCTAAAAGTGACTTAGTGATGCATTTATTTTTTTGTATAAACACGATACATTCATTTACTAAGCGTCAGGTCAAGTTCATCTGTGCACTTGAACGCCTGAAGATGCCAAAAGGCTAAGCCCGGGTCGTTAGTGTAGTAATTGGACGAGATCCCAGGATTGGATGCCCTAGTTACCACTTCTCTAAAAAACTAGCAAAACTTATTTGTCACAACAAAAAACTACATATATAATACAATAATAAACTGTGTTGTGATCATAAATCAATAATCCCTCTTCTTTTGGCCATGTCTGCTTCTTATTCAGATCATTTTTCCAACCATTTTATTTATACACAAGAAAGAAAAAAGTCCCATAGTTACCCCAAACACATCTTATACATGCTTATTAACGGAAAGATTTCTTTCATGTGTAGTGCTTCTGAGAATAATACATTAAAATTAGAATGTATTTAATTCTACAGAAATATTACAGCATCATTTATAATAATAATTCTCGTAGCGTGTGTTTAATGATTATATTGTCATTTATTATTTTTGCAATTCATTACCCGTGTTATTTCTAACGAAATGTCTTCGATTCTGTGTCACATTTCTTCGCTCAGATTAAACCAATCAAATTCTATCATCTTTTACCTTTTTCTTACAAATATACTTTCTTTCATCAAATCTGACAAATAAAATCCCTATGATTTTTATTGAAATTCGTAGCAGCGCATTGTTATATTTATTAAAAATAGCCTATTCTCCACTTTACATTAACTATGTATGGTTCGATTAAAATTTAATTTATAAATTAAAGCTTTTAGTGAATTAACAACTTTTTAACCTGTTCAATGTGTGACTCAAATAATGGTTATGTATTTGTTTTCACATCCTTTGTCAACATACATATCGACTGTGGAAAGGAAAAAGGACGTAACCCACACAAAAAACGTGTTTTGATGATTTTGGACTATATGCAAATCATGAATTATGCACAACCTTGAAGTGCACGGAGACTTCTAATCTGGTGTTTAATTGACATAATCTTATATTTATTAAAGAAATTGTCTAGGAAAAACCTTTATTTCAGTCTTTTTTCTTGGTTTAAATTTTTTACAATGTCATCTTTTTCAAACTTGAAAGCTAAATTTAGATTTTAATTTGGCATTTGCAGCTTGCATCCTTTTGATATAACGTGTATCAAGTTTGATACATTATGATTATTGAAAAAAACTGTGGGTTACCTCCCTTTTCCGTTCCCGCAGTCGATATGATAATTCTCTCATACATACATACACACTGTGTTAGTTTTTAGATTTCATCGAACCTGGGGGTAATAAATATTTGACAGGCTTCACTTTAGTTTTTCTTTCGACTATATTTTGGACTTCGACTAAAATTCTTTATAAGCACACGTATGTGGGATCCTATGGCACAGTGATAAGCGTTGTTAACTCCCGTGCCAGATCTGACGAGTTCTATTACAATTACATCGATTTCTGTTCGAAAAGCAAAGGTGTTTGTGGTGTCTAAAAATTCCCTCCCATTTTTCCGATCCTTGAATAACTGGGCTTAGTGAGGGCGATTATTCTCTTACAATTCTCGAACAATTCTTATCCATCTGTCCCTACTTACTTTATTTGGAAAATAGAGGTTGAGCGACTAAGGTAGAAAAAAATTCTGTTGAGATACCTCCATTAGAAGGCTATATGATCTTCATCGGGAGTGGACGTGGATAAAAAATGTCGTCCAGTACTTTGGTTGTTAATTTAGACTCTTCGGTATGAACTAGAATACACAAGACTTAACGCATATGCTATAATTCTCGCTCTTCGTATATTGTATTGAATAATTTGCTATTAATTGATTTGGCATTTGCTTGGAAGAACTCCATTACCAGAGGGTAAAAATATCAACGTATTTTAGTTCTACAGTTTTTATTAATTTGTATGCGTTGATAGCTATTTCGCTCGCTATCAACGCATAAAAATTATTAAAAACTGTAGAACTAAAATACTTCGATATTTTTACCCTCGAATAATTTGCTCTTTTATTATATTTATATTACAAAAGTCACTGCAAGACATTTTGTTATAAAGCAAAATATGTACAACTTGGTTTAACCTGAAGAATATTGTTCTGTTGAGATTTTTTTTCAAACCACCGAACATGTCACGAGATTCAATTTTCGTTGCGACCCACTGGATAAGATTGACTAGACTAGACTCTCGAAGTAGAAACTAATTTTATCTTCTAGAATTTATTTTTATTCATTCAAATTATGTACATTCAAACAGATTTTGTCACTAACGACCCGGGTTTCGCCTTTCGGCATCTTCAGGCGTTCAAGTGCACGGATGAACTTGAACTGACGCTTAGCAAATGAATGTTTCGTGTTTATATAAGAAATAAATGCATCGCTGAGTTTAAAGGCTTGGCGAAGAGGATAAGCCCATGGGAATGCCCACAGATTTGAGCAGTGAGTAGTTTTAAGAATTATATTTATTTTGTTTATCGGAAAAAGTTTTATGATTATATTTATAAAGGGTGTAAAAGTGTCGTCCCCGGCATGTTTAATATTTCATTTAAAACCGGAATTTAAGATCGGAATCGGTAAAATGTTACATCCAAATACGAACCCCCATAAGCTTTTTTTTCAGGAAATTCTAGAAATAAGCTGAGCGCAATTGAACAGTCTTCCGATTTTAAATGAAATATTAACTTTCATTTAAAATTGTCCTTTTAAAGTCATTTTATTTTCAGCTCGAATTCGGCAACAAATAAACGTAAAAATCAACGCCAAGTATCTTACATAATACGCGTACTGGTACCCTGCGTTGCCTTCTATGGGGGACGATTATTAATATAATACGATGATCCTTGCGCAGGAGTACATCCCCTATTGTTTTGCTTGCCGTGAAAGGAGGCTATTATCTGTGGCTTATGCGATTAGAAATGCCTGATTTTAAGCCTTCTAGAGATACCAGCCCCCAAAATGTAGAACTTTACGCTAGCATTAATGTATTGGGTATGTATAAGGGTAGATATTTACCAAGTCAGGATTAACATTACCGTCAAAAAATATGGACTAAAATAATAAACTCCATAAGCATATTTAGACAGATTTCTACGTGATATAATGCAAGGTGTATTGCACGCTGGACTCGAATTTGACCGGAGCTTTGGCTTGTTCAAGTTCATGGGGAGGCAGGCGTTAATTACCAAAAAATAATAATTATTAATGTATATTATTGTTCACTGTTAATTCTTTGTAGGAATACATTATATTTAAAAAAACAAAACACTTGTAACATTTTAATTTTATATTTTGACTATAGATCAAGAAAAGTAATGTATTTAATGCTCGTGACAAGTGAAACTAATTAATCTTGAAATTCTTATGACTATTAACTTACATGCTCCCAATTTATTCTTACGTGGGCGAAACCATGAACAAAACCTTTTGTTTCTAAAAATGTATTCCGTGCGTAGGACGTATGAGTCGCCAGTTTCAATGGCCTTTCGACTGATTAACTCATTACCTAGACTTAGAGAACTGGAATTTTTAGTGACAGTATTTGTGAACTGTTTTTTAAGTTTTTCTTTTTTAATTTGTATGTTGATTTTTATGTATTGTGTAGTATGATGTATTATATTAATTTATTTTTTCTCATTATATTAATTAGTACATGGTGAATTGGCGTCAGCTGTCATGTCACGTACTGTACTTTTAATTTTTAAACAATAAATAAAAAATGTGGAAGTAGTACAAAAAACTGTGATAGTTTTTTTTCTAATTTATGAAATAATTATTGCTAAAATATTAAACGTTTTTCTTTGGGAATTTTTACATTTTGACCTCGAATCGCACTTACAAGTCGTGATGGTTCTGGCAAAAAAATTAGATTTTGAAATACCAAAGATATTCCAGGCGTTTTTTGAAAAATGTTATATTATGCTCGTATATCTCGTCAAATATATAATATAGCATTGACACGATCATTATTTCAAGTCACAGTATAATTCGTTTTGATGTATCGTCATTATTCAAGGTTTCTCAGTGAATTATGTTTACCGACTAATGTTAAGTCGACAAAAATTTAAGGACCGATCAATATTTTACCTCAGCGCTGCCGCAAAACAAATATTACAATAGAATTATCCTCAAATGCCCGACGCGCTCAAAATATCACGGCCTGAACGAAGCTACCCAGTCTAATGAATATCCGATTGGAGCATCGATTCCCTCGGGACGGACAGACCACCAGTTTGGACAAGCGCTAATGCGTAGTCTCCCCGGGGATTCGAGTCCCGCCTCCTAGCACTACAGAGGATCACTCACACAATGCCAGAATGTGCGATTACGCGAGATCCAGCCGGCAATGGAAAATTTACAAGTGACGTTGATTGCCTGTTGAATAAATCAAGTGTGATACGCGAATCGGAAATTTACGTACGGAAAATTTTGAAGATAGGTTTCAATTGTTGTATTATGATTTATGGTGTTTGATGTGCGCTACAGTATTTTCAACAATACAACATTACTGGCCACATCTTTTTTCGAGACTATGCGCCAATTTTAAAGAAATTTAGTCATATTTGACCAAATTAAATACGACAGTTGCTGAACCATTTTCAGAGAAAGAATCATACTCAATTTAATTGTGTTCACTGTCAATACTTGGTGGACAATACAAGGCATTATATTCATAAAAGCACAATATTCATTTGTACTTTATTTTATAGGTCAGGACTGGTTTCGCTCACTGCGAGCACCTAGATGACTGAGTCGTATATTACGGTATTACTTCATTGAGACTGAGTTGGCCGAAAACGATTGAAATTGTTTTTAGTAAATGTTATTCACTTTTTCAAAATACATGTCTTTACACTTAAACATAACATAATTACCGCATACAACTCTTAATAAAAACACAATATTCCTTTGTACTTTATTCCACTTTATTTAATAGGTCAGGACCGGTTTCGCTCACTGCGAGCATTGTCAGCGGATAAGAAAAATATATAAACAGTGCTATTTATACAGAATTAAATTTACACCTTTTATTTCACGAAGCAATCTTTGTTATAGAGTTGACTATTTGTAATTTATTTCATTGCCAGATACACGCACTTACGCCTATCATATTAACCCTTTTACTTGGTACTTGTGCTAAATCATCCAATCAGCGCTATCGCCTTGCAAAAACTATGTTCCACTCTAGTGTCCCTCAAGTTGTTTTAACACATGTTTATGAAACATGTACCGTAATATTTTTTTACCAAAGAAGTGGTAATAAGTTACGGCATTTTATTTCACGCTGACAAACAAACCCGTGATATTATGTGTCACGCAAACAACCGACGGTAGAAAGCGGTAGAGACGGTTGTTTTTTAGTTCAGTTGATTTAAAAAATACATATCAAATATTAAAACTTTTTAGTGTTTATACTGATAGAGAATAGTTTGAAGATATTTTCTGAAAAAAATACATGTGAAATAACTTACAATATAATAACTTTTTTTTTCAACCTTTTGTTAATTTCATGTTTGTGTATTTTTTAGGTTGTTACAGTAAATTAAATTACTGTTTTATGGGATTGTTTTATCTAAAGTACTATACAACAAATGTAAAATAAATAAAAACAGAAATATAACTTTAAAAACTATAAAGTTATGACAATTTTTGTAAAACCTCAAAAATTGCTTGGATGTTTTAGCACGTTCTCCAAAAAAAGCTGGAATTAAAAGGGTTAAGTATTCTCTTCAACCAGTTTCCGTAATGATTTTAATCAAGAAAGCAGTAGTTTAAGCTAACTGCATTATGCCGTAATTTAAGTTATGCAATATTCCGCATCGGATAATGGATACACTCGGGTAATCGTATTAGACAATACTTATATTGTTTGGATTGAAACTGGATTACAATGAAGAAGACTTATATACTCTAAGCTTTAAACTAATCCATTATTTAAACATGCCAAACAGTCATTTGAAAATATTTTTTTATTTTTGGTTTACTAATGTATTTTATACATTATAAATCAGTGCAATTTGAATGTGTATCCTATTAATGAATGCAAACATAGCCCTACTGTATGTATAATTAAATTCGATAAAACTGTTTGTCCACTTGTGTTGTAATTTGTTACACGTTTTTTCAAAAGATCAGTTCATTATTATCTCATCCATTATGAGTTCAATTAAAACACTTTCAGCCCCGGCCCAAATCAAGTAAAAGTGTCTCGTGTACCCAGATTATTTTCGAAGAATTGTATTTTTTCTTAATGACTTATTGAAAAGGCTATAACTGTGAAACCATTAGGTCAAATCAAATGAAATCTTTTGTGGTTGTTTCAAAGACTAATACTATTCAATTAAGTATGGTATTATTGCTAGATTTGTCTGCTATGCTGAAAGCCATATTAAAATGTTTGCTTGGCACCCACCTTGCAGGTTCAATTGGGCGTATTTATTTTTTCTTGCTGCTATCAGTAACAAAATATTTTTAAAAATCCTTTTTGATAAAATTTTTATAGAATATTTAAAGCTAAAATTGAAAATGAACTCAGTCACTGCACCATCATGTAATCTTCAAAAAGACAAATGGACGTATCGAATGCGTTATGATATCATTAAACCTTGGTTGGTAAAATCAGTTACTATTTTTAAAAGTAATAATTAAAAGACTGATTTACAATGATTTGATTATTCGTTATAGTGATTATACTGAGTCTTCTATACAAAATTTTGCTTGAAACCACAATGATTGCTCTATTTTAAAGCATATTCTATCACGTGAAAACACGGTTCCGGGACTCAACGCTCGGCTAGCTTATCACGTGAAAACACGGCTCCGGGATTCAACGTGTTAAGACAAGAGGTGGCGAACTGCTGCTCGCGAGCCACATGCGGCTCTTTAAACATCAACTCTTGAACTAATCACCATTTTTATTTAAAAAATCAATACATTTATTGCACATGTATGCCTCTTTGATATACTGTTTCCATAAAAATTTGACTCTTCTTATTCTAAAGTTTGCCGACCCTTGAGTTAAGAGAAGACACAGCTTTAAAAAATGTAACATCTTTATAATTATCTATTTTCAAATTTTATAATGCACCTACTCCATCATTTATAAGCAAGAAAAATATTATAAATCAGCTATAAAAATCTATTCTTGTTAAATCTTGAATTGTCAACAATGTTAACATCAGGGTTAATTAACAGAACCTAATGGCGAAACCATGTACCAAACCACTAATTATTAATTCTTCATTGTCCATTTCACCAGGATTACAAATAGATTTGCCACGACACCGATATAAGACAGGTGAGATTGTCGTAGACGGTACAAGCTCTACGACGGTGGATAATTTGCTACGATGCTTTTCCGTGTATCGCAATTAAGTTCAACAAAATAATAAATACAAAAATCAGATAGTGTTTTTTAAATAACCGAATGTTTTAAATCATTATTTGGTTGTCGCTTTTGCTATTATGATAATATGATGTATTTATTTAGTATATGATTTTTTAATCATCTATGATACCAATGGGAAGAATATGGACTCCCAATAGAATTTAAGTAGAGGAGAGATTGATATGGATGAATTACAGGCATTAAATCCTCCTACCTCTTTTGTGATGACAACTGGCAGACATTTAAAGTTTATTTTAATTAATTTGCTTAATTTTTTTTTTCATGTAACCAGTATAAACGATTGTTTTTATTGTTTCTGATCGTAAATGGCAACACTGTTTTTTCTCTTTACCCGAAGCGATTCTAGTTTTTTCTTTCTTGCTTTTTGTGGCACGAAGCGGACACAACGTGTGCCGTGAGACGCTTCACACTGCTGGAACCTGGTTCCAGTGGCCTTTAGTTTAAATTTCACTTGTGTTTTTTTTTTCTTTTGTAGTTTTTTGCGATACGCGATTAATAGAATGGCGTATTGGAAAGCTTTACGTCCAAAATGAAAGAACTAATCTTTTCCCATCTCGACGATAATTAAAATTATTTTTTTCGCGCGTAGACTTTAGTATATTTTCTTCTTTAGTTATATAAAATCGTTTTTGCAAGCCGTGTAATTATGATGTTGTAGTAATGTAAATTATATTTGTTAAATTTTGTGTGATTTGTAAATTGAATGGTTGTAGATTCCTCATAAACATCTTTGTAACAGTTAAGCGATGTTTTTTTTTCATTCCTAATTACTTGTTATACCTCGACTATCATTCTAACTTTGGTTGGTCGTAATGACTTTCATTAGTGGAGATTTGTTCTTGGGGTATAACATCGTGAAAAAAAAATTCTCACCATAAATGAAACTCGCTCAAAAATAAATTAAGAGTCATGTCAAGATATGTGTTTGTAGAAAAATAACGACGGTTCATAATGTATTTACATTTCTACACAAACTTTGCAGTATAAATAATGTGTAAATGTATACATTTTTGACAAGTATTATCATCATAATATGTAACTTGGAATTTTAATGTTTTCATTTATTTAATAGTGTATACTCGTTTAATTATGATTGAATGCCATAGATAATATTAGTGTTCTAAATTTCATTGGATTCTATACATTTATATGTAATCCCGTGAGGCTTTATTAAAGAAACTCCAAAACGGAGATTACACCGCTGAACAATGGAATATGAAACGATTTGATGAGACAGTTTGTCTTTCATCTAAATAATATCTTAAATGCTCGTCGGTAAGGTAAAGGCATCTCAGGCGTCGTAATGTGACACACAAAGCCTAAAAGCTGGCGTCGTTTAAATCTAGGCGCCGCGACGCTTTTGCTCTGATAATTTGATACTTGTCATGGTGTTTTGGCGGCGTGGTGGTGGGCTGAGACGACATTTGAAATCAAAATGAGACGGCTTTTGATAATTAAATGCGCTTGTTTTTATGATTTCAGATTAAATTATCTTTACAGCAGCTAGAAAAAATGATGAATTAACCTTTTAGCCGCCGTAGATAATTAATAGTGATTATCTAGCACGCCTGCTTTATTTTGCAACTATTAATTTAATTAGTTATCGACGAGATAACTCGTCATAAAAGAAAAATGTTACGATATATCTCGGCTGTGGCAGCCATCGAATTGGGCAATCGAGCAATCGAACGGGAATTCCCTGCTTAGTGACAAAGCCAATATTGCTGTATGATATCTCTTATACCGTTATGTTAATCTAGATCAGTCGTGGGCAACCTTTCTTAGGTCTGGGGCCAAATTATCATTCTGTCTCCGAGTCAAGGGCTGGACCAAATTATTAAACATAATAAAGTAATATTACTTTTAAGGTGTTCACTGTCAATACTTGGTGGAATGGCATTATAATAACTTTGCTTAATAATAGCATTGCTTGGAAACGGGAAAAACACCAAATCATCATTAGGATATTTACTTTAGTAGTGTAGTGTTTCACTTTGTGTAAGAATTTCCCAAATTTTAATTGTGTTTATAATTGATATCGTTTGCCACTTAGATTTATTATTCTTTGATGATGATTTTTTAATTGTTATGGGTGTTAAGCATTTTAATTTTGTGTAATTATAATGTAATTTGCTAATCCTTTAAATTGTTAATAGTTGCTTACACCTTTTTATTTCAATTTAAATTTGTATAAATATCACTGTTTATATATTTTTCTTATCAGTTGATAATGCTCGCGATGAGCGAAACCGGTCCTGATCTAATAAATTTTATGTGGAAAAAGTACTAAAAATGTTTTATTATTTTTATTAAAGTAATATTAAATTAGATAAAACACGTTTCTATTTCTCATATGGTGGTGATTAGGGTATCCAATCCCGAAGCCTTTTTCCGATCCCGGGATTTCGGGATTGAATTATTTTGAATCCCGAATTATTTTTTCCCAGAATCTCACAAAAACTCGTTTTTTTTTTTTTTTTAGCTCACCGAAGAATTTGAAATCCCCGATTTGCCAATTTCGTGTAAATTTCGAGAATTTGCTAGAAATTTCTCAATCCCGGGATCGCGGCCATCTCAATCCCGGAATTTCGGGATCAGAAAATTGAACGGGATCCCAGGATTGGATGCCCTAGTGGTGATCATGAACTAGTAGAGTGGAGCCACTGCAAGCGCCCGTGTCATCTCTATTATTTAATCCCTCCCTGGAACTATTAATTTCTTTCATACTTCGCCGAGATGAATCAGGGCTGGACAAAATAGCTCGGCGGGCCGGTGGTTGCCCGTATATGATCTAGATGAACAACCTAATTTATTTTTATACATTTTTTACTATGCCCGCTCCTAATGTGGATCATATGGACTCCTAATGGAGTTTATCTCAATATAAGTGTTTCTACGAGAACTGCTTGTTACTCAGTTGCTCAACCCCTCTTTTTCCAAAGAGAGTAGGAATAGAAAGATAGAGCTAGGACAGGACTAGCGGTAAACTAATCGCTCCCGATACGCTCCGTTCATAGAATTGGATGGGTGAGAGGGTGGAATTCAAGACATCACATACATCCATGCCTTTGAAAAGAAAGTCATAAAATCAATTTATAAAACTGTCCGTACTGAGATTCGAACCCGTGACCTCCGTAACCGAAGCCAACGACGTTGATCACTTGACCACATAGGCGGTTTCCACATTACACTTATATATATATTCACAAGCTTTGATATTAACCAAACGTTCCGTGGTCGAGTGGTCAGTGTCATTGACTTTGGATACGGAACCCACGAGTTCAAATCCCGGTACGGACAGTCTCATTAACTGATTTTTCAATCGATTCAAGAATTTTTATTCAAAGGTATGGATATATTTATGTCTTGAATTTTTTTACGCTTATCTTTATTCGATTCGCTAGCCACTAGTCTTGTCCCAGACCTTTCCTTCTGTCTCTAATCTCTTCAATAAAAAAAGGATTATCAACTGAGTAATATACAATACTTGTCAAAAGACTCCTGTTAAAGTAATCTCTATAAGGAGCGCATATGCTTTATTGAAGGAGTAGACATGGTTAAGAAAAACATTTTTTTTTAAATTAACTTTATGATCTATTTTAGAACTTTATTTGGAATAAAGCAAACTTCATAGTGTAAAACCATGACAGTTAGAATTTTAAAACCTTTATATTGCAAATTGTTCATTTTTAATAGTCAGATCATATGGCGCAGCTGGGCTTGAGTCCCAGTACGAACAATGTCTAAAATTACATCTCTCCCCTCACCCACGTGCGAGCTTTTAGCTAACTATAAGTTCTGTTATAGTCTTATCATTCTATCTTTACTACTCTTTTAAAAAAATAGAAGTTTAGCAACTGACCTACGAATGGTTCTCCTAGAAAACCTCCATTAGAAAGCCATATTCCTAATAAAAAACAGTTTCTATAATTTCATGTAATTTGAATTTTTATTTTAAGTAACGTATTGAATTGTACCACAGCAATTTTGATTTAAAAATAATCAGATTTTCATACACATAACCTATCATTAAGCTTTTCATGTTTCAGTACTTAAACTACATTTGAAACTTGTTGGGCTATGTAAAAATAATAATTCCCCATAGTGCTATTGAAACTTCTCACCTTGATATTAAATATTTTAATACTCAAATTAATATTTTGCTCGCCTGTCACTTCGCATTAGTGAAACTTTGTTATTGCTCTACAAACCAAGTTAGCTCGTTTAATAAATCTAAGGCCAAAGCATAAATGTTGATGTATATATAGTAATAAATATTGATTAACAATACCTGCCTCAACGTAAACCATCGTTACTGCTTTTTTTGTACAGAAAACATTTATGTATAACCGTTATTAAAAGTTGAAATGGCGTAAAAGACAATTTTTCAATTTTGATTAAAGTACAATGGCGGTAGTTTCCAGTATACCTTTTTATAAATCAAACAACTGAAAAAAGTAATTTTAAATATTTAATATAATAATTTGTACAACAAAATACTTTATTTATATATATATAAATCGTTTTCAGCTAGATTTGAATGCCTAAAAGTGATTATTTTTGCTACGTCATTGTAGACTAGTGTCTGCCAAACTGTCTGCCGCGGCACACTATTGTACCGCAAGAAGTCTCAGGTGAACCACAGTGGAAGAAACCTTATAAATGTTAATTATAATGCCTATTCATTTAAATATTCTTCAATGTGAAATAAATTTAGCATCTACACGTTCAATCAAATATTTGTCACGTTCATACATAGTGGTCAACTCGACACATTTTCTTTTTTAAAGTATTTTTATTTTGTGTGCCACGATACAAGTCCCATCAACCAGTGTGCCGTGAAGTAAAAAAGTTTGGCAGACACTGTTTTAGACCAATAATTTCCAAATACTGATGGTCGTTTGTTGAAATTAAAAACAATTATTATTGATATAAGATATTTACGACAATCACGTGATACAAAAATAGTTAACAAGATGAAAAAATAATTTGTTGATCTAAAATACAACTTAAATAGGCATTCTTAAAACATTAACATTATATTTACGCCTGCTTGGCCTATACCTGAGCATACAAGTGCGTGTTTACTTATTAATATACTACCTTATTTGAAATAATTTCTTTACGTCACGAAAGCTTTTTACAGATGTTTATAGTTCACCAAATGATACTAAAGTCTGTTTATTTTAGTTATGCAAGCCACAGAGAGCTTTTGCCGGTAAACATCTATTCGGAAATAATAATATAAAATAAATAAAAGCTGGAATATGATTAAAAAAAAGTCTCAGTGGAGGGTAGTTATTATTGTCACTCAGTTTACTTCTTTATAAATTTTATGTATGTGAGAATACAATTATGTATGGGTATATTTATGGGATATTATATGCATATAAATGAACAACTGACTTCACTGTGGGTTACTCACCTCTAAAGTAATCACACCTCTGTGTGAGCAACAATGGAAAATAAGTGCAAAAAACCAATAACATCAGCTATGAAGGAGACTCAAAGAACTTGAAGCTATCAACTATCATTTTTATAAAAAAAATACCAACCTTTATTCATAAACGATATCAAAAAAGTTCAAAACAATAAGATTTAGCATTGTTAGAATAAAACAAATAATAACGTGCTATTTTCCTGAACTAACCTATCTTTACCAATGCCACTTGTTATGATGTGCATATGTTGACACAATTATGACGATTATATTGCTATAATCGATACGAACGTACAACATTCGTACACTGAAAAAAAATCGCCTAACTTTGTGGCTAGAATTTAATGCCGTTTAATTTAATTGTTGCTATCATTTTAATATTATAATAAGATGTAAAACAATGCATATATACAAAGTATCGTGATATAGTGGTTGCGTAATATTATATTATATTATACAGGGATATAAAGTACGACTATATCAATCTCTGCTGACAAGTTTCTGGTAGTCACAGCTAAAGAATAGTTAAGGGTGTAAATAAAGGTATTTGTTGTTTATTTATTGAGATTTTTCCTGCTTTCAAAGCCACAATGCAATAACTTTTGTTTTACGTGTTTTAGTGTCATGTAATAATAATTCCATTGAGTACATATTTCTAGACAAAGCCCTTTGATTCCATGTACCATTAAAAACAGACCATTCCTCTACACAAAGACAGGACCAACAAACGCATAGACGTCGAAACCTCCATTGTTTCGACGCCGACTCATTAAGGCGACGCATTCACGCGCAGCGTCGCGACGTCTGTGTCTCGCAGTGGCTTGATAACCAAATAATGACGTTTTCACTGCATTGTCTGAACTATCTTCCAGATACGCGATCATAATGCAAAGACGAAATAAATCTCGACCGCCTAGAGGTATTCCCCATTATTTATTTTTGAATTTGCTGTCATTTGCACCATCTTGTTAATGTGCACAAAATATTTTCAATATCAGTGGCTTCAATTTCAAAATCAAAAATAATAACTTTAATAATATTTTTATTTACTGTATGTCATTTACATTTTATTCAGAAAGTATACGAAATATAAAAACACATTTCATACTCCTGTGACACCTTTGCATATTATATTGTTATTGAAATACACAAAATATCAATGAGTTGAAGAGTATTTACTTTTTGAACACATGTCATGAAATTAAACCAATAATGACAATGACGATGTGCGTATTAAGAGGATGCAGCAAAAAAAAACTTCAAATTGAACTGTGTATAAAAAAAAATCTAGAAACAGTTTTTTTATAAAAAATAACAACTGACTCTAGACGCGTTATCAAGGGCGACAACCATAAATAATAATGATTTCGAAGGAACGATTCATAGAGTATTTTAAAGTTTGCTGGAGGAAATCTAGGCATGTACATTATTTGTAGGTAGAGATAAAAAATATCTTTATTATATCATAAATGTACAAAATACATGCTTTCGACCACGTAGTACCAGATAATGAATCAACCTTAAATATTGCATCAATTTCAAGAAGAAAATATTTAATTAAAACGATTTTTCGTAGAACGTATCAACTAGGGCTTATAAAAAAACCGACTTTTGAAAAAACCGGTTTTCGAATGTCAGTATTGTTATAAAACCGGTTTTAAAAGTTTTACGAAAATGCATAATTCAATTAATTTGGAGAATAAAAGTTTATTTTTTTTTGTTTATTTGTATACATAATAAGCAATAAGATATTATTTGGTGTTACTCTTTAGAAAATATGATTTAAGAAAACACGAGGCGTCCTCTGGTCGATCCTGACAATATTTTCTGATATCGAAAATACCCTTTCGCTGGGTAATGATGTGGGGCATATGGTGTTTAAGGCATCACATAAAAAATTCAAAGTTTTTGTTTTTAGACTCGTATAACGATAGTTTTTTTTATGGTGTTCTTGATTATTGATTCCTTAATGGTTTTTTTTATTAAGTTGTAAGTACAACTGGTTACGCAATTTAAAAAAAAACTGGTTTTCGAATGTCGCAAATTTATCCAAAAGACCGGCTTTTAAAAGCGGTTTTTGAAAACCGACAAGTCCTAATATCAACTGTGTTAAAAATAAGATTTGACTGTACCTTATTATAATTCGTGGAATTGTCACAACTTATATTCAATAAATAAATATATCGATTGATTTTTATTGTTTAATAAATAGCAAATACAAGATCTTTGATGATTTCCGCTTCAGTCAAACGGAAATAAGATTTGTAGAAAATATAACAGAAATATGAATATACAGTTAATGCTGTTTACTTGTCAAAGTGTGAAATCAGCTTTGCCTTCTAAGTTTTTTTTTCATTTGTAACATACGACAGTCGCCATATGTACAATATCAAATCTAATCATAGATCTGCGTTAACGCAATCTGAACATAACAGCAATTCGCAAACACACAAAGGTATAATAATTGAATTCTCCTTTAGTACAAGTAAATAGATTTGCAGAGTGAGTACGCTCAAGAGAGCTTGTAATGTAATAACGCCCAATGTCCGTTTCTACGGCAAAGTGCATTACTACATAGGTAGGTAACAACACCAGTTTCAAAGTAGAGCTTTTGCATCGTTTGTTTCAATTATTTTTGTAAACACATACTCAAAGAGACAAATAAATACGGTTTGTTGTATACATACATTACTTTGATTCTTGTGTTTTTTCAAAGACTGTTTAGTTACCAAATAAATTAGTTTTTTTAAAAGCTTGTTTTTAATCTCATTTCATCATATCCGCTTATTTTGTGAAATGTAGCATGTTTGTTTGTCGAAATTCATCAGAAAAGTACACTTATGTTTTTCATTTTGAGTAATTTACAACACGGTCTCTCAACCGGGGCCACATCGTGTTCTAATTTGTTCCAATTTAAAAAAACCCATTAATTCACAAAAAGAAACAAAAAAATAAGAAGTTTTTTTTGGCTCTCGCACGAATTCCGAACATTTTCTCTGGTTGCCTATTTTCAACAATTTTTCGAAAATTTTGCACTTCTTGTCCTCAATCTTGAAATTCCGGGATCACAAAATTAGACGGGATACCGGAATTGGAGGCCCTATTGGCCACCACTGTGATGTTTGCTAGAAACCTTAATTCTTTGCCTTTAGACACATGTAGAAATACATCTGGGGAGATACTCAAGTATTTCGACTGAAGGTGCTTGATGGAATTTCAATATCAAATTTGAAATGTTACAAACCCACTTAATTCATTGAAACTTGTATACATTCAATTTTCGCTAATTTACATTTTAATAGCCTTTAAACTTAGTGATCTACTTATATTTTTGTATATAAACGATACAAACTGTTTACTACGCGTCAGTTCAAATACATCCGTGCACTTGGAATGCCTGAAGATGCCGAAAGGCGAAACCCGGGTCGTTAGCGACAAAACTCACGGAAAAGTACAAAATTCAAACAATTCAAATTTGACATCTGGGGACGTAAATAATAGGTACAATTTAAGTTAAATAAAACAATTGACAATCTATCAAGAATCTGGATATGTATTCATTTTGCAACACTCTAAATCAGGGGTGAGGAACCTTTTCATTTATAAATGCCACATTCATTTATCTAATTCAACACAAGGCCCACAGTAAAGAAAATTTTGACACCCCCCTCGCTTTTTCCGAATGTCGAACATATAATGGGTTAATTTAAGATTTCGACTGAAGGTGCTTGGTAGAATTTCAATATTAAATTTGAATCGTTCAAACTATGTACATTCTCACAGATTTTGTCACTAGCGACCCGGGTTTCACCTTTCGGCATCTTCAGGCATTCAAGTGCACGGATGAACTTGAACTGACGCTTAGTAAATGAAAGTTTCGTGTTTATATAAGAAATTTCTTATATAAAACGAAACATTTATAATTTTTTGATTAAAAGTGAATATTTTGATCAAGTCAAAAGGCCGCATGCATCAGTTACTAATTCTACCTTATTTAAATATTACAATGTATGTGATTAAACTATGGATATTTAATATTGATTTACTAAAAAAAATACATGTAACGTCTTTAACAGAAAGACGCCGCCATGAACTATAGTGTCAAAGATTCTTATTATGCAGATTACTTATCTATACTACGAAATGATAGTATTTATTAAGCATATCGTATGCTATTTTGCATAAAAAATCGCACGAAGTTTTCGCAGCACTACAATAAAACAATCTATGCTTTCTGATCTTTTCGCAATAAACAAAACGAAAGTTAAACATTTACGAATTGAAGTTAGAGGCGAACTTTAGTTGGCGCTTTTTTCTATAAATCGAGTTTGAAATCATTCGGAAAACAATCGCAAGGTTCGCTAAGGGAGAACCTATTATGTATAACGAAAGCTCTTGCCTCTTGATTTCCCCCAACTTACTTTTAAGTTGAAAGGGTAAAAGCATTTTAAGATGTTTAACTTTGGCAACACTGCTTTAAATTTATTACTTAATGTTTTGCTGTTGTATAACTACTTAGAAATAATATTTATTACGCAATGAAATTTATAATTACATACTCTGAGTCTTTAGTGAAATTGTAATGTTAGAATACGGCGGTGATTTTTTATTATTAATATGTATTGGGATGTGAAATCAATAAAAACAATTGTGCTATTCCAATCGTTGAAACTTTTTACATACAACCCGCAAATTACAAAATTGACAATTCTACATTAAAAAGGAATTCACATCAGTCTATTAAAAATAACTATTCGAATTCTTGTTATTTGATGATGTCATATTCAGTATAATTTTATTGTTGTTTTATGGGCCCATTAGAAATGAAGGGAGCCATGTGGTATTTTAGAAAAAAATATGTTTAATACGTCATAATATTTTACACGTCTTAAAGTATCGTAAAAGTGAAGTAACCTCAGTTGATACACGTTACAATAGTGTTATCTCCGTAAAATAAAAATATGCAATCCACCAAAGCACAAAGTAAGGACGTGATAGTAACTTGAATGTCAAGGAAAAAGTTTTACGTTTTTACTAGTTGGATAACTTTACCTTTAATGGGCCCATATATGACACACTTGTTTTTCCTTTCCATAGCAATAATTTTCCAGTTATGTTTGGCTAGTCCTCTTGTCACGGTTTTTCTTAATAACCTATTATTTTCCCTAACATCATCATAATTCTTTCAAAACGTGTTTATATGTTGATTAATAAACTTTTGGTAAACAATGTTAAATATATTTTTAATTCATAAGTGGAAAATACAACATATTCTAAATATTATCGTTTGGTATGAACAAAAGCATTCATACTCATTTTAATTATATTGCTGTAGTGTTTCTTTTGTCCAGTGTTTTCAAAAGCGCAAATTATTCGTATGACATGAAAACATTATGTCTCATGTTTGATTTTCAACGTAAACATGAAGTACGTTACATTTTTCATGCTGGATAAACCTAAAGCTCATCTGCTTGAACCACCCAGACATGGAATAAACTTTCGAAGCTTTTCCTCTCTAGAGTGGTAAACTTTGCCGAAGAAAACGCCGAAAACAATTATTTACAAGAACAAAACGCAGTGGGCGGATGTGGGAGGCTTCTCAGCGCCCATTGTCGAAGCCTCCTACTTCTCGGCCGGAGATTTATCCGACGTCGCGACGCCGATTTATTTGGGTTTTAAGTAGCGTCCCGTGAAACAACATTTCTAGAAAAGTACACGGCGAAGCAGCGAACAGAAAATTATTCAAGGCGCGTTGGCTGTTTCGAAGTTTTGTATATTTCCGAACTAAGGAAGGGGTGAGTTATAATTAGTAACAATCTCAAACGAAATATTACATGGAGCTCGTGACAATGATATAAATGACAGAATTATTAAAAGTATTATAAAACGCGGTCGGTCTGTTTGGTAGGAATTCTGAATCAGTTTTTGCCTCCACAGTTCACGTAATCTATTTCAAAGGGAAAGTTTTTAACTAAATGTGTGTGAAGTTATGCTCAAATAAGGAAATAGGAACGAAAAATTGTATACGTGACATTTTTGAATGTAACAGACTGCCATATTTTAACTTTAAGGCTATTTATTTAGAAAATTAGATAGTAAAATAACATCAAAACTTTTTGAAATAGTTAAGTCTATAAGTTTCGTAGTTATAATTTTACAGTTACAATTTCCCGACAAAATATATGAAATTTGAGCAACGTAAATATTTAAATTTTATTGTAGACTGTTCAACCTTAACACCCATTTAAGATGGTTCATATGGGCCTATAAGAGGTGGAGTGAGTCAACTAGTAAAACGGTAAAACTTTTTTCTTATGTTTACGTATGTTTGCTTGGTGTTTTGGTGGATTGTTTATTTTTATTTTATGGAGATAACATTATTGCAATGTGTGTTAACAGAGATAAGTTTACTTTTGCGATACTTGAAGAAGAATATTTTTTTCTAAAATACCACTTGGCTCACTTAATCTCTAATGGTCACACATTTTAAAAATATATATTTACAGTTATTTTTTTGCTGACGTCATGTCCACTACCAATGTGAAACGTGTGAACTCCTATAGAGTTTATCTCAAACATGTGTTTTAAGATTTGTTTGTTACTCATTAGTTTAACCTCGTAGAGATATAAAGGTTAGGGTAAGACAGGACTAGTTTTTAACTTATTGCTTTTCTTTAGATTAAATTTTTATGGTCAGATTGGTGGTGGGAGGAAATATCAGACGTCCATGCCATCAGACAGAAATCTATAAATCGATTGAATAATATGTTCGTACCGGGATTCGAGCCCGTTAACAATGTTAGATTAAATCACGAACCCATCTAACACAAAGAAAAAAATATCTGACGAAAATACTGATAAATTAAAACAATAATAATACAAATTCAAGACAATAAAAAACAAATATTTTTCCAGTGGTATCAATATTGGCAGGCTGGTTTAAGTTTAAGAAGGAAAAACAGATTTATATACACAAATCCTTCGAGAATGATAAGAAAAATAACAGTCTTCAATTCGCAAAAATACTTTAAGTTTTAAATAAATATATTTTTATCTCGCTGTCATGTAGTTTTATTTATTAACTAGCCGGTACCCGGCAAGCGTTGCAATGCCATTCGAAGAAAGAAAGTGATTGTATTTTAATTCTGTTTATTGAAGTGCTTTTAGATATCTTTTTTTCCGTCTGGTGCGTATACGAATAGATCTGAAGGTTTTCCAACGGGTGAGCAGGCCACATACAGCTGTCCATGTGAGAAACATAGATTTTTAACTAAATTTAGTCCTCACCCTTGTAGCGATTGTCCTTGTGCTTTGTTGATGGTTATTGCAAATGCGAGTCGCACCGGAAACTGCAAACATTTTAATTCGAATGGCATATTTGTTGGAATCATTGAGATGCTTGGCAGCAGTACATTGTGCCCCTTATATTTTCCCTTTAATTTGTTTAGCTTCAATGATATTGTGCATTATATTTTTCAATGAATGTCTGGTACCGTTGCAAAGTGGTGGATTTATATTTCAGAGAAGAATGATAGGTACGCCAATTTTCAACGTAAAAACGTGTGACGGCATGGCTGGCAAATCAAGTGAGTTTAAGAATTCAGAAGAATTTATTGCGATATTTTTGGGAAAACTTTTTGAATCAATTCTCTTATTGTTTTTGTAATTTTACAGAAGTTTGTTGGCAATGTAATACATTGTGTGGATTCATCTATTTCCAATTTTCCATTCCCAATATTCGACAATTTTTTTGCGAAACGTTCAGCGGATGTGTCATATTGTAGTTCTACACGCATGCTGGCCTTGAAAGCCAATTTCTGCACGTGTCGCCATAAAACTGATGATTTGAGACATGTATTTAATAAGTTAAACGTGGTATAACTGGTAGGGTTTGTAGAAAATCACCAGACAATAAAATAAGTGCGCCACCAAAGTCATTTCCTCTCAAATCTTTTAGTGGATAGTATACAGCTTACAATGCTTTTTTGTACGCCATAGTACATTCGCCTCATATTATGAGTTGGCATGATTGAAGTACTGCACCCATTCCGATTTTTTTTGATATTTCATGTTAGTGTCTCAGTGATTTGCATTAAAATGCAATTTCAGTGCTGAATGCGCTGTTCGACCACCATCCAAAAATTTTCACACCAAAGACACACTAAACTTTATGAAACACACACATTTGCTGAATTGAGAAAAGTCACCAGAAAAGGCAATAATTATTAGAAAATTCGCCACAGAGAATTCTAAAAATAGCCAATCAACGGGTCTAAATTTCACTTTTTGCGACCTATGATTTGCCATGCAACTGATAGCCATGGCACGCAGATCGCTTTATTCGGCGAAATTTCTCATTGTAAAATTTCTGCACTCTGGGGTGGGCTGGAGGAAGCTCAGAGGGGCTCGCGCAAGCCCTTTGTGAAATTTTGCTAAGGTCGGCCAGCTCCTTGTTAATTTAAGAGAAAACAATATTCTCAAATCAAATGAGTGCATAGCTGCAATTTCTGACTTACATACATTATCTATGACAGCATCAGTATACACAGTAGTACATTTTCGGCCACTTACATTGATGAGTTTACAGTAAATTGCATATTGTTACATATTGTAAATGTAGTAAAAATCGATTGCTTATTTAAGTAGTCCATCAGAGTGACAAAAAAACTCACTGCTTTCCGGAATACCGAGAATTGCGTTGATATAAAGCGAGCCCCTTGTACACGCATTGGCAGCCTACTGCTATCTGTACTAATTTAGAAAACTTTGAGGGCGTCCGCACAACAAATCATCAAAGTTTTATTGCAATTGGATGAACGGTATAGAAACATGAATACATTTAAGAAAAACTCCCAAATTACCGTATGGGCAGCCCATCGTTGTATGTTTTGATTCAAAAACCTTTGCTGGTGTCCGCAAAACAACTCACCAAAGCTTTATCGCAATCAGATGAACGGTATAGGAACGAATAAGGAACAAACAAAAAAATTAACGTATTGGAAGCCCACCGCTGGCTGAATTTATTCAGATACCGTTGCGGGTGCTTGCACAACAACTCACCAAAGTTTTATCGCAAACGGATGAACGGTATAGGAACAGGAACGCATAAAAGACAAACTAACAAATTAACATATTGGCAGCCCACCGCTGATTTATATACATTCAAGGGCGTCCGCACAACAACTCAGCAAAATTTTATCGCAGTTGGATGAACGGTATAGGAACGAATATGGAAAAAACGAATAAATTAACGCATTGGCAGCCCACCGCTGATTTATATACATTTAAGGGCGTCCGCACAACAACTCACCAAAATTTTATCGCAATTGGATGAACGGTATAGGAACGCATACCAGACAAACAAACAAATTAACGCATTAGCAGCCCACCGCTGATTCATAAACCTATTCTGGCGTCCGCATAACAACTCCCCAAAAAAATTATCGCAATCGGATGAGCGGTATAGGAGCGCATAGGTAACAAACATACAAACATTCATTTTTATATATATAGATTGTAATGTATTTACTTTGGATAGAAAAATTGTGTTTTATTTAATGTTATATCAAGAATAAATAAGCATAATACATAAATGAATTCTCATTGGAAAATAAAAATATTAGTTGAACAAGTGTTAAAATCACATACGTACAATATTGTGTATTTTGAAATTAACAATCCTGGGATTCAATTAAATTCCGTCTGGGTCCAATTGGACTTTATTAATGGAACTAAATATTTGATAGGATCGAAGGAAAATTAGCTTCAAGATTTAATTAAACCCAATTGTAGATATAGACGTTGAATTTATGCGGGTTCACCCCGCAACGGTTTATGCAGTATTTATTTATAAATAGTGGAGGAATAAATTATTTTTAATTTACTTTGGAACAATGATTGCTTGATAGAAGATTTTGTTATATTATCAACTTAATTATTCGCGACCGGCTTAACTCATTATTCATTTAGTTGGAATAATTGTTCATAATCCTCTTCGTTCTTTTGACTAAGATATCCCTTTTTTAGCAAATATAGCAATCAACAACTGCACTATGAATCATAATTTTCACTACCACGTGCTTTTTGCTCGTAGAACTTTTCGAGACAACCCAAAATGCACAGTCGATAGAATACAAAAGCAGGATTCAGGCTGCTATAACTAAATTCTTAGTTAATATCTAAGCCAGCTTATTCCCATTTTTTTAATCACATTTAAAGCACAAATTCTTTGCTTTAATGTAACTGCTTAAGGGTGAAAATATGTTTCATATCAATAAAACATATTTTTTGCACCCTCTTTTTTGGTACTTAGTGCCTTTTTTATTTACTGTATTCATTTGAAAGTAAAGAATTTAAATGAAACGTAAAATTTTAAGAATAAATGAGAACCAAACAAATTGCTAAGCCAGCGAATTTTAAATAAAAAGATCAGTTTATTGATAAGACAATTTTCTGGCGGTTTTTCCGAAATTGTAAAACTGTTTTGATGTGAAAATAATCAATTTAAATTCAAAAGACGATCACCAAAAGGTTAATTTACTTAGATTCAATAAGACTGTAAAAAAAAAATACCTTGAACAAACAACTTTGAAAACGTGCAAATGTTTTCGCCGCGGTCCAATTTAACTAGGTTAATAATACTTATTTTTTTTGGATTATGTTTCATTGAAGTATTATTTTTAAGCAGACGACAAAACGTCGCCTGCTGCAGCCCAGTTAGTTAAAGCTTGCTCTACCAATCACGCAGGTCTGGGTTTGATGCGCGGTCAGACCACAGTGAATATGTGAATTATTCAATTCAAAGTTGTGATCAAAGACTGGGTGTTTGTGATGTAAATTCACATTATTCCCTCTCCTCCTATCCTTCTGATCTTTTAATTACTGGGTGCAGCAATAGCGACCGTTCTAGCCTTATCCTTCTTTCCCTACTACTCACTTTGAAAAAAGGTTGAGCGACTGAGTAACAAACAGTTTTCGTAGAAAAAAAACTTCGGCTTAGATATTTCCATTAGGAGGCCATATGCTCCACATTATGAGATAACATGGTTAAAAAAGCTATGTTGCTGATTACTTGGTAAATGGTGCATTAATCAATCAATCAATCAATAAAAAAGCAGATTTTTTTTGTGTCGGAATTAATTCACGACAAATAAATTTTGATAAAAGTTGAATTTATCCAGGTATAAAGGGCTAATCCTTCCTGAAATAACATTATAATCATTATAAGTTATTGTGTATCCAATCTTATATACCGACACGAGACCCATACATGAAAATTTATTATGGTACCTAAAACAACAACCAGTTTGAACCATTGTGAACACGTGCATAAGTCAAGTCTGATTTTATACTAAGTTAAGCAATATCCGGCAAGGTCTACTTCGCAACAGAAGCTCGTGCGTTGTTTCCGTAAAGTTTGCACATTATTTTCCTTGACTTCCATATACATTATCCATCAACAAAATACTATATGCAAATGTTAACCTGGCATTTATTTGACAAGTATCATCTGGAAATAAATATTTGTATGTAAAAATACATTTTTCCAGAAGACACTTTTTTAAACAATAAAACGTATCTTCTTAAAAAGAAACAAATTAATAAATAATAAGATTTAATATTTTAGATGTTTTAAAAGCTTACGCCAAAATGACACTGTTTTTTAGAATTATTCAAGTATTTATTGTATCCATGTTCCCTTTCAATGTGGATCATATGGCCTTCTAATGGAGGTATCTCAACAGAAGTTGTTTTCTACGAAAACAGTTTGTTACTCAGTCACTCAACCTCTCTTTTTTAAACGGTAGTTAATACTTGGATATGTCCGTAAAAATGGCGTTTAATCAAACTTATCAGTGGTTGCTATTCCGATACGAATGACTATTGTTTTTCAATCCTTGTCCGCACCCAATGTGGAGCATATGGCCTCCTAATGGAGGTATCTCAAAAGGAGTTTTCTGTTTGTTATTCAGTTGCTCAACCTCACTTTTTTTCAAAGTGAGTAGTAGGGAAAGAAGGAAAAGGCTAGAACAGTTGCTATTGCTGCACCCGGTTATTAAAGGATCGGAAGGATATGGAGGAGAGCGAACGATGTGAATTGACATCACAAATACCCAGTCATAGATCACAACCTTGAACTGAATAATTTTCAAATTGATCATACCGAGAATCGAATCTAGACCTGCGTGGTCGGTAAAGCAAGCTCTAACCAATTGGGCCACAGCAGGCGACAAATTTATATGTCATAAAACACTTATTAAATAATACTTTCTTTTAAACATTTCGACGTTCATAAGAGTTTGAGTATATTTATATTCATAAGTTCAGTGGCAGATAATTAACAATACGAGCATCTTCTTGGTTTTTATTAAAGCTCAGTTTAATTTATTTCAAAGTTTTTCTTATAATCCCACACTTAAATTGATTAATATTTTTAGCTGCCATGTAAAGTTATCTTTTTGTCGTATACTCATAAGCTCGCCCAACGTAGATATTATTGTATCAAATCTAATATATACAAATGAATGTTTGTTTGTTCGTACTTTATGCGTTGCCACACCGCTCAACCGATCGCAATAAAACTTTGACAAACTTTTGACGTGAATACGTCTTTAAAATAGCTTCCATAGGGAGGCAATTCAAAAAAACGAATGATAACAAAATCGGGGGATACAGTTTGGTGTTTCAGCTTCATATCTATCATTGCTATCCAAAATTCAATGAAACCACTAGATAGCTAAAGGATCAAAGAATTTATTGCGCTATGTAAAGACTGTGATACATTGTGCGGGGTGGAGGAGGAAGCGCCGCTATTTTGAGGTCATTTTGCTGCGTATCGAGATTTCTATTTACTATTACTCTTGACTTTCAGACGTTACGATGTCTGTTCAAGTTTCAATCGTTTGCTCTTGACAAAATCTATCGATTATAGATAAAGCATTAGTGTAATATTGTGACTGTGAATATAATTAGGTGTTAAAATACAAAAAAATATATCAAAAATATATAATGTCGGGCTTTACGCGTCAAAAAGCCAAATCGAAATACAGAGATCGCATACGATTGGAAAAGGCTTCTCAAGAGCAATCGAATGGTACCATTAAAACACCATATGACTGAGTCAAGCAGTGCCAGCAACGTAAAAATGGGGCGTAATATCACCTATAACGAGACGTATTCACGTAAAACGTACAGCCGTGTCCATGACACAGCCACACCCCATTTTTTGCTTGCACTTTCGGGAAGGTTATAGGCATAGTAAAATTAACTTACTAGATCTTATATATAAAAATCAATGTTTGTATGTCTTCCATACAGTTCATTTTGGCAACGTATGCTTGCAATTGCGCGAAGATTATAGTACAATTAACTTAAAGTAGGTGGCGAGTGTGTCGTACCATAGACAATCGACATTAAATGAAAAAAAACGTCAAATAGACAGAAAAAGATAACATTTTTCTTTGAGTGGAATTGCAACACTTGCCAGGAACCTGCTAGTAATTTATAAAACTAATAATAGTATAACAAAAACGAATGTTTTTATAACATATACATAAAAATTGCAAAATTAAATAACTGTTCGATTCTAAGCGATGCTTTCACAAAAGTAGTTTTGATTTACGCTAATACAAATTTACCCCATATTCCATCTAAAAGCTGTGCTAACATTTAAATAGAGGAAGTGAAATATTTGTCCAGATACAAATAATTTAGTTGGCCGTTTGATTTGAAAACAAACAATACATATAGTATAGTAAGTTTATATGCGAACTGAGCAGAGCTAGGCGTCGATAATTAACATAGACCAATCTCTAGTTACATAATTTAATGATTAACAACATCCTGTTTCCTCTAAATACTAGTGCATAGATACATTATATAATATTATCATTCAACTCTTTATAAAATAGTCAAACATGCATTACATTTATATTAGTTTTCATTCTTTGTATTGCGTGATTTTGGCAAATACTCTAAATTATAATGATCTGTATTTATAAAATTTGCATGTACATTATGTTTTTCAAGAGTATTTATATTTAACAACCGGAATACTAAAGCTTTGAATCTTTATTTTGTAGTGATTGTCATATTATCAACTTCTAATGCTCTTGATGAGTGATACTGATCCTGACATTTAAAAAATAATGAGTGCAGCAAATACTTTTGCTGTGTATTCCAAAAGCATGTTTTCTTACTAGTGATAACGAATAAAATTGTACTAAATTTACGTTATTTCCTGAAAAACTATTTAGTTTTACTATGGGATTTTTCCCACATATAACGCTGTGGAACAGCGTTCCGGCTTCTTTTCTCGACATTTTTAATGTTCAAGTTAATATTAGCATTTTTTTTATAAAAAACTATGGCTTTTTTTCTTAGAAACCATTCCTATTAAATGTTTGTCGCCATCTATGTCTTATTTTGAATGTTATGTGACGGGTACCGTAATACAAAACAATACCAAGTCCATAGACTTACTTTATGACCATAATCAAAGGTCTAATCTAGGGGTGGGAAACCTTTTCATTTCTAAGAGCCACATTCATTTATCTGAATCAATATAAGGCCGCAGTAAAAAACTCCTCCTTTTTTTCGGCTGTCGAAAATATAATGGGTTGATTAGGCTCTTTTCCAAGCACTTATATTTTTTTGATAAAAGTGAATATTTTGATCAAGTCAGTAGCCAAGAGGCCGCAGGTTCTCCTCCACTGGTCTAATCCTTGTTATATTGTTTTAAAAAAAGAAACGTTGAGTAATAAGCAGTTCTCGAAAAAAACTTACGTTGAGAAGGCTCCATTAAAAATCCATATGCTCCACATTGGGAAATGACATGGATTGGAAAAAATCTTTATTAAAAAGCTTGGCAAGAAGTGAGTTACGGCACCTTTATTTTCCAAAAAAATCACTGGTAATTAATAAATGTATGTAGCATATAAAATGAAACTTTTGTATTTCAATTATCAAAAACTGACCACTCAAAATAATAAATATTTAAAATAACTCCACGTCACTGAATTATGTGATGTTTTTGATAGAATCGGCTAAATTATTGTTGCATCTATGTATGTTACAAATTTTTGACGCATCGTTAAATATTCAAAATTAGTTTTACGTTTCAATAAAGCGCTACACAAATAGAGCAATCAGACTATACCTCGGAGTTAACATTTTGCTGGCGGCTTCACGTATCGATGACCGGCGGTTATCGTTCTCTGTGAAACGAGAGACGTGTTATATCTGCGTTACTAACAAATTGATACTATTTCAGGCTTTGCATATCGACTCAGTAAACAATAAACAATCTGGCATCCAAATTTCACATGTCAATAAATTATGAAGTAGACGTTTACTTATATGTTTTTTGGAAAATTATTGAAAGCTTCTTCCCCATACAAAATAATATGAATTTCTGAGACTTCTTTGTAAAAATTAATTCTCAATATAAAATATAACTAATAATTTTGCTATTCCACTGCTTGCGAAATTATTTGAAATTTGTA
Source organism: Himalopsyche tibetana (assembly GCA_030503985.1). Taxonomy (NCBI): domain Eukaryota; kingdom Metazoa; phylum Arthropoda; class Insecta; order Trichoptera; family Rhyacophilidae; genus Himalopsyche; species Himalopsyche tibetana. The sequence goes on from JAPJYX010000006.1 coordinate 2,564,532, forward strand.
TTGCCTTTAAATAGAAATCCGACTAATTTTATCGATAAATAAGAAAAAGATTTTAATTATTCTATATGTTTAAAATGAAAATTGTAATGAAAAGTGAAGTTGTTCATTTAACACATTTGCAAGATACGCATAATTATGCATGGAAAAAAATGCACGTCACAAGAAACTAGTCACTTTTAGGGTGTGTCAATATTTGGTGGAAAGGTATTTTATAAAAAAATCTCAACAATCATTTGTACTACTTCCACTTTTATTTAAAAGGATCAGAACCGGTTTCGCTCATGACGAGAATAATCAACTGATCTTGAAATTGAATAAACTAAAAAATAATTTTGCAGAGTGAGGTTTTTTTTAAAGTCCAAAATTCCGTAGACCAAAAGCTGCAATTCTTCGCCAAACTGCAGTATATTGAAAATATGCAAAACATGAATTGGCCCGTCTAGAGGTGAAGTGAGCCAACTTGTAAAATGGTTAAAATATTCTGGGACTTTTAAGTACAATCACGTCTTTATTTGGTGTTTTGGTGGATTGCACATTTTTATTTTACGGAGATAACACTATTCCAATGTGTATTAACTGTTTTAATATTACTTACTACAATTACTTCACTTTTATGATACTTTAAAACGTGTAGAACGCATTTTACTTTTTTTTTCTAAAATACCACTTAGCTCACTTCACCTATAATGAGTCCAATTATAAAAAATGTGTCATGATTTAGTAAAAAAACTCTATCAAATTTTTATTCTACCAAAAAAACTGTTTTTGCAAAAGTAATTTACAACTATTTTTAGTGTTGTTTACAACCTACACATTCAATCAAATGGATTTAAGCTTCTAATACCGAATTAGTATTTATTTTTTAAATAAGAAATAATTGATTACAAATTGATTACACTTAATTATTATTAGTCCTGGTGCACTGCAAAATTGTGTATTTTTTTTTGATTCATCCCAAAACTATTAAAAAAAGGTTTTTTTGCCTTTTGTTAATATTTTCCTGCGTGAGTTAAATTATTTTGTATTTCTACAGTCGAATTTTGATTATAAAAATATTTGTTTAAGGTTATCATTGGTTTTTTAATGATTGTTTTGTTCTTTTTTAAAAACAGGTACAATTGTCACTTGTAACACAAAAATCTTTGCTTAATTCTCTACAAACACGGATTTTTATTCTTTTGAAAACGTTCAAATAAAATTTTCAAATTAAAAACCGTATTTATTATCTTAACTCAAAAAATAGAAACGTTGAAAATATGAATGTAAAAAAATCACAAAGGGAAAGCATAAAATGAAAAAATGCCAGTGCTTGTAATGTGCGACAAAATATTACGGCGGGGAAAATATTAATCATTATTTATTACCGAAGAAAAAATGTCGAAAAAAATTCGTTGGCCGATCTATTATTCACGAAAAGCTATAATCGTTAACGTAGCACTTGTTTATTGAGTCAATAATTTAAATTGTTTTCTTTTTCATTAGTTTGAAAGCTTTTTTTATCAGAGCTTTTTTGTTTATCGAATGGAATGAGTATTATTTTTTAATAAATATTCGACATCAAAGCTATGTCAATATGCAAAATATTCGATAATTAACAAAAACAAAACAGCGGAGCTAGAAATTCTTAAAACTTAGCTCACGGATAAAAATATAATCCAATCAATATTCAAATTTATAAATATCGATGTTTTCGTAGGTCAATTATTTAAATTTCTGTTTACTTTTCAGATATAAAAGTCTTTTGTTAAAATAGACCCACGCGTAATCACTAATAAAATGAGATTTCATTAATTACTCCTTTCGTTCATCAAGCGGCATCTTCATTTTGTCAAATTCGTCGGTACAATATTTTATATATCTAGCAAAACACAACATTTCACGACCGATTTCACTCATGACGTTCATTATCAGTTGATAAATCTTGGTAAATAAAAGTGGAAATAAGTGCAAAGAAGTATTGTATTTTTCTTAATATAATGCCATTCCACCAAGTATTTACAGTAAACACCCGAAAAGTGATATATACCTAGCGTTCACATTAGCCAAGCCAAGCGTTCGCTTACTGTTTTGAAGCGGTATTAGTAATATGGTCAGAGTCGACTTATTTTTACACGACTGCACAGCCCTAGTATATAATACAGTATTTAAAATATCCACATACTAAAAAATAAAAATCACCGATCGCTGTAACCAGATGTCAACGCTCCAAGAACTCGTCCAACTTTGTTGTGCAGTATGCAGAATGTACACTTTAATTTATATACGGATTTTCTTCTAAAAACTTTAGAAAACCATTTTTTGAATATATTTACATAATAAGTGACTAACTCTCTCTTTGAATAATGATTGATTCAATTAAACTCATTTATTATTCAAAAAAATCTTTTTAAAATATTCAATAGCCTTTATCAATTAAATTTTCAATATCTTTACTATGAGTTCATATGCTCCACATTGGGAGCGGACATTGTAAAAATAATAATACATCCAATATATTATGGTACATTGTGTTGTAGCTTTTTGAGTAAACTCTCCTTTTGCTCATTAGTTGTCTCGGATGATCTTGAACTGACGCTTAGTAATAAATGTTTAGATTAAAAAAAGACACGTCTACTTTTGCTAATCACTTAACTTCGGAAGGACACGTGTTCAATCAGGAACAAGGGATAAAAATGTTACACCCAAATACGGACAGTTATAAGCTCTTTTTCCAGGAAATTATGGAAACAAATAGAGCACAATTGCATAGTCTTCTGATTTTAAATGAAATATTAAACCTTCCGGGATCTCCACTTCTATACCTTATATAAATGTAATCATAAAACCTTTGCCGACAAACAAATAAATATAATTCTTGAAACTACTTACTATTCAAATCTGTGGGCATTCCCACGAGCTTATTTTTTTCGCCAGCAATGACTTTAAACTCAATGATACATTTATTTATTATATAAACACGAAACATTCATTTACTAAGCGTCAGTTCAAGTTCATCCGTGCACTAGAACGCCTGAAAATGACGAAAGGCGAAACCCGGGTCGTTAGTGACAAAATCTGTGAGAATGTAAATAGTTTGAACGATTCAAATTTAATATTGAAATTCCACCAAGCACCTTCAGTCGAAATCTTAAATTATGTAAATATACTTACCGTACTATTCTGATTTTATGTAAAATATATTATAACAGGGTGAATCCGAAATGACTAAATCGTTCGATTATTGATATTAATTAACGCAGTACAAAATTTAATTATTCAATTAAAACTAATAATGTGGTCGTTATAACTTTACATGTGTATATTTTTATTTAAAGCAAATAAAACCAACTTATACAGCAAACATTTCCATATAATAAATATGTATATTTTGTATTGTTTCCGCAGAATTCGTACAGTCAGCTGAAATGCTAGTCAAACATTGACAAGGGTCAAAAAATGAATAAATAGGGGTGGGAAAATCCACGATACAGCCGTATTATCTTATCCTGGAAACCAAAAACCGATTCAAAAACAGTTCAGGAATTGTTAGTTGTGATATTTTATTTATCGCGAGTGGATTTATGCGAAATAAAATCAATGTGTCTTTTACGTAACCAAATTTGACCCCATTGGTAAACATGTTGATTTAAAAATTTAAGAGAAATAATAAATAATAGTAGGCAATTATTTGTTAATGTTTTTATATTTAAAAAAAAATGGTTATCAATAATATAGGGGAAATTAAAGTCACTAAATTTAAAATACTACTCTGGCTTTATAGTGCAGTGGTTAATTTCGTTGGCTTCCTTGACGGATATCACGGGCTTGAATTATAGTACGAATTATATTTTTTCATTTAATTTAAGTTTTTAACTGAAGATACTTGAAGATCAAATCGTCAGTATAGTTCATCCCTGCACAAAAACGCCTGAAGATGCCGAAAGGCAAAACCCGGGTCGTTAGTGACAAAATTCGTGCGAGTGTACATAATTTGAACGATATATTTTTTCAATTGATTTATAGATTTCAGTTCGAACCTACGGATGTTTTTGATACCTGAAAATTCCCTTCATTCCAATCTTAAATAACGGGGCGTAGCGAGAGAAAATTAGCCTTTCACTAGTCTTGTCCTAGCTCAATCCTTTTTATTCTTACTATCTTCGAAAAAAAGAAAGGATCAACAGATGAGTAACAATCGGTTTAGCAGAAAATCTTCTTTTGAGAAACCTACATTACAACTGTTATGAAATTAATTCAGTTATGTTAAGGGTCTATATTTTTTTTCTATTTGCGATAACAGATATATTATTTATCAATTTTGGGTCTTTTATCTTCTATTTAATTTATTTTAAGTATTTTTTTTTATATGTATTTACTTATTAATAAAAACAAAATATTCCTTGTACTTCATTCTACTTTATTTAATAGATCAGGACCGGTTTCGCTCATTGCGAGCATTGTCAACTGATAAAAAATATAATTCAACAATGCTATTTGTACACAAATGAAAAGTTGTAAACAACAATTGGCATTGAAAAGAAATTACCAATTACATTATAAGTGATTCTAAAATAACACAAAATTAAAATGTTTAACACATCTAACATATAATTAATAAGTCATTCAAGAAACCGGTCCTGACCTATTAAATAAAGTGGAATGAAGTACAAAGGAATATTGTGTTTTTATTATTATAATGCTTTTCTACCAAGTATTAACAGTGAACACCCTAAAAGTAAATATTTACTTAAGTATGTATCTATAATAAAATTCATAACTATTTATTAGTTACTTTTTATTACAATACAACTATTACCATGAGCAAAAGTGGGCATGATTAATTGATTTTTACAATATTTCTCACCTCGAATTGACAGTCAAAACCATAAAATTAATTTCACTTAATTGTCTGAAATGAGTTTTTAAATTTTCAATTTATTATATTTTCTAGAAGTTGATTGATGAGTTTTATTGGAATTATTGTATAGTATGCATTTGTATTTATGTATGACATTGAATGCGTTTTCCCGCATTACTGCAATATTAACAATGTTTACACCAATTTGATCAAAGGTACGTGGATTCCACTAATTGCATACAAATGAATTCATCGACTATGATATCATATTTGCTACAGAGTTCTCAAACTCGTAATAGCATAAATTGCATTAATTTTTTCCAAATATTTTTTAATTTTCATTATTAAATATATGACAAGCTGGAGTATTTTTATTCGATTTTAAGCGTAAAGTTATTCACAAAAAAACTGAAACAAAACTTTTTTTTAATTTCAAATCTTTTCGTTAATCAAAATTAAACAAGCCAATAAATAAAACAAGTCCTATAAAGCAGCGCTTCCCAACCTTGGGTTCGCGAAAATTTTCATTCTTTCAACATTCTTTGTGATGAAATATGAACATGTGAAATAAATAAATTAGTTAGTCAAAGTGGATAACAGGATATATTGTGAATTTCTTATATTCTATTGTTGAGTTAATGTAAGTTTAAACATAGTTCTGATAAAGGCATACGCCGAAATAGCTATCAACTTTATATAAAAAAATATTCGTAGAAAAAAAGTACTTAAATAGATTCGACGCAACTCAGATGTTTTCACACTTTAATACCGATTTGTTGACAGCAGGCAGAGTGAGAAAACAAATGAATCGTGGATAATTTAACTTAAATTATTTTGCTTTCCATTCTAGCACGGTTCGTTAATGGCTAGAAAAATAGGAAAACAAAAAAAAAAACGTTATTATTCTCATTATAGTATTTGCATGTATTCTGACAGTGCTGCTTTACGGTTGCGAGTCGTGGCACATTACAAAAGCACAGAGTAACCACATACTGGGAGTGCGGTGGTTTGACTTCAAAAGAAACACGGAGATTAGGGAACGGACTAAACAGCCGTCAACTACGTCCAAAATAATAATAAAAAAACAACGATGAACCTGGCTTGGACATGATGCTACAAAAAAGTCTGAATTCTGGTTGTCTCTTCTGCCAACGAGATGGATTCCGCCGTCGTGGAAGACCACTGATGACCATCTATAGGATGTACTCGGCGGAGCTACGGGACGCTGGATTGACATGAGAGGAAGCAAGAAGACTGGCGGGGGACAGAGAATCTTGGAGAAATCGTGTGGTGGCCATACGCTTCAATTAGGGAGCTAAAAAGAGTCTTTTTTACAACTCCAGCACTTATACATGTATTTAAAATACCTCCAATTAACTTTGCTACGTGCTTAACGCGTACAATGTACCAATATAAAGTATGCCGTGTGCTGCTCATAACTTCGACGTTACAGGTAGACGGACAGACAGACATTTCTATGGTTGATAGTATCTGGATATAAATTATTAGATATTGAAAGTGCGACACGTATACGTGGCTTATCCAAGTCCGTTGGTGGTCGAGTGCTACGCCGCCAATTATATCTGTCAATATTCTGTTTGCAGCTTTGCGACAATAATGCTCGTAACTACCGATAACTGTAAGTGGACACGTGTGCACGTGTTTGCTCGCAAATTGGTTGTGGGTTTGCAATTCAAAATAGTTAACGCGTGTAAATGAGTCTCAAAGATTTCTTCTTCGTTTCGTTATTACTAAAAAACTAGTAGTGCCATTAGAATAATGATTTTAGGTACTTTTATGTTATTTGTTTTTTTTTTAATGTGAAGCATACGGCTTCCTAATGGAGGTATCTAAACAGAACTGATTGTTACTCAGTCGCTCAACCTCACTTTCTTTAATTGAGTATTAGGGAAGGAAGGATAAGGCTAGAACAGGATTAGTGGTTGACTAATCGCTATCGCAACACCCAGTTATTAAAGGATCAGAAGGATGGAAGGGGAGGAAATAATGTGAATTGACATAAAAAAAACACCCAGTTTTCGATCTCAACTTTGAATTGAATAATTCTCGAATTCACTGAGATCTTACTGGGAATCAAACCCAGACTTCAGTCGGTAGAGCAAGCTCTAACCAACTGAGCCACAGCAGGCGAATAGAATGTTACTGGAGATCAACTCGGGAATGACAGGTATTTAAAAGACCCATGCCTAAGACCTTAAATAATTTAAAATTTTACAAATTAAAATTAAAATATTTAAGATTCATAACAATTTTCCACGAACTATTTACGATATATTAAGATTATTTACTAATGGTATATATTATTTTTTTTACAGATTTTTGAGTGTATGTAAAAAACGGGTAACAAAATATTGCTGTTAGGCAATGTTCTCCATAATATATTTTAAGAGATTTTAGATAATTTTTTTTGCTTTCTGGATACATAAATAATAAGCAGGGAAGCAAGTAGCTCCACCATGTTTAAGTCTCCAAACAAAAACATCTTATTTTAAATTGTACGATATGGTTAAAATATTTAAAGAGGCGACATAAAAAAGAAATAAAACACCAAACAAAACATGGAAACTGCAATAAAAAGGGTAATTAAAAGGCCAAGTCGGCAATCGTTAAAACGTTAGAACACCCCCTTAAAGAACAATCTAGCATATATGAGTACTACGTGATAATAAAAATGATAATAACTAAGAAAAAAGTTCAATATTTTAAATTATTTTATTTGAATGAATTTAATGTATTTCACTTTATTTTGAAGTTTTAACCGTAAATATTTTTTATTTAATTTACCCTTAAAATTTATTTGAAAAGCGCTCATGCGTATTTAAATTTATTCTTAAGGGAGAATAAAGCTTTTCCATTACAGTGATTCCCAAATGAGTCATTGGGTGTATTTTTTTATTTAACTCAGTGGAACAATTAGCGACAAAATAATATGACATTTTTATTTCGTTTACTGATATTATTTATGTTTAAATATTATATATGTCCCACGTGATGTGTTTTATACCTTTGTAAAAATATAACAAAAAGTTTATTTGCATGCTAAAAGAAATTTTGCGTTACTGATTTTATTTGCAGTAAAAAATTACGATGTAAAAAGTTTTTTCGTAGCTT